>OX336333.1:20907807-22287098 GCA_946902875.1 Nematopogon swammerdamellus | reverse complement strand
TTACTTTCTTCAAGATGGTTTAGCTTCTTCCTGAACGCAGCTTGGCCTTCGGCCTCGCCCTTAGTTACTTGCTTTCTTCGAGAAGGTTTATCATTTATCAGAACGTAGCTCAGCCTTCGGCCTCGCCTTAGTTACTTACTTTCTTTGGTTTGCTTCTTCCTGAACGCAGCTCGGCCTTCGGCCTCGCCCTTAGTTACTTGCTTTCTTCGAGATGGTTTATCATTTATCAGAACGTAGCTCGGCCTTCGGCCTCGCCTTAGTTACCTACTTTCTTCAAGATGGTTTAGCTTCTTCCTGAACGCAGCTCGGCCTTCGGCCTCGCCCTTAGTTACTTGCTTTCTTCGAGAAGGTTTATTATTTATCAGAACGTAGCTCAGCCTTCGGCCTCGCCTTAGTTACTTACTTTCTTCAAGATGGTTTAGCTTCTTCCTGAACGCAGCTCGGCCTTCGGCCTCGCCCTTAGTTACTTGCTTTCTTCGAGATGGTTTATCATTTATCAGAACGTAGCTCGGCCTTCGGCCTCGCCTTAGTTATCTACTTTCTTCAAGATGGTTTAGCTTCTTCCTGAACGCAGCTCGGCCTTCGGCCTCGCCCTTAGTTACTTGCTTTCTTCGAGATGGCTATCGTTTATCAGATCGTAGCTCGGCCTTCGGCCTCGCCTTAGTTGCTTACTTTTTTCAAGATGGCTTAGCTTCTTCCTGAACGCAGCTCGGCCTGCGGCCTCGCCCTTAGTTACTTGCTTTCTTCGATATGGTTTATCGTTTATCAGAACGTAGCTCGGCCTTCGGCCTCGCCATAGTTACTTACTTTCTTCAAGATGGTTTAGCTTCTTCCTGAACGCAGCTCGGCCTTCGGCCTCGCCCTTAGTTACTTGCTTTTTCGAGATGGTTTATTATTTATCAGAACGTAACTCGGCCTTCGGCCTCACCTTAGCTGCTTACTTTCTTCAAGAAGGTTTATCTTCTTCCTGAACGCAGCTCGGCCTGCGGCCTCGCCCATAGTTACTTACTTTCTTCGAGAAGGTTTATGGTCTTCCAGAATACAGCTTTGCCTTTGGACTCGCCTTTAGTTACTTACTTTCTTCAAGAATGATTTTCTTCTTCCTGAACTCAGCTCCGCCTTCCGCCTCGCCCTTACTTTCATCGAGAAAGAATATCGTTTAGGTGAGCGCAGATCCGCCTTCGGCCCCGCCTTGAGTTACTTACTTTCTTTTTTGAAATACGAATTTCACGCGAGTGAAGCCGCGGGCAACAGAAATATAAATTGCACCAACGACAGCGACATAACTTCAACTAAAATTATTTTTTTATTTCTCAAACAATTCGTCACCGGCCAGCTCACGTCGAGATGACAGTTCTCCGTTGTCAACTTGACATTTAAAATTGATAAGCATTCGATGAATCGTGGATGAATCAAATAATCAAAAAACCTTTACTTTGGACTACGTGATTTCAAATGCGCAATAATATTTTTAATAATTTAAATTTTTATTATATTTTTTTATTTATTATGTTATTCCGGGATATAAACTGCCACTATACAAAGTTTCGTCTAATTCCGTTCAGTGGTTTTTGCGTGATGCGCGTACAGACAAACAAACAAACAAAAATTTTAAAAACTGTTCTAACATGTTCAGTATCTAATTTTAAGCCACCCTGGTTAGTTTTTTTCCGAATACATTCAATGTACAGACTTTCTTACCTTTACGATTTTATTATATGTATATTATATTATGTATATTATTTTATTATATGTATATTATGTATATTATATGTATAGTTGCCCGCTATATAGCTATTAAATATTTTTAATATCTTTGGATGAAGCGCATCACAAAACGGTTTCACGATCTGCAGTAACAGGAAAATAGAGATACGAGTACACTATTTAAGATTGCCATTCAATACAGATATTAACGATGTGTCGTATCATCTAACTGGTAATGAATTTGTTTCTGACTGACTAGATTTGTACCTACATTAGATTCATTAAATTTATATGTTTTAAGCATAGTTAAATAAATGCTCATAGAATGTGATTTTTTTTAATTACCCCCTATGCAAAAAGTGGCAATATTTCATTTCAAAATTGAAATATGTACTTAGAGGAAGAGTGATTCTTTTCGGAACCCGAATCACGAACTTTACGAAAAAAATACGTAGTTATGCACTATTTTATCATTTAACGAAATGTATTATGTAACAGTAAATACCTATTGCGCTATCGTACCCGCTTGAATACAAATGAGTTTTTTTTATTTTAAAAAATCGTACCTTAACTATTAAAATACAAAAACGAAACATAAAAGCGGGTAGGTATGATGCACGCGATTGGTTGACTAGATAAGGTGCTGGCACTGCACTGCATGCAGCAAGCAAGACATTTCGACCTTGAGAGAGAGGTGGACGCACCCTGCTGTTGTCTACAACTACATCCAACTGTAGATACAGCTAGCCACCAGAGTAGGGATACACACTTTATGTCGACTTCTATGCAACAGGAGCTAGAAAAAGACTATTCGATACGCAGGCATGAAACGCCAACATTTATAAATATTGTTTGTAATTTTCAGTTATTTATTTATTATTCAATAAAAAACAAACTATGTTCGGGTAAGATAATTCGAATTTATTTAACTTTTTATTTTTCTGTGTTTTAATCTGAATCCTACCTATATTACTTTCTATTGTTATTCTCATATTTGGGCAATAAACGCGTTCATTATGAGAATCAAGTTATGATATGCGCACCAACTTAAGATATACGTACTACTTGTGTTTATTTTGAAAACCCAAAAAGATGGGCAAGAATAGGTACTAAGATTCAACTGTACTGTAGTACACCCCTCCTTATGTATTGGGTGTGCACACCGCGGCATTAAAGGTTTGCATTCACGAACTGTGGTATTACAACGACTTGCGGTATAATCGGAGCAAGTAACCTACTAGGTAGCTGCGGAGGGGGCAAGGGGTGGTTGGATTGGATGGACGTGACATCCCGCCCCGCCCCGCTCCGCCACCGCCATGCCACCGCGGCCACCTCCCCCGCGCCGCCCGTATGAACTTGATGTCACTTTTTGTTGCAACAACGCTTTACTTAATGTCAATAATTTAAACTGGTTCTACACACCCAAGTTCTACATACATTATCACTAATCTTTGTGTGTATGTTGTTGTCGCACGTTCAAAATAATACAATGATAAAATTAAACATTAATACCAATGTTACTTTAGACGCCTTCATCTGAAATGAAAATAGGAGAACATAAAAAGGAAGTAAACTCTGGAACGCTCTCCCTGCCTGTATATTTCCCCCCAAGTACAGTCTCGCGTCCTTTAAAAGGCACCTGTCAGGCCGGCATGGCATTCGCAACCCCCGCATACGACCGAATGTGGATGGACGTCGTTATACAACTTATTTGTGGCTCGGTGCCACATATCGCGCCTATAAAAAAAGTAGTTATTACGAATCTTTGATTGCAATAGCTGTTGTAGTTGGAAATGGCGTTTAACCGAAAAATTTATCGAATTTCCACGCTTCCAATAGAAACAAAATGTGTGGCCTAGTTAATATTTAGAACACATACATGAGTTAACGTAGATGAACATCTAATTCCCAAAAAAAAAAAAAAAATATTTGCTGCCAACTTAGCTTATTTTTTAGATTAGATTCCGCGAAAACAAGTCAATCTCTACATCACGAAAACAGATTCCCGCTGTGCAAAAACTGTCCCCATATCAAGTAACTACCACTTCTAAGCCACACCGACCAGATTTGCATAATTTCAATTGAACCATGGCGGTCGTCCGTCGCATTGCTTGTGGGATTACCTTGCAATACCGTCAACATAGAGTTATGTAGCGGTTGGCTAGATAAAACGTTGAGAAATGTATGGTAGGATACATATCTTTTTAACCGACTTCAAAAAAAGGAGGAGGTTCTCAATTCGACTGTATTTTTTTTTTTTTATATTTGTCCCCTCAGAACTTTCGACTGGGTGAACCGATTTTGAAAATTCTTTTTCGTTAATTGATTCATCAATACTTGTTCGGCATTTTCGGCAAGCCAGCACATGTGTAGTGCAGGCAGTGTATAGCACAGTATAAATTGGATGGAATGAACAGACGATTCGGATTGGTCGGGTCGGGCGGGATATTGTACGACTCGATCGATCTGCAGAAGGTATTCGTGATTGATGTCCGCAGCTTTTTTTTACCCGCGGAGTATGAGTTGTCCGCGTGGGCGAACATACCAATTTGCATTGAATTGAACCCCGCCAGCTCTGTCGCCGCCGCCGTCGGTACCCATATGTCGGCTATTGAGACGCGCAGGTTGACGACCAGACCTCGACAAAAGTTCCTTTGTCTGGCCCTGAGAGACTTGAAAAGAAGTCATTTCGAGCGGTGAAGTTTACCGTAATCCTTAATCGTCGCTGCACGGAGAATGTAGAGCGCCGGCCGCCGAGTTCAAAACAACAACATCGGTGGTACGCTCTCTGTATGAACCGACAGTTGAGTGTTCTCCAACAAGACAATAAGAGAAAAGAAGAGAAACAAGACAGAGTACCGGAGGTAAATAGTGAAGACATGTTTAAGATCCTAAGCTCATTGAATGCAACGGAGCTCCGCGTCCGCATCCGTGCACTAGTGATAAAAGTGAAATTACGCCTAATGCACTTGCGTCTGTTTTCATTCACGCAGGACACGCACGCACTTCGGCGTCTTGCGAATTTTAACTTTCTCTAGCCTAAAAACCTTCATTCACAAAGTACTTGTCACCGGGCGTGCGTATATTTACTATTGTTTGCACACGTGTACTGGGGACTGTTGGCTTCCGTCGCGCTTGTTCTGTTCACTGTTTTCAGAACGTAACTAATGCTTTGCACTGTTTAAGGATCTAGTATGGAATCCTTACAGAGAGATTCCGTCTTCTATGTGCCTATCTCTTGCTGAAGAATCATTTACATTCATAACTTGGTTGCATTGTAGGATATTTTCAAAGTAAAATGATGAAAAATTCTGTAAATCTTTCTGTAAGACGTTCTGTTGCCCACCATGGGTCTAAAAAAAAGGTTAGAACATGCACTAGAGCGCATAATTAGAAAATTTTACCAGTTATTCCTGTTATTGTGGAGTGTTAAGGTTGGTATTAATCTAAATGAAATAACCGAAAATTCGGAAAACAATAAGTTTAAACAAAATCGTCTAATTCAAGAACATAACTTATGTTTTTTCCTATTCATCTTACGATTCCCATTTATGCAAATACTGTAAATTCAAATTCCGGATAACCAAGATGGCTTCCGTCCGGCTACTTCATCAGTTCAGTCACCACATTCATCGAAAGCGCTTCTCCACTCACCCTCAACGACGACAGCATCGTCGGTCCACACGGCAGCGTGGTGCAGCGCCACACTCCCGCCGCGGTCGAGGACTCCCGCCGCCGCCAGCACCACCGCCGCCAATACCACCAGTTCCCTTCTCATCCTCTCCTGCTCCTTGACCACATGCAGTCGGACGACAACTCTCAGTCGTACCTATTATCCCTTGTCGGACGACTTTTTTGTCGGACGCCGCGTGTCGAGCCGGGCGCGGGTCGGTGTTCGCGAAGGAGCGGCACTTCGCGAAATGCTTTGCCGCCGATATTGGCGCAGCTTTATAAAACCTCGCGCTCTGTACGCGCTCGAAAGGATAACTGAACTGACTAAATTTTTCTCGCCTTTTGTCCGGAGCCGACACGTGTCGCGCAGGCGCAGGACAAGAACTGGAAGTCGATGGTGAAATACCCAAGATCTTCTGAGCCGTCAAGTACCTTTGTCGCTTCAAGATGACAGGAGCTTTGCTTACAAGAAGATCATATTTAACTTTATACGTTTATATAAATATTTTTATGGGATTATGCATGAAATTAAGCGACTATCTAGAATCTATAATCTGGTTTAGCTAGGTCTGTAAGGACAGCAATGTTCAGTTGCACAATCAAGGATAAGGTTACTGACATACCTACTTGATCACTTGTTTTCTCTAAAGTTAATATATACTTAAGATCTGTTAATATATACTTAACTTTCTAGCAAATGTTTGCTTCAGATTAGTTCACATAATCGGTATATCATAATCTCATGTGACAACTGGATGAGCATAACATTCGATGACAATCAATCATACTTTGCGCTTCGGAGAATGAAGTCCACAAAAACTCTACATGGAAATTATGGAAATGATTATTCGACAAGGCGTGATGCGCGGTTCAACGTGGCCCTCAAGACAACCAATAAATTGAACAGTAAACTTATTACTATATCACATTACAATTTACACCTTACCTATATGATTATAAGAGCTATTGTCGACCGGCGACTAGATTATAGTTCAATGAAACATGCACTGTGGCAAAAAAATTATATCCATGTGGTCGATATTTACCTACTATAGGTACTTAAATAATACGAGTACCTCTATGAAAAGTCTCAATTTGTTCTTACTTCTGTCATTTTTAAAATAATGATAGGGTAAAACGATGGGTTGATAAACCCTCCCAGATGTATAGCATCTCAAACGCACTGAAAAACTGCCGCAGCGGGAAAGAACCGTCCGTCGCGGCGAAGGGGCCGCGGCACACTCACAAGGGAACATAGTTGCGACAAGAACATGGTGCAATGGGATAACACCATCATTCCTGAAAATTAAGTTGAAATATTTTTTTCTGAACTTTCTATATATTTTATGAATAGGATTTCAAAACATAATTTCAGTGTTATTTATCTTATATTGTTAGCGAAGAAAACTTAGGTAAAACGAAAAAAATAAAGAATTATACCATCAACAAAAAATCTTCGATAAATCATAAACACACACGAAAGTAAAAACAAAACAAACTTCACGTCCCCTAACTAAATAATCATGCACCTAAATAGACAAAAAGTTAAAAAAGTTTAAAATAAATAAATACCCGACTAAAACTAAACACAAATGATCTTTGATAAGCTTCATAAACTGGCAATGCTCGTTCGCATTGAATAATATGTCGACATGCACGTTATCCCCTGTGTAAAGCTTAGATTAATTTTTAAATCTCGAATAAGAACAAACACACCGGATTTTAACACTACAATGACCCCAACTATAAACTCGGAATACACAATTTTGTTCAAATAACTTCACCGAGGTAGATAACTTCACCGAGGTAGGTACCTGCAATAAAGTGGATATCGATGTTGTCACGCTATTTGTCTGCACATACATTATCCAAATGCCAAAAAGACGAATGGAAGCTAAAAGAGAAGACAACATAAGACGAACCCTTCACATACGTGAGCCCGATTCACATGTTTTTGTAACGGTACGCGAAAATTAAACTGGCTTACAAATCGACCTCAAAATATTTTGTTTGTTTTACGATACGAGTGTTTTTGTTATACGAGTAAGCATTTCAACCATAGAGAAATATTATAAGTCTATAGTTTCAACCATACTTTGTGGGGAAAAGAATAGCCCCACTGCGTCTCTCCCCGTGCATAGAAGGCAACTAAGGGATAAGGACGAGACGCCGTGCTAAAGGAAGACAGGCTAGCCACTTCTCATCTTGGCACGTTCCTTCCACCGAGTCGTGCGTGCAGCGTTGGGTATTCGTGCCTTACTTGCTGCTTGATAAGTTATCTTGTCCGAATACTTTTCTTAACGTGATGGTCGTCGATGTTGTGCTGTAATTTTCCAGAGTTCGTGCAGTACAACATCGATTACTCTGTTTTCCCTTATGGTCGGGATACAGCGTGTGGTATGTATGTATGTTTCAACGATCGTTCACAATAAGTAATTCCATCACCTGTTTAATAGTGCTAATCCCCAGTAGTATTTGTATAACCTTATAATTTTAATTCAATAACATGTTTGGCATTTTTATTGTTCTTATATACACATATGTATGTATACACTATATATGTAATAGTAAGGTAGTACATATATTACAACAATGTAATAAACTTAATAAAAAATATTGCAGATAAATATGTAAGTATGTATATGTAATTCAATAATTTAGTTGGCGCCAATGATGATTCAGTGGAGTGGAGTGAGGGTATCAATCAGTGAATCAAGTCACGGGCAGGTTAAATTTATAGAGAAGCCTTCGCGCTATTCTTAATTCGTGAAATACTTCGGTTGATTTTCAAAGAAAGAAAGATCGCTTGAACCGGTAAACAAGGAGCTTGTACCGTGTGGGGCCGGTACTTTAAAAGAATAGCCCCACTGCATCTCTCCCCGTGTATGTCGTAAAAGGCGACTAAGGGATATGACTCCCTTCTTATATCACTAGGTGGTAGGGTTTAACCCGCCCGGGTTGGTACCACCGCACTAAATGAAAGGTCGGTCGAAACGGCTATGTAAATAGTTTGTGTTTTCCGTCCAGTTCAGTGTAGCCGGCACGACTGAAGGGAAGCACTGACGTTGAAAATATCGTCCGAAAATACCTATTTTTATGTAAATACGTACTTAATAAAGTAAAAGTGTAAATAAAATGTTAAGTAAAGTAAGTTTAGCACGCTTATAAATGATATATTTTGTTGAAATTATGATTTAGTCACATCAACAATCATCCGTCAGATCATTTAGAAACATTTCACCTGGATTACCGTACCATGTGGGGTCGCGGTACCATAAACGAATAGCCCCACTGCATCTCTCCCCGTGTAGGTATGTCGTAAAAGGCGACTGAGGGATACAGTGATATATGTATACAACGTGTCCCAAAACTCAACGTCAAGCGGGAACCAGGGAGTAGGCCAGTTTATGACTACCCAGAGAAAAATAAGAAAAAAAATCGGAGTCATTTGTTTTTTATGATATGAGCATTTTTTGAAAAACGTTGAAAATTTACATCTCGTACAACATTTTTAGGTACTACGACTACAAATTTTCAAATATAATTGTTAATATTTTTTTATTGGTAGCCTAAATAACTCTGCTATTGATCCGTATCCCAAATAAAACCAAAATGCCCATAGTTTTATCACAAAAAAATATTAAGTAAATTTTTTTTCTTCAAATTTTCAAAGGTAATTATTTTTAGTTTACTTTGCCACTTCATAGTATAAAAAAAATGTACGTACACTACTATGGCAAGTTTTCACAAAAGTTGGCGCGACTAATCAAGATTTAAAAATGATATAATACCTCCCACATCATGCTTTAAAAAAGACTTGGTACTTGCCAACATAAAATAATACCTTACTCACTGAAAATTGCCTTCAGTGCTAGAGTGATGATAGTGTGGAGAGAAGGAGGGACAGTTAGTTTTTCGAATTATTTGAAAAATCACAAGCACAATCTGCATTGTTGGAGTATCGAGAATCCGCATCTTAGGAGGGAAGACAAGTCTCAGTATCAATTTAAATTGAACTTGTGGACTGACATATTAAACGGTAAAGTTATTGGGCCATTTGAATTGCCAAGAAACTTGAATGGTGAAGTTTACCTAGATTTTCTTTAAAATCATCTGTCATATCTACTAGAAGATGTGCCATTTAAAATTTTACGTACAATGTGGTACCAAAATGATGGTTGCCCTGCTCATTATGCCCATCCAGTGCGAGAATATTTGAACCAAGAGTATGTAGACCGTTTGATTGGGCGCCTTGGTCCAATTTTATGGCCGCCCCGTTCTCCAGATTTAAATGCGCTGGACATCTTTTACTGAGGTTGCCTGAAAGACAAGGTTTATTCGAAACCCATATCAACAATTGGCGAACTACGTCGAGGAATCTCGGAGGCTGCCCAACAGATAAATTTACGAGGATAAGCACGATTGGTGAAAAGGTCGTGTTTTAAGCGGTGTCGCGCGTGTATTATTGCCGGTGGCAGACAGTTCGAACATTTTATTTAGAGTAAGTTTATTATTTTTTTAAATCTATAATTCGTTTCATTTAAACGTCTTTTCCTTTGAAAATTGCGGAATGGCATCACTATCTGTTCCTATCTATCTAAATTCTAACATGCATCATGTCTCATAGGCACTGAAGGCAATTTTCACTGAGTAAGGTATTATTTTATGTTGGCAAGTACCATGTCTTTTTTAAAGCATGACGTGGGAGTTATTATATCATTTTGAAATCTCGATTAGTCGCGCCAACTTTTATGAAAACTTGCCATAGTAGTGTACGTACATTTTTTTTATACTATGAAGTGGCAAAGCAAACTAAAAAATTACCTTTGAAAATTTGAAGAAAAAAATTTTACTTAATATTTTTTTGTGATAAAACTATGGGCATTTTGGTTTTATTTGGGATACTGATCAATAGCAGAGTTATTTCGGCTACCAATAAAAAAAAATTAACAATTATATTGGCATATTTTTAGTCGTAGTACCTAAAAATGTTGTACGAGATGTCAATTTTCAACGTTTTTCAAAAAATGCTCATATCATAAAAAACAAATGACTCCGATTTTTTTTCTTATTTTTCCGTGGGTAGTCATAAACTGGCCTACTCCCTGGTTCCCGCTTGACGTTGAGTTTTGGGACACGTTGTATATCTATACATATAATAAAATCGTAGAGGTAAGAAAGTCTGTACATTGAATGTATTCGGAAAAAAACTAACCAGGGTGGCTTAAAATGAGATACTGAACATGTTAGAACAGTTTTTAAAATTTTTGTTTGTTTGTTTGTTTGTCTGTACGCGCATCACGCAAAAACCACTGAACGGAATTAGACGAAACTTTGTATAGTGGCAGTTTATATGCCGGGTTAACATAATACGTAAAAAAAATTAACAAAAATAAAAAAAAATTAACAATTATAAACATTATTGCGCGTTTAAAATCACGTAGTCCAAAGTAAAGGTAAAAACAATTTTAAATGTCATGTTGACAACGGAGAACTGTCATCTCGACGTGAGCTGGCCGGTGACAAATTGTTTCATTATATAAAAATAATAATTGAAAGTCGAAGTTATGTCGCTGTCATTGGTGCAATAAAATTTATATATCTGTTGCCCGCGGCTTCGCTCGCGTGAAATTCGTATTTAAAAAAAAGAAAGTAATTAACTAAAGACGGGCCCGAAGGCGGATCTGCGCTCACGTAAACGATATTCTTTCTCGATGAAAGTAACTAAGGGCGAGGCGAAAGGCGGAGCTGATTTCAGGAAGAAGAAAAACATTCTTGAAGAAAATAAGTAACTAAGGGCGAGGCCGAAGGCCAAGCTCTATTCTGGAAGACCATAAACCTTCTCGAAGAAAGTAAGTAACTATGGGCGAGGCCGCAGGCCGAGCTGCGTTCAGGAAGAAGCTAAACCATCTTGAAGAAAGTAAGTAACTAAGGCGAGGCCGAAGGCCGAGCTACGTTCGGATAATTGAAAAACCATCTCGAAGAAAGCAAGTAACTAAGGGCGAGGCCGAAGGCCGAGCTGCGTTCAGGAAGCAGCTCAACCATCATGAAGAAAGTAAGCAACTAAGGCGAGGCCGAAGGCCGAGCTACGTTCTGACAAATGATAAACCATCTCGAAGAAAGCAAGTAACTAAGGGCGAGGCCGAAGGCCGAGCTGCGTTCAGGAAGAAGCTAAACCATCTCGAATAAAGTTAATTAATATTAAGATTGAGTTAATTTAATTTAAATTTTATTATAAAGTCCACGCTTCTAACGGCAAATATGCCGTGCATCCTAGAACCTCGCGGTTATTCCCGGCTGGATGGCAAGAGGCCCGATGCTAGAGACCTTAGTGCCATGGACTAAGGGTAGTTCTGTGATGTGGGACGCCACTTTTGTTCTCACATTGGCTCCAAGTCACGTTAGGATATCTTCAAGAGCGGCTGGCGCGGCCGAGGCTGGGGCGGAGAGCCTCCAACGCAGCAAATATAGAAATATAATTCAAGATTTCGAATTTGTTGCGTTTGCGGTTGAAACCCTCGGTCTGTGGAGCAGTGAAGCCAAAAGAGGCTTGAGCTGGTTGACGCAACTGGTGTCCCGTCATCAAGGGCTCATGTACTTCATTCAAAGGGTAAGCCTTGCCATCCAGCGGGGTAATGCCGCAAGTGATCTAAGAACATTTGAAAATGCCCGTTTGTATAGTTATTTTAATGTTTGTTAGGTAGGTTTAATTATTTAGTTATTAATATTACTTTTTTATTTATATGAAATAAATAGATTGAGTAAACGATATTATATTCTATCGAAGAAAGGAAGTCTTTAAGGGCGAGGCCCGAAGGCGGAAGAGGATTTTTGGTTTACCTGAACGCAGCTCGGCCTTCGGCCTCGCACTTAGTTCCTTCCTTTCTTCCAGAAGGTTTGTCGTCTTCCTGAACGCAGCTCGGCCTTCGGCCTCGCCCTTACTTCCTTTATTTGAGAAAGGTTTATCGTTTACCTGAAAGCAGCTCGGCCTTCGGCCTCGCCCTTAGTTAGTTACTTTCTTTAAGAAGGTTTATCGATTACCTGAACGCAGCTCGGCCTTCGGCCTCGCCCTTAGTTACTTACATTCTTCTTTGGAATACGAATTTCACGCGAGCGGAGCCGCGGGCTCAGCTAGTAATAAATAAGTCAATGGAGGGATATGACTCCCTTCTTATATTACTAGGTGGTAGGGTTTAACCCGCCCGGGTGGTAGGTACCACCGCACTGAATGAAAGGTCGGTCGAAACGCCTATGTAAATAGTTTGTGTTTTCCGTCCAGTTCAGTGCAGCCGACACGACCGAAGGGAAGCACTGACGTGTCACCAAATTCACCCGGTGTTATGGGCTGACAACGCGGATTTTGTAGGTGATGTAGCCAACCGTGTCAGTTTCCATAAAAAAAAAATTAAAACAAAATTTGTCAGTGAGCATGTATGAGTGCACTGCTGGACATAAGCCTCTCAAATTTTTCTCCAGTTCTCCCGGCCTTCAGCGGTACGTAACCACTGCTTTCCGCCGACGTACCTACTTGAAGCCGTCGTCTTCCACCTGGCGTGTGGGTGGCCTTCCCGCACTCCGCTTTCCTGGATGACTGAATTCATAAAAAAATATTAATTAGCTCAACCGTTTTTATTTATTCAAGGTTCAAAAAGTTTACAAAAAGTTTTAATCATCAGCCCGTATCGGTCCACTGCTGGGCATTGGTCTCTCCGAAGGTACGCCACCACACGCGACCTTCCGCTCTTCTCATCCATCCACTCCCGGTTACCTTTTTTTTAGATCGTTTGTCCACCTACCCAGGAGTGTCCCACGCTACGTTTGCTTCAACTTGGCCTCCATTGTAGCACCCGTCTACTACCCCAGTGGTTGTCAGGTCTGCGATAGATGTGCCCAACCCACTGCCCTTTCAGCTTGCCAATTTTCTTAGCAATGTCGACTACCTTAGTTCTTTGTCGTATTTCGTCATTGCCTATTTTATCGATCAAAGAAATGCCGAGCATTCCTATTTCCCGCAGAATTGGGACTAGCAAATTCTGTGCTTCACTGGTACCCAGTCCAGAGCCACAAATAAAACGCGCGTGTAGTGCAGTCTTCATTTCAGAACCAAATACCAGCCTAAAAGTTCGTATATTATCGCATATCTACTTTCTGTTACCGCCTTTCCATATTCCATTTGTGGAACAGGCCCTTCGTCAGGGTCCACGTTTCAGCTGTCGTCATCAATACGTCATCATCACTGGAAAAACGCACTGATTAAAGACCTTCGTCTTAAATTTTTTCGATGAGGGATGATAAGATTGGGCACAATTTGTTTTAATGAAATCTCTGATTGATTTTTTCCGATTTTACAAAAATACATATAATTTTGTAAATATTTTTTTTTTATAATTAAATTTGGGTCTTTCTCCGGATGGGCAGAATAAGCGTGTCCGGATCGAAAAGTCTTATAAAATGGATTCATAATACTTTCATATTTTTTTATATTGTAGATATGATTAAAATACTAGGGGGGGCCTGTGTCCTTTTTTTAATTCAATAATTAGAAATGCGATAAAAAAATTCTAACTGCTGAAATCTTGACTTCACTGGCGCGTCCGGACTACACTTTGCGGTAGAAAACATTTTTTTTCTTATCATCTATAAGGAATTACGCTACTTTGTATATGTTTTCTAAAACCTAGTTAGTTATGCTTTACCTTATATTTTTACTAAGCATGAATACGCTTTAGAAGACGAAATACAAATTATTTTATCTGCGTCCGCTAGTTTCCTTTGATATCGGTGGCGCGCACGAATACGCTCATAGATCCTATATTATTGTAGCTGCGTGCATAGCTGTTAAAGCGAAAAAAAATATCAGTCGCGCCGCTTCTGTGGCGAGGACAACACGTATGTGCATTCCTGTGCGGCCGTGTTATTAAGGTATGTAATCGTTTTCGGTGGCTTGGTAACCTATAAAATTGATTTCGCTGAACCAATTTTCTCGTTATTTATTTGACATATTACTATTATATTTTAATTAGAGATTGTCTTATTAGTCCTAGATCTCCAACTTAGAGAGCAATACTGTATATATAGATTATATTTGCAAATATTTTAGATTTTCCTTACTTTTTTGATTTCAGTGTCAATGACTTCGGTGTTTTCGGTGGAAATAGGTGCACCGAAGTCAATTTCAAAACCACCGAAAGCAAGAAACATATTTTTTAATTAAATAGCATGCCTATTATAACTTATAAACAGGATAACTTATGTATTTGAGGTTTAGAAATGAAAAAAAAATTAAATTCACATAAATTTAAAAACATTTAAGACTGCAAACTCTACGTAGCAAAACCTAACTTACTGTATTCTATTGCGTCATTGAGAGTTTTCGTCGAATGAAGTACAAAAAAACAACAGTTTTTCTTTTAATCGAAGTTATATAGTATTATGCCGTTTACACTGTATTAACTAAATAACTTTTGAGACTAGTATATATTTCTTATTAAATATGTTTTGCGTTACGGTAGATCCGACTTTAGGACGAACTTCAGCTTTCCGAAGGCAGCCCAACCCAGTTGAATGTGTCTCTCTACCTCCTTGAGTAGGCCTTGTCGACCTACCTAGCCGAAATATTTGTTCGAAATATACGTATTCCTCCACTTGTTCGATCATTTCACCGTAGATCAGACCTAGATGGCACCTTAGATGGTGCCTGCTCGGCCGACTACTCAATCAATGCTGGTGTTCCACAAGGATCCGTGATGTCGCCTACGCTGTTTCTATTATTCATCAACGACGTGCTCTCGCTCGGCGAAATACATTGTTACGTGGAGGACAGCACGGTGCACGAAGGGTTCATCAAGGACTGGAAGGGTAGAGAAGCCTCAGCAGCAAACGCGAGACGCGAAACTGTTGCTCGGGTTGACCAGATTCTCGAAACACCCCTTTGTAGTCGACAGAAGAGTTCTTCGAACTGCACGATTCTCTAAATCGTTCTTGTGCCGCACTCCAAAGGTGTGGAACGGGCTCCCAGGGAATATCTTTCCCCACTCCTACAATCCACGGATCATCAAATCGCGGGTTAATAGCCTTTCCCCAGCGACATTAGTCAACCTCCAAGCCGGACTGGCACCTCCTCGGCGGTGAAATTGGTTGCGCCTGAAGCTTCGACCTCGGGTAGAGCCACCCAGTTCAGAAGCAATAAAAAAAATCCAGGTTCATCCTCAGGCCGACGTTCAGCGCGAGGTCTCGCGAGACCTCGTAAAGGTCGCTGAGCGTCTCTTGAAGCTGAACCCGGGTATGGGCGAGGAGGACAATGTTATCCGCGAAACGGAGATGACTGAGAAACTCCCCATTGACATTTATTCCAATGTTCTCCCACTCAAGCGTCTTGAACACGTCTTCAAGAGCTTTTGTAAGGAGCTTGGGTGAGATCACGTCCCCTTGCCTCACTCCCTTACCAAGGAGCATTTTTTTTAATAAAAAGCGCGACATGAGACGACGAGCCACCAATAAGGTGCCTAATGACGCCCATGGAAATTCGGTCGTACGCTGGGCTTTCGAATGCCATGCCGGCCTGACAGGTGCTATTCACGCCTCTCTTGAAGGACCCGAGACGATACTTGGGGGAAAATACGTGGGCAGGGAGAGCGTTCCAGAGTTTACCAGTTCTGTGGAGGAAAGACCTGCAGAACCGATTGGTACTCACTAGTATAAGTCCAGCGTATAGGGATGCAATCCCTGTCGAGTGCGCGTTGTGCGGAGGTGGAAAGGGGACGGAAGGATCGCGTTAAACAGCTCCTCCGAGCATTCACCATGGATTGAATAAGCGATAGAACACACTTATGTCGCCGACATTCCTACGGAGTTGCAGTGGTTCTAGATCGCGGTACACGTTGGGGTCATCCACTAGTCGCAGGGCTCGACTCTGTATCGAATCCAAAGGCGCAAGCTGGTATTTAGCTGAGCCAACCCACAAGTACGAGCAGTACCCCAAGCAGGACCTAATCTGTGCTATACAAAAGCAGCCTTTGGCCCGGCGTGAAGTACCGTCGCACTTTATTGAGTACGCCCAACTTTTTAGAAACTAGCTTGGCCTTGCACTAGATTATGGCGCCGAAAGTTTAGGTCGTGCGACAGTTCGACTCTGAGGACACCGAGGTGATCGCTTAATTTTAGCGACGGGACCTGGAAGGAAGGAGCGGGTGTGAACGCCGTTCTTTTCGCACTGAACGCGCAGACTGTCTTGGAAGCGTTAAACTCGACCAAATTAGTACGGCCCCATTCGGAAATAGACCGAAGCGTTTGTTCGAGTTCAGACAGTCTTCGCCTCTTCTCATCCACAACGTCCCGTCTGGCTGAAGGGTGACTGGTGTAGGATCCTGTGGTGGCGGACAAAAGTAGGTGTACCTACTTTTGTCCGCCTAAAAATGTATGTTGCCGAGTACGTAGCAGAATATCATTGGATGGGGCGAGTATTTTCATGGAGTCTCACAGTCACCGCCGTTTACCGATACAAGTTTTGGAGTATCTCGACGTATCGGTGGTCGATTTATTATTAGGTATAGTATTACGTGTGAGCTTTGCCGTGATAGCGAATTCAAAAGAGGAACGCTTAGCTAAAAAAAGAGTGGCTGAAGGACTTAGAAAAGCTAGAAATAAAAGCGACCCCATACTTTATGCACTTAACAAGGAAAGAGACCGGCAATATCACAAAAAAAAAATTTACAATATAAATCTGCTCAATACCTACTCATATCGAAATTGCACACAATTGTAGTTGGTATTGTTTGTTCTTTTGCACAGTTGCATAGTGTTTAAAGTGTTAAGTTATAAAGTAATTACACGATTTGATTTCGGTGACTTAAATATTGATTTCGGTGGACATCATATTTTTTAAATTCAATAACTTCATAACCGTTCAATCAATTTCGTTCCCTCCACTACCATTCGATTCTAAATTAATTCTAAATTATCTTTTGTCTGTGAGAATGTCTAAATTCAAAGAAAAAAAAAGTGCCACCGAAGTCATCGAAATATTGCGACGGCGGAGAAAGACCCATTTACCTAATAATAGGAAGTGAAAGGGTAAATCTAGTCTTAAAAAATTCCGCCTCAAGCATGCCACGAATTGATCACAAAAATGCGGCAACCCGCCGCCCGCGCCCGGCCCGGAGCCCGGACCAGTCGAGTAAGGAGAGCAAAATCTACCGAACCAAGCGTATATTATAATTGACGGCAATAAACGACGCAGAATTACGGTACATTTGAGTAACGGTACCATGTAAGTAATGTCATGATTTACTTACATATTATCCAACTGTTGGAAAGGAGACGATGTGTCTTCCAGAAAATTCTCTTACAGATGTTTATTTCTTCTTATATCGTCGGTCGGATCATAAGCACACGGCGTGGTCAGTGGATGGATGGGTGACCGCTCGACCGTTGGAGGCTGACCGTGGTTCGCATTCCACGTAAAACTGTAGGTCCTTTCCCTTCTTACCCGCCCGGGTTAGTACCACCCCACTGAATGAAAGGTCGGTTGAAACCGGCTATTTAAATAGTTCGTGTTTTCCGTCCAGTTCAGTGTAGCCGGCACGACCGAAGGGAAGCACTGACATGGTACCTAGTTCACCAAGGTGTTATGGGCTGACATCACAGATTTAGTAGGTGATGTAGAGAACCGTGTCAGTTTCCATAAAAAAATTGAACCACACATTTTATATTGATCGATTCGATACATACAAATGCATATTATTCCGTATGATAGGTATCTCTAATATAATACAAGTAATTTACACAACCAAATATTTTATTTAACCACTTTTATTAGTAAGTCAAACAATAGCCAGCCAAAAAGAAAAATGTCTAGTTATTTGACGAGAATTAAGGTGAAGGTGCACCAAGCCCCCGTAAATATCCGAATGCCCGTGGGCGCCGTCGTACTACACCTGCGTTAGTCTGGCGCGAGCCATACGTCGTCCATCCCATAAAAAAAATGTTGTGTGTGCGCGTCATTAAGATCAATAATATACGTTACTTGAACACTTGTTACACGTCTCGTTTTCGAGAATAACCTCTGTGACAGACGGACGGACACGGAGTGACCTTATAAGAGTTCCGTTTTTACGTTTTAATGTACGAAACCCTAAAAAATATCAGTCTGAACTTCAAAAAGCCTTCCTAGTATCTCTAGTCACTGCACTAGATGCAATATCCGTTCAGTCTGTCTGCTCAAAAGGATAGAACTTTGAACTCATAGTCCGCGCATACAGCAGCGTGTACCTACGATGCAACCTCAAGGTTCATCAAAGTTGTCCGAAAGAAAAGTACTCAAAATTACTCAAAAAGAACTGCATCTCTCTCCGTGCATGTCAGATGCCGTGCTAAAGGGCGATAGGATAGCCACCTCTGACCTTGGCGCAGTCATTCCACTGATTGATGCAGCTGCATTGATGCTGCTTGGTGTAGTTATCTTGTCCGAATACTTTGCTAAAAGTGATGGTCGGTGTTATGCTGCAATTTACCAGAGTTCTGGCAGCACAACACCGATTACTCTGCTTACCCCGATTTTCGGGATACAGTGTGTGGTAAGTATGTATGTATCAATCCTGTCCCTTTGAACTGTCTCACGCAATGTGCATGCTGTGTTAAACTGGGGAAGTGCTGATTAGTTTGTAGCAGCAGCACTTTACTCCTGGCTATCTATCTCGTTTTCCTCATACTTACCTGTCAGCAAGATTTACGCGTCAGGAATGAGTTTCAATCCATAGGTCTGAAGTTTGCAGATTAGGGAATAAAACATTGGAATACGTTAGTATAGAAGGCGCGAAATGAAGGGAAGCACTGACATAGCACCTAGTTCACCCGGTGTTATGGGCTGACATCACGGATGTTGTAGGTGATGTAGCCAACCGTGTCAGTTTCCATAAAAAAAAAATAGAATTATCATGTATGTGTTTACATACACATGGTTGTAAAAAGTGCAATAAATGGAGGAACAAATACTTAGATTAGGTTTCCGTACAAGTACGGAAGCCTTAGCCTACTCTGTCCTCCGTCTGTCTGTCCTACGGCTGTATCATTTGAACCGTACTACTGAAATTTTCACAGAATATATGTTATTATGGCGAACATTACAACAAATAAAAAAAAGGAAAAAGTACAAAATTAAGGGGGTCCCCATACAAGAAACGTGGTACGGAAACCTCTGTGCGCGAGTTCGACTCGCACTTGGCCGGTTTTTATTTTATTCTCATAAAAGTGCAGGAACCGCTAAAAATGCTTCAACGCGTTGAAGTCTTTTCAAAGACAAAGCATTATAGTGCTGATATTTTTCGTAAGTAAAAGTATAGTTGAACTGTGTACAGAGCTATTGCATAGCCAGAATGCAGTTGAAGTGGGCAAGTATTGCTGCAATACTGTTAACATAGAACAGAAATTCTTTTTATGAAAATTAAAAATATATTTTCGAATGGACCCACGAAATATTCATCAGTGCCATCTGTACGTTAAGCGTAAAACGAAGAGCTGTGGAAGTTGATTTTAAACATGCTACGTTCTTGCTGTGTTCTTACAGTTCAATGTGTTTCTAAAAGATGGCGTATTATTATCTATATCTATACTATACTATACATAATAATAAAATCGTAAATGCAAAAAAATCTGTACACAAAAAAACAAACCAGGGCGACTTCAAATGAGAAACTATACATGTTTTAAAATGTTTGTATGTTTGTCTGTAGTCTGTAAACACATCACGCAAAAACCACTGAACGGAATCTGACGAAACTTTGTATAGTGACAGTGTATACTATCCCGGAATAACATAATTAATATTAAAAAAAATCTAAATATAATTAATATTAAAAATATTATTGTGCGTTTAAAATCACGTAGTCTAAAGTAAAGGTTTCTTGAAAGATGTTTTTGGCGTCAGCTGGCCCTTGACGAATTATTTGATTTCATGTAACAAAATTACTAAAAAAAACTGTGAAATAAAAAAAAAGTTTTAAAAAACATAAAACCGACTTCCTAAAAAAAGTAGAACTAAAAAACTATTTAAAATAAAAATATAAAAACCGCCTTCAAAAATATATGAAATAAAAACCTAAAAAAAAAAAACGAACCCTAGAGTTGAATGCGGTGCTAAAAAGGCTACACAAATCACAAAGGATATTATCATCCGCTCATGTTTTCTTTCATGCATCATTTTTGCTTGCTTTAGCACCGCCTTCAACTCTAGGGTTCGTTTTTTTTTTTTAGGTTTTTATTTCATATATTTTTGAAGGCGGTTTTTATATTTTTATTTTAAATAGTTTTTTAGTTCTACTTTTTTTAGGAAGTCGGTTTTATGTTTTTTAAAACTTTTTTTTTATTTCACAGTTTTTTTTAGTAATTTTTGCTATTAATGTACTCGGCGGAATCGCTCGGCCTTCGGCCTCGCGATTCCGCCTCGCTTTCCAATCCGATCTTGACCCAATTAAAATAGGACCACGTCAGCTTCGATAGCTCAGTGGTGCAGACAGTCAACTGTCGCTATTGAATTTTAAGCAACGCTGGGTGCGGTCAGTACTTAGATGGGTGACCGCTGACCGTTGGAGGCTGACCAAGGTTCGGATTCCTCGTAAAACTGTAAGTCCCTTCCCTCGTAATCTTACTTGGTGGTAGGGTTTAACCTTCCCGGGTTGGTACCACCGCACTGAATTAAACGTCGGTCGAAACGGCTATGTAAATAGTTTGTGTTTTCCGACCAGTTCAGTGTAGTCAGCACGATCAAAGGGGGAAGCACTGACATGGCACTGGTGTTATGGGCTGACATCACGGACGTTGTAGGTGATGTTGCAGAACTTAGTAGAATGGACAGACATAAACGTGTTACGGAAGCCTACTTTTATTATAAAATAACCGTCGGAGGACCTTGGTTGAAAATTGTAAAATTTAGTAGAACGGATAGACATGCATATGTTACGGAACCCTACATTCATTTTGCAGAACTTAGTAGAATGGACAGACATAAACGTGTTACGGAACCCTACTTAACAGTTGCACTCCGGGAGTGCCGGCAGATCCCGTGCCACTCTAACTTAACCCTTAACGCAATGACTTAAGGTTTCATTTTAAAAATGACGCTGACGCGATGTCGCGAGTTATACATTTTTACCCACCTAAAAAAGTGCCAAGAGCCGCTAAAGAAGTTTTCACTTCAAAAACCTCAGGGTTATCCCCTTTAAAATAAAAAAAAAAGAATTTTCAAAATCGGCCCACAATTGACGGAGTAATCGCGTAACAAACATCCAAAAAAAGAAAACATACCGTCGAATTGAGAATCTTTTAGGTCTAAAGTAAATTTCTCGTGAAGACAAATGCAACGAGCCCAAACACGATGGGTTTATCATGTGTAGTTTAGGAGTTCCTATGGCCACCTTCTGTCTCCATCATCAAACCAGCTCGATGGTACTCGGTACAGTAGGTACTGGCCAGGTACCATAATAAATTAAGCGCCGGTCGGAAAAGATAAAAAATTTCAAATTTAGAATATTCATGAAACAAGGGTCCGAATATGTATCACTAGTATATCGATTCATGTATTTCAACAGGACAGAGAAAATTTCAAAATATTAGGTATTTAATACTTTTTTAGTTTTTTTTTTTTTGTTTTTTGGAAATCGGTTTAATATTTTTTAAAACAGTTTTTATTTCATTCTTTTTAGTAATATTACATAAAAAAGAATAATCGAAATCGAATAATCGAAATCGATTGAAGTGGTACAGAATTATTCGCCATATGTGTCAGACTGCAAATTGCTGAATAAGTCCACATCACAAATGTTTTGCTGAAGGTAACCACACACCATACTAATTTATCAAACTGAAAATTGCCGAAAACGACCACATCACAAGTTTTGCTGAAGGTAACCACACACCATAGTATTATGCTGATTTTTCGAAAACCACTGAACCAATTTCGATAAAATTGAAATGGGACCACCTCGGAAGTATGACCTAACTAACAAAAAAATAATTTTCTAAATCGGCCCTCAATTGACGGAGAAATCGTGTTACAAACATACAAAAAAAAAAAAAAAAAAAAAAAAAAAAAAAATTAAAAAAAAAAAAAAAAACATACAGACGAATTGAGAACCTCCTCCTTTTTTGGAAGTCGGTTAACAAAAGAAATAAACATTTCAAGTGTTGAACTGTCGAAGAAAGAACCAAGAACTGTAATCTCGGCGTGAGATGGCCGGCGACGAAATCAAATATACACGGTGTTGCAGTTGCCCCCGTAATATTTTTAACTGACATAAGGGGGTTATTCTATATGTGAAACTAAACAACTTCTGTGAAGAAAAAAAAATTTTTGAAACAAAAAAAAATATTTCTTCCATACAAATTTTAATTACCTATTCTCAAAATGTATGGAGAAAAAAATTTTTTTTTTTCTGCAAAGAAAAAAGTCGTAGAACAAAAGTTGTTCTATTTCACGTATAGAATCACCCCCTTTCGGGTTTAACGGTTGGGGTTGCAACACCGTGTATATAAATATAATAAAAATCATAGACGGAAAAAATAGTAGATAAAAATGAAATTTCGTTCGTTCGTCTTCTATATGTACCTACGTAAATCTTGAACCGTTCATCTATTTCCGTTCATTTAATGAACTTAGGTGAGTTATTTATTGTGCGCGCGCGCGCCCGCATAGGTTTGTGACAAAAAAAAAGCTTTTCCTTACCATTCGTATTATCTGCACATCAATCTACAAAAAAAAACCAACTCCATGCACATATGTGAATCCATTGTCAATTGAGAACCAGCAAGCTGTTGCCCGCGGCTTCGCTCGCGTGTAATTCGTATTTCAAAAGAAAAAGTAGGTAACTAAGGGCGATGCCGAAGGCCGAACTGGGTTCAGGTAAACGATAAACGTTCTCCCTTTGTAAGTAACAACGGCGAGGCCGAAGGTCAAGCGACTTTCTGGAAGACAATAAAAAATAAACCTTCTCGAAGAAAGTAAGTAACTAAGGACGATGCCGAACTGTGTTCACAAATAAGATAAAGTTTCTTGAAGAAAGTAAGTAACTAAGGGCGAGGCCGAAGACGAGCTGTATTCCGTAAGACGATAAACATTCTCTAAGAGATGCTAGCAAGTCATTAAGGGCGAGGCCGAGGGCGGAAGAAAGTTTATCGTTTACCTGAACGCACATCGGCCTTTGGCCTCGCCCTTAGTTACTTACATTCTTCGAGAAGATTTATCGTCTTCCTGAACGCAACTCGGCCTTTTGCCCCGCCCATTGTTACTTTCTTCGAGAAGGTTTATCGTCTTTCAGAATACAGCTCGGTCTTCAGCCTCGCCATTAGTTACTTACTTTCTTCAAGAAGGTTTATCTTCTTCCCGAATGTAGCTAGGCCTTCGGCCTCACCCTTAGTTTCTTACTTTTTTGGAGAAGGTTTATTGCCTTCTGCAATGCAGCTCGGCCTTCACCCTCACCATTAGTTACTTACTTTATTTGAGAAGGTTTATCGTTTACCTGAACGCAGCTCGACCTTCGGCCTCGCCCTTAGTTAGTTACCTTTTTCGAGAAGGTTTATAGTTACCAGAACCCAGTTCGGCCTTCGGCCCCGCTCTTAGTTAATATTTTTTTTAAATAAGAATTTCAGGCGAGCGAAGCCGTGGGGAACATCTAGTGTAACATAAAAGGACGATAAAAATGTTACAAGTACCAATCCTTCGATCGAAGATATCATTAACATGAACTATTTGTATTCATACTGAGCCGTTTCGGCCGACCTTAATTCAGTACGTGAATACCAATCCGACATGGATCCGGATGGATTTAAAGCATGTATGGCGTCGATCCACCTATAACGTGTCTTACGACTACCATGGACATTGGGTAATATGCGGGGGTTGCGAATGCCATGCCGGTTGAAGAACCCGAGACTGTACTTGAGGGGAAATATACGGGCATGGAAAGCGTTCCAGAGTTTACCGGTTCTGTAGAGGAAAGATCTGCAGAACCGGTTGGTACGCATCCGCATTAATTCCAACCCTTAGGAATCAATCCCTGCCCGGTGCGCGTGGTGCGAAGGTGGAAAGGATGCGAGCACTTCCCATGGAATAAGCTATAAAACACATTTAGGGAGCCGCCATCCCTACGGAGTTGCAGTAGTTCTAGATCGCGGGACACTCCGGAGTCACACACTATAATCGAACGGCTCGACGCGGGTTTTTCCCAGTGGTCAGATTGATGGTCAGACCAGTCTGGCCAACGGGAACTTTTTTCCCCATTGGTTAGATTAGCTCATGATTTAGTAAAGTACAGTTGAATACGAAAATACGAAGAGGTCATATAACTATCTATATATATAAAAGAAAGTCGTGTTTGTTAGAACATTTATAACGCAAGAACGGCTGAACCGATTTTTATGATCTTTGATTTGTTAGATTTATCTCTGTCCCGAATAACATATAGGCTATAAAAATATGGGAAAAATAAAACATAATTTTTTTTCTCATACCTTTAGCATGGAACGTTTTTTTTTATTACAATACCATCTCGGATACACGACAAAAACAAACAAACATGGCGTTATAATAAAAAATGATGCTCTTAGGCCCACTTGCACCAACACGAGTTTAGAGTTAAGTAGCGAGTTATGGATTTAAACGCGGTTCCCACAGTCAACGGGTGCTAGCTTAACGAGTTAAACTGGTTTATATCGTTAAATTTGTGTTGGTGCAAGTGGGCCTTAGTGGCATTTACTAAGTTCATCCGAAGAATGACGAATTCTTCTACTTGCGGTTGTTGCTGGTGCATGTTCGTGGGCCGATATCATTCGAATCACTTCTAACTATTAATGGTGTAGTGTGCCCAACATTTCGTGCTGCATGTCAACAGCTCAATTTGCTTGAAAACTATACTCATTGGGACATGAGAATCGCTGAAGCAATTTTTTCTGCATCTCCAAGTCAGATACGCACATTATATTTTGCTATCATTATATGGACATGCCTCCCATCAAATCCACGTGAACTGTGGAACAAATACAAGGATGACATGTCAGAAGACATTTAACATCGAATTCGTGTCAGTTCAGGGAATCCCGATCTCGAGGTGAATGAGGAGATACATAACCAGGCTTTGCTTTTGATCGAAGAATATTGTGTTACCTCATGTGCGGCAGTTTGTTAGTAAAGTTAGGAATGCCAACGCCAAATCGTGGTATGAACGACGCCTTCAATAGAGAATTGGAACGTGAAAGTGAATTATGATCGAGATGCATTGAAAGAATCAGGACTACTGGGAATAATCCCATAGTTATTTTCCTTATATTATATTTTACATTCCCACACTCAAGTCTTTTGCTACTACCTACTTATATCTCGCAACATACGACTCTCAAGCATCCAAAGGTTGACTGGGAGAAATCCCTGTAAGGGATAAGTCCGCCTTTGCCCCTCATGTAAATTTCTTATTTTGTGTTTATGTTAAATGTTTTTTGGAGCAATAAAGTATTTATATCTATCTATCTACCCATTAATGTAGGCAATTGATGATGGAAATGGTGGCTTAAGTTTCCTCGATGCGCCCGGTGGAACTGGGAAGACATTCCTCATATCATTGATTTTAGCCACTGTTCGTGCGAGATCCGACATTGTAGCAGTTGCTTCTTCTGGTATAGCGGCCACATTGCTAGAAGGATGCCGAACGGCTCATTCAGCGTTGAAATTGCCATTAAACCTTCAAACGACTGAAGAACCGACATGCAACATTGCGAAAAACTCAGCAATGGCCAAAGTTTTGGTAGCAAGTAAAATCATCATATGGGATGAATGCACAATGGCGCACAAACGCGCAATGGAAGCACTCAATCGAAAGATCTGCGTGAGATCTAAGTAAATAAAATATAAAAACTCAGATCAGCGCGGTAATTAACTTAGCGGTCCCCCCACTCCTTTAAGTAAGTAAACGGAAATTATTTTTAACTTTTTAAGGGTCGGTTTTAAATCTGTAATTTAACATTTTATTTTAATAAAAGACAGAAATTAAATCAGCTAATAAGTTAACACAACATTTTATGGATTCTGAGGCGGTACGAAGTTCGCCGGGTCAGCTAGTTAAATATAAATAATAATTTGTGACATTATGGAGTTTGTTTGTCTTTTTTTTCATTGAGTGCGTAGATTTAGAAAATTTATTCAAATATAAAGCGATCAAGTGACAACGACTTTATTTTTTCATAATTGAAATATTTTTGTAAGTTTTAATCGAGGATAAAATCATCAAGTGATATGAAGATTTGATTTTATCATTGACTGGACGGATTCTCAAAATGTGTTTGAGGATAAAGTTATTAAGCGATATAACAATTTTATATTTGTTTTATACTGACAGAAAAATACATTTCATTTAAATGGAAACTCCTCATGTGATTAAGTGAATTATATTTTTTGAAAAAAAAAAATGAAATAAGGTGGAATTAAGGCACTTATTAATTTTATAGTATTCTAAATATTGTACAACATGCATTTAAAGAGTTTATATTCCAAGGTTTTTAGGTGTTGCCAGCAAAAAATCCACAAAATGCCTTCAAATTCGGGAAAAGAAAAAAAAACAAGGTGAGTTTATAAACGCATTTTCGCAAAAAAGTGTAGTTAATGACTTTATAACGCAAACCCTCGAAATGCAAAACAGTTTTTACTTTGATTGTACTTTTTTCTATGTATTTTTTTGTTTTTTATCCAGATGTAAAATTAATCTAACCAAGGGGTCATCCATTAATCAAGTGAGCAAAAAAATGGGGGGGAGGGGTCTGGAAAAATCTCACCAAATCTCACTAGGGGGACAACAATCTCACCTCATCTTTTTTTTTTAATTCCCCCGGGGCTACGTTCAGTTTGTGGCTTTGACAGATCGGACTGGACCGAATATCCAACACCGAATAATGCCTTGCTAACTGAATGGTCACTTTACAATCTAAAACGGGATATTGGCTGATGGCCCCCAAGCCTGACGAACATGATGGGAAGTCGTTCGCATCATTCTGACTTCGTCAAAGCCTTAGAGTATACCCGACACATGCTAGCTACTCGAAGATGCCATACGACTTGTACTGCCCATCTCTTGGGGATAAAGCTCAAACCATCCCTAAAAGATACTGTAAGACATGTGGTGTCTACTTTGCTTCGCATGCAAAGCTCCAGAAGCACACTTCGGCGCTTCACACTGCGGCACCGGCACATGCAGAGAAAGTGCGACGGAACCGTGTGGTCACCCGTCGGGCTCAGGAGCTACTGTGCGCCATCGACGACAGGCTAGGAGTGGCTGGATGAGGAGGACGTAGACTTCCCAAGAGACACTATTGCTTCAATGGATATGGACATCTTGTGTCCTATCATAACGATTGAAGAGGCTAATGAATGCCCATGGCGTGAATAAAGTATTCTAAGTGCACCTGAAACGCTGCGTCATTTTCTTGCCACTTCCATTCTCTCAGATCATTCAGTGTACATTCAGTTGATATTTAAATACTTAAATTTTGCATTTTAAAGTCTGTATGTATATAAATATGCAGATTTTGACGAAACTTACACATAGAGGAAATCTCACGTGAGATTTGGCGAGGGGGGGGGGGGGGGGGGTCCTATAAATCTCACGAAATCTCACCAAGGTTGGGTCAAAAAATCCAAAAAATTTGCTCACGTGATTAATGTATGTCCCCCAATGGGAAAAAAATCCCGTTGGCCAGACTAGTCTGACCATCAATCTGACCACTGGGAAAAACCGCTCGGACGCTGCCTGCAGTAGTAAGGTAATAGGGAGGTAAGAGTAAGAAGGCTATAGGTACTCGTGATTAATGCTTACGGTGCTATAGACATTATCCGTATCTAGTTTTTATTTTCGTAAATTTTTCCTGAGCGGAAAATGGGCAAATTTCAACTACGTCTCATCTCACCTTCATTGTATACAAATGTTCGAATATCAACACGTCAATAGTCAGTGACAAGCACGAACAATACATAATTCATGGCGCGATGGATCCGTACATCAATATTCACAGTTTACTTGTACGTCATTGCATTTATGTTTAACTAGCTGTGCCCGCGACTACGTCCGCGTGGACTTGATCTTTCTCAGCCTGTTATAAAACGCAACGTGACTCTGTCTATAAGCCGCTAAGATAAAAAAAACATATTTTTTTTTCATGGAAAGTGATAAGGTTGGCTACATCACCTACAACATCCGTGATGTCAGTCCATAACACCGGGTGAGCTAGGTGCCATGTCAGTGCTTCCCTTCATTTCATGTCAGCTACACTGAACTGGACAGAAAACACGAACTATTTACATAGCGGTTTCGACCGACGTTTCATTCAGTGCGATCGTACCAACCCGGGCGGGATAAACCCTACCACCTCACCTAAGTAAGGTAAGAAGGGAAGGGACCTACAGTTTAACGTGGAATCCGAACCACGGTCAGCCTCCAACGGTGGAGCGGTCATCCATCCAAGTACTGACCGCGCTTAGGGTTGCTTATCAACAGTCGACCGACCGCACCACTGAGCTACCGAGTGTTCCGTATCGCCATGTCATGGCTAGCGCCACTCACGCCATCATAGATGGCGCCATAGGGCTTATTATGAAATGCTTCATATTAGTTAAATGTTATGTTTAGTTAAAATGCTTCATAATCTATTCGGTAGATGGCGCGCGCGCATACACTTTTTGATTTCTTCTATGGAAACCCCCGTGAATTTTTTACTTTTGGTTATTTTTATTATTTGCTGTTATATCGGTTATTTCAACGGGCTACCTCTTACGGATTATTCAAGGGATACAGCCCTCCGACAGACCGACAGACGAACGGACAGACAGACAGACAGACAGACAGACAGACGGACAGACAGACGGCTGACAGGCTTAGTAATAGGGTCCCGTACCCGTCATCTATAATTCATTAGTTCAGATAAAAACTGCAAACATGAAATTTTTCACCCTCACCAGTCTATAGCCGTGATTCTTTTCCATGACACTAAACAAAAGATCCGCGCGACGACGCCGCGACACGGGGCGCTGCGGGGCGCTGCGCGCGGTGGCGCGGTGGCGTGTTTGTTGCTATAGGATCTCGTATAGGATATTTTCTAACTAAACTTAAAAAAATTATATCTTTTGATTATGTGGGTTGATTTTGATGAAATAAACACTAAATGTTACTCGGAATAAAGCTTCATATTTTATAGTAATTAGATTTTTAATCCAATGAGTGGTTTCTGCGTGATGCGCGCACAAACGAACAAACAAACCAACAAACCGACAGACAAAAATTTCAAAAACTATAATTTTACGTTCTATTACTTATTCCTTCCGTCCCCGAGTTATTGTTTTGCAAAAATATTTAATGTACAGACACGATTTTATTAAATTTGATAATATTAGATTTGTTATTTTTACATCTGATAACGATTAATTTGATTCTCTACTCTTTTGTTCTCTCTTTGATTCTTCTATGCCGTAATAAATATTACGCACTGTCTGTCCTTACCAGGAAAACCCGAAAATAGCTGAACTGGTAAAAACCTGTTTCGGAGTTAATTTCGAGAGCTCCCTTCGAATCCTCACCTTTGGTTGACCTAAGCCGACTAAGCGCATACCCATATCATCCCAAGCTGAACATGCTTAAAAACAGCACGGTTTATTTTATTATTTTTTTTTGAACCGCAACGGCTCGTGATATAATTAAATAAGCGTCACAGTTGGGATCTTTCAATATGTAATGTTTTTGCGAAAATATACGACCGCACCATATAAATCAAATGTGGTATTGAGAAAATGTACACTTTATTTGGATCTTTTAAAAACGTCCTCAGAAACCTTCACCAAGCTGGCAATGTCGTGAGCGGAGCTGCAGGCAACGCTAAAATGTCGCAATTACATTCTTTGGTTTTTACCAGACTGCAAAAAGTTGGATTATTTCTTTAGTTTGAATATTAGTAAGTACCTATTTATTCATACATTTTCATTTTACCATCACCGTAAATTCTAGACCTGCTCATTGCCATCAATGCTTAGGCCAGCATTTCTCAACCTGCCGAAGCCGCCGCGCCGCCTCCAAAACGTAATATTAAATTTATGAAACTTAGTACAAGCTAATTTAACTACACGGGACACAGTATTTTTTTTTTTATATGTAATCCGGTATGGGTGGCTGAGTCGGAGGGGCCAAAGCACATGCTCTAACCAGCCAATATCACCTCCGAGAAGGTAGGTGACATACCGGAGGCTTCCCTGGATTGCTGGCTATACTGGACTAGAGGAGAACACAACCGAGGTTGCTTGCGGCCATCTTACATCCAGTACGGTGGTACCAACCCAGTCGGCTACAATTTGAGCCTACCACCTAGTAAGGGGCAAGGGAAGGGACCTACAGTTTTACACCGGTTCCGAACGGTGAAGCAGCGGGTGTACGTAATGCACGTAAATTTTTTCGTCAGAAAAAACTCATTGGTACACGCCGACCGGATTCGAACCTCGGACCTCCCGCATGAGAAGCCGATGCCCAAACCACTCGGCCACCCGCCGCTTTTAGTATAGGCTAAATAAAATGCAGTTCCAGTTACGCTAAGATATGGCTCTCATACAAACCGAATTGTTTCGCGCGCTGAAATAAAGGTACGGTAGCAGGCTTACTTACTTTCTTCTTTTACGAATTTCACGCTAGCGAACCCGCTGGCAAAAGTTGTATTTACATAAATACCTACATAGGTAGCAAAAAATATTGTCAACTTCGGTAGTTCGGTGGTACCTACGGCGCATGGACGTTCGATCGTCGAAGTTAAAAGCACACCGCACGCGGTCGCATTTTTCCGTTTCCGGAACGTTTCCTCCACAAATTTTCAAAATGAGTCCCTTCATATTTTGAATAAAACCGATTTGTTGTGGTTAATATTCCATTATTATTTTACTAGCTTTTGCCCGCGGCTTCGCTCGCGTGGAATTCGTATTTAAAAAGAAGATAGTAAGTAAGCCCGCTACCGTACCTTTATTTCGGTGCGCGGAACAATTCGGTGTGTATGGGATCCACATCTTAGCGTAACCGGAACTGAATTTTATTTAGCCTATCCTGTGTAATAGTAAAATGTGCTTGTACTAAGTTTCATCGAATTCGGATGATCGGTGTAAGGGTTATGGAGGAACATACAATACATACATACATATGTACATACAGAAAAGATTTCTAAAAATCGTCAATTTAGTTTTAGTATCATACATAGTCTACAAACGCAATATCTCATAAAACAAAGTAACTTACTCCATGACCACCCTTACAGATTTATTATTAGTATTGATTTAGATGCCGTAAATACAGCGACAAATTGACCCGAACAAGATTGAACTGGAACTAGCATTAGTACACAATTTAATTGGCGATTGGCGACGCAATACTGGCGTTTATTTTCGACTTTGCATCTTTCTAAAATAATGAGAAATAAACGATGCGATGCGACGACGTAAAGTAGGTGCTCTGTACATATGTAATATGACGACAGACGACTTTCCAATAAATTGTTTAACGCTAATGTTCCGCAGGGCTCTGTGCTGTCACCTACGTTATTTTTAATCTTCATTAACGATTTACTGTCCTTGGGCATGATTCACAGTTATCACAGGGCATGAAGTCAAAGACTGGAAGACAGAGATTCAAAGCACAGCCCAGCAAAGCGCACGTTCTGTTTTTAATAGTGTGGATACGGTTTTCGAAAAAGTTGCCACTTGGGGCCAGGAAAACCTTGTTGCCTTCAACGAATCATTTAACCTGTAGTTCTTCAAACGTCGTAGCCTAGCAATAGTTCGCAAATCTGCTGGCATGGCGCCTACGCCTCTCTGAGCGTTGTTTCGCGAGGAGAGGTGTTTTTAGGTCTGTCTACTGCACCATTGGTCTCTCGGCACAGTCGCCCATGTTGGTTTGCATTAAAAAAAATACGAAAACAGTTCGTGTAATTTTCCTTTTAGTTTAAGTACGCCCGCGGCCCGCAGATTAAGAAACACTGCCTCGGCCAACAAAAGCTGTGGACACTGCAAGAGCACGGCAGTCGGCTTTGGACCAACCTGCTGACTCGTTCTTCGTTCATTCGGACGCAATTTTGTTTGTTTACTCTTTTAAACCAGTTGTTAAAAATGGCGCGATCAAAAGTCGGTTTAAATGTATATCTCATTTTGGTTTTGTGCATCGGATGCCAGTGTAAAACAGATTTATGTAAGTTATTCTTATTTTTCGTTCTTTTTCCTGTAATTTGTGATTGAAAGGTCGCTTTATTTTATTTTTAATGTAAAAACAATCGAGATGCGTAAAGTTACGCATTTAATTCAACATTGTTTTATATATTAACTAGCTGTTGCCCGCGGCTTCGCTCGCGTGAAATTCGTATTCCAAAGAAGAATGTAAGTAACTAAGGGCGAGGCCGAAGGCCGAACTGCGTTCAGGTAATCGATAAACCTTCTCAAAGAAAGTAACTAATTATGGGAGAGGTCGAAGGCCGAGCTGCTTTCAGGTAAACAATAAACCTTTCTCAAATAAAGGTAGTAAGTAAGGGCGAGGCCGAAGGCCGAGCTGCGTTCAGGAAGACGATAAACCTTCTGGAAGAAAGGAAGGAACTAAGTGCGAGGCCGAAGGCCGAGCTGCGTTCAGGTAAACCAAAAACCCTCTTCCGCCTTCGGGCCTCGCCCTTAAAGAATTCCTTTCTTCGATAGAATATAATATCGTTTACTCAATCTATTTATTTCATAAAAATAAAAAATAAATATTAATAGGTAACTAAAGAATTAAAACCTACCTAACAAACATTAAAATAAATATCAAAACGGGCATTTTCAAATGTTCTTAGAGCACCCCGCTGGATGGTAAGGCTTAACCTTTGAATGAAGTACATAAGCCCTTGATGGCGGGACACCAGTTGTGTCAACCAGCAGAGGCCCAAGCCTCTTTTGGCTTCACTGCTCCACGGACCGAGGGGTTTAACCGCAAACGCAACAAATTCGAAATCTTGAATTATATTTCTATATTTGTTGCGTTTGAGGCTCTCCGCCCCAGCCTCGGCCGCGCCAGCCGCTCTTGAAGATGTCCTAACGTGACTTGGAGCCAATGTGAAAACACAAGTGGCGTCCCACATCAAAGAACTACCCTTAGTCCATGGCACTAAGGTGATAGCATCGGGCCTCTTGCCATGCAGCCGGGAATAACCGCGAGGTTCTAGGATAGACGGTATATTTGCCGTCAGAAGCGTGGACTTTATAATAAAATTTAAATTAAATTAACTCAATCTTAATATTAATTAACTTTATTCGAGATGGTTTAGCTTCTTCCTGAACGCAGCTCGGCCTTCGGCCTCGCCCTTAGTTACTTGCTTTCTTCGAGATGGTTTATCATTTGTCAGAACGTAGCTCGGCCTTCGGCCTCGCCTTAGTTACTTACTTTCTTCAAAAATGTTTACCTTCTTCCTGAACGCAGCTCGGACTACGGCCTCGCCCTTAGTTACTTGCTTTCTTCGAGATTGTTTATGGTCTTCCTGAATAGAGCACGGCCTTCGGCCTCGCCCTTAGTTGCTTACTTTCTTCAAGATGGTTTAGCTTCTTCCTGAACGCAGCTCGACCTTCGGCCTCACCCTTAGTTACTTGCTTTCTTCGAGATGGTTTTTCAATTATCAGAACGTAGCTCGGCCTTCGGCCTCGCCTTAGTTACTTACTTTCTTCAAGATGGTTTAGCTTCTTCCTGAACGCAGCTCGGCCTGCGGCCTCGCCCATAGTTACTTACTTTCTTCAAGAATGTTTTTCTTCTTCCTGAACTCAGCTCCGCCTTCCGCCTCGCCCTTAGTTACTATCATCGAGAAAGAATATCGTTTACGTGAGCGCAGATCCGCCTTCGGGCCCCCCTTTAGTTACTTACTTTCTTTTTTTGAAATACGAATTTCACGCGAGCGAAGCCGCGGGCAACAGATATATAAATTTTTATTGCACCAATGACAGCGACATAACTTCGACTTTCAATAATTTTTATCAAACAATTTGTCACCGGCCAGTTCACGTCGAGGTGACAGTTCTCCGTTGTCAACATGACATTTAAAATTGTTTTTTACCATTACTTTGGATTGCGTGATTTTTATTATATTTTTTAATTATTATGTTAATCCGGGATATACACTGTCACTATAAAAAGTTTCGTCAAATTCCGTTCAGTGGTTTTTGCGAGATGCGCGTACAAATAGACATTTTTGCATTTACGATTTTATTATACGTATAGAAAGAATAGATATGTTATAGACTATTGTGTTCAAGTTATAAAAAAGAAGAACTTGTCATTTTCGTTGTATTTACTTATTTTTAAATTTCGAATGAATATTTTATTCAAATTGTATTTGCTGCCAGTTCTCAAGATATAATTATGTACTTTGGACTACGTGATTTTAAACGCGCAATAATGTTTATAACCGTTTAATTTTTTTTTTTTTTTTGTTAATTTTTTTTACGTATTATGTTAACCCGGCATATAAACTGCCACTATACAAAGTTTCGTCTAATTCCGTTCAGTGGTTTTTGCGTGATGCGCGTACAGACAAACAAACAAACAAACAAAAATTTTAAAAACTGTTCTAAAATGTTCAGTATCTCATTTTAAGCCACCCTGGTTAGTTTTTTTCCGAATACATTCAATGTACAGACTTTCTTACCTTTACGATTTTATTATATGTAATAGATAACCTAGCTCTACATGCGATACGAATAATAGGCACCTTTTCAAATTTTTTTTTATCTCCTGTATTTGTTGAAATTTGTGTTGTTTTTTACTAATGTAATGCTGAAGGGAAAAATAAATACCTAACTAGGTACTTCTTATTTCTTAATTGTATGCTTATTTTTAATACATAAGTTTAAGTAAGTAAGCGACGACGACGGGTGGTCGGGGCCATCTTGGCTTGGACACTTGATCTCAAGGTCTAGGTTCCATTCCGGCCGACATGTACCAATGATTTTTAGGGTTCCGTACCCGTCGTACGGGACCCTATTACTAAGCCTACGATGTCTGTCTGTCTGTCTGTCTGTATGTCTGTCCGTCTGTCTGTCCGAGGGCTGTATCTCTTGAACCGTAATAGGCAGCCCATTGAAATTTTCACAGAATATTATGGCCGATATAACAACAAATAATAAAAATAAGAAAAAGTAAAAAATTCACGGGGGTTCGCATACAAGAAACTAAAAAGTGTATGCCCGCCATCTACCGAAAACAGTGTGAAGGATTTTAACTAATCATGAATTTTAACTAAGTAATATGAAGCATTTCATAAAACACGCCATAGATGGCGTAAGTGGCGCTGACCATGACATGGCGATATGGAACCCTCGGTGCGCGAGTTCGACTCGCACTTGTTTTCTGACCGAAAAATTTACGTGGATACCTACATCTGCTGCTTCGCTAATCGAAACCGGTGTAAAACTGTAGGTACCTTCCTTTGCCCCTTACTGGGTGGTAGGCTCAAATTGTAGTCGACCAGGTTGGTAGCACCGTACTGGGTGTAAGCATAGCAGTCTCGACTGTGTTCTCCTCTAGTCTAGTTCAGTATAGCCAGCAATCCAAAGGAAGTCTCCGTATCTGCTGGTGCTTTGGGCCCTCTGACTCAGCCACTCATACCGGATTACATAAAAAAAGTACATTGTAAACTAGAAATTACGATAAAATAAAATTTAAAAAACAAAAGAAAACCAACTATTAAATTAGTTCAAATGATACATATACCTAACTCGTTATCGTTATCACCTGCACCTGCTCCATCACTATAATGCTGAATCGATGCGGTATAGATAATTGATGGGTACAATAATTTTGTACAAAAATTCCCAATAGCAATAGGTATAATCCCACCATCTTTCTTATTAAGAGCTATTACATTAGCCCCATATAAGAATTCACAGGCTTCGCTGCAGAGAGCGGTTATTGAGGAATATTATAAATTGTAAAATAAGTGTGTCTGTCTGTCTGTATGTTACCCTTTTCATGCCTAAACCGCTGAACAGATTTCGATAACATTTGGCAAGGAGTTAGGTTGCATCCTGGACATAGGAAACACGATAGGCTAACTTTTGCTAAAAAAAATTGAAAGGGGTGAAATAGGGGATAAAAGTTAGTATGGGGAATGCCGTCGCCGCCGCACCTGGCGGGTGGTCTTCCCACACTCCAACGGTCGTCGTCTGTTCGGCCGACGTGCCCAGCCCACTGGCACTTGAGCTTAGCCACTAGGTGTCCAATATCGAATACTTTTGTGCGTTGGTGGATTGCTTCATATCACGTAGGGATATTCCCAGCATCGCTCGCTCGCTGGACAACTTTCAACACTTGAACAACAGCGATCGTCAGAATCCACGTGTCTCATCCCTACGTCATACATAACCGGGAGGACACACTGGTCATACTTGGGCCTTGAAATTTTTCGTAAGGTCAGACCTTAAGGAGAATTTTAACTTTCTGAATGTAGCCCTCCTATCCTACCCAGGTGAACGCATCTCCCTTGTCTACCAACCAAGCCGCAAAATTGAGCGAGATATACGTACTCTTCATTCGAAATCGAAATCCGAAACACGGCAAGCCTCAACCTTCGGACTATCACCCATGCAAATCCGACCGCGTCCGGTGTGCTTAACTTCGACGATCGAACGTCCATCCGCCGTAGGTGCCACTGAACTACCGAAGTTGACAATATTTTTTGCTACCTATTTATTTATGTAAATACTAGCTTTTGCCCGCGGCTTCACTCGCGTGAAATTCGTAAAAGAAGAAAGTAAGTAAGCCTGCTGCTACCGTACCTTTATTTCGGCGCGAGGAACAATTCGGTTACGTATGAGAGCCACATCTTACCGTAACTGGAACTGCATTTTATTTAACCTATACTGTGTCCCGTGTAGTTAAATTAGCTTGTACTAAGTTTCATCAAATTCGGATGATCGGTTTAAGAGTTATGGAGGAACATACACACATACATACATACAGGAAATATTTCTAAAAATCGGCAATTTAGTTAGTTTTAGTATCATACATAGAGTGTACAAACGCAGTATATCATAAAGCAAAGTAACTTACTCCATGACCATCCCTTGTATTGATAAAATTTTTTGGTCGAAATAGGTATTGTCTAGACAAAATTAACACACATGTATGTTCAAACCCTACAATAATATATGTTTGCTAATCAATATGCCAATAGCTGCAAGGCTATCTTGACTGCGTTGTCTATATTTGTTCTCTCGTATTTTGTGCATTTCATGTTTTCACACATTTATATTTACGAAAATGCATGGCAAAAAGCATCGTCGTCGCCGCGAAATAACGACACACGAATACACTTTGCGGATGAATGTGAAGTATGCTTAGTTCCTCACATATTGGTTGCTCCATAGCAACAATACATAGCATTAACAGAAGTTCTCTTTAAAAAGGTTTTCCAGTACCGCATGATTTATTAGCACGCGAGAAATAAGTACCTACGTTGCGCTCAACAACAATCTTAAACATCAATACAATCACGATATATCCCGAATATCGGGCTAAGCAAAGTAATCGGTGTTGTGCTTCAAGAACTCTGGTGAATTACAGCACAACAACGACCATCACCTTTAGCAAGTCTAAATTTCAAGCAGCAAGTAAAAAACATTTTTTGTCAGCCTCAGTAGCTCAGTGGTGCGATAGGTCGACTGTCGGTCGGATCATAAGCACACCTGGGCGCGGTCAGTGGATGGATGGGTGACCTCTCGACCGTTGGAGGCTGACCGTGGTTCGGATTCCACATAAAACTGCAAGTCCCTTCCCTTCTTACCTTACTAGGTGTTAGGGTTTAACCCGCCGCGCCCGCGCCCGGGTTGTTACCACCGCACTGAATTTAAGATCGGTTGAAACGGTTTTTTTTTTATGGAATCTGACACGGTTGGCTACATCACCTACAACGTCCGTGATGTCAGCCCATAACACCATGTGAACTAGGTGCCATGTCAGTGCTTCCCCCTTTGATCGTGCCGGCTACACTGAACTGGTCGGAAAACACAAACTATTTACATAGCCGTTTTGACCGACGTTTCATTCAGTGCGGTGGTACCAACCCGGACGGGTTAAACCCTACCACCAAGTAAGATTAGGAGGGAAGGGACCTACAGTTTTATAAGGAATCCGAACCTCAGTCAGCCTCCAACGGTCAGCGGTCACCCATCCAAGAAATGACCGCACCCAGCGTTGCTTAACATTCAATAGCGACAGTTGACTGTCTGCACCACTTGAGCTATCGAGGCTGACAAAATAGTTATACGGCTATTTTAATAGTTTTCCGTCTAGTTCAGTGTAGCCGGCACGACCGAAGGGAAGCACTGACATGGCACCTAGTTCACCAAGGTGTTATGGGCTGACATCGTGGATGTAGTAGGTGATGTAATTTTAAAAAAAAATTTAAAAAAAGCAAGAAGCCACGAAGACAGTTACTTATATTTACTACCTAGCTACCTACAATAGACATCGATGCTACCTACTGCATGACTGATAGGATCTGGGATCACTTCTACACACACACACCCACACACATAGGAACTATCATACACACTACAATGGTCACTATTTATTTAATTAGACAATAATAAGTAGGTAAATGAAAACATTCGTCTACAATAAAAACTATCTAAGTATTATTGGTAGGTATACTTAATCGAAAAAGTCCGAATTCGATTCGGAACCCTAAAAAGTTTGCTTAGTGCGAAAGTGACACGTTAACGACGACAAGTTTGAATACGACCACTGGCATGGCACCTAGTTCACCAAGGTGTTATAGGCTGATATCACGGATGTTGTAGGTGATGTAGTTAACCGTGTCAGTTTCAATAAAAACATGGTTTACACATGCAATTTCGTTACCTCCCAGGAATCTATAAACATTCCAAGAAAAATTTCAAAATTTCAAGAAAATCGCTTCAACAGTTTAGGAGCTACATGCTGTGACGACGGACGGACGGATGGACGGATAGAAACCTAGCAGATTTTACAACTGTCCCTGCCAGCGCCCCTAAAAACTAAATCGAAATTCGAAAATTATTTTAATATATAAAATTAATGTAATATAATTATTTTAATTAAAATTACATTAATTTTTTCTTAGTTCACCTTAGTGATAAATAGAGCGAACAGAACATGCAAATGGAACATGACCAGTATTTATTTTTTTGGTACAACTAAATCAGGCGATGATGAATATTAAATGCAGTATCTATAAATAAAATTAAATAAAAGAAAACCAAAAATAACCTGCATCATCAATTCATCATTCATCGTATGCGCATTGTCGCAAAATAATGAAAAAAAAATTAACCTTGAGGTTAACAAATTATATTGTATAAGTGGTACCTATGTAGGTGTCAATATCGTCGAATCACCTTCAAATTAGAGTTAATCATTCATATCGATGTTCACAAGAAAAAAGTTAATTGACCGAAATGACTGGCAAGAGGAAATGAATTTGTTTCATGTTTTAGTCCCGCTCAGCTCAGTCAATATGAGTATACGAGCTATACTATAATATATATGTACATAGGTGCATTACGCAAAAAAAAATTGGTTGTCTGTAAAGTCGGTTTACGGACGATAGTTTTACGTGATGACGTCGAATAATCGTAGTACATAGATCAAAGATCAGTAATTTCTATTTCCAGTAGAAAGATTAATCATCTTGTGACTGGCCATCAAAACTTCTGTTGTCTGATCTTGACAGTTTTACTTCTTAAGACGTTTCCATGGTAACTTTGAATATCAACGTGACACGCTTTCGTGCGTGCAGCCGGTGCTCATCAATTTATAAGACGTGACGTCATCACGTCAAAAAAGGCTTGTTATATGCAAACAATATTGTTATATGATGAAACTGTTTTTGGATTCCGCACCTCAAAGACGTGAAAAAGGACAGTAAATAATGAACATCGAGCTTTAGAAAGAGACAATTTGGTTGTAGAGCATCGTCTCTGTCGCACAGAGACGTGCGAGTTCGTGCAACAGGGACGACGCTCTAAAACCGTATTATTATCAAACAACCGATGTAAAAAAAACATTGAAGAAAACACGTTTCTTGTATGGGAACCCCCCTTAATTTTTTACTTTTTCTATTTTTTATTATTTCTTGTTATATCCGCCATAATAACACATATTCTGTGAAAATTTCAACGGGCTACCTATTACGGTTCAAGAGATACAGCCCTCGGACAGACGGACGGACAGACAGACAGACAGACGGCGTAGGCTTAGTAATAGGCTTCCGTACGGGATACGGAAACCTAAAAACGTAGGTCCCTTCCCTTGCCCCTTATGGTACCACCTATGGCAGGCTAAAATTTTAGCTGACTAGATCGGTTCCACTCCACAGTAGGTACGGGCTGGTAAGATGGCCGCATAGCAGCCCTGGCTTTGTTGTCCTCCATTCCAGTATAGCCAGAAATTCAAAGGGAAATTTGCGGTATGGCGTCTATCTTCTAGGAGGTGATATTGGCTTGTCGGAATATGTGCTTTGGCCCCTCTGACTCAGCCATCCATACCGGACTACATACAAAACCAGTTTAATTTGTTTCGCCATGATAAGCAAATTGAATAGGTATGTTACTACCTATACTCGCTCGTTTTGTTGGTTGGGTTGATTTTAATTTTGTAAGCAGCAAAGAGTTCTCTTTGGTAAGCAGGTACAATAGTACCCATGTGGTACACTCTAACGCTGGGCGTATCGGTCAAATTGTAGCAGCTAAAATATATTATAAATATATATACGAGTAGTATTAAATATATAATAAAATATAGATAGATAGATTAGATAGTATAAAAATAGTTTAGTGGACGGACATTCATACTGCAATTTACCCTAAACCTGTGTTTTACCATTACGAGTAGGGTATGGTCACGTATCGTTATGTATGAGAAATAATTTATTGCACGTGCCTGCCTAGGTACTATTTCTGTACCTAATAGTATTCTGTGAGTTGAATTTATTTGATTGTGTGGATTTTCCACATTGGTCCACATTTTGAATCATTCAATTACATTTTGTAAGATTAGGTTTCTAGACTGTGTTCTGAATTTGGAGCTGCCGACAAGATGTTTTACAGCTGAAAAGGTTCTCGCAAGCGGCTAGACCGGACGGATCGCAGACGAGAGCGGCCAAGCAGGGCTGGGGCTCTCTGGCGTACGTCAAGTCGGAGCTGGTGCAAGTGCAAGATGTCCCCGGCAGTTACCAGTTAGCGACAGCGGTGATGCGCCGGGGCGGGGGCGGCGGCGCGGCGGCGGCGCGGAGGCGGTGAACACTGCGCGCTGCAAGTGTATGGCGCTGCAGCTGGGCGGTTCGGTTGTTCACCCACCGCGTACAGGTCTCCGCGTTCCTCGCTGGATACAGCACTCGAGTGCATCGGTCGCGCAATCGGAATTAAGGCTAGTGGAACGCGACAACCGTGCACAGCTGCCGCCCCTCGTGCTACTTCGGAGACTTCGACATTGATTTCACGAAAACGCCCAACAATCGACTCACGCAGTTTTTGCTGACCCACGGGCTACGACCCATTCTTCCAACCGAAGTTATATAACGCGAGATTTGGCTGACATTGATGGCATTAATTTTTTTGCAACATTGACGTGCAAGGAAGACAACTTTTAGTCATTATTACTACAAACAGCTATGGCTAAAGGTTCAAATGATAACAAACATCGTTCTAATGTGCTCATTATATGCTAATGACACCCGTTAATGAATAATGAAATATCCGAGGAAATATCACGACGGATACCTACGGAACTGAGTGCGCGAGTCCGACTCGCACTCAGCGCAATTTTTGCAACAATACAAAATTGTCTTTATGTAAATAAAGAAATACAAATACAACGTTGTTCACACGCAGAGGGTTCCGTAGCTATCCCCTTCTTTGCTCTTTATAGATACATAAATAAAACAGAGATTACTTAGTCGGATGAGTACGAAGTGAGAGGAGTATTTGTGTCTCGTACGTAACCGAGATGATGATCCACATCCGCTTGACATGGCATGACCTGCCACGACCGAAGCGCGCGCATGCGCTCCGTCGGCCTCATCCGGCTCGAAGGACCATTAGGCCATTTCCTATTATCAGACATTGTCTGGCTTCCTTCTCCCGCTAGGTTGCCATGAAAACATGAGCTTTTTAGGATTCCGTACCTCTAACGAGGAAAAATCGTAACCCTTATGCTTATTCGTGTCTGTCTGTCAGTCTGCCTGCCTGCCTGTCTGTCTGTCTGTCTGTGTGTGTCTGTCTGTCTGTCTGTCTGTGTGTCTGTCTGTCTGTGTGTGTCCGATAATCTCGAGACTAACTGAGATACCTAGTCAAAAATGTTTTAAAGTGCATCTTGTGACGAATCAGTGGAAAGGGCTCGTTATATGAAATATTTTGTTTTATTTTAAAATGCATAGTTTACAGGATATTATAAAGAAAATATACGAAAATCGAGCATTCCCCAGTAGATAATATGCCCTCATAGATTATAAGAAAAGTTACGTTTTTTTCGACAATGTAATTTTTGCTTTTACTATCGTAAAAACGGTAAGTTACATACAAGCGTCAAACTTGGTGTGCAAACGCTGAAGTAAAACAACAAATACTCGTAATAACAACCGGTCAATTATGTCGGGGTACGGAACCCTCGGTGCTCCGAGCTCCGGTCCGACTTGCACTTGGCCGCTTTTTTCTAGAATGGTCTTCGGGTCGATGCTAATTATAGTTATTTCAGTGGTTATCGTAGAATTTTTAACTTGACTTCGCGTGCTGAAAGCACTTTAACGTTTAACGTTTAACATTAGAGTAAAGTTCATATACTTAATTTCAAAATTTTCCTGATTGAAAAATCATCTAAAATGTTTCTGAAAGTAGAAATATTGCTAGGGTTTCCTTGTAAATTATTTCAGAAACACATAGGTAAGAGTTCTTGGCTATTGGCAAAATACATAATGGTCTACAATACATTTTGCTTCATACGAAAACATTGTGTAATGCGATTATTATGATGTAATAACAATAATGTTTGCCTTTGCTGCATTTTCATCATTATCGTAAACCATCATACTTATTTTAAATATGAAGAATTCAAAATGTCAGTGATGTAGGTACCTACTTAGATTTGTCGTCGGAAATACGGAAACTACGAGAACAAATACAAAAAGTCAGAAATACGACTTCATTAGATTTTTTTTAAATACATAGTAATAACAAAGTAACTATAAGTGATGATACGCCATTTCATTGTCCTGTCGGGTTGTCATGTAACATGTAACTTTTAAATGCTATTTATTATTATTTGTATTTGTAATTTAGCAGTAAGAAATTAAAACTATTCAATCGTTCTTTAACTGGCCTGAGCAATGTGTTTATGTATACTTAAATACTATTATGATAACCCTGCTGCTGCACTGCTGCTTTTATGTAATCTCCATCCATACCTACATATCCTTGACATAAAAAAACCTGTTGTTTGTACGGGTAGGCATGTATTAAATGATTATTGCCCCAAATTAACTCTGCTGTTCAGTCTGGAAATGTTTTTATGATGGAACCTGCCGCGGCTGGCTGCATCACCTGCGACATTCGTGATGTCAGCACATCACACCTTCCTCAACTAGGTACCATGTCAGTGTTTCCCTTTGCTCGTGCCGGGCACACAGAACTGGGATGGAAAACACTAACTATTTACTTACATCATCGCTTCGAATTTCATTCAGTGCGTTAGTGCCAATCCGGACAGGCTCAACACTAGCACCTAAATAGGCCGGATATGCATAATTTCTCGATCGCACGTCGGCCCATCGAGCTACGGAAACTGACAAGAGGCTTATTATGATGATTATAATGTTAATTCTTATTGGTTTATTTCAAGACAATGAAAGATTATGGTCCACTTTAACCTCCAAAATATATTATACCGCTAGTGGCTGCTTTCTTGGAGTGGTGATGGTGAATAAAACACTTTCAGGCGATGCTAGGATGTAGACTACGCGGGACGGATCTCGGCGTGTCGTCGCCGCAGCGGGCGACCCGCCACGCGAATACACTATACAAGTACGGTGCGGGTGCGAGGGAGAACACAGACGAACCGCTGCGGCGGCGACACGCCGTGATCCGCCCCGCGCATTATAATCAAGATCCAAATTCAACATGTTATTATAATTTACGCGTGTCGGCCTAAATTAAATTTTTTTACAAAGCAAAGCTCAAAAGTCATACATATCAATAACAAGATAAAAACACTTCCCTTCGAAACATTAGAAAAATACCTATTTTAATTTAGAATAGATACTTAGATTGTCTCTATGGCAAAAAAGTATAAAATCTTGCGCTGGCTAACTGCCAGTGCAATATTAGGGCAGGGGTTCTCCATCTGAGTGCCGCGGCGCGGCACCCAGGCGTATGATAAGGGTGTCGGTCGTGTCAATGTGAAACATATAATAATATATATATATTATTATATGTTTCACATTGACACGACCGATATTTAAAGCGTGTGCTGAGAGCAGCAGAGACATCTCCAACTATATTCTCAGTTACAAGAATTGGTCAAAAACAATTGAGATCAACCTTTAAACCAAATTCCTCGAAATTGTTACTGCCCACTTGCAAGGTTTCGAAAGAAACACAGTTGATAATTTTTCCGACATTGACGCCGATGATATCTACCTACAGCTGGATGAAGAACCCTTTTTCCTATGTGACCCGAAACATAAACCTACTGGAATGACGATTGATTTTTTTTTTCAAAATCTGCTTGAGATTAGCGATGATAGCAGTTTGAAACAGAAACACCGTGAAGGAAGCCAAGAAGAGTTTTGAAAAACATCGCTGTTGGCAAGGCTGCAGTGAAATAAGAATCGTGCGTTTTACTTCAACCTATCTTTGTGAGTCTGCATTCTCAACGTCCGTACAATTAATACAGAAGCAAACTTTCCGGGTCAAGTGATTTGAGGGTAAAATTAACTAAACTTTCCATAAACCTAAGAGAAATAAGGAAAAATAATGTAACCAGTTTCATTCATCGCATTAAAGACAACTGAGCATTAAATTTGCACTGTTTTTTCTTCTTTTCCTAATAGTAGGTAGTAGGTAGTCAAGACGTTTTAAGAGTAGGTGTGGCGCGATTTTTTTTTTGTCCGACAAGAGTGCCACGGCTAAAAACGTTTGAGAACCCCTGATCTAGTGTATTGTCAAATACTTCATAACAAACACATAAATTATCGTGAAATGTACCTAGCCAGTACGTACACGCGCACTTCTGACAGCATGTTGTTGTTGTTTTTCTTCTGGAGGTTCGACGCTCGTCCGCTAATGACGTGCATAAAAAAAAGAATACTTAGGAAAATGTTTCAAAACTGTTTTGTTTTAACCTATAACCTAATACATTCTACGTACATAGTCGTAGTACTAGGAGTTCAGTGTGCATGAACTTGTTTGACATGATGAATGAGTTAATGAACTTATTTTAACAATGATAGAAATAGGCAAGAAATAGGGATTTTTACAGCGAAAAGCATCATAAGAAATGGGGAAGATTAAACCGCCTTGCATGCGGTTTTCTCCCACGGGAACATATCCCTGAATAAGCTACGTGTACATAATAAAATAAACAAATATATAGCTTCGGGCGCTGCTCTGTGGAACTGGCATCCCTTATTCCCTGCCACCCGTCCTATCTCCACATGACTCGTCGCAGAGAGACTCAGCGCCCTTTTGTTGTTGACATTGGGCTTTTGAGAACTCATCGGTTCTCTAAATCGTTTCTTTGTTGCACCGCTAGGGTGTGGAACTGTCTTCCGGCGAGTGTGTTTCCCGAATCCTTTAACTTTGGTGTCTTCAAACGTCGTATTAACAGGCTAGACAGCCTAGCAACAGTCCGCAAATCTGGTCGCATGGCACTTAACTGAGCGTGGTTTCGCGAGCCTACCACCTAGTAAGGGGCAAGGGAAGCGACCTACAGTTTTACACCGGTTCCGAACGGTGAAGCAGCAGGTTTAGGTATGCGCGTAAATTTTTTCGTCAGAAAAAACTCATTGGTAGGTACACGCCGACCGGATTCGAACCTCGGACCTCTCGCATGAGAAGCCGATGCCCAAACCACTCGGCCACCCGCCACTTTGGACTTGACCTGTACATAACATGATATGTTTATTATTTTAATGTTTCAGCAAAATACTTCCGCACATGCGAGCGCGACTCTCCCGACCTGAATGACTGCCTCGTGGCTGCGATCCAGGAGGGAGTGGCTAACATGGCGGGTGGCGTACCCGAGCTGCAGTTGGCCCCCCTAGACCCGCACATGCAGAAGGAAATCAAAGCTGAATACAATGCCAACCAGGTAATTATAGAAGAAGAAGAAAGAAAGAAAACGTTAATAAATTACAATTCATAAATTAATTTCACATTCACACAATTTCCTAGGAGAAAACAGCGAAGCGCGACAGAATAGCCTCCTCTCACCTTGGCACGGTCCTTCCACCGAGTCATGCCTGCTACACCAGTGATATCAATGCAATGCACCTTGTTCCTGTTGGAAATAACTACATTAAGGAGCTACATTGAACTGAACGGAAAGCTAAATTATTTTTCATAGCCGTGTCGGCCGACCTTCATTCATTGGGGTGGCACCACGGAATAAGGAAGGAAGGAGTAGCTGGATAGGCCACGGAACGATGTACTATATACCCTTGTACCTACGTATGTAGGTACAAGGTATATAGTGTACGGGCGACGTGTAGCCCGAGGGGTGACGGCGCGCCTGTCTCAGCCCTTGCCAAAAAGAACAGTGGCCGAAAACAGTACAGCGGAAGACGTCGTAGCCGAAAGGAGCAGCGGCAAAAGAGGGGTGGCTGCCTGCGCCCCCACGACGCAGGGCGAGGCATGGCGCGCCACAGCTAGATGACCAGGTGAGGCGCGACGACCGACTGACGAACGCAGACGCCGGGGCGATTCGGGACGCGAGGACCGGGGCGACAAGTCGCTGTTTGTGACGTTGTCTCCCATCAGGGACGCAGACTGACGGACGCAAGACGTAGATGGGGACATTCTTCGGAGTCGGTGCACTCCAAGGGGGGGGGGCTCAGAACGCCTTTATGAGTCCCTCCAAGGGGGGGCCGGACCGCAGTCAATGCGCGTCACCGGGACCAAATTGGTGGTATCCCGGCAGCAGGCCTCCCTGCGTGCAACGACTTTCAAATGATTGTTCCATGATGAAGTCGTGACACAGTGCGGGTGCTATGGCCGCAAGGCTGGTGCGCTCGGGTCAGTGGCGGGTTAATATGTACCTACGTATGTATTTTTTCATAACGTTTTTCCATGTCTGCAGGGCGGCTCACATATTACAACGAGATATTCTGTACTGGAGCCGCTTTTCTAGTTTATTTATACTACTGGTCTAATGAACTCCAGCATATACAATCGAGTTGTTCTATCTACCATCAAGCTGTATCCCGACGGTCGGGGTAAGCAGAGTAATCTGTATTGTAAGAACCCGGGTAAATTACAATACAACACCGACCTCCACGTTTCCAAAGAATTAGGTTAATACTCTTATTTTAATTTATCAAGCAGCAAGATAAGACTTTTAAGTTCTTTAAATTTAACTAGGCACCACTGCATGCGGAACTCGGTGCGGAATCACCGTCTCAATGTAAGAGGTGGCTAATCTGCCGCCCTTTAGCAAGACATCTTGTCCGGTGAACAAGTGTACGTCTTGTCCGGTTGTACGGTGGTATGGTGGTAAAATCGGTCCGCAAGATAAAGGAAGGGGACTATACCGTGTCAAATGAAATCCGTACCAGAACACAACTCTTGTTGGAAAAAAATTCACACATCAATCTCCTAATGAGAAAGAAAGTGAATTGTAAAGTGCATACGAATTCTCGGACTCACTTTTCGCTTAGTGACGGACGACTGACGAGCCAAATATAACCTCAAGTCTGCCTGTAATAATCTTGCTGTTAACCGACTCGGCCAGTCCGGCCGTAGCCGGCGACCTTGACACGGACCGCGCAGACTCTGTCTGACGAGCTCGCGTTGTCTACACAGATCAGAGATATAATGGCTAGATCATCACGACGATGTGCATGGGCTGGGAACAAGACGTCGTCGTCGTCATCGCCAATATTCCTGCCAATCAACTGGCAGAAATGCGCACAAAGTGCCCTGCAGCGTGGCGAAGGTGCTCGACACAGCCAAATCCACCCCAACTCGCAAAACCACGCTCAGCAAGGCGCCATACCAGAAAATTTGCGGACTATTGAAGCGCACGACGTTTGAAGGCTGAACCCAACCAGGGGCTACGGCTGCGGCGGCGGCGATGCGAAGGAATTATTTTGAGAAACGATGGGTTCGCAAAAACAAAAGGGTGTTAAGTTTCTCTGCGACGAGTGCTGCGGAGATAAGTTGGATAGCGAGGAATATGGGATACAAGTTCATCAGAGCAGCGTCTATCAATGTAGATGCATGTGGCATTGATATTATAACCATACTCGGAATGACCGGTAGAAAGACTGACTGAGTGACCCTATAAATTGCTACAAATCATCTGTGGGTCAGAGACCATTATTAATTATAGTTTTATTTGTAGGGTAGATAGATAGAACAACTGTTTAATTTTACATTTATTGCATACTAGCTGAGCCCGCGGCTCCGCTCGCGTGAAATTCGTATTTCAAAGAAGACAGTAACTAACTATGGGCGAGGCCGAAGGCCGAGCCGCGTTCAGGAAGTCGATAAACCATCTCTAAGAAAGTAAGTAATTAAGGGCGAGGCCGAAGGCCAAGCTGCGTTAAGGTAAACGATAAATCTTCTTAAATAAAGTAAGTAACTAACGGCGAGGCTTCAGGCTGAGGCTGCATTCTAGAAATAAAATAAACCTTCTCGAAGAAAGTAAGTAACTGAGGGCGAGGCCGAAGGCCGAGCTGCGTTGGGAAGACGATAAACCATCTCTAAGAAAGTAAGTAATTAGGGGCGAGGCCGAAGGCCGAGCTGCATTCAGGAAGACGATAAACATTCTCGAAGACAGTAAGTAACTATGGGCGAAGCCGAAGGGCGAGCTGAATTCAGGAAGAGGATAAACCTTCTCGAAGAAAGTAAGTATCTGAGGGCGAGGCCGAAGGCCGTGCTGCGTTCAAGAAGACTATAAACCTTCTCGAAGAAAGTAAGTAACTGAGGGCGAGGCCGAAGGCCGAGCTGCGTTCAGGAAGACGATAAACCTTCTCGAAGAAAGTAAGTAACCGAGGACGAGGCCGAAGGCCGAGGTCCGTTCAGGAAGACTATTGAGCCCCCTCTTCAAAGCCACCGCCATCAGTATGAATAAAAATATTTAAAATCCAAAAATCTAATTTTGAAATCATCCCCTATTTTAATTTAAGGGTTGATTTAACAAACACGCTGAAACACGTAATTCTTTATTTCATACCAAAAGCCTAAATCTTAATTGTCATATCCCTAACTTGAGAAATGCTGGGTTCCCCATACAAACTTTCATCCCCTATTTCACCCCCTTAAGGGTTGTTTTTTGAGACAAAACGTAGTACTTAAAGTACCGTGTGGGGTCGGTACTTAAAAAGAATAGCCCCACTGCATCTCTCCCCGTCGCATGTCGTAAAAGTCGACTAAGGGATAAGAAAATTCGTCAGCCTCGGTAGCTCAGTGGCGCGGTTGGTTAGTCAACTGTTATTAAGCAACGCTGAGCGCGGTCAGTGATTGGATGGGTGACCGCTCGACCGTTGGAGGCTGACCGTGGTTCGGATTCCACGTTAAACTGTAGGTCCCTTCCCTTCTTACCTTACTAGGTGGTAGGGTTTATCCCGGCCGGGTTGGTACCACCGCACTGAACGAAACGTCGGTCGAAACGGCTATGTAAATAGTTCGTGTTTTCCGTCCAGTTTAGTGTAGCCGACATGAAATGAAGGGAAGCACTGACATGGCACCTAGTTCACCCTGTGTTATGGGCTGACATCACGGATGTTGTAGGTGATGTAGCCAACCGTGTCAGGTTCCATAAAAAAAAAAAAAAAAAAGCCTGTGTCCTTCCTCTGGATGCAATTCATCTCCGTGCAATATTTTATCAAAATCTGTTCAGTGGTTTAGGCGTGAAAATGTAACAGACAGACAGATAGACAGAGTTACTTTCGAATTTAATATTAGTATGGATATGCACTATATATATATACATATATATATATATATATATATATATATCACTAAAAGATTAAGAACCACTGGTCTAGCCAGTATTTCTTTGATATCTGATCTGATTGCCTATAATAGTCGCCTCTAAAAATGTACATAATATCTGTGGGACTGTCTCACAGTCTCATTTGCGCACTGTGTAACGCGAATAATGTTACCTATGTAACAAGGTTCTAACACCTGCACTCGACAAGGTAGTTTGTTAAATAATCACTTAAATTATTCCACTTACTCAATTATGTATAATTAATTGTTATACTAATTTATATTTATGTATTGACAAGGTTTTACAAAAGTGGAAGACAATTTATTTACAATGTAAAAATATTTTAGCACAACAACTTACATAAATAAATAACAAAATCTCTAAAATTGTACTGGGGATGGAATGGAGCGGAGTACTCCTATTACAATTTTCGCATTCCCACGCTGTATCGCGACGCGATACGGACTCTCTGTTTGAGATCATCTCTCCGAACGTGGTAATCATTCTGAATTTTGAGCTTAAAACGTGCGATAGGTTTTTTGCTACGTTACTCCAGGGACCGAAAGGCTCTACTGAAAATGCCAAAAATTCGCATGATTTCTTCATATCGTTAAGTAGGTACCTACCTATACTTGTTGAGCTTGTTCCGCGCGGCGGCGGCGGCGGCGCGACGGCGGGGGCGGCGGCGGCAGTACCCTAATCACCAGATTTAACCTACTACGCTACGCTACGCTACGCTACGCTACGTTGTGTTCTCCGCATCATTTTGTATGGAGAAACCTTTGGGAGAAACGGAGCAGCGCCTCTAGTGATAAATTTGCGAACTTCGTTTCTCCATACAAAATGATGCGGAGAACCCGGCGTAGCGTAGTAGGTTAAATCTCGTGATAAGGGTACAGTACAGGTCATACAAGTTCGGCCTATGATGTCGCCATGGTGTCGACGCTGCTGCAGTGCTGCTCTTGCGTCCCAAACTTACAAAATACTTTATCATCGAACATAGATGCTTTAGAATCTCGTTTAGAATTGCATATACATCAACAGAACGATTACATATTTACACTCGTTCACTGCGTTTTGTTTTTACTCGTGCGTGCGTATATGGTATATTAATTCTGTGGTATGGTATAGTTCTAAACGTGGTTCTAAAGATGTACACTTATATAATCGATTGTACCATAGAACGTTAAATAATATCACGCACACAAGAAATGCCTACCTACATTATCTAGGTAATAACCATGATGCACTAGATGCTCTACTAGAATGACCCCTCAGAAGGAATGTATCGATTTTCCAATCACCCGTAGACTTAGTAATAGGATTCCGTTCCCGTGCGATACAACCTAAAAAAGTTAAATTACAAAATTTAAAAACCCCGACCATTAAAAATTAAAAAATTTGGCTTACTTTTAAAGGAGTCGGTGGACCGCTAAATAAAAACCCGCGCAGCTCTGAGTTTTTATTTTTATTGACTTAGCAATCCCCGGACTCCTTTATGTAAGTCAACGGAAATGTGTTTTTACTTTTTAAGGGTCGGGGTTTTTTATATTTGTAATTTAACTTTTATTTCACGCTTTTTTTTTTAAAACCGCATGCAAATCGGTCCGCTTTTTAAGATAATTATTTTTTTTATTACTTCATTAATTAATTACTTAATTAGAAACATAGCTAAGAACCATCCCGATTAAACAAGCTTCCTAATAAAAAAAACCGCATCCAACTCGGTCCATCCGTTTGGGAGCTACGATGCCACAGACACACCCGCACAAACCCTCACACACACCCCCCCCCCCCCCCACACACACACACACACACACACGTCAAATTTAAATAATAATAATAATTGGATTGACTATAAAAAGGCATTTGATTCTGTACCCCACACAAAGTTGATGAAAATATCTGTCAATTCCTGAGTGCATGTATGGAACAATGGAGAACAGTTCTCAGCCTTCCAGGTGAACGACAGCTTTCTGATTTGGACGACTGCATTCATATACGGCGGGGCATCTTCCAGGGTGACAGCCTGAGCCCGCTTTGGTTCTGCTTAGCTCTGAACCTTCTCAGTTCGCTTCTGGAGGATTCGAGACTGGGCTACTTTCTGCAGAGAGGGAGCCACTCGATTTCTCACTTGTTCTATATAGATGACCTAAAAATACTGAATAGTTCGGACTCTGAGCTGATGTCGATGCTGAAGACAAATGAAAATTTCAGCATGGACATTGGAATGTAGTTCGGAATAGACAAGTGTGCGAGCATCCATATAAAACGAGGGAGGGTCACGGCCTCCTACGGGATTGAACTCTCGGAGTCGGTGAACATTCGAGCCCTCTCTCACGAAGAAACCTACAAATATTTGGGTATGCAGGAGTGTCTTCGTATCAAGGATGCGGTCATGAAACAACACGCAAAGGCTAAATTATCACCGTCTCACAATAGTACTGAAAAGTCTATTGTCGGGCGGTAATACAATCAGAGCCTAACAACGGTTGGGTCATGCCCGTTCTTATACACCTTTGGCATACTCAAATGGTCTCAGACTGAGCGGACGCCCTGGACAGAAAAGTCAGAACGCTGATGATGACGTCACGGATGCATCACCCACGATCATCGCTCATGAGATTGTATATCCCGCGGAAGTGTGGGGGTAGAGGTATGCTAAATGCAAAGAACCTACACAACCGCGAGGTATGCAATCTCCGTCAATATTTTATGGAAAAGACTGATGTTTGTGAGATGCACCGCGATATCGTCGTCAGCGATAAAGGCCTTACCCCGCTGGACATGGGAAAAGAGGACTGGCGGTAGCCAGTTGTACTGAGCACCGAGGACCGCATGGAAGTATGGAAAGGCAAGGCGCTGCACGGTAGGTACTTCCGGTCTCTCACGGGGCCGGATGTAGATCAACTCGCCTCCGTGCACTGGCTACGCTTCGGGGACCTCTTTGGGGAAACCGAGGGTTTTGCCTGTGCAATACAAGACGAAGTTGTAAAACCAACAATTACAGGAGATTCAATATGAAGGATGGCACCATTGGCATCTGCCGCGCCTGCCACAAACCTGGCGAATCCCAAAGACATGTAATCTCCGGTTTTTCGCAACTTGCCAACTCCGAGTATTTCCACAGGCACAACCTAGTAGCCAGGATCATCCATCAGCACTTGCTTTGAAGTTCAACCTTGTCGGCTCGGAGGTGCCTTACTACAAGGTATAACCCACAGCCAGTTCTCGAAAATGCTCACATCACGCTCTACTGGGACCGGTCGATTATCATATCACTGATAGGACTATTATGGCTAATAGACCTGACATAGTGATAATCGACCGGGAGGCGCGGCGCGCAGCGCTCGTCGACATCACGGTGCCGCATGACGAGAACCTTGTGAAGGCAGAAAAAGACAAGATGTTAAAATACATCGATCTGTCTCACGAGGTTACCGACATGTGGCCCGTGGACTCGACGATCGTTGTGCCCATAGTCGTGTCTGCGCATGGGCTGATAGCGAAGAGCCTTGACCATCATCTCAAGAGGCTCTCGCTAGAGCCACTTGCTTGGATCAAGGGTCAGATGCAGAAGGCGGTCTTGCTCGACACCGCTCAAATTGTCCGGAGGTGTTCTCTTTCTCGGGTCCGACCATCGGTAGCCTAGGTTCGCCCCGCCGCCGGTGGTGGAAACTACATTTTGTTATTTTGTATTAATTTTAGATTTAAGTTTTATATGTAAAATTAATATAAAAAAAAGAAAACTTTCTTTGTAAATAAACGAATAATAATAAAAACCCTCCGTTTTTTGCGTCGCGGGTTAAAAAGACAGGATTATTAATAATTTTAAACCTACAATTTTTTTAATGTGAAAATTCAATGTTCTTTTCTTTCACAGATCGTAGCGAAAATGCATATGAAAAACATCAAGTCAGAAGGGTTGAAAGGAGTAAAAATACACGCTGTGAGGTGAGTTAATTCTTATTTAGTTAAATCCACACTGAGGTCCAATCGCCTTATACTATAAACTCTGAAAACTATAAACTGCTCAAATTATTATGTGATAAAGAATTAGAGAATTAGCAATTTGAAAGGACTACATTATTTTGATCTGACAAAAACTAAATTTAATTTTAAAGATTTTTGAAAATGACTACTGTGTGTTTAACTGACACATTATCTAGATCTCAATCGCTTACAGCCTTGATTTTTTATTTCCGTAAACATAATAAACATAGGTCAAGTTCAATAAGAGATTTAGCCAAATCTTATACATATGTATTTAAATCGTCTTAAATATATTATCGTCTTGGTGGCCGGTGTTCTGCGGAAAATTACCCGAGTTCTTGCAGCACAACACCAATTACTGTGCTTACCACGGTTGTCGCGTTAAAGGGTAATGGTTGGTATGTTTGTATGTATCAAACAAACAAAAAAAATCATTTATTGTGTAAATTAAATTAAAAGATACATTCATGTGTTTTACAGTACGAGGAAAGAAAGTACAAAAAAAATCTTTTACAACGATGTGTGCTAGGCTGTAGCTAGGCACTACGCTCGCACCTGTATCGCTAAGCTCCGTTTGTTTTTAGGTGTGGGGGTGCAGATTTTGTGTTATATGATTGTAGGTATGAAAGTATACATTTACATATTATGATAATAAATAAAGTGTAGGGTTAATATTTATTTACGAGTTATTATTTACGATTTTACGTATTATAATTTTAAATATAGTGTTTAATAAAAAAGTTAATTAAATTAATATAATAGTAGATAAGTTTGTAAGTTTGGATTAATGTTTGCACGTTGTATATTTTACCGTTGAATATAAGTAAGCATTTTTTCACATTCAGTTTGTAAGATGGTAAGTAGCCATTGTTTAATTTTGTTTTTAAACATATTTTTGTTGTGTATTGTTTTTATTTTTGTATGTATGTATTGTTTGTTGTGTATTGTTTTTATTTTTGTATGTTGTGTATGTATGTATATTATGTTTCTTGAGTTGCTATTCTGGTAAAGGAAAGCGCGAAGAAATCTTACTTTTAAATTCTGCAAAAGTGAAAAATGTATTTATGTTGATCACTAGCAATGTTAATGTGCTGTCTTGTACAAGGTTACTGAAATCAAATGTATTCTGCATCAAATTCGTCTTCTGCACAACATACAGCTATATTATTATTCAAGATTATTATTATACTCCTTCCAGTCGTTTCTGCTTCAGCGGTGCGGAACCACTCACTACCGGTTATGTCCTTTATAAAGTTTTTTTTCGTCTTTCTGATTTTAAAATCATATTTCGCGTATATCGGTCCCAACCAAATGAATATCGTTCGCATACGTATTTATAAGTATATACTAAAAATAATATTTACCTTGAGAGTGACCTACACTACGTCAACACTTAGTTGTTAGACCACTTCAGTAGTCCTTGAATGTTAAGGACAAAACTAGATTTAATGTTCTTATTTGCTATCTAACTTACTATTTAGTATTATATAGGTAATATTTTTTATTTTTTTATTTTATTTATTCAGTAATCATACAGTACATAACTAAACAATTAATATGAAATATTTAACAAACTAAAAACCAGCTAAGATTACATTAACATATAAGTAGTAATATTTAAACAAAAGAAAAAGTATAATGCTAACTTAAAGAATACACTATTTTATTGTAAACAAAATGTCAAAAGAGATTAACTATTATTAATGGTTTTAGTTGGCACAAGCTCTCGAATAATTTCGTTTATCTTATTGTAAAATAATTCAGTAGCATCTTCAATTGCTGGTTCTGATAGCATGGCTTCCCAATCGAATGCAACTAAGTTTTGTTTTATTAGGTCGTAGTCAGCATCTCGAAATAGTTGAATGGAGCGACGCTCATCTGGTAAAGTATTTCTAGTACATCCCAAAGATATATGTAACTCTAATGCAGGGTGGTGAAGATCTTCCGAAACCAAAGGACTGTCACAATGTAGACACTGGACTTCAGTGATATTACTTAAAATTAAATCCAAAAAACGGCCATTGGCATTAAGAAATTTATTAAATTGCATTATATTTGTTAGGGAAAGGAAATCAAACAATAATTTCACAAACGCATCGGTGGTTGGCTGTAAATACATTTCGTTAGAGTAAGTTGTAGGTTGCCAGTCCGCGTTCGTTAAATTAAAATCCCCAATTATAATAAAATTATCATCGGGATTGTTCAAGTATAAATCAGAGGTTGTTTCGAAAAAGTTTTCTATTGATGTGTAATGATTTTTACCGTGAGGGAAGTAGCAACAACAGATATTTGTTCTTTTTGCTCCCGTTTTAACACTGATCCATAATATTTCATTCAAACTGTCAGATGGTGACCAAGATTGTTGCAAAGTGCTGTATGTATGTACCTATACCTACAGTTTATGTTTACGGCCATTTATTTCATCCTTTTATGCCTCACACTTTACTTTTGAAAATGCATGGTCCGCCCCGTGCGCTTAATCCAAATCCCAGTATATTTGAATATTTGAATGTATGTATAGGTATGTTTTATAATGTTTTTACATGTGTCTAAAACAAAATAACAGTAAAAACCAGTGTAAAAACTAGTGTGCCTTTCCTTTCCGTCCGTAGGTAGATAGTTTGAAAATATTTTTTCAGCCCCTACTTAAATTATTACTTATAATTTAATTGAGAACACCTGTCTGGCATTCGTTTTTTGCGTGAAATTCTATAAAATTAAAGAAAAAAGAAGAAAAGGATGAATTATGTAAAGCCCTTTGCCAAGTTTTAAAACTGTCAATCAGATAATATGATAGATCAGATAACGGTCAATGCGTGACCGATTTTACAAACTGTAATAAAAACTGAACTTTTACGGGAGAGCGCCCACTGAATCTCCTCGACTATCATTAATTCATTAACGTACCCAGCATATATTTAGCCTATTCTTAATTGCAACGTATAATTCCCTGAAATGAGTAATTCTGTTAATTACGTAATTTCCATAGACACATGAAGGAAGTACCCCCGTATATTATTTCTCTATGGTAATTTCCGAATAAAGGACACATACAAGCAAACGTAGCGTGGGACGCCCCCCCCCCCCCCCCCCCCCCCCAGCTAGGTGGACAGACGACCTAAAAAAAACAGTCGAATTGAGAACCTCCTCCTTTTTTTGAAGTCAGTTAAAATGGTAGCCGGGAGTGGATGGATGAGAAGACCGCATGTAAGGGCATGCCTTGGAGTTCTATATCTATGTCCAGCAGTAGACCGATATGGACTGATGATGATGATGAATTCCCTGAAAGAAATCCAAAATTGGAGCCGGTTCATTCGTAAGAACGTTCGAGCATAACGTCACAGCTGACTCCCAATGGGGTACTAGTACGAGGTACCGTACTACTAGTCGTAGACCCTGATCTACACGTGCCACTGCTGATCTGAAGTGGGTACATCTGAAGTCCGATTCGTAATATAACTCTCTGAAAATGGGGTAATAATGATGTTTACAGAGCGAAGGTGGACGACGACCGATTCTTGTTGGAGGCGGACGTGACACAGCGCAGTGCGGACGTGTCAGGGGAGTACCGTGGCGAGGGACGCTTGAACACCATCCATGTCAACACCAGGGGCCATTTCAACGCCACCATGCGTTCGTTACCCATTCTTTATTACCTTTATCACCTCGTTATTATGCCCATCATTACTTAGAGCTTTAAAGGCCGACGGGAAGAAATTCGTATGTGCAGGTATCTATGTAAGTAGGTATATTAATGATATGCAATGCAATAAAGATTTCAGTTATTCGTCTTTCGTATTCCTAAAGTGAACCGAACCATGGACTTAGGAAATTCCTAAGACCATAAACCGATCTTATCTGTCAGTGGCAAACAGCAAACCAAGAACTTTATACAGCAAACCTTACCGCTAAAACTAAAATCAGCAAATAAAATTTTCCCTCTGTTATAGTAGGACGACGATCAGTGACAACTTCGGGAACACACCTCTGCCCTCGATGTTTCAGAATAAGAATCTGGGTGAAATGAACTGGACGGAAAACAAGAACTGCATTGCATATTTTTCATAATCATTCCGTCTGACTTCCATTCAGCGCGGTTCTACCGTGATGGCTTGAGGACTGCATGCAACGGGACTCCCATTGAATGCTGCATGTGAACAAACCATGGAGCAGCACGTACTAACGACGGAAATGCGTTTACTAATCTCGGAATAAGATTGTGAACGCCAAAACTGTAGAAGATGTTGCCTAAATTATAGGAATGTAAGAAAGTTAGAATGCCTTTGAATTATTTTCTAGGAAAATTTGTCTAACAAACCTGATTATCAACAGGTAAGCTGAAATATACGTGGAAGCTGGCAGGTACCCCGGAAGTACGAGACGGCGTTACTTACTGCCGCATTACCAAATTCTCTATGCGGCCAGATGTCGGCGACATGAAGGTCTACGCTTCCAACATCTTCCCGGACAACCCTCAGCTCAGTAAGTCTATGCCAGTTTATGCATATTGTTTTTTTGACAATAATGTCAGGTTCTATTGATAGCGCAGTGATATTAGCGTGAACTAAAATAGCTTTATTGCGACTTATGTGAGGCTCTTAGTAAAATTTTATATAGGAATTCTCTTAAATTATTATAATTTAAAGAAAGAAAGTCAATAATGAACCAATCCGTCCATACGCCAATATAGGTATGTACCTACCTAATATTATTTATGGCAAATCTACATACCTATACATAGATTTGTGGTGCAATACTTCGTAAGAACATAAAACTATCATCGTATGGGCACTATTATGATAGTTATACGAATTGAATAATGTCCTCACTAAAGTTGTGGGAAAAAAAGTTTATTAAATTATTTATTCAAACTATCCTAAAATCCTTTATTTCTCGCTAAATAAAAATAATCGAAATGTAACATAATGAATGACGTATGCAATATTCATTTTCCAAATAGTTTTGTGGTAATTTTACGCGTTCTTTCTTGCTATGTTTCATCTACCAAATCAGTGAGGACATTTTATTGAGTTCCTATTTATGTACCTTCTTGTTTTAACTTTGCGTCTTCTACATAAATACACAACACATTTGCTGTTTTTGAACTGGTGGACTCTTGTTTCAGCGGAGCTAGCGAACAGCTTTTCTAATCAGAACTGGCGAATCATGTATCAGGAGTTGCTGCCTTACGCTGAGGAAAACTGGAATAAAATCGGCATCAGCATAGCGAACAAAATCTTCCTCCAAGTTCCGTACAACGAACTCTTTCCCAGCAGTTCCTAATCTGGCCCAATCAACATTACCTATGTAAATATTTGTGTTTGTAGGTAGGTAGGTAGGAAGGTAACTAATAGCAGAGATAAAAAATAAGCTTTAGAAAACTTTAGAAATGTATATTAGTTATTAGGGAACTGGTTAAAGTTTAAAGTGATATAGATATGTATGTGAGCAATGATATTATATGTTAAAAAGGAGGTAGATAGGTTATACGAGCTCCCAAAGCGGCACATTAAATACAAGACCACAGTCCTGTTTGAAGTTAGTCGCGCACCAACTACGCACGCGTTCAGACGTGCGTCGTCCTTCCTAAGTCGTTATAAGTTATACCAACAAACCGTCACATAACTTGAATTCCCTCCCTTAATAATTGGAATAAGACTATTCGAGTCAGCGCATCACTTTAAAGTTCTTTCTGTCAACCTTTCAAGTTCGTGCCGTGTGTGAGCACCGAATGTCGTAAAGACAACGTATCTTCCTTAAAATAATATCATTGTATGTGGGTATGTTGAAAACTCGTTAATTAAACAACCAATGTATTACGTAGCTATCTAGTTGAATATGTAGTAAGTAGGTAGGTACACAAAATAAAACCAAATAAAATCAGTAATAAACAGTTATTTTATTTGTCCACCTCATTTGTAATTCATTGATATCCATCCATGGTATCCATCCATCATCCATCCCACCAGATCCATGGTACCGTATCCTTTCTTAAATCCAGCTTGCTCACAAGCATGGCACGATCCAATCTCTGTGACAGCCGACTCGTGATGGATGACTCTTGAAAATACCTTGTACACGTGGCTAAGGTAGATAGTGACATAGATAGGTAGATCGATCTCGATAGTTTTAAAACTTCGCCCTATCTCTCTTCACTAAAACAGAACAACGACACCATTTCGCCATGGGGCCTGAACGGCACCATTTCCATAACCTGCATCGAAAAGTCTCAGGAGTTCCTTTAAGATGGGGTTATCTCTCTTAGCATTCATCAGCTTCATCGTTATCCGGTCCTCATCTGGAGCGACGATCTGGAGCCTATGTTTTATGATTTCTTTCAAGGCAGCCTTAATCGAGCCGGATTCGCGCACCGAGGATTCTGTACCACCACATTGTCCCGTTTTTATTATTTGTTGTTTTACTATAAAGTTTGCACTATAATATCACAGCAAGTGTTACGCTTGTACATATTACCGTTTTTATGATAGAGCAAAAAAAACGTTAAAATACGATTCTTGTATGGGGAACTCCCCTTGATTTTTTACTATTTGTTATTTTTAATAATTTTCTAGTATATCCGTTATAATATCACAATATTCTCTGAAAATTTCAACCGGCTACCTATTACATATTATGGTTAAAAAGATACAGTCCTTTAATGGTAGGACATACGGACGGACAGACGGATGGACAGGCGGCGTAGGCTTAATAATAGGGTCCCGTGTAGATACGGAACCCTATAAATAGGTACATACGCTGCTAAATTTCTGCCCGCGGATTTCGGATTTTAGTTATTTCGAATTTGAATAATTCTACTTTGGCAGAATATCTGATTAACCCCGAAGATATCCCTCGTCCATTTTGCTAACCGGAGGTGCAGAAAAAAACACACAAATACTCAGCAAACACGCCAAAAAGGAGCTACCTACCTACGCAGTAGCCTCTCTCCTCTTATGCCTCTCCATAGATAGATCAAGATAGACTTCACAGACTAAGTATAAAGAGTGCGTGCACCTATCAGCGCGCGACAACCAAGGATATTCTACAAAATATCCTGCGGTCGTTACTTAAAAAGATTAGGCCCACTGCATCTCTTCCCGTGCATGTCGTAAAAGGCGACTAAGGGATAAGGACAAGGTGCCGTGCTAAAGGGCGACAGGTTAGCCACCATATAAGTTAGGTCATGCAGCAGGCAGATGGTTCTTCGTGCCTTACTTGCTGATTGATAGTTATCTTGTCCGAATACCTACTGTGCTAAACGTGGTACTTACATCAGTGTTGTGCTGTAATTTAAAAGAGTACTGGCAGCACAACACCGATTACTCTGCTCACCCCTATTGTCGGTATACAGCGTGTGGTATACTTAGTATGTATGTAACAATAAAAAACTATTCTAAAAAACCACGAGTCAGTAAGCCTGGAGGCGCTATACATAGGAGGACAGGGGTAGCCGCGCGTCGGCGCACACGCGCCAGCGCGTCAGTCTAGCGCCGGCGACCGATCTTAGTCTCCGTCCGCCGCTCAGGCGGAGCGAACGTGCGCGTCTGTCACAAAATGCCTCATTGTGCAGTGCTTTGGTGCAAAAAGTCGTCGAAAAATTCAAACTTGAACACAGATGGAGTCACCTTTCACGAGTAAGTACTTTCATTCAATTTGATAGCATTTTTCGCTTGAATTTCAGTAACAAACATCGGCGTAAATATGTATGGAGAGCTCTTTTCTGCTTACCCACCATAGGTCGACTATCGTGTTTGATGCAGTTAGCTCTTGTAATTTTTTTTGTTTATTGATAAATATGTATGTTAAATGTATACAGATATTTCATGCATTCTGCCTTATTGCCAAAGGACATTTCTTCTAGTCAACCTCAGCAGGTTTCCTCGTTCAATATTCGTTTATCGCGCTTTTTTCATTCAACCAGTACCTACCGGTTTTTACTTTTGAGCGACTCTAAAGGAATTAATTACTTTAGGTCATGCGTCTACCGGGAAATTCCCGGTAGACGCGTAGGAAATTCCCGCGATCTGATATTCCCGGCGGGAATATCAGATCGCGGATATTTAGGAGAATTAAAAATAATTGACATGGTAGGGTAGATTTTCGCGAATTTTTCGCGAAGTCATATTGCAATATAATTTGTCATATCGTTGGCTAAGTAATTAGCAAATAGTTGTTAATAATATAATTATATTTTTTTTGGTTACAAAACTTTTCGACTTTCTAACATTATTTTTTTAATTTTGGAAAATTCCAATAACAAATACTCCAATAAGATAATACCAATGTACGAGGTCTTACATATCATTGTTTTGGAAATTTTATGTAGATTTATAATAAAGTATCCGAGGTATCTCAGAACTTAGAACTATTATCGTGTTTATGCGAAAATCTGCAAATTCGCAAAATTGTGAAAGGGGCGTTGCCTTTGTTCATTTAAGAGAAAGTTATATTATTCCCTTTATGTAAAGAAGGGTTAAATATTGTTAAATCCGTTTCATCTTTTCATCGCGAACCGACACAATGAGCGACTTATTGTATAAATCCCGTTCAAACGTATGGAAGACTGGCGTCACTTGGCTACCTACTCGCTCGGCCAATCACGGCGTTCCATGCGCCGCTCCCGCCTCAGACTTCACACCCCTTTGGCGGCTACCTCGGTTCTCATACAAACGATGCCGTATTTCGTATCCAGGCTTACTGACTCGTGTAAAAAACTATTCGAAGAACATTAAATATTCTTTAAGGCCGTGACAAACGCCAACGACCTTGAGCATTCGGGAATTCTACATAATGTACCATGCGACTGCTAATTTCGCTTCGCACGTTCAAGTCACATTTAGCGTAGTTTGTCGCTATCAGCCTAAAGAGTTGATGGTTCGGGGTTCGAATCCCACTTTCGTATGTTTTTTTTTTTTGCTTTTTTATTATTTTAATTATTAAAATGATTGTGGCTTATGTAACTGATGCGTGATTCTAATTTTTTATTTTTTATTATTTTACCTAAATAACATTTTATTGTAATTTCTTCCAAATTATTTTAGTTCATGTACTTACCACTTTTTATAAACCTCTAAATAGACTATCGATGAAAACTAAAATAAAAAAAGGTAGGTAGGTAATAGGTAGATAGGCATTTAGGTATGTATGGCAAATATCATAGCAACATAGGTACCGGCCGGCGCGCGCGGCGCGCGCGGCGGCAGCTTGGCACGGTGCGGTGGGGTGCGGTGAGGTGCGGTAACTCAGTAGCAGCGTGCCACTCACGCATGCAAGCAAGCAATAACAAGCCGCTCCTCCGCGCCGCGCCGCCGCTCCTCCGCGCCGCGCCGCGCCGCCGCGTCGTCACCGCTCCGCGCCACCACAGTGCCGCCGCCGCCCCCGCTCCGCAGCGCGCCGCTGTTGCTAGGCTACTTTTATTTAGGCACGGTTCTATAGTCCTTGCATCTCAAGCGCAGACAGCGTTATACCACACCCGTGACACTAGTCACATTTTCTATGAAGCGGCCGAAAATGTGTACCTACTGCTCACGTACGCGGGCGCCTTTGCGTGTATTGGTGCGACCTCGATAACTTGGGTACAGGGTTGGCACTCTTTATGAGAAGTTTGTAGTGGACAATATTATAAATTATATTTGATGTAATTTAAAAGGAAACATTTTTAATTATGACTATCTATGTAAATGTACCTCTTAACATTATTGGAGGGCAAGAAAAAAAGAAAAACATCAACTTATATGCACATGTTTTATTTTTACTCGCTAACTAAACGACAATTTTGCAGTGAAAGTTTCACTAAATTTTGGAAACTTTGCAATAGGTATTCCATTTTTATTATTTTTAAGCCGAATCGTATGTGAAGCTAAAGTGAAATTTTCAATGTATACTTGCCGCCATTTTGAACTTTTTAGTTACTGGACCGATTGCTTTCAAAATTGATATCTGGGTGTCTGTGTAGGCTCTGAATACGAATCTGTAATCAAAATTAAAAAAAAGTGGCCGCCATTTTGAACTTTTTAGTTACTGGACCGATTGCTTTCAAAATTGATATCTGGGTGTCTGTGTAGGCTCTGAATACGAATCTGTAATCAAAATAAAAAAAAGTGGCCGCCATTTTGAACTTTTCAGTTACTGGACCGATTGATTTCAAAATTGATATCTGGGTGTCTGTGTAGGCTCTGAATACGAATCTGTAATCAAAATAAAAAAAAAGTGGCCGCCATTTTGAACTTTTCAGTTACTGGACCGATTGCTTTCAAAATTGATATCTGGGTGGCTGTGTAGGCTCTGAATACGAATCTGTAATCAAAATAAAAAAAAGTGGCCGCCATTTTGAACTTTTTAGTTACTGGACCGATTGCTTTCAAAATTGATATCTGGGTGTCTGTGTAGGCTCTGAATACGAATCTGTAATCAAAATAAAAAAAGTGGCCGCCATTTTAAACTTTTCAGTTACTGGACCGATTGCTTTCAAAATCGATATCTGGGTGTCTGTGTGGGCTCGGAATACGAATCTGTAGTCAAAATTAAAAAAAAGTGGCCGCCATTTTGAACTTTTTAGTTACTGGACCGATTGATTTCAAAATTGATATCTGGGTGTCTGTGTAGGCTCTGAATACGAATCTGTAGTCAAAATTTAAAAAAAGTGGCCGCCATTTTGAACTTTTCAGTTACTGGACCAATTGCTTTCAAAATCGATGTCTGGGTGTCTGTGTGTGCTCTGAATACGAATCTGTAGTCAAAATTAAGTGGCCGCCATTTTAAACTTTTTAGTTACTGGACCGATTGATTTCAAAATTGATATCTGGGTGTCTGTGTAGGCTCTGAATACGAATCTGTAGTCAAAATTTAAAAAAAGTGACCGCCATTTTGAACTTTTCAGTTACTGGACCAATTGCTTTCAAAATCGATGTCTGGGTGTTTGTGTATGCTCTGAATACGAATCTGTAGTCAAAATTAAGTGGCCGCCATTTTAAACTTTTTAGTTACTGGACCGATTGCTTTCAAAATAGATATCTGCGTGTCTGTGTGGGCTCTAAATATGAATCTGTAGTCAAAACTAAAAAGTGCAAGATGGCGGCAACTATTTTTAAATTTTGAAAACGGATTCGTATTCAGAGCCCATACAGATACCCAGATATCAATTTTGAAAGCAATCGGTCCAGTAACTAAAAAGTTCAAAATGGCGGCCACTTTTTTTTAATGTTCACTACAGATTCGTATTCAGAGCCCACGCAGACACCCAGATATCGATTTTGAAAGCAATCGGTCCAGTAACTAAAAAGTTCAAAATGGAGGCCGTTTTTTTTTATTTTGACAACGGATTCGTATTCAGAGCCCACACAGACACCCAGATATTGATTTTGAAAGCAATCGGTCGAATAACTAAAAAGGTCAAAATGGCGGCAACTTTTTTTAAATATTCACTACATATTTGTATTCAGAGTCCACACAAACACCCAGATATCGATTTTGAAATCAATCGGTCCAGTAATTAAAAAGTTCAAAATGGCGGCAACTTTTTTTAAATGTTCACTACAGATTCGTATTCAGAGCCCACACAGACACCCAGATATCGATTTTGAAAGCAATCGGTCCAGTAACTAAAAAGTTCAAAATGGCAGCCGCTTTTTTTAAATTTTGACAACGGATTCGTATTCAGAGTCCACACAGACACCCAGATATCGACTTTGAAAACAATCGGTCCAGTAACTAAAAAGTTCAAAATGGCGGCCACTTTTTTTAAATTTTGACAACGGATTCGTATTCAGAGTCCACACAGACACCCAGATATCGACTTTGAAAGCAATCGGTCCAGTAACTAAAAAGTTCAAAATGGCGGCCACTTTTTTTAAATTTTGACAACGGATTCGTATTCAGAGCCCACACAGACACCCAGATATTGATTTTGAAAGCAATCGGTCGAATAACTAAAAAGGTCAAAATGGCGGCAACTTTTTTTAAATATTCACTACATATTTGTATTCAGAGTCCACACAAACACCCAGATATCGATTTTGAAATCAATCGGTCCAGTAATTAAAAAGTTCAAAATGGCGGCAACTTTTTTTAAATGTTCACTACAGATTCGTATTCAGAGCCCACACAGACACCCAGATATCGATTTTGAAAGCAATCGGTCCAGTAACTAAAAAGTTCAAAATGGCAGCCGCTTTTTTTAAATTTTGACAACGGATTCGTATTCAGAGTCCACACAGACACCCAGATATCGACTTTGAAAACAATCGGTCCAGTAACTAAAAAGTTCAAAATGGCGGCCACTTTTTTTAAATTTTGACAACGGATTCGTATTCAGAGTCCACACAGACACCCAGATATCGACTTTGAAAGCAATCGGTCCAGTAACTAAAAAGTTCAAAATGGCGGCCACTTTTTTTAAATTTTGACAACGGATTCGTATTCAGAGCCCACACAGACACCCAGATATTGATTTTGAAAGCAATCGGTCGAATAACTAAAAAGGTCAAAATGGCGGCAACTTTTTTTAAATATTCACTACATATTTGTATTCAGAGTCCACACAAACACCCAGATATCGATTTTGAAATCAATCGGTCCAGTAATTAAAAAGTTCAAAATGGCGGCAACTTTTTTTAAATGTTCACTACAGATTCGTATTCAGAGCCCACACAGACACCCAGATATCGATTTTGAAAGCAATCGGTCCAGTAACTAAGAAGTTCAAAATGGCGGCCGCTTTTTTTAATTTTGACAACGGATTCGTATTCAGAGTCCACACAGACACCCAGATATCGACTTTGAAAACAATCGGTCCAGTAACTAAAAAGTTCAAAATGGCGGCCACTTTTTTTAAATTTTGACAACGGATTCGTATTCAGAGTCCACACAGACACCCAGATATCGACTTTGAAAGCAATCGGTCCAGTAACTAAAAAGTTCAAAATGGCGGCCACTTTTTTTAAATTTTGACAACGGATTCGTATTCAGAGCCCACACAGACACCCAGATATTGATTTTGAAAGCAATCGGTCGAATAACTAAAAAGGTCAAAATGGCGGCAACTTTTTTTAAATATTCACTACATATTTGTATTCAGAGTCCACACAAACACCCAGATATCGATTTTGAAATCAATCGGTCCAGTAATTAAAAAGTTCAAAATGGCGGCAACTTTTTTTAAATGTTCACTACAGATTCGTATTCAGAGCCCACACAGACACCCAGATATCGATTTTGAAAGCAATCGGTCCAGTAACTAAGAAGTTCAAAATGGCGGCCGCTTTTTTTAATTTTGACAACGGATTCGTATTCAGAGTCCACACAGACACCCAGATATCGACTTTGAAAGCAATCGGTCCAGTAACTAAAAAGTTCAAAATGGCGGCCACTTTTTTAAATTTTGACAACGGATTCGTATTCAGAGTCCACACAGACACCCAGATATCGACTTTGAAAGCAATCGGTCCAGTAACTAAAAAGTTCAAAATGGCGGCCACTTTTTTTAAATTTTGACAACGGATTCGTATTCAGAGTCCACACAGACACCCAGATATCGACTTTGAAAGCAATCGGTCCAGTAACTAAAAAGTTCAAAATGGCGGCCACTTTTTTAAATTTTGACAACGGATTCGTATTCAGAGTCCACACAGACACCCAGATATCGACTTTGAAAGCAATCGGTCCAGTAACTAAAAAGTTCAAAATGGCGGCCACTTTTTTTAAATTTTGACAACGGATTCGTATTCAGAGTCCACACAGACACCCAGATATCGACTTTGAAAGCAATCGGTCCAGTAACTAAAAAGTTCAAAATGGCGGCCACTTTTTTAAATTTTGACAACGGATTCGTATTCAGAGTCCACACAGACACCCAGATATCGACTTTGAAAGCAATCGGTCCAGTAACTAAAAAGTTCAAAATGGCGGCCACTTTTTTTAAATTTTGACAACGGATTCGTATTCAGAGCCCACACAGACACCCAGATATCGACTTTGAAAGCAATCGGTCCAGTAACTAAAAAGTTCAAAATGGCGGCCACTTTTTTTAAATTTTGACAACGGATTCGTATTCAGAGCCCACACAGACACCCAGATATCGACTTTGAAAGCAATCGGTCCAGTAACTAAAAAGTTCAAAATGGCAGCCGCTTTTTTTAAATTTTGACAACGGATTCGTATTCAGAGCCCACACAGACACCCAGATATCGACTTTGAAAGCAATCGGTCCAGTAACTAATAAGTTCAAAATGGCAGCCGCTTTTTTTAAATTTTGACAACGGATTCGTATTCAGAGCCCACACAGACACCCAGATATCGACTTTGAAAGCAATCGGTCCAGTAACTAAAAAGTTCAAAATGGCGGCCACTTTTTTTAAATTTTGACAACGGATTCGTATTCAGAGCCCACACAGACACCCAGATATCGACTTTGAAAGCAATCGGTCCAGTAACTAAAAAGTTCAAAATGGCGGCCACTTTTTTTAAATGTTCATATGATTAAGATTCGCTCCGGTGAAGGAAAACACCGTGAGGAAACCTGTGCACAGCAGTACATATAAAATTGTTGTGGACACCGCTTCCAATCCAGCTTGTCACGTGGAAATGTATAACAATTCCCTTCCATGTTCATGGGAAAGGCTTGCGCTCAGTAGTAGGACATTAAAATTGACTCAAGAAGAAGAATAAGAAACCAAATTGATATCTGATTTGTGTAACATAAATTTCATTATTTCACATAAGAATGAAAATTTCACAGTAATTTTGCAGAAAGTGCAAAATTTCACTGCAAAATTTCAAGTGAAATTTTTGTGCAAAATTGCGCCTTGCATCTCTAAGTAAGTGCGAACAAGGAGGTTTGAAGTCCACCGCGCGCGCGGGCGCGGCCGGCCCGATCGTTGTTCTGTGCTGTGAGTGCGAAAGAACCGCGCGCGTACGTGTAAGTAGCTACTACTCCCTCTCGAAGGTGCGCTCGCTCTCCTCTCGACAGTCGGTGCCAGCCTGACTAGCCGTCCGCCAGAAGTCGACCAGACAGCGCTCGCGGGCTGCGGGGCGCGGGGGGAAGCAAACTCGCTTCGAGGCGGAGCGTCGCTTCTATACGCCAGTATTATAAGTATTCTATGGTTATACCACAGTACCTATTAGTTATTCTGTGGTTATACCAACGAAAGCCATGCATATAACGCCCCGTCAAGTTACGTACCGGAGCGTATACTGATAGATACCACAGAAGAGAGATATTACTGATACGGTCGTACTGTATACTGGTACGGAAAATGACACGGTGGCAACATCACCTACAATACAACATCCGAGATGTCAGCTCGTAACAACTGGTGAAGTAGGTGCTATGTCAGTGCTTTTCTTCGGTCGTACCGGCTTCACTGAACTGGACGGAAAAAAAGAAGGGAGTCATATCCCGAAATAGTTTGTATTTTCCGTCCAGTTTAGTGTAGCCGGCACGACCAAAGGGAAGCACTGACATGGCACCTAAGTTCACCCGGTGTTATGGGCTGACATCACGGATGTTATAGGTGATATAGCAAACTGTGTCAGTTTACATAAAAAAATCCCTCAGTCGCCTTTTACGACATGCACGGGGAGAGATGCAGTGGGGCTATTATTTTAAATTACCATCCCACACGGTACAAATATACCTAACCACCTATCTTTTTTCCATTCGATCCAAACACAGAAGACAGAAATGACGACCGACACGCGGGCGCAGCAGGGCAGGAGCGAGCAAGCGAGCCCGGAACTAAAATTGTATCTAGTATTGAAGTGCCTGCTAAATTGACGAAGGCAAAAATTTTACCCTTCCGACTGAAGAATTACGTCAATAATTTCATGTAGGCGTTTTTTGTTTTTTATTTTTATCTCCTTTCGTGGATAAAATAATAAAAAAAATTGAATAGAGTTTTCTCAGAGCTTTGTGACCTTTGAATCGGTGGTATTGTAAAATTGTAATAATACACACATACTCAGATTTTCAAAAATTCATGCTTTTTTTATATATTTTTAATTTTATGTTTATTACTTACTTTTACTCATTATTAAAAAAACCAGCAATGCACTTTGTTGGTAAGGAACCAAAATATAGGTTGGTATTTTTTTAATTTTCTGAATGTGTGTCAATTGGTCAGTTTTGGACCTTCTTTGTCGCACTTTTTGCATGTTTTGCGTATTTGGCGTTTGTCACCGCCTTAAATTATTAAATTTTATAGAATCATTCATTCGGTTCAGTTTCTTGAAGAGTTCCTTGCCAGATATGTTCATGAGTGAACCGGTATCTCACTATGTACCATTTTACCAATTTGTACCATTTTTTCTGAACAGAAACCGCGAGAGTTATTGCAAGAAATGCAAAAGAAATGCCATATATCTGCGTTTGAAATAATTGTTTATGTTTGAGCGACACTACCGTTCTCACAACACAGTTCAGCATTTTAATCATAGAGTAACTTTTAAAATAATAATAATAATAATGCCGTGCCGCATGATGGTAACCTCGTCAGTAAGGAAGCAGAGAAGATGTTAAAGTATCTGGATCTGCAGCACGAGGTTACCAAAATGTGGCCCGTCGACTCGACGATCGTTGTGCCCATAGTCGTATCGGCGCATGGGCTGATAGCGAAGAGCCTCGACGATCACCTTGAGAGGCTCTCGCTGAGTGGTTGGGTCAAGGGCCAGATCCAGAAGGCAGCCCTGCTCGACACTGCACGCATCGTCCGGAGGTTTCTCTCCCTGGGGCCCGACCATCGGTAGCTTGGGTTCGCCCCGCTGCCGGTGGTGGAAACTCCGTTTATTTTTATATTAATTTCACATTTTAATTGTTAAAAAGATGTAAAATTTATATAAAAAGGAACGTGTAAATAAATGGATGAAATAATAATAATTAAACTTTATTTCAGGTAATCCATTTTACCTATAGTTAATTAAATTATAATTAAATATGATTAAAATTGTAATTAAATTAAAATTAAACATAGTTGAAACTAAATTAATACTATTTTGAGTCAAAGGGACTCAAAGGGTTAAATAAACTAAAATCAACTAAAATATTATAAAATCGGTATAGTATATTCGCCTGTATACATTTTCAATTATGGCATTGTTGCATTTTGCCAGTCGCTCCATGAAGGCTGCTCTTGTTTTTATGTTATGTTGCTCTTGTTTATATGGGGGGGATTCTAATGAGGCTTGCGCGACTGATGCACCGTCAATTGGAGCTTCAATCGTCCATCGTCAATCACGTAAACTTTGTCAATTGCGATTGATCCAGTGTTGCCAGAAGGCCATATGAATTTCCCCCCAACTTTATCCAAAATCCCCCGAAAACTCGCTTTTTGATAAAAAAAAACCCCAAAACAGTTTTGGCTCATTTTAGAGAAATAAAAAAAAATATATTCTTTTAGATTTTATTCAAACTCTCCCATGGCATCTACTATTTCTAAAGTATTATTTTCACCTTCACTAGCATTTTTATCAGTTTCATTTAGCAATTAAAATGCCTACAACAGGTATAGTTTTGTTCGTTCGTAGGTACCAAGTAGTAGGAAAACTAACATGAAGCTAGTTACCACATCACATTATAAAAGAGTTGTAGTTCGATTTTTTTTTTTTGGTTTAACCCTTCTTTTAGTTTAATTAGTTACTTTTTTTTAAACCATTTAACCTTTCGGATACCCTAAGGTCTTTTGACTGCCTTGTCTTTAGTTAGTTTAAATAATATGTATTACGTACAAAAACATTTTATTCCTCTCCTCTTCGTTCATCAGGATGAATGATAGTAAGTAAGTGTGTAACTAGTGATGCTAATTGTGTTTGTAGTTGAATCCTTCAAAAAACCTCCAACATTTTCCCCCAAGTTCATTTAGATGTAGCCAGGTGTGTCACAATCCATAAAAAATATATATGTATTTTTTTAGCACGCGTATGTTTGGCGGCCCGGGCGGCATATATCCATAATTTATAGGATGAGTTATGCTGATTGGTCGATGCCAGTTTGGCGGGAAATTTAAATTTCGTCTGGCTCCGCCTCCGGCACTCCTAGCGAACCTACTGAACCCGAAATTCGTTAGCTCGTCTAAGTGATTTCGTGGCGCATTGGTACGGTGTAGGGTTTGTATTTTTTGACCATGGGTTCGAGTCCCACAACAGTTTTTTGTTTTTTTTAAGCAATGTTAGGGTGTTTAAATTTTTTTAGGGTGTTAATTTTTTTTATAACCACCTAAAAGCTTTATTTTCGGAAATACAAACGTAACAAAAACTACATGCGCCGCCTCAACATTAGGTTAGGGTTAAATTATAGAAGATGCGTCGCGTAGCGACGCATCTTCTATAATTTAACCCTGGTTATTTTTTTTAAACCACCAAAACGGTGAAAACTCGCATAGTGCAGTTCAAATACTTCCGAAATTTAAATTTCCCGCCAAACTGGCATCGACCAATCAGAGCAACTCACCCTATAGATTTTGGAAATATGCGCCCGGGCGGCAGCGCGGCGGAGGGCGTCGGCGACGGCGCGGCGCGGCGCTGCTGCGTGCCGGCGGCGCGAAGGCGCCACTAATATATATTATAATAAAACAGACGAGGCTGTATGGCTGATAAATGACCTTTGGCTATCCCGAAAAAAATTTGATATCATTTAGTAATCTGGGGTTGGCTGTATGGTCAAATGATCTTTGCCTGCCTATTTATGGCAAAAACAATAACAACAACAACAACAGCAACAGTACATTATTAATCTATGGGTTGATTCGAAATCGTTCTGTGTTCGAATTTGGTGTAAGGGATCAAAGACGTGCTGTACCTATTTCTAACAAAATGTTTAATTCCTACTGATTGAAAGATAACGATGCTAAGGCATTGAAGCAGCTTTTACTGGCATTAGTTTTCCAGGCTGAGTGGATATTGACGAAGTGTAACAATGCGAGTGGCCGTGCAATACTTGCTTGCCGGCGCCCTGCGTTACTGGCTCGTGCACTCTCCGTACTGGGCGCTGGTCGTGAACCGCGTTGAAGTAGCGACGCCGCTCAATTCGTGGCGGCGCCTGGTCGAGGGCGCGACACTGTACGAGCACGGGGTCGACCCGTACGCAGGAGATGCCTTCCACGAGTCGCCGCTGCTTTTGGTGGCGTTCCACGCGCTCGTGACGCGCGCACCGCTCCTTGTACCGATCGTGTTCACGGCACTAGATCTATTGACGGCATTCCTCCTTTACAAGACGGCCGTGCGCTTCGCGGCGACTCAGAAGGAGACACAGAAGAAGAGCGAGGGTGAAATTGCAGAAGAGTCAAAATCAATGCTAATGACAGACGAAGAGTTGGCGCGAGCGAGCGAGTATGTCGCCGCGGTGTACCTATTCAATCCGTACTCGATACTGAATTGCGTGGGAATGACTTCGACGGTTGTGAACAATGTGCTAGTGGCCGGAGCGCTGTGCGGCGCGGTGCACGGGTGGCGCGTGGCGTGCGCGGCGTGCGTGGCGCTGGCGGCGCACCAGGCGCTCTATCCCGCCCTGCTCATCGTGCCGGCGGCCATCATGATCGCGCAGGCGGGCGGCGGCTGCGCCAAGTGCTCCTACCTGCGCACGCTGCTCGCGTTCGTGCTGTGCTGGGCTGCGCTCATCTACGGATCTGCACTCATCATGAACGGCTCCTATAGTTACGTTCACAACACGTACGGTTTCATGTAAGAGTCTATGCATTATCAGCTTTAATACTATTACAACATTAATGTTGCTCTTAAAATTACTAGTTTCATTTTACAGTAACCGGCAGTCAATAATGTACATCAAGCTTTAGAAAGAGACAATCCTGTAGTAGGGCGTCGTCCCTGTCGCACATAGATGTGCGAGTCGTGCGAGATATTTGAAAATATTCAATACAAAAATGTTAAGATAAAACTAAAGTTTTATAGTATAGGTATCGCATAACATCAAATAGTATTATTATTATATTATTATTTTATTACACTTAATAGCTTTTAGCATGCGCCTGTAACACATCAATTAATTAGTTATTATACCTAATTGTTATTGTTCCAGACTAACGGTGCCCGACTTAAAACCCAACATAGGACTGTTCTGGTACTTCTTCACTGAGATGTTCGAGCACTTCCGCCTGCTCTTCATCTGCGCCTTCCAGATCAACGCGCTCGCACTGTACGTGGTGCCGCTGACGCTGCGCTTCCACCGCGAGCCGATGTTGCTCGCCACAACGCTCATCACTCTCACGGCGATATTCCGACCTTACCCGTGCGTCGGCGACGTCGGCTTTTATCTCGCGCTCTTCCCCATGTGGCGACACCTCTTCTCCTGTGAGTACCAACACATTCACCCTTCTGTTGAACTTATATAGGTACGTAATATAACATCACACATTTGCAATTCAGAATTGAGCAGTATTGTCAGAAGTGGTTGAAGCGAAAAAAAGAAAACAATATTTGCTGCTGATTTAAATCAGCAGCAAATATTATATATTAATGCAAGTACATAAGCTGGTAGAAAGAGAGAAAATATACCTAGGTATTTACTTTTCACATTCATATGATAAATTTAATATTTATAGTAGTATATGTATTTTTTTTTTATCGAAACTGTCACGGTTGGCTACATCACCTACAACGTCCGTGATGTCAGCCCATAACACCGGGTGAACTTGGTGCCACGTCAGTGCTTCCCTTCGATCGTGCCGACTACACTGAACTGGACGGAAAACACAAACTATTTACATAGCCGTTTCGACCACCCTTTCATTCAGTGCGGTGGTACTAACCCGGGCGGGTTAAACCCTACCACCTAGTAATATAAGAAGGGAGTCATATCCCTTAGTCGCCTTTTAAGACATACACGGGGAGATATGCAGTGGGGCTTTTCTTTTAAAGTACCGGCCCCACACGGTACATATTATAGGGAATACTTCATTGCTCCAAGAAACATTTAACAGTAGCAAGCACATTCGACAATTTACATGAGGTGCAGAGATGGACTTATCCCTTTAGATTTCTTCCGGTCAACCTTCAGATGTTTGAGAGTATATTAATATAGAGAAATGTAAGTAGGTATAAATAGCTAGTAAGCAAAAGAGTGCAGTGTAAGAATTGAAGATAAAATAATAATAAGAATACTGAGAGCACATAACAATATAACAAGTACATAATAGGACATTGAATGCTAATTCTTATATGCCATGCCATCATCCATCTGAACATTACTTTACAGACATGCGGCAAAAATTCATCGTGGGGTGTACCCTGGTGATAGCATCAGCCCTCGGCCCCACAGTGTGGCACCTCTGGATCTACTCCCGCTCAGCAAATGCCAACTTCTTCTTCGGAGTCACTCTATCCTTTGCCACTGCACAGATATTCTTGTTAACCGATTTGCTGTTTGCGTACATCAAGAGAGAGTTCACTTTGAAGAATGGCTCGTCGCGCCTCGTCAACGGAGAGCCGGCGAAGTTAGTGTTGCAATGAAATTATATTAATTATTAAAGTAGGATGTCATATCACCCAACACAAACAGAAACCCCATACTCTAGTCCTTTTTTAGATTAGAATAGAATATCGTTTATTTCTTCATTCACATAAAGTAACAGAACATGTAACAATTAGAACAAGGAGGAAAAGGGACCCAGCTCAGCTTAAGTACTTACTATAGCTGCCTCACAATGGGAGCACAATTTTAAAATTGTATCAGCTACTACCGTTTAGAATCATATGCACATAAGACGCAGAAACCAAACTGGTTTTTTTAACGTTCCATAGCCAGAGATGCTGGTAGGGACCCTTATATAATCACTCAGGGTCTGTTCGTCGGTCCGTCTGTCTGTCTGTCACGCGCGCTTTCCTAACTCCGGAACGCTAAGCTTAATAAATATAAATATATGTATATATAAAGTAGTCAATTTAGCCCTGATGGCTTGAGAACTATTTTGCACTTTACATATTAAATTGGTTGTAGAGAAAATATAATTTGTATGGAGTCCGGCGACGGGCGGTTCGCAATCACTGCGTGCGTGCTCCCATATTATGCGTGCAAGAAGGGAATGGCTGCGGGAACCCACAGTATTCCCTCAGTATTTATGTGTTGGCACTTAACAGGCTTTTAAATGATGAGTGATGCTGATGGATGACGCTTAAACAACAAACTCTCATTGTTTTACTTTGAGGAAATATTATATAGAGTTCTCGCTCCGAACAAATATACAGACAAGCGGTGTTCGAGCGGCTGAGGTTTGGGGTAAGCTAGCAGGGAGGCGGAGCGCAGAGTCGAGCGGTAGAGGGGAGCTCACGCGGGGCGGGAAGCGTGCGGGAGAGAGGCAAGGGTTAAGGAGAACGATCGTACTCGCGCGTCGGTGTGCATATTGTCTTTTCATTCTAACACTTCATCTCCAGATTCGCCATCGCACCTTCGCATCGACGAAGATGTGTAAATGTATTAGTTTAAAGTAGGTGAGGCGCGATCGCAGCAGGCAGGCGACGACTGCGCGCTGCGGCCTCTCGCGCTCGGCTAAGAGACTTGAGGATTGTGAACCGCAACTCGGCGGAACATGTTAGTTGGCCGAGTGCTTTATCTAGTACGTAATATATCTTTGTTGTTTTACCAGTTTTTATCAATGAAAGTTTAACAAACTTTTCTTTTAGGTTTAACGAAACTCAATATTTTGTTGAACTGAAACTTTTTTTGTAACATATGTTAGTAACAAAGTCTAAATCGCACGAGTATTTTTGAGTTAGAAGAAATTGTATTAAGTACTGATATTATGTTCTTTAATTTTGAGGTTGTGTTAAGATTTCTATAATGACTTCTTGTGCATGTTAAAACAAAAAATCAGGTTTACATTTTGTTGAAAACAAATTTACGTAGTTGCAATTCAATGAATATTGTATGTCAATAACTATGTAATGTTTCAACAATTATATGTAAACTCCTGAGTTATAGTTAAGAAACACTTAATATTTTTGTAACATTCCAATTTCTTTATTTCGTGCTATTTCACATCTTTTCTGATATAATATGTTTAATTTTACTGTTAACAATTCAGATGTAGTTTATTGTTGATTTCTGTTATGACAAATTTCAAAACAGGTTTTAAAATAGTATTTATGCAAAGCCATATGAACACATACTCTCACATTCAGTTTTGTAATTATTTTTTTCTCTTCGAATTTGACATTACGGTTTTCTGTAAGTAGTTAGAACTTGGTTCGGCCTCACAAAATATACTTTGTATTTGGTTGATAATAACTTGATCAAGTTATCAAATAACAATTAATGCACTATGTGAATGTATTATATAGAATGTGATGAACTACTCACCTAAATTCCTTTAAATGTAAGGAGTGACTGAAATATGTATATTTTGTTATGAATTCATTAAGATTAATGAAACAAAGCTTGAAAAAGTTTTAGATAATTAAATACAAAATAAAGTAATAATGAATACAATTCTGAAATATTTTCTTACTAATATCATTTATTTTTCTGATTAGCACATTACAAATTGTCCACTGATAAAAATTAGACAAGATAAGAAATAATGAATTTGTCCTCCAAGATTAAATAAAACAATAATTATTGGGCGCTAAAGGCAATTAATTGCAATCTTATAAAAATAATGTTTATTGCACATACATTTGTATGTAATACTTAATGCCTATGGCGTGTTCTGCCAGTCTACCCTATAATAAAATGAATTTATATACATATAAAGATTAATGTAGTCAACTCAAAAACTGGGGACGCAGAGGAAGGAGAGGAGGAAATTAGCACATCTACAGATATGCAACACTAACTTACATTATTATAAGTAAATCAGAAAAGGTTGCCAGATTACCAAACCCTAGCTAGAAGAACAGAGAGCAGTGGACAACTCACTGCATTCCGTACCGTGCCAGTGTGTTATCATATCACTATCACCGCCCCACAACGTTACTAGTACGATGAATCACTATCTTATCTCTGCGCCAGAATCAAACAACACCACGGAGTACACTCCTCTACAGCAGGCCTAGTTTTATATTTTTGTTATTCTTGTGACTTTCATAATATAACCTGCAAATTTCGTCTTTGCTAGAAACTTTTCCTTAAAACTTTCAGTATGAAGGTATATGTGATGTGGCTGATTTTGTGCTCGTTTGGATTAATTTTAAAATGTAAGTAAAACTAAATTTATTTTCGAAATATTCAACTTTACGAGTACTTTGATTGTACACTCTGATACGCCGCTTCAAATAAATATAAACGAGTAATCTGGCTGACGAGCAGACAACTCAAAATTTATATAAATTCCCCCGTGCACATTCAAGGAAGTTTTAAAAATAATTATCGAAAGTAGCTTCCGTTTGAACGTCGTGATGCCCCACCCAGGTCTATTCTTAGAGTAAATTCATAGCTGGCACTATTGCAAATTATTTCAAATTACCAGATTATACTAATATTGTTATTAATATTATTGGGCACATCTGTCGTAGACCCGACAACCGATAGGGTAGACGGGTGCTCGAATGGAGGCCACATACAAGCAAACGTAGCGTGGGACGCCCCCCGGCTAGGTGGACAGATGACCTAAAAAAGGTAGCCGGGAGTGGATGGATGAGAAGAGCGGAAGACCGCATGTTGTGGCGTGTCTTGGGAGAGGCCTATGTCCAGCAGTGGACCGATACAGGCTGATGATGATGATGACTAATATTAGCCACATTATCTCATTGAGAACAAACATGTGTAATGTCAGCCACGGAAGGTGTACTTCTATCATCGATACCGTCGCACCTGCTGGAGTGCTACCGCAGCGGGAACGGCTCGAGCGGGCAGCCGGAGCCGGCGGCGCCGCGCAGGCTAGACGTGTTCCTGCAGCTGCTGCGTAAACTGGAGTCCCATCGCTCCCAGCTGGACCTGCGGCTCTTCAGCTCCGCACTCCTCAGAAGGTGAAAGTTCTACAGCCATCTTTATGCTTTAGATATACCCAATGTTCATTGATGACTTTTTCCACCTATAAATGTGTGATACATCAACCGTACTTTAAAACAAAGTATCTTATATGTTACTTTAGGTATCCGTACTTGAAACTTTTGAATAGCAATGAAGTATGCGAAAAAACTTTAATTCAACTTTAAGTTCAAGCAATGCGTGAAATGAAACGTAAACTGACAGCACCTCAGTAATTGAATGCAGTACATCATATCGTAATACAGTGTATGTATTTAAAAATACCTCATTGCTGAAATGTGCAAAGAGTACTAAACAATTTATGTTTCAAATTATTGCTTTGGTTGTTGTGAAAGCAGATAATAATTAATAACAGTCAATGTTTTAGTAAATTAAAAATTTTGCATTTGTGAAATACTTCTGACATATAGTCTCCGGCTGGACGGCATCGAGCAATCGGCCAACTCCCTGGAGACAGACTACCTGACGCCGTGGAGAGCGACCGCCTTCCAGTTCCAGCGGTACAAGCTACTGATGGACCTGTTCCTGCCGGCGCGTCACTTCGCCGACCTCCAGGAAGACCTCAATATGGAGGAGAAGTGCTCTTTCCATAGGTTTGTACCTTCTTGTATAATTATTATTATTATTATAGCCTAATGCGCTTCGTTTATAATTTTTTTAATATCTTTCTTGTATAATAACACAATACAATAATTCACATAATTTTGCACCTATGGAACACCTTGACATTTTGCCTTCTATACATTTTTTATCACTTGTTTTGTATATTTCATTACTATTTTATATATATTTTTGATATTTCCGCATGATGGAGGGGGGAGAAGTATAAGTTCTAACGCGCGTACATACCTAAGTACACGCACCAATTTTTTATTTTTTTTTCCTTCACTGCAATTATTAAACTTCATTATCTTAGATATTCCATTGAAAGATTTGTCAAATAATTTGAGAGAAAAGCGCACAAAAGAAATAAAACAGCTTAGTTACCTGTCACTTTCCTCTCCCACAGGATGATGAGTAGCACGGTGCAGCGCTGGGAGCGCGGAGACGAGAGCACCATCTGTCCGCTCAATATGCAGGAGAGACAGAATACTGTCCTGCAGACAGACCCCAAGTCGGGAAGGTACAAACATCTAAGAAATGCTCAATTGCTCACACATAATGAGTGTTACAACCATTATCTTCAAAACAAATTCATTTCAACTAAGGAGAGGGTGAAGAGCCTAAACGCTAAAAAAAAAAAAAAAAAAATTTGGAATTTTTCTCCCATTAGCTTGCAATTTATACAGGTATAAAAGTTGCCGTATCTATGTTCTTACGAAGTTAGGCCGTAGCTCACACTCCTAAAATAGTCTAATAGTTACGCATTGAAATGAGCTCGGTTACCACTTTCAAATACAGCTAAACTCTAAAATATGGCTGCAAATGGTAAAGAGCAATTTTTTTAGGATAAATAACCTAACAATTTTAACCTTCTCATACTAAAATGAAGTTGCCCGTATTCGACCCTTAATAATAAAATTTATTTTAACCTCCACTCCAGAGCCTACAGCCGGTGTCCAATAGAAGAAGGAGTAGTTTTAACTGAATGGGGAACTATGGCTCCCGGCATAGTCATAGCCGCCATCGCGGCCGCCATGGAAGGACAAACTGTGTCCATGACAGATCTCCTGGCAACAGATTCGTTGAAAAACACCATTGAGGCGAGAGAAGACTTACCAGAAAACGACATTGAGAGATTTGACGAGGTAATTGCTATGCCCAGAATAGCTAATGCGGAGATCAACAATGTTTATGTTGCTACTTTGGCTGGTAAGATATTTTAGTCATTGATGCATGTCAGTCAGTCAGTCAGTGTGTATGCGTCCACTAATGGACATACGCCTCTCCAATCTTCCTCCAGTCTTCAGCAGTACGGAACCACTGCTTTCCGCCGACGTACTTGATGTCGTCATCGCACCTGGCGGGTGGTCTTCCCGCACTCCGTTTTCCTGTCCACGGCCGCCAGTGTAGGACACGGTTACTCCAACGGTCATCTTCTCTTTAGCTGACGTGCCCAGCCCTTGATGTCCTGAATTTACGAGGGGCGTTCAAACAAAAGTGAGCATATACTCCTTGGAACTAAAACAAATAAATACCGGAAGGCATAGCTAAGACGCCCCGGGGCACACAAGTCCGCAGTTGCAATGGGCGCCATTCATAATACTGGCTTGGAAATACTTGAACATCCTCCGTATTCACCAGACCTCACTCCTAGTGATTTCAATTTGTTTCCGAGACTGAAGGAATATCTGAGAGGCTTGAGAAATTTGAAGGTGTTGAAGGTGTCCTTGCCAAGGTGCAGACATTTTTAGTTTTTAGGTGCTCAGGATGAAGTTTTTTAGGAAGGAAATTTTAAATTTAGAAAAGCTATATCTATCACAATAAATATACAGGGAGGCCATTGGTTGTTCCGAGAAAAGGATGGTACGGATAACATTTAATAAAAGTTTGCTAGAAGACACTCATTCTCACTTTTATTTTAACGGCATAGTACATAACTTACAGCTGGCAGTGTGCAAGAAAAAAAAAAAGATGCATTGTTTCCGCCCGGGATCGAACCGGGGGCCTTGTGCGTGTGAAGCACACGTGATAACCACTACACTACGGAAACGATGGCTACTTTGCCGTATTATCCTTACTGACGACATGTGTAAGCATGAAATGTTTATTGGTTTTGTTTCAGGGGATTTGGCTGAAGTAGCTGTAAATCAAGGTCCGAGGGTGGGACCTGTGGTTCAAAATATAAGCATCGGAAGTAATAACAGGTGGAATGACACGTTGCTGCCGCGAATTCATTATATTTTCCCACAAAATGAGACAACTGTGCAATGGCATATTACAGATGCTGAAATATTAGCCGGAGTTGATGGTATAATATTATTTTATTTACTTCTTTTTTATTTCTTCAGGGACGAACGACAGCGCCATCTATTAATTGAAAGTTAAATTATGATGACATAACGTTTTTAACGCCATCTGTTATCCAGTAGCAAATAATTAGATTATGATTTTCTATAATTGTATTTCTAGATGGCGCTGTTCTAAAATGTACCAAAATTGGGAATTTTATTTTTTAATAAAAACTCACCCCTTTTATTCAGGCTTAATAATAGCGAAAGAAATTAACAAATGGACATCTCAATTGGGCAGCGTGAGGCTATCACAAATACTGGAAATGTACTATTCACACACCGGAGTATCATTCGACACCAACATCAAGGCCTGCAACCGACAGGCGAATTTCTTCAGAATATTCGATCAAGCTGAGCTCTTGAAGGAGATGTCGAACTTCGCTCAGGTTCTCTCGCTAAGTCAAGGCACAGTGTACGTGCCGACTGAAGAAGTGGATAGAATATGTCAGGTGGTCGTTACTGCTTTTGTTACATATTTGAGTGAGTATTTCCAGATTACCTATCTATCTTGTCTGTCTGTCCGCCTATAATTCGATAACGGCTCAGTTATTTACATTCCGTTTTTACTAATTCGTATAAGATGACGTAACGTATAGCCCAAAGATTTAAAAGGTTTAGATCCCGTATCGTATAGCACGCTCAAACTAGTCAACTTTTGGTAAACAAGTGTGCGTACCTGCATATACGCTCTCATCACAAACACATCCACAGCAACATGCAAGAAAAACGAATATAAGAAATATAACTATCTCTGTCGCACTAATCGATTGTGTATGTTCTTGTTTGTCTACTCTAGAACAAGAAATATCTCTGTCGCACTAATGGATTGTGTATGTTCTGGTCTACTCCTGCACACGCCGCCGGGCGAATGCGTGGCGTGTTATCGACGTATTATCGGCGTATTAAAGATTGTCAAATGAAATCTAGTACTTAGAACACAACTTAGGTACCTAAGAAATGTCACGCCTTTCCCTTTTGAGGTATTACGGGTAGTGTTTTTGCACTTGTAGAATGCATAAGAACTCATTTTACCACACTAATCACCACATAATTGTGAAGAGACAAACGCACACAACATCTTCGTAACACGCGCACTGTCAGTCATATGACACGAATGTCCGGCATGCTTTACTTTTATTGCTAACGTATTTGATAGCGTGCCGGGTATGGCGAAGCTTTATCTAACCTTTTAAATCTTTGGTATAGCCTATATCCTTGTATAGACCGCTCGACCGTTGGAGGCTGACCGTGGTTCAGCTTCCACGTAAAGCTGTAGGTCTCTTCCCTTCTTACCTTACCAGGTGGTAAGGTTTAAGCCGCCCGAGTTGATACCACCGCACTGAATGAAAGATCGCTTGAAACGGCTATGTAAATAGTTCGTGTCTTCCGTCCAGTTCAGTGTAGCCGGCACGACCGAAGGGAAGCACTGACATGGCATCAGGTTCACCAAGGTGTTATGGGCTGACATCACGGATGTAGTAGGTGATGAAGCCAACCGTGTCAGTTTCCATAATAAATGAAAACTTCAACAGCTGATTGTATGCTTGCAGGTGACGTGCTGAGTAGGAACCAGCTGCACTGCACCAGTGACGTCAACGTCCCCGTCGTGGACCTTGTGCTCGTCACCGATGGGGCCTGGAAGAAATATCAGACCGAGCAGTTTGTCTCGTGAGTAAAGAAATAAGCATGTTATATACTTTTATTTTTATTTTAATTGATTTATTAAGCCAAAAACAAACAGACAAGAAAAAACAGAAAGATACAAACAATTATCAAGTTTGCCTCCAGCATCGTTAGGCGCGGATTAAAGTGGTAGCAATGCATAAAAGGAAAAAGAAATTAAAAAACAAATAACACGTTACAAAAAGAGAAGAGATAGTAGTAGTAGCGTAGTAGTAGTAGTACAGGGGCGCCGACTTTTAGAAATCCTCGTGGGTGCTCATGCAATTTTTTTTTTTATTGAACAATCATCATCATCATCAACGTGTTGCCTTCCACTGCTGGACATATGCTTCTCCAATTTTTCATTAATTCGCCCGGCACCCGGCAACATGGATTCGAAAAACGTTCGCACAATGTTTAGCATTTGCCGCATTTACACATTCGCACGATGTACCTACGCATGTAGTGCTATTTCTATTGCATGGTATAGAATAATAATATAGGATTACTATAACGTTCGCTATTCGTCGCGCCACTAGTGCGAATGTGTAAATGTGGCCACCCAAAGGCTTGTAAGTAAATAAGGCACTTTTATCGTAGCTCTAATCCGATTACTGCAGTGGGAGCACAAATGCGTCGATAAGCCTATATCGATCGATAAACATCTGTTTGCTTCGTTCGACGAAGTAGAATAGAAGAAGACGAATAGATGTTTATCGATCGATATAGGCTTATCGACGCATTTGTGCTCCCGCTGCTGATCAGTTTATTATCTATCGTCGTGGGTGCACTGCACCCACTACTCACCCCTCGTGGGTGCTGGAGCCCCCGAGCACCCACGTAGTCGGCGCCTATGAGTAGTAAGAAAGAAAGAGAAGAAACAAGAGCTAAAACAGAAATATTAAACTACCCACATACACCATGCCTGCGATATTCTAATTATATGTGGCTACCCGTAACACAATAGTAGGTACACACAGCAATAGCCCACTATTTAGTAGCGAGTGTCGAAGCTACTTGTGTTTTGAAAGCGAATGGCCTCGGGGAGGGATGTGAGGACACAGCACGTAATCAGTTCACTGATAGATAATCTAAAGTTCCTTACCATAATCATACTTATTTCCAATATAATGAGCATATCATATGATTGAAAAAAAAAATTATGATTAGGTAAGTAACTATATCGTCAGTGTAGACATTGTATGTAGGACAACAATTAAGTACCTAGTAAAGTAAAATTTCAGACACATGTATGGGTGCTATAAAAAATGTCCTGATATGCCTGATAAACCCATTTATATTATCATACCACAATTTATTACATAGTTTACACGAATCATCGTTAGGTTCTGGTGGTTAATTTAATCTAAGATCCAGATTAAAGTTGTGGTCAGGGATGCTTTTCTTTCGTTTTTTTGTTTTATATATATCTAAACATACATACATACACACGCTGTATTCCAAAAATCGGGGTAAGCGGAGTAATCGGTGTTGTGGGGCAAGGACTGGTAAATTACAGAACAACACTGACCAGCACGTTTTGCAAAGTATTGAGACAAAATAACTATCAAGCAGCAAGTAAGTCATGAAGACCCACCTGCTGCAAGAATCGGTGGAAGAACCGTGCCAAGGTGAGAGGTGGTTAACCTCTCAACTTTTAGCACGGCATATTGTCCATATCCCTTAGTCGCCTTTTACGACATGCACAGGAAGAGATGCAGTGGGGATATTCTTTTTAAGTACCGGCCCGACACGGCCCTAAACTAATAAAATATGGTAGGTACGGTACCTAAATTAAAACATTGGGACCTCGATTGACAGCCTCCCTCCTCTACTGCCAATGGGCAACATAGGTGGTGGTCATATTCACTTCCACGCATATACATAGCTGGTGAAAACAAAAGCTGTCGACTAGTACAAAACGCTGAGGCCCTGGGCACAGGCTGTTGTTGGACTCCAGTGGCAGTGATGGCTTCAACCGCGGCTCTCGGCTTCGGTCGGGGGTTCCTTCGGGTGGACGGGTGGTGGCTCGGATCGGCTGGGGAAAGGCTTCAGTCGGTGTTTCCCATGGGATTATTTCGGAAGAACGGTACAGCTAAGGGGCCTCGATCTGGCATACATGATCACTGCACTCGCAAGAGTGCAGGGATAGACGTCTGGATTTTATAGCCGCAAGGCTGGTACTTCTGGACGTCTATAAAAAAAAACGTAAGAGAAAACAAAATGATAGTATATCCATTGCCAATGGGCAACACCTTCCTATAACACTATACCACCACTACTATACTTACTACTAATTTAGTTTGTTCTTATGCCAGGTGCTATGTTATCTGACTTGAGCGTGAACACATGTGTGGGCAGGTCGGTGGGGGCGTCGGCGCACGTGTCGGCGGGGCGCAGCTCGCTGGGCTTCCTGCACGGCAACACGGGGGTGTGGATCGCGCCGCCCGCCCACAACCTCACCGCCCTCTTCGCGCACATACACAGCTTCACTGACCTCTGTAAGCACACTTTACACTTGTGTGACTGCCCACAAACTGATAGGTGGAAACGACACACAATGCCCATGGACATTCGGTCGTATGCGGGGGTTGCAAATGCCATGCCGACCTGACAGGTTTTTTTTTTTTTTTTTTTTTTATGGAACCTGACACGGTTGGCTACATCACCTACAACATCCGTGATGTCAGCCCATAACACAGGGTGAACTAGGTGCCATGTCAGTGCTTCCCTTCGTTTCATGTCGGCTACACTAAACTGGACGGAAAACACGAACTATTTACATAGCCGTTTCGACCGACGTTTCGTTCAGTGCGGTGGTACCAACCCGGCCGGGATAAACCCTACCACCTAATAAGGTAAGAAGGGAAGGGACCTACAGTTTAACGTGGAATCCGAACCACGGTCAGCCTCCAACGGTCGAGCGGTCACCCATCCAATCACTGACCGCGCTCAGCGTTGCTTAATAACAGTTGACTAACCAACCGCGCCACTGAGCTACCGAGGCCGACGAATTTTCTTATCCCTTAGTCGACTTTTACGACATGCGACGGGGAGAGATGCAGTGGGGCTATTCTTTTTAAGTACCGACCCCACACGGTACAAACAGGTGCCCATTCACGCGCCTCTTGAAGGACCCGAGACTTGTACTAGGGGGAAAATGTATGCCCAGCGCGCGTGGAACTTAACATTATGTAGCATTTATATAATGATAGCGCATAACTCTCTTGATCATGTCACAATTTTCTCCTTGGTATCCTGTTCAATGTTACCTACAATAAAGACGAAAAAACATTTTGCGAAAATCCTGTGAGTTATCTGTTCAGACGTCACTGGATTTTTAACTAACGAAAGCAAAAAGGAGCAGGTTCTCAAGTCGACGTGTATATTTTATTATTATTATTTTTAATGTATGACCACGCATAACTTTTCACAGAGTAGTTTATAGATTTTTAAAACAATTTTATTGCGAGCACGCGGAGCGCTTATCATTTCAGTACACTTTTTCGGTCATAAATTTTTTTCTATCCGCATTATAGGGCCGAATCGTCTCGACTTTGCCACGGCACTGACATCCCTCACCCACCACCTCAACAATGTGACGTCCGAGGAGGGGGCTGCGGGCGCCAGCGTGGCGCCGCCCACCGTTGTGCTGGTGGCCAGCCCTGGAGACCGCCTCACCACCGCGGACCTGGAGCTCTCCCGCGACATCATGCGGGCGCTCCGCAGCAACTACTTCGATGTCCACTTTGCCTACTTGGCACAAGACCTCACTCATTTCTACGATCTGAATGTGGACTCCAACGAGTTCGCAGACCTGTTCCTTGAGGTTTTTTTTTTCTTTATGTTTATTGCAACCCCGAAATACTTGTACACACACCAAGTCAATAATAAGTAATAGAACTAGTATCTTATATCATATCTGTGGTAATACACATTGGTAGTCGATATCTGTTTAGTCAGAGTAGTAATATTGTTCAGGGCTGGAACTAGATATTTTTCTATGTCGATCTTATGATGACCTTTCCGTTGCGACTGTAACGCACCGCTTGCATCGTCCTGGGCCCCGGGCCCCGGGGCCTACGCTGACATTGTTGCTGTAGGTCTGTTTCCCTTTCTCACCTATCTCCAGTCAGCTTTTATCAGATTTCCAAGAAGCCTTTTTTGGATATTCGTTTTTTAATTTTCTTACATTATTATAAATGTTGTTTTCTGACTTTTTTTTATTGTGAATGTTTATTTATTATGTTTTTATTAGTCACGCACGTCAAATGAGCCCACTGTATGGGTATTTACAATTTGTTTCTACCATGCGATAGGTTTACTTATTGTGGAAGATCAAGCAGGTGTTTTATGAGGTTTAATTAGTGGCTTGTGAGGAATACACTCCAGCGAATAAGTTCCTCTCTTGGGTTTACTGTCATCTCACTCGTTCTCTTCCAGCTCAATAACTCTATCTATTTTTATTCTATTCACACCTTGAGTGCTATCAAGTAGTGAGACTTTGAAGATGAAATGGTGCAGGTAACGTCCACATCGGTGGCGGAAGCGGCACGTAGAGTGGAGGAAGAGGTTGCGAAAGCGAACATCCCCAAGCGGATTATTGGGGCGCATTGCGCAGTGAACGGCTCGGAGGTGGCGCAGATACCATACGAGGACTTCGTGCTGGTTAACCAGAAGATCACGTACAGGATTCACCCGTACTACCTGCAAGCTCAGCCACTCATCACTGTTACGGTAATTTGTCTGGATTAATACCATCGCACTGAATGAAGGTCGGTCGAAACGGCTGTGAGATACATTCCGGATTTTCCAGGACCACCGGGCTATCCGAAGTCACTTAGTGAGAGCGAGAGAGAAGAAAACTCTTTCTCACACTCATACGAGTTTGTATAGCCTGATAGTCCACAGTTTAATGCAGCCGGCATGAGCAAAAGGAAACGCTGGCCTAGCCTGGCATGACATAGTTCCGTCTGACTGGAACAGGTGTAGCAGATGATATAGCCAACCATACCATGTGAGGTACAATAACAGACGCGTGACGTTCCAGTTCCGCACTATGAGCGAGGGGGAGGTGCGGGTGTGCTCGGCGCGGGAGGGCAGCGAGGGAGAGCTGCGCTGCCACCAGCTGGGTCAGCGGCAGACCGCGGCCTTCAACCTGACGCGCCCCTGCGAGCGCAGCGCTCTCTGCAGCCCCGCATACTTTAGTGTCACCGGGGTCTCCGCCTTCAATACGTGCGCCAGTAAGTTCCATTCAGAATTGTTTAGGTGGAGGGAACCTCACTCCACATGTGTGCAGGAGGGCCTATAGTCAGCTAAACTTCGACCTAACTTAAGTGTGGATGGAGCAATTGTTGGCAAACTTTATTGCCGCTTATGGATCTACTGAGACCTCGCGCTTATATCAGTGGGCTGAAGCCCACGCCTCGCTCCACCGTAGATCTGCCTCTGGTCCGCACCGCACCCTATTATGTAGATCCGCCTATATGGTATCCTCCGCCCCCACATCCCGCCCCGCAATAATGTATCGGATGATATTTCAATACCACTGTTAAATGTGGATGTGCAAATATGTTAGGTATTACTTGCAGATACTATTTTGCTCTGTACTTGTAAGTATATATATTTTCCCCTCATAAGTAAGGCAGTAAGATATGTAGGTACATACTTATACGTAAAAAAAAATTATCATAGAAATATGCAAATGTTTGTGTACCTTTTTTTTTATACTAAGCGCGACATGTGGCGCCGAGTCACCCATAAGGTGTCTAGCGACGCCCATGGACATTCGGACGCAGGCGGGGGCTGCGAATGCCATGCCGGCCTGACAGGTGCCCATTCACGCCTCTCTTGAAGGACCCGAGACTATACTTGGGGGGAAATATGTGGGCAGGTAGAGCGTTCCAGAGTTTGCCGGTTCTGTGGAGAAAGGATCTGCAGAACCTATTTGTACGCATCCGCGGTAAGTCCAGCGTATAGGGATGCAATCCCTGCCCAGTGCGCGTTGTGATGGAAGGAAATGCAGATGGAAAGGGGACGCCGGAATCGCGTTAAACAGCTCCTCCGAGTACTCCCCGTGGAATAAGCGATAGAACACGCTTAGGGCGCCGACATCCCTACGAAGTTGCAGCGGTTCTAGATCGCGGGACACATCGGGGTCATCCACTAGTCGCACGGCTCGACGCTGGATCGAGTCCAAAGGCGCAAGCTGGTATTTGGCTGAGCCATCCCACAGGTGCGAGCAGTACTCCAAGCAGGACCTAATCTGCGATTTATACAGAAGCAGCCTTTGGCCCGGCGTGAAGTACCGTCGAACCTTATTGAGTACGCCTAGCTTTTTTGAGGCCAGCTTGGCCTTGCCCTCGATATGGCGCCGGTAATTTAGGTCGTGCGACAGTTCGACTCCGAGGACCCCGAGGTGGTCACTTAATTTAAGCGACGTGCCTTGGAAGGAAGGAGCTGGTGTGAACGCCGCTCTCTTCGCACTGAACGCGCAAACTTGTGTTTTTGAAGCGTTGAACTCGACCAAATTACTACGGCCCCATTCGGAAATAGACCGAAGCGTTTGTTCGAGTTCAGACACAAGTCTTCGCCTCTTTTCATCCACAACTTCTCGTCTGGCTGAAGGGTGACTGGTATAGGATCCGTGTGCTGTACTGTCATCCTCATACCTACCTACTACGTTGCTATAGGTAATTATCTTGCGGTCTGGAGCACATCTGGTATAAACTATGGTTATTCCGTCACATGATACATATTCTGATCTCATTATTATTTTTATTATGCAATTATAAATAAAAGCAGTGTTCATTTTACTGATAATACATTATGTGACCTCTTCTGAGCCTGGATTTTCCGCTTTTATAAATATAATTGTTTATAGTTAACGGAGTACCAGCTCATAAATGTTCATAAACATTAAAGTCTGGTCAGGTTTTAGTAATATTGGTGTCCTAAACTAGATGCAGATGATTTTGCTGATATTTGAGTACTGGCTGCCTAACTAACTATTATATTATATTAGCAATCTTTGCCTGATTGGGGTTGCACGTTTTTTATATATATTTTCGAATGTGATAGTGTAAAGATCTGAATATTTATGGGTTTTTTAATTACCGTGGATGTTATTAGAACATTTAACGGCTTTACTCACGGTCGTCTCGGAGCTTCGTAGCTCGACGTTACGGGCCAAACGTATGGCCCGAAATTTTGTGCCACATAGTTCGGAGACGAGTAGAGCCGTTATATGTTCTAATGATTTTAATATATGTTTTATTTGGCAAATAACACATAGTTGAACCCATTTTGCCTGTAGATAACTAAAATATTATTGCTAATTTTTAATTTTTAAAAACATGTAAGTAGATCTCCATATATTTCCGGAAATATACAAAGAATAAATTCAGAAAAAATCTGCAGCTACTATTATATATATTAAATATATATATACATATTAAATACGACAGAAAAATGATAGCGGTTTCAAAGTTCCGTCAAAGTAATAATATAAAGCGGGGGAGGGGAGGGGAGGACATTGGCTGGCTGGGGTGGCTGGGGAAGTGGGTTTTGCAGAAAGGATTAGAACGATCAAGAGGGACTAGTTTGCAGGTTGAGAGCCAAAACTACAACTACAACAACAATAACAACGCTTATTTAGCGTGCCTGGAACATTCTATAGCTCGTACCACAACATAATGCGGCGCGCGTGAAAATAATTTCTCACTCGTACGTAAGTACGGAACCTTGGAATGCATTTTGCCAGACCAACCCGCCTTAACTAACTATCTGTTTTATTAAATGTATATAAAACATGAAACCTTTAAACGAAAAAGTCGATGTAAAATAAAACGGGACGGAGGGGGCAAGCAGATGCCGCAAACATTAAGCGGCAAAGCAGTGAAAAAAAAGTCGCGAAGTGCGAGTTGGACTCGCGCACCGAGGGTTCCGTCCGTACCATCACACAATATATTTGTATTATGTATGTAAAATAATTATTGTGTTTTGGAAAATCACGAAACGCCTAAATAAAGAATACACCAATGGTTTGACTGTCAGACATTCGTGCAGTTGAAATATACAAAAATATACCTATTTATTATATGACATAACTTCGGATTAAAAATTTTCGGATTTTTCCTTTACTTGTGATGTTAGACCTTGCTTCTTGCCAAATTTCATTTCTCTAGGTCAACGGTAAGTACCCTATAGGTTTTGATTTCATTTGAGTGAGTTTGCAAGTATTAATACATAAATAGCCGTATCTTTTGATTATGTTGAGAAAAAGGGTCCTTGACATACAAAAGGAACAAAAAAAAATTTTAATGTCATATAACTACAAATTTACGATTTTCGGATTTTTTCCTTTATTTATGCTGTGAGACATTGCTTCTTACCAAATTTCATGATTCTAGGTTAACGGGAAGTACTCTATAGGTTTTGATGTGATTTGCCAGTAGCAAAATATGTGACTTAAATGGCCGTATCTAGTGATCGCGTTGACTTAGAAGCCTAAATTTTTTACACCTCTGAGGAAACGTATATTTGATATTAATTTCAACTTTATACCTCTACCCGTTCCTGAGAAAAAGAGCCTTGACAGACCGACAGACAGCCAGCCAGACGGACAACAAAGTGATCGTATAAGGGTTCCGTTTTTCCTCCTTTGAGGTACGGAACCCTAAAAAGGACTAAAGAATCTTTGAGGATATTAATGTGTGTAAGATTTTTTTTTCGCTAAAATATGTAAGTAGGTGTGCATTTAATTCAATTCCATTCTTTTATTGATCTGTTTGGTAGTGGTGCCTTGTTTGGTATTAATTTTTTTTATGTAATCCGGTATATGTTGCTGAATCGGAGGGGCCAAAGCACATGCTCTGACCAGCCATTATCGCCTCCGAGAAGGTAGGTGACATACCGGAGACTTCCCTGAATTGAACATACATTTAGTTATTCAAAATATTGTATAAAAATGTTTTATTCTATTTTGGTCCAAGCAAAAGTAGGCCATCGTCACTCATAAACAATTTAGAATACAAATAAATTAAAAGACTTAAATACTACAAGTAACAACTAAAATCAAACCTAACAATAAAATCCTAAAAAATTTCATTGAATAAAAATGAAAAAATTAACAATAGAACAATTATTTATTTTTTATTACTTATTTAATAATATAAAAGTAATAATGGTAATAATGATTAAATGGTCAAAAAATTCAAATCAATATCAGAATTACAAAAGATATTATTACAATAAGATATCATAATTACATACATAGTCACCATATCTAAATGACTAAATGTAACCTCACTACTGATTGAGTGAATCAATACAGTTGGCAACAAACATGATGCAATGTCAAAATATGGTGCAATAGCTATAACGGAAATACATTCAGTTGTCGGCTGGGACGAGACGCAACCGATTTTACACGACTGCTTCGAAGCTTTAACGAGTGCTATATGCATGTGTGTTTTCTATTACTGAACTGCTTTACTAAGGTAATTGATAAAAAATAAGGTTTATTCTGGAGTAAAGAGAATGAGACATAGGCATGATATATTATTTGATGATGGTCATAGAGTAACATACGGGGTGTGGTGGGACGGGGGGGGGGGGGGGGGGGGGGGGTTATGGCAACCTCTATAGGAGTGAGAGAGAAGCTCCTAATTCAATGTAATAAGGGAGGGAGATCACTGTCTCCCTCATGGCACTGTAGATAATAGAAGAATGTGTTACTGATTGAATTCAATCAAGTTGCTTACAGTAGGTATTAGGTACCCGGCAGTAGGTAAATAATGAACATCGAGCTTTAGAAAGAGACCATGCGGTCCAAATATCAAGACGTTTAGGAGTTGCATTGCAATGCAATACTAATCCAATCTCACATACATTCATACAAACATCCAGGCTAAACACGGCTTTTGGCTTCGCCATAGTCGGGTAAAAATAGTTTTTTAGATTGTTTTGTAGGTACTTACTAGGTAGGTAGTTTACCTACTTACCTACCTACCTATTTTTTTCTAGTTTGGTAAACTTCGCCCACGCACGAACGGTACAAAGCCGCTATGAGGTACATACATATGTGTTTTGTTTTATTTTCATTTTTTTATGTAATCCGGTATGGGTGGCTGAGTCAGAGGGGCCAAAGCACATGCTCTAACCAGCCAATATCACCTCCGAGAAGGTAGGTGCCATACCGGGGGCTTCCCTGGATTGCTGACTATACTGGACTAGAGGAGAATACAACCGAGGCTGCTATGCGGCCACCTTACATCCAGTACGGTGGTATCAACCCAGTCGGCTACAATTTGAGCCTACCACCTAGTAAGGGGCAAGGGAAGGGACCTACAGTTTTACACCGGTCCCGAACGGTAAAGCAGCAGGTGTAGATATGCAATGCAAGTAATTTTTTTCGTCAGAAAAAACTCATTGGTACTTGCCGACCGGATTCGAACCTCGGACCTCTTGCATGAAAAGCCGATGCCCAAACCACTCGGCCACCCGCCGCTTAAAACGCGTTTTGTATACGCGTAGTGTATATGGTTCGCGGTAAATTCAGGGGAATGAAGCAATGTTGTGCAATTATTGCCTTGCCGGCCGCCGCCGCGCTGACGCATGGTGCGGAGGGGAGGGGGGCCACCTCGGCCGGCCCCGCCACGCCCTGGCGCCCGCCGACTACGCCCCAGTAATTTGTACCTCGGAATTTAGTCCCATCGTGGGTTTAGTGTAGGGCGGAAAAATTATCAGCTACGTACTAAATTATAAATTTTTGAATGTTTAGTTAACCTTATTAAAATACAGGGTGGCCCAGTTATAGTGGTCCAAAGTTTTTAGATAGAGGACGTCATGTTGACTCATTTAAAAAAAAACATTAGTTCCGCGAAAATCAATAGTTAAGAAGTTATGATTTTTTAAAACTTGTTTTGAAATTTCTCTATTTTAGTCAAATAAACCGCTCTAGTTGGATATCTATTCCACAAAATCGAATAAAATTTGGTATGGAAGTAGAGGAGACATGTAGCTAGTACGTAATGAATAGTTTTTAGGTTTACTCCTAGACTGTACTGTTGCTATAGCCCTTTCAGTGATTTTTTGTTCAGTTTACATTAAAACTGATTAATTTTTGAAAAATCACTGTGAAAAAAAAGTACTACGGGAGATTTGCCCATGCCCTTAAAAACTACCTATACATATCACAATTCTCCAGACCAAAAATTGTATTGGTGTTACAATTGTAATATATTCAAAATTGCAATAAAAAGTGACGATTACCTTAATTTTTAAAATTTTATTTTTTTCACAACGTTAGTTCAACTACAATTTCACATTATTCACAAACCTGTCTCTAACAGCGCTAATCTACACATAAAAAACTGTTTAGTATTATTTTTTTTAAATAAGATTTGAAAAATTAAGGCAATCGTCACTTTTTATTGTAGTGACTTTGTACAAATGATGTCAATTTTGAATATGTTACAATTGTAACACCACTACAATTTTTGGTCTGGAGAATTGTGATATGTATAGGTAGTTTTTAAGGGCATGGGCAAATCTTCGGTAGTACATTTTTTTTTCACATTGATTTTTCAAAAATGTATCACCAACTAGAGCGGTTTATGTGACTAAAATAGATAAATTTCAAAAAAAGCTTAAAAAAATCATAACTTCTAAACTATTGATTTTCGCGGGACTAATGTTTTTTTAAATGAGTCAACACGACGTCCTCCATCTAAAAAAAATTTTGGACCACTATAACTGGGCCACCCTGTATAATTGAGTTCTATAAAAAAATTAACACAAAAGGTCATTCGAAAACTGTTTGTATTAAATAGATATAGCTTATCAATTTTTTACCGTAGTCAACATGCCTGATATGACAAAATAATACGGCGATCATATTTCTTTCCATTTTATTTACATATCCACGATACACGATAGCATAAAGCATCGTGGGCGATGGTATGGAATATAATTATAATTACTAATAAGGTAGTTACTAACAAAACATTGTGACTTCCAGTGCAATATTAGGTATAGGTACCAAGCGTTATATCTCCGAATGTATAATACCTAGGAGTATGTTTGAAACACCATAAAATGCATTTGTGAGATTGTACATAATATGTACAATCTCACAAATGCATTTTATGGTTTAACATAATTAACTTAATTTAACATATTATGTTAAATTAAGATATTATTTATATTTAAAGATGTAACGAGTCATCAACTTTGAAATTTGACCATACGCGAAAATAGTAAACCGGGAGAAGTGCTATTTCTCGAAATCTATAATAACTAGGAGTATGTTTGAAACACCATACTATTAAATAGATGATTGGGCATTGCCTAAAATTGGTGCCTTTTTTATCATATTTTTTTTTTCGCGCGTCCATCAACCAAACTTTGTTAATTTAGTTCATAATAATGTTACAAACAAAACTTGTTATGTTATGACGTGTATATGCCTAAACTCAGTCCGACTCCAAACGAAGATACAAGGGTCAGAAGTTCGAATAATATTTATTAAATTTTTGTGTATTTTTATCAGATTTCGTTTTTTTTTTTTTCATAATAGGTTGTGACTTGTGATAATTATCTTTAAATCTCTGATTTAAAGATAATTATTATAAAAATATAATAATTCAACAATTCTATGTAAAACCATTAAATATAAAAACTGGTCATTGCCAAAAATTTAAAAGAAGAAGAAGAATTACCTACCAGGTACCTATTAAATATTCTGTGCTACCGGGCTTAAAGTACGGAGGTACAAATTACGATGAACCACGTTATCGCTACGGAATGGAATAAAAGCATACGAGCACTTAACACTCGCTCACTTCGCTTATCTTTTTGTTGTGTGACTTCACTTCACTACGCTACGCGAACGCGACGCGCGTCGCGTCGAACATCCGACCCTGTGATTCGACCAGTGAAGCACGCACGGCTTCCCGCCCGCCTCGTGTCGTGGAATTCCTCAAAAAGAGTACGCCACACACAACCATCTCATGTGGCCGCATTACTGCTAAGTACCTAACTAAAAGTTATACCTTGTTTACTGTTTCATCATGAAGTGTATACTGTGCATCGATAACAGTGGCTCCACTGCGGGCTGTACAGCCTATTGGAATAAAGCATTTGACATTTATGAAGAATTTAAACCGTATAAATTAATTTATTGGAATAGCAGTGCTACAGTGAAGACAAACTTCGATAGAAAAAGCGAAGGAGGTACATATCCTCAGACATTTATGCAAATAATACAAAACGAAACTGAACCATATGATTTAATCATCACTACTGATGGTGAAATAAGCGATGGTGATATATCTCAATGCGACCATCTACTCACTCCGCAGATGTTGTCTGTTATAAATTCTACTGCCATCTATTATATTGGGCGTGAACAAAATATGAACATCGGCCTTAACATTATATTTGGACGCACAAATAAAGTGAGCTATTACATAAATGAAAAAAGTTTTGGCCGATTACACGAAACATTTGACAAACTCGATTTGGACGAGTTTATGTCGCCAAATTTTGCTATAAGCCTAATAGTGAAGATCAAAAATATAGAAACAGCCTCGGCCTCGGACGAGGCGACGCGTCAAACCAGACTAGCCGAACTGAGAGGAGAGGTGTGCAGGCTGTATTCAAAGCTCGAGCATGATACCTTAGACTCCACCCTCCAAGATCAACTCGAAACATATTATAAAAATAATCAGATGAAAGAGTTTATCGATGTACTGAGGAAAGATCGACTCAACGTCCAAGAAGTAAGTTGTCGCAAAAGTAAGATGATGAATCTATTCGACAGTAAAATTGATTTCAACATATCACGAATAACCGCAGCGGCTACCATCGAAGAACAAGTGATCGAAGTACCGGAAGCGGGAGTCGAAATCGACGGCGCGTGGAGTGAATTTGAAGATGTTATAACTTTGGACAAGTTTAACTTGCCGTGTCTACTGGTGAAATATACGGATACGCCACTGATTACTGATAAAATTATATTGAAACATCCATTTAAATTGTTATCCGAAGCTGATATTATAAAGAAAATAATGTACTTGATTGAACCCAACCCTATTGATTATACAACCTATGAAAAGCTAGATTTCGATTACAAAGGATATACCGTGTCCCCCTACACAAGAGATCAATGCAAGGGTGTTTTTGTATTTGATGCAATCAATATGAAATGTGTTAAAAATAATTGTAGAGTTATGTCTGTCTTATTTGGTAATGATAATAAGGTGCCTGGAAATTTGGTTCTTTGGAATTTGATTATAATGTATTTACTTCACAAGTATAAATTTGAAGATACCCCGTATAGAAGTGCAATATTCGAAGAAATCATAGCATACTGTAAAAAATTTTCCACTAGTATAAGCTTCACGCATCAATGTCAGATACTGCGACCTGCAAAAATTGAGATTTGTTTGTGGTATTGTATTCAAGCGGCCCCAAGAATGTGTCCGAATACTGCAAAAAATGTCCTGAGATCTCCGTTCGGGTTAGAGCTTCTCGACTTTTATTTGGATACTTTTGGGCGGGATCAGGATGAATATTTGAAAGAATTATCTCTAAATACAAGAAAATGGGCCGTTTGGAATTATTTGCTTGCCAATAAGAATAGATCTGACCTTAACTTAGAAGTGAAAGCCCAATTTCAGAATTATTGCATACATAACGATTGTATACTTTTACTGACTGGAAAATGTGAAACTCCAATTAAATCCAAATGCAACATTATAGATGCCGACAGTGTATATACTTTGTTTCAAAAGTTAACAAATAACTCTTCAAAAGTTGATGATTTAAATTTCAAAGAAATTCCCGCGCCTGTAGATTGTACCGACGTAGATGGAGTCGCAGAAGAAGTAATGCATGTCAAGATTAATATTAAAACATGTTGGCCTTATGTTACTTGTCCAGTGACAAAGTTACATTGGAAAGAGTGTATTGGGAAGTATAACATAAAGAAGGGGTCTCATATTAGACTATTCAATGGATATTGCTGTAAATACAAACGGTATCCAGCTAATCATATGGACATGGCGCTGCTGCATAGTCAACGAAATGAAAATTGTGTTGTAACAAAACGTGAATTGTGTAATTTTGAATATATTTTGGCATTATTCCAAGAGGTAATGAAGACCTATACTTGTGAGGAATATTTGGCCATTTATACTGAACACACTACTGAAGAAATGAGATTGTCAAAGGAATAGTTGGTATGTATATCCGGCTTGACTGAAGAAAATCGGCTGAGGCAATAAGCCCGCCCTTGTCACAAATGAAGTGCCATAAAATGTATTGTTATTATTATGTTGCCTCGCGACCTGTGACTGTGATGTTACCGAAACTACGAGAAAAGCCGTTATTAGTTACTGATGCTATCTAGCTATGAATTGAGCTGTGTAAACTATTCTGTCTTAGCTGTGTTCTAGTCGAGAACCTAATTCCAGTACGAATGAAAAATAATTTATTTTTGCATTTATATTAGAGTGGAGGCCAAAATAATACTTATGCATGAAAATAAAGTATCCTACCTATAGAATTTTAAAATATTTTTATGCATTACTTTTAACGTTTTATTAATGTTTGTTTATTATCTTTTAATTTAAGTGTAAGCTATAATGTGTATAGATTCTTTAGATTAAAAAATAAAAATTATGTATATTTTTTATATTAATTAGTATTACAGGTATAATGGAAAAGTAAATTTTATAATTGTTTTTAATAAACATAATGTAATGAAAATGTGTGGCATTTTTCTTCAGACTGTATATGTAAGATATTATATTGTAGTAGGTACTTACTTGTTTTAATAGAAGGGTCCTTCAAGAGGGGCGTGGTATATAAATAGGCACCAGTCAGGTCGACATGGCATTGGCAACCCCTGCATCTTCATGGTCGTCGCTGGCCACTTAATGGGTGGTATGGACTATGGATAGATAGTCCTATCTATCTATCACACTATCTATAAAACAATGCTTTTCACATAGAATTAAAAGAAGTATTCTAAGGCTTTTCACCTATACACCAGGCTAATCACATGAGGTAAAAAGCATAAAAATAGTTTCCCAGACTTCATTAAATTAATTAGGTACTTACTCAACCCTCAGTAATTAAGTTTTTTAAAAAATATAATGAAAAGTAAATTTTTTCACGCACTAAAGCGCGCATAATTTCTTTAAGTATTTCAAAAATAATGTTAATTGTGTAGAAATAATTCCAACTTCAAAGTATGTAAATGACTTCTATCAACGGAAATCATTAGACTGGGTTTCAGATTACATGAAGATACATTTTTAGTTCTGAAGTTTAGGCGAAATGTTCTATGTATAATAACATAAAATGTAATGCCAGTTTACACAGTTAGTATGAAAATCGTAACAATACATTTTACAAACTTTTCAGCAGCTTCTGTATTCCGAGAATGGGGGTAAGTAAGCGGGGTAATCGGGAGAGACTAAACCGCTTACTTCTTGGGTGAAGCTTGACAATTGGACGCACCGCACCAAACAAACAAAACTATTAGAAAGGTCACTAATAAAAAAATAATTATACAAAATTGTCTGTCTTTTGCAATTTGATATAGGGTGGAAGTTATTTTTATTAATACAACCATTTATTTTAAATCATGTTTAAAAAAAAAGTACAATATAATCCCCTCAATGCCCTCTTCGAATTCAAACCCTTTACCTATAATAAAATCCAACGTCTGCTTTCTGTCTGAGTGTCTGAGTGTATGTCTGTCTGTCCGCTTATAACTCGAGAACCACTGAACCGATTTTAATAAAACAAAATTCTACGGATAGCTTGATTCTTCCCATCAACTATAGGCTACTTACTATCACGCTAAATAGCTTATAAGGTTAGCAGTGAAGTGAAATATGAGAGCGGGCGGAGCCGCGGGCACAGCTTGTTATTTTATACATGGCAGCTGCTCATTTCTATTTGTGGTTTATTTCGCCGTTAATGATTTGAAGAATAATATTTCTTTATATTTGTTTACCAGCGCCATCTGTGATCGAATAGCGTGACCATCATAAAATTGAATTGCCTACTATACAAACACACAGCACTATACAAAAGATGGCGCTAGTAGTCATTAGCATGTACGTAATTTTTATTTTATGTATAATAATAACCCGTAGTCCTCGCTGTAGTCGTAGTAAGTAGTTTTCATAATTTGTTCAATCACAACACTCGACTACACTACATATTTTGCAAAAGGACTTCCATTACTTAAATTTTCAAGGGCGTCAGTGTTTTTACTATATAATATATATATAAAACTGTCTACACTTAATTTAATTTAGTTTTTCAAATCAAAATTGACTTCGTGAGAGAAGAAATAATAAAAAAATATACACTTTCTCTCTCTGAAAGTTAGGCCCCGGGGGGATTCGAACCCCCGATCTCCTGTTTACTAGACAGGCGCTTTAACCAACTAAGCCACGGCGCCGCTGGAAATTTGTGCGAAAACAACATATACTTAATAAACCGATTTAAGCGGCAGATATAGTTAGGAAAGTAGAATTTAAATATAAAGGCAAGTATTGTATTTTTTTTATGCCCCCTCGACCAAAGAACGTACCAAACGGTCTTTGCCCTCGACTCAATTTTTTTACTCGCGCGCTCTCGAGTCTCGCTCGACTCATCTCAAGAATGGAGTTATTCCCACCTTTTCGACGCATAAAACCATATATAAGGGTGTTTCGTTAGTCATGTCAAAAATTTCGGGAGGGTTACATACACACTCAAATAAACACTTTACGTAAAAAAATGTTTATAGGAAAAATTTTTCTCCTAACAAAAAAATTAAATGAAATAAGTAGCTGTAAAAACCAATCATAGTGACCTTGTGACTTACTTACAACAAACAGCTGTTCTGCGTTTGAACATAGTACGGTCATTGAACCCGTACAATGCAAGTTACCTACTGTTACAAACAGGTTAATGTTTAGGTAGCAAACATGTTTTGTTAAATTTCTCGAAAAGTAATGCTAAAAACATATAATTTGTTTTGCGTAACGTTTTTATTTGAGTGTGTATGTAACCCTCCCAAATTTTTGACATGACTAACGAAGCACCTTATATATGTAGGTACCTACGCGAAACACCACCTTTACGCAAAACGCCTAATAAATAATACACTTTCAAAATACCAACTACGCATAACTAACTTTTTCGTAACCGACTGATTGGACAAACCGACTTTCCGTACTTTAATTACTTTGTATCCAGTCCAGTCCAATCCAATCGACTTAATCAAAAAGGAACGCTGTCTTATTTTATTTATGAAAGATCATCACATAGGCAGGACACAGAAACCAAACGAGAAAAAAACGAAGTAGGTATACCTAGTTAGTAGGTGTCATCGATCAATGGTATATGTACCGATAAATTGCGGTTTACAGGTTGTTTCAGGAGAGACTTGAGAAACTTCAGGAATAGAAAGTACTCATTATTAATAGAAAAAAATCCTTATCACTCAAATCGGAATTCCGTATTTTTTTTCATACAAAAATTGAAATTGTAGGTAATAAAAACTCGATGGACAGTGAGAATGGAGGGCATTGGCAAGAGGGATTTGGCAATAGTGCTGTCTAGCTCTAGATCTAGGGAGTGCTATGACCTAATCCAGTCCCCTTTTTCTTTTGATGTAATTCAAATTTAAGTGGTCATTTAATTTTTATTTAATAAAGGTGGAAGATAACCGTCCACCAAATATTTTTTATTTATTTATTTATTTAATAAAAAAGATTTGGTGGACGGTTACTAGTTAAGCATGCAAGTTAGTCATAAAATTTTGATTTATAAAGGTGGAAGATAGCCGTCCACCAAATCTTGATAAAACTATTTTCACCAAAAAGTGCTATAGAATGACTGAATCGGGGGAAAAGTTTCAGAGCTTTTCATCTTCAAATATGGACCCCTTTCGAACCCTGAAGTTACGAGTTACGTACAAAAATGGCAAGTTCAGGTAAGTTTCAGTTAATACTGCTGCCCAAAGCAAAAATGTAAAATTTAATTTATTTTATATGTAGGTACCTATACCCACGAGTCAGCCTATACCTAATGAATTACCTATCTACTTGTCTTTACTATTAAATAATATGATTTTATTTATTAAGGTAGGTATTAATTAATTGGTTCCACCAGAGACGTGCAGCAGGTGGGTCTTCGTACCTTACACTTGCTGTTTGATAGTTATCTTGTCCTAATACTTTGCTAAACGTGGTGGTCGGTATTGTGCTTTAATTTACCCGAGTTCTTGGAGCACAACAGCGAGTACTCTGCTTACCGAGACTGTCGGAGTCTCTTCTTTTTTGTTGAGTAGGTACATAGGTAATTGGATCCACTCGGACAAGTCAGCATAGTTATTATCTCGGTTATTATTTTAGATATTCTATGTAATTAATTTTGCTCTTCACAGATGCGGACTGCCGCTCGCCGAGCCAAGTGGGTTACTACGTGGAGCACTCGGGCCTGCGTTGTTTGTCGCGCCAAAACCACGCACCGAGCCTCGACACCAATCATTTTTTGTTCCTATTGTATTATTGTCTTGCATATTTTGTACTTGTCGCATTCAACTAAGTAATAAATTAAAATTATACAAAGCCGTTATTTTAGTTAAAAATGTTTTATTTTAATTGTGTAATTTTTATTTCATTCCTTCGATAATTGTTTTTAGCTATCCTTCCTATTATCACAGCTAAACAACACAGTGCGTTATAAAATATTCATCTCTGTAATCTCGTTATTTGGTTTTACTGACAGACAAAAGCTAATATGTCTACGTAATTTATTATCATTCTCTACAAAACATGACGTTGTTTTACGTTTAAAGTTAATAATAAAAAAAAACATTTTTGTACCCCTGGTGGGACTCGAACCCACAATCCCCGGCTTAGGAGGCCGATGCCTTATCCATTAGGCCACAGGGGCTCGGCAGCCTTGCACGAACTAAGGGTAGCTTTCCTTTAAGTCATTCATGGTACCTACCACACAAATTATTGTGATAGCACACACAGTTTCGTGGTACGCACATTGTACATAGCAAATCATACCTACTCTATGTAATTGTAATAGTGATAAAAAGGCGCTATTAGCAGTCGATTTGAAAAGGAGTTACGCGTTTAGAACCATTTCATATCCACTTGAGTTAAGAAAGTAAGGTTTCAGTTGTAAGAAATTCGTTCCACCTATAGGCTAACCTAGCCAAATTACAAGATTTTCACATTTCTCGCTATATTTCGCCACTTATAAGGTGTCCAAAGACACCCATACGTGCGATGGGGTTGTGCGAATGCCATGCCGGCTTGACAGGTGCGCCATTCGCGATTCGCGCCTCTCTTAAGAGGATTCATATGGCAAAACAACGAAAATTGTAAAACTTCAAACAAAAATTTAGTTCTATGAAGTACATAATATGAAAAAAAAAAATTATTTTTTTAAAACTAGATAATAATGTACTAAACACTGAAGCAGGTTTTTTAAATTTACAGTATTTGTTCATGGCGAAAACAATTCTGAATGTGACTCTATTTTTTTATTATGTCGAGCTAGCTCCATACTGGATAATTATTTTGGAATAAAATTTACGTCATTGTATAGAGAATTAAATTTTTGAATCCTCATAAAGGACACGAGACTATAATTATAGGTAGGTACTTGGGATGGTGTTGGCAGGGAGAGCGTTCCAGAGTTTACTAGTATTCAAGAGTATTATTATAGCATGTCTAGCTAGCTTGTCTTCCTCATTTCTTACTTATTTTACAACTTCACAGGATGCCACGGGGAAGCGTTACCTTCGCGCGTCATTTGTGTCATTTTGTGTGCTCCAAGGTACCTAAGTACCTACACCTACCTACTCAAATTTTAAAATACAATATCAGATTATTATTCAGAAATGCATAACTTTATTCGCATACAACAGGTACAGGTTTATACATAAAAAAACGTACTAAATCAAATCCTATCGTTCCTCATCTAGTTACCAATCGCCGAAAGTAGCAATACGTATACATAAAATTAAATACATGTTTATTTGATTTTATTTATTCAGAAATACTACAGCTTAGCATTACAATAAGATCATACATACATATCACTCACGCTCAATCCCGACAATCGAGGTAAGCAGAGTAATCGGTGTTGTGCTGCAAGAACTCTGGTAAATAAAATAAAATTAAATAAGCAAATGTTGTTTTTTATTTTATTTATTCAGAAATACTACAGCTTAGCATTACAATAAGATCAGTGTACAGTAAGTAATATTTTTCGCCAATTACAGATATTCCTTAAAAACCTAATCAATCAATAGACTACATAATAATAAATCTGTAAGGGATGGTCATGGAGTAAGTTACCTACTTTGTTTTATGATGGATGAGATACTGCGTCTGTAGACTCATGTATGATACTAAAACTAAGTTTACGATTTTTAGAAATCTTTTCTGTATGTATGTTCCTCCGTATCTATTAAACCGATTATCCGAATTCGATTAAACTTAGTACAAGCACATTAATTGATTATACGGGACACAGGATAGGCTAAAAAAAATTCAGTTTCGGTTACGCTAAGATGTGGCTCTCATACAAACCGAATTGTTCCGCCCGCCGAAATAAAGGTACGGTAGCGGGTTTAATTACTTTCTTCTTTTTAAATGCGAATTTCAAGCGAGCGAAGCCGCGGGCAAAAGCTAGTAGTAGTATATACTAACCTTCAAAACACATTATAAAAAACACCTATTACAATTACAGAAGACCATCAACCACTAAATCTATTAATTTTATTATGTATCTTATTCAATAAATACTCATACTACCTTCACACAACAGCATTTTCAACACATCGCCTCATCGCCTATCCTTTCTTTCTTTTCTACCTAGGTACCTTTTACTTACATTATTGTCACTTTTGGGTTTTTAGTTATGTACCTACAAGGTTAGGCTTAAAATCAGCGGCACTGAAATGCCAGTGCCACATGCTGCACCTTTTTTTTTCAATTCACAACATGTATATTGTTTAAAGATTGTATGTTATTTGTTAATAAGGGAATTGAAAAATAAATAATTTTGAATTTGAATATAATATTGTTTTTATTGAAACGGGATCCTTACAGAGTTAAGAATTTATGTGGAAGCGAGTGTGAGTGTAGTGTGTGAGGGTGTGCAAGCAAAGTAATTTAGGTACTTGGGGGCAAGGGTGAGTGACATACATACACACAGTGTTATGTTGACGTCGCCGTTGTTGGCTAGTGTAATACCTAATAGGTAGGGTGGACAAATGAACTCGCAATGAAATACCTAGGTACCTATCTTTAGTTCTTATTAATTTCATTTTGTAAGCATTTCGCTTGTATCTACTTCTCGACACAGGTCACACCACACCACACTATCAATCAACTTGACACGTGCGTAGCCCCGGCACGTAACTTGGCCTCTGTGCAAGCGGGACAGCGTTATACCAACGATCGCATGCGTATAAAGTCGTCCCTCTCGCACAGAGGCCAAGTTACGTGCCGGGGCGTATATCTTCCTGAAAACATGACCTCGACCGGTATCGCAATGACATCCAGCGTGGCCCAGCCGCGCCGCGTGCCGCCATGCGCCATCGGAAAAGGTTTCTCTCGAATTTTTATAAACATTGTTTCATCGGTAACTGTACTATGTTTATGATAGAAATATAGTCGTGCATCAATTCAGCAGTTACGGCAACGACTCCGTGGCGCAACGGTAGCGCGTCTGACTCCAGATCAGAAGGTTGCGTGTTCAAATCACGTCGGGGTCAAATTATTTTTTCAAATTATTATTTTTTTAGGAAAGCTTATAAACAATGTGTATCTATAAGTTTACAGTATATAGAATCTATCATCTACGGATGCGCAACGAAAATAAACATTCTAACCGTTTTACGGGTATTTAAGACAAACAATATCAATATTCAATATTATTGAATACTTTTTTTTTGTTTTTTTTTTATGGAAACTGGCAAGGTTGGCTACATCACATATACAACATCCGTCATTTCAGCCCATAACTCCGTGTGAACTAGGTGCCATATCCCTTCATTTCATGTCACCTATGTAAGTACTTTCAAATATTATTCACATTAACTGTGTAAAAATCTACTTTATATTATATATAACTAGTGATATCATAAATTCATAATATACTCCACTATTGTTATCTTACTAACATAATATTATGTAATCCTAAAAGAAAATTCTTCTTTTATTATCTAACTAGCTTTTGCCCGCGGCTCCGCTCGCGCCGCACCGCACCGAACCGCGCCGCACCGCACCGAACCGCGCCGCACCGCACCGAACCGCGCCGCACCGCACCGAACCGCGCCGCACCGCGCCGCCCCGCGCCGTCCCGCGCCGCCCCGGCCGCGCCGCGCCGCCCCGCGCCGACCCGCGCCGTCCCGCGCCGCCCCGCGCCGCCCCGCGCCGCCCCGCGCCGCCCCGCGCCGCTCCACTCCTGACTTTACTGCGAGCGAAGCCGCGGGTAAAAGCTAGATATATATATATAAACCTTCCGTGAAAAATTATCTAACTGATGGTGAAAACCGCATGAAAATCCGTTGCGTGGTTTAGGAGGAGTTAGCGGATATACAGACAGAGGCGGAAAGCGACTTTATTTTATTATACTATACTATACTATATTTATACATAATGTAGTGATGATGATTGGATTATCTAATATTAATAATGTAATTAAATACAAAGTATCTTACATTGAATACATATTTAAAGAAATTAATATAATATATAATCGAGGTACCTATTCGTTAGCATTAAAACAAATAAAAATTATTTCGATCCTGCCAGGATTCGAACCTGGAATCTTCTGATCCGTAGTCAGACGCGTTATCCGTTGCGCCACAGGACCTTCACGCGCTGTGTCAAATTTATCTAATATGATACTCGGGCTTTGTATAAGTATGCAATAGCTAAATTATGTTTTAGTAACGTTGTAATTAATAACGTTGTCTAAAACATGCTAAAAACGTAGACTTCCTACGCTAAACAGATTCTAAATAAAATTTCCTTATTATCTCTTTGGTCTTATCAACGTTTTCTTTTCAAGTTAATTATTAACCACAAAATATGCATTAAAACATACTTAATAAATCACGCAAAACAATATCAAATAACATTAACAATATTCCTGTAGATGTTAGCATAAATAAATAATTTCTGATCAAAAATGTGAGTTGTTATGTATGAATAATCAGACCCATCTAGCGGTATATCGACGCAACATAATCAGCGGGTGGCGGCTGCTATAAGTCAGTATTGAGTTCCTATAGTAGTACGTAGTATATATTTAAGAATACAGATGGCGCTACAATGACATGCAATTTGAAAATGTACGTACATACAGCAGCCCGACCGTGGTAATTTTACTCGATCGACGAGTTCGAGCAAAATGAACGAGTAGGCATAATTGGTACCGTCGTAGCTGTCAAATGTACAAGTGAGTGAGTGCACGAAACGGTCACTACTCCAATCAATAAAGCATTTCCACTCGACGTAATTCCTCTGTCGCTGAATCTTTGCAGTGTGATAAAGTAGGGTTTAAAATACACGTTTGACAAATTATCTAGGATTTTTTATGTTTGGAAGTTAGGTATTTATACCTAAAGATGAAAATCGCTTATAACTGCTGGTGAAAAATTGCTCCGTCCGAAGTTCCTTCGGTATATGATATTATATATTAATAAGAGTATATATATAACATTATCTATGAAAATTTCGATTTCGAATAGGCAGAAATTTGAAAATACCTATTTTGTATCACAACTTCTTCAGAAAAATTGCTCTGTCAATTTTTATTTTATTATATGTCTTAATTTATTTATATATATCGCTTTAGACAAGTATCTAGGAAATTTTCCTTATCGATCACACCTTTACAGATTTTCGGCAATAATTCGCTGTGAAAAATTGCTCTGTCCAAAATTCTTTCGGAATATGATATTATATATTAATAAGAGTATATATATAACATTATCTAGGAAAATTTCGATTTCGAACAGGCAGAAATTTGAAAATACCTATAAAAATTACTCTGTCAATTTTTATTTTTTTTCATCTCCTAATTTCTTTAAATATATCGCTTTTCACAATTATCTAGGAAATTTTCCTTATCGATCACACCTTTACATATTTTTGGCAATAACCCAAGCACTGTGAAAAATTGCTTCGTCTGTTTTTATTAACTTATTAGACACAGAACATCAAAATATAATATAATTGTATATTATCCAATAAAATTTCTCCATTAAACATGAACTTTCGAGTAGTTTCGAGTATCGCAATATAATAAAACAACGTTTAAAAAGCGCGCGCTCGCACTACACTGAACTCGGGGTGCGGGAGGGCTGCGGGGAGTGAGGAAGAATAAGCCCGCCCGCCCGCCCGCCCGCGCGCCAGCAGCTCATCGTCCCGCACCGCGACCGACGAGACGACACGCGAGCGTCGTCGATGCTCGCGGCTCGCTATTCCGCCCGCCACCTCTGTCGTCCCACTACAACGCCGCTCCGCCGCGCCGTCCTGCCGCCTATGGAACGAAAATGTAGGGCCTATATCAGAGCTGCGCTTCTGATATAGGCCCTGCGCGAAGGAACGCGGTCGTCTTGGCCGGCCGAGCACGCCCGCGTTCCTTCGCTTCGTGCGCACGAAGCGCAGCTCTGGCCTATATAGTATTAGGAACTTTTAAAATTTAACTTTCGCTCTGTAATTTAATTTGTATGACAGTATGTCGAAACAACTTATTAAACATATTTCATGCACGTACAGTCTGTATGTAAATAAAGTGTATACATTTTTGTAAAAAAACGATTTAAAAAATTAAAAACCGCCTTCAAAAATGTATGAAATTAAAAAAAATCGAACCCTAGAGTTGAAGGCGGTCGGTTATTTTTGCTTGCACCGCCTTCAACTCTAGGGTTCGATTTTTTTTATTTCATACATTTTTGAAGGCGGTTTTTATATTTTTTTTAATAGTTTTTTATTTCAGTTTCTTTAGTAATTTTTTGCTATTAATGTACTCGGCGGAATCGCTCGGCTTTTGGCTTCGCGAATCCGCCTCGCTTTCCAATCCGATCTTGATGAAATTGAAATGGGACCACGCGGAAAGCACCAGCTTTCAAATAAAAAAAGAATCATCACAATCGGTTCACTTGGGGACGGAGTCGCGTGTGTCCGCCTGTAAGTATCTACAGGTCGCACTCAGACGACGCGAGGACAGCTCGATTGTTCGAGCACTTGAGTAGAGCGGCAGATGAAGTGCATGTAGTTTCCCTATATATATATATATATATATCCGCGGATATGGTTCTGCTTGGGGATTTTAATGCCCATCACGAGGAGTGGCTGGGCTCCGGGAGAACTGACTTCGAGGGGAGAGCCGCCTACGACTTCGCCCTGACGCATGACCTGCCTCAACTGATAGACCAACCTACCAAAGTGCCAGACATGGACGGTCATGCACCCTCTCTGCTGGATCTTCTGCTGACGACGAACCCTGCTGGATACAAAGTCACAGTGAGCACTCCTCTTGGCTTCTCTGACCACTGTTTAGTGGGGTCCACGGTGCCATTTTTGCCTCCTTAGTCTCGTACTGGAGGAATGCGTCCAATTTGGCACTACGTGTCAGCGGATTGGGACGGGATGCGAGAATACATCACATCCTACCCATGGAGAGAGCTATGCTTCAGTTCGGATGATCTACACCTCGGATGATCTACACCTTGGCTACGGCATTGGCGCATTCCGGCAGAATGCGCCAATGCCGTAGCCGAGGTGGTTCTGGGGGGAATGGAGATGTTCATTCCCAGCGCCCTCGTGCGCCTCGGTGGTAAAAGCCAGGCCTGGTACAGCCGCGACTGTGGTGAAGCTGTCGCAGCTAATGGCGCAGCTTATCGTGCATGGTCGTGCGCTCGTGCCAGACGCGATCCTAATGTATCCGAACTGAAGAAAGAATACAACCGCCTCTCCAGATCCTGCAAGAGGGCTATCGTCAGGGCCAAATTCGAGCATATCGGCAGAGTTGGTGATAGGCTGAACCAGCACCCAACTGGGAGCCGTGAGTTTTGGTCTCTCGCCAAATCTGTCGTATCGATTTTCTACCGCTCCTCCCTTCCACCTCTACAGTGTCCTGGGGGCTCACTTGCCCACTCCGCAAATGTAAATGCTCTCTTTGCGTAGAACTCCACCCTGGACGATGGGGTGCCATCCCCCCATCCATAACTAGGTGTGAGAACTCCATGCCGGAAGTAAAGTTCCGACAACGAACTGTGCGGGCGGAGCTTATCTCCCTAGACACCAGGAAGGCGAGTGGGCCGGATATGATTCCTGCATTGGTGCTGAAACGGTGTGAATTGGTCTCGATATTGCCAAGGCATTCGAATGGGTTTGGCACAAATCGCTTCTGGGCTAGCTTCCGTCGTACGGACTTCCTTCTGGCCTCTGCGACTGGGTCGCCGACTTCCTACATGGGCGTAGCATTCAGGTCCTAGTGGACGGTTGCTCTTCGGACGCCCTGTCAGTGAATGCCGGCGTACCGCAGGGATCTGTGTTGTCTTGTCACCAACACTGTTTCTTCTGCATATCAATGACATGCTGCCACTCGGCAACATAAATTGTTATGCGGATGACAGTACAGCACATGGATCCTATACCAGTGACCCTTCAGTCAGACGGGATGTTGTGGATGAAGAGGCGAAGACTTGTGTCTGATCTCAAACAAACGCTTCGGTCTATTTCCGAATGGGGCCGCTGTACGCAACAGTCGTTCTCACCCCGTGGTGTTAGTGGGTGGACTGTAGTTGGGTGGGGGTGCGACTGTGCACATGCAATATCACGCCGTCACCGCAGCGGTACTCACATTCTGGGTTTGATACGTGGGGCACACTGAAAGTTTCCGGAATTAATAAGAATAAAATACTATTAAAGGTCAAAAATGAATTTATTGTTTCTCAAAATATTCTCCCTTTGCGTAAATGCACTTTTTCATACAATTAAACCAATTTTGAAAACTTTTGTGCCACTCCTCCGTGGTGACCTCAGAAACGTGTTTTTCATATTCTTCGACAGCCTCTTCTGGTGATGAAAATCGTTGACCGCGTAATTGGTTCTTAATTTTTGGGAACAGAAAAAAGTCACAAGGTGCCGTCACCTGTTACTATGTCCCACACCAAATTTGAGGCGCCTTTGTTGAATCTGGTAAGCATGGCATTGCACCAAGTGACGCGGTGCGTTTTTTGAGCCTCGGTCAAATTGTGTGGGATCCACCGCGAGCACAGCTTTCTCACACCCAAATGTTTGTGTAGGATTGATTGTATTTGACTCATGCCTATGTCTAAGGATGCCCGAATCTCATGGTAGGTCACATGCCTGTCTGTTTCGATCATACGGCGCACAGCATCGATGTTTTTGTTGTTCACAGCGATGAACGGGCGACCATCCCGAGAGTCGTCACTGAGATTGACACGACCGCGCTTGAATTCTGCAAACCAGCAATAAATAGTCGTCTTGCATGGTGCTTCATCGCCAAAAGCAGATTGAAGCCGAGCGAGGCTCTGATGAGCTGTAAAATTACACTTAAAATCGTAGAAAATCATACCACGAAAATTTTCCCGGGTTAAATTTATGTTAATGTAGACACGCATTTTTTAAAATGGCGCCACAATGGAAAAACAATTGACAGTCAGATGAAACAAACTGCATTCTACAGCCAAAGAGTTCCATTTTCAAATGTTGTAATTACTTTTTAAATATTGTTTATGTAAGTGGCCAATTCCGGAAACTTTTAGTGTGCCCTATTTAGTTTCATAAGGGGTGAAATAGGGTAAATAAGAGACGATTGGGACTTTTACAAGTTTCCCCGAGGCTGGTTTACGCGGCGGCGACGGGTGTTGTCTACTGTTATCTATCAGTCAGTTCAGATCTTATTTTGCGCTTCGTGATAGGATTAGTTTGGCGTAGCGTCTGGATCCGTCTGGCTGATTTCGGAAATTCGCTTAGGTGTCGGGCTCCGTCTGGATGGCGTCGGGGAACGCAGGGCAGTATCGGGCTCCGTCGGGATGGCGTCGGGGGACGTTGGGCAGTGTCGGGCTCCTTCCGAGCTGCGTCGGGATTCGTCGGACTGGCTTCGAGGCTCGCTTAGATGTCAGACCGCGTCTGGATGGCGTCGGGGGAACGCAGGGGCAGTGTCGGACTCCTTCTGAGCCACGTCGGGATTCGTCGGGCTGGTTTCGGAGCTCGCTTAGATGTCGGACTGCGTCTGGATGGCGTCGGGGGAACGCAGGGCAGTGTCGGACTCCTTCTGAGCAGCGTCGAGATTCGTCGGACTGGTTTCAGAGCTCGCTTAGATGTCGGACTGCGTCTGGGTGGCGTCGGGGGAACGCAGGGCAGTGTCGGACTCCTTCTGAGCAGCGTCGGGATTCGTCGGACTAGCTTTGAGGCTTACTTGGATGTCGGGCTCCGTCTGTATTGTGTCGGGGAACCCCAGGGCAGTGTCGGGCTCTTTCTTAGCAGCGTCGGGATTCGTCGGACTAGCTTCCGAGCTCACTTAGATGTCGGACTCCGTCTGAATGGCGTCGTGGGAACGCAGGGCAATGTTGGACTCCTTCTGAGCAGCTTCGGGATTCGTCGGACTAGCTTCCGAGCTCACGTAGATGTCGGACTGCGTCTGGATGGCGTCGGGGGAACACAGGGAAATGTTGGACTCCTTCTGAGCAGCGTCGGGATTCGTCGGACTAGCTTCGAGGTGTAGCGCAAAGTGTGTGGTGGTGTGGTACCTCCTACCTGGATGTTGATGTCTCCGCCCGCAGCCGCACCTTCGATAGCTCGGTCCTTCAGGTGGTGGTCGTCGATCGGCACGGAAACGTCCCGGTGTCCGAGGATCTGCTGGGCCCAGCTACGCACACACTTCGGAAACTACACTCACTATACTTATGCCGTATTAGGTCGCAACAAGCCCTGAGAGCCCGCGCCGCGCTCGATCAGGGTGGATTTTATCTTTTCCAGAGCAAAATGTTTGAACAAAACCGCCCGCTCCCGCTTGTATTTTCTGACGTGTCAGATCACAACAGTCCGTCGCCTAGGCAACCGGACTCTTCTCCTTTCCGCCAGGAGGCGCTGTGTGCTTCTTGCATGAAGACCGCTGCAGGTAGAGTCTTGAGGCGAAGAGAATGGAGGAACGTTTTTTTTTTATTTGTTTTTATTGAAAGCGCGACATATGGCGGCGAGCCACCCATAAGGTGTCTAACGACGCCCATGGACATTTGGTCGTATGCGGGGGTTGCGAATGCCATGCCGGCCTGACAGGTGCCCATTCACGCCCCTCTTTAAGGATCCGAGACTGTACTTGGGGGGAAATATATGAGCAGGGAGAGCATTCCAGAGTTTACCGGTTCTGTAGAGGAATGATCTGCAGAATCGATTAGTACGCATCCGCGGTAAGTCCAGCGTACAGGGATGCAATCCCTGCCCAGTTCATGTCCAGACATGGATGCTGAGGTATCGAGGTCTGACTTTCCTCTGACTCGCGAGGACATGCCTCATCACCCTGCCTTGGAGATAGGTATCACTGATATTTTTTCCATAACAAACCTTAAAGATCCGCCGAAACGCGTGTACAGTTATAGAAAAGCAGATTACTCGGGGTTGATTGAGCACCTGTTAGACACGGACTGGACCAATTTGCGTAATGGCACTGTAGACGACTCGGTAATCATATTGTACAATGTTTTATATAAAGCTATCGACGAATTCGTTCCCAGCCACATTTCGAGCTCCGACGGTTACCCTCAATGGTACTCAGGTGTACTTAAGCGTATCATTAGCGAAAAGAAGAAATTTCACAGGTTATATAAAAAATATAAAAATCCTAGAGACTATAGTACTTTTTCTCTACTTAGAGCTCGGCAAAAGAAAGTACAATCATTATGCTGGCGGAAATATGTTGCCGGCTGCGAGTCTCGCATTAAATATGATCCAAAACAAATCTGGACATATTGTAAAAACTTGAGGGGTCAAAATTCTATACCAAATCAAGTCACCTATGGAGGATCGGTAGCAACAGAGGGAACGGAGATTTGCAAATTATTCAGTAATTACTTTCAATCTGTATACGTTACACGCTTGGCATCCCCGAACACCGTAACCGCTGGACCGAGCCACCGCATGCCCACATCGGATATTCGAGCGGACATATCGTCTGACACACCTCCGTTAGATGTCATTTACCAGAAAGTCTAAGGTTGTAAATTTTACCTACACCTTGAATGGTGTCTCACTGGAGCGGGTATATAGTATCAGAGACTTAGGGGTAATCTTAGACGCGAAACTTCTGTATGATAAGCACTTTGACCACATAGTTACCAAAAGCCTGAAAACTCTGGGATTCCTCTTGCGTATTACAAAACCGTTTAAGTTGGTGACAACACTGAAAACACTATACTACGCATACGTCAGAAGTATACTAGAGTTTTGTTCGCCAATATGGAATACTTGCTACGTGACTCACTCTAACAGAATAGAAAGAGTTCAAAATAGATTTCTTAGACAACTTAACTATCGCGAAAACGTACATTTCAGCTCATACGATGATGCATCTGCACATCATAAGATTAGTCTTTGAAGAAGCGGCGTATCCTAAACGACCTCGTATTACTTCAAAAAACAGTCAATGGAGCGATAGATAGTCCGGAAATGGTCCAAATGATATCATTGCGTTGTCCCTCGATACATACAAGAAAGCCGCATATTTTCATGGTTGATCGTATGAGCACCAACTACGCGAAAAATTCAGTATTCAATCGTTGTATGAGCACCTATAATGACTGTTTCATGGATATTGATATTTTTCATTTAAGAGGAAAATCATTTGCGAAGGCTGTGGTAGACTCATTGTGTACTACAGCGTTTGCAAAGGAATAACCCAATCTGGAAAAGGATAAGAAGGTACAAGGAGGTACGCTATGCACACTCACACACACACCCACTCACCCTCTCTCACCCTCACACACACACACACACACATACATAAACACACACCCTCACACACACACACGTAATTGAATATATATAAATTACTACTGCGCATATTCATTCTTAATCTTCATGTCTTTCACTATTAGTTAATAATCACGTGTTTTTTTTATTTTTTTTTATTTTTAAGTTTACTTTATTACTGTTTGTTTTGTACGTACTTATTTATAGTTAGCCATTTTTTATGTTAATAATGTTATGTCTCAAGGGGAGCATTTGTGGGGGTAGCATAGGCCTATTGTTGTACTTAGTTATATAGTATATTTTGTCTTATTTATGTTATCTCTGTGGCTTCTCTAATAAATAAATAAATAAATAAATAAATAAAAATGTGGTGCGGAGATGGAAAGGGGACGGCGGGATTGCGTTAAACAGCTCCTCCGAGTACTCCCCATGGAATAAGCGATAGAACACACTTAGGGAGCCGACATCCCTACGGTGTTGCAGTGGTTTTAGATCGCGGGACACTGCGGGGTCACCCACTAGTCGCACGGCTCGACGCTGGATCGAGTCCAGAGGCGCAAGCTGGTATTTGGCAGAGCCATCCCACAGGTGCGAGCAATACTCCAAGCAGGACCTGATCTGCGATTTATACAAAAGCAGCCTTTGGTCCGGCGTGAAGTACCGTCGCACCTTATTGAGTACGCCCAGCTTTTTAGAAGCCAGCTTGGCCTTCCCCTCGATATGGCGACGAAAGTTCAAGTCGTGCGACAGTTCGACTCCGAGGACCCCGAGGTGTTCGCTTAATTTAAGCGACGTGCCTTGGAATGAAGGAGCCGGTGTGAACGCCGCTCTCTTCGCACTTAACGCGCAAACTTGTGTCTTGGAAGCGTTGAACTCGACCAAATTGCTACGGCCCCATTCGGAAATAGAGCCGAGTGTGTGTTCGAGCTCAGACACAAGTCTTCGCCTCTTCTCATCCACAATATCCCGACTGGCTGAAGGGTGACTGGTGTAGGATCCGTGTGCCGTACTGTCATCCGCATAACAATATATGTTGCCCAGAGACAGCATATCATTGATATGCAGAAGAAACAGCGTGGGTGACAACACAGATCCTTGTGGTACGCCGGCGTTCACTGACATGGCGTCCGACGAGCAACCGTCCACTAGGACCTGAATGCTACGCCCATGTAGGAAGTCGGCGACCCAGTCACAGAGGCCAGAAGGAAGTCCGTAAGCCGGCAATTTGCCCAAGAGCGACTTGTGCCAAAGCCGATCAAATGCCTTGGCAATATCAAGGCCAATTGCCAAGTATTTTTCATTTCATTTTTCATTTATTCATTTCCATCTTATGTACCATCGGTACACTTGAGTTCGTCACATTTTAGTTTACCAAATTTACAATTGAAACTGTCTGGGTCTAGCCATGGTAAGGGACTAATAATTAGCAATAATATAGGTACATAACTCAAAATTATAAGAATACAGAGAAAAAAAAACTGTTTTGTGCATGAAAGGCAATTAAAACTAGAGCTAAATTAAAATACTTCGCATCAATAGAATTGTCAAAGGTTAAAAATTCAATTATGTCAATATAAAAAAATATAAAACTAAAATAAATTAAAATAAATTAAAATTCAAAATTAAAATAGGTAGCATCAATTCACCATGACCGTCAAGCGATTCCCCCCAAAGGTGAGTGACGTACGCTAGGAGATCACCAGCAGATCGTTTTGGCCGGAAGCCGTATTGCCGATCGCTGATGAGGTCATTCGTCTCCAGGTACTTCATGAGCTGCGTATTGATAATGCGCTCCATTACCTTACAGAAAAGGGAGGTAATCGCTATAGGTCGGTAGTTTGACGGGTTTGAGCGGTCACCCTTTTTAGGGACCGCTTGCAAAAACGCAGATTTCCAGGCCGCCGGCACACGGCAATTGGAGTAGGAGAGACGGAATAGGCGCGTCAGCACTGGGGCCAGCTCGGGAGCACACCTTTTTAACACCAATGCAGGAATCCTATCCGGCCCACTCGCCTTCCTGACGTCTAGGGAGAGAAGTTCCGCCCGTACAGTCCGTTGTCGAAACTGCACTTCCGACATGGAGTTCTCACACCTAGGTATGGATGGGGGAGTGGCACCCCCATCGTCCAGGTTGGAGTTCCCCGCAAAGAGAGATACCATTAAGTCGGCTTTCTTCTTTGCGGAATGGACAAGTGAGCCTCCAGGACACTGCAGAGGTGAAAGAGAGGAGCGGCAGAAATTTGACTCGACATATTTAGCGAGAGACCAGAACTCACGGCTCCCAGTTGGGTGCTGGTTCAGTCTATCGCCGATTCTGCCGATGTGGTCAAATTTGGCCCTGGCAATAACCTTTTTGCAGGATTTGGAGAGGCGGTTGTATTCCTTCTTCAGTTAGGATGCGTTCGGATCACGTCCGGCCCGAGCGCGCGACCATGCCCGATAAGCTGCGCATTTAGCTGCGACAGCATCAGCACAGTCGCGGCTGTACCATGGTTGGCTTTTACCACCGAGGTAGACAGAGGCGCTGCGAATAAACATTTCCATTGCCCCCAGAACCACCTCGGCAACGGTATTAGCGCATTGCGACGGATCGCCCGAACTGAAGCAGATCTCTCTCCAAGGGTAGGATGCGAAGTGTTCTCGCATCCCATCCCAATCTGCTGACGCGTAGTGCCAAATTCGACGCGTTCCTCCAGTACGGGACTGAGGAGGCGAAGATGGCACCGTGGACCACACTAAACAATGATCAGAGGAACCCAGCGGGGCTCTCACTGCGACCTTATATCCAGTGGGGTTCGTTGTCAACAGAAGATCCAGCAGAGAGGGTTCATGACCGTCTATATCTGGCAGCCTGGTGGGCTGGTCTACCAGTTGAGACAGGTCATGCGTCAGGGCGAAGTCGTAGGCGGCTCTCCCCGCAAAGTCAGTTCTCCTGGAGCCTAGCCATGCCTCGTGATGGGCATTGAAGTCTCCAAGAAGAACCAAATCCGCGGTAGGGAACCGCTCTTGGACTTTGTCTGCCGCTCCACTCAGGTACTCAAATAACCGAGCCGTCTCTGCATCACCAGAGTGCGACCTGTACAGACAGGCGTACACCCGCGAGACCGTTCCCAGATCCTCGTGGACCCAAAGTACTGATAGCTCGGAGTCCTCAAGGCAGCGCAGGCGACGACAGCAAATATCTGCCCTGACAAACAAGCAAACCCCGGCTCGCGACCGGAAGGCTTCTTCCAGGGTGTAGCCGGGGTAGTGCAGGTCGATATATTTGTGATTCCGTCAGGAAAAGCAAGGCCGGCTTCTTCGTCTCCAGGTGGTGATGGACGGCATTCAAATTGGTATGCAACCCCCGCACGTTGGTCGAGTCAACGCTAAATAGTGGTGTAAGGGTGTGCACCGCTGATTGAACCTTTTTTTCCTTTTTTTTCGCTGCCATGATTTTTGTAAGAGGGAGGGAAAGAGCATGAAAGGGTGGCTGTGGTGATTCACGGGCAAAGCGTGGACCCTAGCTTCATCGCTTACTACTCAGGTTAGTGTTGCGCCGACACGGAAGACGGAAAGGCCCCCGGTCCCCCCCGGAAGTGGCCGCCGGAACCCCTACTCCGGTCACCAACCGGCACGACGGACCACTCCGGGATTATGCGCCGGTTGACCGGGGCAGCCTCTCGCGTTGGTTAGACGCGATTGGGCTCCTGTACTACCCGGCGGGCGGCCAGCGGAATAACCGTTTAACCGGGTCTCCCTGTCAACCGTGTCGATGCGTCACCTCTGAACAGCGAATCCGCGTCGGGATCACTGGCCTACTCCTCACCACAGCCAACCCCACCTGCTACTGGGTCCCCGGGAAGTACACCGGAACACAGCGAACTGTTATGCCGGTGTAATTGTTTCTCCCGGGGTGTGGTGGCGAACCCAGCCGATCCGAAGATCCCACACGCTGATTGCTGTTCATTTGGCACCACCCAGGAGGCACGTGTGACTTTTATATCGGATTTCTATTATTAATAATTTTAATTTTAATAGGATTCATTTATTATGTTTCATATTATTTTATTTTCTAAATAGAAAAATTTTAAAATGTGTGAATGTTAGTTTGTGACTTGTATATGTTATACAAATAAATATTCTATTCTATTCTATTCTATCTTCAATGGTTACGTTAGGCGGCGCGGCGTAGGCACCTGCTTGGACGACGACGTCGAACTACACTCTGGCGATATATCGCGATCACTACGTAGTAGGTACATTGAGCCACGTCGAAAACAGCAATTTACTTTACTTCGCGGTCGTGAACTGACACATTCGTCGCGGTAGTGAACTGAACTGAACTTATTTATTATTAGGCGTTCTGTTTCATAGAACGTAGACATGTTTGATTTTATTTTTAAAAAAAGATCTCTTATTTCCAATGAAATAAGACTCACTATAGGTCCCCAAAGGCAAACCAACCACATAAATTGATTCCATTTTTGCAATATACCGTTTGTTTTTATTATAAATGCCAAAAAGAACCACATAAATTGGTTCCACTTTGCGATATACAGTTTGTTTTTATTATATAATGCCAAAAAGAACCAGATATCTTGGCTCTGTTTTGATAAATACTTTTAGCGTACTTCATTAAAAACAAAAAAGTCCATCTCGCTTGGATCTTTTACGCAAAAAAAAAATCTGACCAGTTAGCTAGTACCAAGTAGCATAATTCTTTTCTGCTGTTGCGATATACCTCAATTGGGCGGACGAATGTGTAGAAACCTATTAGTATATACCAAGTAGCCTGCCTGGGTCTTTTCTGCAAAAAATAGAGGGTTGATTAGCTCTCGATTGGTATATTTAACTCATTTTTAACCAATTTGTGGGTTGGTGCCTTTTGGCATTTATATGGTCAATTTTCTGAAGAAGTTGTGATACAAAATAGGTATTTTCAAATTTCTGCCTATTCGAAATCGAAATTTTCCTAGATAATGTTGTATGTATACTCTTATTAATATATAATATCATATTCCGAAGGAATTTCGGACGGAGCAATTTTTCACAGCGAATTATTGCCGAAAATCTGTAAAGGTGTGATCGATATGGAAAATTTCCTAGATAATTGTCAAAAGCGATATATTTAAATAAATTAAGACATATAAAAAAATTAAAATTGACAGAGCAATTTTTCTGAAGAAGTTGTGATACAAAATAGATATTTTCAAATTTCTGCCTATTCGAAATCGAAATTTTCCTAGATAATGTTAATATATACTCTTATTAATATGTAATATCATATACCGAAGGAATTTCGGACGGAGCAATTTTTCATCAGCAGTTATAAGCCATTTTCATTTTTAGGCATTCATTCATTTTAATACCTAACTTCCAAACATCAAAAATCCTAGATAATTTGTCAAACGTATATTTTAAACACTACTCTATCACACTGCAAAGTTTCAGCGACAGAGGAATTAGTCCGAAGAGCCCATACAAGGAATTTCCTCGTTTCCTGGACTACACGTGGTCTACTCGAACTCGAACGTCGATCTACCACATTTTGACAGTTATTGGTACCGTCGTACGAAATGTGAGCTCGAACTTCGAGTTATTTTGACGTATACACTCACCCAAACACTCGATTGATCTTGATCAACTTTTGCGATAGTTTAGAAAATCTCAAAGTTGGTTATATGTTAAATTAACGATTCCTTTCATTGAATTTAGTGGAGAGGTATTTAAATATGTATTATTTTATTTATAAGTTGTTCATTCCTTTATTTTATTTAAGTATTTACTCAAATAATATAGATAAAAAATACAAGTAGGTACTTATGTACCTATCACTAAAATAAAATAAGAATAAAGTCTGTACCTAGGTACATACATACATACATCACATCATACATATCACACGCTATATCCCGACCATCATCCCGACAATCGGGGTAAGCAGAGTAATCGGTGTTGTGCTACACATATCTAACTACATCAAGCAGCAAGTAAGGTATGAAGACCCACCTCCTGCATGACTCGGTGGAAGGACCGTGACAATGTGACAGGTGGCTAGCCTGTCGCCCTTTAGCACGGCATCGTGTCCTTATCCCTTAGCCGCCTTTTATGACATGCACGGGGAGAGATGCAGTGGGGCTATTCTTATTAATACCGACCGGCCCACACGCACGGTACCGTAGTTAGTGCGTAATAAAGTCTTGTGTTCTAAGTACACGTCTCATATCAATTTGTCAGTACCTACCTAAGTATGTACCTACCTATGTAACTAATATATAGGTGACCGGTAGTGGAGCTATAATGTATAACCAAATATGGTAATAATAGGTAGGTACATACAGGACCCCTACCGTGCTAATTTTACTCGCACGACGAGTTCGAGCTGCGCTCGACTCGATCGGTCGCACGAGGCAAATTATTTTGGTACCGGCGTGCAGGTGAGTACGTATGCGAGTGTCGACCAAGTGACGAATTCTCGATCGAGTGTCGATCTACCAGTCTTGCCACTATTACAATTTTTTTACTAAATGTATTATGCTACCTAGAATGCAAAGCGCTCATTTTGCTAGGTATCAAACGGTCAATATGGTATGTATACTATTTTTCACAATCTTTATGTTAATTAAAAGAGAAAAAGAGTATTGACTAAGTTGAAAAACGAGTATAAATTGAACACCCCGATATTTATGAGTAGCTATTTAGTATTAGTAAAAATTACATCGTGGCAACACACACGATGTTGGTTGTCGGTCGGTCAGCCAGCTGTGTGAGTGATGAGATGACGACATTCATTTTGAATCTCTTCCCCTCAACCCTCCGCCCTTCCTCCAGCCATATTACCTAGCCACAAAAATACCCCGATAACGGTACTAACGAGGTGAGACCGCGGTGAAGTGCGGGGGAAGCGCATTTATTCGAGGCGAGGTGCCTAGCCTATAATGCCTATATAGATATTCCGACGGGTAATACATTGCTGTAGATACCTAACTATCTAAAAATAAATAACTCCTGTATGTACCTACCTATTATTACCATATTTGGTTATACATTATAGCTCCACTACCGGTCACCTATAAATTAGTTACATAGGTAGGTACATACTTAGGTAGGTACTGACAAATTGATATGAGACGTGTACTTAGAACACAAGACTTTATTACGCACTAACTACGGTACCGTGCGTGTGGGCCGGTCGGTATTAATAAGAATAGCCCCACTGCATCTCTCCCCGTGCATGTCATAAAAGGCGGCTAAGGGATAAGGACACGATGCCGTGCTAAAGGGCGACAGGCTAGCCACCTGTCACATTGTCACGGTCCTTCCACCGTGTCATGCAGGAGGTGGGTCTTCATGCCTTACTTGCTGCTTGATGTAGTTAGGTATGTGTAGCACAACACCGATTACTCTGCTTACCCCGATTGTCGGGATGATGGTCGGGATATAGCGTGTGATATGTATGATGTGATATATGTATGTATGTACCTAGGTACAGACTTTATTCTTATTTTATTTTAGTGATAGGTACCTATGTACCTACTTGTATTTTTATCTATATTATTTGAGTAAATACTTAAATAAAATAAAGGAATGAACAACTTATAAATAAAATAATACATATTTAAATACCTTTCCACTAAATTCAATGAAAGGAATCGTTAATTTAACATATAACCAACTTTGAGATTTACTAAACTATCGCAAAAGTTGATCAAGATCAATCGAGTGTTTGGGTGAGCGTATACGTCAAAATGACTCGAAGTTCGAGCTCACATTTCGTACGACGGTACCAATAACTGTCAAAATGTGGTAGATCGACGTTCGAGTTCGAGTAGACCACGTGACCGTTTCGTGCACTCACTCACTTGTACATTTGACAGCTACGACGGTACCAATTATGCCTACTCGTTCATTTTGCTCGAACTCGTCGATCGAGTAAAATTACCACGGTCGGGCTGCAGGAGTTATTTATTTTTAGATAGTTAGGTATCTACAGCAATGTATTACCCGTCGGAATATCTATATAGGCATTATAGGCTAGGCACCTCCTCGCCTCGAATAAATGCGCTTCCCCCGCACTTCACCGCGGTCTCACCTCGTTAGTACCGTTATCGGGGTATTTTTGTGGCTAGGTAATATGGCTGGAGGAAGGGCGGAGGGTTGAGGGGAAGAGATTCAAAATGAATGTCGTCATCACTCACACAGCTGGCTGACCGACCGACAACCAACATCGTGTGTGTTGCCACGATGTAATTTTTACTAATACTAAATAGCTACTCTTAAATATCGGGGTGTTCAATTTATAGGCGTTTTTCAACTTAGTCAATACTCTTTTTCTCTTTTAATTAACATAAAGATTCTGAAAAATAGTATACATACCATATTGACCGTTTGATACCTAGCAAAATGAGCGCTTTGCATTCTAGGTAGCATAATACATTTAGTAAAAAAATTGTAATAGTGGCAAGACTGGTAGATCGACACTCGATCGATAATTCGTCACTTGGTCGACACTCGCATACGTACTCACCTGCACGCCGGTACCAAAATAATTTGCCTCGTGCGACCGATCGAGTCGAGCGCAGCTCGAACTCGTCGTGCGAGTAAAATTAGCACGGTAGGGGTCCTGGTCCTTATCCCTTAGTCGCCTTTTAAGACATGCATGGTGAGAGATGCAGTGGGGCTATTCTTTATAAGTACCGGAGTTAGTTAGTTACTGTGGTAAGCTCAGTAAAAATACGAAATACTAAATTATTTCTACTCTGAGGTGGTAAGGTTCTAAAGGTGTTAAAATTACCACCACCGCTTCTACATCACCTATTTATAATACCGCTATTTTTTATTAACCGTAATGTAATGACTAATGAATGACAAACATTTATGTTTTGTCATTAATTAAATCCCGAATTTTTTTTATGTCCCAATTTTTTTTACGATTTGTCCCGAAATTTTAAAAATCTGAACTAACTAAACCTAACCCAATACAACTTGTAATAATGTTGTACGTATACTCCATGTAACAATAAATATACTTGTAATGCATTTATTTAAATCATCGATTTCATGTGATAATAAATATTTTTCATTTCATTTCATGGGTTGCCAACCCGCGGCCCACCGGGCATCAACTTGCGGCTGCGTAGCGTAATAGGAATTTTTTTTTCATTATACCTACCTACATGAAGCCACAAAAATAACAGTCAGTACTCTAGTCCAGTATAGCCAGCAATCCAGGGAAGTCTCCGGTATGGCACCTACCTTCTCGGAGGTGATATTGGCTGGTTAGAGCATGTGCTTTGGCCCCTCCGACTCAGCCACCCATACCGGATTACATAAAAAAAATTAAAAAAAAACAGTCCAAGTCCATCAATAGTCCTTATTCCTATCATAAACAGCTGTAAGACATACCTAGTTATAATTGCTTTTACGAGTTTGCAATTTTGAGCCGATTTGAAAAACGCGCGCACCGAGCGTCCTGTAGGCAAGAGAAGTCAAAAATATCACTGAAAATAAAAAATAAAAATTAGTTTATAAATACTTGTTGGTTGACGTACATCGCAGACTAATTTATCGTTTTCATAATATTTGCGGGCGCCTTTCGGCGCAAAAATATTCCAAGTCACATCATGTTTGATGGTTGAGGTGCATTTCAATTAGAATTTTTATTTTCATAACTTTTGCGGGCGCCCTTGGCGTCATATTACAAGCCAGATGGTATTAGGTGGTTGAGGTGCATGTCAGAATATAATTTTATTGTTCTAATAATTTTTCGGGCGCCAAGAACGAGCAAGGTTGTATTTTGATGGTTGAGTGAGGTGCATTCTATACTAACTACCTAATTAGAATTTAATTGTATTTATCATTTGTACGGGCGCCTTCGCCGCCAAGAACAAAGTGGTGTTTGGGGGTGTGGTTATTTATATAATATACAACTACTTATTATATATTATTATAATGGATTCAGATTTAGTTGAAAAATTCACAGACTAGCTTGATGAAAGCGATGCCAAATAACTTGATTTTATATTAGTTTTATTTTCTTAAAAAAAAAACGATTATACAATTATTGATTGTTTACTATTATAAAAACAAAATTAAGTTGGGCGGCCCGGCAAGCAATTTTATTTCTTAAATTTGGTCCGGCTGGAGGAAAAGAATGGCAACCCACGATTGAACTGATAGCGATCGTTTGAATTGAACACCGGTCTAACACGATATTTTAGGACATCACCTTTTACTTTAACATATGTACACACATACCACACGCTATTTATCGACAATAGGGATAAGCAAAGTAATCGGTGTTGTGCTGCAAGGGCTCTGGTAAATTACATTACAACACCGATCACCACGTTTCGCGCAAAGTATTCGGACAAAATCAAGCAGCAAGAAGGCACGAAGACCCATCTGCTGCATGAATGACCCTGACGTGTTTCAGGGTTTTAGATTTTCACATTTTAAAGGGGGGAAATGGGTGTGAAAGTTTGTATGGGAGTATCGGTTTTTTTTTAAAGGTAGGAACTTGAAAATCATAATTATAGCTACTCATCATAAACAAATAATAACGTGTTTCAGGTTTTTTAAATTTTCACATTTTAAAGGGGGGAAATGGGTGTGAAAGTTTGTATGGGAGTATCGGTTTTTTTTTAAAGGTAGGAACTTGAAAATCATAATTATAGCTACTCATCATAAACAAATAATAACGTGTTTCAGGTTTTTTAAATTTTCACATTTTAAAGGGAGAAAATGGGGAGTGAAATTTTGTATGGGAGTATCGGTTTTTTTAAAGGTAGGAACAAAGATATATTATGTACTAGCGTACTAGATCAATCACTCGGCCAACTAACATGTTCCAACAAGTTGCGGTCCACGATCCACACGTCTCTTAGTCGAGCGCGACTCGCGAGCGGCCGCAGCGCGCGCGCGCAGTCGTCGTCGCCTGTCTGCTGCGATCGCGCCTCGCGCCGCGCGCAAGCGCCAGCAATGATGCCCACATGTGTGTTTAATCCTTTGAAAAAAGTCCGACTGCTTCAGTTCGTTTGAATATTTTACGTACTCGTACGCCGTGCGCCCACGCAAACGTTATATATAATGATATGTAGCTACTAGCTAGTCGAACACCGACCGATAACGGCAGGGGTACCGCAGGGGTCGGTGTTATCACCGCTCCTGTTTGTACTCTTCGCCAACGACATGCCTTCCCATCCACAGGTCCAGCTGGCGCTGTTCGCCGACGACACCGCTCTCTATTACAGATGCAGACCGATCCAGCGCATCGTAAAGCTGTTGCAGCAGGCCGCCTCCGCTCTCGAACACTGGTTCAGAAAGTGGAGGGTCGAGGTCAACCCCGACAAGAGTCAGGCCATCATCTTTAGCCGGACTAATAAGCCGATTTTACCTCCCAAACAGGTGCAGATCTTCGGCGGTGCCATACCCTGGGTCGCCGAGGTGAAGTACCTGGGCGTCACGCTGGACAGAAGGCTCACGTTTGCGACTCACATCAAAAACGTGACCGCTAGAGCCGCAAGTATTTGTGGCCGCCTGTACCCCATGTTGAACAGGAAAAGTAAATTGTCACTTAGAAATAAGCTGACAATTTACAAAACCTGCATCAGACCTGTCATGACCTACGCCTCACCGGCGTGGGCGCATGCGGCCAAAGGACTCATCAACAAGGTGAGGGTCAGGCAACACACATTCTTGCGCATCGCCACAGGTGCGCCCTGGTACCATAGAAACGCCAACCTGCACAGAGACCTAGGGATAGCACCGCTGGAGGAGTATCTCCAGAAGCTGTCCACGGGCTTCTTCAAGGGGGCGTACCGACACGAAAACCCGCTGATCGCTAGCGCTTGCGACTACTGACTGCGGGATCCATCGACCAGGCGCCCCCTGTCGATACTAACACATCCGTTTAACTTCGCAGGTCCAGAGCCTCCACGCCGCGCAGCCGCCGACGTCCAGGAAGCAACCCAGTGAAGTTTCTTGCCAGTTCTTCTTCACTGTGATAATCGAACTGGCGGACATGTTTTTCTTCCAGCAAGCGTCGAGCAAGCAGGCGGTTCGACCTACATTCGCGACTCATTCGCTTTTCTCCACACCACAAGCAGCTGCAGCAGTCGAGATACTGCAGAACGTGCCAGCAGCAGTAGCGGCTTCGATGCCGCTCACCCCTAGCCAGCAGTCGGTCACTGCGACCGCCCTAACTTAGGGCGGACAAAGTGACCGCTACTAAATCGCCAGCCGGCCGGCCACGGCGACTGCCCTATTTTAATATAGGGCGGACAAAGTGACGGCAGGCCTCGCGCGGTCTACCGCGCAAAAAAGACCGGTAGCGGTGTAATAATGTAATACTAATACCTTTTTTACAGATGCAGATTCCAGATTCCAGATAGCTAGTCGAAGGTGCGATGACGAATCTGGAGATGAGGTATTAGAATGAAAAGACAATATGCACACGCACACCGACGACGCACGAGTGCGATCGTTCTCCCTACCCCTTGCCTCTCTCCCGCAAGGTTCCCGCCCCGCGCGAGCCCACAACACCGGCCGCCAGCCCGTCTCCCACACGCTTCCCGCCCCGTGCGCGCTATCCTCTTCGGATCGGCTCTGCTATATTTCTTCGGAGTGCTGGCTCTATATATATTTCCTCAAAGGGCAGGAACCTGAAAATCATAATTATAGCTACTCATCATAAATAAATCATGACGTGTTACAGGGTTTTTGGATTTTCACATTTTAAGGGGGAGAAACGGGGGCTTAAAGATTGCATGGGAGCAGTGGCGGCTGGTGACTTCAGTGACCGGTAGTGCGCTAAGTACCTACCTCCTTAAATACCAAATTTCTCAACACATTCCCAATCTTATTTTAAGATCGCGACTTCCGAATTTTTTAAACGCCGCGTTGTATTATGCACGTACGAATATTCTCAAGACACTCAATGTGTTGTAAAAACCAAGAAAATAAATCCAAACAAGTTTTTTAACTCATGTCATATATCATATTATGTTGTGTGTTCATAAAGTACCTTTATGAACACACCCATAGACCACAACACTGCTGCAGCTTTCAAAAAGAAAACAATAGCAATGTCCCAAAAATATTTAAAAAATGTATAATAAAAAAACATTTGAAAAGTAGGAATTGAACCCGGGATCGCCTGTTTGTAAAGCCTTACCTTTAACCAACTCTTAGGCAAATATCGGCACCACTTAATTCACAGTATCACATGACAGAAAGCATAAAACCTAACAATATCCCATTTTAAATATTCGCGCGCTAACAGGTATGTGACATCACATGACAGCGCGCTGACTCTAGGTAGACGGACTCGTGCAAAAGGAATCGCTCGCGACGTGTCGCACGCGCGGTTATTCACGATATAGCGTCCTTGTTTGGCGCTCGTGCGTCGCACGCAGAACTCCATTTCGGCCCATACTGTTTCTATGAAGTATCCTTTGTCTCACGCGCCAGCGGTGTTTTGCCGATCCCCATACATTCAGATGGGAGACCCGCGTGCGTTATTCGATTCCACACGGGGCGCGGGTTTACTCGCAAAAACGTGCCTTGTGATCTATAAAATAAGGTCGAATTCACATTCGTATTTATTAGGAGTACGGTCTTTATGGTTTTAATGGAGGTATGTTGTATTGTAAGATATTATTGATTTTGAGTGAAGTGAAGACTTCTCGTGGTATGGTAGTGCGGCGCACGGGCGCACTTTAGGACCGGCCGCCAGTGCATGGGAGTATCGTTTTTTTTAAGGTAGGAACTTGAAAATCACAATTATAGCTACTCATCATAAACAAAGAATGACGTGTTTCAGGGTTTTTAGATTTTCACATTTTAAAGGGGGGAAATGGGAGGTTAGAATATGTATGGGAGTATCGTTTTTTTAAAGGTAGGAACTTGAAAATCACAATTATAGGTACTCATCATAAACAAATAATGACATGTTTCAGGGTTTTTAGATTTTCACATTTTAAAGGGGGGGGGGGGGGGGGGGGGGAATGGGGGGTTAAAATTTGCATGGGAGTATCGGTTTTTTAAAGGTAGGAACTTGGAAATCATAATTATAGCTACTCATCATAAATAAAGAATGACGTGTTTCAGAGTTTTTGGATTTTCACATTTTAAGGGGGAGAAACGGTTTTAACCGTTAAAGATTGTATGGGAGTATCGGTTTCTTTAAAGGTAGGAACTTGAAAGTTTTAATTATAGCTACTTATCATAAATAAATAATGAAACGTTTCAGGGTTTTTGGATTTTCAGATTTTAAGGGATGGAAATGGGAGATGAAAGTTTGTATGGGAGCATCGATTTTTTTAAAGGCAGGAACTTGAAAATTTTATTTGTAGCTACTCTTCATAAACAAATAATGACGTGTTTCAGAGTTTTTGGATATTCATATTTTAAGGGATGGAAATGGGGGATGAAAGTTTTTATGGGAGTATCGATTTTTTAAAGATAGGAACTCATCATAAATAAATAATGACGTGTTTCAGCCTCGCCTATAGTTACTTACTTTCTTCGAGAATGTTTATCGTCTTCCAGAATACAGCTCGGCCTTCGACCTCGCCCTCAGTTTCTTACTGTCTTCAAGAAGGTTTATCGTTATCCAGAATACAGCTCGGCCTTCGGCATCGCCATTAGTTACTTACATTCTTCGAAAATGGTTTATACTCTTCCTGAACGCAGGTCTGCTCGCTTTTATCAAGTGTGTGGTCATGTCCCCATATTGCTGCCTTTTATCAAGCGTGTGTTTATGTCCCCGTAATGATCCCTTTTCTCAAGTGTGTGTTCATGTCCCCATAATGCTCGCTTTTATCAAGTGTGTGGTCATGTCCCCATAATGCTTCCTTTTCTAAAGCGTGTGTTTATGTCCCCGTAATGATCCCTTTTTGTCAAGTGAATGTTCATGTCCCCATAAAGGCCGTTTTTGTTAAATGATACAAATAGGTTTATTGTTGTTTATTGTTTATTTAGCATCTATTGGCAGTACACTGCGCTCAGATTTGTCATATTTACATTGTAACATTTCGCCAGTTCGATTATCACAGCGAAGAAGAACTGACAAGAAACTTCACTGGAAATTTTTTCAATGCCCACTTAGTCTATATTCAGATTCAGATTCAGATAGGTATACAAAAATAAAAAAAACATATACAAAAATATTTGCCACTGCCTAGACACGCATGTGCTGATTTGTGACAGGTTGTAACTTTTGTTATAGACAACATAGAGAGATTCTGGTCAGATGGAACCTTTTCTTTTTTAACCGACTTCCGAAAAAGGAGGAGGTTCTCAATTCGTCTGTATGTTTTTATTTTTTTTTATTTTTTTTTTTTTGTATGTTTGTTACGCGATTTCTCCGTCAATTGAGGGCCGATTTAGAAAATTCTTTTTTTTTTAGTTAGGTCATACTTCCGAGGTGGTCCCATTTCAATTTTATCGAAATTGGTTGAGTGGTTTTCGAAAAATCAGCATAATACTATGGTGTGTGGTTACCTTCAGCAAAACTTGTGATGTGGTCGTATTCGGCAATTTTCAGTTTGATAAATTAGTATGGTGTGTGGTTACCTTCAGCAAAACTTTTGTGATGTGGACTTATTCAGCAATTTGCAGTCTGACACATATGGCGAATAATTCTGTACCACTTCAATCGATTTCGATTATTCGATTTCGATTATTCTTTTTTATGTAATATTACTAAAAAGAATGAAATAAAAACTGTTTTAAAAAATATTAAACCGATTTCAAAAAAACAAAAAAAAAAGAACTAAAAAGTAATACCTAATATTTTGAAATTTTCTCTGTCCTGTTGAAATACATGAATCGATATTTACTAGTGATACATATTCGGACCCTTGTTTCATGAATATTCTAAATTTGAAATTTTTTATCTTTTCCGACCGGCCAGGTGCGCTTAATTTATTATGGTACCTGACCGGTACCTACTGTACCGAGTACCATCGAGCTGGTCTGATGATGGAGACAGAAGGTGGCCATAGGAACTCCTAAACTACACATGATAAACCCATCGTGTTTGGGCTCGTTGCATTTGTCTTCACGAGAATTTACTTTAGACCTAAGAGATTCTCATTTCGACGGTATGTTTTCTTTTTTTGGATGTTTGTTACGCGATTACTCCGTCAATTGTGGGCCGATTTTGAAAATTCTTTTTTTTTTTTTATTTGAAAGGGGATAACCCTGAGGTTTTTGAAGTGAAAACTTCTTTAGCGGCGCTTGGCACTTTTTTAGGTGGGTAAAAAATGTATAACTCGCGACATCGCGTCAGCGTCATTTTAAAAATGAAACTTTAAGTCATTGCATTAAGGGTTAAGTTAGAGTGGCACGGGATCTGCCGGCACTCCCGGAGTGCAACTGTTAAGTGGGTTCGGTAACACGTTTATGTCTGTCCATTCTACCAAGTTGTGCAAAATGAATGTAGGGTTCCGTAACAAATGCATGTATGTCTGTTCTACTAAATTTAACATTTATTTCAAAATGAATGTAGGGTTCCGTAACAAATGCATGTCTATCCGTTCTACTAAATTTTACAATTTTCAACCAAGGTCCTCCGACGGTTATTTTATAATAAAAGTAGGGTTCCGTAACACGTTTATGTCTGTCCATTCTACTAAGTTCTGCAAGATGAATGTAGGGTTCCGTAACAAATGCATGTCTGTCCGTTCTACTAAATTTTACATTTATTTCAAAATGAATGTAGGGTTCCGTAACAAATGTATTTCTGTCCGTTTTACTAAATTTTACAATTTTCAACCAAGGCCCTCCGACGGTTATTTTATAATAAAAGTAGGGTTCCGTAACAAATGTATGTCTGTCCGTTCTACTAAATTTCACAATTTTCAACCAAGGTCCTCCGACGGTTATTTTATAATAAAAGTAGGGTTCCGTAACACGTTTATGTCTGTCCATTCTACTAAGTTCTGCAACATCACCTACAACGTCCGTGATGTCAGCCCATAACACCGGGTAAACTAAGTGCCATGTCAGTACTTCCCCCTTTGATCGTGCTGACTACACTGAACTGGTCGGAAAACACAAACTATTTACATAGCCGTTTCGACCGACGTTTAATTCAGTACGGTGGTACCAACCCGGTCAGGTTAAACCCTACCACCAAGTAAGATTAGGAGGGAAGGGACCTACAGTTTTACGAGGAATGCGAACCTCGGTCAGCCTCCAACGGTCAGCGGTCACCCATCCAAGTACTGACCGCACCCAGCGTTGCTTAACATTCAATAGCGACAGTTGACTGTCTGCACCACTGAGCTATCGAAGCTGACGTGGTCCTATTTTAATTGGGTCAAGATCTGATTGGAAAGCGAGGCGGAATCGCGAGGCCGAAGGCCGAGCGATTCCGCCGAGTACATTAATAGCAAAAATTACTAAAAAAAACTATGAAATAAAAAAAAAGTTTTAAAAAACATAAAACCGACTTCCTAAAAAAAAGAAAACTAAAAAACTATTTAAAATAAAAATATAAAAACCGCCTTCAAAAATATATGAAATAAAAACCTAAAAAAAAAACGAACCCTAGAGTTGAAGGCGGTGCTAAAGCAAGCAAAAATGATGCATGAAAGAAAACATGAGTGGATGATAATATCCTTTGTGATTTGTGTAGCCTTTTTAGCACCGCCTTCAACTCTAGGGTTCGTTTTTTTTTTAGGTTTTTATTTCATATATTTTTGAAGGCGGTTTTTTCAGACCTATCCAGGGCAATATAGATGGAACTTTGTCCCGGTCCATAATTCCATTTTCTCATACGATTTCACATTGGGTCCCACCTGAACAAGAAGGATGTGTGTGTGTGTGTGTGTGTGAGGGTGTGTGTGTGTGTGTACACTCACTCATACACATGGCATGTCAAAATATTGAATACATGATAAATAATTTTGCCTTCGCGGAAACGACTGATTGAGCAAAGAAATAATATTTTAACATGTAAGTGCATAAAACTTGGGCCTCGCTCGAACACAGATTAAATAATCCTCGAGCTTCTCTGAGGTAATGTACCGAAAATATCGCTATATAAATTGCATGATATTGCTTCGTGTTATTCGCAGAAATAAGTAAACCATACGTGTACGTGTATGTATATGCATGTATATATGTTTGTGTATGTAACTAATAATTTACATATATTATAGGACTTAATGTTTATAATTTTTTATATAAAAAAAAAAATTATGTAAAAGAAACGTATTTTTTTAAATGGAAAATGTAAGTATACGACAACGTATAGTACTTTTGTATTTACTCTACGTCAGTGGTGCCCATACTTCTTATTTCTATGACAATCTACCTACAATAAAGTAAAGGTTTTGAGGTCGACACTACTTGTACTAAAACACTTTTGTTGTTCAATAATTTGTAGTAATTTTGTTTTAATTGAAAGCTATCTTCATCACATATTTTATATTTGTCACCATTGCGGTCCTTGTGGAAGACGACACAAGCCGGAAAATGTTTTGTCACATCAAATATTATGAATTATGTTATGTTTCTACAAGTCTACTCTACATATTTTTAGCGATCGACCTAAAAGCAAGAGGCTTCGATCGACCGTTTGGGCACCACTGCTCTACTTTAGCGATCGACCTAAAAGCAAGAGGCTTCGATCGACCGTTTGGGCACCACTGCTCTACATACATAGCGTCACGCCCGTTTCCCGGTGGGGTAGGCAGAGACAACGGAGTCTCCTATCATCCATTCTTCCAACATGACCGAACCACCGAAGCATTCCTTTCTCAATCCTTGTCACTATATCTTCTTTCAGCCCACAGCGCTCTCGCACTACACTATTTCTCAATCTATCTTTCATTGTAACTCCACACATACTCCTCAAACGCGCGCATTTCCACAGCATTAATCCTGCTTTCATGCTTCGTCTGCCAGCCATGCCCAACTTTCACTCCCGTACATAAGTGTAGGGGCCAGCACTACACCTTATACAGCCAAACGTGCCCTAGTAGTTGACATGCTTTGGCTGCTCATAATAGCGTGCAATGCCGAATTCACTTGCTCTACGTTATCCCAAACATCTTTGCTGTATCCTGAACAAGTTTAATGACATAGTTAACAAATGGGACATATTGGAACTGGTTAAAAGCATAAGTATTTAAGTATGAATTAGGAGATTCGCACATCTACCTGTATATGTCTATATTTGTTTTTATTGAGTAAAGTTTTCACGTTGTCGCTAAATGTCCTATTGACGTTCGTGTGCTAAGAACATCGAGGTGATCGAGGTGCATACATTTAATAGGTAAATAATATTAACTTAAATTCCACGAAATCTTCTAACTAGGTGTGCATACGGAGTTTATACACAAGCACTTGACAGCTTTTTTTATTTAACTTTAAAATATTAGGTACCTACCTATGGAGAATGTGAAAATATTGAGTTGCCCTCCTGTAAAATGTGAATACGAGTTAAATTAAGACGCCATACGAGAGATGAGCTTTTGCATAATATGTCAGGTGATGGTACCTACAGTCAGCGCGTCAGCCCATAACACCGGGTGATCTAGGTGCCATGTCAGTGATTCCCTTCATTTCATGTCGGCTACACTGAACTGGACGGAAAACAAGAACTATTTATCCTACATAGCCGTTTCGACCGACGACGTACGAGTATCATTCAGTGCGGTGGTACAAAGAAGGGATAAACCCTATACCACCTAGTAACAGCCTAGTAAGGTAAAAAGGGAAGGGACGTCAAGGGACATACAGATTTACGTGGAATCCGAACCACGGTCAGCCTCCAACGGTCGAGCGGTCACCCATCCAAGTACTGACCGCACGATTTTGATTCGATTTTTCTTTTAATACGCTCTATATTATATAATATATACTATTGATGTATTTTGCATACCTCGGTGACCATTCTAGCATATTTGATAACGGTGCACACATATGCAACATACACTAGTTACCTTTGCAGACTCGTCTCACTAATCCTATATTCTGATAAGCTTTGGTAGTGATAGCTTCATAATGTTGTGAGAGAACGATTTTCTAAATAGACTATGACAGTAGTGGTGGCAGTCGCCAGTCTCCGAAACCCTCACCGCGACGACACGACGACGACGCGATGCGCGTGACGACGACGTCAGTCAGTGGAAGCGCGACGAGAAAATGGCACGGCGCCAGCAGCGCGCAGCGCCCCGGTGCGGTCACAGAACCGCGGAGGAGGCAAAAGCGTCGCGAGCATAGTCGCGAGGGAGTGGCGGTCGCCTACGTCACTCGACCAACACACACTGCGTGAGAAAGGGAACCGGAGCGAAGACATGTGGAGTCAGATCAGAGTAAACTATCATCCTCGTTAAAATACCAACGCCGAAGAGCTCACTTCGCATTTATTTTATTTTGGCCAAATTATATTTGAATATTTGGCGCCACGCCTCCCCCGACGCGCCGCCTGCCGCCCAGCACCGACCGCGCGCCTATTGTTTATTGTATAATTTCATCCATAGGTAGGTAACCTACTCTTGGTCAGCTAACAGCTTGGACATGTCGAAAATTCCGCCAGTTCTAAATTCAATGCGAAGAAGAACTAAACTGACAAACAAACTTCGCAAGTCACAATGTTTTGTTACTACTTTAAAAGTACCTATTATATTAAAATAACTTACAATTTAACCCATACTGCCTCCACAGCGTTTACATGTTCGAACACTACAGAAAAAAAAATTGGGCTCATTATCTCGAGACTTATGTTCCGTGATTGTAAACCTTGTCCGACAAAGTTTAAGGCTCCGTACACGGTAAGCAAGCACAACGCATATTCAGCAGGTGCAAACAGGATAGTGACACGGTGGTTTTTCGGGTTGGATGCATGGCATCGCACGGAAATTTTTAGCGTAAAAGAAAATTCAGTTTTTATTTTTTTTATTCAAAACTACGAATTTCAACAAAAATCGCAAAAAGTCATGGACCTACATATACGCGGTGTTAACTTTTTGCGCGACATTTCAATTTTATTACTGAATAATAAACCATTTCGTATACTGATTATTTTGTGGTACTTAAAAATAAAATCTAAAATAGTTTTAAAAAAATTGCATATTTTATTAATAATTTTACCTCAGCGACAATTTCTCTTTGGAATGGTGTAGCGAGCGCCGCCGCGCGCCGCGCGCCTGCGACCGTGCGTACCCAGTACCCACCCAGCTGACTGACTACGTGTCGCCCGCTAGCTGTTGTATCGTGTCGATATGAATGTGAATTTTTTGGTTTATTTGAAAAATTACCCAGCTTTCGATTTTTTTGGTAATGCAGTGCGATTTCTATTACGAAATACCATGTTTTTATACCAAATATAGAAATTGAAAATTTTAAAACCAAAGCTCAAAAAAAACCTTACCCCCTTTTTCGGCATCAGTATGTGACCCAGAATAACCCCCTTTCGGGAATGTCGCCCATTAAAGTTAACACCGTGTATAATAAATAAACCAACGAATAAAGTGCATTTTTTCCAAGGTTTTTCTTTGGTCAAGTTACGTACAATAGTACATTTTTATGAGTAAGTTCACAGGCATGATGATTTTTTCTATCGAGCGAAGTTAATCAAATCGTGCTTTCAAAAATATATCGATGTGTCAAGTTTTACATTATTATATTGAAATTGACTTAATATGTCAGGTGAGTAATATTGATGGTGTACATCTCTCAGAAAAAGCGGAATTTTACCTTGTATGCAATCTTGAGTGCCTGTTTCCAATTGTATTTTTTGTTAAGTGTCTTTAATTCCGAATTTCAGTTGCGATTGCGACTCGATCGATGCCGATGGTGATCCGAGTCGGGTCAGGTGATCGGTCGGTTACGTACGTCTCGGCTCCTTTCAAACGAGACCGCGACCACCCGCGGCCGCATCATGAGGCCAACCAAGCCAAGACGTATCTCTTGTCATTCAATGTGTTGGTGCCATGTTCAGTAGGTACTTACTTGCTTGCATAGGTACCAACCAACGAACAATAGTTTGACAATAGTGCCATTATATAATGTGCATGACGATGACAAGTCTTTTGATAAATCAATGCATGTGTGCGAAAAGGTCGAGGTCAAACATACAATAAATACGTACCTATATGTACTGCAGAGGGAATTTTAATAGGTATACATAACTATAAATCCAGCTGCGAAGGAACAGCTAGGTAGGCCAAAAACTATATCCAAGATCCACAGTATGTCCCCCGTTTACTTTCACTCTCCAATTCCAATATCGGTCCCTGAGCTGTGACTCTTGTTCAACCACTCTACCTACATAGGTACCTACTCATTACCTACTAATGTTAGTGGTTATTGAGACGCACCTACGTACTAACGACTGTAGATTAATGGTTTATTTAAATTCAAGCTAAGCTATGTACCTACCTATGTAAGTACTTTGGCTAGACTGTCTGAGACATCGAGAGTGATCCATCTTCTTGCTCATGCATCAATCAGCATATTTAGCACGCAGTGAAGGTATGTAATGTATACCTATAGTTACTTACTCATTTATTATGCAGCTGCAGGCGCGCAGAATATTGAAGGCCTTCGTGGCAAAAATCCTAACGGGATCGGTGCTTTCAGGACCATGTCGAATTGTCTGAATGTTGTCCGGTCCGCGTACCTACTTGAAATTATTCTATGATCTGTGTTCGCTTTGAAGAGAGGAATTACAAGAAGACGCTATACGCCAGCCTCGGTCAGCCTCGATAGCTCAGTGGTGCAGACAGTCAACTGTCGCTATTGAATGTTAAGCAACGCTGGCACAGATTACTAAATGACGCTGGGTGCAGTCAGTTCTTGGATGGGTGACCGCTGACCGTTGGAGGCTGACCGAGGTTCGGATTCCTCGTAAAACTGTAGGTCCATTCCCTCCTAATCTTACTTGGTGGTAGGGTTTAACCCGCCCGGGTTGGTACCACCGCACTTAATGAAACGTCGGTCGAAACGCCTATGTAAATAGTTTGTGTTTTCCGACCAGTTCAGTGTAGCCGGCACGATCAAAGGGGAAAGCACTGACATGGCACCTAGTTCACCCGGTGTTATGGGCTGACATCACGGACGTTGTAGGTGATGTTTGATGTAGCCAACCGTGTCAGTTTCCATAAAAAAAAAACGCTGGTGTGCTGGACGACAGAAATAATTTGATGACAAGAGGATAAATTTGGAACCGGAGTTTTCTTCATTATTTGCGTACATCGGGCGACGCGCGCGACGGCGACGACACGGCGCGGCGGCGGCGCGCGGCGCGGCGGCTGCGGCGGGCGGCTGCGGCGGGCGGCTGCGGCGGGCGGCGGAGGCGGCTGCGGCGGGCGGCGGCTGCGGCGGGCGGCGGAGGCGGCGGAGGAGGCGCGGCGCAGATGATGTATGACCTTGGGAGTGCACCGACAGCGATCTGCTTCCGCGTGACTTTTTTTTTGTACATATTTATAATGAATGTCAGATAATTTAAAAATAGGTACCCTTACTTCGTTTCACTTGAATAGGTACCTACTTGTCTGTCGGTACAAACTCACGTAGTTAAGTGAATCAGAGAAAGATGTCGTTTAAATAGCTCTCAAAGGGATAAAATAAATATCAATATTTTGCAACTTACGAACTGGTCCGTATGGCTGTGAAACTGGTTCTTTTTTTGTAAACTCTTCGAAGTCCAGCCCACGTACAATTATTTTACACCCTAGTTTTCTAGAACACGAGATTACAACTTCACATTCGCTGCAGAGATTGTCACCGTAGCTGGGTTACCTATATATATTTTTTTGCACATTTCTTTTTAAAAGAAGCAAATAATTATATGTTATGTGAAATTAATTTTAGTTTTTAAGAATATTATCAGAAGGGACAAATTGAACGTCTTCATTTGTCACATAACATCTAAGAATAAGATGAAAATATACTTTATGGCATAATATAAAAAGTGAGAAAAAGCGAACGTTGTCTTCTCATACAACTCGCACTTTTTCATTGAAAATTCTTAAATAGATTTTTTTTTTTGTAAAATAGTCCTATGCGGGCTTACCAACTCATGCTTCGGACTGAACCTGAACTTGTGGAGGTCGCACTGATCTTTATTATGATTGTGATTTCGGGTTTTTTGTTTTGTTTTTGTTTTTGCCGTATACGGTATAACCTGTTTTTCGTAGTGTTGTTCTCCTGGCAACTGCCGAAGTTCATTGATTTCTTAATAATATATTGGGTTAGGTAGGAGATAAGTATACGAGATATACATAGGTACTCGTAACCTTAACCGTATGGTCTATCAGATATGCCTGTCCCATACAATATCATTCCCGAAAAAGTATGTTATCGACCAAACGATCTTATAAAATCCTTTCACAAGAAAGTAGCTTCGCAAGGCATCTCAAAAGAATGTTGAACGAATAGAGTATAAAGCGAAGTTTCTACCGAGGTTTCTACGGGCGACCGACCGCCGCGCCGCGGGGGCGGCGGCGGCGGCGCGGCTGTGTAACGTACGTCAAATATGAATGTTCTTATACCTACTCGAGAACCACTTTTTTCGATTTTCATACGGTTTTCACTGTTACATTCTGTCACTTCTCGTGATGATTTTAGAATATAAATTATAACGCTGCGTCATCGGCGGCGGTCTAGCTGTGAGCGCGAAGTCACGCGAAGCGAAACCGCGAGCAAAAACTAGTAAATTATATACCTAGCAACTCTTCAGTCAATGTACCATCCCAGACATTGTCTGTGGTACCATTAGTCCACCTAGACGACATTGACCCTCAATCAACAGCTTTTTACATTTAAGTGGGGCTCATGAAGAGTAATTTAACGTCGCAGTTTTTTTTTCTTCCTAACCTATCAATTTGAGAATAATTCGGAAGCGTCACTCCTCAGTGTCACTCAAACTAGTAGGTATTCGTTTATGTATTCGTACATTCACATTAGTGCTTCCTGCCCAAATTACTGGTAATAAAACATAATTTGTCAAAGTGGTTTGTTGTTACAGTGACGCAAGAGCAAATCACTTACATAGTTGCACCAGTTTGGTTGAATTGCCTATGTAATTTGTGGTTTGAGGAAAACCGCCAGGATCAATATTATAATAGAATTTCAATTAATCAATATTAAAGAGAGAGGGACCAAGGCAAGAGAAAAGATGACAACATAATGTATCACCGCGTTGCCCTTATGTAAATTAATTACTCGATGCATGCTTTTTTTTATGGAAACTGACACGGTTGGCTACATCACCTACAACATCCGTGATGTCAGCCTATAACACCGGGTGAACTTGGTGCCACGTCAGTGCTTCCCTTCGGTCGTGCCGGCTACACTGAACTGGACGGAAAACGCAAACTATTTACCTACATAGCCGTTTCGACCGACCTTTCATTCAGTGCGGTGGTAGCAATTCGGGCGGGTTAAACCCTAGCACCTACTAATATAAGAAGGGAATCATATCCCTTAGTCACCTTTTACGACATACGCGGGGAGAGATGCAGTGGGGCTATTCTTTTAAAGTACCGGCCCCACACGGTACATGTTGCATGCTCTTATGTAATATAAATGTGGTTTGTTCGAGAAAAAAATTCATTCATAATTATCTTAGATTAAATACTTTTTGTCCAAAGAAATCACAAAATTCGTCACAATGACCATACAAATTATTGTTAGGTTTTTTATCTGGACTGCTATCATGAATATAAACGTAGTAAGTACTTACATATATTTTCTATAGATGCCTGGCAATAGTATATGTGTACACACTCTTAGAGCGCACGTTCGTGGCTTCCGAAGAGAATGCGAGACTGGAATGTGTAGTGTTAAACCTAGTAGTTGGAAGGAAACCTAATTGTGTGTATGTAAATAAGTGCGAGTAGATAGGTGTGTAAGTACTGGTCACAATGAATCGGGAATGTGTCCTCGCACTAATTCGGATAATCACTATCACTTGCGCCGCCCTTCCTTCTCCTTCCTTACTAGGCGAGGTGAGGTGAGGCCGAGTGTGAAACCGCGGTATTAGATCGAAACGGTTATGTTATGTATGATATGAAACTAGTTCGTGTTTTCCATTCAGTTCAGTGCAGTCGGTACGACCAAATTCAAGTGATGTGATGACCAAGCTCTGACAGAAACTAATATAATAATTAAATTAGTGATTTAGCTAACCATGTTAGGTTACATTGAACTAGGTACATTTCTAGGTACATTTAGGTAAAATTATAATACGTAAAATGTATTTACTCGTAAATAAATATTAACCCTACACTTTATTTATTATCAATATCACAATATGTAAATGTATACTTTCGTACCTACAATCATATAACACAAAATCTACACCCCCACACCTAAAAACAAACGGAGCTTAGCGATACAGGTGCGAGCCTAGTGCCTAGCTCTGAGCGCACATCGTGTAAAAGATTTTTTTTGTACTTTCTTTCCTCGTACTGTAAAACACATGAATGTATCTTTTAATTTAATTTACACAATAAATGATTTTGTTTTTGTTTTGTTTTGTTTTTTCAAAATATGCTTCCGCACGGAAGATGATGCGGCATCGGGGCGCCTTCTCCGCCGCCGCCCCTGCCCAGCACGCGAGGCCCGGCGCTGCGCGGCGGGCGGCGCGGTAGCGGCGGCGGCGGTGCGGCGCGGTAGCGGCGGAGGGCGGGCGGCGCGCAATCTCTTGCATTGCAGCGACGACGACGCGACGAGGCGACGACGATGATGTCAACGGCGCGGGGGCGCGGGGCGGGGTCCCCGTCCCCGACCACGGAATAAGGAGTAGCAGGAAGGGCCATGGAATAGCCGTACTATTGAACTTGTACTGAAATCACGAAGACCATTTTAGTTCGTAGGACTGCGATAACGGATCTGCTCAGACATGGTTCCACAATCCACTGCGGCTGAACGTCTGCAAGTTCATATCGAGTCATGCGATCTCGTGACTACACCTCCTTTTCCCCTCCTAGAACCAACTCTCAAATACTGGCGTAGCGACAACGGACGATGCGATGTGGAACCATGGAACGGACGGACACGCCATCTCCACTGCTCTGCGGAATCGGCCGGCGCGCTCGCCGCCGCCTCCCCGGCGGCGCCGCGGCGGGGCGCGGCGGCGCGGCGGTGGCGCGGCATCTAATCTCCGGCTGTGGTGAGCTAATGATAACATTTAATTATTATAGAGAGAATGTGGAAACTGTCACTGGTGCGGAGGCGCGGCGGCGGCGGCGGCGTGGCCAATCAAATTATTTACAGCCGAGTATACATACAGTACAGCCACACGCGCCGCCACACCGGCACATGACCACATGACACCGGCGGGGCGGCGGCGCGGCGCGGCGCGGTGCCGGAGGCGGTGGCGACGGCGGCGGCGGCGGCGGCGGCGGCGCCACACTTGCCTGCCGGCGTTCTAATAGTGCAGTACACTTCGGAGAAGCCGCTGGAGAAATCGCTAGTTATTTCTATTTTTAAACCAGCAGATCTAGTACTCGTAGTCGTTGACGACTAGATAGACACTCTGTAGGTTTAGAGAAAAGTTATGATAGTTTTGAAAACTATATACACGTTCAAGGGAACTCGAAGTTCATTCAACTATCGCACAGCACTGAGAGAGAGGGTGGCTCGCTCAAATGTTGAGTGACCACACTGAGACCATTCTTGTGTCATCGTTGCGGCCAGGGACTTGTTTGCAGCCTTACTGATCCGTATGTTATTGAAATCTTCCTTTATTATGATTTATAGAAATAAATATAAAATGTAGTCCTTAGGTATTATCAAGGATTAAAATGTTATTTCGGTGAATTCTTCGTATAGGAGTCGACTTCCTGGCAGATTTTTTTTCTCTGAACGAATATTTATAGCGTTCGCCATTTGTGTCAATAAAGAAATACCAACCAGGAATCGGTGCCATTAGAAACGCCTAGCGCCTTGACAACCGGTCACTCGAGGCTGCTCGAGGCAGTCGAGTATGAATACGAGTAAATAAGTACCTAAGTAAAGTAGGTACTTGTGCTAAAATTGCACAATCCATCGTCGTCGGTGTCGGTACACTTTTAAAGCTTTGGGTGTGCTTTGGGTGTGGACTGTGGGTGTGTGTTCCGCCTACGTGCACCGACACTCGACACTCGTGATCATCGACTCGTGCGTGACCGTGTGGAGACTCCGCACCACCGCACCGCCGCCGCCCGCCCCGCCGCCGTCGCCGCGCCGCCGCCGCCGCCACCGCGCCGCCGCCGCCGCCCCGGCATGGATGACGTGTGCGGGGGCACGGTCGCCTCGACCAATCGCAAGCCGCCAACGGGAGGCACGTCCACCACACACCGTTAAAATTAGCAACATAAAGTGAAATATTACTCATAATTATGAAATGACAAACAAATTGAAATTGCTAAAACAAAAATAATAATGCATTCACTTTCTGTGCTCAAACAGGAAATGCGTATCGTGGTAGATAACTACGATATATTATATGATATCAAAATCAAAGTTCAACCTTATCCGGGGGCAGGTCCGATATAACCAGTAGGTACAAAGTATAAGGTGAGCCTAGTAAATAAGTGAATTGCTTATTACTTATTAGATAAGAAGCTTAATTCTGATGATACCATACCTACATACACCTGACCTGATAAGACGATATATTTGTCCGATAACAGAACAAAACAATATCTCTACGCAAACAGTCACGCAATCGTTTCTTTGTCTTGCATTATTTCCAAATAATTAGCAAGTTTGTGTTGACCATTGGCAACAGTATAACAACTACATACATACAGTCAGCGCGTACGTTCGTGGCCTCCGGCAGGAAAGCGAGAATGGAATGTATAGTGTTGTGAATCAATCTCTGAAAGTAACGACATTTACGAAACCTCTTTTTTATTTATGGCATTAAATTATTATCTGAGGCCACGAACGTGCGCGCTAACAGTACATAGGTATTAGATAACAAAATGCCACGCAATGGCACCACTCGGACGTACATCTAAATCAAATTACAAGTACATAGGTACATAATGTACTTGTAATACACAGGAAGTACAGGAATCCTGCAAATAACTACATATATGGTAAGTGGGTTATTCCTTGTGATTAGTGGTGTCTCTACACCTAGTAGTAAAACGAAACGGGTGAGCATTTTATTATTCTTTTAAAATGTTTTATTTTACAAAATATTAAGGCAAATTTGAATACATTTTTTATAATCCCTGTAGGTATTTTATTACACTTAACATATGGTTGTCGATATTCTGAGGCTTAGGTGTACACCAAAAAACTGAAAAAACTAAGGGCGCTTCTTGAGAATGTACTATATGAATGTTCGTAATGAATGAGTCAAGAAGAATTAAATATGCCTTGCATCGAAATATTATAATTTGTTTATTGAAATGGTCGCTGGTCGCAGTACTATGCGAATAAGTATGTATAAATATTGCAATGCAATACCTTATCAAAATGTCACGTTATCATCGGAGGTGTGTACCTGTACCTGGACACACCTACATAGGTACATTACTCATAATCTCAAAGTACTTATCCGCTTTGTCATACTGACCTTTTAATTTTTCAGTGGAATATTATATCTTTAGGTATTTTTAAAACTAAAATTTCATCATCCATCTCGCGGAATATGGAGTAATGATACATACATACTAGTCAATGATACATCTGAAAACGTGATTCATCACTTTCAGAATAATTGTTTATTTGTACGTTCCGAACTTTTTAAAAATACCACCTACCCTACTTGCTATTTATTATACCTAAAAAGACAGAATTAATATCAGGCCCACTCGTGCAATCCATAATTTATGCAATTATGTACCTACATTACAAATGAGTTTTCCCTGTTGAAATTTTTTCCTGTTCCATTATCTACATTGTTAGTATATCGTCCTCGTTGTCGTGGCTATATCGGTCTGTATGATCGAATAATGCCTAATAATTATGGATGGCATTGTGTAACCGATCGCACGACATAAGGAAGAATAATATTATGGTGGTTTCCGTTTGCTATTTCAATAATCCACGAGGGTGACTTTGTTCGCTCACAACAAATTACGCGTGACAGAGGATCATTCTCAGTAGATCCATTGGCCAGATCCATGATGGATCTAGTGAGATATGTATTCTCATTAGATCCAGTTTTGAAGGTGTGGATCAGAAGGTATAAAATATAGGGGCTATGCAGTTTATTAGGAAGTACCTATGATTTTTAAAGCTGGAGTAAATTGCGATTTAGTAACAGTAACAGCGAAATTTCTAAGCCTGTAAGTTGTCACAGAGCAGAGCACGTCAAACGCAATATTACCTACTTTCACGCTTTCCCGCTAGTGTATCTCATTCATCCCCGCCGCCGCGCCGCCGGCGCCGCCCTGGCGCGCCAGCTGATGAAACCAATTGAAATAACCCCCTGAGATGTAATACTCTATTAGATTAATTATTATAATATTTAGACGTAAAACAAATTTTACTTAAATTTACTTTTAGTATTGTAAGGTAAATATAATGGTGGAAATAGTAATACCTACAAAATACAACTATACACTAAAACGAAAACTAATCTAAAATTAATATTCAGACAACCTACAAAAAATCATTTAATTAATTATTAATTAAATTATTTATTATTAGAGATTGTTTTTACTAATAGCCTAGCTAATAAATACAAGAAGCTAGAATAAAATGCGTAAGTAATTTAGTTCATTAGCGGATGAACTTCTCGGGTTTTTGGAAATTTATATAATGATAATATAAATTGTATCAATTGACAAAAAAAAAATCTGTTTTAAAAAACATGGCACCGACTTCAAAAAATAAATACCTTATATATATATAACTTAAAAGTGTTAAATAATATTTTCATTCATATTCGGACCGTTGCGTTGAATGCGGTATGCACAAAGGGGTCCATCCTCTGGGTACCTACATAGTTATCAATTTGTCAGGTGTGCTTTTGTATCGCCGCCTTTTATTTTATTTATCTAGGCGGCGCGTCGCCGCCTAGATAAATAAAATTTTGTTCCGGTTACGCTAAGATGTGGCTCATATACAAACCGAATTGTTCCTCGTGTCGAAATAAAGGTACGGTAGCGGGCTTACTTACTTTCTACTTTTTAAATACGAATTTCAAGCAAGCGAAGCCGCGGGCAAAAGCTAGTGCTAAATAAATATTACATTTGTTCGTTTTTTTTTTATGGAAACTGACACGGTTGGCTACATCACCTACAACATCCGTGATATCAGCCCATAACACCGGGTGAACTAGGTGCCATGTCAGTGCTTCCCTTCGGTCGTGCCGGCTACACTGAACTGGACGGAAAACACAAACTATTTACATAGCCGTTTCGACCGACGTTTCATTCAGTGCGGTGGTACCAAACCGGGCGGGTTGAACTCTACCACCTAGTAAGGTAAGAAAGGAAGGGACCTACAGTTTTACGTGGAATCCGAACCACCTTCAGCCTCTCGGTCGAGCGGTCACCCATCCAAGTACTGACCGCGCCCAGCGTTGCTTTTAACAATCAATAGCAACAGTCGACTGTCTGCACCACTGAGCTATCGAGGCTGACCAATAGTATTTATGGAGATCTTAATTCAGGACAGTGATTTTCATCATACCATCTACTAAGATAAGGGATGGTATACCTACCCCAGAAGAGCGGTCGGATTGTTTCATTCTCCTGTGGTGGACCTACCGGTTATACATAAAATTCGAACCCTGGAGCAACCCCTGTTTCGTGCTTATGGTCAATCTATGCCTATCCCCTATATTGATCTCTATATGCTATGGGCAAATTACCTGGCAAGGCCGTTGCTCGTTACCCACCAGGAAGTAGATTATTTTGATAGAAACTCCTCTTGCATTAATTACATCATGATTGCTATCTGTGATCTCGAATATCTTCAGCTGTAGCGCAGTCACAATATTATGTATGTGTCTAATTCGGACCCAGCCAAACGTTTACAGGCACTTGTGAGTGTGTATAAGAGAGGGTTTGTGTGTGTGTGTTTGGTTCTCGGTGCTTAGTTAGTACACACACAGGCGCCTGTAGACACGGCGCGTTATTTTAATTGTAGTCGGCCAGTGTGTGGAATATTCCACAGTCGGGGCCCGTATTCTGGTTGACCCAATTACTTGCAAACTGCACTACTCAATCTACAGCACTTGCACTCGAACGTGTGATTCACAGAGAAAGTATTTACTACGTTGGGGAAAAATCACAAAACATTCGAAGGTATCATCTCTTTGGAGCTGGAGCATGATTTGGCTTGGGAGTCTTGGGAGTAGGGAGAGAGCATTAATTAATTGTGATTGGCAGCATAACAAGTAACAACGAAAAGGAAGTTTCAGAATTTAAAAAAATCGGCCAAGTGCGTGTCGGAGCACGCATAGTGAAGAACGTCGGGAAGAACGTTCACGTTAATATAATAAATAATACATTAGGTGTAGGCTCCAAAAATTCAAAACGCAACCAAGCCACCAGAATCTAATTTTTCACCCACCTTCCAGCAAGGCAGACATTTTGTGTCTCTCGCGAAAAAAAACAAAACACCATCTCCACATCACATCACAACATAAGTTTCGAGTACCTACCTACGTGTTTCTTTAAAATAATGTGTGAGTGGAAGAAGAGAGACGGAGGTTGACTGGGAGCTGGTTCCACAGACGAGCTGCATGTATCGTGAATGATGCGGAATATGATGAAGTGGAATGGGAAGGAATAATCAATCAATACCAAGAACTGAGAAAGTAAAATCGAAAGGAGCATTAGGATTGAGCAGTGTGCAGTAGAGAAGTGACAGGACATGGCTATTCCTGCGAAGACGGGTATCGAGCCACTACAAACGATTTTGAAAATCAGATCTATGATCAAACTTGCGCAAATCAAAGATACTATGTATATCGGATACACAAGTTGAGAAGACGAGATTTACAACTTACATTAATAGAAGTTAATATTAGATTACACTGCAAGACGTTATTTACGAGATATCTTGGTTTGCAGTCTGTACAATAAAATTTGTACTTTGAATTTGATTGAATACTGATAAGAGTGTTTAAAAATATAATGATTTGGTATTAAATGTAACACTATCTATCTAGGTATATTACATACAATATCATAAATCTTGTTCATTTTGTGTCGCATTTCTTTTTATTAGGGTTCCGTATCCGTCGTACGGGATCTTATTACTAAGCCTACGCCGTCTGTCTGTCTGTCTGTCCGTCCGTCTGTCCGTCTGTCCGAGGTCTGTATCTCTTGAACCGTAATAGGTAGACCGTTGAAATTTTCACAGAATATGTGTTATTATGGCCGATATAACAACAAATAATAAAAATAAGAAAAAGTAAAAAATTCACAAGGGTCTCCGCATAGAATAAACTAAAAAGTGTATGCGCGCCATCTACCAACAGTATGAATCATTTTAACTAATATGAAGCATTTCATAATACACGCCATAGATGGCGTGAGTGGCGCTGACCTTAACATGGCGATACGGAACCCTCAGTGCGCGAGTTCGACTCGCACTTGACTGGTTTTTAGTTTTATAATTTGTATCGATGTCTGAACTCTGGATGTATATAGGTAGGTACGATTAGATAAGTATTGCGGTATACGGATGTATCTATGTATCGAGAGAAGGAAGTGCAAGTGTTGATTGTTAACGTATCGGCGAATGCACAGAATAGTGCGCTCCTTTCAAGTCTGGCTGGCTGGCTGGCCTAGGTCTCACGTTCCGTACGTGCGGCGTGCGTAGACGCTCACTCTCGGCACGGTTGAACGTACTGCGAAACATTATGCATCGTGCACGACGACGACGACGCCTCAGTCAGACCATTATTTTATTCCTTACCTAGGTATGACTTACGAGTAACACCTATCGCCTGAGACATTCTCGAAGGCTGAGACGGTGATAGATAACTCCTGGACCAACGGTGTTTCTCTCTCACTATTAATACACATGCTCAATAGAATAATGAATGTCAAACAAATCTCCGCCTTTATTTATAGAAAAGAACGTTCTAAGAATTTACGAGGCGTTTAAACATACGCAAACAGAACAGCAGCCCGACCGTGGTAATTTTACTCGATCGACGAGTTCGAGCAAAATGAACGAGTAGGCATAATTGGTACCGTCGTAGCTGTCAAATGTACAAGTGAGTGAGTGCACGAAACGGTCACGTGGTCTACTCGAACTCGAACGTCGATCTACCACATTTTGACAGTTATTGGTACCGTCGTACGAAATGTGAGCTCGAACTTCGAGTCATTTTGACGTATACGCTCACCCAAACACTCGATTGATCTTGATCAACTTTTGCGGTAGTTTAGTAAATCTCAAAGTTGTTTATATGTTAAATTAACGATTCCTTTCATTGAATTTAGTGGAAAGGTATTTAAATATGTATTATTTTATTTATAAGTTGTTCATTCCTTTATTTTATTTTAGTATTTACTCAAATAATATAGATAAAAAATACAAGTAGGTACCTAAGTACCTATCACTAAAATAAAATAAGAATAAAGTCTGTACCTAGGTACATACATACATACATCACACATCATACATATCACACGCTATATCCCCACCATCATCCCGACAATCGGGGTAAGCAGAGTAATCGGTGTTGTGCTACACATACCTAACTACATCGAGCAGCAAGTAAGGCATGAAGACCCACCTCCTGCATGACTCGGTGGAAGGACCGTGACAATGTGACAGGTGGCTAGCCTGTCGCCCTTTAGCACGGCATCGTGTCCTTATCCCTTAGCCGCCTTTTATGACATGCACAGGGAGAGATGCAGTGGGGCTATTCTTATTAATACCGACCGGCCCACACGCACGGTACCGTAGTTAGTGCGTAATAAAGTCTTGTCTTATATGTACACGTCTCATATCAATTTGTCAGTACCTACCTACCTAAGTATGTACCTACCTATGTAACTAATTTATAGGTGACCGGTAGTGGAGCTATAATGTATAACGAAATATGGTAATAATAGGTAGGTACATACACGAGTTATTTATTTTTAGATAGGTATCTACAGCAATGTATTACCCGTCGGAATATCTATATAGGCATTATAGGCTAGGCACCTCGCCTCGAATAAATGCGCTTCCCCCGCACTTCACCGCGGTCTCGCCTCGTTAGTACCGTTATCGGGGTATTTTTGTGGCTAGGTAATATGGCTGGAGGGAGGGCGGAGGGTTGAGGGGAAGAGATTCAAAATGAATGTCGTCATCACTCACACAGCTGGCTGACCGACAACCAACATCGTGTGTGTTGCCACGATGTAATTTTTACTAATACTAAATAGCTACTCTTAAATATCGGGGTGTTCAATTTATACTCGTTTTTCAACTTAGTCAATACTCTTTTTCTCTTTTAATTAACATAAAGATTCTGAAAAAAAGTATACATACCATATTGACCGTTTGATACCTAGCAAAATGAGCGCTTTGCATTCTAGGTAGCATAATACATTTAGTAAAAAAATTGTAATAGTGGCAAGACTGGTAGATCGACACTCGATCGAGTATTCGTCACTTGGTCGACACTCGCATACGTACTCACCTGCACGCCGGTACCAAAATAATTTGCCTCGTGCGACCGATCGAGTCGAGCGCAGCTCGAACTCGTCGTGCGAGTAAAATTAGCACGGTAGGGGTCCAGTAGCCCGACCGTGGTAATTTTACTCGATCGACGAGTTCGAGCAAAATGAACGAGTAGGCATAATTGGTACCGTCGTAGCTGTCAAATGTACAAGTGAGTGAGTGCACGAAACGGTCACGTGGTCTACTCGAACTCGAACGTCGATCTAGCACATTTTGACAGTTATTGGTACCGTCGTACGAAATGTGAGCTCGAACTTCGAGTCATTTTGACGTATACGCTCACCCAAACACTCGATTGATCTTGATCAACTTTTGCGATAGTTTAGTAAATCTCAAAGTTGGTTATATGTTAAATAACCGATTCCTTTCATTGAATTTAGTGGAAAGGTATTTAAATATGTATTATTTTATTTATAAGTTGTTCATTCCTTTATTTTATTTAAGTATTTACTCAAATAATATAGATAAAAAATACAAGTAGGTACCTAAGTACCTATCACTAAAATAAAATAAGAATAAAGTCTGTACCTAGGTACATACATACATACATCACATCATACATATCACACGCTATATCCCGACCATCATTCCGACAATCGGGGTAAGCAGAGTAATCGGTGTTGTGCTACACATACCTAACTACATCAAGCAGCAAGTAAGGCATGAAGACCCACCTCCTGCATGACTCGGTGGAAGGAAGGACCGTGACAATGTGACCGTATATTGTACCGTGTGGGGCCGGTACTTTAAAAGAATAGCCCCACTGCATCTCTCCCCGTGCATGTCGTAAAAGGCGACTAAGGGATATGATTCCCTTCTTATATTACTAGGTGGTAGGGTTTAACCCACCCGGGTTGGTACCACCGCACTGAATGAAAGGTCGGTCGAAACGGCTATGTAAATAGTTTGTGTTTTCCGTCCAGTTCAGTGTAGCCGGCACGACCGAAGGGAAGCACTGACGTGGCACCAAGTTCACCCGGTGTTATGGGCTGACATCACGGATGTTGTAGGTGATGTAGCCAACCGTGTCAGTTTCAATAAAAAAAAAAATGTGACAGGTGGCTAGCCTGTCGCCCTTTAGCACGGCATCGTGTCCTTATCCCTTAGCCGCCTTTTATGACATGCACGGGGAGAGATGCAGTGGGGCTATTCTTATTAATACCGACCGGCCCACACGCACGGTACCGTAGTTAGTGCGTAATAAAGTCTTGTGTTCTAAGTACACGTCTCATATCAATTTGTCAGTACCTACCTAAGTATGTACCTACCTATGTAACTAATTTATAGGTGACCGGTAGTGGAGCTATAATGTATAACCAAATATGGTAATAATAGGTAGGTACATACAGGAGTTATTTATTTTTAGATAGTTAGGTATCTACAGCAATGTATTACCCGTCGGAATATCTATATAGGCATTATAGGCTAGGCACCTCGCCTCGAATAAATGCGCTTCCCCCGCACTTCACCGCGGTCTCACCTCGTTAGTACCGTTATCGGGGTATTTTTGTGGCTAGGTAATATGGCTGGAGGAAGGGCGGAGGGTTGAGGGGAAGAGATTCAAAATGAATGTCGTCATCTCATCACTCACACAGCTGGCTGACCGACAACCAACATCGTGTGTGTTGCCGCGATGTAATTTTTACTAATACTAAATAGCTACTCTTAAATATCGGGGTGTTCAATTTATACTCGTTTTTCAACTTAGTCAATACTCTTTTTCTCTTTTAATTAACATAAAGATTCTGAAAAATAGTATACATACCATATTGACCGTTTGATACCTAGCAAAATGAGCGCTTTGCATTCTAGGTAGCATAATACATTTAGTAAAAACATTTTAATAGTGGCAAGACTGGTAGATCGACACTCGATCGAGAATTCGTCACTTGGTCGACACTCGCATGCGTACTCACCTGCACGCCGGTACCAAAATAATTTGCCTCGTGCGACCGATCGAGTCGAGCGCAGCTCGAACTCGTCGTGCGAGTAAAATTAGCACGGTAGGGGTCCAGGTAGTACCTACTAATAAGAACAAGCTTATAACGATGGATTAAAACTAAATTCGCAATTAAAATTTTAAAAGTATTTAACTGGGACTCTATATAATTCGTCTGGGTAGTTTCGAATTGTTGCGTGGCCGCCGCCGCGCGCCGCCCCCATGATCCTACCTAGTAGATCTCTGTGTGCTTGCGGTCTCGCTTATGGTCACCCTCATTCTATTTCAAGTGTGCTGCTTTGGACCCTGCATAGGAAAAGTATTCAGGTCTTCAGAAATTAAAAATGAAAATATCTAATTCCACGTCACGCCTATCCTGCGAGATCCATCAACAAGTATTTGAACTATCATGGATAATAAGTGCTATTTCAATAATGATTTATTTGTTTGGTTCGTGCGTCAACATCACATGACTGCCAGCCGAGCTGCCAGCAATGATGTGATGATCGCACAAACAGCCGTCATCGTAAAAAATTCAAGGCAGTCTGAAGTCCAATGCATTTGAAAGTTGAAACGAAGTGCTCTGATTGGCTCGTGTGGGAGGCCTGGCGGTGTTTATTGCTATTCACATCACAATAATGGTTTCGGTTTCGCTACGCTAAATTACAGCCTGTGTTTACTTTTTCTGAACAGTCGAAGGTGTGACGGCATGTGAGCTATCGTTGTATCAACGTGTAATGGTGAACAGGCAGATGTTTTGTGATCCAGGAGGTATTGAAACAAAAACGAAGTCATCAGAGGGCCTAGTCCGAGTTTACGTGACAGCTACGTAAACGTCAAATACCGATCGAATTAAGTTTTTATGTATGGAGCTCTCTAGTGGCGCCGCGGTGAGCGTATTGTGCTCCCTCCCATACATAAAAACTCAATTCGATCGGTATTTGACGTTTACGTAGCTGTCACGTTAACTCGGACTAGGCCCTCTGTCTGTAGGTACCTACTCACGCGGATTTAAACAGACATCATAATTTTTTACACAAAATATAAACCAATGATATTTTAGGAAAGATAGGTTATCTATATGACATTCAGTGCTCACACATGGCACGTCCTTCAAAAATAGAGAGGAAGAACTATAAGTGATGCGCCGACTCGAATAGTCTTATTTCAATTATTAGAATTAGTGCAGAATCTCATTCATTACACACGACGGCATTTTCGATGTGTTAGCGGCTCGTGGTTAGCGGTCCGACCGAACGCGTGCGTGGTTGGTGGGCGACTAACTTCAGACAGGACTGTGGTCTTGTATTTAATGTGCCACTTGGGAGCTCAGATAACCTATCTACCTCCTTTTAACTTATAATATCATTGATATAAACACACATAATTTTTACAAATGACCATAGGTGAAGTTGCCTATAATAAGGTTATATATAAGTGATTCACAGAAGCGATCTTCACCTTTGTATAACATTCATTAGCAACTAGCAACATTGAAATTTTCACTTCTACTAATACCTATTTCTATAACGCGCGAGTTTGGTTCACAGATTGAGTAAATTTTTCTCCAGTCCTCCCGGCTATCAGCTAACTGCTAAGCTAATACGGCGGGTAGCCGAGTGGTCCCCCGGTCTGGCTGGGCGTCGGCTTTTCTTGCGAGAGGCCCGTGGTTTCAATCCGGTCGGCGCGGACCAATGAGTTTATCTCCAAATGTATGACATTTTGAGCAAAATTAATAGTTTTAGGCACAGGTACATAAGATTACGTATATAGGTAATTTTCACAATTTTCAAACAACCTTTAATAAGTAAAAGTTCGTCGACAACACTGCAATTTTTTGTAAATTTTTAAACGAAATATTTGTTAAAGCAAACTTATTGATTATAGCAAAGTTATATATTATTGAAGTTGCCATTAAAGTTGCAATTACTTATAGAATGCCATGCATACATACATACATACATAGCGTCACGCCTGTTTCCCGGTGGGGTAGGCAGAGACAACGGATCTCCACGTGCCACGATCCACACTGCCATGCATTGACATTAATTTAAAAAAAAAAATTTTTCGTTCACATTTTGGGTACTTCATGTACTTTCTATAGGACTAATTAGACAAAACTTATCTATAATCTATCTAGCGGCAAATTATACGTAGGTAATTGGCGTCATTTTCATCGAAATCGTTTCAGTAGATCCGGGAGATATCTGCCTGTGACCAACAGACACCAGTCGAGCGATCCCCGGGTCCCTTTTTCGCATTTTGCGACGGGACCCTAAAACATTTATAGCTAGAATGTTTATATGTAAATATTATCCATTCGTTAGTTCATAAAGTTTCATGGAAAGATTTTCCAATATGAATTTTTTTCTATAGTAAAATTGATGTTTTGAATAGGAGAGGGATTCTTTTAGATAATGCTCGCCGAGGTGATGGGTTTTTGGTTTATGTAATGGTTTTTTTATCCTGTAAACTACAATAATAGGCAGTATAGTGTGGTATAGTCGAACCGAGTCGTTAGCTGCATATGTGGATTTGTCGGACGTTAGCGCTTCGTTGAATCAGAGGGCTCGTCTCCTTATCGGCCTCTACGCCACACCGCATACCTACCAGAGCGGTAAATGTCACGATGACGAAAGTTCCATTATTAGTAGGTAGGTATACCTACGTTATCACCAGATTATTATCGACATAGCTTATCGCCGACGGAAATAAAGCGTGTTCAGTTAAAAAGCAAAGTTTCCAGCCACACGAGGCGATAAGCCGTTGGTTGTGCTGACGTAGACTGAGAAAATATTATGCAATTTTATCGTTCAGCCTTTCAGTGAGCTTTCATACTTCCTTCATCGATGAACCATTTTCACATTATTACACCTAAATAACACACGTTGTATCCCGAAATCGGGGTAAGCAGAGTAATCGGTGTTGTACCACAAGAACTCTTTATCAAGCAGCAAGATAAAGCACGAAGACCCACCTGCTGCATGACTCGGTGGAAGGACCGCGTGAAGGTTGAAAGAAACGACATTCTACTTTTTAATTCGTTGGTTGAAAGAGGTTGGTGAAAGAGGTGACTATAGCCTGTCGCCCTGTAGCACGGCATCTTGTCCTTATCCCTTAGTCGCCTTTTACGATATGCACGGGGAGAGATGCAGTGGCTATTATTCATTAGATCAAGTACCGGCCCCACACGGTACTGGTACATTATAGTAACAACATTTTACACAGCTAGAATGCTTATCCTGACTATAAGTACTTAGTTTTCACGACATTTATTCTATCATCGTTGTCTTTTCAGATATTTCAAGCAGTTTCATGATTTTTTGCCTGAAGTATGCATAAAAATATGTTTATAACCTATGCCTGCACAACTTGATAGGACACAATATTTGAAAGTTTGATACTATTATCAGTGACTCAGTTTCAGTGTTCAATTTAAGGTTCAATCCACTCCACCATGTAGATAAGGGTATGTAATGCGGAAGGTAAAGTCTTATAGTAGATAGGTGTAGGTACACATAGGCTCTCATAACATAAGTCGAAGAAGTTGACACAGTACGTGACGTCACGCACATCGCCACTCGCAGCATCTCTTTGATATGATGTATCTTCAGAGATGAGCCTTTGTGTACTTGCCTAAATACAAGGTGTTTCGTTATTCATGTCGTTTCTTTCAGGCGGTTGTTCTGTATCCTAAACTGAGTAACTTTTGTTCTATAGCTTTTGGAAATTGGAAAAAAAATCACTTTCTCCATAAATTTTGAGGTTAGGTCTGCCCTTAAATGTATGGAGAAAGTGATTTTTTTTTTCCAATTTCCAAAAGCTGTAGAACAAAAGTTACTACAGAACAACCCCCTGAAAGAAACGACATGAATAACGAAACATCTGTATGTCGTGTATGTCGTAAAAGGCGACTAAGGGATATGACTCCCTTCTTATATTACTAGGTGGTAGGGTTTAACCCGCCCGGGTTGGTACCACCGCACTGAATGAAAGGTCGGTCGAAACGGCTATGTAAATAGTTTGTGTTTTCCGTCCAGTTCAGTGTAGCCGGCACGACCGAAGGGAAGCACTGACGTGGCACCAAGTTCACCCGGTGTTATGGGCTGACATCACGGATGTTGTAGGTGATGTAAGCCAACCGTGTCAGTTTCCATAAAAAAAAAAAAAAACATCTTATATAGAAAGAAAATAAACGTAAGTACTCGCTTCCAATCTGGAGAATTATTACAATCGGAACTGCCCGTTTTTTTAGGTTTCCGTACCCCGTACGAAAGCCTATTACTAAGTCTACAAACGTCTGCCTATTTGTCTGTCCGTCCGTCCGCCCTACTGCTGTATCTTTGGAACCGTAATAGCTAGTCGGTTTTTTCACAGAACATGTGTTATTTTGGCGGATATAACAAATAATTAAAAAAAAATTAAGTGAAAAATTAAGCGTGTCCCCATACAAGAAACCTGTTTTTTCAACCTTTTTTTTTGTGGTGCGGAAACTTCAGTGCGCGTGTCATTCTGTTACTTGGCCGTTTTTAGGTTTCCGTATTCCGTACGGAAGCCTTCTAAGCCTACGCCGTCTGTCTGTCTGTCCGTCCGTCCTTCTGTCCGTCCGAGGGCTGTATCTCTTGAACCGCAATAGGTAGTCCGTTGAAATTTTCACAGAATATCTGTTATTAATATTATGGCGGATATACTTAACAAAAAATAATAAAAAAGTAAAAAATTAAGAGGGGTTCCCATACAAGAAACGTGTTTTTTTTTCAGTGTTTTTTTTTTTGTGGTGCTGAAACCTCGGTGCGCGAGTCCGACTCGCACTTGGCCGGTTTCTTTTATTTTAGCTATTCTTGGTCATCTCAGTGCATTCGAAAGAAAAAAATCTGTTAAATATGTAAATAAAATCTTTTTTTCTTTACGTTTTCCTATACCTACTTTTTAACAACAATAATAATTATTTTCAATTTTGTATAACCACACGTTGTTGTTGTACACCACATCCTGTCACATTGTTAGTGACAAGTTTACTCACGAACGGGTTTGTCAAGAATACCCATCGGTGAAAGATAAACAAGCAGATGGTTTCGTCTCGTGTACGTCACGGACTCGTAGAGCGAGCTTTCGGAGCGGGAATGACAGGTCAATTGAAGTGAATGGCGCCCGCCGCGCCCCCCGGCCGGAGTGATTCGTGCACTGGATCACGTAGCCATCGTTGGTCAGACAGAACGTGATTCGTTGTTCTGTGCATCAAACAGAGCTTTTTAGGTTTCCGTATCCCGTACGGAAACATATTACTAAGCCTACACCACCGTCTGTCTGTCTGTCTGTCTGTCCTACTGCTGTATCTTTAGAACCGTAACAGGTAGCTGGTTTAAATTTTCACAGAATATGTGTTATTATGGTGGATATAATAACAAATAATGAAATATAGAAAGGGTAAAAAATTAAATGGGGTCTCCATATAAGAAACGTGTATTTTTTCAAGTTTTTTTTGTGGTGCGGAAACCTAGTTGCGCGATTCCAACTCGCACTTGGCCCGTTTTTTAGTTTACACAGAATAAGTATTCGTACGCTATGACTAAGCCTACGCCGCGTCGTATGTCTGTCTGTCTGTCCTACTTCGTGCTGTATCTTGGGAACCGTAATAGCTAGCCGGCTGAAATTTTCACAGAATATGCGTTATTATGGCGGATATAACAGCAAATAAATAATAGAAAAAGTTAAAAATTAAGGGGGTCCCCATACAAGAATCGTGATTTTTCAACTTTTTTTTGTGCGGAAACCTCGATGCGCGAAACCGACTCGCACTTGGCCGGTTTTTTATAGATACGCGAGACACTTGGCGCCGTCAGCGTGGATTGTTGTACCGAACTACCGATGACGCTCAAAGCATGAAGTGCCTCGTTCGCCGTTCTTTGTGCCAGTGCACCAATGACGTATCAATAAAAGCTCTTTGCAGTGCACAGGTTCATTTGTTTAAATTATAAGGGAATCAGAAATGCACGCAATTCGTTGTTCTGTGGGTCAAACTGTTCGAGAACCGGTGCGCCACCTGAAAGCCATTGTCGTGCCTGCTGTTCCTGCGATCCTGCGGAACCACTCCTTGAAGTTGTGCCGGACACGACACATCGGTCCGATGCGACGCGGTTACCGCACCCCGCGCCCCTCTGGCGCGGCGTGCGTCCGCACTAGTGTTGTAAATTGACCGTCAATGACCATAAAGTCCCGTCAATGACCACTAAAAGAGCGGTCAATGACCGTCAACGTCCTAAAAAGTCGTCGTCTCGGCGTCGTCGAGCGACGTTGCCGGTTGTCATCAAGACGTTGTCCGCTACCGACGCCGAAATTGAAACGTTGCCGCACTGCTGCTCGGGCAACGTCCATCGACAACTTCTGAGAACAAAATACGTTGTGGAGTCGCAATATTTTAGCGCGCGTTTAAAAATATAAAATAAGTGTGCTGTATGTAGTTGTATCATTTTATTATTATACTCAACATAGATTAATGTGAATATAAAATTACTTAAGAAATACAAATAGGTAGTGTTATTAAATAGAACTTTAATTAAACAAGACTTATAACTATTTTTTAAAGTTAATGTTAGGAAGTGTAAATATCTACTTTGCAGTATTATAAAATGCCCACCTAATAAAATTAATTAACCTTTTAACTAAGAACCTACACTAATAGTATGCAATATACTGGATAAGACAGGTGATTTAAATCCTCATAGCATATAATAAATAATTATTAAATGAAAACTATTTGAAATCGGAAAAACAAAACTACTCGTAGGTACCTTGGAACAAAATTTTTATTTTAAATTGTATCTAGCAACTCCATGGATGACCAACTCTCATTCCGTTTTCGTGTTCGTTTGAGCGAGCGAGCGGCGCGGCGTCCATGACGCGAACAGTTCAGACGGACAAGTTGACATGCAAGCAAGTGTGCAAGTTACGTGCAGCATGCATGTTACATTATCTTGTTTGATACTTGCATACAATGCGTTTAGCAACATTTTGAATTTTTCCTATCATATCATATCACATTTGAACATAATTTTTTCTTCATTGCACTACCGCAATGGAAAGGATACCGCATACTTGGTGGTAGGGTTTAACCCGCCCGGGCTGGTACCACCGCACTGAATGAAACGTCGGTCGAAACGGCTATGTAAATAGTTTGTGTTTTCCGACCAGTTCAGTGTGGCCGGCACGATCAAAGGGGGAAGCACAGACATGGCACCTAGTTCACCCGGTGTTATGGGCTGACATCACGGACGTTGTAGGTGATGTAGCCAACCGTGTCAGTTTCCATAAAAAAAGGAACTTGGGTCAAATTGGGCTCATAGTCCAACAGAGATGAGTCATATATCATTGTAAAGGGTTCGATTAGTACTTCAAGTTTTACTAAGGGCATTAAGTTCAAATCAATTGCAAAAAAAAAGATATACATGAAAATAGCTTATTCAGAAAATGATTAATATTTTTGGTTATTGTGGCAATAAAAACAATTTTTAAAATTAAAATATACTCTTATTTATATATTGCTTATAAAAATAAATATATGTATAAATTGCTTAGTAATTAATAGTATTAATAGCTTTATTGTGTTTGTTAATAATCAGCTTTATTCTCGACGACGAGCTACACGAGCGACGCGGAGCAGCGCAGGCGACGCGTCGACGCGTTCCCGTTACTCTCCACTGCCCCCTCACCCCTTAATTATTATATTTAATACACCTTATACTAAAAATTTCATATATGTCGTAAATCAGAATCTAAAATACATGTATAAACCGCATAAAAATTCATGAATTCTGCCCAGATGAAAGTTTATATTTTTATATAAAAAAAAATTAATAACTTAATAACCCCGATGGGTCAAAAATTATTTGATATATATATATTTATGGTGGAACAAATATATTAACAGTTATCTCATCTCTGTTGGTGGGTGAGCCCAGGCTTCATACATTTTTGCCCATCCCCCTTTCATAAGAAGATAAGTATTGGTGAGTAACAAATGTACTTAAAACAAAAAAAAACATTCTAAATATTGTAAGCGTAATAAATAAGATCGACGAAGCAATAAACAATATTTTGATAGCAGTCCAGCAAGATAGCTTTCTACTTGCCTTCTCTGTCCACTGGTAGGTATTATGCCAGCAGAACATGCCAGTGGAATGTTTCCTCGGCGTTGTCGACCGCGCGCGCCGCCGCCGCACGCGACGACGACGTTGCCGTTTCGCATCGACGTGACGTCGCTCGCACTCACTCGGTCGGACTCGGACTTAAGTAGCCGTTTGCTGCGCACGCACGCTTAGCGTTTGCATTGCACCATTTGCACCACGTGTTAGTCAGCGACTTGTTAGTTGTGTGTGTGTATTCTGTTAGTTCGAAAAAATGCCTGCTTTTGGAGGCAAAAAGCAGGCATTTTTTCGAACTAACAGAATACGATTAATTAAAAAAACTAATTAATTATCAAACTTTTAATATGGAGTGTTTTTAAAATAACGTTACATACCTACTTTTACTTTTGCTAATAAAGTAGGTACCTACCTACCTATGTGAAATTTTTTGTTTGTTTCTGTTTTAACTTTAAGAGAAAACGAGAAAATAAATTTTCCCCGTATTATAAACAACTTTTGCCAAGAAACTATGCATCTATTCGTAATGGTTTCCAAGAAAATAATTATTATAAAATTAATAAGGACGGAGCTGCGCGGCGGCGCGGCGCAGAGGTGGGCGCGGGGGCAGGCGGCGCGGGAGCTGCGCGCGAATCTGCCGCGCGCCGCCTCCGCTCCCCCGCGCCCATCTCCGCGCCGCGCCGCTCCTTCCGTCCTTATTATTTATAATAATATAGTTCATTTTTTAAACAATTTGTCGCCATCGCCAACGATTTGCTTTTAACCCTAACCACAGATCCCTAACTATACTCATTTGTTTCACTCGTTTGCAATTATTACAGGTAAAAGAGAGACAGCGCACAGCGTACTGCCTGGCCTGATAGCGTGTCGCGCGCGCGGCCGCTGCAGCACAGACATCAAAGAGACGCCGCTGGGGCGGCGGCCCTTTGATATCTGTGCGCCGCGCAGCTGCCTACCTACTTAGCTCATGTGTTGCTTGCATGCGTTGCGTCCAATACAGTGCGTAAATAAGTAGGTAAACATCGACATTTTCGTCGTCGTTCAAGGTCGCACGTTGCACACACACGCACGCGCGATGTGTGTTGTGCAGCGCAATATAGTAGGTACCTACCTACAAACGTTGGTTACCTACAACTACGATTCAAATAATCAACCTACCTAAACACTAAATAAAAGGAGATAGGTACAAAGTTTACGCCGCCACTCTGTTCAATTGTCAATCTAGAGTCTAGAGTATTCCATTGCAAGTCCTTTCGGGTTGGGTTGGTTAGGTTAGTTTTAAAATAAATTTAATTTAATAATTCCAAGAAATACGTGTAGGGTAGACTATTCGCACCGCACTCATGCATGCCCACGAGTGAAATTCCGTGTTATAGGTATGTTGTTAGTGATTGAGTGCTACCTACCCTGTTAGCGCTGGAAAAAGTCCGAGGTAGGTAGGGTAGGTATGATTGATTATATTATATACATTGATGTTATATATATAAGTTATTGGAGTTGATCGATTGAATCTTGTTCGAATACTTTGCAAAACGTGGTGTTCAGTGTTGTGCTCTAATTTACCAGAGGTCTTGTAGCACAACACCGATTACTCTGCTTGCCCCGATTGTAGGGATTCAGCGTGTGTGTTATATATATAGTTATTGGAGTGTAACCCGCTCTATTTTTTTCAACATAGAATATTACGATTTCTTTTATAGTTTTTTATTTAATCACCTAGGTAGATACCTACATTATATCAAGAAAAACTAATAAAAATTTAAAATAAGATCCATCCTTCTGCACACGCGCGGCGCGTCAAGAACGCCTGGCTCACTCCTTATGGAAGGCGTCGCGCGGCGTCGTCGTGCCGAGCTTGCGGCGTCGCATAAAAGCCGTCAATGACCGGTCATTGACGGACGTTTTCCATTTTTTGGAAGTTTTCCGTTTGGTCAACGTCGGTAATTGACGGCCTTTGCATCACTAGTCCGCACTCGCCTCGGCCCGCCGCCCTGGCAGTCGATCACACCTAGTGATGCAAAGGCCGTCAATTACCGACGTTGACCAAACGGAAAACTTCCAAAAAATGGAAAACGTCCGTCAATGACCGGTCATTGACGGCTCTTATGCGACGCCGCAAGCTCGGCACGACGACGCCGCGCGACGCCTTCCATAAGGAGTGAGCCAGGCGTTCTTGACGCGCCGCGCGTGTGCAGAAGGGTGGATCTTCTTTTAAATTTTTATTAGTTTTTCTTGATATAATGTAGGTACCTACCTAGGTGATTAAATAAAAAACTATAAAAGAAATCGTAATTTTCTATGTTGAAAAAAATAGAGCGGGATACACTCCAATAACTTATATATATATATAATCAATCATACCTACCCTACCTACCTCGGACTTTTTCCAGCGCTAACAGGGTAGGTAGCACTCAATCACTAACAACATACCTATAACATGGAAATTCACTCGTAGGCATGCACGAGTGCGGTGCGAATAGTCTACCCTACACGTATTTCTATAAGGAATTATTAAATTAAATTTATTATAAAACTAACCTAACCAACCCAACCCGAAAGGACTTGCAATGGAATACTCTAGACTCTAGATTGACAATTGAACACAGTGGCGGCGTAAACTTTGTACCTATCTCCTTTTATTTAGTGTAGGTAGGTTGTTTATTTGAATCGTAGTTGTAGGTAACCAACGTTTTTAGGTAAGTACCTACTATATTGCGCTGCACAACACACATCGCGCGTGCGTGTCTGTGCAACGTGCGACCTTGAACGACGACGAAAATGACGATGTTTACCTACTTATTTACGCACTGTATTGGACGCAACGCATGCAAGCAACACATGAGCTAAGTAGGTAGGCAGCTGCGCGGCGCACAGACATCAAAGGGCCGCCGCTTTGATGTCTGTGCTGCAGCGGCCGCGCGCGCGACTCGCTATCACGCCACGCAGTACCACATATTACTTAATGCAGTACGCTGTGCGCTGTCTCTCTTTTACCTGTAATAATTGCAAACGAGTGAAACAAATGAATATAGTTAGGGTTAAAAGCAAATCGTTGGCGATGGCGACAAATTGTTTAAAAAATGAACTATATTATTAATTATTATAAATAATAAGGACGGTAGGAGCGGCGCGGCGCGGAGATGGGCGCGGGGGAGCGGAGGCGGCGCGCGGCAGATTCGCGCGCAGCTCCCGCGCCGCCTACCACCCCCCCCCCCCCCCGCGCCCACCTCTGCGCCGCGCCGCCGCGCAGCTCCGTCCTTATTAATTTTATAATAATTATTTTCTTGGAAACCATTATGAATAGATGCATAGTTTCTTGGCAAAAGTTGTTTCTAATACTGGGAAAATTTATTTTCTCGTTTTCTCTTAAAGTTAAAACAGAAACAAACAAAAAATTTCACATAGGTAGGTAGGTACCTACTTTATTAGCAAAAGTAAAAGTAGGTATGTAACGTTATTTTAAAAACACTATATTAAAAGTTTGATAATTAATTAGTTTTTAACACTAATAGATCAATACACAATTAAACACTTATTTATCTATTTCCCTTTGATTTTTACAGATTATTTAGGGCAACCTACTTTATTAGCAAAAGTAAAAGTAGGTATGTAACGTTATTTTAAAAACACTCCATATTAAAAGTTTGATAATGAATTAGTTTTTTTAATTATCGTATTCTGTTAGTTCGAAAAAATGTCTGCTTTTTTCCTCCAAAAGCAGGCATTTTTTCGAACTAACAGAATACAGACACACAACTAACAAGTCGCTGACTAACACGTGGTGCAAATGGTGCAATGCAAACGCTAAGCGTGCGTGCGCAGCAAACGGCTACTTAAGTCCGACCGAGTGAGTGCGAGCGACGTCACGTCGACGCGAAACGGCAACGTCGTCGTCGCGTGCGGCGGCGGCGCGCGCGGTCGACAACGCCGAGGAAATATTCCACTGGCATGTTCTGCTGGCATAATACCTACCAGTGGACAGAGAAGGCAAGTAGAAAGCTATCTTGCTGGACTGCTATCAAAATATTGTTTATTGCTTCGTCGATCTTATTTATTACGCTTACAATATTTAGAATGTTTTTTAGTATTAAGTACATTCGTTACTCACCAATACTTATCTGCTTATGAAATTTCCATTGCGGTAGTGCAATGAAGAAAAAATGATGTTCAAATGTGATATGATATGATAGGAAAAATTCAAAATGTTGCTGGCCGCATTGTATGCAAGTATCAAACAAGATAATGTAACATGCATGCTGCACGTAACTTGCACACTTGCTTGCATGTCAACTTGTCCGTCTGAACGGTTCGCGTCATGGACGCCGCTCGCTCGCTCAAACGAACACGAAAACGGAATGAGAGTTGGTAATCCATGGAGTTGCTAGATACAATTTAAAATAAAAATTTTGCTCCAAGGTACCTACGAGTAGTTTTGTTTTTCTGATTTCAAATAGTTTTCATTTAATAATTATTTATTATATGCTATGAGGATTTAAATCACCTGTCTTATCCAGTATATTGCATACTATTAGTGTAGGTTCTTAGTTAAAAGGTTAATTAATTTTATTAGGTGGGCATTTTATAATACTGCAAAGTAGATATTTACACTTCCTAACATTAACTTTAAAAAATAGTTATAAGTCTTGTTTAATTAAAATTTTATTTTATAACACTACCTATTTGTATTTCTTAAGTAATTTTATATTCACATTAATCTATGTTGAGTATAATAATGAAATGATACAACTACATACAATTAAGTAATCTGTGATACAGCACACTTATTTTATATTTATATACGCGCGCTAAAATATTGCGACTCCACAACGTATTTTGTTCTCAGAAGTTGTCGATGGACGTTGCCCGAGCAGCAGTGCGGCAACGTTTCAATTTCGGCGTCGGTAGCGGACAACGTCTTGATGACAACGGTCAACGTCGCTCGACGACGCCGAGGCGACGACTTTTTAGGACGTTGACGGTCATTGACCGCTCTTTTAGTGGTCATTGACGGGACTTTATGGTCATTGACGGTCAATTTACAACACTAATCACACCACGGAGTCAAGTATAGTCGCTTTGAGTCAATAATAATTCTCAGTCGTTTTATTACACGTTTATACACAGCTATCATAGTGTTTCATTTGGACCTTAAACACTAACACCCTACATAGGACACTCGCATATAGTAGCTAAAGTGCCACAACTGGTGACCGACCGACGTGATTCGCGCGCGATTTAATTGTGGACATCTAGTGTTTTAGTGACATTCAGTGTTTTAAGTGACATTTAGTTTGAGTAGAGACTGGGAATCATGAGTAACGACGGAGAGCATGCACACTTAGTGGCGCAAGATGCAACACCGTGTGGGGCGACAGGTGAATTGGCGGCTTTGTCGGTGTCAAGCCGCATTCCAGAGTTTTGGCGGCAACAACCTAAACTGTGGTTCATACAGTTTGAGGCCATCACGGCTTCGCAGAGGCTGAGCGACGACCAACGGTGGCAGACGGTCATCGCAAAATTGCAGCTCCCCGACCTGCAACACGTGAGCGATCTGCTCACCTCACCTCCGCCAGAGCGCAGGTACGATGCGCTGAAAGCGCGTCTAATCTCCGCAAATGCAGACTCGGAACTCCGGCAGTTTCAAAAACTGCTCGGAGAAATGCAGTTGGGTGACCAACGACCGTCGCAGCTCCTCCGACGTATGCGGGACCTGGCACGAGATAAGGTGAGCGACGACGCCCTTAAATTCTTGTGGGCCGGTCACCTCCCGACGGCTGTACGCGCTGTCCTGGCAGTAAGCGACAAGGAGAGTTTAGAAGACCTAGCCGTCATTGCAGACAGCGTCCTTGAAAACACACGCTGCACTCAGGTGAACGAACTTGCACCTGCACCTGTCGCATCACAGTCATGTGAAATGCAGGCGTCAGTCGCCGCTCTCGCCACACAAATGGCATGCATGTGTGCCGAAATCGCCTCGATACGCGATGAGCAGGCTCAACAGCGACGCCCACACCGTCCCCGCTCGCGGACACCGGCACACAGGTACAGATCCAGCTCGCGTACAGGTGCATCGGAACAGAAGGCCGGCTGGCTATGCTGGTACCACCATACATTCCGCGAGAAGGCCAACAAATGTGAGCAGCCATGCGCGTGGAAGGACCAGACGAAAATGCAATCGGAAAACTAGACGCAGTGCAGCCTAAGGCGGAGGTCTGCACATTGGAAAATTCCAAACGCCTTTATATAACCGACCGCAACTCGGGCATAAATTTTCTCATAGACTCCGGAGCAGACATCTCGGTACTGAGTAGGAACAAAGGCTCACCCTCGGATTATGTTTTATACGCGGCAAACGGGTCGGCGATAACCACATACGGTGAGAAGTCACTAACTCTCGATCTCGGACTAAGAAGGCCATACAAATGGAGTTTCGTGGAGGCGAACGTGCGGATGCCTATAATAGGCGCAGATTTCTTGGAGTATCATAACCTGCTCGTGGATCTGAGGAATCGACGTCTAATCGATGGTACAACGGAACTCCACGTGAAAACTACAGCAATATCGTCCGATCAACCGACAATAAAAACCGTCTGCGCCGGCGACCCATTTGGTGAGATAATAGCCTCCTTCCCCAACGTAACAAAGCCGTCCGTTTTCGGAAAGGAAGCCATAAAACACAGCGTCGAGCACTATATTGAGACAAAAGGCCCCCCCGTTCACTGCCGACCTAGACCCCTTGCTCCGGACAAGTACAAAAAAGTTAAACAGGAAATCGAGACAATGCTCGAACTCGGTATTATACAACCCAGTAAGAGTCCGTGGGCTTCGCCGATACATGTGGTCGACAAAAAAAACGGTGACATCAGAATCGTAGATGATTACCGATTACTCAATGGAAACACGATTTTGGACGCATATCCCACTCCACGATTACATGACTTCACCTACATTTTACACAACAAAAGGGTATTCTCCAAGATTGATCTTAACAAAGCTTACCATCAAATACCGGTTCGTAAAGAAGACATTCCTAAGACAGCGGTAACCACACCTGTCGGCCTGTTTGAATACCGACGCATGTGCTTCGGCCTAAAAAACGCTGGGATGTCTTTCTGCAGGTTTATTCACACCGTTCTACAAGGACTAGATTATGTCTTCGCCTACGTTGACGATATAATAATAGCATCCGAGGACGAGGAAGCACACAAAAAACATCTGCGAGAAGTCTTACGACGCCTCGACGCGCACGGCATTACTTTAAACATGCAGAAGTCAGAATTCAATCGGTCACAGCTGACATTCCTTGGATACTCCGTTTCCCCGGAAGGGATCACTCCGCTACCCGAAAGAGTCTCAGCGTTGAGCAATTACAAAAAACCCACCACGGTTCTCGAGTTACGACGATTCATTGGTGCCATAAATTTCTATCGAGAATGCTTGCCAAACGCTGCAGTTTATTTAGCACCACTCAATAGATATTTGGTGAACTCAAAGAAACGAGACAAAACAATAATTCAATGGACACCGGAGGCAGACGTAGCTTTCGATAATTGTAAAGAGGCAATTAAGAATGCGTGTATGTTGGCGCACCCCGCAGCGGGAGCTCAACTAAGCATAATGACAGATGCCAGCAACACTAGTGTCGGAGCTGTATTGCACCAACATTCATCAAAGGGGAGACAGCCATTGGGTTTCTTTAGTAAGACGTTGAGTGAGACACAGCGCAAATACAGCACATACGACCGAGAGCTGTTAGGTATCTACATGGCGGTCAAGCACTTCCGTCGGCTCATCGAGGGATCGTTTGTTAAAGTTTATTGCGACCACAAACCTCTAACTTTCGCCTTCAAGAAAAACGAAACAACTAATGATACGCCGAGACGATTACGCCAGCTTGACTACATATCACAATTCGTGTCAAGCATCGAACAAATCGCCGGCGAAGACAATCCTGTGGCAGATTTTCTGTCACGCCTCGCCGAAATCAATTGTCCCAGCGCAATAGACTATGAGAAACTGGCACAAGAACAACAAGCAGACGAAGAGCTGAAGGAATTTATTTCACGAGAAAAGTCAACTCTTCGATTAGTTCAGATTCCGGCCATCAAATTGAATGTTTATTGTGACACGACCGGCGGAAAGACAAGGCCGTACCTCACGAAGAACTTTCGCCATCAAGCCTTCACGACCATACATGGTATTTCACATCCAGGCGTAAGAGGAACGCGCAGGCTGATGAAGGAGAAATTCTTTTGGCCCGGCATGCTGAACGACGTCAAGGAGTGGACAAAGTCGTGCCTACCATGCCAGAAGTCGAAGGTATCACGGCATACAAAGTCGCCATTTGGGAAGTATGAACCAAGTGATCGGTTTCAGCACCTGAATGTGGACATGGTTGGTCCACTCATGCCTTCAAATGGATACCGCTACGCAGTGACGATCGAGGACCGAGCAACAAATTGGCCAGAGGCAATCCCCGTCAGCGACATGTCGGCAGAAACTGTCGCGAGGGTTGTCTACGAGCACTGGATTGTCCGTTTCGGCTGCCCCCTACGAATTTCCACAGATCAAGGACGTAACTTCGAGGCAGAGCTGTTTCAGAACCTTGCGAAGTGCATGGGTATTAAAAAAATCAGGACAACCAGCTATTACCCGCAATCGAACGGCCTTATCGAAAATTTTCACCGAAGTATGAAAGCAGCATTAATGGCCCGATCAAACAGCGAGAACTGGGCAGAAGAATTACCATCAGTGTTATATGGTCTGAGAGCAGCTCTTCGAGACGACACATCAATCAGCGCAGCTGAAATGGTTTATGGAACCACTATTAGACTGCCGGGAGAGTTTTTCGAACCTTCACCAGCATCGTACACCGTCGACGAGAGCTATGTGGACAAACTTCGCGAACACATAAGCAAAATAGCTTCTGTACCTAAGCGCGAAGCTAGGCAGACGTCAGTTTTTGTGCATACGGAACTAAGTAGGTGCACACACGTGTTCGTCAGGTGTGATCGCGTGACACGACCTCTCACACCACCTTACGAAGGACCATTCCCGGTAATAAAAAAGAAAGACAAATATTTTATAGTAAAACTTCCTAACAGGGAAGTCGCAATAACATTGGACAGGCTGAAACCGGCTTTCTTACCCAACAATGAAAGAAACTGTTCACGCGACGCACCTGCCGACTCCGCCCAAGTACCTACAACGAAGCCTAGTCCCACATCTCATACCCATAATTCAAGTGAGACAGACACTACAATACCATATCACGTGTCTAAGTTCGGTAGAATATGTAAAAAAACTGTTCGTTTTGCAGAACAATAACTTTCGTTTCATTCTCACCCATATCGACGACCAGCTGAGTGCCGGTCAGCGTCCCGGTTTGTCTGTGAACCATAAAAATAGTGAAAGTGCAGTGAAATAAACAAATAACAGGTGTATCTGAGGCGCTAAGCCCCATCCAAACAAAGTGCAATGGTGTGGACAAAAAAAATTACCATAAAACTATTACAAACAATAATGATACTCGAACTGTTTATTGCTTGCACCAGAAACATTATGAAAGGACTAATATTACGCTATTTACTTTATACTTCTTACTTTTATGTCGTGATTATAGTTATGTTAATAATATGTTGCTTAAAATGAGTTCAATTTAAACTTTCTTTGTGTCACATAATCTATTTGAAAGTGATAAATGTGCATGTATTAGTTTTAACAAAGCCGCAATCAATCTTAGAAATCGCAATAACGTTTTGTGAGTTGTATTAGGAAGCATACAAATGTTGGAAAACCTGTCGTTTAACATCCGTCAAGGAAATCTACGACAGATCCGTCAACTTGTTAGAGTATCATTTCATTCGCATCACTTATATTTTATAACAATAGCGCTAATACCTGCTGTTCCAAGATACACTGAATAGTTTGTAATTTAATTTGAACATTTAATAGTTTTAATTTATTGTATAATGTTTAATTTGTAAGATTAGACACAAATATCGCAAGATCGTACGTAGTTATAACTATAACTTATAATAACGCACGTTTCATCAAATGCATTCTTGTTCAAACAATAAACCTCGTTCGTACACACGGGCGTAAAGCACTTATGCTGAAAGATGTAAAGAATTTTACGACAACGGAAGATTACGCACAAAACTCCATGCCCAACGCTTGTAGTTTTGCCTGATCGCAATGTCGATTTTTCATAATACACTTACTCATTACTTTTACTTAATTAATAATCGTAGTATGCATGCATCTTAACGTAATCAGTAAATTATAGAAGAAATGTATTATATTTTACACAATTATTTTCATACAGCGGTATGGTTTATTGATTTTGTGTAAATTTACACCTCATTCTGTGTTAGTTAGTACTTCGAATTAGTTAAAAAGTTAGTGTAGAAATTTTAATGGTACGTGTTCTCAAATCTATGCCTATGCCTATCTACGATTGTGTTATGTAATAGGTATTAAGCTTAGTCATACTTGTGTGTGAAATTATTGGCGGTCTCTCTCTTTGCAAAACAAAAGGACTCTCGCCTCAGCGGTTTTTACGACCGCATTGGTGAGCACAATCATCTAGGGTCATTGTTAGGATAGTTTTATTGCACCTCTTCAAATTTTTCAAGTGTCTCTTTTGTACGCCATCATTTCTGTGGTTCCTGGCACCCTGTATGTTATTGAAATGTTTTTATCTTTCTAATCGTGTTTATATGTCGTCTTTAAAATGTTTTCTATATTTGTAGTAAGTGGAGGCAGTCGTATAAAAGCAGATAACTGTCACAAGTAATGAACGATTCGTAATTAAAGGTAATTTTGGTAATTAAAAGCAGATAACTGTCACAAGCAATGAACGATTCGTAATTAAAGGTAATTTTGGTAATGTTGTAATGACAAAATTTTTTTCATAAAGGGGGAAATTGATGTGCCGGACACGACACCAGAGGTGTCTGTCGTGTCGGTTTGCGGCACGAAATCGCGCACGACAGTTTCGGGTACAGCCCGAACACGGTGCGTGCAAGCCGAAATGTTCCGAGCACGATCGTGTTTCCGTGCTAGCTAGGCCAGCCCGACGCCCGGTCGACACGATAAGCACGAACCGTGTTGACGGCATGCTGATGTGATTATGCGCGCGCGTACCTACAAGAATTTAGGATTTCTTTATTTATTTCTTACTTATACAATGTCAGCCCAACGCAAAATTTTTCCTATAATTAGGAATAAGATGTCAAAGAAACAAAAGAAACTCTTTTGTTTTGGGATTAGTCTGGCTACACTAGACTGCAGCCCTGCCTGTCTTGTCAGCTTAATTTACGAAGTTGTAGACGGCAATTTCGGACACAGCCTGAACACGGTTCGTTCTGTCTAGCCGAAATATTCCGACTAGCTGCTGAAGTTTCCAGGCTAGCTAGGCCAGCCTGAAGCTTGGGCAACACGATCGGCACGAAACGTGTCGACGGATCGCTGATGTGGTTATAGGTACCTACATACATTTCTCACACAAACATAATTTTTTCGTGTCTGTATGGGGCCGGTAGGTACTTTAAAAGAATAGCTCCACTGCATCTCTCCCCGTGCATGTCGTAAAAGGCGACTAAGGGATAAGGACAAGATGCCGTGCTAAAGGGCGACAGGCTAGCCCCCTCTCACCTTGGCACGGTCCTTCCACCGAGTCATGCAGCGGGTGGGTTTTCGTGCCTCACTTGCTGCTTGATAGTTATCTTGTCGGAATACTTTGCTAATCCGACAGTGTGAAGTGAAAACATAAAAAAAATACTTTTGTTTCGTACCTGGATGGACAAGTATATATATTTATATATTTATTTATTGGTGTATTATATTTTAGATATTTATTTAGCGATTTATATGTAGGTATATATTTATATTGCTTTTATTTAACTAGGATGTATTTATATGTATTATTATTTATTAATAAGTATTCTTATTATTATTTTATATTCAATTCTCACGCTCAATTCTTTTGCTACTACCTACTTACATTCCACTATATTAATCGACTCACAAACATCCAAAGGTTGACTGTAAGAAATCTCTTTTAGGGATAAGTCCGCCTTTGCACCTCATGTAATTGTTGTTTTTACTTATTATTGATGTATGTTTCTAGGAGCAATAAAGAATTTTCTATCTATCTATCTAATCGTGGTGGTCGGTGTTGTGCTGTAATTTACCCGAGTTGCAGCACAACACCGAATACTCTGCTTACCCCGATTGTCGGGATACAGCGTTATGTATGTATGTATTTTTTCGTTTAACTTTACTTATACAGGGTGTTTCAGGATAGGTTTTCGTAAATTCAGGGTTCGAAAGGGGTTCATATTTGAAGACGAAAAGCTCTGTAACGTTTTCCCCGATTCGATTATTTTACAGTACTTTTTGGTGAAAATCGAGTCATCAAGATTTGGTGGAGTCATCAAGACTGGATGAGTATTTCCTATTCCTTAAGTTTCTCAAACCTATCCTGCCTGATACAGCCTGTATATATTGTAAGTAATAATTTTGATAGAACTGACATGGATTTAACACAACCTCCCGGTTGAGAGGCGGTGTCCGTCCGTACTCTCTCCCTCAGTACCACGTGGCCACCATGTTGAAAAATCGCAGATTATTTCGTTTGCCTTTTAATTATTATTATCATAGCATACGTACTTTAAACTAGAAAGAGAGTAGTGAGAAAGGTGGAGGGGGTAACTAGACAGGAATAAAATAACTAAATCGTTCACTTTTTTGCCAGTCTTCCCGCTGTCTTCTTTCTATCTAGTGGTCATTTAATGCGCTTGCGTTTCGTGCGTCACCCTCACCTCTAACCCCGCGCCACCGGCAGCCATGGAATATTTAGAGAACAGAAGTTACACTTCGATCGTACCGATTCTCGAATCGAGGACTCGGCCCACTGGAGTCTACCCGGGGGAACGTTGGGCTCTTTCGGCTTATTTTCGAGTGTGTTCGGCAAACTCGCACCTTTACATCTGTCAGACTTTATTGCTTCGTTCTTGCATTCTGGCGGCTTCGTGTGTGGTTCAGTGTTTTATGTTATTTGTGTTCATTATAGTATAGTGTATAGATTTTTTATTATTGTAAACGAGCGTGAGTGAGATGCGATGAGTGGATTAGAAGACGCAACTATATTCAGCAGTAAACTTCAATCCGGAGAATGGGGAACCGGGAAATCAGTTCAATTTAACTTGAAACACTACCCCGCACTCACTAATACACACATACGCCTTATTAAAAAGAAAGTTTTTAAGTTTCTAGATATTATGTACCTACTTATAAAATAGTTATAATATATCATGTCCCTCTGACTGAACGCACACCTATACTATACTATAACACGAGAACGGGTTAGTGTAATTTCTGTAGATTTTACTCTATTCTGTGTCACTTCACTCGCTCTTTGTCGCTCGCTAGCCTAGCCGCGCGGCGCGAGGCGGCATGTGACGCGTCAATACGTTTGATCTGCCGCCGCGTGCCGCCGACCAATGGCTATCGGCGGGACGCGCTCCGTCACAACGTTTGATTTAAATAGCGATACCGCCAAATAGGAGAAAGAGAGACAGAGGTATGGGCATTACGCATTAGACATGGAATCAAAGATAATTGATCGAATTTCGTATTTTTAATATTATTGCAAGCTTTTATTGAACTTGCAATTTAAGTTTAAGTAGGTATGTATGCAGGTACATAAATGTTAGTTTGTGTGTTCAGTTAATTGCGAATGAAAACGACGAAACCTATACTTAACTGTGTAAAGAGTTTAACGTTACATACAGTTAACTACCTACCTGAAGGCAATAAGTTCACCTTCTACCTGCCTGTACAGTCCATATGTAATATTTAATAATAAATAATTATTAACACACGATTCTTAAAACAATACATACATACATATACATATCACGCACGCTGAATCCCGTAAATCGGGGTAGCAGAGTAATCAGTGTTGTGCTGCAAGATCTCTGGTAAATTAAACACAACACCGACCACCACGTTTCGCAAAGTATTCGGACAAGATTTATCTATCAAGCAGCAATTAAGGCACGAAGACCCACCTGCTGTATGACTCGGTGAAAGTACCGTGCCAAGGTGAGAGGTGGCGAGCCTGTCGCCCTTTAGCACGGCATCTTGTCCTTATCCCTTAGTCGCCTTTTACGACATGCACGGGTAGAGATGCAGTGGGGTTATTCTTTTTAAGTACCGGCCCCACACGGTAATACAATATCATTGCTAAATCATGGCCCAGGCCCACTTGTGGCATAATAACTTCCGTCTCGTGTACAGCGGGCTGGCTCGTGTCGTGCGTAACACGAACACGAAACGGGCCAGCTAGGCTGAGCCGAGTTTAACCGAGCACGCGCGGCGTCGTACACGGGGCGCGCACGCTCGCTTGATTCCTGTGCACCGGGCTACGTTCGTGTCCAACTCGACACGATACGACAGGTCTGCACGACACATCGGTCCGATGCGACGCGGTTACCGCACCCCGCGCCAGAGGTGTCTGTCGTGTCGGTTTGCGGCACGAAATCGCGCACGACAGTTTCGGGTACAGCCCGAACACGGTGCGTGCAAGCCGAAATGTTCCGAGCACGATCGTGTTTCCGTGCTAGCTAGGCCAGCCCGACGCCCGGTCGACACGATAAGCACGAACCGTGTTGACGGCATGCTGATGTGATTATGTGCGCGCGCACCTACAAGAATTTAGGATTTCTTTATTTATTTCTTACTTATACAATGTCAGCCCAACGCAAATTTTTTCCTATAATTAGGAATAAGATGTCAAAGAAACAAAAGAAACTCTTTTGTTTTGGGATTAGTCTGGCTACACTAGACTGCAGCCCTGCCTGTCTTGTCAGCTTAATTTACGAAGTTGTACACGACAATTTCGGACACAGCCTGAACACGGTTCGTTCTGTCTGAAATATTCCGACTACGATCGTGTTTCCTGGCTAGCTAGGCCAGCCTGAAGCTTGGGCAACACGATCGGCACGAACCGTGTCGACGGATCGCTGATGTGGTTATAGGTACCTACATACATTTCTCACACAAACATAATTTTTTCGTGTCTGTATGGGGCCGGTAGGTACTTTAAAAGAATAGCTCCACTGCATCTCTCCCCGTGCATGTCGTAAAAGGCGACTAAGGGATAAGGACAAGATGCCGTGCTAAAGGGCGACAGGCTAGCCCCCTCTCACCTTGGCACGGTCCTTCCACCGAGTCATGCAGCGGGTGGGTTTTCGTGCCTCACTTGCTGCTTGATAGTTATCTTGTCGGAATACTTTGCTAATCCGACAGTGTGAAGTGAAAACATAAAAAAAAAAATACTTTTGTTTCGTACCTGGATGGACAAGTATATATATTTATATATTTATTTATTGGTGTATTATATTTTAGATATTTATTTAGTGATTTATATGTGGGTATATATTTATATTGCTTTTATTTAACTAGGATGTATTTATATGTATTATTATTTATTAATAAGTATTCTTATTATTATTTTATATTCAATTCTCACGCTCAATTCTTTTGCTACTACCTACTTACATTCCACTATATTAATCGACTCTCAAACATCCAAAGGTTGACTGTAAGAAATCTCTTTTAGGGATAAGTCCGCCTTTGCACCTCATGTAATTGTTGTTTTTACTTATTATTGATGTATGTTTCTAGGAGCAATAAAGAATTTCTGTAGATTTTACTCTATTCTGTGTCACTTCACTCGCTCTTTGTCGCTCGCTAGCCTAGCCGCGCGGCGCGAGGCGGCATGTGACGCGTCAATACGTTTGATCTGCCGCCGCGTGCCGCCGACCAATGGCTATCGGCGACGCGCTCCGTCACAACGTTTGATTTAAATAGCGATACCGCCAAATAGGAGAAAGAGAGACAGAGGTATGGGCATTACGCATTAGACATGGAATCAAAGATAATTGATCGAATTTCGTATTTTTAATATTATTGCAAGCTTTTATTGAACTTGCAATTTAAGTTTAAGTAGGTATGTATGCAGGTACATAAATGTTAGTTTGTGTGTTCAGTTAATTGCGAATGAAAACGACGAAACCTATACTTAACTGTGTAAAGAGTTTAACGTTACATACAGTTAACTACCTACCTGAAGGCAATAAGTATTCACCTTCTACCTGCCTGTACCACCAAGCATACATACGGGAGTGGCAACCGTCGAGCGCTATTATATGGGAAAATTAGCCGCGTCTTAGTGCATTATGCTCTTACAATATAAAAGTCTGCGGGATCGAACGTCAGTGCACATGTGACTTGGGGACAAAGAACACGTATATGTGCACTACGCAAAATGGCGAGTTCTGCAGTTCGTACGTGTCGAAAGAACTCAAGATCATCAGGAATAACAAAAGATGGCGTAACCTTTCATAGGTAAGTCATTTTAATGATAATACAACGATTAAAACGTGAAAAATAAAATAATTCCGCGAGTTAGGAGCACGACTGCGCGCCATACCGGGCGCGTACACATGATAGGCAAATTTGACAGACTGAAAAGAAATTTGAAATCAATTATTGTATACGGGGATGTTGTTTATAATAAATGCTATGTTGTCCTTACCTATAATAAAATCCAACGTCTGCTTTCTGTATGTCTGAGTGTCTGTCTGTCCGCTTATAACTCGAGAACCACTGAACCGATTTTAATAACACAAAATTCTACGGATAGCTTGATTCTTCCCATCAACTATAGGCTACTTACTATCACGCTAAATGGCTTATGAGGTTAGCAGTGAAGTGAAATATGAGAGCGGGCGGAGCCGCGGACACAGCTAGTTTATCATAAATGCGAAAGTATATTTGTTTGTTTATTTGTTTGCTATCATGTTGTTTATCATAAATGCGAAAGTATATTTGTTTGTTTATTTGTTTGCTTGTTTTTTTTTAAGTGAAAATTTCTTTAGCGGTGCTTGGCACTTTTTTAGGTGGGTATAAAATTTATAACTCGAAATCGCGACATCGCGTCAGCGTCATTTTTAAAATGAAACCTTAAGTCATTGCATTAAGGGTTAAGTTAGAGTGGCACGGGATCTGCCGGCACACCCGGAGTGCAACTGTTAAGTAGGGTTCGGTAACAGGTTTATGTCTGTCCATTCTACTAAGTTCTGCAAAATGAATGTAGGGTTCCGTAACAAATGCATGTCTGTCCGTTCTACAAAATTTAACAATTTTCAACCAAGGTCCTCCGACGGTTATTTTATAATAAAAGTAGGGTTCCGTAACACGTTTATGTCTGTCCATTCTACTAATAAGTGCTGCAAAATGAATGTAGGGTTCCGTAACAAATGCATGTTTGTCCGTTCTACAAAATTTAACATTTATTTTAAAATGAATGTAGGGTTCCGTAACTAATGCATGTCTGTCCGTTCTACTAAATTTTACATTTTTCAACCAAGGTCCTCCGACGGTTATTTTATAATAAAATTGTCTGTGTGGGCCCTGAATACGAATCCGTTGTCAAAATTCAAAAAAAGTGGCCGCCATTTTGAACTTTTTAGTTACTGGACCGATTGCTTTCAAAATCGATATCTGGGTGTCTGTGTGGGCTCTGAATACGAATCCGTTGTCAAAATTTTATAAAAGTGGCCGCCATTTTGAACTTTTTAGTTACTGGGCCGATTGCTTTCAGAATCGATATCTGGGTGTCCGTGTGGGCTCTGAATACGAATCCGTTGTCAAAATTTAAAAACGTGGCCGCCATTTTGATCTTTTTAGTTACTGGACCGATTGCTTTCAAAATCGATATCTGGGTGTCCGTGTGGGCTCTGAATACGAATCCGTTGTCAAAATTAAAAAAAAGTGGTCGCCATTTTGAACTTTTTAGTTACTGGACCGATTGCTTTCAAAATCGATATCTGGGTGTCTGTGTGGGCTCTGAATACGAATCCGTTGTCAAAATTTTATAAAAGTGGCCGCCATTTTGAACTTTTTAGTTACTGGACCGATTGCTTTCAAAATCGATATCTGGGTGTCTGTGTGGGCTCTGAATACGAATCCGTTGTCAAAATTTTATAAAAGTGGCCGCCATTTTGAACTTTTTAGTTACTGGACCGATTGCTTTCAAAATCGATATCTGGGTGTCCGTGCGGGCTCTGAATACGAATCCGTGGTCAAAATAAAAAAAAAGTGACCGCCATTTTGAACTTTTTAGTTACTGAACCGATTGCTTTCAAAATCGATATCTGGGTGTCTGTGTAGGTTCTGAACACGAATCCGTTGTCAAAATTTAAAAAAGTTTCCGCCATTTTGAACTTTTTAGTTCCTGGACCGATTGCTTTCAAAATCGATATCTGGGTGTCTGTGTGGGCTCTGAATACGAATCCGTTGTCAAAATTTTATAAAAGTGGCCGCCATTTTGAACTTTTTAGTTACTGGACCGATTGCTTTCAGAATCGATATCTGGGTGTCCGTGTGGGCTCTGAATACGAATCCGTTGTCAAAATTTAAAAACGTGGCCGCCATTTTGATCTTTTTAGTTACTGGACCGATTGCTTTCAAAATCGATATCTGGGTGTCCGTGTGGGCTCTGAATACGAATCCGTTGTCAAAATTTAAAAAAAGTGGTCGCCATTTTGAACTTTTCAGTTACTGGACCGATTGCTTTCAAAATCGATATCTGGGTGTCTGTGTGGGCTCTGAATACGAATCCGTTGTCAAAATTTTATAAAAGTGGCCGCCATTTTGAACTTTTTAGTTACTGGACCGATTGCTTTCAAAATCGATATCTGGGTGTCTGTGTGGGCTCTGAATACGAATCCGTTGTCAAAATTTTATAAAAGTGGCCGCCATTTTGAACTTTTTAGTTACTGGACCGATTGCTTTCAAAATCGATATCTGGGTGTCCGTGCGGGCTGTAAATACGAATCCGTTGTCAAAATTAAAAAAAAGTGACCGCCATTTTGAACTTTTTAGTTACTGAACCGATTGCTTTCAAAATCGATATCTGGGTGTCTGTGTGGGCTCTGAATACGAATCCGTTGTCAAAATTTTATAAAAGTGGCCGCCATTTTGAACTTTTTAGTTACTGGACCGATTGCTTTCAAAATCGATATCTGGGTGTCCGTGCGGGCTCGGAATACGAATCCGTTGTCAAAATTAAAAAAAAGTGACCGCCATTTTGAACTTTTTAGTTACTGAACCGATTGCTTTCAAAATCGATATCTGGGTGTCTGTGTAGGTTCTGAACACGAATCCGTTGTCAAAATTTAAAAAAGTTTCCGCCATTTTGAACTTTTTAGTTCCTGGACCGATTGCTTTCAAAATCGATATCTGGGTGTCTGTGTGGGCTCTGAATACGAATCCGTTGTCAAAATTTTATAAAAGTGGCCGCCATTTTGAACTTTTTAGTTACTGGACCGATTGCTTTCAGAATCGATATCTGGGTGTCCGTGTGGGCTCTGAATACGAATCCGTTGTCAAAATTTAAAAACGTGGCCGCCATTTTGATCTTTTTAGTTACTGGACCGATTGCTTTCAAAATCGATATCTGAGTGTCCGTGTGGGCTCTGAATACGAATCCGTTGTCAAAATTTAAAAAAAGTGGTCGCCATTTTGAACTTTTTAGTTACTGGACCGATTGCTTTCAAAATCGATATCTGGGTGTCTGTGTGGGCTCTGAATACGAATCCGTTGTCAAAATTTTATAAAAGTGGCCGCCATTTTGAACTTTTTAGTTACTGGACCGATTGCTTTCAAAATCGATATCTGGGTGTCCGTGCGGGCTCTGAATACGAATCCGTTGTCAAAATTAAAAAAAAGTGACCGCCATTTTGAACTTTTTAGTTACTGAACCGATTGCTTTCAAAATCGATATCTGGGTGTCTGTGTAGGTTCTGAACACGAATCCGTTGTCAAAATTTAAAAAAGTTTCCGCCATTTTGAACTTTTTAGTTCCTGGACCGATTGCTTTCAAAATCGATATCTGGGTGTCTGTGTGGGCTCTGAATACGAATCCGTTGTCAAAATTTTATAAAAGTGGCCGCCATTTTGAACTTTTTAGTTACTCGACCGATTGCTTCCAAAATCGATATCTGGGTGTCCGTGTGGGCTCTGAATACGAATCCGTTGTCAAAATTTAAAAAAACTGGCCGCCATTTTGAACTTTTTAGTTACTGGACCGATTGCTTTCAAAATCGATATCTGGGTGTCCGTGTGGGCTCTGAATACGAATCCGTTGTAAAAATTTAAAAAAGTGGCCGCCATTTTGAACTTTTCAGTTACTGGACCGATTGCTTTCAAAATCGATATCTGGGTGTCTGTGTGGGCTCTGAATACGAATCCGTTGTCAAAATGTAAAAAAGTGGCCGCCATTTTGAACTTTTTAGTTACTATGGCGGTTATTATATTATTATTTAAAATGGCGGCCACTTTTTTACATTTTGACAACGGATTCGTATTCAGAGCCCACACAGACACCCAGATATCGATTTTGAAAGCAATCGGTCCAGTAACTGAAAAGTTCAATATGGCGGCCACTTTTTTTAAATTTTGACTAGAGATTCGTATTCAGAGCCCACACATACACCCAGATATCGATTTTGAAAGCAATCGGTCCAGTAACTAAAAAGTTCAAAATGGCGGCCACTTTTTTTAAATCGCGAGATTAAAACACCATGAATATTATTAAACCGGAAAAAAATATTGTTTTAAGGAAGACTCCAATCTTTTACTCTGTTCCTCGAAGTTTAGGTAAATAAGCCCTACTTATTCCTATCACTGATTATTAGTACAACTTTTCAAAAATATTAGAACAACAGTCTGGTTTAATTTTTCAATATTTTTTTTTTGGATTCAAACAATAATATTCGTTCAGTAAAAACTATTTGAAATAATATTACAAATAACAATTTAAATATTCACAAATATACCGCAACATCATCGTCCGTCAGACTGGCATTCGTAGTGATCCCGTCAAGTTGCCGTCAAGCAAGGCTTCCGATTGGTCGGACGGTCGGCTCTTACTACCAGATACCCGAGCCAAGCCAGCGATAACAAACCTGTCGCTGGCCTTGCTCGCTCTGTCTCTCTCCATATCGCAGGGCGCGATATGGGTAACGGAGATAGACAAGTCACGTCATAAAAGATTAAATTGCGATTTCGATTTTCGTAGTAGTAGGGATTTTTGGCTAGCCGTGCTCCGATACAAACGCAGTAGCGTTGCGTCTCCCGTATGTATGCTCGGTGGCCTGTACAGTCCATATGTAATATTTAATAATAAATAATTATTAACACACGATTCTTAAAACAATACATACATACATATACATATCACGCACGCTGAATCCCGTAAATCGGGGTAGCAGAGTAATTAGTGTTGTGCTGCAAGATCTCTGGTAAAATTAGAACACAACACCGACCACCACGTTTCGCAAAGTATTCGGACAAGATTTATCTATCAAGCAGCAATTAAGGCACGAAGACCCACCTGCTGTATGACTCGGTGAAAGTACCGTGCCAAGGTGAGAGGTGGCGATCCTGTCGCCCTTTAGCACGGCATCTTGCTTGTCCTTATCCCTTAGTCGCCTTTTACGACATGCACGGGTAGAGATGCAGTGGGGTTATTCTTTTTAAGTACCGGCCCCACACGGTAATACAATATCATTGCTAAATCATGGCCCAGGCCCACTTGTGGCATAATAACTTCCGTCTCGTGTACAGCGGGCTGGCTCGTGTCGTGCGTGACACGAACACGAAACGGGCCAGCTAGGCTGAGCCGAGTTTAACCGAGCACGCGCGGCGTCGTACACAGGGCGCGCACGCTCGCTTGATTCCTGTGCACCGGGCTGCGTTCGTGTCCAACTCGACACGATACGACAGGTCTGCCCCGCGCCCCTCTGGCGCGGCGTGCGTCCGCACTCGCCTCGGCCCGCCGCCCTGGCAGTCGATCACACCACGGAGTCAAGTATAGTCGCTTTGAGTCAATAATAATTCTCAGTCGTTTTATTACACGTTTATACACAGCTATCATAGTGTTTCATTTGGACCTTAAACACTAACACCCTACATAGGACACTCGCATATAGTAGCTAAAGTGCCACAAAGTGATAAATAAATGATGTTTTGGTGGTAGAAAAAAAAAATAACCAGGGTTAATATATAGAAGATGCGTCGCTACGCGACGCATCTTCTACATATTAACCCTAACCTAATTTTGAGGCGGTGCATGTAGTTTTTGTTACAAGTTTGTATTTCCGAAAATAATTCTTAGGTGGTTATAAAAAAAACTAAACACCCTAAAACAATTTAAACACCGTAACATTGCTTAAAAAAGAAAAAAAAAACAAAAAAAAACCAAAAAGATTCGGTGGGATTCGAACCCATGGTCCAAAAAATGCAAACCCTACATGCTTACCACTGAGCTGACAAGTTACTTAGCCGACCAAACGAATATTGGCTTCTATTGGTTCGCTCCGGGCGAAGGAGTAGGATCGCAGGAACAGCAGGCACGACAATGGCTTTCAGGTGTCGTACGCGTTCGAGAACAGTTTCGATCTATTCCGTTTTCTTTTCTGAACTGACTTGTATGTAAATATTAGCAAAATTGAGCTTGTAATAATAACACATTATCTGTAGGAATCCGAATACTCGCAATTTACAGGTTACAGGAATATCATGTAGGTAGGTAGACCGCCTAGTAAGGCTAACGTTAAACAGATTTACCTAAATGACATCCCGAACCATGAGCTCAGAATAGTGATAAGTGATATTGGTGGCGGTTGTACATAAATAAACGTATGTACCTACTTATATGCACAGAGGTGCACCGCACTGTGTGTGTGTGGGTGCGATATTTGGACAAATCATCAGGTGCGTATTTATTGACTACCGTATTTATTGGATGTATGTATGTATCTACGCCACTTAAAATTCGGCAGTATTTGTTTTATATGGCCCAGACCTCGTTGACTAATAAAGTTTAAGGTTTATCTAAAGTAGCTTCTTTGATTGCGTTGATTTAGAAGCTTGCTTTTTCTACACCTCAATATGGGTGACGTGCCTACCAAAGCCGTTCGCATAGTTAAAATTCTGCTCACTACAATATCACGATTCTGGTCGTGACTTACAGCTATAGCATGCCAATGATATGTCGGATTGTATTGATGAGAAGGCATATAAATCGGTTGACCCGTTCTCGAGTTATTCGTAGGTACGTCGACGGACGTTGCGTTTTATAACCGCTCAAGTGCCGGAGCCATTTTGCAAAAAGCACCCCTCAAGTGCCAGGCACTTTTCGTCAGAGGGCGTGCGCCCGCGCACTCTCCGCCGCCGCGCGTTCTAGACCATATTTCTAGACTTTTTTCTAAAAAACCTATGTGAAAAGCCTATATTTTCGAAATGTACGTTAAATTTACTAGTCATTGCATTAGTAACACGTCTAGGAATTCTACCGGTTTCAATCAAAACATCAAACGAAAAAAAAAATTTAGCAACCACGCATGCAATCGACAAGAACATTGCATCCTATTGCATCCGCTATGCTTGCAAGAAGGGAATGGCTACGGAGCCCTCAAATTACTTCCGAAACGTAGTTCATTTATCTTCGCACCGACAACAGAAATGCTTGTTCTGATGGCTACGATCGTCTGACTATGCCGTCAGTGCCTATACGATTTTGATTTCAGGTCTAGTATCATTTCAAGTATGGATAGACTGATGAGGATAGGTATATGGAGATAAGCACAGAAATCCGACTAACTTTTGAGTTTTGCGTCACGAACACATGCATGACGCTCTACGCTGACGTAGTTTGACAGGTGCAGCGCGGGCGCACCGCTTGCGACGCAACAGCAGTATATAAAACACCGAAATAGCAACATTGCCACGAGTATGTAGGTAGGCTTATCTAAAGCTCAATATACATACAGTCTATCTACGCCTCCGCATACAGTACCAGCTGCTATGGTACCAGTCTAGTGGAATACTACTAGACGGCCGCCGCGGCGGAGGCAGCGGCGGCGGGGCGGGGCGGGCGGCCGCGGCGGAGCGGCTGTAGTATCAGATATTTATTTATTATGCACACGGCCGGCGCTACTCTTGCGTAGGGTTACCATTTCTAAATTTAAAAGTCCTGACAAAAATCCGGACATTTAAAAAAAAGTCCGGACATTAGTTACAAAATTTAAGTATAAATCCCACACGCGGACTTAATACTTTTGTTTATTTTTAAGTAATTTAATGCGAAAATTTAAAACTCATTCAAAATGTTCCATTCTAAGTAAAACATCCGGACAATGTTCAGACGGAAGGCCTATAGAAGTAGTATAAGTAATATTTCATCTGTGCCTAAAGTCCAGACATGTTCCGAGTTCCGACAAATCCAGGCGGATGGTAACCCTCCTCGCGGTTCAGTCAACATTGTATTGTAGGATTGTAGGTATGACTTGGCGCGCACGCAACGCAATGCAACAGACGGACACCGCCCGCGTATAACTTAGAAGAGCCGGCAATGCTAACTTGGCCTTGAGAGCTCAGCCGCTGCCCCGAGAGGCCCCTCAAAGAACGCTGCTCAAATATGTATTTACAGCACCAGTGAAATCTTTTTTGTAAGAGGAAGTATACAAAATACATAATAGGTATACGCGTTGCAGTCGACAGTTTTATTTATTCAACTGTTACCTACTCTATGCAGCAGTCGAGTGAAGGGGAAGAAATAAATTACACAACGATTTCTCTCTCAATATTGTATTTATTATATTGCTTTGCTTTTTAATTGTCACAGATATTAGGGTCTAGCTTAAAATAAATAACTCGCTCGAAATATCCTTATAAGTACTTGATGGTTGATTCTAATTTCTTTTCCAAAATATCATATCATTTTAAAAAGCCTGTACAGAAAAGCTGCAAAGCAGCGAGCAACCCTTGTACTACCTACCGCCTACCGACAGCAATTTTAGTGAAAACATTTTATGTATTGATAACTTCTAGCTAACGGTTTCTACAAAAAAAAAAGATTTATTTTCACACATTTCATCGGCCATCCAGAAATTCGCAACGCAATCAACGCAATCATTCGAATGCGACAAAGTTATAAAATGAACCTTCTTCATCCAGCCATAGGTAGGTAGGTACTTCATTGTGGAAACACCATTACCAGAGCGAACCTGAATTACTTATATGAAATTATAATGAATGTTGACCACAGAACAGTGAGGGGTGGCCGAGACTGCTCCAAACTGCCGCCGCTGCGCATTCAGTCTGGCTGGCGGGATGGGAGGGAGTGTTAGCACTAATACACTAAAACAGGTGGTGTTAATATTATATTCTATATAACTTAACTCTGGTTCAAGAATATCGCTGTACATTCCGGTACATCTGCGCTAACATTGGAAGCTCGCGGAAATAATGTTTTATTAAAATTTCTAATTCGGCCGCGACATGACGTCATTCGGCCGGTGGAGAACCCCTGTAGTAGCGTGTAGCGAGGAAGAGGTTATTTGCCCATGCGCTGTATGGACCACTCTTGCTGGCAGAGGGGGCAGCGGTTATTTTGCTTCACCCAAAGTGACATGCAGCAGAAATGGAAGCTGTGGTTGCACTCGCCCCACACCACCACGCAGTCCTGCTTGCCGTACGAATCCTTCTTGCTCTCGGCCTGGCAGCGGAGGCACGCGTCTGCAACAAGCCAACGACATACCAACTTCAATCAAACTATCTCTGCAGTTTGCACGTGCACATAGTACTTGTTCCGGTCCTTTTCCATGTCTGTCCGACCGAACTCGTGACCCGAATACGGGCAACGCCAACAGAAAAAAATGATTACTCTGAAACCTACATATTGCTGAGAACAATAATGCAATTAAAGTCATGATAATTATACTATACAAAAATTTGCATCAATAAGTGAATCTAAATTTAGAAAATTATTTCGCAGCAGTGAACAATATCGTTAAGTCATTAAACAAATTAACTGACCATTCAGGCGAGTAATTGACGGGGTTAATACAACGCTAGTGTCATGGTCATGGGACCTTTCCCCCCTCGTCGTCGGCCTCTTTGGATGAATTTTTTTATCTAGCGAACTGAGGCCGTCGAGGGAATTGCTCTATGATTATGGCGGTATAGGTCACCCCGGATCGTGGCAGTCTCTCGAAAGATTAATTATTTTTAAGGTTTGTTCGTTAATTTAATATGCATTACATTGCGTAATATCAATGTATACCTATCTTTTAACGATTAACATTATCGAGTATTAGTTAATTCAAGTTATCATGCGCCATACTGATGAACAACACGTGGAGCTAGATCGCCATTTCCACCATATTTACGTTTCCTATAGGAAACAGATAGAAATGGAAACAATGGATGACAAAGAAACAAATATTTACAGTATATCTTGCAGGTAAATAATTGATAACAAATCGTGTAAACTACGACATTACGTTCTTCAAGGTCGCCTCCTAAAAATAACAATATTGATACCTACATGCGATGCAAGGCAAAAAATAATTTAGACGCATACATTTTTTATGAATTAAATAGTTTTATTTAGACCAATATTTAGGGTTTAATATATAAAAATAAAATGGAAAAATAAAAGACTTAATTTTTTTCTTTTCTATATAAAATCTAAAATAATACGAAAAAAATTCATAGTAATTTGTACATTTTTTTTCCTACAAAAATGATATTTTCATTATTTGGATGGAATCACTCTCTAGAAGCGCTGAACAAATTCCTGAGAGATTTAAATAATTTTAACCCACTACATTTTACACACTGTATTTCGGAAAAATCAATCATATATCTTTATTTAATCACCTCGCAAACAATCAAATATACACTTTGGTTAAATAAAACCCACCAATAAACTACACCAGCTGTCATCCACCACATATATAAAACGGTTCATTCCATGTTCGCTATCCGTCAGAGGTCGGCGCATCTGCAATAATCATGAATCACACATACAATATCACAACACCATAAAGAATGCCCTTGAAAGAGAATGAGAAGTTATCAAGAAACCACCATTATTAATGGTGGTTTCTTGATAATTTCTTGTAGGTTTGTTCATTTGTTTGCCCGTTGGCTGTGGAGCGGTCTATATAAACCGCAAGAGCCGTTAAACAAACAAATGAACAAACCTACATACTTACACTCCATCGAACAACAGATCTCGTGGTGTTCGCAAAGAACCTAACACGTTACGATTCATAACATCATACTTTCACGGAGCTAATAAAATAAAACATCTCATCCAAGACAATCAATCTCCCAATCCTCCAAACTAGCAACGAAACCAACACCTTTTACCTAAACCAACTGCCGTCGTTTTTAAACAAAAAAGTGAACCTGCAGCGTACTATCAAAAAAGCCGCCAAGTGCGAGTTGGACTCGCGCACCGAGGGTTCCGTACCATCACACAATATATTTGTATTATGTAAGCATGCACAAAAATAATTGTGTTTTGGAAAATCGCGAAACGCCTAATAAAAATTACAGCAATGGTCAAACCAGTGTCAATCATTCTTGTAGTTGAAATATACAAAAATATATTTTTTATATGAAATAACTAAAAATTTTAAATTTTCGGATTTTTCCTTTACTTGTGCTGTGAGATCTTGCTGCTCGCCAAATTTAAATACTTTAGGTCAACGGGAAGTACCTACCCTATCTATAGGTTTTGATTTTATTTGCCAGTAGCAAAATATGTGACATAAATGGCCGTATCTTGTGATTGTGTTGACTTAGAAGCTTGAATTTCTTACACCTTCAAGCAAACCTAGACCTATTATTTGATATTAATTTCATCTTGCTACCTCTACCCGTTCCTGAGAAAAAGGGTCTTGACAGACCGACAGACAGACGGACAACAAAGTGATTCTAGAAGGGTTCCGTTTTTTTTTTCACTTTTGAGGTACGGAACCTTAAAAAGAAACCGCTTCATGAAAACACCGACTACTTAACATCCGGCACCACACCCTGCAACCACAAACGCTGCAAAAACTGTGAACTCATCAACACCAACACCACCATTCTCCCGACAAACTCCACACAATCATACAAGTCTCACATCTTCATGCGTGTGTACATCGCATGCGTACATCTTGGAATGCCGTCATTGCACCTCATACTACATAGGCTCAATCATCAATCCTCTACCTATACACATTAGGATGAATCACCACAGATTCACATGAAACTCAGTAAACTCGCCTCTTCCCATCCCCACACACTGCCGAAACCATCAAACTCAATTCAATAAAAGCTTCACCGTCCGTATCATTAAGTCATTCAGGCCACCACTCAAAGAAATAGATCTAAGAACCTGGGAATCATCATACATCTGGATGGAACCTCGGCGCATACCATTCACCCGGCCTAAATACCCATGACAGACAACGCCATCTATCATTCTTCATCATCATTTGATACATTAAACTTGTATATATTTGAAAATTTTGTTATCTGACGACGACTAATAAAAGTCGAAATATTATGTAAAAGATTTTTTTTAGTAACACTTTAAAATATCCCTAACGCTAGCAATGGTTTACATTGCTTTGCTATTGCTATACTGTATATTTTAGTTAAGACAGATTCTTTCTTCTTTTTTGTTCCTTCCTTTTTCGTTGTTATTACGAAATAAATAGGTCTCATGCGTCTGCATTTTCCGCAAAACCTGCGAATAACGTAATCATACCAAACGTTGACGACTACCGTTTACATCGTTGGGAATGTAGCCCTAAATATAATAATTGAGACTGCGGCACAGATTCGCGACGCGGAAATCTCGGGAAACGTGATACGTCTGTCTCGTTTGTTGACAGAAAATCCAGCGAGCGAGACACGTTGCCATCATTACTCATAATTGTTATAGGATTCATCATTTTATTGGGTGATAAAAAACACAGGAGCACATGCTGCTTGCTACTCGTGCCTTCTGAAAACTAGACCTTGTGAACTATCTACGGAAAGGTGTGAACATCATTTGAGATCACTAGCAAATAGCACTTCAACTAAAAAAAATATGTTTTTCTATGGAGTGGAATAGCTTGTGTGAACAATGATTTAAAACAAATCAACTGACACACGCAGTCAAAATATACTTTCCCCATAACCAGTGCATCTACGTATACTGTTTTATATGTTACATCCTGAGACATTCTTTCTGAATAAAGTACCTATAAAGAGTTTGAGGGAGTTTAAGAGGTTATTGTGTCGGATTTGGTAACAATCTCGACGTTCGAGCAGTACCTAGTTCTTTAATTGTAAATCGTAAACAAATTACCTCATGCGTTAGTTATGTGACATTGATTTGATTTCCGTTGCTACATAATGCTTCCATCCGAGTTGCTTTTAATCGCGCCACCAGCAACCGACTGTCTTCCGTGTATATTACTTACATACCTACAAAATCGAAGCCGATCTAAGCGTGAGATCACGTAATTGTTTTTTTTATTCGTTGCCATTTTCTAAACCAGTTGCATGTTAAGCGAGCTAGCCACATTCATGTTATTTACTCACATTGCTACCGAAGAAACCATCGTAGCTCGATGCTGCCTGCTAAAATAAGATTTTGGCCTTTTCATTTGCAACATTTATTAAGGAATATTTCCGAGCCACTAGCTAGATATTTTATTTCGGCATGACGTACTCTCGGGTTGTGGCCCCCAAATGGAAGGTTGACGACATTAATAAAAGATTATGATACCCTGCAGTAAAATGGCAACCTTGATAAATATTCCTCGTGGGTTACGATCTTGATAATGAATGATACTTACACAGGGGCGGCGGAACACCGGTATCCCTGTACAGCTTATCGGTTGTTATCTTTGAAAAAAAAAGTGTGATAATTTCTCAGTAGATTCTCTGAAACAACGTCTGAAGTTAAGGAATGTTTTGTCCTTTATAATATGATGAGCAGGCGCCATCTAGTCAATTCGATTGAACGTTGGTCACTGTCGTCTGCTGTTACTGTTCCACTGCACATTGTTACCCTAAGTTCAGACTTGGAGCAGAGGGGATTGTGGCATTAATAAGTATCCATATTTTTTACGGATACCTACGGCATTGACATCACGATCAATCTGGATAAATCACGGGGCGCGCGCGTCAGGTCGGCGACTTCATCCATCAAGCCTTTCAGTAAGTGGAGGGTGTGGTCTCCGAAAATAAAACCATCATCTCTATTAGAGCGCGCGTCATAGTTTCGTAAACAACTCTGTTATATTTATATATCAGTGTTTATCTTATGTGCTTATCTATGTGCTCTACATGAGTCCTTATCCTATTGAGTGATTAACCTGATTAATTTGTATTATCAACTATTTCAGCTTTATTTTGAGGCGGAGTTCACCCGGTGTTATGGGCTGACATCACGGATGTTGTAGGTGATGTAGCCAACCGTGTCAGTTTGCATAAAAAAAAAAAGGTGAAACCGCTCCCTCGAAAGAAAGATACCCTTTGTATAGATGAGGGGGGTTCGTACCTAACAGTGGGACGATCGAACTGACGATGATTGATGTGATGAGATATTCATCTCGCAAGAACAAAGCTCTCAGGAAGATACAAAATGTACTAAAATAGCCGCCGTCTGTGGTCGCGTACCGAGACAGGTAATGAATGAATGAAGTAGGCACAGTCAGTGGCGGCTGGTGACATCAGTGACCGGTAGTGCGCTAAGTACCTACCTACTTAAATACCAAATTTCCCAACACATTCCCGTCATGTTATTTTAAAATCGGGACTTCCGAATTTTTTATTTAAACGCCTGCGTTTTATTATTACGTACCTAGTATGAATATTCTCAAGACACTCAATGAGTTACAAAAAACAAGAAAAAAATCCAAACAAGTTTTTTAACTTATTTTTAGTACCTTTATGAATACACCCCATAGACCACAACACTACTGCAGCTTTCAAAAAGAAAACAGTCAAAAAATACTTCAAAAAAATATATAAAAATAAAAGCATTTGAAAAGTAGGAATTGAACCCGGGATCACCTGATTGTAAAGTCTTACCTTTAACCACCGCTTAGGCAAATATCGTCACCACTTAATTCACAGTATCACGTGACAGAAAGCACAAAACCTAACCATATCCCATTTTAAATATTCGCGCGCTAACGGGTGTGTATCACATGACAGCGTGCTGACTCTAGGTAGACGGCAAAGAGTTTGTAAGACGGACTCGTGCAAAACGAATCACTCGCGATGCGACGTGTCGCACGCGCGGGTATTCACGATATAGCGTCCTTGTTTGGCGCTCGTGCGCCGCACGCAGAACTCCTTTCGGCCCATACTGTTTCTATGAAGTATCTTCTGTCTCACGCGCCAGCGGTGTTTTGCCGGTCCCCATACATTCAGTATGGGAGTCCCGCGTGCGATTTATATTCCGCACGGCGCGTGCGTTTACTCGCAAAAACGTGCGTTGTGATCTATAAAATAAGGTCGACTTCACATTTGTATTTATTTGGAGTACGATCTTTATGGTTTTAATGTAGTATGTTGTAAGGTATTATTTATTTTGAGTGAAGTGAAGACTTCTCGTGGTATGGTAGTGCGGCGCACGAGCGCACTTTAGGACCAGCCGCCAGTGGGCACAGTTATATCTACGCTACTAGTTATAGCTACGCTATATAAATATGCTTTTAACGGAAACATGTAAGTAAATATTTGTAGAAACGCTGTAAAAGGTAAAAGTTTCGCGGATATAAACGTTTTTCAGCCATGGATACTACTTATAATACAAGGAAGCACTGTACCTCTATGGTTTAAAGCGATGGAATAACATCCGTACGACATCCAACCAACGCATTTCTTGGTCTCTTCTAGTTTAGTTCCGGCTTCTAGTGTATTTCTTCATCCTTGATTTCTCAGCACAATCCAGCCAAGTCAATATTATTCAGTTAAGCTCAAGCACTTACCTGTGAAACTACATAGGCTAATACTAATAGAGCGACTATTTGCATCGTGTGAACAAATTTGATCATACTCTCAATGTTTATTTAATTTAATAATATCTCTCAACAAATAGCGCTGCTAACGCAATTGCTGGCAGATTCGACGGTGCCGGGCCCATTCCATAAGATCCATGTTTTTTTATTTTATTTATAATTTTAAAGTAGTAAGTATGGTACATGCATATAATGCACAGTTTTGAAGGGTGTCCGAGACTATTTCAATTAAATTTCAGATTATCTGATGCTTCTTCATATTTAAGAGCATCTTAGAAAACGTTATAAAGGAGAAAGTGCAAAAAACTTTCATGAAAGGATTTATAAAAGAAAATTCTTAACAGTGCGTCCCATATGTCCGCTCGTGGTGGGTGACACGCATAAAATATGTTATCCTCCCGTCTAGCTGTCTGCCCTGCCCCCGCTCTATATGTATGCTGTCAACACTCGCAGCCGTACGTAGGTACATTTTGATTACCTTCGTTTCGTTTCCACGTGCAACCCACGCATAGTCATTTTCAATCCGAACTGAAAATAACAACCGATCAATATTACGTCTACGACGACGCGACGTTATAATAGGAGTAGGTTTCTTTCTAGTGTAATACATTTTTATTGTGCTTGCAGCATCTGCTATCGGAATGTGACCAGCCAAATTTTCTGTGTGATGTTGGTCGTGTGAGTAGATTCATCTATTTAACCCTCCTCATTTTTCTTATCATCTTTTTTTATTATATAATCCGGTATGGGTGGCTGAGTCAGAGGAGCCAGACCACATGCTCCGACCAGCCAATATCACCTCCGAAAAGGTAGGTTCCATACCAGAGACTTCCCTTTGGATTGCTGGCTATACTGGACTAGATCCTCCAATGCAAGGATGTGATGGCGTTTTAATTAGTTAGTGTAGTTCAGTGGCCGGAGGCCAGACTTTTGGGATGCGTCGCCGTTTTCTTATACTTCTCGTTGAATTGTCAAATTTCATCCCTGACTATTGGCATTTCCAGGTAATCGTGTACTTCTGAGTTTTTTGTAAACCAGGGATGCGCTATGTATCCGAGTCATTGATAAATGATCTGAGTACATATTTTGTTTTGGAATCTTTTTAGGATTTTCATGTTACTGTTGCTGGCTGTCCCCCACAGATGTGTCCCAGTTGCATACTGGTTTGATAATAACTTTGTATAGGAGAAGCTTGTTGTTGATACTTAGTCTGGATTGCCTGCCCATCATGAAAATCAGATTGTTGTATCGTACAGCGAGCTCATTTCTTTTCTTCTTTATGCCTGCTCCTTGTATAGTTGTTTACGGTCTAGATGCATGTTAAGGTAACGCACAGAGTTCTGGTGTGGCAGCACCTCATTATTGAGAGCAACACTTGGGCAGTCCCCATTTGCTCCTTTTTTATACGAGTAAGTTATTTCTGATAGGAGCTAGGCTAGGACCGTCCAAAAATCCTTAAAATGCAACTTTCACGACTGTTAAAAAAAAAACCTACAAACATACACAACTTTCTTCTAATACCGTTGATGAATAAATTTTCAAAATCGGTCCAGTTTAGGAAGAGAGAATTAGGGGAATACGAAACCTCAATTTTATTTATTATATCTCTTTCGCTCAGTATTTCAGGGGTAGATGTTAGAAAGCAACAGCAACATACTTGATTTCGTCTTAAGGTTTCTAGTAAATAAAAATAGCTCGGTATGTGTAAATAAATGGCGACAAATCCTTCGTGCAAAAAATGCGCTGGTGCATCGCCATCCGCACCTAGCTCAGTCATAAAACCGTCGCGCTGGTTACGAAACGAGCCCCAGGTTCCTAATATAGCCAGCTAGCTTATATAAATAGAATGCTGGGACCAGTTCATCCACTTGTACGCTCACTGACTCACGGCCGCCGCTTTCCGTCTCCAGCCTATCTCAGGGTAGGCGAGCCGCTCCTCCGTGCAACCACCGGCACAGCGTCCGACCACTGCGTCTACGGTGACTTCTTCAACAGAGGATTGAAAATTGTGGCTACCACCCGCGCCGTTTACAATGTATTTTAACCAAACACTTCCTGTGTTTGGTTACAAAACCAAACCCTTGAATAGAAGAAATGGAGTACGAACTAGAGAATTAAAAAAAAACGCAAAGCTATTCAATTAAAGCAAGCTTCGTAAGCGTTAGTTTAGCCGACATGAAATGAAGGGAAGCACTGACATGGCACCTGGTTCACCCGGTGTTATGGGCTGACATCACGGATGTTGTAGGTGATGTAGCCAACCGTGTCAGTTTCCATAAAAAAAATCATCCTAATAAATAAAGCGAAGTTTCTACGGGCGCGGAGTCACGAAATTCATTAAGCTTTATTCTCGGCTTTATTGAAATCATTAGGATATCAAAAAAATAAAAAAGGTACGTAGATTGGACTGTTCTATATTACAACAAAAATTAGTTGTAAACATCGGATAAGATTTAGGGATCGGGAAAACATAAGCCCCGAAAGACAATTTTGACGTAATTTGTAGGTACATTCATCGATTGGTATATTAGCTGAGAGCGTGCAGCTGTCCCTCTTCCGTTGATGGAGAGTGCTCGTGGCGAACAGAGACAGCCAAATACCTACGTAACATGTTTTCACGTGACTAACCCCTGTCTGCTCTCAATTGCCGACGAAATAAAATAATTATGAGAATCTATAAAAATAAACTAAACCAGATAATTAAGTAAACCAGGATTGCAGTGATCCTGCGCAGTGGCACCGAGCCCGTCGCGTCGCGTCGTGCACCGCGCCACGCCCGCCACGTCGCGTCGTCGTCGCGCACATTCCCCGTTTATGGTAAGAAAACTATTTAATCCGGAGACCGAAGCGGACGTGTTTTTAGCGCTATTTAGTCTAAATATAACCGCACGCAGTCTTACCCGTCTCGCCTAGGATGCAAGTATTAAGTGGATCTGTGCTGTGCGTGTGCATCCTAGATCATGGACCGCGGTGGTCCAGCATGGGCACGGGGACGTCACATCTACGGCTCGATGGCTCGTCTCGATGTACTTGTAAAATCCGTGTTGAGAACCTGTACTGGGACGAGCTCGAGCTCGAGCGAAGCTAATGTTTTTGTTAGGATGCACAACATGCAAACCAAAGAGGTAAAAAATAACAAAATTATTTTTGGTCCCCTTTTCTTTGGTCGCCTTATTTGGTGGTAGGAAAATTTCATCCTATCTGTTTGACCATTCCGGATTGCTATCGACCAAAGACATTCAAACTATCTACTAGACTAGACCGAACAACAAGAACCAATTCGTAATCCTGTTGTTACCTATGTAGATATTTGTTACCTAGGTAACATTCATATTCATATTAGGTACAAATCGCTTTGGTACCAACAACGCACTGAATGAAGGTCCGTGGAAACGGCTGTGTAAACAGTTTGTATTTTCTGTCCGGCACACCCAAAAAGGGAAGCACTGACGGCACCTAGTTCACCAAGGTGTTATGGGCTGACATCGCGTCGCGGGTTTAGTGATGTATGCAATGCAGGTGACGTAGCGTAGACAACCATGTCAGGTTCAATAAAAAAATTTAGTAGAGATGAGTATTCTATGGTAGCGTAGCGTATAGATGCACATTTAAGACACCAGTAAAGTACTCGTAAACCGGTACCATAGCCGGTACATTCTGAAGTAAGGAGCGTTTAGTCTGCCCAATGTGTCCTTAAACCAAAAGTTTACTACAGTCAGGTTAGGTAACCACAATTCCACGGATAATAACAACTAGTGGGGGCGGCGCTTCGATCTCATATTTTTACCGACATCCACTTTGCTCATTATGCCGAGGGAAGATAAATGGACGATAAGATAAAGATTCATGTAAAAAAATATATTGCAACGAAATTGCAACTATCTAACAAATACCTACTCATAGAGATTTGGTAAAAGTGGATAAAGGTTACCTTAGTTATGGAGGTATTTTCTTTCGCTATACCTTACAGGGATTATTTAGTTAGTGAATGGTAGAAAAAAAAAGCTTGTAAAAAGTAATTTAATGAAACATTAAACAGATACCTATTTAATTTTTTTACCGTGATGATTTCACGGTTTTGATATGCAAATGCCAAAAATTTTATAGGGCAAAAAAGAAAAAGCGACCCATGATTCCTTTGGAATGGAAATTAATGTAAAATTTTAAGTAGATTTTTTGTATTTAATAAAACCCTTTGCAAGTGTTCGATTGGCAAGTTATGCATGAAAGCGACTTTGCATGTGTGACGGTGTGTGTGAAAATGTGAATGTATGCACACATACATGTAGTGCGTTCGTGAATCATGATTCAGCGTCGGTGTTTCTGTTTACACATATTATTAACGTGTAGCAGAGGCTACAAACCAGTAGTGTGGAAATACACCGTCAAATATTTAAACAGCCTTTCGTATTAATTTTCCATCACGTCAACTTCACTTTGTTTCATCAAATATTCAAAAAGTTTTGTTTTTGTTAAATAAAATTTTACATTTAACTAAATCCGTTATTTTTTTTCCAATCTGTTTTAACTTGGTCGATCGAGCATTAAACATGATGAATGAAGAAATTCATTCAATAGATACAAGAGCAAAAGTAAAAAGAAAAATAAACTTATTAATTATATACTTATTATACAAATTCAGATTCAGATTACGGTACATTAGTTAATAATTATTAAACATTAAACATTATTTCCACAAAATCGAGAAAAGGATGGTCCTTCCAAAGGATGGCTCGGTGATAGTACAGCCGTGTTTGCTCGACTTGGCGGGGCCGGGGCAATGCTGTGCCCCCAGATTCGACTTTGGATTACTTTGTTCACCAAAAGCAATATTGGAACCAGTGAAAAAGAAAAACACAATTTTTTATAAATCACGTTATTGCACTTTCTGGGTGCCTCCTGAAAAAGACCAAACTTGTTTATTTTATTTTTTAATGACCTGGCTGGCCAGGGCATTGACCCCCGCGACCCATCCCCCTATTGGGGGAGACTTCATCAAGGTGCCTTCTTACGACGAGAAAAAGTGTGGTTGGGCTGGGCACCATGATAGTGGGAACCACAGCTGGCCTTACGGGGGCATCTCCTTATGTCTCACTCGTTCTTACGCTGCTCTATCAAACCGAGAAAACTTGTAAGTTACGGAGGGTTACTATTTGGTTGCAATTATACGGAGATGCGCACTCTTTATTCGGGATGGTGGTCGAAATTTCGAGCCTTTTATACAATTTATCAAATTACTTATACTTGTTTCGTTAATTAATTACGTAATAAGCAGCCGTCGCGAGTTCTATAGCATTCTCGATAGCATTCTATAGGCTTCGTTTAGAAAATATTTTAAATAATCTGCACTGAAATCCTGGGCACAGACAACTCGGTCCCGCCCGCTCGGCTACGCGCGGTCTGTATCTCAAAATCTAAATGGCCGTATGTGATCGAGCGCTTAGAACAATATTTGCATTTTGCTTTTGCGACTTGAGGTTAACTCACTTCTGCATTGATGATGTTAAATAGGTCCTTCTCTATCAGATTTGTATGTGCATTAGTGAAAGTATGTATGCGTATATATATATATAATAAGTATGCAGATGAAAATCGATCCACTATTATAGAGTAGTAAGGTACCCTTTCTACATATACCTACACTACAACAATCCCATTCCAGTATTGGAATCGATTTCATAGGCATATCGTGCTCTTTGTAACCTGGTGGTCTTGGTTCTTCGGCTCTAAGTGTTTAGTTCCAATTGCCTTACACTATCTGGTATATCACTATACATTTTCGTTATCTATTACATATAATAAAATCGTAAAGGTAAGAAAGTCTGTACATTGAATGTATTCGGAAAAAAACTAACCAGGGTGGCTTAAAATGAGATACTGAACATTTTAGAACAGTTTTTAAAATTTTTGTTTGTTTGTTTGTTTGTCTGTACGCGCATCACGCAAAAACCACTGAACGGAATTAGACGAAACTTTGTATAGTGGCAGTTTATATGCCGGGTTAACATAATACGTAAAAAAAATTAACAAAAAAAAAAAAAAAATTAAACGGTTATAAACATTATTGCGCGTTTAAAATCACGTAGTCCAAAGTACATAATTATATCTTGAGAACTGGCAGCAAATACAATTTGAATAAAATATTCATTCGAAATTTAAAAATAAGTAAATACAACGAAAATGACAAGTTCTTCTTTTTTATAACTTGAACACAATAGTCTATAACATATCTATTCTTTCTATACGTATAATAAAATCGTAAATGCAAAAATGTCTATTTGTACGCGCATCTCGCAAAAACCACTGAACGGAATTTGACGAAACTTTTTATAGTGACAGTGTATATCCCGGATTAACATAATAATTAAAAAATATAATAAAAATCACGCAATCCAAAGTAATGGTAAAAAACAATTTTAAATGTCATGTTGACAACGGAGAACTGTCACCTCGACGTGAACTGGCCGGTGACAAATTGTTTGATAAAAATTATTGAAAGTCGAAGTTATGTCGCTGTCATTGGTGCAATAAAAATTTATATATCTGTTGCCCGCGGCTTCGCTCGCGTGAAATTCGTATTTCAAAAAAAGAAAGTAAGTAACTAAAGGGGGGCCCGAAGGCGGATCTGCGCTCACGTAAACGATATTCTTTCTCGATGATAGTAACTAAGGGCGAGGCGGAAGGCGGAGCTGAGTTCAGGAAGAAGAAAAACATTCTTGAAGAAAGTAAGTAACTATGGGCGAGGCCGCAGGCCGAGCTGCGTTCAGGAAGAAGCTAAACCATCTTGAAGAAAGTAAGTAACTAAGGCGAGGCCGAAGGCCGAGCTACGTTCTGATAATTGAAAAACCATCTCGAAGAAAGCAAGTAACTAAGGGTGAGGCCGAAGGTCGAGCTGCGTTCAGGAAGAAGCTAAACCATCTTGAAGAAAGTAAGCAACTAAGGGCGAGGCCGAAGGCCGTGCTCTATTCAGGAAGACCATAAACAATCTCGAAGAAAGCAAGTAACTAAGGGCGAGGCCGTAGTCCGAGCTGCGTTCAGGAAGAAGGTAAACATTTTTGAAGAAAGTAAGTAACTAAGGCGAGGCCGAAGGCCGAGCTACGTTCTGACAAATGATAAACCATCTCGAAGAAAGCAAGTAACTAAGGGCGAGGCCGAAGGCCGAGCTGCGTTCAGGAAGAAGCTAAACCATCTCGAATAAAGTTAATTAATATTAAGATTGAGTTAATTTAATTTAAATTTTATTATAAAGTCCACGCTTCTGACGGCAAATATACCGTCTATCCTAGAACCTCGCGGTTATTCCCGGCTGCATGGCAAGAGGCCCGATGCTATCACCTTAGTGCCATGGACTAAGGGTAGTTCTTTGATGTGGGACGCCACTTGTGTTTTCACATTGGCTCCAAGTCACGTTAGGACATCTTCAAGAGCGGCTGGCGCGGCCGAGGCTGGGGCGGAGAGCCTCAAACGCAACAAATATAGAAATATAATTCAAGATTTCGAATTTGTTGCGTTTGCGGTTAAACCCCTCGGTCCGTGGAGCAGTGAAGCCAAAAGAGGCTTGGGCCTCTGCTGGTTGACACAACTGGTGTCCCGCCATCAAGGGCTTATGTACTTCATTCAAAGGTTAAGCCTTACCATCCAGCGGGGTGCTCTAAGAACATTTGAAAATGCCCGTTTTGATATTTATTTTAATGTTTGTTAGGTAGGTTTTAATTCTTTAGTTACCTATTAATATTTATTTTTTATTTTTATGAAATAAATAGATTGAGTAAACGATATTATATTCTATCGAAGAAAGGAATTCTTTAAGGGCGAGGCCCGAAGGCGGAAGAGGGTTTTTGGTTTACCTGAACGCAGCTCGGCCTTCGGCCTCGCACTTAGTTCCTTCCTTTCTTCCAGAAGGTTTATCGTCTTCCTGAACGCAGCTCGGCCTTCGGCCTCGCCCTTACTTACTACCTTTATTTGAGAAAGGTTTATTGTTTACCTGAAAGCAGCTCGGCCTTCGACCTCTCCCATAATTAGTTACTTTCTTTGAGAAGGTTTATCGATTACCTGAACGCAGTTCGGCCTTCGGCCTCGCCCTTAGTTACTTACATTCTTCTTTGGAATACGAATTTCACGCGAGCGAAGCCGCGGGCAACAGCTAGTGACAAATAATTTTCCCCAAAGCAAGAAAAACAATTTGCATAAAACTTAATTATAAAGTAGAAAAAATCTACAAATTATGCTTTTGCACAAGGTTGCAAGCACCTGCGTATTCGCAGTTCAAACCGTTGCTTTGCACACTCTTCCTCCAGTACTTTTCCACTGCAGATGCAGGTCCGATTACGTACGACTACAACCATCCCTCTCACACTTGTGCAACTTTTATAACTGGCGCCTCGTCTGGACAGAGACGGCGAAGTGGCCTGGACAGGAATTTGCAAACCGATTGCCTTTTTCGCGAATGGCGACTGGCGAGGCGACACGCACGCAGCCGATTCCATCGAGTTTAGTGCGAAGAATTCAAAAGTACAGAAGTGGCAACTCATCCAGCAGCTGAAGTCATTACAAACGGTGTGCGCTAAGACGAGATACCTACATCCTATAAATACAACGCAAAGTCTGCAACGATCGAGGCGCCGCAATGACAACACAAAAAATCATCACATTATATTATCTTGTAAACTGCCAGTGTAGATAAAATTTCGTTCACTGTACATTTTTACAATAAACAATGCATTAGTATTGGCCGGGGTGGCAAACGGAGCTGATGGGTAGGTATTTTAAGGGGCGGAGCTAAGACCGGGGTGGCAATGGGGAACAGGCCGGCCGATCGACCGATCGAGATATAAGTCGAGCGAGACTGACGTTTTTTGTAGGATATTTTGCCGAAGCGAAGCCGCAGGAACAGTTATTATGTTATATATATGTCAATCTCGGCAACACTTATCTATCACGTGTCTTTATGAACATGCGTGTTACGTACGAGTCGTCAGATGCTAATTGTGTGCATTTGTAGAACGTTGTGGGCGAAGGAAAATGTATGAAAATACCTGTTCTATACTATTGAATAGTTTGGTTTAGTGTCTGTAGTAAGACAAGTAATGGCAACATTCGTCTTCTTTATAACTGTTCACAACATTCATTAAATCTCGGAATGTGGAGGGTTAATTACAACGCCTGATTTATTAGGCGATTGGGATCGCAATGCAGGTAAACTTATATAGGTACCTAAAAATCCATGCAAACCTGAACGCACAGCGCCAGTGGTTCAGTTTTTACACAGAATAAACAGGTAAGTATTATATATTTTGCACTCTTTTTGCTCCAAAGCACGAAAAGTAATAACATATCAAATAATTTTATTCGATGGATAAACCGATATGATCTCTCTGGAGGTGGACTGGAGGGTTATTTCGTATTCCGTGACATCACCGGCTATATAAATAAAAATTCGCATTCGTCACCGTAAAAATAATGTGACTTCTAAACCTTCGCATTCGTCACCGTCCGCTATTTGTATGAAAGGTACAGTTGCACGACTTAATTTCTTAAAAAATTTTGTTAAACTCATAAAGCTTACCCATACCAAAATACCAACCTATTATATTGGGTCATTTCAGTGATTCATTCGCGTTTGGGGCATTCTCAGTTGAGGCACATTTTCTCTCCCCGCATAAAGACGTCCTGCATATATTAGGAGAGACGAAATCATCAGTTCCTGTCTGTAAAAGTTGTTAAATGGTACGTATGATATCGAACAGTACCTTACAAAAATATACCAGACAGTATCGTTTAAAATTAAGAAAAAATGATTTCTGACAGCCATTATATTTTTCCAATTTTTCCAACCCTTTTTTCAATTTTGACCAATGAAGAACCTTCTTGCCACTGCTGCTTTCCTGGTACTTCAGCTGAATGAAAAGAGTTATTCTGGTTTCCTCGGTTCGTGAGTCGGACTCGCACTTGGCTGTTTTTTTTATTTTTACCACAGAAAACCTTCTTGCCACTGCTGCTTTCCTGGTACTTCGGCCGAAGGGAAGAAGTTATGTTTCCTCGGTGCGCGAGTCGGACTCGCACTTGGCTGTTTTTTTTTACTTTTACCACAGAAAACCTTGTTTTTTTTACAGAAGAACCTTCTCGCCACTTTTATTTTATCCTGACTATACCTGGCCGAACTCGGGTGGCGAAACGCTACAATAATTTTATACAATAGTATTGCGGTGACGAAATGCTACAAACGTTGTATGAAAATGAATTCTTCATACAAAATTGGCCTGTGTGTGGCGAAACGATACTAACCCTTACCCATACTCTGTGACTGTTATCTCTGTGATGATTCATTTTAGAAACTGCATGTATAATCAATACACATTCATGGAAAATAAAAATTATTATTGATTATCTAATACGCACTTTTATTTTATCTCCCAACTGTACCTGCCCAAAACTGGTGACGAATGCGAAGAAATATTAATTAAGAATGCGAAGAATTAGTGTGCAAGAAACCGATTTTTCCATACAACATTTAACGGTGACGAATACCAAATAACCCGACTGGACCAGCAAAATGTGACTTCTCCAAAAAGTGCAATTTGAACGAACGTGGCATTCATTCATTAGGTACCTACCTACCTATCTAAACATCTCTCGGTATTTAGACACATTCCATTTCCATAGTAGATAGGTACGGTTCGCAGCAAACATTTACATATCACACCCATATACAGGGTGTCCCAGAAACCGACGATAATCCTTTGACAGCTGATAGGGCTGCTAATTACCTCTTAGAATATCCAATTTTAGGTTTATTAAAAATGGCTTAGTTTTTGAGATATTGTCATTTTTGTAAAAATCCAAAATTTTCTCCCTCGGTTAATTTTTTTAAATGTCACAAGTGCAAATGCAAGATTTTCTAAAATCTATTTTTTTTTTCAAATATTCCTAAAAAGTAAGTCTTTCACACAGTATAATTGATTTTTTCATGTTTAATCCTTCTTAGCTGAAAAACTTAAGAGCCACATGTTTAATTTTTTTCAGCCTCGTCCCTTGAATTTGGCCCTTCGCAGTGAAAAAAAAATAACTACACTAAAGTGGCATTATGCAACAAAAATACGCCCATCTAATGTAGTTTTTAAAATGGTACATCACTTTCCGATTTGCCCATAAATTTATGAGATATTCTTATTTAACTGCAAAAGGACCTCGGAATTTGATAACTGTTCTACCAACTACAAATTGGAATAAAATAAACACTTGGAAGTAATTGGTTTTTATTAACCTGTTAAAGTAGATTTTTTTTTTTTTTTTTTTTTTTTTTTTATGGAAACTGACACGGTTGGCTACATCACCTACATAGTCCGTGATGTCATCCCATAACACCGGGTGAACTAGGTGCCATGTCAGTGCTTCCCCCTTTGATCGTGCCGGCTACACTGAACTGGCCGGAAAACACAAACTATTTACATAGCCGTTTCGACCGACGTTTCATTCAGTGCGGTGGTATCAACCCGGGCGGGTTAAACCCTACCACCGAGTAAGATTAGGAGGGAAGGGACCTACAGTTTTACGAGGAATCCGAACCTCGGTCAGCCTCCAACGGTCAGCGGTCACCCATCCAAGTACTGACCGCACCCAGCGTTGCTTAACATTCAATAGCGACAGTTGACTGTCTGCACCACTGAGCTATCGAGGCTGACAATGAGATGTTCAAATTGTTTACCACCTGCACGAATGCTAGCTCGACATCTTCTCACAAATGTCCGATTGATACGTCGAGCAAGTGCAGATACGTCCACCTGAGCTACTGCCGTAATTCTTTCTTTGAGCTCTATAACATTTTCCACCGGTTTCCCGTAAACTTTTTCTTTTAAATAACCCCAATAATAAAAATCTAACGGATTTAAATCCGGTGATCTAGACGTCCGATCCATCTGTGGGGATACAAGTGGCTAGGAGGCCACAAGACGTCAGTTGAATTGCAGATACTCTAAACGGGCGAAATTATCTTGAGTTTCTGCAACAGGAGTAGGGCTTGCATTATCCGGCCGTTTTTACTATCCGGATAATACGAATATTACACAAAAAAATATCCGGATATCCGGATTATCCGGATAATTTTAAATTAACCCAAATTTTCTTATAAATATTTTTATTGACAAAGGAAAGACGGAAACTTAATCAAATTATGAACTTGTGTTAAAAAGTTATCAACTAATCGAACAGAAGCCATTTTTTAGATGTTTTTTTTTACTTCTACTTATAAGAGGCACAAGCACAAACTGCATAGCATAACATTCATAAGTCGGCGGCTCGGCCCAACTTGCTACATACCTACAACCAAAACAGTCTAAGGAATAGAAACTTAAAACTTATAGACTTTAGACATAGGCAAGGACAACTCCCACTCGCTCCTCATCCGCAGAAGATTTTTTTTTATAGAATGCGCGTCATGTGGCGCCCATCCACCCATAAGGTGTCTAACGACGCCCGTGGTCATTCGGTGGTATGCGGAGGCTGCGAATGCCATACCGGCCTGACAGGTGCCTATTCACGCCCCTCTTGAAGGACCCGAGACTGTACTTGGGCGAAATATATGGGCAGGAAGAGCTTTCCAGAGTTTACCGGTTCTGTAGAGGAAATATCTGCAGAACCGGTTAGTACGCGACTCCGAGAGCACTCCCCATGGAATAAGCGATAGAACACTTAGGGAGCCGACATCCCTGCGAAGTTGCAGTGGTTCTAGATCGCGGGACACTTCGAGGTCACCCACTAGCCACACGGCTCGACGCTGGATCGAGTCCAGAGGCGCAAGTTGGTATTTGCCAGAGCCATCCCACAGGTGCGAGCAGTACTCCAAGCAGCAGGTCTATTGTTGTAAATTCTGACAGCGGAATCAGTGCTGATGTGGTGCTGAGAGCCACTTTAGTAAGTGGCTCTCAGCGCCACAACAGCGCTGATTCCGCTGTCAGAATTTACAAGAATAGACCTGCAGGACCTGATTTGCGATTTATACAAAAGCAGTTTTTGGTCCGGCGTGAAATACCATCGCACCTTATTGAGTACGCCCAGCTTTTTAGAAGCCAGCTTGGCCTTGTCCTCGATATGGCGACGAAAGTTCAGGTCATGCGACAGCTCGACTCCGAGGAACCCGAGGTGGTCGCTTAATTTAAGCGACGTGTTTTGGAAGGAAGGTTCTGGCGTGAACACCGCTCTCTTTGCACTGAAAGCGCAAACTTGTGTCTTGGAAGCGTTGAACTCGACCAAATTACTTCGGCCCCATTCGGAAATAGAACCGAGGGTGTGCTCGTTCAGACACAAGACTTCACACTTCACCTCTTCTCATCCACGACATTCCGACTGGCTGAAGGGTGACTGGTGTAGGATCCGTGTGTCGTACTGTCCGCATAACAATGTATGTTGCCCGGGCAACATATCATTGATATGCAGAAGAAACAGTGTGGGTGACAACACAGATCCCTGTGGTAAACCGGCGTTCATTGACATGGCGTCCGACGAGCAACCGTGTACTAGGACTTGAATGCTACGCCCATGTAGGAAGTCGGCGTCCCAGTCACAGAGCCTCTGACAGAGGCCAGAAGGAAGTCCGTAAGCCGGCAATACTAGGCTAGACTCTAGGCTTTAGAAGTTGCGTTAATACTATGCACAGGCAAGGCAATGTAAGTACGACAAAATATGCGCCTTTGATGATGATGAATATTATAATTTTCACACATTTTAATAGCTCCATTTTTTATTTGTGAATTATCCGGATATTCGGATACTTGAACGTAAAATATCCGGATAGGAAAATTAACGGATATCCGGATAAAACGGATATCCGGATATCCGGATTGCAAGCCCTAAACAGGAGCTTCAGAGCCTTTTAGAAGATGTACCATTGGCTATACGGAGGGAGATGTGGTTGCAAAATGATGGCTGCCCAGCCCATTACGCTAGAGAAGTGCGTAATTTTTTAGACCAAGCATATCCCCACAGATGGATCGGACGTCTAGATCACCGGATTTAAATCCGTTAAATTTTTATCATTGGGGCTATTTAAAAGAAAAAGTTTACGGGAAACCGGTGGAAAACTTGATAGAGCTCAAAGAAAGAATTACAGTAGTAGCTCAGGTGGACGTATCTGCACTTGCCTCGAGTACTTGCTCGACGCATCAACCGGGCATTTGTGAGAAGATGTTGAGCTAGCATTTGTGCAAGTCGTAAACAATTTGAACATCTACTTTAACAGGTTAATAAAGACCAATTACTTCCAAGTGTTTATTTTATTCCAATTCGTAGTTGGTTGAACAGTTATCAAATTCCGAGGTCCTTTTGCAGTTAAATAACAATATCTCATAAATTATTGGGCAAATCGGTAAGTGATGTACCATTTTAAAAACTACATTAGATGGACGTATTTCGGACGTGGCTCTTTAAGTCGTTTTTCAGCTAAGCAGGATTAAACATGAAAAAATCAATTATACTGTGTGAAAGCCTTACTTTTAAGGAATATTTCAATAAAACTATATTTAAGAAAATCTTCCATTTGTACTTGTGACATTTAAAAAAATGAGCCGAGGGAGAAAATTTTGGATTTTTACAAAAGTGACAATATCTCAAAAACTAAGCCATTTTTACTAAACCTAAAATCGGATATTCTGAGAGGTAATTAGCAACCCTATCAGCTGTCAAAGGATTATCGTCGGTTTCTGGGACACCCTGTATATAACACATATCATACCACACGTACTAGTAGGTATAATCCGACCGGTACAGATTTAATTAGGTACCTACGAGCTTTGCGTTAGAATTTTAGAATTATGCAAATGCGGTTATAGGTAGGCTTACCATACGTCCCGGTTTGACCGGGACGGTCCCGGTTTAAGACCCCTGTCCCGGCGTCCCAGCCGGTTTGCATCAGCGTCCCGGTCAAACTAAAGCGAGCAGCAGCGGCAGTTCTTTGCAACGGAAATTGGAGAACTTTACTTTTGGTTTGTGCATGGACAGTTAAATGTGTTCAACAAGACCATTCTTTCTATGGAGAGGACGAACTCAACTGCTACGGATGTAGGTATCGAGCTGGCAAAATTAAAAACCAATCTTCAAAACAGAATGGAAACCAAATTTCTTCCACAAGCAGCTAAACAACTATTAAATAAAGTGAAGGATTCCATAAATGTGGAAAACTTCATGAAAGACGTTGACGCTTTTTACGAGCGCTGCATTTATTATTTAGAATTGTGGGAGAAGAGCTTCGACGGAGCTGAAGATTTCGAGTGGATCTGCCTACAAAATGAGCTCAATTGGAGTGAAATCGAAAAAGCAGCAGAAAATATAAATAAAATGCAAAAACCTCCATCGAAAAACCAAATAGTGATTGATGAGCTGTTTGCCGAGGTGTCATTGGCAAAAGGATTTTTAAAATTTTTTAATGAAGCTGTTTACTCAGATAATTGGGTCCACCTCTTCGCCCATATTCACATGAAGCAAAATGAGGACCCAAACCTTAATAAAATCGTGAAAATGTGTCTACCCGGTACTTCAACGCCAGTAGAAAGAATTTTTTCACAGATGATAAAAATGTGGTCTGATGATCGAGGTAGGATGGAAGAAAGTGTTGTGAAAGTCTTGCTCATGTGTAAAATGAACTTTAATAACATGTCATGCACTGAGTTTTGTGACAAAATTAAGCATGACAAAAAAAATCTGAGACAAGTGCATTCCAGTGAAAAATACAAAGCAAGCGTGGGCGAATAATGGGCGAATTTTTGTTTAGTATTCTTATAATATTTTTTAGCCACTTAAGTATACTGTATGCAAGCGTACTGTATGTCTCTTTTTTATTTAGTTTATAATAAACATAATTAATATTAATGCGTCTTTGGCTTTGTTCTTCGTAATTTTTATTCATCCAAAATTTGCCTCTTGCTATTCAACGTCCCGGTTTGGGTCTTCATAATTATGGTAAGCCTAGTTATAGGTACCTACATATCTACAGGTTGATCTATTAGTCTCGCTCGCTTGCTGAGTGCGCTGCTACACTGACATCGCGCGTCACTTTCCTAACGTCCTCCGATCGAAGAATGAAATCGAATTTTTATTACCCAAAAATCGACGATGACATATCATGAAAAAAAGGAGAAAGAAGAAGAACAATGTTAATTATCTTAAATACAACAACACAATACAATTCTGCATAGTTTGCTTTTTGCATTATTTAAATAGTCCATCTTAGAACTCTGCAGTCCTAAGCTTATAGATAGCTAGGTGGACAGCTGCAGGCGCCATGCCACCGCGCCGGCCGCCCCGCGCCTCCGCTCCGCCTCTAATGATGAGTGTTCCAATCCAACCACACTCCAACCAAGAAAACCTTGACCTTCATTGCGCAACGAGACAGACCCACGCGCTAAGAAGGACGGCCGTTGCCTTACGCACACTTGGAAATCACTATTCACACGTGCCGGCGGCCGGCAACGCTGTGTGGTGGGCCGATGAGACGTAGTACTTCATAGGTAAATAGCCATCGATGTCTGTAATATAATATAGCTCCCATGATAGCTCCTCCGCTGTATGTATTTAAGTACGCAGACGTACACACACACACCCAGACTCCAGACATATACCTATATCCGAAGAATAGGTACCACCATAGTACAACAATACCGACAAAGAAGTGCACGCACACGTTTCCATCCAATTCATCAATTTAGAATGTTTGCACGTGCATTGGAAACTTTCAGTGCAGCTTTTAGCTTTGAACGAAAACATATTGAAAGCGAGCGCTACGAAGATGCTGCCAACTCATCCATCAGGCCGTGTAAGGTCATATTGCTTACATCAATAACAATCTTGAATCTATATCTACATTTTACCCGAAAGTGGTGTAATTGGCCCTTAGAGATGCTATGGATATTAAAATATGATTGTCCTTAATTTGTTACAGTGTTATTTGTTACCTTAAAACTCAATACGGGAGGAGTGTGATGTTGTGTTAATTTATAAGTAGTAACAGTTTAGATTAGAAGTAAATGCAACACACTCGACACAATCTAAGATGGTAATTACCATTGCCATGCGTGAAGTCGTTATGATTACTGGATCAGTTTTCCCGAATAGGTACGTAAGTAGCAGCCATCCATATACGACATGAAAGAAATAATCATGAATAAACTAGGTAGGTACCTTAAAGTGTGTCGCCGCCAGTGAAGACTCAAGCACACCATGTCGTAAGGCGAGCAGCGGGAACAACGGACCGATTCCACTACCTCACCGATGTGAATGGACAAACCTACCTCAATTAATACATTAATTTTTATTGTTGTGGTAAGCTTTTACCCGCACGTGTGATTCGATCCTGTGCCATCGTAGCTCCCAAACGGATGGACCGATTTGAATGCGATTTTTTTTTTATATAGAAAGCTGGTTTACGGGTTGTTTCTTATATTTATCAATAAATCAACCACATTCCAGCGACATCTAAGCACACTCTATATGTCTTACTTAGAGCATCGCTCGTTTCGAGTCTTCCTTGACCAGTCTTCCGAAATGCATATTCTCATTTTAAGATATTACTGCGATAATCAGCATAGAAGACTAGAAAGGAGCGATGACCTAAGCTAAGACAAAAGAAGTGTCCGAATAATTATTCACAAATCCACGAATTCGTTTACCTGCACATGGAGGTGTGAATGCTCATAAACAAGGTTCCTCCCCTGCACAAGGAGGTGTGAATATTCATGAACAAGTTCCTCCATCGCGCTGTTTCGTTACTTTGTTGGCTCTAGTGGTTAGATCGTACTCTCCATAAAATGTGCCAATTGATATGCTGCTTCGATATACAATCTTATTAGCAAGAAATTGATCATGAACAGGTTTTTTCTAGACACACTTATGGCACTAATTTCACAATACGTATGTATGTATGTACCCAGTGATATGGTGAGATATTGTAAGGAGCCTTTCATACTTGCTTTCATACAAATCATCTCCCATATGCAGCGGCCGGATAACTACCGGAGCCATCTCTTTGTTACGTGTGTACTACGGGCGAGCCGCCCGCGCTGACAGCCAACGTCTGACTGGCGAGCGAGGAGGTGGTAAACGTCACCACTTTAGTGAGGAAATTTATTGAGTTCGTTGGTATGGGAAATTAACGGATGAACCCTTTAACACTAAGGAATTTTTAATCACCCACTTCCCGTCAACCGATTTTAATATTATGTGATATTACTAAAACGAGTGAACTTGAACTTGAACTTGCAGCACCTCCCAGCCAGGAGTTCTCCCACAACGGTGTAAGACCCAAGACACCAGGAGGTGCGTTTATTTTTAAGGATTTAAGGAAGACACGCTCGAGGATGGGTGAGAAAGTGAAATAATCGACCGGCTTATGTTTCAGCCTGAAGCCAATATGGGAGTATGTGGAAAGACGGCGGGATATTGGGATTTGTTGGAATGAGCGTTGCTGCGTTATTGACTTCTCTTTTCTTTTCTTTTGTTTTCTGGTGCATAAAAAAATTTTTAAAAAAAATTTAACCGACTTCAAATCCTAAAAAGTATTAATAATATTTTGATCTGAGTAGAAGGCGGTACAAAAGCACACCTGTAGATGGACACTTTTGTGTCTTCAATGTTTTTTAAAAATAGTTTTTTTGCGTATGTGTAAGTCAGATTGTACGCAGTTGACATTTCACAAAAACTTTACAAGTAAAGAGTGCCTGTGACATTTCGCCCACATATTTAAATCCAGTGTATTTACTTACTTGCTTATTTTTTAAGGGGAAAGTTTTTCTCGATACTCAAATCGTGCATAAAATTTTTTTAAGTAAATGCATATAGATACTGTATAAGAAAATACCCATTGGCTAAGAATTCGGAACGGAAGGCCTTCAATTTCACATAGGCTTTGAGTTTACAACCGCAGGTCTGCTCGCGTTATGATAACGCGAAGGCCGAACCTACTTTGCATCGATAATTAATGACTATGAATGGAAAAATCCTGCACCACAATCTGATAACGGATTCTGAGTTTATCGCGAGCAGACAAACATGCTTTAATTAATACGCTTTATGAGATGCACGCACAGACGATTCCGCGTGAAGACAAACCGACCAACGCTGTGCTGCGGAACATTTGACTGATTCAACAATAATTACATGTGAATAACTGAAGCAGCTGGCGACATTGCTGGAGGTCTCGTCGGAGGCAGTGCGAGCCGCGGTGGGAGGGAGGGAGACATGTATTAGTCGTCTGGTTCCAGTATGCCACCGCTGACGGTTATGTATGACGTAACAGCTATCGGTACCGTCGACAAAAAAGTCGGATAGACGAATACTCCCGCCACCAGGTGTTAAACTGAACTGTCGTTACTTCGTATTTCAGGCATAGAATTAATATGTACTGCCGTGTAATAATAATTCTACGCAACTAAGTGACATGACTAGTGAAGCTAGCGCACACGTCATAGTCATATTACTATTCCTTTTTTTACTCGTATTGGCATTTGAACACAATAAATGTTAGTAATAAAACAAATAACACCAAAAAAAAACAAAATTCGTACACGCGGGAGCGGTAGGTAGCTCAATTACACATATAATACGGGCGTGGCTACGCGGTATTATATTCTTTGGCTACGCGACAGCGATACTAACGCTACTGAGCTAGGCGTCAGCGGGTGTGGCGTGAGGCGCGATGTGCGGAAGCGCGGGCTGAGGTAGCAGCAAACCAGCAATAGACAAGTAATACACGCTCGCTACGCACGTAGCATTGATTATTATAAGATTATAACCATATAATTGGTACGTCCCAAATAGCGAGTTCCCAAGAGACAAACTTTTGAGCGCTTATTGGTCAGACAGACAGAACGAACGCGCGGCCGGAGATATTATACGATTGCTCCAACCCGTTTTAAATGTACGCCTAGAACGATAAAAAAGGTATGGACGCCGGACTGAAAAAAGCTTGTATGAGAACTAGCGTGTCGCCGAGTTACGGGGAGCAGCGGAGTGTACTTACCGATGATAAGATATTCCACTATTGTGCACACTAAACTTGGCTGTAGTGTTTTTACACGTAAACACAGAGCATGCGGGCATTTTAAACAGGTTTTTGCGAACGCGGCCGATGACAGACTGACGGGCCAGCGCGCGACCGTCCAATGAAACAAGTATGCTTTTACTTATATCGTGTTACGCTGGCGAGGATAGGGTTCGGGGTCCATACCTTTGCGCTCGCGCTATAAAAAACGAAATAAATAAACTTCTGCATGTACATAACTAGGCTTCTGTGTACATCTGATGCAGGCTGCCTGCAGAAGAAATATAAGTAAGAAAAAAAATAATAATATATAAATAAAATAAGAAATATTTATATTTCATTCAGCTTAGTTAGTTACATTCTAATGAACATTACAATCAAGAGAAAAGGACTGGACACAGCCTACGCTGAATCTATTTCACTAGATTCAACGCTGTATTGAAGCCCAGCCCTACATAGTCAATTAATATTTTGTGATTTCAAAGACTATTCGCGCTAGCTCACAATGTCCGAAATATAAATATAATCCTTTGATTTTGCATAATAAATTTAAATACTATAAAAAAATTACAAAAAGAAACAATTTCGCTTTCCTGTCGAATTAAGAAGTTGATAGTGTTATATTGACTTTTCTTATGTGTATTTCGCAAACAAAATACAATAACACAATAAATAAATATAAACAAAAAAAAATAAATTGCTGTGCATTTTCTCGTTCGGTAGCCTTTGTGTTATGTATGTGTATGCCAATGCCAACTGATGACCAGTGTCCAAATTTGAACCATATTTACGCATTTTATTTTTTAGTTTAAATATATTTTTTGCTTTTATTATACAGTATAGTTAGAGGATCAAAGTATAATTTTTTTACATTTTGAACATAAATTTGTTTCTAGATATAAAAAAAATCATTTTTAAAAAACAGCGGGAGAGAGGGACAATGGGAAGCCGGCCCCGTACCCCGCAATACTTCCAACACCCTGGCTCCTAAATTGCGCGCACCGTGCAGTAGCCAGTGCCAACGTCACACAATATGATATCAGATCTCAAAATTTAAGGTAATTTATCTTTGTAGTCGTGTTACATTTTTTAGATTTCAACCAATTCCTGGTTTTATTTTATTTTATTCCATATATTGAATGAGAAAATAAATATAGCGTCTCGCAACATAGCGGGCAACCGAACATTCGGAAGATCAATTTTCTCTCATTTTTTCGCTCGCAAGCGCGATCGTCGTAAGTCGACGATAGCATGTTCGACCTTTCGTGTGTCGGTGTCCGCCTGCGCGGCATGCTGCGTCCCTATCTATTGCACGGAACAGCGCGCGCGCTCCATCTCCCTCGCTCCCGTTGGCGCTGGGACATTAAAACGCTGGCAGACCTAACTTACGTCAGGTTTTGAGCTGACAGTCATATGTCATCGTCATCTTGTAGAGAAAAAAAATATCTTCAATATGGTATAAGTATTGTTTCGATAACAATGAGTGCAAAATTCAACAAAAATTGACCTCTTTCCACGTGACTGCCAGGGGGTTGCGGCAGGCAGAGGGGTTGCAGTCAGTGTTTTTCGAGTTCCTGAGAGAGAGCTCTTTCAAATGACACTTTATTTACTGGCCTAACACATCAAGGAAATTTCAACTTTTTTTTCCAAAAACAGCTCAAATTAAGGGTACTTGCGGCCAGATTTTGGCAAAACGTTCTATGGCAGACGTATTCCCCTAAATTAAATCTTTCATAAAAATCGCATTTCGATGAAATAACAGTGAGCGCATAAATCACGCGGTCGGATCTTATACTATTACGCGCAATGCTGAGTGGGCTACCCTCGTGTTAATGTTGGTCACGACACGAACGAGTAATGAGGAGTTTGCTTACCTGAGTTTACTACTTGGCCTCCAGTCGTCGGCGGCGTGTGTAAGACGCACGACGATGCGACGTCTCCGCATTACATTTTTATAAACTTAACTAGCTTTTGCCCGCGGCTCCGCTCGCGTGAAATTCGTATTTAAAAAGAAGAAAGTAAGTAAGCCCACTACCGTACCTTTATTTTGGGATGGTACGGAACCCTCTTTACGCGAGCTCGACTCGAACTTGGCCACTTTTTTTTTTAATTATGTTACTCCGGGATATGCACTATCCCTATACGAAGTTTCGTCAACATCCGTCCAGCCTTTCAGGCGTGAAAGAGGAACAAACAAACAAACAAACAAATATACTTTCGCATTTATGATATTAATAAAAATAAAAATAATATAAAATATAAATAATATAAATATAATATACGAGTATATATAGTAGATATAGTGAGTGAGATAGTGAGGTTAAAATAAAGGAAAATTCTACTTTCATTTTAGTGTAGGTTTGCTTACTAAAGTTGTTTGCTATAAAAAAACACTCTAAAAGTTCGCCGTAAAAATTATAACAGAAAGATATTGTCTTAAATTTTTTCCCCTTATTTGTGAAGGACTGCAGGTAGTAGATATGTCCCGGAAAGGCTAACATCAGATCTGGCAATCCTAGCGAGAACCCCGGACTTGTCAATTTCACGACGTTTTCAACAAGTCGGCCTGTCTCAGGCTTCAACTGGGCGAATTTTTGCGAAAAGACTTGGGTCTACAGCTAAACCCTTATACAATTCAGCTGACGCAAGAATTAAAAGTTAGTGACCATTCCCAACGCCGAAACTTCGCTAATTGGGCTGAAACAGTCGATTTCTTTATTGAAATATAAATTCTACGGGTTCTTGATCTCAAGATTCGGGGAAAGACATGGCCTCAAAGATCATGTGATTTAATTAACGCCCCTTGATTAATTGTCGTGGGGTTATGTGAAATAATTCGTTTATGTAAACAAACCACAAACCAAGAACGACGTTCTTGCCACAAACTGTCGAAGATTTAAAGATTAACATAACACGCGTCATCAAAGAGATATTATGTCTATTATGTCAAAAGTGATGGAAAATTGGACCTCACGTATATTTGAATCTCGGTCATTTGAAGGATGTGGTATTCCACAAATAATGCCGAAGAGTAAGCCTTAAAAAAATATATAATCGAATTGTTTTTATTCAAACAATCAATGTGTTTTTATTTCAATTCAAATATACACGGTCTGGTCCCTACTGAAAACCCCTTTACAAGTTGTACGTACAGACTATACAATATAGACATAATCATCTGACATGAAGATCAACCATTCCATTCGTTCTATCTGCCGCCAGACCAGAAGTCACTCCTACTTAATCCCAATAATTAATCAACGGAAAAATACCGCACAAGCAAGTACTCATTTCACGAGTCCAGGCTTCCGTAAGAAGTTCATTATCTACCTACATCCTATGTCGTTTGTGTTATCGATCGCGCAAGAAATATTGAATGGTGCCCACACTACGGTCACAGAAAAAGACGAACATTATAGCTCCAATGGAACCTTCCATTTAATGGAATACCAGGTTTAGTTCATACTTCAAATTCTGTATCAAAATTTGTTCCAGGATAAAAGTTCATAAGGTACAGTAAAAAGATAGAGACGAAAATAAATTTTTGCTCGACATACATTTTACAGACAGAACATAAACTCGGGTTTATCCATAAAAAACCGGCCATGTGCGAATCGTACTCGCACACCGAGGGTTCCATACCACCACAAAATAGGTATATATATACATATATTTTATGTGTTATGTATATGTATTTAGAGAAAAAAAAATGTTTTTCATTCGCTTCGGGATCCTTAGCGCAAATCCCATTGCATGCAGCATTATGGAATGACACATCTCGTATTTAGCCAAGCCATAAATTGAAGGAGCACACTATAATAATTAATGTCAATGGAATGGCGGAACACGTTTGGTCAAGTAGGTAACTAACAAGAACAAGAGAGAAAGAGACGAATATAAAACACTACATTTTGTGGATAAAGCAGAATAATTGAACATGTGGGTTTAAAAAACCAACCTTTAAAAAAAATTATTCTTCAGGGAATGTTCATACTCAATCAATGCGCATAAGAAAACTTTATCAATCAATACCTCCCTAAGTGTGATATGATAATGCAACTGCTTCGCGTAATCGTATTGTAAAACGAGGCTCATATATCCTCGTATGGATGAGCCTTGTTTTACAATACCAACCATGTGATACGAACTAAGCGGTTGAGGCTGTGCGGTGCAGAGGCGTTGACAATTGCACACGCAACACCCGTCGTACTAGAACATTCGAGAATCCTACACGCCAACAAAACCCGGCCTGCCTAGCTCTTGGGAATATTCCACTCATGAAAAACGAGTCAAAAGCTGCCCGCCCGGATGGCATTGATTCAGGGTGTGTGTGTGCGTTTGATATTTCAGTATTGTGTATGTTTTAATTTTTCACTGCTAAGTTCTGGGTGTTTGTGTAGATCGGATCACCTACACAAACAGGTAGGTCGGATCGGACACGGGGGTGTCTAGCTAGCTAGTTAGTAGACAGGCGAAGACGACGACGACGCGACGAGCACAATATTATTGGCGACGAGGCGGTGTGCTTTATGAATGGAAGATCCGAGCAAGAACATTAAAGGATCCAGGTTCGAATCCGGACGGCGTGTACCAATGAGTTTTATTTCTGATGGAATAAATTACGTACATACCTAGGTAACCTAGGTATGTACGTAATTTTTTAATAGGGACATACCTAGTAGGTATGTCCCTTCCTTTGCCCCTTACTAGGCGGTAAACATTTAATTGTAACCGACTGCATCGGTATCACCGTACTGGATGTAAGATGGCCGCACAGCAGCCTCGGCTGTGTTCTCCTCTAGTCCAGTATAGCCAGAAATCCAAAGAGAATTCTTCGATATTGCCGCCTACCTTTTCGGAAGTGATATTGGCTGATCGGAGCATGTGATTTGGCCCCTCTAACTCAGCTACCTATACAGGATTACATAAAAAAATGTGTCGTGAGGCGTGTTGGCGTAAGATATGAATGTATATAATATAAATACATATCTTACGGACTTGACGCACTCACGCACACTTTCCAATTCATTCGCCGAATAATGACGAACATACTAGAATCGAAAGCTCCTCCCTCTCTCGGTCGGTGGTTCCTACATGGTTGGACGGGCTGTGTAAGACACGATGCCGCCCCGCCCGCCGTCCGACATCCAGTCATGCAGGCATCCAGGCAGCCAGTTCGTCGGGTATAATCCCGTATGTGCTGAAGTCTCGGGCTGAAGCCGTCGACGGAGACGACGACGATGAACAGAAAATAATAAATGTGCATGAAGGTGATGCGTACGTGGAACGTGTAACGTTCCTTCCTACAGAGCTTGCTAATGCTAATATAGAGTTCCGCAAATACTTGTTAACATTCGTTTTGACTAGCTAAGCTAGCTAACTAGTTTAACGAATTTCGTATTAAGGCGGAAATAGGACTCAAACCGTGCTACCCGAGCACTGATGCTTGAAACACGAACCGTATGCAGATGTAATAGGTGCGAGATTCGTTCTACTCGTGCGGTGGCTGATACGTCGCGCCGACGATGAACGTTTGCGCGAAAATCACACTATTTATTAAATTTCACGTGTTGGAAAGAACGAACAAAATATTATTTCGCTACGATTGTAAGGAAAAATATTATCTATATTTCTATGAGGGTCTTGTATTGAAACAATTTATGCTCTAAGATAATTTAACTTGAATGTACAATTTTCGTACTTTTCGTTATTTTTTGGAGATTTATTTAACACCTTTTCAAAGTAGTAAAATACAATTTTTTTCGCTACGTTTGTTAATTAAAGATCAATACATAACATATATTTTTTACAGATTTTTTATCTTTACCAATAGCTCAATAATTTCGTTTAAAGTTGACCTTTTCGCCCTTATTCTCGCCTTAATGCCTACAACCAATTTAATAAAATAAACAAAGATGTAAAAACAATATTTCAGCCTTCGGACAACGGGGTGGAAATACGACTTGACCTCCGCTTTCTTCCTAATGATACTCGTAGGTTGTGATATTTTAATAACTACCTCAAAATTGAACTTACACACATACCACACACTATAGCCCTACAATCGGGGTAAGCAGAGTAACCGGTCTTGTGTTGCAGGGACTCTGGTAGATACAGCACAACACCGACCGCCACGTCTAGCAAAGCATTCGGACAAGATAACTATCAAACAGAAACTAGCACACGGACACCTGCTTTAAAAAACATCGGTTATATAAGTGTAGGTATAATTAAATCCGTAATAATTACGGATTTAATTATACCTACATACAAATTATTTTCATGAACATTTGGATGAATCATTCCCTGCTGATTCCAAGGCAAATGTAACTGTCTGGCCAGACTTTAATATTATTTAATGAGCATTTCAACTAATCTTGGCGGAGATGAGCGGTGTCGTTAGGTATGTATTATTTAGTGTTGTGCGTTTTTAATCTATTTTTCTATTATGCTGTTATCTGAACCGTAAATTAATGAATATCTGGAATTATCGCTGTCGCATAGCTAAAGAATTAGGTCCCCTGACCTCTCTCAATGCAGGCCTGCATGATGTCCCAACGTAATGAACGTTTCTTCGAGATATCATAATATTCTCGATGTATCATAGTACCTTTTTGCGTTCGTGCGTATTACATTACGCGTATCGTCGAAAATGTGCGCACTCTCTCTGCCGGCAGTATTACTGATCATCAGAGCCGATTTCGAGGCATTAGCGGTGAGGTTCAAATCGGGTGCTACTTTACACAAGTCCCTGCCGCTTGGCGAAATAGCCCCGATTCGCTTGCAACACATAAAACTATTCACACCCACCCACAAATCGCCCCTGAATCGTGGGTTCGCCCATCCCGATTTAAATAATTACCGCGACCACTGGCCTACACACGCGGCAATCTAGGAAACGACGCAGGGTGGCTATCAGTGCATTCTGTTTTCGACGAAAAGTACTGTTGTGGTGAAAAACGTGATACCTAACAGCCGTTCCGTAATCAGTTTTGGCGGCGCCGCCGGCCGGCGCGGCGGCGGCGGCGCGGCGCGGTGCGTTTTTACATGGGCCTCTGCGTCACTCGTCACACAAATTGACGACTCGTCAACACTGTCCAAGAGCTCTACGAGAGCGTTTGGAGTGCGTTCATTATCATCACTACTTCTTCCTTTGTCATTTGAATTATGAGAATTATGTCAATTGGAGGTTATTGGCGACAAAGAGACTGCCATTATCCATTTCGAAATTAAAGCACTACCAAAACCGCAAAAATTACTAAAACCACCGTTTATTTTAATTTTTACGTGGACTCTTTGTTTTTTATTCAGACTGGCAGGGTGCCTACCCTATCTCTACTCTGGCTAACATTATGAATTCACGCGACAGTGATTTGTTTAAATATCCCCTTACGAGAAAAAAATGCCCATTTCAACCCCATCGCCGAGAGTAAGTAATCAAATAAAAGATTTATAAGTTGAAAATGTATACGTACGTTGTTTGGTCGTGTCACGTGTTGTGTGATGCTAAAAATACTTGAGGACGTTGAGCTACCGAGCCGGACTAATACATTCCCGTTTGTCATACGGAAAGTAACATACCTTTATCCTTTATCAGTATCACGTACGAGTATGTCGTAGATAATTTTTTTTCTCGTTTTTTTTTAACCAACCTGACATGGTTGGCTCCCTCAACCTATCCTAGCCTAGGTGCCACGGCAGTGCTTCCCTTTAGTCGTGCTGGCTACACTGAATTGGACGGAAAACACAAGACTACATAACTTTCATAGCCGTTTCGACCGAGTTTTCATTCAGTGCCGTGCGCCGCTGAATGAATATTGGTAACAATACAACTATTATTTGATCTGTGCCAATACGGAAGGGAATTAGAGTAACATAATGAGAGGGACCTACAGTTTACGTGGAATTCGAACCACCGTCAGCCTCAACGGTTGGACGGTCATCCATCGATATCGGTCGCCATCCAAAGTCCGACCGTGCCCGGCTGCCGAGCCAGGTTTGTTCGAGGGTTTGTTTAGCATCGAATTCGAACGCCGTTATATCGCGCCATCGAACCGAGCTACCGAAGCTGACAAAAATCATTTTTACCTGACGAATCGCGAGAAGGAATAAAAGGAAGGGTTATGAATAATTATGATGAGTTTGGCTTGTATGTATTTTCTGTCGTCTTACATCTGTGGGTCCTTCCGTTATACTCGTAGTAGGTACACCCATATACTGTATTCTAAGGGTACCTACACCTAATTGTTTGCCAGTGTTGGAAACTCCGATATAATCTATCGTGACGAAAGTTAGAATTTGCCAGTACCATCCACCGGTATCTTTCATACATAACATAACCCACGTGTCCACATGGTGACTTATTATTATGGGTCTTTCCTCATTACGTCCTACCATCATCGGTGAAAGGTGAAAACAGTAAATAAACATTGGCACTTTCTCTTCCATCACTGCGTACATGTATGTACGCACGTGAGCATGTGTGCGTGCGTCTCCTGAAACTCATCGAGGATATTTCCTCAGGGGATTTTGTTTTTTACAACAACGCCCACTCGTCACCTTATTACGACGCGACGCGACGTGAGTACCTACGTCATACATTTCTCCGGCGATGGATTTGTTTTGACGTGAATTTGATGAAACAAAATAAGACTTTTTTTGTATTTTGCGACGCTTAGTACTCAGCAGACTACGTACAACAATTCTAAATATGTCGGATGAAAGATTGACGACTTCAAATACGTAATACATTTATTTGGTCATTCCATCCCTTCTGGCCCAAATCAGCCCTTCAAGTTGGCATGTTTTAAAAAATGCGAAACCACGCAAACTTCAAACACCTCTCGCGCTTTAGTCGATCTCGCTGCATAATGGAGATTCTAACGAACAGACAAAGGTTTTAACTTTATTCGATACTTCAAACAAAACCTTATATGAAGCCTAGGTGGACCAATATGGGCTTCCGTACGGTATACGTAAACCTAAAAACCATCTCTACATAGAGTCCAGTACCTTCCACATTATACGAGTAATGTAATTTCTTTACTCCGGGATATTTTTTAGTATCCTACAGTGGAATACTGACGGTTTTTTTTATATGAACATTTCTTCAATAAAGGGTGTCTAAAGAAATGTAACCCAGTATTAAATTGTACTGAATTTAATTATCGTTTTGTTTTTAAGCAACATGTCATGGTTGGCTACCTATTACACACGTGGTGCCCATCACACCTTGGTGAACTAGGTGCCGTGTCAGTGCCCTTTGGTTGTATCGGCTACACTTAAATGGACGAAAACATGAACTATTTTCACAGCCGTTTCGATTGACCCTCATTCAGTGCGGTGGCACCAATCCGAACGGGCTGAATTCAACCCATCCCTGAACCACGTAGCATCAGAAGAAAAACCCAATTTACTCCCACTACACACAAGACAACAGACGTCAATATGTCGCCATTCCAATTATTGATATATTGAGACGCGCACGATCGATTCAAGGCCATAATTGCTTCAATAATGTTTCCCACTTGTCTATTTTCTAGCGGTGAACATTTTCTTCCTTCAGCGAGTATATACATGTATTCATTTTTAAATAAATACCTATACATTTATGCTGTATGATTTACTAGATAAGATTCTATTTAAATTACAATTCCCTCTATTTTATGTACGTACGTACCTACAATAATTGTTAATTAAGTAATTTCTTCCTTATAATAAATAACACACGTGTGCATTAAGTGTCAATGCCGTGTGTATGACGATTATGTACATGTCATGGGTAACATCATTCGAGACTGAAAGTTATTAGTGTGTAAAACAAATAACCTGTGTGGTCGTGCGTGGTGAGTATACCTACGCACCGAGCTTACGTACGTTTTAACTCTTTTTTTTTCTCTAAAATGACTAGGAGATTATGGAAAACATGATCGCATTAAAACCAAAGATATTCAAACTACCTACCAACCTACTAGACCGGACAAGAAGAACAAAATCGTAATCGTACTAATAAATTGTTACCTAGGTAGTAATAAGTCGCTCATACTTGTGACACGAGTTTGACACGCTCGTATGTGAGTTTATATATACATGGTGTTATTGGTGTTCGAGATCAAAGTTTTTGTATGAAAATGTTCCGAATGCCCGCTCTATTATCTGGTTATATTTCAATCTCTTTGAGCATAAAAAGTTTAATTACAAATTTAAAAAACCCCAGACCCTTAAAAAGTCCAAAATAATTTTCGTTTACTTACTTAAAGGAGTCGGGGGACCGCTGAGTAAATTCCCGCGCTTCTCTGATTGTTTATATTTTATTTACTTAGCGGTCCCCCTACTCCTTTAAGTAAACGAAAATTATTTTGGAGTTTTAAGGGTCGGGGTTTTTAAATGTGTAATTTAACTTTCATTTCAAGCCTTTTAAGATAATGAATTCTTTGATTACTAAATTACTTGATTATTTGATTACAAACATAGCTAAGAACCATCCCGATTAAACCAGCTTTCTAATAAAAAAACCGCATCCAAATCGGTCTATTCGTTTGGGAGCTTACGATGCCACAGACAGACACCGCCCATACACACATACACCCATACACACGCACACACCACGTTAAACTTATAACACCCCTCTTTTTTCGTAGGGGGTTGTTGTTGTTGTTGTTTGCTGCCCAGCCTCTTGGGAAGGCGGGTGGGCCGTTCTCCGCACTGAGACCTCAAGACGGTCCGTTGTACGTTGGCACTTGGCAGGGGGTTAAAAAACAAAGCAGAGCGCACGGCTCCGACCGAGTCCGCTAGTTTCTCGCTACGTTACGTACACGTTAAGTAACACAGACACGTGTCATTGTCGAGAATTGAATGAGAGGGTGTGTCCTGGAGACAATTGGCACTGCCTCCGTCATACACGAATGCGCAAAACAACCGGCCGCGTCGCACGCAATCCGCTAACGAGCCAAGAGCGAACTGAGTGAGCGTCGACCGACACGTATTACATTCGCAAAATATGCAGCCAATAAAATTAAGTGCGTACGCGCTTCAATAAACCCACTGCAATGACGCGAAAGTATCCTCAAGTCAGTAGGTCCTCTGCCGGTGCGGGGGCGCGGCGCGGCGGGGGAGGTGGCTGGCGGCGGGCGGCGGCGGCGCTTCCAATTGGTAACAAGTCACATAAGAGCACATACACGGTGACAATGCTATGCCCCCTGTGACAATACTGCGCAACGATATGATGCCTACACGAGAGGTCGCCTGAAGCTTATATTCATTAACGGTAGCCGTCAACTGGACGAAGGCGGTTGGGGATGAGTATCAATGGACGACTGCCGAACTCCGGATTCTTTTTTTTTTTATTTAATTTATTTTTAGGGCTTTTAACAATAATTTGTTAATATCAGCCTCATAGTACTCATCTACTCCATCCCTTAGGGCCCAGAGTCCCTAAGGGATAGAGAAAGCTCCACGAAATTCAACACAATTACTAAGTCCCTCTCACTTGGGCCCGCTAACAGTTTATGTCACAATACGGAATCATACATAAACGAAGGCCGTAAATAATAAAAGTGCTATTTCGCACACGATTCGCTCTGCATCTAAGGGCGCGATGACAATAAATGCCAAGCAAGGCCGATGTCTAGATCGCTTTAGCACTGAGCTTTAGCATAATCTGCGTTTTATATTCTCATTTAGTTAAGGGAAACGAACTTTATGACTGCGTTTAAGAGACGAGACGGTAGTTAACTTTCTCCATACAAAATCGTCTTTCGGCATTTATGTTTTCTAGCCCCCTATAGCTTATTCCATTTTTACAATTTTTTTCTTGTCTTAAGGACAGTCCAATACGTTGCTGTCATTTTTTTGTTTAGGGGAAATATACCTACAAGACCGGAGCTAAAAATGTGTATTTCGACCGAAAAAATTTGAATTTTTTATTTATTTTTTGATGTCATGAAGTTCATTAAGCTTTATTGAGTGATGATTTCAGATATTCAATGTATATTCGACTGTCCTTATTACAACAAAAAAGGAATTGCAAAAATCGGATAAGGTTTAGGGGGGTAAAAAATATAAATGCCGAAAGACGATTTTGTATGGAGAAAGTTAACTTCCGTCTCGTCTTAACGCGCGGCGCCAACATTTCGTTACTAATTCCATTTAGGAAGTCTTCCAACATTTCCATACTTTATAATCTTAATAATCATGGAAAATCAGAGATTGTGCTCGACATCAATATTAGACAAGTACAGGAACAGATGATGAGATACTATAGTTACTACGTACGTGGTGCAGGTGTGACGCGATGCTTAATATTTATTGTAATACTAGCTTTTGCCCGCGGATTCGCTCGCGTAAAATTCGTATTTAATAGAAAAAAGTCTAGTCCGCGCGCGAGCTCCGAGGAATCGGTGGCTGTGGAAATAATTTATTATATAATTTTTTACATTATAAATTAGTATAATATCACAAAATGTGAATCTAGATAAAAATTATATACAAATTCTATAATAAATTTATTTCCACAGCCACCGATTCCTCGAAGCTCCCTACCATGCGCCGCCGTCGCGCCGCGCCGCTATTCGGTTTGTATGAGAGCCACATCTTAGCGTAACCGGAACTGAATTTTATTTAGCCTATCTTGTGTCTCGTATAGTTAAATGTGCTGTACAAGTTTCATCTAATTCGGTTGATCTGTTTAAGAGTTATGGGGGAACATGCATGCATACATACAGAAAATATTTCTAAAAATCATCAATTTAGTTTTAATATCATACATAGTAGTCTAAAAACGCAGTACTTATCTCACAAAACAAAGTAACTTACTCCATGACCATCCCTTACAGATTTATTATTAGTATTGAATGATTGATATAGAGTAGGTCTATTATATATAATAAACCTTTATTTTAATGAAATTGACGTCATTTACGTGGGTGGACGCTGCTGTTGTCTGTCTCTACCTGAGGTCTCTACTTACACAATTTCACTGGAAACTATTCCGTTACAAATTAACGAGTCTCGCAGTGTGAATGAAACTGAGTGCGCTCATGCTACTCGAGTACTCCTTACGTTAGGTATAATGTGGTGTACGTACACCAAAACGGACATTGGAGCGCGCGCGTGACATCGACTCGACTTAGCAACAAAACAACACAGTTCGGAGGACTTTTAGCGTACCTATTCATTATTTAATTGAGCTCGCACTTAAGAGCAAGATGATGTTAATCAAACGTTTGTTACAATATAATTGATTGATTATATGATATGAAGACGAAATTTATGTTAGCCATAAACATTTACGTATGAATTTAAATCAAAATCTAAAGGGAGAAAGCAAAAGATTTTTTTTTCATTAAATTCGGCATATCCCGCCAGGTTATAGGCTAAATAGCATCACGCCATTATTCATATGAGCAGTGCAGTGGGGTCGGAAGTGAACGCAGTCGGAAAAAAATGTACCAACTCATTTACCGCGAGCGGAGCCGCGGGCACAGCTATTAAAGAATATAGCATAGAACATGCATACATACATTAACGAAATAACACAAGCTCGATTTAAACTTGACCTAATTAACATTCTAACAAATGAAGCAAAGTTTTTACGGTCGACGCGACGTAAGTTAATATATGAAAATCCTTATAACTCTAGAACCACTTTATCAATTTACATACGGTTTTCACTGTTACATTCTGTCACTTCTCAAGATGTTTTAGGCTCTAACTAAATCATAACGCTACGTCAACGGCGCGCGGCGGCCTGATCTGTGAGCAAAAAGTCAGCGCGAGGCGAAACCGCGGTGGGCAAAAGTTAGTTATGTATTACCATGTATAATTAATATGTACTACGTCCCCTCTGCGGTTATCTAGGTCAAGGGCGGTCGTCTGGGGCAGTCGATACAAGGGCCCGACGAACGTCGTCGCCGCCGCGCCGCCCCGCGTCGCGTCGCGTCACGTCACGTCGCGTTTGCGTACTACGAACAACTGTGTACTGTTAGTAGTGTTAGTAAACAGTGGATTCGGAGTGAAGATTACAGAAATCCTTACCTATAATAAAATCCAACGTCTGCTTTCTGTGTGAGTGTCTGTCTGTCCGCTTATAACTCGAGAACCACTGAACCGATTTTAATAAAAAAACATTCTACGGATAGCTTGATTCTTCCCATCAACTATAGGCTACTTACTATCACGCTAAATGGCTTATGAGGTTAGCAGTGAAGTGAAATATAAGAGCGGGCGGAGCCGCGGGCACAGCTAGTACAAATATATATGAATATGACTATGGAGGCGGAAAAGATCAATCATGGGCATTTTGTAAGTTTTTCTGTGGCGAATATGAGTGATTTTTTTAAATACATTTTAAGTTGGCCTGCACTCAAAGCTACGCGATTATTTACTGATGTAGAGACGCGCCGACGCCTTTAAGTAACTAATTGGAAATTATTTTTTTTACTTTATAAGGAAGGGTTGTTGATGTGTCGGTGGTTTTTTAAATGTTTAATTTAACGGTTATTCCTTCGCATAGCAGGTCCGCATAATACTTGTCCCACCGGTGCATTGTCTTCAAACAATTCAACAAGAATACAATATCTTGCCTTTGTACAGTAAACTTCGTATTTGCCTTCAAATAATGTATTGATTCTCTACAATAGCGACCTTCATGAAATATTCTAGTCTAGCGCAGCTCGTGGCTCTCGTCTCGTGACGTAAGTACAAACAACATCGCCTGACTGTAGGTCATTTGTAAGTTTTTTTATAGTTTATAGCCTCAGAGTTTATAGCAAAACAGTTCAGTAAAATATTCAAGAAAACTAAGAAGTAGGTACGGCTTTGCAACACTATTCATAATTTTGCATTAGATGTTGCACAATATTTCGAGGTACATATGCCTGAAGGGCAAAGTATGTTATTTATGGGTTTTAATTCTCGTTATATTTCTATACATCTATTTGAATGTCGTACTGTAAGCAAGTGTCGGTAAGTCGCTTGAAATTTTCATTAATATTGTATTTATTGTTGAATAGATTAAAACTCACGACATGTAGAGAAAAATATATTGCCCAATCACAATAATATGTGAACGGACATTGAATGTTCACTCTCGATGTAAGATAGCATAAATCGTTCCTCCATGGCACCGCTACGCTAGTGTGTTCCCGATTCTTTCAACCTGGGGTCAATAGTCCGCAAATCTGCTGGTATACGGTGCCTTGCTGAGCGTACCGCGAGGTGAGGTGGAGTGAGGTCTAGAGCTTTGTTCTACCTGCACAGCCACCCATAATGGTTTCATAAAGCAACATACGTCACTAAGATCTTGCTAAGTCCGATGTCCAAAAAACAGATATCTCTACCAACCCTGCATCTTCCTTCCTTCAACCGATCTTAACCCTTTTGAAATGTATAAATCGTACACAGTGGCGGCTGGTGACTTCAGTGACCGGTAGTGCGCTAAGTACCTACCTACTTAAATACCAAATTACCCAACACATTCCCCTCATGTAATTTTAAGATCGGGACTTCCGATTTTTTTAAATGCCTGCGTTTAATAATTATGTACGTACCTAGTATGAATATTCTCAAGACACTCAATGAGTTGCAAAAAACAAGAAAAGAAATCCAAACAACTTTTTTAACTAATTTTAGTACCTTTATGAACACATTCATAGACCACAACACTACTGCAGCTTTAAATAAAAAGAAAACAGTAGTAATGCCCCAAAAATACTTAAAAAAATATATTTAAAAAAATTAAAGCATTTGAAAAGTAGGAATTGAACCCGGGATCACCTGATTGTAAAGCGTTACCTTTAACCAACGCTTAGGCAAATATCGGCACCACTTAATTCACAGTATCACACAGAAAACACAAAACCTAACCATATCCAATTTCAAATATTCGCGCGCTAACGGGTATGTGACATCACATGACAGCGTGCTGACTCTAGCTAGACAGACGGACTCGTGCAAAACGAATCGCTCGCGACGCGACGCGTCGCACGCGCGGCTATTCACGATATAGCGTCCTTGTTTGGCGCTCGTGCGCCGCACGCAGAACTCCATTTCGGCCCATACTGTTTCTATGAAGTATCTTTTGTCTCACGCGCCAGCGGTGTTTTGCCGATCTCCATACATTCAGCATGGGAGACCCGCGTGCGCTCTCTGATTCCGCACGGGGCGCGCGTTTACTCGCAAAAAAGTGTCTTGTGATCTATAAAATAAGGTCGAATACACATTCGTATTTATTTGGAGTACGATCTTTATGGCTTTAATGTAGGTATATTGTAAGATATTATTTATTTTGAGTGAAGTGAAGACTTCTCGTGGTATGGTAGTGCGGCGCACGAGCGCACTTTAGGACCAGCCGCCAGTGATCGTACATATAGGTACATATGTACATTGACTTATATTATATTCATATTACAGTAAGTATATATAAATATGTATACAGGATGTCCCAAAACCAGGGAGTAGGCCAGTTTATGACTACCCAGGGAAAAATAAGAAAAAAAAATCGGACTCATTTGTTTTTTATGATAATTATGAGCATTTTTTGAGAAACGTTGAAAATTTACATTTTTAGGTACTACTACTACAAATTTGCAAATACATAAAATTGTTAAAAAAAAATTATTGGTAGCCTAAATAACTCTGCTATTGATCAGTATCCCAAACAAAACCAGAATGCCTGTAGTTTTACCAAAAAAAATATTCAGTAATTTTTTTTTTCTAAAAAAATAAATGACTCAAATTATTTGTTTTCTTATTTTTCCCTGGGTAGTCATAAACTGACCTACTCCCTGGTTCCCGCTTGACGTTGAGTTTTGGGACACGGTGTATATATATTTCTTTTTTTTTATTAGGGAGCTGCATCGCACACATAGGTGAAGTTGAAGGCTGGCGCTGGGTCGTCGTCGCCGCGCGGACGTCGCGTCGTCGTCACGGATGCGGCGCGGCGGCGGCAGCGGGGCGCGCGTGCCGCGCCGCGACCGAGCGCACCGCGTGACACTGAAAATCACTACAGCACGCCGGAAAAAAAAAATCAGGTATGATTGCCACAGCGCGCACACAAACCGCAGGCAGATTCGCGCGCGACCCACTGTACGCGCCGCAGATGTGTGATATGCAGCGCAACGCACACACACACACACACCCTCGCACGCACACCGACGCACCGTACCATCACACACAGCAGCAGGGCGCGCGGGGCAGGGAAGCAGTGATGTCCCCATATCGATATTTTTAAGCAATCATCGAGTCGTTGCATCTTGCAGCATTGATCGACCAGAACTCTATAATATAATTAACAGGTTCACTGTCCCCATACATTGGAGTAAAAAATTTTTCCCACGTCCGGTGGTTTTTTTACGGTTTTCTATTGTTTGTTGCATATAATACAAAAAAAACACAAGACTGTTGGTTTTATAATTGTTTTTTTTTTAATAAATAATAAATAAAAAATGCTCATATATGATGTATGGACGCCTCCAGCAATCTTGAACAAAACTCTTTGTTAAAAAAATCTTGAATTTGTGTACCACGCTCATGAACCAAATATGAGTATTATAACATCGGACAAAGTGTTATGGTGAAAAACCTTTGCCTATTCCGAAGAAGGGATAAATAAATAAATAATATACTAAAATATACTAAGTACTAATATAGAAATAGTCTACTAAATAATAAAAATATAAAGCTAAATATGTGTATTTTGTTTTCCTAATTTAGAGTTCCGTATTAAACATGGTACAATAAAAAACCATTATGGTATGATAAAAAACCATTGTCTGTCCGTCAGTCTGCATGTCACAAGGCCTTAATTTCTAAACGTATATCCCTAAACATTTTAAATTGTGATGCAGATAAGGTTAGCCTAAGTAAGGTTCAACCCATAACCGATTTTTTTGTTTCGTATAAAGTCCCAGAGCAGTAAGTAGGTATTACCAAATATATAATTTTGGTGCCTAGGGTGCCCATGACTAAATCAATTTAAAATAAAAAAAAAGTTCATATTGTTTTACTAACTTTTTTTATTGACATTGACACGGTTGGCTACATCACCCACAACATCCGTGATGTTAGCCACCTTGGTGAACTAGGTGCCATGTCAGTGCTTCCATTGGGTCGTGCCGGCTACACGGAACTGGGCGGAAAACACGAACTATTTACATAGGCGTTTCGAACGACCTTTCATTCAGTGCGGTGGTGGTACCGACCAGGCGGGGTAAACCCTACCACCTAGTAAGGAAAGAAGGGAAGGGAACCTGAAGTTTTACGTATAATCCGAACCACGGTCAGCCTCCAAAGTTCGAACGGTTACCCATCCAAGTTCTGACCGCGTTTTTATGATCACGAACAACAGTCGACCAACCGCACCACTGAGCTACCGGGGCTGACTAACTTTTGGAATTTCGATGAAACGGGTTCATTTAGTTTGAGGTTATAAAAAAATCCATTTATTTTAACAATTTGTAAAAATGTGAAAAAAAGAAGCAGTAAGTACCTATCCTCTCTCTTATCTTCGAAAGTACTAAGTGTAAAATTCTGAAAAACCTAAGGCGTATCCGCGTATAAGAGATTAGGCAACACTGCAAAAAATTTGTAGCAAATGCCGGCCTTTTTAACCGACTTCAAAAAACCGGCCAAGTGCGAGTCGAACTCGCGCACCGAGGGTTCCGTATCGCCATGTCATGGCGATACGGAACCCTCGGTGCGCCACTCACGCCATCTATGGCGTGTTATGAAATGCTTCATATGGTGAAAATGCTTCATGCTCTATTCGGCAGATGGCGCGCGCGCATACACTTTTTGGTTTCTTCTATGGGAACCGCCATGATTTTTTTACTTTTTCTTATTTTTATTATTTGTTGTTTTGTTATATCGGCCATAATAACACATATTCTGTGAAGATTTCAACGGGCTACCTATTACGGTTCAAGAGATACAGCCCTCGGACAGACGGACGGACGGACGGACAGACAGACGGCGTAGGCTTAGTAATAGGGTCCCGTACCGGATAAGGAACCCTAAAAAAAGGAGTTTATCAACTCGACCAGTATGTATGTAATATTGTTGGAATTGCACAATATTCGTATATGTTAGTCCATGTGGGCTACTAAACAGGTGTGCCAAATTTCATAAGTGTATGTATGTTCGTCCACGAATTTCTCGGAGACTAGTAATCGAATTGACATAATTCGATATAACTAAAAAGATCACACAACATGTATACTTAGCAAATCTTGAGTAAGTAGTATTTCATCTTTTGCAGAGTTTGCGGACAACAACTGGCGATACGATGAGACGGTCAAGATAACACATGCCAATGCCATGCGTGCGCACATAAAAACATCGACTCTGCTCGGCCCGCCCGAGTATCGATATTTAATTGACTTCCCTCGTGCGCCGCGTGGCTATAAAACGGCTATGCTGGCGTCTCAATGTTTCCATAGCTCAAGAGACCAGTGCAGTGCCGAGGTAGCAACTTCGCTCGCTCGCTGCACACGTTTGATTGAATGTTTGTACACTTAGTCGCGTTCGCGCCCACTTCGAATGTTACCTTTGTTTTGAATGGTCAAATAAATTAATGAACCGGTCAACGAATTAAATCAATCGAATGCCGTATCGGTGGTAGATCGCGTCGGAACATTGTGCCAGTTGAATAAACGTAGAGTGTGCGACAGAACGAGTGCCGTCCGAGGAATGTGCAGAGTTCACCGGTGACTCTCGCGAACCTGGATATCGGGCGGGTAAACCTTCGTCAAAATAGAAACATACAGGGTGTCGAGGCCTACAGGGACTACCACTTCGACGTTCCCTGACGTGCCGTGAGTCGTGTATACGTCGGTGAACTAATTTAAGGACTATAATTTCGGTTCGGCTGTTAAACAGGCCTCAACTTAGCCTAGCGCAGCCGCCAAAATGAGTTTTAATAAAAACAACCCCAACGCCATGGGGAAAATCATGGGGTACCTCAAGCAGCTGTCCACCGATATGGTAAGTGATTTCACTTTTATTTTGTTCGCAGTTTATTTCTAATTCTCGTATACGAATGCTATTCTTGATCTTACATAATTTCTGTAATATTTGCACAAACGTTGATTTTACTGAGAGATCCAAAGAGATTTTATGTATAGAGTGAGCACTACGAAGAAAGAATACAGAGAAATGACGGCCAATAACTGAGGTATGAGGTAAGGTAGCGGGGTGGCGGAACGCTGAGCCGCGCGGGGCGGGAAGCGAGCGGGAGAGGGGCTAGCTAGCGAGCGACTAGCGGCTAGCGGCCCGGCCGGCCCGGCCGGTCAGTCAACACGTGCATTGGAATACGTAGGGTTGTCACTTAGTCTACCAAAAATATATTTTTCGATTTATTATTTTACGGGTAGGTATTATGGTTAATTGTGCCCGTAGTCTAGTGGTAACGCTTCTCAATGCAGAAGTTGCGGGTTCAAATCCCGGGCACTAACTAATGTACTTATTTATTTCCTTGATAAAGATTGATATACGTGCATTTCATAACGAATAGGTACGATCGCTCCGGTGAAGAAAAATAAAGTTAGGTAACTAGTGCACACTGGTCTATGAAAGGTATTTTTGTGTAAACTGCTTCTGATTTCCACTGGTCACCATGTACGAGTAATCGAACCGGATATAACAAATTGTGACAAGTTCGAGTGCAATATGACTGCCATAAGAATACTCAATAAACAATAAAACAACAACAATAAAAACAATACCTCCTACGTTAGTGAGCAGAGTCCGTGCCTAGCAGTGGGACGTTTTAAAGGATTATAGAAGAAAACAGATAGTGAATTTCATCGAAAAAAACGTTTTTATGTATTTAAACTTAAAATACAGAACTATAATAACTTGAAATACATACCTAAACTTATATGGGTTTTTAAATTATCGTGGTTATTTGACATTTTAAGAAGTAACAACGGCTTTACTCACTATCGAAATACGAGCTGTGTGGCTCGACATTTCGGCCAGAGTGCTCATGATGATGGGCCATACGTTTGGCCCGAAACGTCGAGCCACACAGCTCATATTTCGACCGCGAGTAAAGCCGTTTTGTATTCTTATAATACCTACACTTAATAACTAGAATAATATCTAAAAAACTAAACTTAATAATAAAGAATTTATTAACTGCGGTCTTGGCCTTGGACTAAACTTAAAATCTCCAAACCAAACATACATAAAATAAAGAGTGCAGCATTTATAAAAAATATATATATATATATATATATATATAACTAAAAAAACCATTAGGTATACTTTGGACTACACACACAAACACAACTAAAATAACTCTTCCTCCGTACTTAAACAAAATAATTTAAATTTCACTTTACACAAATTTAAATTTTCACTTTCCCTTAAACAATGTATCATCTTGGACTATTTTTATCCATCTTTCTCGTATTGATCCCTTAGAAGGATGTGGAAACCTTGTAAAAAAAATGTTTTCTTGAAAATTTCTCAATTACTTACTAATTAAAAAAAAAAAAAGAATAGCGACACCCCTAATTAGCGGTCAATTCAGTCTCATATTTTAACGTGGTTTAATACATATTTATTTACTTTCATACATGATATCCCAGAACTCTATTTCTAATCATTCATATGTGGCAGCCCTAATGAGCGCGTTTAATTTATTTGTTTAATTAAATAATGCTTATGTTATTGCAATGCTAGGTCAATACATAAAATGTACAACATTTTCTAATTGAAGTAGCGTTGTGACAGCCCTAATTGGCCAGTTGAACCAAATATTTCTAAGCACATGGAAAACAAGATATTATATATAAGGTCTTTCAAAATTAGTTAATAGTACGCTAAGGGGGGGTTCTGTATCGTAAATAAATCACTTTTGAGGAACAAAGATTTTTTTTTACAAAAAAAAAAAATTATAATAATGTAAAATGTAAAAAAAAAATTCTTTTCTTAATCGTTTCAGTTTCATGCCAGGAACAAAAAAGTCTTCCAACACATAGATCTCTTTCTTTCAGAAATTGTGAAAACCACAATTTTAGTTTTATTAGTATGGAATAGAAAGAATTTGATTTTTTTTACCAACTTACACGTGTTACATCAAAATGGTAATGAAGACTTTTTTGTTACTGTTATGAAAATGAATCGATTAGGCTATAAAAATCAACCACATATTTTTTTATTTAAATACATACAAAACATTTTACATAAAAAAAGCCCAAGGTCCAAAAAAATTTATATAGGTTTTACTCCCTATATGATGCAGAACCCCCCCTTTGCGTACTATTAACTAATTTTGAAAGACCTTATATATTAAGATCACAATGAAGTGATACTTACCTATGAAATGAGATGCCATCAGTTTTCCCAATATTTTTGGTATGATTTTTGCAATATCGCAATTCGCAACACACAACCGGGCATAAGAATGACTGGCGCGATGCGAGCCGCAGACGGACGGCAGCGAGCGCGCGGACGGCGCGTCCGCCGCGTTCGGTCGCTCGCGAGCTACTAGTCTCAAGAGGGTCCTTCCGCGTAATGGTTACTCCACCGCGGTGGAGCGAAGGCTGTTGCCCGGGTAAGAGGTCTAGTAGAATACATGATACGTCATTGGAGAGATCCTAGAAACTGCAGTTTAGGTATGGATGTAATGCTCATCGGACGGAGTGTGTGCATCGGTGTGAGTGCACGAAAAACGCCGCTCCGTGAAGCGAAGCTTCGCGAAGTTTCCACTAGGTTTGTACCGTGTGGGGCCGGTACTTTAAAAGAATAGCCCCACTGCATCTCTCCCCGTGTATGTCGTAAAAGGCGACTAAGGGATATGACTCCCTTCTTATATTACTAGGTGGTAGGGTTTAACCCGCCCGGGTTGGTACCACCGCACTGAATGAAAGGTCGGTCGAAACGGCTATGTAAATAGTTTGTGTTTTCCGTCCAGTTCAGTGTAGCCGGCGCGACCGAAGGGAAGGCTGACGTGGCACCAAGATCACCCGGTGTTATGGGCTGACATCACGGGAGTTGTAGGTGATGTAGCCAACCGTGTCAGTTTCCATAAAAAAAAAAAAAAAAAAAAAAAAAAGGTTAGGAAAGCTCCCGTGCGGAGGCGCCACAAGCGCACCGGCAAAGGTCTAACCTACCTACCTGCGTACGTACCTCGCTCGTACAGGAGTCACTGCGCGCCGCGCCGGTCAATTAACTTACAATTGCGTTGCTACTCTAGGCAACCACATAGCTTGACAAAAACAATTAAAATGTGAAACATAAATAATTGTTCCAGTCTGTACAAACAAAATGAATGAAATGTTTTCAATATGCTGTAAAATATTTATTATCCATATGTAAATAAACAAGATAAGTATTAAATAACAGCAATGCGAAAGCTTACATTGCAAGAGAACTATTTTAATCATCATAAAATTTATAGGGTCAATGGAGTCGATATCCATGGGGAGTCGTTCGCGTTAGGAGTGCGAGCTGTGTCCGATATGGCCGAACGCTATCATACATAGATATAACTACGATATAAAATTTACCATATATTATACCTAATACCATACCATATCATATGGCATTGCCTACCCTGTCACCCAGGATAATTTTTTTATATGATTCTACGAATAAAAAAAAGATATGATTTAATAATTTTATTATTTACATGGATTTAATTAATATAAATCTATTCATCATTAAATAAACTTAAAATTTTAATACATTAAAAATAATAATAATAAACCAGTTTAATGATGAAACGTACGCACATACATGAATAACCATAAACTCTATTACTTACAATAACTAAATAGTTGATTAAATCTATTGGTTATTTTATTAGTTATTTGTCTATTTTGTAGAGTACATTTTCTTAATGTTATGGTAATGGTTGTTTCTTCATGGTGATGGTGACGCTGGAAATAATGCGATCGCTGGCGACTAATTAAAACAATGGCCTACTCGCGAGATCTCCGCCATCTCGTTTTCTCTTTCGCTTTCGTTTAGATACGTAGGTAGGTACGTCTGTCTACCTTATTAAGGCAATACCACAGATTACTAAATAGTTACTTGCAATACCCTTAGTTGATATAGGTACGCTGTGTAATTCTGTACATACAATATCGATGATTATTTGTTCAAACTTTCGAAGGTCAGTTTTTAATAATAAGAATTTAAAAATGCACTACCTTAAAAAATATATAATTAAATAGAGAACTCAATATTGCACGTAATTGTTTGAATTTTTCGAATTGGTGTGAATAAGTCCGAAAAAAAAGTTAAGTGGCACCTAATTTTGACGTTTTATTCGCTTTACGACTTACACAAGCATTATTTTGATTTAAAAAAACAACCAAAATATGGCTTGTATTATATGAATTTATATGGCATGACGGTATTGTTGTAATTTTTCCAAATTTTAATTTTGCTTGAATAATACACCGATATATTGTATAAAATTCTACAAAATTCGCGCCTGCGAATTTTTAGTTTGCCGTAGCTATTGGTATCATCTTAATTTCTCCTATTCCGTCATACATAAGTATTCCGTTGTCAATGACATTATTCAATTCATTCATATTTCTACGAGCAGATAACGCAATTGTTATACCCGCCGCGCCCCCCGCGGCCAGCGAGTCGTCCATGCGATATGCAGCACTTAGGTACCTTACCTACCCATCCATTTACGTTTTGTTATCAATTACAATCTTTAATGTAAAAATTATTGATTAAAAAATGTATACCGGTCGAATTGAGAAACTTCCTTACTGGAAGTCGGTTCAAAAGACATGAAATCTTATATTTTGCCTGAGGGCCTAGTCCGAGTTAACGTGACAGCTACGAAACGTCAAATACCGATCGAATTGAGTTTTTATGTATGGGAGCACAATACGCTCACCGCGGCGCCACTAGAGAGCTCCATACATAAAAACTTAATTCGATCGGTATTTGACGTTTACGTAGCTGTCACGTAAACTCGGACTAGGCCCTCTGGTAGTGTAATAGTGTATTATTGTCCTCAACGCTAGCGTAACTTTTAATTATTTATCAGTTTAAGTCTTACGGTTTAAGTGGTTTATTAATTACATATTTCTCCTGTCATTCATTAGTGGTCTCATCATAAGTTTGATTTGGCCGTACACCTATCTAACTCTACCGCAGATTATGAAATACGTACTTACCTACTCTGCTTACTACATTATCGTATCGCATCGCGCGCAACGAGGATGTCTGCAAGGACATCTAAGCTAAACATTTCTCGGAGCGGAAACGGTCAGAGTTTGCGAAATTGCTGCATCAATAAATTGGAAAACAACAAAAACCGGTTGTAAAAATATAATAACGGTTGTATTTGGTTCCTGTTGGTTCCACATTCCGAGGCGAAGGTCAAATCGGGGTCGGGTTGCCGCCAACCGACACCACACAAAGCAATATTTTCTACAGATTTCGTGTACCTACCTATTCGCCTGAAAGATTGGACATTCATCCATCTCTATCTTTAATAATTATAATCGATTGATGATTGACGCTATCAAGCTAAAACAGCCACCGGACGACGGAGTCAATTTCAGCATAGTTATGTAGTCTGGCAGAGAATTTGACGTCGGAATACAAAATAGATCTGATGCACTCATGCACAAACATCGCCGAATTCCCCGACCAATAGACAACATGGTACAACCAACCTAACCTAACCTAACCTAACCTAACCTAACCTTCCCTCCCTGTCTTGGAGGAAATTCCCCTGTACGTATGACGCAATTTCACAAGGAGCTACGACATATATGAAGTTTTCATTGATCGATGGGCATGGGGACCCGTTACGAAAGTACAAGTTCTCAGTTCCTGCTGTAGGCAATTTATGAACAGCTCTCGGATATTAATGGCTGTTTACAATCAAATCAGTAAGTAAATTGAGAAAAAATTGTGTATAAAAATGGCCAGGCAACATATTGCCGAATACATTCCATCGCAGCCTCTGCTTGGATTCATCGTTTCATTCATTTCTATAGTTCCGGTTTGTCGATATAACAAACACTTCGTGCCACACACAACCACGCAAGTGTGTCGGTCGTTCAGTTCAACCGGACGGACTAGACAGTTTCAATTCAATTGAGCGGTGGCGCCACATGATAGTTGGCTGGCGCCCGACGCGTGTAACTGAGTAGCGTATAGTCAAGTCAATCATGTCGCTCATACAGAGAATGATTTGCTTCCTCGCACTTAGCGGCTGCTCGAAGTAATACCGCGCCCTGCCGACAGGTGGCGCTACCTACATGATGCACATTACTTAAATTTATAATGCAAATTTACAATTTACAGAACGTGTACGGTCGGCAGGTAAGGGAACGTTCCCATACCGCATGACCGATTTGGGAGGGGAGCGACAGTAATTCGTAATAGTAATATATACTTATTACTAGCGAACCAGCGAACTTACCAATACATGGTGTTTCAGTATAGGCTTGAGAAACTTCAGGATTAGAAAGTACTCATTATTAGAAGAAAAAAATCCTTACCACTCAAATCAAAATTCCGTACTTTTCTTTTCATAAAAATATTGAAAATTGTAATAAAAATTAAATAAAGCTTAAATTCAGCGACAGCTGGCGCAAGCTGGCTGTCAGACGCTGCGCCTAGACCGTTTTCTTAAGATGTTTGTACCTACATTGTGTTATTGTTAATATTCTGCCTACTTACATTTTAAGAAATAAAGATTATTTTATATAAATATTATTATCTTATCTATCTTATCTTAATAAAAACTCGATGGACAGTGAGTACGGAGAGATTTGTCTAGGTCTAGGAATTGGAATGACCTAGTCCAGTCCCCTTTTTTTTTCTTTTGATGTCATTCAAATTTAAGTTTGGAATTTACCTAAATGCAGTTCAACTCTACTATTTAAGCATGTAAGTTTGTCATTTTATTTTTATTTAATAAAGGCGGACGCTAACCGTCCACCAAATCTCGATGAAACGATTTTCACTAAAAAGTAATATAAAATGACCGAATCTGGAAAAAAGTTTCAGAAAGTTACGAAACCCTATCCTGAAACACCTGTACATCCTTCCTTACCTATAATAAAATCCAACGTCTGCTTTCTGTCTGAGTGTCTGTCTGTCCGCTTATAACTCGAGAACCACTGAACCGATTTTAATAAAACAAAATTCTACGGATAGCTTGATTCTTCCCATCAACTATAGGCTACTTACAATCACGCTAAATGGCTTATGAGGTTAGCAGTGAAGTGAAATATGAGAGCGGGCGGAGCCGCGGGCACAGGTTGTATGTATATAAGCCAATGAATCGCGATGACAAAAGAGACTTCATTTTAAATTTAACCATGCGTTCGACTGCAATAAAACAACATTGCAGATTCGATACGTCATCCATCATATCTACACAGTGTCTTCGCCGTTACATTATCTCCGACCGAAGAAGGTGACATTAATCAAAGCGATTGACGACACTTAGCTAAATGCTAGAGCGGCAGCTATATTGGTTGAGGTGGCGTCTCGCCAATCTCGCAGGAGAACGACCAAATTGTCTCATATAGGCGAGCCTCCTCCGTAATTGACGATTTTGCGTCATACATTCGACGCAAGTCATTGGACAGGGAGGCGTGGCGCTCACAATTCCCAGTCTGTCGCGGAAGTCACATCTTGCTGCTATGCCGTCGCGACAACGTCAGCGTTTGAGGAAGCATACATGCTTCCTGATTATAAAATGCAGTTACTTTACAATACAGGCACAGTAAATGTTATTGTATTACTTATAATATCTACTTGTCAATAAATCGTCCATCGAAGTAGACCAGGTACCCTTCACTGGCCATGCTGGCTTGACAGGTCTTTTTCGCGTCTTGACTAAATGACTTACAAAGGGTTACACAAGGTCGCAACGAGTCGCGTCTAGGCTTGCCAGATGGTATCCAAAAGGAGGACATGTCCTCCTTTTCTATAATTTGTCCTCCCGTCCTCCCTTACCTACTGTATGTCCTCCTTTTGCATGATGCTAAAGAGCTGTTGTCGTGTGCGTGCGCCACACGGGATTTGCTGTTTTTAATATTAAATTAAATTAAATTAAAATTAAATTTAATATATTTACGCAGTTTTAGAGATTGCACTGCGCTATTAGCGCGGTCGCTAAGTATGAATAAAAATTACACAATACATTTTAAAGACATATCATGGTGTAGATTTTCATTCCTATTTGTTAAAAATCCAAGAACTTATTATAATTTTTTGCCAGTGCGGATAAATATCATTTAAAAAAATTATTTCATAAAAAAAATCTTGTTTTTTTAAGAAAGTCCTCCTTTTTTAAATAAAATCCTCATTTTTAGACCCATCAGCCCTCCATTTCCAAATTATCATCTGGCAGCCCTAGTCGCGTCTGAGAACAGATAGATAGAACAGGACAAAGTTGTATTTGGTAAAAGGCAGAACTATGGGGTAGAGGTGAATAAAGTTTACCAATGCATCGGAACTTTGAAATATACATACATAAGAGTATACTTAACGAACGCCACGGAACTTAAATGTTAGGTCCCATGGGGGAGAGTGAAGGGGTTGCGCAGCGTAGCTAACTTTACATGGGCGAAGTAAAGTGGCGCCTGGGTGCTACGCCTGGGTGGGTGTTCCGCTGAACAATCGGTCATATCGGACGTACAGTACCTACACGTAAGTTCAAGGCTGGAATCGATACAATCGATCGTCCCATTCATGGGGCTATGTTTGACAAACACGATCTAGGCCGCCCATACCCGGGGTAATGGTGGACTTAACCTACAGTGTGCAGCTGGCATGCTACCTTCAACATTTTCATACGAGAAACGACGGGATGGTCACATGCTGTCACGAAAACGAGTTATGAGGCGGTTGGAAATTCTAGGGCTTTGAAAGGTTTGGTTCGAGGACTGAAGAAGATTAAAATATTTGATTTAAATCAACAGAGTGCCTTCTGTTGATTTAAATCAAATATTTTAAAATTATCCGACAAAATTGTTCACATAAATCTAAGTGAGTTCCTCGAATTCGAACTCTTTGGTATTGCTCCTCCCAACGTCTGGTCACATGGAGCACGAGGTGCTGCTATCTCGGCGGTGAAGTGACGACACTGCAGGGTGAGGGGTTATCTGCCCCATCCTCCAGCAGCATGATAGGCCGCGGCCAAAGAGTTGTCGCTTCCTCGATGCCCTTCTGTCTTTAAACGTGATCATTATAAACATCGACCTTTCTCGCTCTTTCGTGGAGATCCAAGTCGGCAGCTTTTGATTAACGTTTATGTCAAACGTTTATGCAATTTCCACATGCAATACATTTCAAGTTTCCCGACAAATATGTAGGTATCGGTTGGATAAGGTAAATTATCAGTTAGATATGTAGGACTCTTGATTTTAAAACATTTTAAAATAATATCTAGAACTAGAGTTGGTTTAAGTAGAAATATAAAATTAAATTAATGTATTGATATTTCTAATGCAGTTGAAGTTGGCAGATTTATTCTGCCAATGTAAAACTGTGTATGCTCCAATCTCCATCTGTTTTTATTTATAATAATATCGGAAACGTGATACAGATAATAAATAGGATGAACGCATAACACTAGTCTCAAACGGGTGTTTTCTTCGAGCCAGTGCTCTTCCCTATTGCGTTGTGTGAAGATCAAATAATAAATCGTAAGAAATATTTTACATTATCTTATAATGCCGCTATTCGCATGAAAATTCAATTGAGAAATATCTACTTCAAATAACCGCGCGAGACTAAGCCACTGTGCCGCGGGTGTCACGTATAATACCTTCGGTTCACCATTAACCCTTGTATGTGCACGGGTGCAGTAAGTACCAATAGTGGTTCAGAACGTAAATAACCTCAACTGAAAGTACCATTCTCCCTCAGTCGGCGCTCGGTAGCCGCAGGGGGCATAGAAGTGCGACAGTCCGATCCTCTTTAGGCCGTAGAAAGGTTTCAAATTATTGTTGTGCAAAGAAGTTTTGTGTTCGTATGCGAGAATGAGAATGTGAAGCAGTGCAGACGTGAAGCGGTGGAGGTAATGTGACGGTATGCTTACAGAGTGGCAGCGAACAACAGCGCCGGGGGCAGAGCGACGAGGAGAGACTCTACAAGACCCGCGGGCCCAAGTACGCTCGCGTGCCCTCCAAGGCGACACTATCGGCTTCGACGACCTGCACCTCGTTGGCGACGTCCTGCGGCTCGTCCGCCACCCTCGCTCCCAACATCTACGCCACCATCCCCGAGCAGGGCCACTCGACCGAGAGCAGCACGGACGACGAGCAGGAGACATTCGAGAGGACGCGCCTGCACTTCCAGCAGCTACGGCAGATCAGCCTCGGCAACGAGTACAAGTACAAGATGGAAATGGAGATCAAGAGCGCCAAGGATGAGAACCTGCGCAACTCGGTGCCATTCGTGAAGCAGCTCAGCACGGACAGCGTCAAGGTGAAGGACGACTATAGCGTCAACGCCGACCGCCCGCCCTACGCGCCCACCACGCACCAGCCGCGATATCTTCTCACACAGGTACCCCTACCCTTATCTCTCATTCTACTGTTTACCTCGTTTTTAGGGTTCCGTATCCGTCGTACGGGACCCTATTACTAAGCCTACGCCATCTGTCTGTCTGTTTGTCTGTCTGTCTGCCCGTCTGTCCGAGTGCTGTATCTCTTGAACCGTAATAGGTAGCCCGTTGAATATAATATAATATTAATTAATAAATACGTTTATTTTTTTTTATTTAATATATATTTTTGAAGTCGGTTTTTATATAATATAATTTATCTACTGAATATGTATACACCAAATTTTCTTCCCGAGTAAATCTAATGAATAACTTATTGCTCTCACTGGCGATAGCAAACGTTTGGATTGGGTCAACATAAATACCTATGCGAAATACAGCTGATACTCTTCCTTTCATGAGTCCGTGAACTTTACCTTGAGATTGAAGGACACTGTGTGTACACATTACATTTTGCGTTATGTAGGTAGATATGACTCCAGTTACCTATATCTAGGCAACTAAGCCCCCGCTTTACGAACAGGTTACGAACCGATATAGATATTATGTATATCCATTCATATACTGTATACAGGTTGATTCAGCAATATTTCCCAAAAATCTGTTATTTCGGAGCTCAAATGAGCAACTCTGGTAGTATGTATTTTTTTTTCGAAATAAAAAAAACACGCTATTCATACATTTCGGTGGCGGTAAATTCGAAAAATGTATGAGGATCGGGACATTTTTTCGACGTTTTGAAATATTGTGCTCCAGAATCACTGCTTTTTGGTAGTTATTGCTGAAACAGCCTGTATGCATATAAGCAGAGTAATCGGTGTTCATCTGCAAGTAGTCTGGTACATTACAGCACAACCATGTTTCGAATTTACCTAATAAATAACTTTGTTTATGTGCAATTTTATGTGTTGATACATCAATAAGCACAATACAAATTATACAATACATATTTGGGGGGTGTGTCGCGCCGCAAAAAAGTAATCTGGGCAATACGGTACCAACAACGTACCTACAGTATGAACTCGCATACGTGTCGTCTGCGGGTAAATATTTTATTCGGTCAATCAGTTCGGTACATCAATTTAAAATCAATAGGTACTATAAAACGGTCGCGAGTCTCGGTCGCCGACTTAGAAGCCAGTAGGCATGTGTCGCGAAAGCATCACATACAACGCGTTGCGAATATTGTGTGCGTCGCCAATCACCACCACTGTGGACTTCTGAGCAGCTGAGGAGCAGTGGATTATAGAAAGAGATTGCAATGAAGTTTTTACTACGTGCCGACACACACGTCAGCATAATCGTACCTAGCACTAGCCCTAGGCCGAAATGTACATTGTACCAGGTTAGATGGCCTTTTTCCACAACTTACTTAGACATTTGTGTGTGCTTCAAGAATCTGAAGGAGTGTAGATTAGTTGCACTGTGTTGCTAAGGATGCGTTTTGTGTGCTGCAGATATTGGCCGCGTTCGCCCTTTCCATGGGCTCGCTGATCGTGGGCTTCTCGTCGGGTTACACGTCGCCGGCGCTCGCTTCCATGCGGAACAGCACCATCGAGATATCCAAGGAACAGGTGAGCGCTTCACACTGCTTACATTACAATTAGATATTTCACACAACCTGTTAGTTGTTATGCTTCCCGACTTCAGATATTTTTTGACACACGGATAGATGGGGTAGGTACTTTGATATACTTGGCTCTGAACTAGACTAGAGCCGACGTCAAAATGAGAGGAAGAACACGTTTGAATTTAGCGTTTCCTCTAAAACGAATAGATCGTGTGGTTCTGTCTCAAAATGCACCCTTGCACATGCACGCCAATGTTACATACGAGTATATACTACTTCTACACGAGTACTTACTTCTTGTGTCTTATAGTGGCGTAAGTTTGTGAACTTTATTTATTTTTAATGCATCCATCAGGTGTCTGTGCCACACTCGGACAAGTCATAGTGCATCGAGCAAAAAATAGCAATAATATTAATTATGAATAGTTTCTAATCCATTATTTTGCTCTGTTCAGGAAACATGGGTGGGCGGTCTGATGCCCCTGGCCGCGCTCGGTGGAGGCATCTGCGGGGGGCCGCTCATCGACTACTTCGGGCGGCGCAGGACTATCACCATGATCGCAGTTCCCTTCTTTGTCGGCTGGATGCTGATCGCAAACGCCAATGTAGTGCATCTAGTGCTCGCGGGACGCGCCCTCTGCGGTATTTGCGTCGGCATCGGCTCGCTCGCTTTCCCCGTCTACCTGGCCGAGGCGATTCAACGTGAAGTGCGCGGCGTCCTCGGCCTGCTGCCCACGGCCTTCGGCAACATCGGCATCCTACTCTGCTCGGTCGCCGGCCCCTACCTGGACTGGTCGCAGCTCGCCTTCTTCGGCGCCGCTCTGCCGATCCCGTTCTTCATCCTCATGCTGCTCATTCCGGAATCACCCAACTGGTTCATGTCGCGCGGCCGAGTAGAGGAAGCGAGGAAAGCGCTGCACTGGCTGCGAGGCAAAAATGCCAACGTCGATAACGAGATTCGAGATATCGCTCTCGCAAAGGCCGAATCGGACCGCATCGGCGGATCGGGGCTTTTCCAAATGAAGTACGCCCGCTCCGTGATGATCTCACTGGGACTGATGCTGTTCCAGCAATTGACCGGTATTAATGCGGTTATTTTCTACACCAAGGATATCTTTAGCCAAGTCGGCAGCACCGCCGTAAGCGATAGCGCCTCCGCGAAGGATATCTTTAGCCAAGTCAGCACCACTGCCATAAGCTATAACGCCTCCGCGGAGGATATCTTTAGCCAAGTCGGCAGCACCGCCATAAGCTATAACGCCTCCGCGAAGGATATCGTTAGCCAAGTCCGCAGCACCGCCATAAGCGATAACGCCTCTGCGATCATCGTTGGGCTTGTAAATTTTTCTTCAACGTTCCTGGCCACAGTCCTCATCGACCGACTCGGCAGAAAAATTTTGCTCTACATCTCGTCAGTGACCGTAATAATTACACTGCTAACGCTCGGAGCGTACTTCTACCTGCAATCTGTAACCAAAGTGGATGTGTCCATGATCGGATGGTTACCGCTAGCGAGTCTCATTATCTATGTTCTCGGCTTCTCTCTCGGGTTCGGCCCCATTCCATGGCTAATGATGGGCGAAATTTTACCGGCCCAGATTCGTGGCTCGGCAGCCTCCGTGGCCACCGCCTTTAACTGGATGTGCACGTTTATCGTCACAAAGACATTCCCGAACATCATTCTCGCCATTGGGCTTCACGGCACCTTCTGGATGTTCTCCTGTATCACGGTGCTGGGTCTCTTCTTCGTGATATTCTTCGTGCCGGAGACGCGAGGCAAGAGCCTGGAGGAGATCGAGTCGAAACTAACAGGCGGGCCCTCGCGACGCATAAACTCGATTGCCAACATGAAGCCGCTTCCCAGTGGATGTTGAGGCGAGTGTCCGTGTATCTATCTTTTTGAACATTCCAAGTTTAAGGGTAATTGATTAGTGCCACTTTATTAGTTGTGTTGGGGGTAAATGTTGAATCTCGAATGTGCCGTGGTTTGATATGTACATATCATATCAAATTTATTAGAACATAATGTATAGCGATATTTATTCCAATGGTTCCTATAGTGGTATAGGTAATATAAAAATGATCTGTGAAAATCTCTTAACTTTACTTATTTGATTTACTTAAGTAATTTTACTTAATTTTAATAAATATTTTTTTGCATTTGTTTGCATTATAATGTCATGACCAAGTTTAATATTTTTTTACCAAATACCTATCGTACTTTTAAGTGATCTAGCCATTCAAAGGATCTAGTAAAAAGTAGATCCTTTAGTAAAAAGCTAAAAAGTAGTTTCATACAAAAATTGTGAAACAAAAACAATGTAAGAGAAACATTTTAATGCCTTCCTTACATAAAATAAGAGTGTATACACGCAGTGTGACTGACAATTTGTGAGAAGTTTTGCATTGTTATAATTATACATATTTCAATAAAAAGAAAAATTGTGCTTTAAACAACTTGTTTTATTTTACCTGTCCATTAAATAAAGAGAAGGGGTTGTGTCAGTGACAACTGTTAATTCAATGTAGCATGGAGCCGATGCGCGCCTGTCATCTGTCGAAACAAACTAAAAAGTCATCCCGCCTCCGCAGCCGTAAGCGCCCTCTATTGTGTCTTAATTTAACTATACTTTACTTCATACATCATTTCTCGAATCTCTCTCCAGTATGCCACCCTATAGTCACTTCCATAGCCCTCCATAGCCCACTATTAGACAAAATAATAGTCCGCTTTTGCCACTTTATAAGCCAGAAATATTGAAAACATTTTCTATGTTAAAAATAAAAAATGTGTACCTATTGTATTGCATGATTTATTGGTTTGTCATTAATTACTCATTATTGACGTTAGTGCATACTGAAATTAAAAATATCTTACAATTACCTTACATTATTATTACCCTTTGGCTGCTACAAATGGGCAAATGCATCAGCAAAAATGTTCCCTGAGCTGAGACACTTCTCAAATGCTATTTATACTGTTGCCACACCTTCTGTACAAATAGTTAATCGGTGGCAATGTTAAATTCAGTAATCATTGGCAATTTTAAATTCAGTCATAACATGTCTAACAAATACACGAAAATATCTTTATAATCAATATTTAAAAGCACTAAGGTGAGTTAACTAAGGGATAGATAGATAGAAAATGCTTTATTGCTCCAGTACACATTAAACAGTAACAAATACATTAGAAAATTTACATAAGGTGCAAAGGCGGACTTATCTCTTACAGAGATTGCTTACAGTCAACCTTTGGATGTTTGAGATTCGATAATAGTGAAATGTAAGTAGGTAGTAGCAAAAGAATTGAGCGTGAGAATTGAAGATAAAATAATAATAAGAATACTTACTAACAATACATATAAGTATATGCTAGTTAAATACAAGCCATACATGTGTACCGTGTGGGGTCGGTACTTAAAAAGATGTACCGTGTGGGGTCGGTACTTAAAAAGAATAGCCCCACTGCATCTCTCCCCGTCGCATGTCGTAAAAGTCGACTAAGGGATAAGAAAATTCGTCAGCCTCGGTAGCTCAGTGGCGCGGTTGGTTAGTCAACTGTTATTATTAAGCAACACTGAGCGCGGTCAGTGATTGGATGGGTGACCGCTCGACCGTTGGAGGCTGACCGTGGTTCGGATTCCACGTTAAACTGTAGGTCCCTTCCCTTCTTACCTTACTAGGTGGTAGGGTTTATCCCGGCCGGGTTGGTACCACCGCACTGAACGAAACGTCGGTCGAAACGGCTATGTAAATAGTTCGTGTTTTCCGTCCAGTTTAGTGTAGCCGACATGAAATGAAGGGAAGCACTGACATGGCACCTAGTTCACCCTGTGTTATGGGCTGACATCACGGATGTTGTGGGTGATGTAGCCACCCGTGTCAGGTTCCATAAAAAAAAAAAAAAAAATACATATAAATTACTAAATATATAAAATTCGTTTATTAATATAATGGTGGAAATAGTAATACCTACAAAATACAACTATACACTAATACACTAAAACTAAAACTAATTGAATATTATGTACAAATAAATATACATACAAACATACTTGTCCAACCAGGTATGAAACAAAAGTAGTTTTTTGTTTTTTAGGTTATTACTTCACATTGACGGAGGAAATACAGTTTTAGGTGTTTTTTGAACAGGGGAAGCGATTTACAATGTCGGATAAAGTGTGGTAGTGAATTCCACAGTCGAGCAGCGTGAACAGGAAATGAGTTCGTATAAAAACCAGTTTTATGAGAGGAATAGCTAAAATATTGTCATGACTAGACCAAAGTGGGACACCGTGAGAAGATAGGTTCTGAAAACGGGAAGATAGATGCTGGGGAGCAGAGGGGTTGTTAAGACAAGAGTAAAGAAAACTAAGAATGCGGGAATTCCTGCGGAGACGGATTGGGAGCCATTTGAGACGTCTGCGATATTCTGAAACATGGTCGTACTTGCGTAGTCCGAAGACGAATCGTATACACGTGTTTTGCAGACGCTCAAGCTTGTCCAGGAGTTCCTCAGTAACGTCCAGGTAACATACATCTGCATAATCAAGAATGGGGAGAAGCAACGATTGTGCTAGAAATGTCTTTGTAGTGGTCGGAGGAAGGTTCTGAAGCCGTCTCATGGAGTGCTCCGCAGCATAGACTTTTCGACTGACCATTTTGGGGTTTTTAAAAAAAAAATCTTTATCAGCGCGGGAATGCTGCGAGCGTTTTGGGTACCCTACGAGGAGAGAGTGACCAAAATTTATGTGAAATTTTTTATGTTGTTTAGGTTAGTTTATTATTAGTCTTTAATTTATTTGTTAATTTCATATTGTGCAATAAATATATTTTTCATCTTTTGAATTGGCACTTTGAAAAGAGTGCCATCAGATGATAAATTGTATTAAAAAAAGTATTTTTTCCATCAAATGACAGAATTTTATATGGAAAAGCAACACAATTTGCATACTTACTAAAATGTTTCACTATTATTAAGTTAAATAAGTAAGATTCTTGTGGATTTGTAGAAGAAGAGTAAGAACTTTGTAGATTTTTAAGTTTCACATTTTGAAAACTAATATTTTTACACAGTTAAATTTAAACAATTTATTTTATTTAAACAATTTAAGTGAGTGTTAGATTTAAACCTTTTATTTCATTGTACGTCACTGTTCACCTACATTATATACCCTAAAATTACCCCACCTATTGGAACCTGCTTGTCTCGATGAGCATCGAAGTCCTCATAGCAAACCAATCAGTTCAACTATCTAAATATAGATGGCGCCATTATACATTTTATCCAAAAGGATAAACTAACGATAGGAGTGGCAAAAAATAAAGATTTTTGCAACATTACAACAGGTACAAATAAAATGTTTTTAAATTACCTTGAATAATATAGGTACTTACCTAATATGTTTAACTGTTTTACTCCAACGGTTTTGCTCCAAATGTATTTTTTAGGGATCCATACATCAAAAGAGGAAAAAAGGAACCCTTATGGACGGAACACTTGTGTCTGTTTGTCTGTCCGTCTGTTACAGTTTATTTTCTCTGAATCGACTGGATGAAAAAAGTAGAAGTTTTGTACATAAATAGAGTTTGATGACCCAATCATGGACATATAGCTTAAATGAACTCATTTCGATTTTGGGGGTAAATATGGGCAAATTAGAAAGTGCATCATGTGACACATCAATCAAAAGGGCTCATTATAAGGAATACAAATATATTTTTTTTTTACAAATTGTAAAATGCCTAGTTCAAAAGATATTAAAGAAAATATACAAAAATCAAGCACCTCCGAAACTACTGAGTTTAAATGTGAAAAAAAAAGAACGGGGATATAGGTCCTCTCTTATAGTTTACAGGAAAACCTGAACGAAAATCCTAAGTCTTAAAGTTCTCATGGAAAACGGAATGGTACGGAACCGATACCAAGCGAGTTCGACCGCTTTTTTAAAATGAGAACTGACACGGGTGGCTCTGGCTAATGATCAGTCAAATAAAGACAGCCAATAACACGTCTCATTGAGGAACCACGCTCCCTGAGGCCCAATATGGCCAATCATCATAAAGCACCCTGCCGGCGCGACGAAATCAGTACAAGAGTACGCATAGCAGGACTTATCACCGTAATAATAATTTGGCCATGGTTTGACAAAATGCTACAATGAGATTAATCTTAAAATGTTTTGATTACACCCCTACCATCTAAAAAAGCTATTACTAGTAAAGTATTATGGAATTTATGTTCGTTTAGGCTTTTACCACTGTTACCCATTATCGTAATGTTTGTTTACTAAACTTAATGTAATACCGCGTAACCGAAAACATTATGATATTTTGGAATTTCATTGAGCTCTTATTGCAGAGGTCAAATTGATGCGTCTTAGATTGCAGAGCTCTGTCAAACCACGCCAAGTCGGTCGGTAGAAGAAAGATGACTGACCCATAACTTGCACTCTGCAGATGGCGCAGGTGTCGCACTCGACGTCCCAGCTCCACATGGCCACCGCGTTCCACTTTTTGAGAGAGAACATCTTGTCGGCTCGGCCCTCGTCCCCGTCCCCGCCGCCCCTCTCCCCTCCCACCTCACACTCCTCGCTCTCCCCGCCTCCTGTGCACACATACACAATCAGGCAATACATTTCAGAGGTTGGGCTTAAAATAGGATCGATACCTCTGCCAGGCCTCACAGACTCTATGTACTTGCGTGCGCTAACTACCTACCGCCCCGTGGACCGCCAGTGGTGCAATTCATTAGAAATTCGTCAGCCGCGCATAACATACTACTTGAGCGAGGCCAGTATTCCTACCGTCATGATAAAGTCCTCCAAATCATCAGAGAGGCCATCAACCTGTCAATTGCACGGACCAGGAAAGGGCAAACCAGTAGCGGCTTCCAGAAGGTCAACTTTGTGAAACCTGGAGCCAATAAGCTGCCCAAAGATAGGACTAAACCTTCTTCAATTTTGGGAGCAGCAAAGGATTGGGAATTGTTGATGGACACACATGAGAAGCATTACCAAATGCCTTCGGAAATCTGTACCACAGCATTAAGACCGGATATACTCATATTCTCAAAAGCGACAAAGCATGTAGTACTTGTTGAACTTACAGTTCCATGGGAAAGTAACATACCGAAGGACCACAACATCAAACTTAACAAGTACTGCAACTTAGTAGACCGGATTGTGAGAAACGGATTCAAGACTGATCTCTTCGCTGTGGAAGTCGGAGCAAGAGGACTACCAGCGAAGTCGCTCTACAGTCTCTTCAAGAATCTAGGGCTCCCAAGATCGACGCTAAGCTCATATATGGAGAGAGCTTCGAAAACGTCACTGGAAGCATCCTACAGAATATGGATAGGTAGAGAGAGGGAGGTCGAGAGCGGGACTGGTGGTTTCCCCGCGTCCTAGTCAACGCAGACTAGCTGACGAGGGCTTGAAGCGAGCCGAAACGTGAAGCATGCGCGGGAAATTTAGAGTGGCCACTCGCTAGTCCCGACCTCGATTATTACCCTCCTCTACTGCCGATGGGCCCGGATATGTTCGGTGAAGCCATCGTAAGCTTAGATCCACACCTTCCCACGCCCGCCCACGCAACTGCGCGCAACGTAGCTGCAAAGCAATAATGCACTTTACACTCGATGGTTTAGGTGTACATTTTCGCACGCAGCGATTTTCGACGTGAAACATTAGGCTATTAAAGCCGAAGGTATGGAACTTTTTCAATGGAGTGATATTTATCTGTTACGAAGTAACTATTAAGTAATCTGTGCCTCTGCACTGAATGCAGGTCATCGGCCGATACGGCCATGAAAAAATATAAACTAATATGTTCGGATGGATGGAACCAGCACGACACGACCAAATTTACATAGCCGTTTCGACTGACGTTTCATTCAGTGTGATGGTATCAACCCGGGCGGGTTGAACCCTACCACCTAGTAAGGTAAGTAGGGAAGGGACTTACAGTTTTAAGTGGAATCCGAATCACAGTCAGTTTCCAACGGTCGAGCGGTCACCCATCCAAGTACTGACCGTGCCCGCCCAGCGTTGCTTAACAATCAATAGCAACAGTCAACTGTCTGCACCACTGAGCTATCGAGGCTGAACCGTTCCCAAAGGAACGAAGTCGCCTCCATAGCTCAGTGGTGCTAGGTATCGACTCCCTATCGTGAAGTTAAGCATACCCGGATGCAGTGAGAACTTGGATGGGTGACCATTTGACAGTTGAGACTGGCCGTAGTTCAGTTTCCACGTAAAACTGTAGTTCCCTTCCCTTACCTTACCTTACCAAGTAAGGTTTAATCCGCCTAGAATTATTGATACCACTGCACTGAATGAAAGGTCAGTAAAAGTGGCTATGTATATAGTTAGTGTTTTCCATTCAGTTCAGTCTAGCCAGCACGACGGAAGGAAAGGAATGAAGTTTGCGCAACGCCGCGAGCACGATCCTTATAGTATTTGAAAGATTGGAATTAACCCTTTGCCTCCCACAACATCCACGCGGGTTTTACGCATCATACTACGGTTACCGCCCACAACATCACAATATGTTCACACATTTTTGTTTAGTAATATTTTAATGAATGTTTCTTATTTGACCGAGTGAGAAGGACGGGCTGTGGATAAAAATCTCTGCCTTTCCTACAGAACACACTTTAAAAATATTGCCAGGACAAAAGAAAAAACATATTTTGTCGACCACGTACACGTCATTTCTGGCAGGATGGCAAACTGGTTTCTAGTCTAACGATTCCTCATACATACGTCATATATTATGATTTCGGTAATTCGGCAATTTCAGCTTAGAAAATTTCCGAAAAAAATTTAAGTGTGTTTTGGTTTTCCTGGAGTAAAAGTAAATTCCTGTGCTTATAAATACTAAGTAAATCCGCACTTGTTTTACATCGCTCAGTGCGAATAGAGTTTATTGATTTAACTTCAGTATTTTACTAAATAATTGAGTTTAGGTGCGCGCGCGCTCCCACATTTTGCGAATTGGCACGGCGAAATTAACATGAAAGTGAAGGAGGGGGGGGGGGGGGGGGGGGGGTGTAAGCATATTTAATTAGGTCGGAGGCAAAGGGTTAAGAGCGTGGATAAAACAATCTTTAGATGAGGAAGAAAATGTAATCTTACCCGTTCCTGACATGGTCTTTCAAACGAACAGCTTTAGATCAACTTGCTCACTCACTACGGCGCCTAAAATTGTTTCCCGTATCGTGTGCTTTTAATGTATCGAAATACTTAACGTAAAAGTTCTGTATTTTGTTATCTGTTGAGTTAGTTCACAGCCTTCTCTATTTGTCCTTTTCGTCTGTGACAGGACGACAAGGACACAGGACGACAAGGACGGATAAAGAAGGCTATGGTTAGTTAGTTAGTAGACAGACTGTGACGATCAGTGATTTTGGTTTTTTGGTTTGGCTGGCTGCTGGCTTGTTTTTCTTTCGTTCGTTTCGTCCACAGACTATAAACTTTCGTCTAGCTGTCAGTGTCAGTCTGACATTCACAGTGTTGCCAACTCAAATTTTGAAATTCTCCTAGATTGACTTCGAAAATCTCCTAAAAATCTCCTAGAAAATTTTCGTCCTCCTAAAAATTCTCCTGTTATTCAAATTATAAAAATTTCACCACATTTTTAGTGTTCCTTATACGTACGGGACTATATTACTAAGCCTAGGCCGTCTGTCTGTCTTACCTTTAAAGAGCTGTATCTTTTGCACCCTGAAAACCGGTCAAGTGCGAGTCGAACTCGCGCACCGAGGGTTCTCTGTCAGTCAGTCAGCGTGTAAGCGTCTACTGCTGGACATACGCCTTCAATTTTCCTCCAGTATCTCGGCCTTCAGCGGTACGGACCACTGCTTTCCGCCGACATACTTCATGTCGGCGTCCCACCTGGCGGGTGGTCTTCCACACTCCGTTTTCCTGTCCACGGCCGCCAATGTAGTACATGGCTACTCCAACGGTCGTCATCCCTTCGGCTAACGTGCCCAGCCCACTGCCATTTTAGCTTATCCACCTGGTTTCCAATATCAATTGCTTTGGTGCGTCGGCGGATTGCCTCATTCATTAGTCATTCACTACGCACCATTTCGCTTAGCTATACTCCCAGGCCAGCCCAGCATGCTAGTTCCATCGCTCGCTGGGCAACTTTGGAAAACAACTAAAGTCAGAGCTCACACCCGTACGTCATAAACGGTAGGACGCACTGGTCATAATATATACAGGTTAGACCTCGGGGCGAATTTTAAATTTCCGAGGCAGCCCTACTAAGTTGAATTCCTCCCTCGACATCCTTAAGGAGACCTTGTCTACCAAGCAGTATTTAACCGAGATATACGTACTCTTTCTTCCTTCAATCTATTCCATCACTCCTCCGCCAATAATGATTTGTCCTCCCGTCATAACCACGATTGCCATTCTAACCACCACGTAATTCGTCTGTTTTATTGATTTTTTTTTAGTTTTTAACCACACTAAGTTTGACACTTGTACGTATTACCGTATTTACGTTAGAGCAAAACCAAAGAAACAATTTTTTTTTAGAAAAAAACACGTTTCTTGTATGGGGAAGCCCTTAATTAAAATTTTTTTTTTCATATTATTTGATAGGATGTCCGCCAATAATAAATAACACATGATCTGTGAAAATCACAACCAGCTACCTAACCTATTACGGTACAAAAGATACAGCCCTTAAAGTAGTGCGGACTGACGGACAGACTGTCAACGTAGGCTTAGTAATACTACTAATTATTACAAAGAATACATGTAAATAACATTGATTTGATAACAAAGTGTTCGTTCGGTTAGGCCCGCCCGGTAGCCGGCTTGTTGGTCGATCAATGCACGCATACTCACAGAGTGTCACATTATCCTATTTAAAGAGCAAGAAGGGGGAACCTTGCTCTTATCAAAAGACAAATCCTATCGTATATTGTGTGACTTGAGAAGATGGTTGGTTGATTCACATACAGTTCATTCATTGTGTTGTCACCGTTTAAACCGACATATTTGTTTTTTACTAGTAAATATATGTTTCTCACTCCTAAATCTTCTCCTGTAATGATTTTCTTTCTCCTAGATTTTCTCCTACTCTCCTGACAGGCAAAAACTTCTCCTAACAGCGCTGAAATTCTCCTGAATCTAGGAGAAAATCTCCTAACATGGCAACACTGGACATTCAACGATTGCGTTCTATCGTGCTCATGCATGATGGTTCTGTCCGGTGCGACACCTGAAAGACATCCGGCTCGTTTCGTGAACACTTCCGGTTTGACACCTGACAGCTCAGGCGGCTCCTGCGGGGATCGCTGCGCGTGATCATGCGGATCCTTTCGGAAACGATCGGGTTGACTCGGCTCGAAATGGAACCAAGTGAATCCGATATTCGTTTGGCCGTATACGTAATTTGTTAGCTCAGTGGTATAAGAGAGTAGGATTTTTATTTTTTCGATCTCGACCATGGGTTCGTGTCCCAATTTTCAAAATGTGTTTCGTTTTGTTTTTTTTTTAAGCAATGTTAGGGTTTAAACTACCTAAGAAAGCATGCGACGAATCTTCTTTATATTGACCCTGGGTTTTTTTTAAACCACCAAAACATAACTCATACCCTTCGAGCAGCTCGGAGCTCATACCACACTTTCCTTCGAGCCGAGTGTTCACGAAAGGAGCCGCCAATGTCGTTTCGTCATGGTTCTATCTATCACCACGATGTAGGACGTGCTATCAATATTAAATCCATGACAGCCTGCTTGATAATTTTCACCAACCAACCAAGAATTGCATCCAACACAATGAGGTGTTCAGTCAGGCATTAGCCAGGGCCCCGCAGGGCAGGACTCAGGTCAGGCAGCCAAAGAGCAAGAAGACTATAGAGAGGCGACCTGCCCCCAAATTTGTGAACAGTGGGTTTGTGTCAGTGAACGAAAGAAACGTCACAAAATACAGACATAAAAATTCTAGTCTTGTCTTGACTCGTTCTAACACAAACTATTTACATTTGTATGAAAAATACACTCTAGCTAGACAAACTCTAGCTAACTTGTCTCTGTCGCACTAGGAGCAAATTTTATTCACGTCGCCTTGCTCCTTGATCTACCCCTACTACGACAGAGAAAAGTTAGCTAGAAGACTAGACTGGACTGTTAGTGACGTATCGTTCACGGACACAAAATCGGCGACTCCAAATCTTGGAGTCAGGCGCCAGTGTAGAATTTCATTTTTATAAAAGAAAATATAACTAAAATTGTATAGTCAAGTAAGTAAAAGTAAAAATTATTTATTCAATAATGGTATATGTTTATTGTAGGTCCCCTGCACTAGTCCGTAGACCGTGTGCTGCAAAGGACCGCGGGTATAATGCCACCAGGAAGTTATGATGCGTGGGAAATATGCGAAACTGTCTGCATTCCTAAGAAGGGATTTGAACTTTCGGTCGAAAGTTTGTCGATAAATTGTATGACTTAATAACCTAATTTATCGACAAACTTTCGATCGAAAGTTCCCGTCCCTTTTTAGGAATGCAGACAGTTTCGCATATTTCCCACGCATAATAACTTCCTGGTGGCACTATAGTACAGTTTTAATTTTTTATTTTACGGGTACAGTTCGAGCAGAATATATTGCGTACATCATTATAGCATTGTTTGTATACTAAGTTATTTGTATCGATGTGGGCAAAACAATGGGTGGGGTGCGCAGTACCTAATTATTGTGGAAATCAAGGCGAAAGGAATTCAGAAACTCAACTCCTTCGATAAATGGAACATAAAATAGTTTGATTTTAACATGTATTATGTGTGTGTTTTTTTATATCGAACTGACACGGTTGGCTACATCACCTACAACGTCCGTGATGTCAGCCCATAACACCGGGTGAACTAAGTGCCATGTCAGTGCTGTGTATTGTTATTTTTAAACTTTAACCTGTTATATTATCTATACATTTGTTTTATGTAAACCGGTATGGGTGGCTGAGTCGGAGGGGCCAAAGCGCATGCTCCGACCAGCCAATATCACCTCCGAGAAGGTAGGTGCCATACCGGAGACTTCCCTGGATTGCTGGCTATACTGGACTAGAGGAGAACACAACCGAGGCTGCTATGCAGCCATCTTACATCCAGTGCGGTAACTTTATGGTAACTGACAGGGTTGGCTACATTACCTACAACATCCGTGAAGTCAGCCCATAACACCGGGTGAACTAGTGCCATATCAGTGCTTCCCTTCGGTCGTGCCGGCTACACTGAACTGGACGGAAAACACAAACTATTTACATAGCCGTTTCGACCGACGTTTCATTCAGTGCGGTGGTATCAACCCGGCCGGGTTGAACCCTACCACCTAGTAAGGTAAGAAGGGAAGGTATCTATACAGTTTTACGTGGAATCCGAACCGCGGTCAGCCCCCAACGGTCGAGCGGCCACCCATCCAAGTACTGACCGACTCAGCGTTGCTTAACCATCAATAGCTACAGTCGACTGTCTGCACTGCACTGAGCTATCGAGGCTGACAAAATTTGAGCCTACCACCTAGTAAGGGGCAAGGGAAGGGACCTACAGTTTTACACCGGTTCCGAACGGTGAAGCAGCAGGTGTAGGTATGCACGTAAATTTTTTCGTCAGAAAAAACTCATTGGTACCTACACGCCGACCGGATTCGAACCTCGGACCTCTCGCATGAGAAGCCTATGCCCAAACCACTCGGCCACCCGCCGCTTAATTTTTAAAATTAGTACCTCATTTTTAAGGGAGGACATTTCTTTGGGACATTTATTGAGTTTGTATGGGGCCTTTGTTACGCTAGTAATAAATTGATATGTAAGTCAATGTAGGTTGGTAGGTAGGTACCTATATAATAAAATATAAATTATTATTTTCTTGACAATTTTACAGAGGGGATTTGAACGGCTCAGAGATTCTTCCAGTGGGTGACGGAAAACTTATTGACGTATTTACCCAGTGGAAACATTCAATTTCAGAAAACATTTTGGAGATAATAAAACGAGAATTTCAACAATAAAAAATCACGTCTTCTTCTTTAATTCTAATCTTTATTGTTATTGTTTATTGTATTAATCTTTATCTAAAATTAATTGTATTTTTTATTATTTCAATGACGTACAAATAAGTGTGACTAGTACAACAATTAATGTATTTGCAAGTAGTCTACTGCCGCTGCTGTAACATCCGAGTTGTTGGATGGCTACAGTGTACTTGATGTCGTTTGGTAACCGACATCCAGAATCTGTAAGAAAAACAATTTAAGTAAATTTGTTCAGTTAGTAAATATACAAAAACTAAATAAAATAAGATGGAAAGAAGGAGGAAACGGGATGTGTGCTGGCTGACAATGTGCCGCCCAATACGCTGTCAGTTAGTTGATAAGTATTTTTATTATAAAAGAGATACTGCAATCGAAACAAATATCCGTCGTATTTTGGTTAAGTATTCATTTAACAAGTAAGCATTCATGAGCGGAAGACGGGCGGCCGTAGGACGGCCGCTTCTGACACCATCGGACGGCGGCGCGGCGGCGGCGGCGGAAGCGCGGTAGGCGGCGCGGTTCGACTCCCGGAGGAAGAAGACGACCCGACGGCCGATCGCTCTTCTGTGATCAATCCATTAATAAGTAGTGACAGCAAAGCAGAGAGAAATACCTTGGCACTGCGGCGAGTTGGTTCCTCCAGAAGAGCTAACACTGAAGTAGAACAGAGGACACTCCGCAATAGAGGGGTAACCATCGCAGGCTCCCGCAAGGCTCATTTCTAGCGAGGTAGCTGCGGTCACAGATTCGCAAGTCACTCCCGGGGGCACGTTCGTGCTAGTACGGTTGCGTCTGTAGGATAACATTACATTTTATTTCATTAAGTCATAGGTATATCTTACTGATACTCAGTGGCATATTATATGGACATTGATGATCATGCCAAAGAATCTTTATAAGCATAATCTATCCATAAATATCCCCCCGGTCCTAGTTGAATATGAATTAAACACGATCACAGAATACTTGCATACTTGTCTTAACCCAACTAGACGATGCTGCATACCTAGGAAATGAATCCGACCGCGAGTAGCAAACATTGACAGAACCGTAATTAGCTCCTTGAACCCGTACTGCTCTGGACGGGTTATTCAGATAGAAGTAGTTCGGATGGACGCTGTAGAGGTTGGTGCCTGTTGCGTCCACGTAGTCCTCGAAGGTGACGGTGCCGGAGTTCAGGTCTAGCCAGTGTGTACTGCACAGCGGATTTATTATTCGTCGAGGAACTGAAAGATATTATACAAAATTATGAATTGTGTGAGGGTTTTGTTGGGTTAGGTGTCATTCATTACATTCAAACATTCAAATAAATACCTAAGTAAGTATATATCAATATGTCGTGCGGCACACATTTTAGAGACGTTTTATTATTAACGTTTAACTACTCTCATTTTGAATGATTCCTCCTTCCAGTTTAGCATAAACTCTTTATCCGACTGCGCGAAGCAAAAAGAAGGATAATTATCCGTGTGCTTCTATTGCTTAAATTTTTTGAAATAATTTCTTGGAATGTTTAAAATATCCAAAAGTATATAATTACCTGACGTTAGCCATAATCATTTAGATAGAATTAAATACAAATTTAACACACCATCCTTCAATCTAGCTACAACCGGCGCCAGCTCCACGGCTGACGGGCTGACGTTGGAGAGTGTAACTGGAATGAGATCTGCGCTATCTTGGAGCACGAACTTGAGGGAGTCCTCAGCTGCTGAGCTAGTTGCGAATACCAGACGCAGATCTGTAGAATTACCAAAATAAGTAAATACACAAACATTTACTGTACTACAAAAGCTTATTGTCCACATTACGAAAGGTATCGAGTCCATAATTAGGTAAGTACCATTTTCAACTAAATCGTGCAGCACTAACCTGGGGCCTGCTGCCTCATTAGAGTCGCTAAAAAGTTGGCCTCGCGCTGTTCGTCGCCAGTTAGAGGTATGTTGTCCACAAGAAACAGTGCTACTGATGAGTTTCCCCCGGTGTAGTGGGAGGCGGTCTCCAGCACTAGACTCGCCGATATCATACTGCGAATAGACTGCAGCACACTTGTCAAATTCACAGCCGCTCCTGCAAAGACAAATATCAATCATTTTTAAGGTAAAAACATCGGCTTTTTTAAGTGATAACAAGTTAGACGGCTTTATTATGGTAAAAATAGAAAATAATATATTGTTTAGTGATGGTACATACTTTTTCGGTACATTTATATAATATTTCATATTTAAAACTCATAAGAAACAGAAATAAAAAAGTGTAAATATTTTATCTATATAGGTATACGAAATTTCATATTCTAGGAATAAATAATTATGAAGTCGTAACACACATACAGACTGACAGACAACGAAGTCCGGTGCATTTTTTTACCATTTTGGTACGAAGCTCTAAAAATAATAACTCACCTGTTGTAGTTACAACAGATTGAGTGGCGAAATCTTGATGGAATTGAGATAAAGAAAAAGTCTTTTCAATAAGTGTGTTTCCATTCCTAGGGTCCAGCAAAGTAATGCTGGAGCCAAATTTGCTGACATCGATTTCATCTAGTAGGTAGGATATAAGAGGATATCTGGCCGCTGTAGGGTCTGCCACAAGAATTAAATTAATTCTTGGTCTTATCACTTCCGCAGCAAGCACGCTGCATGCTGGGTCATTGATGGACTGTGCTAAAAGGAACAATATTTTATTAATAGCTCCTCTTTTTCAATCTAATTGGACGAAGTTTTTTACTTACAGTAATCTTAAATGTTAGTATTTAGTTTTTTTTTATTTATTTATTAGGTTAATTTTATCAATTTTATACATTTGTCTCATTAATAATGCGTTACTTCGATCTAATTTGTTCTTTTTATTTCGTTAATATAAATATATATCATTAACGAAAAATAAAATAAAATTTTATGGTTCGAAATGAATCATTTTCGTTAGGCAGCATAGCGCAGATTTACTGACCGACGTGTCTGTAAAAGTTGTTCACAGTATTGTTGACAAAGTTCTCAACACCCGTCAGAGTCAAGGTGCCTGCAAGAGGCATCGTGGTGTACAACGCTATCGCGAAACCAAACGTCTCCTGCTGCAGGGTTGCAATCGGCGCCACCGAAGTTATGAGTGATTGTCGGAGGCAGGCTACAAATCTCGAGTCGTGCATTGTGCCTTTCTAGAACATTTCAATACAATATTTATTCACAAACACGACTGCATTCGAACCTTCTATATAACTATAAAGTGAAAAAGATTCTCACTTCTGAGTAGTACATTTCTAAAATCTGCGAAAGTTTCAGCTCAGGAAAAATTTCTTTTTCGTAGGTGCTTCCGAGGTCTCCAAGAATCAAGCCATCGATCCCGCCTCTGATCTCGGCGTCGGTTATTTCTAGATTGTCAGTTTGTCTGAGAAAGTAATGACGCCTGGCCTGAGTGCTATTCCAGCCACCTGCAGCACCAATTGAGGTTGTCCTTCCGGATGTGCCTTGTCTCATTGCGGCTTCAGCCAAGTCACCTGTAACATACATATATATGTAGGTAATTAAATAAGTATTTTCAAATTTATTATATATGTTTATTATATGTATAGTTTCTTTACCTGCTAAAGTTGTAGAAAAAACATTATTGACTCGTGTTGTAGGATCTATAACGAAATCTTCTTTTACCCGTACGAGATCAGAAACCAAGACTTGTTGAGGTTCCATAGCCGAAGCTATTCCAGATATCAACGGTCCAGCCGCAATAGATCCCCATGTAGTAGATATCACACCACCTTCTATGGGACAGTTGCTCGTCCCTAATATCTGTCGTCCAATAAGGTCAACGTTACCACTGAAATGCCGATAATTTATTTTTATGAACGAATATTCTCTTATTTGAAAAATATTTAGATAATTATTTTGAATGAGCATTTGCAAAAAGGTGTCATACTCATAAGACTATCTATATCAATCGCAGATAGAGCAGGGACCATCCATCTATGATTCAAACACAGCCATTAAAAATCGGTCTCTTACTTGACATCAAATACTTCTACATCTGCTCGAATTCGGTGCTGGCTTCTTCGCCTTCTTACTGCTGTCTGATTTATAAGAGGACACACGACGTTTTCATCACCTCGTGTCTCTGTCGCGATTGTACTGGACACCATGTGATGGAGAGCGCACTGAAATTAAGTAGAGCATACGTTAGACTACATAAAAAAAAATATGATTCACCTAAACCACTATGATACCAACTAGCCATGAAAAAAAAAGCAATTATCTATAACTAAAGCTTCTGCAACACCGATCATGTCACTCACTAGGAGCAGGAAATTATCTTATTCGTTCTCATAACTTTGGCTTACATATGTTGACTTAACAGCGATCTTTCTTTTCTAGTCATTGCGAAGAAGTACATTTCGAAGAGTCAGTTACTTAATAACAGTTATCTAACTTTTTCCGCCATTGTCAAGGAAGCGTTGGGGAACCGGAACTGATTGTTAGGCAGCAGCTTGGTGAGGAGGAGTCGGTTCTTGTAGGCGTGGAAGCCGGTGGGGCTGTAGGGCAGGATGTTGCCGGTACCGCTGGAGTCGGGGTCGTATACGATGCCGTCTTGACGGAACCTTGAGAGGTTATAAATAGGCATATAAAGTGTTTTTTTTTTAATTCGAACCATGTTTTAATAATTACAGCATAGAGCACATTTCGGATTTCACGGCAGAAACTTCTGTTATCTATGTAGAGAAAAGCAAACATGAAGAGGATTTTGGAGAAATTTTAATCTTTAGTGAAGTCGGCTACTTCTCCACCCACAAGTTGAATTGGTATTCTCTGCACGACACCTCTGCAGTCTAGAATGGAGATAGTAATGAAGATATCAGTAATTGGACAAGTTAATTTAATTTTAATGAAAAAATACTTACATATGAAGAATACCGATGGACAATTCCCTCATATTAGCAACAGTGCCGGGGTGGTCCTCGATCTTCCTTATAATGTCCAGCAACACCGGTAGAGTAGTGGGGGGTAAATTGTTTCTGTTCAAAAGCGCAGGGTCACTGTAACACTCCCTCAAGTGTGGTGCCAATATCGCCCTTGCTGTCTCTTGACATGAAATTGAGGATGCTAGTCCTAGGGTCACTATTATGTTTATTAGATGCATGGTGATGTTTTGATTAACTTATCAAACTTTTATGTTATATTTATATGATCAAACATTTTGACAGTCAACTCTTTGCACGTTGTAGGTAAACGATGTTATGGGTGGTGAAACGCTGACTAATGCGAAACTGTTATCTTTGTGAGGGTCGGCCGTGTTGATAATCAGTTCTTATTAGGCGCTGGTAACATTGTTATCGCCTTATCTTTTGTGTTGAGATAAAATGCCAGCACGACTCGATCATACCTTGGCTCTATTTTAAAAGTATGTCCCAGTTCATAACATATTCAATGTACTAATAAAAATTATGATATCTGCAATCATCTGAAGAGACAAGATATAACTGAAATCTTCTAACTAAATTTTCAAATAGCTGGGTATATTTATTTGACTGGAGATTGAAGGTGTAATAAAGCTAGCACAATAATGTATTCCATAAAATATTTTATTTTGTAGAAAATAATCTGAATATTACCGTAATTTACAAACAAAAGCTTAAACCTAAGTATAGTACGTGAGCTATATGGGTGAAATCTCAAATGGTTCTTATGCAATAGATACACCATTTGAGGTACATATTACACAATACATATTATTGTGTCTGGTAAGCATATACCTCCATAATATTATTGAACTGCATTTTCTTCTACCCTGTAACATTAAATTTAATGTTCTACCTACAACATTTTTATTGTACTCCCAAGTGTACAAAAATCGGACTAGAAATTGAAATAAGCATCTTCTGAAATCTAGCTAAGTATAAAAAAAGGTACTTAGATTGAGGTCAAGAAGTAAGGTATTGAAGAAGTTACCAAACAGGTCATGTCCCACACGTTATAATCATACCTAATATACAATCTAATTTTTATCGAACTTCGAAGTATTTACCTATTTACGTATTTACGTACTTACCTATTTTCACGAAATAAATATTGACTATAAAAATTAATTAAAACTTTATTACATATAACAACCTTTACATATTTTACTATTATTTAGTAAAAGTGATAGGTTGAAGAAACATATTAAGTAGGTATTCTATACAAATTACATACAAATTAGAAAATGGCAGCTTTGACCTTAAATTATAATGGTAATAACTAGCAACCTAGATTTAAAACATTTGTCTGAGGGCCACCAAGAAGGCAGCGAGCAGCAAAGTTCCGCTCACGACGATGGAGGAGGCGGCACTGAAGCACCCGAACTCCTGGATCGCTATTAGGTACCGAATATTGTAGGGGAAGCGACACGCATCATCTGCAACACGCACAAACAACAACATATAACAACAATCAAGTGCTTGTATTAAATAGAAACAATTGCAACACGCACAAACAACAACATATCAACAACAATCAAGAGCTCGTGTTAAATAGAAACAATTGCAACACGCACAAGCAACAACATATCAACAACAATCAAGTGCTCGTGTTAAATAGAAACAATTGCAACACGCACAAGCAACAACATATCAACAACAATCAAGTGCTCGTGTTAAATAGAAACAATTGCAACACGCACAAGCAACAACATATAACAACCATCAAGTGCTCATATTAAATAATTGCAACACGCACAATCAACAACATATCAACAACAATCAAGTGCTCGTGTTAAATAGAAACAATTGCAACGCGCACGAACAATAACATATCAACAACAATCAAGTGATCGTGCGTGTTACATAGAAATAACTACAACACGCACAAGCAACAACATATCAAAAACAATCAAGTGCTCGTGTTACGTCGAAACAACTGCAACACGAACAAACAGCAACATATAAACAACAATCAAGTCTCGTGTTAAGATTCGTCATGCCATGGCTTAATCTGCGGCCATGGTTATATATTTTCTTTTCTTTCAAGCTTCATCTCTTACGCCATAAAAGGACCTTGGAACAATTAGAACGTTCAATCACATGGTTTTAATACTACCTAGACGATTTGACGTCAGAATATCACAAAAAAGCGGCCAAGGGCGAGTTGGACTCGCGCACCGAGGGTTCCGTATATCACCACGTAATTGGCCGGTTTTTATTATTTGATGTTTTATTTACTGGAGTTTTCACTACAATCACCCCAAGTTTGACGCTTGTATGTATTATAGTTTTTACGATAGAGCAAAACAAACAAAAAAACAAAACATATAAAAAATAATAAAAATCAAGTCATCTAACTACAAATTAACAATTTAAGTGTTTATTTCGTTACTTGTCCTGTGAGACCTTGCTTCTGCCAAATTTCACGATTCTAGGTCAACATAGGATTTTAGGAATTTTGATACCAACAAACTCACTCATCAAACCCTTAAAACGGCCGTACCTTTTGATTGCGTTGAATTTTTTACACCTCTAAGGGACCGTCATCTTCGAACTTAGTATTTCGTATTAATTTCAACTTCATACCTCTATCCGTTCCCGAGAAAAAGTACACGGACAGGACGGACAGGCGGATGGACGTTTGAAGTAGGGATACCCTAAAAATTAATGGTTGTCACAGATTTCTCTTGGAAATAGGGCAACAGGACTTACCAGAGCACTGAGCAGTGGCCGCGGCAGCAGTGGTGGCGACAGACTGAACGGACAGGTAGAGGAAGGGGCATTCGCCAATGTAGCCGTAGCCGTCACACGCGTGCGACAGGTTTATCTCCACGTTGCCCGAGGTGCCGAGGTCCTGGCAGGTCACCCTCTGCTGCGCGTCCGGGTCCACAGTCGTAATGTTTTGTGTTTGCCTGAAAATTTGTAGAAACATTATAAACTCTACAAACTAAGTACTTCTTACTACGGTGTTCTTTTTTGCACGTATTTATTATATTGCTTTGCTTGTTTCTGAGCCTCTCTAGAACATCAAGAAATATGTGTAAAAGCATCGATGCGTAAAAGTATGAAGGTATAATGTATTCGTACCTGGGTTGCCGGTCAGTCCTCGAGTAGCAAACTCTAAGTGTCCCGGAGCTAGCACCAGACCTCTCTACCCGTAGTCGCCTGAGGTCGTTGGAGTGGAAGAAGTAGTTGGGGCTGACGCTGTAGAAGTTTATGTAGGAGGGCTCCACGTAGTCGACGAAGCTCCTGGTGCCGGAGTTGGCTTCCGCCCAGTTCGGTCCGCAGAGAGGATTCACGATGCGACGCGATACTACGTTTAAACAACGAACGTTTGTAATGTCGATGACACAAATCAGATTTCAGATGATTCTCATTCAGAAACACAAGATCAATATATAACAACACCGAACGCTGAGCCTCAAGAAGCAACATAGCGTATGGAATATTAAAACCGAGTGTGCCAAAAATCGAGGGTGTGGCGAATGAAGCGGAGAGAGTGAGAAAAGGAGCGACCTGCCCTAGCTAAAGCCAATCGAACGCGGCGCTCACAGGCGGCGGGCGCGAGTCAGTGGCCATTGGTTACGTTACATTGTATGCGTTTCTACTTTCTAGCGCGCGCTTTTGTGTGGTCTGTAGGTTCAGTGGTCGGTGCATAACAAGCATTTGAAGCTCGTAAAATACTGAAATTGCGTTTGTTGCTGTACGAATTGTTCGATCACCTTCACGGATCGATTAAGAACATTGTTAAAAACATTAACGTGAAATGAGACTAACCCAAATTTACTCTCTCCACCACGTTGGTCATGTCTCTCTCGGTTGTGGTTCCTGTGCTGGACAAGCTTGCCATGACTATGTCTTGTGGGTCCCGCACGAACCTCCACAAAGAGCCTTGCTGGTTAGTCGGTGTCGCAAATATTATTCTCATATCTGAAATAATGTGAATGAAACACGTTATCCAGAGTAATGACTGGATATTTAGAAGAACTCAATCAGCAGGAAAATTATGGTGAAACAGTTAAATAAGAAGAGGCATACATCACCACATATCTATAAGATATCGAGATGTACTTGGGCTGGGACTGGGACTGATATTAACCCAGTGCTAGCATCAGCATGTGCTGAGAGTCTCAAGAAAGCGGACGAAGAATTTAATATAATATAATATAATACATTGAAAAATAAAACCTATCTCATTGATGTAACCGTGCCATCTTGCTCCGCAATGATCATAGAAGAATCATCAACATTCTCTATAAAATCGATAAGTTTCGTTCATACCTGGGACAGTCTCATTGATCGCTCTGGCTTGCTCCCATACGAATTCCTCTTCAGACGGCTGGACGCCTATTGAGTTAAGCAGGAACAAAAGGACGGTAGCGTTCCCACCGACGTAGTTGATTTGTCTTTCGCGTTCAAGCTCGGCCAGCGCAAGAGTGCGGATAGCGGCGAACGTCGCCGGTAAATTTGTCCCAACTGGCACTGCAACGAAAATTCACAATTTGTTCAACCATATAATTACAACCACTGAAAGAAACAAATAAAGCATTAAGAGAATTTAGGCACTTACGGCTTTCGTGACGATGGAAAGTGTAATTTGAGTGGAAGTCGGCCAATGATTGGGTTCTCGCGATTTCCACCTGACCATTGACGGCATTCAGCAAGGTGACACTAGATCCGTACTTGTCCACTTCCAGAGTGTGGAGCAAGTAGGAGACGGCCGGGTAGACGGCGGAGTACTGCCACGAACGGTCCACTACCAAGTACAGGTTGGTTTTGTGACGGTAGTCAAGAGTCGTCGTCTCGGTAGTAGCGCAGCTCAAATCGTTAAGGTTGGTAGCTAAAACGGAAATTTTAATATAGTTTGATTGAAGGTTTTTCTAAATCCGATCTAGGTATTAGCGGCTCTTCCTCTTCTACAGTATTTTGGTTGACTGGTGAAGTGGCGAGTGGACGAGTGTCCGAATCCAACCGGCGTGTACCAGTGAGATTTTTCTGTCGAATAAATTTAAGTGCATACCTACACCTGTGCTGCTTCACCGTTCGGAACCGGTGTAAAACTGTATGTCCATTCCCTTGCCCCCTAGTAGGTGGTAGGCTGAAATTCTAGCCGACTGGGTCGATACCACCGTACTGCATTTAAGATGGCCCCACAGCACCTTCGGTTGTGTTCTCTAGTCCAGTATAGCCAGCAATCCAAAGGGAAGTCTCCGGTATGGCACCTATCCTAACGGAGGTGATATTGGCTGGTTGCAGCATGTGCTCTGGCCCCTCTGACTCAGTCACCCATACCGGATTACATAACAAAAATAACTGGTTTGGATTAATGGAGTTAGATTTCGGTTGTAAGATTCGAAAAGTGTTGGTTGTAGCTTGAACTTCTTGGTCACTCACAAACGTAGTTCTGAAGGTTGCTCACAGCATTGTTGACCAAAGTTGTAAGTCCACTGGTGATGGTTCCACTTAGAGGCATGTAGGAGTCGAGAGCAACGGCGAATGCATAGGCTTCATTTGCGAGTTCGGCAGTGGTAGTCGCCTGTTCGAAGAGGGTCTTTCTATTGCACGCCCGATTAGCAGCAGTTTGAACGCCGTTCTGAAATTAAGGATTTGTATATTTTGAAACTACTTGTAATATTTAAAATAAAAATACAGACACATGCACAAAAAGCGGGTGATGTAACTTACCAAAGGCGAGTAATACATGTCGAGCAAGGTGGAAAGCTTTAAGTTAGAATAAGTGCTGGTCAACTGTTGGAAATTCTTTCCCAAAATGAGGCCGTCCATGCCTCCGCGAATTTCTGGATCGGTCATCTCCAAATTGATCCTTTGCTTCAAGAAGTAATATCTGGGAGGTTGGGTGCTGTTCCAACCTCCGTCCGCGCCAACGCTCATGGTCTGCAAACCAGCAGAACCTTGGCGCAGTACTACTTCGGCCAAGTCACCTGCAACAACAAAATATACTTGTTGTATGTACGTACCTTTCGGCAAATATAGAAACAATGTCTGGATGCTAAAGCGAAGAGAATTTAATCCGATTGGTTAAGGACCGACGAAAATTAATGAGTCTTATGGAATCAGAAGTGAAGCAGTGAATTATAACAGATTCAAGAGGATTAAAGAGGACGCACTCCAAGTCACCTGCAACAACAAAATATACTTGTTGTATGTACGTACCTTTCGGCAAATATAGAAACAATGTCTGGATGCTAAAGCGAAGAGAATTTAATCCGATTGGTTAAGGACTGACGAAAATTTATGAGTCTTATGGAATCAGAAGTGAAGCAGTGAATTATAACAGATTCAAGAGGATGAAAGAGGACGCACTCACCTGCAACGGTACTGGGGAATCTCGTATCCACTGCCATGTTGGCGGCATCTTCGTAGGTTGTGACTGTTCCTTTGATAAGTTCGGAAATGCGAACATTCTGAGGCTCCGCACCGGCCGCTATGCCGCCGATGAGGGAGCCGGCGGACACCGCGCCCCACCTCGTCTGGATGACTCCATCTTGGAGCGGGCACGCGCTCTCGGCGAGAACTTGTCGCTCGAACGCGAGTCCGCTGTTGATGTTGGTCTCCACGTCTTGTCCGTTGAACTGTCTCATGCGGCCGTTGTGGTTCGCTGATTCACTGAAAACATAATTATAACGTTTAAAATTTGAATTATAAAACTATTTCAGGTATAATTTTTGAAATAACCGGGAACTTTGACATCTTGTTTTATTTCGTTTACTATGGAATGAATACACATTTCGGGAAAGCATTTTCACATTCACATATAATATTGTATGGTATGTTTACACTACAGTCTATAATGATGAATCGGTACATACACGAACTTATCATCGAGTATTTCGACGTCTTCGCCGGTGGAGCGCGGTACTCTCAGGGCTCGGTAGTGCGCGAGCTGGGCGCACACGGTGCCTTCGTCGCCGCGGTTCTGTGTCTGGATCGTGGACGACAGCATGTGATGCAGGGTGCACTGGAAACCATCACGTTCGTATCAATAGTTATTTCGAAAAATGCCTAGTCCTCAAGTCAACACTTCTCTTCTTATTTTCTGTATATGATTTCGGCTTCTCCGCTCACTATTTTAATTATACGCTATGAATAATTAATAAGTTATGGGCTGAAATCACGGATGTGTTAGGTGATGTAGCCAACCGTGTCAGTTTATATATAAAAAATCTAAAAAATAAGCTAGGTATATCAAAATCAGTTGAGGGCCTCTAGAGTTATCTATAAGGTTATATAGAAGACGGTCAGACGTACCTTCAGAACGGACGAAACAGTCTCATTGCCGAAGGTGAAGAAGTTATTTGGCAGCAACTTGGTCACCATCAGCTTGTGCCTGTAGAAGGTGTAGTAGGTGGGAGCATACGGCAACACGTTGGCGGCCGTACTGGACGGCTGGTGGAACTCGATGCCGTCCTGTCGATAACTGCCACACGACAGATCCATTATTTTATGCAATGTGATAGCTCATTTCATTATTGTGACACATCACACTTTGCTCTACACTCTGCAGAGGATAGGTGAGATATAAACTCAGCAGTTGAATGTTGTAAATGAGAATCGGGACTCACGTATGAAGCAGACCGACAGAGAGCTGCCTCAAGCTGATTGGGTTCTGCTGTTCGATCTTCCTAATGATGTCGATGAGGACTGATATCGTCATGGGCGGCAAGTTGTTTCTATCGATGAGTGTGCCGTTGTCGTAGCACTCTCGCAGGAATGGAGCTGTGCTGGTTTGCGCCGTGAGCTGCGCGCCGCAACCCGTCACGATGGCCAGAGCCACGAGCGTCACCACGTGGTAACCCATTGGTAGCTACTCTGTAATTAATTGTTTCAAGTGAATATAAGTGTCAGTGTTGGGCTGGTTGCCAGGTCAGGTAAACAGACAAGTACACGCACGCGAGCACATTCAGGAGCTTGGTCGAGGGATACAATTATTGCTCCTTTATTTTGTGAATTTCGTTAACAATCCTAAATTGTTAACCGACATACGAGTACTGTCGGGAGTGGATGGATGAAAAGAACGGAAGACCGCTTGTGGTGGCGTGCCTTGGGAGAGGCCTATGTCCAGCAGTGGGCCGATACGGGCTGATGACGATGATGATACGATGATACGAGTATGTACACCAACTTTGTATAAAAAGAAGTTTGAAGAAAATCCGATTTCTTAAGCAGAGTCAATAACACAGTCAAGAAGAAAAGCAACACACACACGAAACAATTCTTTTCAAAATTACCCGAACATACGATCAAGTGAAACGTAGGTAAAGTACTTTTGGCAAAATCCTTCGGAGTTCTTCAGGGGTGATACGTCGTCGTCTACAGGTGGAACAAGGCGCGACGGTCGCGGTGTGTCGGGGCCTCGAGCTCGCGGTCGATAAGATAATAAAAATCGATCACAGCGATATTGTTATTCAGAACGAAGGCGATAATAAGCCGGTACATAGTATTTCCAGGGAGTGGTTGCATTACACACCGCGTTATCGCCGTTAATCTGACATTTTACAGCACTGCATCGCAAGCACCTTCTCAACTAAATGAAGAAATTTGCTATTAGAAACGTGGGCAGGATAAGATAATTCCACAAGAGTTAACTTCCTTTTAGCGCTTCAAAGTAAACATGCAGGCTTATACTCTATTACCTATATCATGTTTCAAAACTATATTTTATACTATATTGTTAAATTACAATTTTGAAAACCACCGACCGACACACCAGCAACTACCGCTAAGTGAATAAATCTCAGACGCGGCGTCACCGTAGCGGTGTCCCGACGCACTGTATTTCGTCTAGAACAAGCTAGGTGGACAAAAGTAAAAGGATTATTTTCAGGAACTAATTACCACGCGTCGTAAACAACTCACCAGAGGGCCAATTCCCGGTATTATTTGTGTCACAACAATCCACACTAATCAGTCAGCGCGCATGGAAGGGTAACACTGAGATTATTGTAATTACTTCTATTATTTTGTTGCTTTTTTGTTGCGCTTTCGATAACATCTCTTGCTATTTTGTGCGATCATAACAGTGTTTTCTGTTATGGACTTTACTCAAGAAGGTAAGAACTTCCTTATTTTGTTCTTAAGAAGATTTTAGTAGACTTATTAGTATTTAAAATAATTTTCCGAAAAAATACGTAAAAATTTAGTGCATTTTCTTAGTGTTTTAAAGTTTGAAAGACAGCAACTTTTTGTCCCCCCGTGTACCCGGTCTGTATTTTATGTATGAATTAGCTATGATAATAGTCTAACGTCTGACGTAAAATTTCATTACCACATCGAAGTCCAACAATTTTTTTTTCTTTTTTTTTCAGAACATGTATACATCTTACGAAAATTGAGTTATTCGAAGAATGGCTCAAGCATAACAAAGAAGAGAGAAATAGCCGCCTGTTACATTATATTAGAACGATGTTTGATATGGGTGACATTTTTTCAGGAATCCTTAACACATGTAAAGATGAAACTGGCAAGATTTTCTTAAAAATTTGACGAAAAATGGGCTTTGTCGAGGATGACCCGAGATCGATGTTTAGGGGAAAATAAAAGTTGGTTGGAGGGTGCAGACATTGAGTTCACTGTGGTCTGAATAGGCCGTGTGCTTCATCTTCATCAGGAGCTACATACAAGTCGACTTCAAGGCAGACCACGAAAAGATTTTGAAGATGCATCCTTCAAGACGAAAAAACGTCGACTAATTATTATGGGTAGGGTAGGGTCCTTCAAGAGGGGCGTGAATGGGCACCTGTCAGGCCGGCATGGCATTCGCAACCCCCGCATACGACCGAATGTCCATGGGCGTCGTTAGATACCTTATGGGTGGCTTGGCGCCATATGTCGCGCTTTCAATAAAAAATTAAAAAAATGCAATTTTTATAGTAATTTATGCCCGCTGCGGTGCATAAATTACTTGTGCATAGTACGGATGTTCTTAAAACTTGCCTTCTTCCAATTGGACAGCTTTTGGAAGAAGCACAAGAACCCGAAACAAAGAATACCTCGTTTAACACCCACTCAGGAGGTGCCAAGTAATCTCCCGCAATACTTACTACTCGTGTAAATATTGTGTATTATTAACATTTAAGGTAAACTCAATAGTTGTAAATTGAGTCATTCATACTATTTCAATCTTTCCTTGCTTTCAGTCAAGTAATATTTTTATTTTTTATTTTTGACAATTATTCTACATTCATTTATTGAATATTACCTAGTAAGTAATCGTTTTCGTTAGTTAAATATATTTATATAAAAATAACTCTAGTTTCTTTGTACTCTAACCCCACAAATCGTCTAGTTCATCTCTAAACATATTTTAATATATGTAAAACAACAAATTACCCTTCTATTATGGCAAACAAATCGATCTAGGTCATTAAATAATTTTGTCCACCTAGCTTGTTCTAGACGAAACACAGTGCGACGCCTTTAACTAAACGAACACTATTTTTTACTTTTTAAGGGTTGTTGATGTGTCGGGGATTTTTAAAATTTATATTGAAACTTTTATTTCAAGCTCTATAAGGGACTTAATTTTTTTATTACTTGATTAGAAACATAGCTTAGGCCCACTTGCACCAACACAAATTTAATATATAAACCAGTTTAACTCGTTAAGCTAGCACCCGTTGACTGTGGGAACCGCGTTTAAATCCATAACTCGCTACTTAACTTTAAACTCGTGTTGGTGCAAGTGGGCCTTAGAACCATTTCGTTTAAACCAGATTTCTAATAAAAAACCCGCATCCAAATCGGTTCTTACGTTTGGGATATACGATGCCACATAAAGACAGAGAGACGTAGACGTAGGTAAACTTAAATGTTAATTTGCTATTATTGATTTTGTTTAGCTTGCGTGTATTGTTAATTATAGGTAGTATTAGAACATATAATAAGACAATACTTTTCTTGTACGGGTAGTCACGACTATAGAATAATAAAAGACTCTTTATTTCACACAATTAATTGAAAGAACAAAAGTCAGTGCATGAAAAAAAAACAATAAATACAGAAGTGAGCAAAGGTGGACTCATCACTGTAAGTGATTTATTGCAGTCAACCTTTGGGTGATGAGGAAAAGAAAGAGTAGCGAAACAAGAGTGTCTAAGTATGTAAGTGGATGTGAAATATTAACGGGCAGAAAAGGCCAAGGGATGGATCCGCAAAATAACTCCTTTGCTCCTTAGACTCGATTCAGCGTCGCGCTGTACGCCTCGTTAACGATCCCGAGGTACCTCAGAACTTAGAGACCTTACAACTCCGCAGGGAGTTGGATCCTCATGTGTGTTCTATCGCCTGTACCACAGAGAGTGGTCCAAGGAGCTGCACAACGCGATCCCTCCATCCCCATTCTATACCATCGCTCCATGCGCAACAGGTTGGGAATGCATCCACACACTGTTGATATGCCCCCACTCAGGACAAATCGATCCTGCAAATGCTTTGTTTACAAGGTTACCAACCTGTGGAATGCACAGGTTGGCAACCATACCTACATCCTTTCCTGCAATGTACAGTCTGCGGTCCTTCAAACATAATGGACGGCCGGAATAGCCGGCCGACATGCTGGTATTCGCAGCCCCCGTAAATATTCGAATGCCCATGGGCGTCGTCGGACTACACCTCTGCTCTTAGTCTGGCGGGCACCATATATGTCGTGCTTCCCATTAAAAAAAAAGGCGCTGCACGTAATTTCTGTGAAACTGAAAATCGAATATGTATAAGTACTATAGATAGATACAAAACAATGTGCGTCAGCAATACTAATCTATATTTCCGGTTCAGACTACAAGATCCGGAAACGAATCGCCTGAATACCTGAGTCACGCACGATGGTGCGTAGTGGTCTGTTATTCGAGTACAAGTCAATAAAGGAGCAATTGCACAGAACAGACAGGTAGATTTTATCCTTTGATAAAATGCGTATGTATTTCTAGGAAGGGCGAAACATTGCGTGCGTATGTCACTAAATAAGTAATGACGCCATCGAAGGAATTCTAGATAACTTATATTTTCTTCTCAACTACACCTGTAATCTGAAACAGGTTGATAAAAAGCAAGGTAGGTACCTATCAATAACTTGTGTATACAGACAAGGATATAGTATGATGTAAAAATAAAGATACACCTTGGAGCTTAGATAAAGAATAAATAATAGTAGGCAGACACGCGTTCTCACACAAAATCTGGAAATGTTTCGCCGAGTAGAGAGAAAGAAGCCCTATTGCCGATCGCTGATGAGATCATTCGTCTCCAGTCCAGGTACTTCATGAGCTGACATTGATGACACTGACGCCGGCACACGGCAGCGGCGCCGCGGCGTAGGAGAGACGATTGGAAGTAGAGTAGGAGAGACGGATTAGAGTAGGCGCGTCAGCACTGCCGCCAGCTCGGGAGCACACCTTTTTTAACACCAATGCCGGAACCCTATCCGGCCCACACGCTTTTCTGACGTCTAGGGAGAGAAACTCCGCCCGTACAGTCCGTTGTCGGAACTGCACTCCCGGCATGGAGTTCTCACGCCTAATATGGAAGGAAGTATTTGAAGAAAGTATATGTACCAACAAAATATCATTATCAATACACAATTAAGTTCGACTACACCCAAGCACACCGTACCTACACGAGAATAACTAACTAGGTACCTGTCAAAGCTAAATGTTCATAAAACTATAGGTTTTGTTAAGTTAGGCTTATAGAAGATATACACCTCAACTTATTTGCAAAATATTTTTATTTTCAATGAAATTTTGCAACCTATTTATTGTTGAGAACCCCTGACATTGGTGACCTGTGAAATGATGTTGCCTCTTCAGAACCTATAAACATTTCACGTTTCAAACAAACACATATTTGAATGGCTTTTATTGAAAGATTACACTGAAACTGAAAACATTCTGACTATCATGCGATAAATAAATATATAAATTGCATAAATTGCGTAAAAACCGTGCATGCACACGCACGACACACCTGCACTCACACACACACACACACACACACACCCTCTCTCGCACGAATGCACACTTACATATACACATAGACACAAACACTGACCATCCTACTAACTCAACTACTAAAAAACTTCTTCTCATTATGAAATATTTCCATAAGTACATATGATTATTTCTTTTAAATAAAATTAAACTCAAGGTAAATTATGTGTAACTGAAGAGCTGTCTATTATTCTGTTTATGAACTAATGCCTGGGTAAACTCTGCTTCACACATCGCAGTCCCAGCCCAGGACTAGCGTGGAAGCAGAAATTGTAATAAAATGCAATGCTTACGTCTTTTAACCTATTTATTCATGTTATTGTTATTATATTAGTGTTGTGTTTGTATATGTTCTGATTAATAAATGATTTTTTTATTTTTTTTTATTTTTTGTTTCAAGAAAATCGCTCAAATCGTTTAGGATCTTAGAGGTTGTGTGTGACAGACAGACGGACAGACTTTATGAAGGTCCCTGCCAGTGTCGCTGGCGACAGAACCCTAAAAACCTAGCCACGTGGCAAGTTGATTTTCATTTGTGACAAGGTTGCATCAGGTGCGTCTCTATTTTAGAGCAGAGCGTAATCGTACTGTGTTTCATCGAGAGATACTTATTGCAAAAAACCGGCCAAGTGGGCACACGCTCCTAGATCACATAACTTAAAAAAGTGAATGTGGTGCCTAAAGCATAACGTTCTTGTCCACAGCTATCAATCCCGATCTCGGGGCGCAGCGCCCGCAGGGCAACATTTGTCTCCGGAGACAAATGTTGCCCTGCTAAAAAAGTTTTATTCTCGTACTGTCTCCAGTCCATAATATGGTTAATTTTTAAATGATTAATTAATAATAATAATTGAAAACATACTATAGTCGCCGGAGAAAACTCCTAGTGCGCGTACGCGCTGGGCCTACCTAAAAGATAGCCTACCTAGGCGAGGAAATGTTACCTCCGCCATTCGGATGATTCCCATTTCCCCTACGCCATGGTCCAGCTAGTTAGATGATGAAGAAATAGTGCTGTACCTACCTAGATTTTTTATTTTATGATGTATAAATTTGTTGTTTATTTTACTTACCTATCTACTTATGCCTTATTATTAGTAGCGTTTCTCGACAAATGAGAAAAGGCCTCTCTCAGTTCGGACTAATAACGTTTTGCCGGATTACCGTTTCTGTTGAAATAAATGTCTACTGCGAAATTAGGGCCAGTAAGCAGTTACTTACCTAGTTTTAGTGCGCTCGCTATCTGTCGTCCAAATAGAACCGAGATATCAGGCTCATGGGCTGACGATAACCTACATACATTACTACTTTTAGCGTCATTAAAAAAGGGAAATAGGTACATATACGTAGGTACATAGGTAGTTTAAAAACCGCTGGGACCTTTTTTACGAGTAAGTTGTATTATTTTTTGTTACCTATCAATGATTGTACCTACTTTTAAAGAACTGTCAGGGGGTCTGGAGGTTATCTCATACATATGTATTGTCACTAAGCCTGTATTCTGCTTGTAGTTGTCAGATATCCGGTTTTAGATCGGACGGTCCGGTTTGTGAGGCTTATGTCCGGTTTCCAAAATAATTAAAACCGGACATCAAGACCGGTTTTTACTTCATATAACGCAAATAACAACTTTTTTTAAATGTAGGTATTATTTATCCTGTCATGAAAATTTTTGTACCTACTTGAAAATCCCTTAAAAAAGGCCCTTTGATGAATAATGTCTGGTTTTTTTAACTGATCCATCTGGCAACCCGTTTGTAGCCGAGAAGGCAAATATTAGATGACAATTTTCTTTTATATTCGATAATTTATACAGGTAGATAGATACCTACTACAAATGTCCACTTAGTAATTTACTAGGCATCTTGTCTTGGATATCAATATCATACATATTACAGGGTCGGAAGAAATCCGAGATTACAGGTATAATATACCTACCTACTTATTTTATTTTCTTAGGCAAAAAATGTAGACGGCCTCATTATTTAGAAATAAATATTTTTTTTTACTAAGTATATATTATGTACCGTAGATAATATAACCCAACCCCCACCCCCTTCCCCGACTCATACACGAAATGTCAAAAAATGGTACAACACAAACCTTGTTCCACTCTCCGGAAAACAATCACTAGGTTACAACACAATCCTTACGTCCTTACATCACCACCACTATAAAATAAACTTGAAGTTATTTTACCTATTTCAAATGATATGTATTATTTTATCTAACTGAATTACTATGACTAACTAATCCGTATTTGCTGGCACAACACGTTGAGTATCAGGAAAATTGGCGAGCGCAGTGCTTGGGTCGCACCTAGCTAGCTAGTGATACGGTTTATGGAAGAAGTTATGCACGATAAGATAAGAAAAAAAAACCTGTCAAGCGCGAACGCCACCGAGGATAGGGCGAACGCTGTTCACACCTAGAGGGTTCCGTTGCCATTTCCCTTTCTTGCACTGCGATCGCACGATCGTCATCGGTCGCCACGAGTCAGTAAGCCTGGATACGAAATACGGCATCGTTTGTATGAGAACCGAGGTAGCCGCCAAAGGGGTGTGAAGTCTGAGGCGGGAGCGGCGCATGGAACGCCGTGATTGGCCGAGCGAGTAGGTAGCCACGTGACGCCAGTCTTCCATACGTTTGAACGGGATTCATACAATAAGTCGCTCATTGTGTCGATTCGCGATGAAAAGATGAAACGGATTTAACAATATTTAACCCTTCTATACATCAAGGGAATAATATAACTTTCTCTTAAATGAACAAAGGCAACGCCCCTTTCACAATTTTGCGAATTTGCAGATTTTCGCATAAACACGATAATAGTTCTAAGTTCTGAGATACCTCGGATACTTTATTATAAATCTACATCAAATTTCCAAAACAATGATATGTAAGACCTCGTACATTGGTATTATCTTATTGGAGTATTTGTTATTGGAATTTTCCAAAATTAAAAAAATAATGTTAGAAAGTCGAAAAGTTTTGTAACCAAAAAAAAAAAAATTATTATATTATTAACAACTATTTGCTAATTACTTGCCAACGATATGACAAATTATATTGCAATATGACTTCGCGAAAAATTCGCGAAAATCTACCCTACCATAAAAAATTTATGAGTACCCACCTCGATATTTAATTTTTTTACGGTAAAATGAGGTTTTCCAGGCTTTGCCTTTTTTAACAAACTAACCAGCCATACCCACCTGGATATTTAATTTTTTTAGGGTAAAATGAGGTTTTCCAGGCTTTGCCTTTTTTAACAAACTAACCAGCCATGCAGCTAGAGCCTTATAAAATGTACCATGCGTCTCTCTGTCAGTTTGACGGTGTGAATTCGTTATATAAGGGTTAATAAAATAACAAATGAAAGGCTGTGTAGTCTGTAATAGAAACATATATTTGAAACAGAACAATAATTTACTTAATTATTTATTTATAGATCGGTATCTATATTAAAATTTTCATTTGGTAACTTTTGAACAATTGAATTAAATTTAAAAGCACAATTTACGACATTTACATTGTTACTGTTTACATTGTTGACATTTACATTGTTATTGTTGAACTAAAGAACTAAAGAACTAACATGTGTCTCGAGAGATGGTCGCGCAACAGATGGATAGATCTCACCGAGACCTAAAGTTTGAGTACCAACACGATGGATCTAGCACCGGTGGTTCTCGAGTTATGACCAAAACAAAAGTTCATGTGACAGATGGATAGATCTCACCGAGACCTGAAGTTTGAGTACCAACACGATGGGTCTAGAACCAGTGGTTCTCGAGTTATGACCAAAACAAAAGTTCATGTGACAGATGGATAGATCTCACCGAGACCTAAAGTTTGAGTACCAACACGATGGATCTAGCACCAGTGGTTCTCCAGTTATGACCAAAACAAAAGTTCATGTGACAGATGGATAGATCTCACCGAGACCTGAAGTTTGAGTACCAACACGATGGGTCTAGCACCAGTGGTTCTCGAGTTATGACCAAAACAATAGTTAATGTGACAGATGGATAGATCTCATCGAGACGTTCAGATTGAGTACCAACACGATGGGTCTAAGTCCAGTGGTTCTGTAGATATGACCAAAACTAATGATCACGTGACAGATGATAATTCCGACCCCTCACTCGCATGATCGCATCGCATTTCGCATTTAGATGCTAGCTAGCTAGCTAGCAGCGGAGCGCAGGCGCTATATAGCATTTAGCATTTAGCAGTACCACAGATAAATAGCACATACTTCATTGCTTTGTGCGTTCCAAAACAAACGAACCAACAAAGTTTTACGAACGAAACAGCAATGCTAATTAAAATTAAATGTGATTATTGCTTAGCATTTAGCATTAATTTTTATTCATCAGGGCGCTTAGCAGTGCTAAATGCTAACGGGGTATTCATTATGAATTAATTTTGTTAATGCTAAGCATAACAAGACTAATTCCCGGTAGACGCATGACCTAAAGAAATTAATTCCTTTAGAGTCGCTCAAAAGTAAAAACCGGTAGGTACTGGTTGAATGAAAAAAGCGCGATAAACGAATATTGAACGAGGAAACCTGCTGAGGTTGACTAGAAGAAATGTCCTTTGGCAATAAGGCAGAATGCATGAAATATCTGTATACATTTAACATACATATTTATCAATAAACAAAAAAAATTACAAGAGCTAACTGCATCCAACACGATAGTCGACCTATGGTGGGTAAGCAGAAAAGAGCTCTCCATACATATTTACGCCGATGTTTGTTACTGAAATTCAAGCGAAAAATGCTATCAAATTGAATGAAAGTACTTACTCGTGAAAGGTGACTCCATCTGTGTTCAAGTTTGAATTTTTCGACGACTTTTTGCACCAAAGCACTGCACAATGAGGCATTTTGTGACAGACGCGCACGTTCGCTCCGCCTGAGCGGCGGACGGAGACTAAGATCGGTCGCCGGCGCTAGACTGACGCGCTGGCGCGTGTGCGCCGACGCGCGGCTACCCCTGTCCTCCTATGTATAGCGCCTCCAGGCTTACTGACTCGTGTCGGTCGCACTCTCCGCTTCGCGCCCCGCGCGCCCCTGCTGCCGCCCGCTCCGCCTCAATCACGCTGCTGCCGTTTCCGCCTCCGCCTCCGCCGCCTCCGCCTCCGCCACCGCCGCGCCGTGTCGTCTACAAGAATGCTATAATTTTGATTGCTGAGGGTTTAATATTTTTGAGGGTTTTTCATGAGTTTTTTAAATTTGTAATTTAACTTTTAAGCTTAAGAGACGTAATTTGGACTTATAATTTATTAAATAATAACTTTGTTAGGTTAGGTTAGGTAAGTAAGGTTACTAGTACATACATTAATTTTGTAATAATTCCCGTTAAAGGAGACGAGTGAAAAAAATAAATGTAATAGAATAATGTAATAAAATGTAAGTGTAATAAAATAAATTTTCATTTTACGACAGAGATCCATCAACAATAAAAGTGTCGATTATTTTCGAACCGGCTGACCTGATCTTCATCAAACATAGCTAAGAACCATCTCGGTTAAACCAGCTTTCCGAGCAGCTTTCCAATAAAAAAAGCTCATCCAAATCGGCCCATCCGTTTGGGAGCTACGTACGATGTCACAGCAGACACACAGACATACAGACAGACACATGCAGACAGACGGAGGCGTCAAAATATAACACCCCTCCTTCGGGGTTTAATAAACTTATTATAGATGCCGCGCCGTAAGGACTCTTTTTGTTTGTTAAATTTGTCCCTTTTCGGGATAGGCAAAGGTTGGGTGTAATTCTTCTCGTTATCGCAAGAAATTAAAAAATAATTATGATTAGCGACTCGCCAAACAGAAGTGCTCAGCCGCCATATTCTTTGACAGATGAGACCTGCCGTAAGGACTTCGACAATTTTAAATCATTATTTTTTTATTTATTGAACATTTCGTTCCGGAGTCACCAACCCGGACAGCACGGTGTGCGATACAGGCAGACAGACACGTGACCGATTTTATAAGGGTCCCTGCCAGTCAGCATTGCTGGCTACGGAATCCTAAAAAGTCGCAGTGAGCGATTGCGGAAGGTTTGACAACCATTATAAAATTATAATCGATGTATAAATATATCGCTTATAAACACCGAGCTCTAAGCCAGCCGCGTCCATTCCTCTGTGGTTTGGTTATATACAAAAAATTTGAACGCCCCCCCGGGCCGCCGACACTACAAAATAAAATCTAAATGTTATAGAAATAAAAAAGTACCGACGAGGATGGGATTCGAACCCACGCGTGCAGAGCACATTGGATTAGCAGTCCAACGCCTTAACCACTCGGCCACCTCGTCGCATGTTACAAAGCGCGAAAATAGTGGCTGACTTAAATAGCCCAGGCTTAACCCGCCATCTTTCGTGAAAACTTGAATGGGCAGTTTTGAAAAGAAAGTATTACAAGAAAATATAATAATCTATTTTATCTTCAAAATAATTATCATAATAATTTATTTATATCATAAAAATATATTACAACATGACAGCGCCATCTACAAATTTATATTGAATCATTATCCTCATTCAATTTGAATATTTTGATTCTATATTAGGTCAGGCCGGCATGGCATTCGCAATCCCCGTACATCACAGAATGTCCATCCATGGGCATCGTAAGTCACCTACTAAGTGAAAAGAGGACAAATGTCGCGCGTTCCATAAAAAAAAATTATTGATATAAAATTTTAACAAAAATGTGTAAGCGCCATCTATCAATAAATTTGTAAAATGTAATGTATACCTTATATAATGTATACACTAGATGGCACAAATCATTTAGTTTTCCTACTTGCTGGTAGATGGTGCTTGCAATAGTTTGTAGCTATAAAAAAGTGTTTGGTTGAAATCATAGATGGCGCTACTAGTATTATATATTGGGTCAAATGAAATAACTCAGTAATTCACTTGTCCACTTGTCGACTATCAAACTAACGCCAAAAGTACTTGTAGGGAGATGAAGGCCCACTTGACCCTTTTCATTGAGCACACATACAACTGAAGCATTCTTTCGCAATCCTTGACACTAGGTATATCTTCACCGTTTCTCAAAAGATCGGAGATCTCAAGAAGTTTGTAACTCCACATACCTATGCCTACTCCTCAAAGCACGCATTTCCGCAGCATTTATCCTGCTTTCATACTTCGTCTGGTAAGCCCAACTTTCGCTCCCGTACATGACAGCCAGGGACAAGGCCCAGCACTCCACCATGGACAGCCAAACGTGCCCTTGTGGACATAATATTATGTAGGTACTTTGGCTGCTCATATTTCATTTCATTTTTCATTTATTGCTACACCGGTACATTTGAGGAGTCCGTAAATTTTGTACAAAATTTTTAACAATTATAACTTTCGGGATCCAGCCATGGCAAGGGATTAATAATTGACTAAGTTCTAGCCTAAGCACGCCTAAGCAATAATATACACACACATACCTACCTATCAAGCGAATTGTCAAAACAGTAGCGTGTAATGATTACCATATTTCAATCTCTATTCAACTATCATTTCATTTCAACAATATCATTCACATCATTACATTGCATTCGGACGCTATTTAAGACGAAACTAGAGTTAACTTTATCCATACAAAATCGTCTTTCGGCATATGTTTTATATCCCCTAACTAAACCTTATCCGATTAATAAAATTTATTTTTCTTGTCTTAAGGACAGTCCAATCTGCGTCCTTTTTACGTTTTTTTTTTGTTTAGATGAAATATATCTACAGCACCGGAGCTAAAATTTGTTATTCGACCGAAAAAAATTGTTTTTTTTTAATCATGAAGTTTATTAAGTTTTATTGAGTTTTATTCAAAAAATAAAAAGACAGGAACGTTTGTATATTCAACTATCCTTATTACAACAAAAAATCGGATAAGATTTAGGGGGTAAAAAACAAATGCCGAAGGACGATTTTGTATGGAGAAAGTTAACTTCAGTTTATAATAACTGGGTTTCGTGCGAAGTTTCGTGAAGGGTTGGAAAAACAGTAGCCTGGTTGTGACAAGACCTCACCCGAGAGCCATAGCGGTGCCACTTAATTTTGCTACTTATTTTGTGTTATGTAATTTCAATAAACTGGGCTTGTGTAATTAATTAGTAAATTTATAGTTAAGTAGGCAATATATTATTTTAAACTACCTACTAAGTAGTTATTTATTATTTGAAAAGCGATAAGTTCGTCTTTCCTGCATGACCTATTTTTTGCATTATATAATGTTTGTCTGTTGATGAATTATGTTTCAATTCAACCTACTTACGCAGGAGCCTGCGTACTAACCGTGTAAGTGGGTTATGCTGAGCAGGATTAGATGATGCATCTTGGCTTGGGGCCACACGCTCGTCGGCGACGACGACGCCATCTCTAGCCAATTAACTTGTAATTACGTCCTCTCTCCTGCAGGATATGACCCGTTTCCGCGCGCACATCTTACAACGAGCCAGTACAACATAATATCGTGGAGATAAACCTAACAAAAATTAGATTCTTCTAACCGAATAAACGGTATGAAAATAATTATTACACACACGCTGTATTCAAAAAATCGGGGTAAGCAGATTAATCGGTGTCGCGCTGCAAGAACTCTTGTAAATTACAGCTCAACATCGACCACCACGTCTAGCAATATATTAGGACAAGATAACTATCAAGCAGCGAGTAAGGAACGAAGGCCCACCCGCTGCATGACTCGGTGGAAGGACCGTGCCAAGGTGAGAGGTGCTATCATGTCGCCCTTTAGCATGGCATCCCTTAGTTGCCCTTTTACGACATACACGGGCAAAAATGAAGTAATTATTATTTCATAGATATTCCTTCCTCACACGGTGGAGTCATGTCATGCCAGTCATATTTTGTCTTCCTTGCATGCAATTTCAGCTAAGAATGTACGCATATAGGTACACTTTTCTGCGGTACAGTAGCTATACTTATCTATCCCTGATAGCAATTTGGTTCTGTCAACCAATCTAAACTATGATTAATATTTCATAGAGGTAAAGATTGTAAGTTTGGATGTAGGAGGTAAGCTCCGAAAATACTCATACGATTTCTCTTTTGTTTTTGACGAAAATTTACAATGGACCTTCAGAATGGACCTATGCTATGCGAGCGTGGCCGCTGGCAAAAGCTAATCATATATATTAGAGGTTTCTCATCGTGGTGTTTTGAGTTGACTTGATTTAGTTAGACTGAATAAAATATGACATGAAACTTGGGTTCCTACACTTTGTCTAGTATCTTGCTTAACGCTCTAACATCACTAATACGGTAATATCAATTAAATATATGTAATGAATGATATATTGCATCGGGCTCAGATTAGTAATATTAGAAATTTGAACATAGTCACGATTCGACAATTTGGCACGTAACGCGGAGTGGGCGCGGCGCGATTAATTCTGTCCCCTCAGAAAGTTATCCAAACAGTTTTATAGATAGCAAATAATATCGCCGGAGTATAAAAGTTTTATTTCAATGCCGTTCGCGTATGATTAATGGAGCAATACGCTAGCGAGCTATTGGCGGAATAAACCTTTTTGGGGACAAAACGAGCGGAGAAGCAAAAACGAGATTTATCGAGCTGCCCAAAACTTGTTTATCTATTCAAAACAGAGATAAATCATGCGACAATTGGAACGCTCTCCTACACTGTTTGTAATATTTTGTGTTTTTATCAGTAAATAACTACATGGTCCTGTAACATGATTAGGTCAAATTATTATACTTATCATGCTGGCACCACACTTGGCTGTATGCACACAAATATTTGGCAAAAAATTCCGTTTCGTCTCCCTTTAATGACTTGTTTAGAGCGAGATAAAACTAAAATGTTTGCAACAATCGCGAATACGCTAAGCCAAGTGAAGTGCCGGCATCAAATAATATTTTTTCAGAAGTTTTAGCCATACACATTATTTATTACACATACGATTGTATGGTACCTACGAGGGCATCTATACAATATGTTTACGAACAATCAAGGCCCGTCAGAGAATAATAGGACGTTAATGTTAAAATTAATTTGTTAATTATGGCATCTGATTGGTTTCATTCAAATTGTCTAGCCAGATATACATAGTGACAGCCCTAAAAACCAGGACATGTCCTAGAAAAAGAGGACGGATGACAGCCCTATGTAGAAGTAAATAGCTATCTATAATCCAGACGTCAGGTAGCAACATGAAGAAAATACCTTTCGAAGCTGATTCAGCTACACAATATAACTTCTTCTCGTATATTATTTATTACTATTTTTTTATGGATACAGATACGGTTGGCTACATCACCTCAAACATCCGTTATGTCAGGCCTTAACGCTTTGGTGAACTAGTTGCCATGTCAGTGCTTTCCTTCAGGCGTGCCGGCTACACTGAACTAGGACGGAAAACACGAACTATTTACAAGACACCATATGGGTGACTCGGCGCCACATGTCGCGCTTACTATAAAAAAAAAAGACGTTTCAACCAACCAACCTTTCATTCAGTGCGGTTTCATTCACCAACCCGAGCGGGCTAAATAAACCTACCACCGAATGGAAGGGGCCTACAGTTTAACGTGGAACGGTCAGCCTCCAACGGTAGAGCGGTCACCCATCCATCCAGATCCACTGACCGCGCCCAGGTGTGCTTATGATCCGACTGACAGTCGACCATCCGCAACCTGCGCTACCGAGGCTGACAAAACTACTATGTACTTATAGAATTTATGTTTATAAAGATCGATGCAGTCATCATCATCCATGGTTTTATTGTTAAGATTCCGTAGATGATCTTTATGTAATCCGATATGGTGCCTGAGTCAGAGGGGCCACAGCAAATGCATTGACCAGTCATCATCACCACCGAGAAGTTAAGTTCACACCGGAGGGTGCTATTATGGACTATAGCAGAACATAGCTAAGTCTGCTGTATGGCAATCTTACGTTCAGTACGGTGGTACCAACCCAGTCGGCTACAATTTGAGCCTATCTTCATAAGAGGCAACACCTAAATTTTTCTCCAGTTCCGAACGGTGTAAAACGAGAAATTATATTTGTCTCACTAAAATTATATCTGGTTTGTCTGCTTGATACTCCCAGATCATCTCTGCACCTGACATTTTGCATGGTGGTAGCTGGCGCACCGACTTTGCGGATGGGCAAAATGTTTTCAAACCGAACTTAACGTGAGCGGAGCCGCATAAGCTAGTAAGACATATATTTCGTTACTTCACAAGTATCCCAAGGTCGACAGTAGCGGGGTGGGAAGGGGAAGGGACGGGGTTAGCATCAGACGGGGTTAGCATCAGACGGCGATGTAGGGCGGGCGGGCGGCGGCGTGGCGGGGCGGGCGGGCGGAGACGAAGGCGGATGCAAATGGCGACTTTGAGCAGATTTCAGCAGATTAGTGGACTGCGAGAGTTGCGGCGCGTTCTAGAATTTACTGCGGATTAATCACGGCGCACTTAATACATATTCATTAGAGCGAGCGTTACGTCCAACATCCTACCTACCACTACGGATTAAATAAAAGCTAATCAGGATGCAAATTCTATTTGAATTTACTCATTCCTAGTCACGCTCTTCACATATACGTAGGCACAGTTTTATATTTAATTGAATGTTTCCGCGGTGCAGAAAGTGGATTTATTGCTAAATATAATTTCTTCCAGTCAATCTTGCACACAATACTAACATTGCTAGTTGGTATCCTCATGATATTATACTTCACCGTTGTTGTGACAGTATAACCTAATATAATAAATATTTTTTTTATGTAATCCGGTATGGGTGGCTGAGTCGGAGGGGCCAAATCGCATGCTCCGACCAGCCAATATCACCTCCGAGAAGGTAGGTACCATACCGGAGACTTCCCTGGATTGCTGCCTATACTGGACTAGAAGAGAACAGAACCGAGGCTGCTATGCGGCCATCTTATATCCAGTAAAAAAGGGCAACTCAGCTGACCCCAAAAACTATCGGCCCATTGCGATAACCTCTCTCCTCTGTAAGGTTATTGGAGCGGATCATAAACTCCCAGCTCCTGACTTATCTAGAAGCTCATAAACTCCTTGACGATAAGCAGTACGGTTTCCGTAAACAGCGATCGTCAGGAGATCTTCTAGCTTATGTCACGCACATATGGGCTGAGAGATTGGACAACTTTGGAGAGTCGCTGGCGGTCGCTTTAGATATATCTAAGGCGTTCGATCGCGTTTGGCACCGAGGTCTCCTTAGCAAGCTTCCGGCCTACGGTGTCCCTTCGTCCCTTTGTAATTGGGTCGCCAGCTTCTTGGGAGGCCGATCAATTTTTGTAACTGTCGACGGTGCAAGATCAGCTGACTTCCCAATAAACGCTGGCGTTCCTCAGGGCTCGGTGCTGTCGCCTACACTATTCTTGTTATTTATTAACGATTTGCTGTGCCTAGGTAACATTCACAGTTATGCAGACGACAGCACCGCACACGAGGGTTACATCAAGGACTGGACTGCTAGAGACGTGCGCATTAACGAAGCTCGACGTCTGACGGTTGAAAGAGTAGACGGTGCTCTATTTAAGGTAGCCTACTGGGGCCGCGAGAACCTTGTAGATTTCAACGTCAGAAAAACACAAGCTTGTGCCTTCTCTACCAAGGCCGACCGGTTTCCCTCCCAAGCCACATTTCAGGGTACGGCTGTACCCAACAATGACAAATTGGACCTCCTGGGCGTGGAACTGACCAAAGATGTAGGATTTAGGAGCTTTATAGAGTCCAAAGCTACCCTTGCCTCCAGGAAATTGGGCGTCCTCTACCGCAGCAGGCGATTCTTCTCACCGGCGCAACTCCTTATGCTATACAAAGCGCAAGTTCGCCCGGTGATGGAGTATTGCAGTCATCTGTGGGAAGGATCCCCCCTTTACCTGTTGGCCTCCTTGGACTCTATCCAGCGCCGCGCCATCCGCCTAATTGGTGATCCCAAGCTCACGGAGGGACTTGAATCATTGCAACACAGGCGAACAATTGGTTCCCTTAGCCTGTTTTATAGGTACTACCATTGCCGATGTTCCGAAGAACTGGCTTCCCTCATCCCTCCTGCCCCGATCCGTATTCGTCACACCCGCCGGACTCGCTCGGAACATCCATATGTTGTTGACACACAACTTCTGAGAACGCATCGCTTTTCGAAATCGTTCCTATGTCGTACGGCGAAAATATGGAACGGTCTTCCGGCGAGTGTGTTCCCCACCACCTATAACCTGGGAATCTTCAAAAGGCGTGTTAATAAATTAGACAACAACCTCTTTGTCCGCCTTGTAGCTGGCATGGCGCCTCTCTGAGCGTGGTTTCGCGAGGAGTGGGGTTATTGGCTGTGTGTTAATCGTTCTTTGAACTTTTGGGCACAGCCACCCGTGCCGGTAGTCTATAAAAAAAAAAAAAAAAAAAGTACGGTGGGATCAACCCAGTCGGCTACAATTTGAGCCTACCACCTAGTAAGGGGAAAGGGAAGGGGCCTACAGTTTTACACCGGTTCCGAACGGTGAAGCAGCAGGTATGTACGTAATTTTTTTCCTCAGAAAAAAACTCATTGGTACACGCCGACCGGATTCGAACCGTAGACCTCTCGCATGACAAGCCGATGCCCAAACCACTCGGCCACCCGCCGCGCCGCCCAGAGAGAGATATGTACATTAATTAAATTTAAAAATCAAAATAAACTCATCTGTCCCTGACCTCTCCGTCTATCTTATTCATACGAGTTTATTTTTTATTTTTAGGGCTTTTAACAATAAATGTGTTAATTATCAGATAGAGTTATTGCTAGTCTTCTGCCTCACTAACCTCTAAATTATTCATCATCATTGCCATTAAGATATCTGTCGAATGTACATACATAGGAAGGTGCGAGCGAGGGTACGAGTAACAAAGGCCGTGTCGTCGCCCCAACCAGGCCGCGCAACAAATCTCTCCCTTCTTTTGTCTTCGTTCCGTTGCTCCATCCGCGTCCGTCTGCGAGTATCAAATTGTATCAGATTTTACCAACTACCGGAAAGCAACTAACACGCGGGGGGAAGTATAACCGGCGGCGGTGATGTGCGTTCCCACCCCCCGGCTCTCATCCCCCCCGCGCCCCCCCACGGACATGCGGGTATTGATTTTAGTATATCTTTTGGCAGGACATAACACACGCTGTATCCCGACAATCAGGGTAAGCAGAGGTGAGAAGTGGCTAGCCTGTCGCCCTTTAGCGCAGTATCTTGTCCTTATCCCTTAGTCGCCTCTTACGACATGCACGGGGAGAGATGCAGTGGGGCGATTCTTTTTAAGTACCGACCCCACAAGGTACTTTTAAGTACCGACCCCACACGGTACGGACATTTGAATCATATACCTACGAGTAGAGTACATTGCAACGACAGTTGACTGCGTGTGAGGCCATTTAGAGAACCCATCGGTTCTCTAAATCGTTTCTTTGTCGCACCGCTAGAGTGTGGAACTGTCTTCCGGCGAGTGTATTTCCTGAATCCTTTAACCTGGGTGTCTTCAAGCGTCGTATTAACGGGCTAGACAGCCTAGCAACAGTCCGCAAATCTGCTGGCATGGCACCTAACTGAGCGTGGTTTCGCGAGGAGAGGTGATTTTGGCTCTGTCGACTGCACCATTGATCTCTCGGCACAGCCACCCATGCTGGTTTACATAAAAAAACTTCAAAATAATAGCCCCACTGCATCTCTCTCCGCGCATGTCGTAAAAGGCGACTAAGGAATAAGGATAAGACGCTGTGCTAAAGGGCGACAGGTTTGCCACCTATCACCTCGGTGCGGTCATTCCACCGAGTCACGCAGCACAGGTGGGTCTTCGTGTCTCACTTGCTGCTTGATAGTTAGCTTGTCCTAATACTTGCTAAACTTGGTGGTCGGTGTTGTGCTGTAATTTACCAGAGTTGTTGCCGCACAACACCGATTACTATGCTTACCCCGATTTTCGGAATACAGCATGTGGTATGTATGTAGATACAACAGTTGACTGGAGGAGTAATTGTCTTTATGGTATAAATATGCATTGCGCTGCATATAATTTGAATTGTGGATCAATAAAGAATTTCCACATATCTGTTTACGCAGGAACCTGAAAGGAATAGATAAATCAATTATCAATCAATACTAATAATAAATATGTAAGGGATGATCATGCAGTAAGTTACTTTGTTTTATGAGATATTGTGTTTGACTCTATGAATGATACTAAAACTTAATTGACGATTTTTAGAAATCTTTTCTGTATGTATGTATGTATTCCTCCATAACTCTTAAACCGATCACCTGAATTTGATGAAACTTAGTACAAGCACATTTAACTGTGTGGGACACAGGATAGGCTAAATAAAATTCAGTTCCGGTTACGCTAAGATGTGGCTCCCATGGAAACCGAATTGTTCCGCGCGCCGAAATAAAGGTACAGAAGCTGGCTTATTTACTTTCTTCTTTTTAAATACGAATTTCACGCGAGCCAAACCGCGGGCAAAAGCTGGTACATAAATAAAACTATTGGCAATATTTGCTGTCTAATTCGCGCGAGGTCGTCGCGCCGAACGCCACGTCTCGTCGGCGGAGCGGCGGCGCGGCGCGCGGCGGTGGCGCCGCATCGGTCGGCCGGCGCGGCGCACTCCTCAATGAACGAGCCTATGGAAATAGATACCTAGAAGGGTTATCAACTTGTCGAGAAGGCGAAGGAACATTGCACAGAGACGAAATCACAAATATACCCCTATCTCTGTCGCACTCGCTATTGTTAACTCTCGTACCTTGTGGCTGAGTTCCGACTGTGCGCCGACCATAATGTCGGTAACAAGTTAAAAATGCACCATTTGCATTAACCTTCAAATTCACCCACAATCACAGGTGTGACTTGTTGTAGATAATGTCTGTAGGCATTAAGTTCACCTTTTTTTGCAGCTTTCGTATGTACAAATTGTGAAATAAAGTATATTTTCATTTTACGTAATAAAATGAGCTTTGTTTAAACACTGTGTTTCTGGATATTGACTTCCACGGAACGAGCCCCTGCAGGCGGGTTGTTTCCCCCCGAGGGTTGTGAGGGCTGTTACTTGGCAACGGTTCCCCGACCCGGCACCCCTTCCCCTCCATCGCCGCACACCCGCGCCGCTCGCCTCACCCCGTCCGCCGCGCCGCCGGCCCAAGCGTCTGGAGAGCATTTGTAAGTCGAAACTTTGGGATTAAGTATAATCTGAAAGCAGTCAATGCATATAGTTTTATATTTATTAATAATTGAATAATGTTGAAATGTTTATTACTTCTATTATAAAATAGTAACCTTAGCTGTCGTCGTCTGCGTAACTGATGTTTAAACTTAGCGAATTGGTTCCAAAGTTCACACGAGCAGCGTAATCGCGGGTAAAAGCATGTAGGTAAGTATGTGTAAAATTATGACTGTATACGATCATAGGATTATTTAATCTGTGTCATAAGTACATAATAAAAAATACGTTGTGATGGTTTACCTATTGTTTCAATCGTTACGATTGAAATTATTCCCGTGAACTTTCCACGTAGAAAAGTTTAAAAGTAGGTAAGATAACTATAATGTTCTTCGATGTAAGTTGTAAGTTGTAAGAGGTTCTGATGGAAGTGTTCAATGAGCACTAACTAAAAACGAATTAAGCACCGTCGCGTCCATTTCGGAAGCTCTCCGTACAATTTTTTATTTTTTTATTTTTTTTATTGAAACTGACACGGTCGGCTACATCACCTACAACATCCGTGATGTCAGCCCATAACACCGGGTGAACTTGGTGCCACGTCAGTGCTTCCCTTCGGTCGTGCCGGCTACACTGAACTGGACGGAAAACACAAACTATTTACATAGCCGTTTCGACCGACCTTTCATTCAGTGCGGTGGTATCATCCCGGGCGGGTTAAACCCTACCACCTAGTAATATAAGAAGGGAGTCATATCCCTTAGTCGCCTTTTACGACATGCACGGGGAGAAATGCAGTGGGGCTATTCTTTTAAAGTACCGGCCCCACACGGTACATACATACATACAAGACAGATATAAAAATTCCAAAATAAAGGATGCAGTTTTAATGTAACACAATAAATTGAATTGAGACCCGCTATTCTATTATCATCATTCTACATTATGACATGATACACAGAGAAAAGTAATTGTGGAAATTATGCTAATTTAGACAGACAATAGTCAATACGTAATCTCACTTCGTACCACTTTTGGTACGAAACTAACAACTGAATGAAAGAGTCTTCATTGATTTTGTCAGGGCAGCTGTATACAGCGATACCTTTAATAGCTAGAGTAAAATTTCCGCCCTCGCCTCCTCGCACAGATCCGTCGACATGAACCTCAATATAGCGTTTTGTTGCGTTGTTTGTAACGCTGAGTGCGCTGGATGCTCCCGCGGTTCCGGCATTTGTCGACATTTCGTAAGGTCGACAGTTTTGTGTGTCGGCATGAATTGAACAACTATTTCAATCTGAATTGATTCAATCTATAGAAATAATGTTTAAAACTATTAATGCTCAGGTTTGACTTTAAATTGTTCTTATTCTTCCTTAATGTGTTCTCAGGCAGGTAGGTACCTATATCTAAATATTAACCTTGTGACTAAATAATATCAAGGTTATCTTACTTAGTCCATTTCTGACTCCAACCGTGCCATAATCTGCAATTGGCTTAGTGGTATGGTACATAGTTGAATTCGATATTCCTGCATTCATCAGAATTTATTTTTCATAAATTTACGGAAGATTTTAATTTTGCATGAAATGAGGCAAATTTTCATTCTGCCCAAAATACCGTTCGAAGTCGACTTTACAAAATTTAAGTCGATCTTCAGATGTTTCCACCTACAGTAGTGGTTCCGCGCAGTCGCTAACGCGAGCGGAGTTTAAGTTGAAACCAATTTAGTAGAATACACATTCAAAATGTCGAAAATATCCATAATGTTATGTTATTTTATATCCATAGATATAAAATAACTTTTTGTCAGCCTCGATAGCTCAGTGGTGCAGACAGTCGACTGTTGCTATTGATTGTTAAGCAACGCTGGGCGCGGTCAGTTCTTGGATGGGTGACCGACCGCTCGACCGTTGGAGGCTGACCGTGGTTCGGATTCCACGTAAAACTGTAGGTCCCTTCCCTTCTTACCTTACTAGGTGGTAGGGTTCAACCCGCCCGGGTTGGTACCACCGCACTGAATGAAACGTCGGTCGAAACGGCTATGTATATAGTTTTTGTTTTCCGTCCAGTTCAGTGTAGCCGGCACAACCGAAGGGAAGCACTGACATGTCACCTAGTTCACCCGGTGTTATGGGCTGACATCACGGATGTTGTAGGTGATGTAGGTAGCCAACCGAGTCAGTTTCCATAAAAAAAAACTCAAAATCATAACCCTTCCTTTTGGCCGAGTAGGGTAAAAAGTAGATATCTAGATTGAAGAATTTACCTCTAAGAAAACTGGAGAACAGTGAGAACAGTGGAGAACGTAATCTTTTGTAGAAACGAATAAAAATATCAATGTCGAACCTCATTATATGTTCAGAGAACTACTAGACATTTCTTCGTTAGAAAATAATCCATTCACTAGACGACTGAAAAGCGTAGCGGAATGAATATACTCGTAATGTTTCTCGCAGCTCCATGAATGCATTTGAATGAATTCGGATTTTTTTTTATATAAAAATGTAAGCCTGAACCATTTCACAGCTCGCTTTGTATGTATTCATTACAAACTACAAATGATAAACCAAAATGTACATCGCAGCATTCAAGTTGCGATGCGAGGAGGAAAACATGAGAAACTTGTTTGATTTTCCCGCTACATCAAAATCTTCTTGGATGGAGTTGATAGAAAAAAAAAAACAATTGTTTGTGTACACACGTTTTGTTTTATGTATATGCTGTCAATGTATTTTCGTTATATTTATTGTGGCCGCCATACCTACTTGTTTCATGTTGTGTAAAGTAAAAATATATTCTATATTAAAACGTATTAATTAAATTTTATTTGAAACAATCAGTCCGCCATAAATCTCAGCTTTAAATATTAGGTAATTGTCTCTAAATTGTCCATGTGGGGCTGGCAATTAAAAAGAATAGCCCCACTGCATCTCTACAGTGAACAGTCCTTCCACCGAGTCGCGCAGCAGGTGCCTTATGCTTGATAGTTATCTTGTCCTAATACCTACATTGCGAAACGGGGTGGTCGGTTTTGGGCTGTAATGTACCAGAGTCCTTGCATCCTCGCTTGCATCGCAACACCGATTACTCTGCTTACCCCGATTGTCGGGATACATACCACATCGGGTGTGGTATGTAAGTATATATTGTCTCTGAAAATATTCACTGGGGCTTATATTCTGCTGCCTGAATGTTTGCTACAGTTTTATCATTAATTTTTCATAGGATGCTTTCGTCTTCTTTATTACTACGTTAATACGAATTTACGGTTCAAATTTAAGGTAAGTTGTTTCCTCAGGAGCGCGGGCTGCCAGGCGCAGGGAGTTAGCACATCATTTCAAATTAGCTAAACGCATCCCTTCCTTTTCCCTCCCCCTTAGCGTACGTTTTGATAAATTGACTTTTATATTTAAAGAATATTTTCCCTTAGGAAAATACAAATTGTATGAATACAATGCTAGGAAAATAAGCATATTTCAAATTTTCAAAATACACAATGAAACAGTCGGTAGAATCAAGCGACGTATCCAAATTCAAGCTCTGCGAACACTTTATCCTGAATTTAAGTGTAAATATTCTCTGGATAGGTATTAGATTATAAAATGCAACACCATTCTGCCTGCAGTGGATAAAACTGTAGAAAACGGCTGAACCAATTATTAACATGCAGTTTCGCTAATGGAATCCCCTAACCGATGATGCCAAGAGGATTTTAATATTTATTTTAACTCTACATTAAAATCCCATTTTATACATAATATATGTATATGTACTCAGCAGAGATAGAACTGTACGCACTTGCAGAAATGAACGTCACGGTTCTGTATTATATTCGCGTCAGCTCTAATGTGAGGGGCGGGATACTGAGTAAGTTCATATTTCTTGCTAATTACTTACACGTAGTTTGTAATCCCTAGCCAAATTGAACGTTATATATATGCACATAATATTTATATGATAGAGTAGACCAAGAACGTTAGAAGAGGTAGGGACGTCGGACTGTCCAATGCTTATATGGGAACCAGCGTCGCCGAGCTCCGCGGGGAGCTTTCGGAGGGGACGGCGCGCGCTCTGATTGGGTGGTATCGGGTGGAGGAAGGTTGACGCTATGTGGCCAGCGGGCGACCCACGAATGTGATTGGTACTTTTTTACTAATATCGTGTTACGCTGGCGCGGGGAAGGTCCGACGTCCCTACCTCTTTTAACATACTTGGAGTAGACACTCGCTATACAGCGGTTTGTTATAATAACTCAGATTAGGATATAACGCCTTGATTAACCAGAATAAACAATAAATATGGGGGCCATTGTTAAACCGAATTAAAAAAAAAGGTAGGTGTTGTGCTGTAATTTGAAAGAGTACTTGCAGCACAACACCGATTACTCTTCTTACCCCGATTGTCGGGACACATCGTGTGTTATGTATTTATGTATGAGGTGAAGAAAAAAAAAGTAAGAAAAATAATTAATATAAGTAATTTGCTGCCGCTATAATAAAGCCGTAGGCACTATTCAATCTAGGTATCGTAGGTGAAGCAGCACTGTATCGAATAAATATTATTATAGCTTCAATTGAAACCAGAATTTGCTGACACTGCAGGAGTAACTCTCGGGAGGACTAGAGAAAGATTGCAGAGGTGTATGGCCAGCAGTGGACGCATTAACGCTAATTGACTGACTGACTGGAAGAGACCTCCAGTTTTATGTCGAATCCGACGGCCAGCCTCAACTGTCGAGCGGTCACCCATACAAAGTCCGACCGCACCCGGATCTCCTTAACATCGACGATCGAAGGCCGACACACTCATCGCACGACCGAGCTATCGAGTGTAATATGCATAACCAACAATTATTTGAAGGGTGTATCGGCCATGAGTTGCATGAGTCGTAACTTCAGGAGGTATAAGTGCTATACTTTTATAAGTTTTCCCTCTGCCTCCTAAAAAAAATCTAAATAAATTGTGACGAAAAAAAAGAACTGTTATCCTATATCTTTCTTCTATCTATAAAATCTATAAAATGTGTGAGAAAGAGAGAGGGGGAGAGGGGGGGGGGGGGGGAGGGAGAAAGAGAGAGGGGGAGAGGGGGGGGGGGGTGGGAGAGAGAGAGAGAGAGAGAGAAGGATGCAGCATATGACTCCCCGGGGCGGGAGGACCGCTCGTGTAGTATGGGCCTTAAATTACATATGAGTTTTCGAGTAAATAAATATACATATTTCTCTAGAGTAAATATATATGCGATGCTGTGAGGCGCTACGGGCAAGTTCGAATAGGTATAATGTGTTACACGTGAACAAATAAACTTGATCCATCTCTTGATGATGTTCGCGATTCAAAAGTTTTTCTCCCTTTCATTCTGGTGTAGATTGCGAACATGTACGCTTTGATGGCGTCTTCGCGCAACTCTGTAATTTCGTTTAAAGCCAATATTCCCTCCGGCAGTACGCATTACCAAATTCCCCTGTGTACAAACGCGTAATGTCACTGAAATACAAAATTCACGGTTTTTTTTCAGCTCATTATTTGAAGTTCGCTCGTCGCAGACGAAACAGCGCAATCTGTCGCTCACTGATTGAGTAAAATTAGTACGGTCAACCGGTTCGTAGGCAAAGAGATCTAGGAGAGTTGCCAGGTGGAAAATATAAAAATCCGGATAATACAGAGAAAAAAATGCGGACTTTCGAAAAAAAAATTGCACTATAATCACAGTTTGAAGCTTGAATATGAATATATTGAATATTGAATGAGCTGTTTTTACGATAGAGCAAAAACAATAAAAAACTTTGAAAATAAAGTTTTTCTTATTTTAATTCCCCCGCCCCCTAATTTTTTGTGTGTGTGTTTTTTAAAATTATTTCTCGTTAGAATATCCGCCATAATAACACATATTCCGTGAAAATTTCAACCGGCTACCTAATACGGTTCAAAAGATACAGCCCTTTAACGGTCGGACAGATAGACAGGCAAACAGACGGACTGGGCGTAAGCGTAGTAATAAGGTCCCGTAAGGTATGAAACGCTAAAAGCATTTTTTTTTTTATTTTGCCCAGCTGCTGAAAAGAGTAGCCAGCCATGCTAGTGTGTCAAGTAGTCACTTGCTGCATTTTGCCATACTTTGTAGCTCTCTACGGTGGAGCGGGGCTGAGTGGCTGAGCGTCCCCGGGCGCCACCCTATACTCGGCAATAAAACCCAGCGCCCGGTGATTCAGTTAGCGGAACTTCGTTCTCTCTCGTCACTCGGAAAAGAGATGTAATTTTCGCTTGTATGTAGGTAACTAGATTTAAGCGCGCATATGGATTGTACGTAGTTGGTGTATTTCCGAGTGGTATCGCGTGTTTCTGTTGGAATTTACGAAGTAAACCTTGAACGGGTGTACCATAATTTTAAAAATGCTCAAAATGTGAGATTCGCATGGCATTCGCAACCCCCGCATACCATGGGCGCCGTTAGATACCTCATGGGTGCCTCGGGGGATGGGGGTACAAGAAAAAAAAAATAAAAAAAAATTGACAACACGTGATAATTCCAGGTTGGTGCTCTCCTGTTTCCATCATGTTTCCATTGACTTTAAACTATTGTGTTTTTCTTATTTTCTATGATATATTATTCCTAGTATTTAATAATGAACTAGTATGATAACGAATCTATGCTATGCTAGTATAGTAGCATCTGATCTAGAACGAAGTCTGAAAAAGTTAAATTAGACTATTCAATTATTTTCCAAATTGGGGGGACAGCAACAGTGACAGATACTCGTATGAACCTAGAATAATACACGATCTACACTAATCTCTATTTAGCAATTCATCGCTGCTAGCTATTTCTCATGACCCACCTCACTCTCTCCATCGAGCTCCTCAATACGTCTAGAGAGACAGAGCTGCGGCTAACGCAATTTTTATAATACCTTAGTTAGAGAATAGTCCCGCCGGCCTTAGGAGATTTTACCCTCATATGTTATTCATATGTCGTTTTCCCACCTGGCGGGTTGTCATACCACACTCCGTTTCCCAATCCACAGTCGCGCGCGTTTATTACAAAGGTGGTCGTCCCGTCGGCTGACATGCCCAACCCACTTCCATTTGAGCTTAGCCACTCTGTCTTCAGTATCGACTAATATTCTCTTTGGTGCTATGACTTATTTTGTCGTTGCCTATCAGCCTACATGTCATAAGTTTAATAAACTAGGTCTTATCCGAATGAGAGACGATTTTATAACATATTCTCTTTGTTTATAACCTCCTGTTGCCGGATCTTGTACTAACTTACTTTTTTTAAATCAATGTACTAACTACACTATATTTTTTTTTATGGAAACTGACACGGTGAGCTACATCACCTACAACATCCGTGATGTCAGCCCATAACACCGGGTGAACTAGGTGCCATGTCAGTGCTTCCCTTCGGTCGTGCTGGCTACACTGAACTGGATGGAAAGCACAAACTATTTACATAGCCGTTTCGACCGATGTATTATTTATAGATGAATACCTACTGCAGGCCACCAGCTGACATGGTGTTCTGGAAGCAGGCGGTACGCCGGCGCGGCGCGGCGGAGGCGGAGGTAGCTCGTAGCTCGCTGGAGCAGAAGAAGATCGACCTCGGATTGGAGTCAAAGTGGTGCGATGAAGCGTGCGGGCCACCGCCCTGCCTGTATCCCCAGACAGCTGCCCATGCCAGCAAACTCTACACCATTATATTATGTAATCCTACATTATGTTCAGTGAGGAAGTTTTTTTTTAATGTCGTTAATATGGCGTGATGGCGTCCGTGATGCCATCTGCGTGTATAGTATAATATTTTAATCTGCACATAATTAATATTTAAAAATATTTAATATTTACAGCAATAATTAAAAATATATTAATCTGCACATAAAGAGAGCGGTAAAGACGTGGCGTAGAGTACGAGGTATATTGGTAGTTGATTCCACTATATCGTGGGTTCCCGCTAAGAATCTGCATCCTGTTTCCAATTTATATCCTCTACAGGCACGGTATGTGATGGCGGCGCGGATATACCTAGAGAGAGTACTCCATTAGCCCAGAGTTAACAATTTGATCTCTCACTCTCTCTATTTCTGCTCATATTTCCCACAATCTATTTTCTCTTCATTTCACTCTGTCTGCCCATCTGTTCGTCTATCGGTCTCAAAAATTCTTCTGACTAAACTTTAGATTGAATAAATAACTTTGGATGGACTTTTGCTGTTATTTAATTAATACTTTATTTTCAACATTTTCTTACCCTTTCTTAGGAACTTATTTCGTTTAATATTTAATAAAATATATTCTTGTATGGGAACCCACACAAGAAACGTGCTTATTTTTTAAACCTTATATTTTTTTAATACATACAACTGTTTAACTTGGTTTCCCGTACCACCATTATAGTGCAAACTCTAAAGAAAAAGACCAAATAATAATAACCCTCCTTTTTGCTCCGCGCAGTCGGGTAAAAATACGTGGTGGGGCCAATTACGTGGTGGTACGGGAAACTTCGTTGCGCGAGTCCGACTCGCACATGGCCGGTTTTATGCGTACTGGCATCTAAAGCGCTAAAAAGGATTCCATTTTCTATTTTATAAAAAAAATGTATGAGTAACAATATACAAGAACCACGATGTAGGATCGTGACAAGAACACTGACTTCAACTGCCTTACAAGAAAGTCGCTAGAGAGAGATAAACCTACCTACATTACCTACATATATTATGTACACACCCGCCTGAAATGTCGAGAGAATTGGGCTTGTTGTTATTTCACTTCAAGACAGTCCATAAATTAAGCTAATTTTGTGTTATTAGAGTCTACGCCCTAATGTCAGCCTTAAATTATTTGAAAGTTCGTTAAATTTGAATTTCTTGCGAGTACTTAACCCCACAAGAGGTTGGTCCCCCATCATCTACCCTCGTCAGGTGTCGGGGCAGAAGGGTTGGAGGGGGGAGATTGCCTCGCGGCGGCGCGCGGCAGGTGAAGTTTGGATGCGGAACCGATGTTTACGTTAATTTGGTCGTGCTTCCGCCTGAACGAGTAATGTTAAGAAAACTCCTAGAAGTTTAACTCAACCACGGAATGAGGAAAAATATGCCTGTTGCACACTATTTGATATTCTTGCACATTGCATTTTACACATTATGTTGATGATGTTTAAGAGGACGGCGAGAAAATGCATCTGATAGTTGTATTAAATATTATAAAGTTTGTCAACTAAATTAGTAAACCAGAAACAAAAATAAGAGACGATGTGAATCACATGGATCACATCACAGAACTACGATCGGGCCACACCGCCCGCGCGACAAGACCGGACTTTTTTGCTCTGTGGATCACATCATGTGACCCATTAAAATAAAAACAAGATTAAAAGTACGATTTACTATTAGGCAACATAAGTTTGGGTGGAGTACTTTATGACTATATCGCTGACGTTGGATGAATGTTGATATTCATTCAGCTGCATGCAGGCGAGGTGGGCCGCGCGGGGTGGTGCGGGGTGGTGCGGGGTGGTGGCCGCCTCCCCCGCGCCGTGCCAGCCAGGCTCATCCCATCTGCCTCATAAGATATGTAGAGACCGTCAACTCTTTCACTATGCCACCGGGAATGTTTTATTTAGTAGAATAATTGTGAAATTGTAACCAAAATGTTTTATTTTTACCTAGAAAATAAAATCGAGAACAGAACAGAACAAATTGTGACAAGTTCGAGTGCACTCTTACTGTAAATAAATTACCAATAAATAATACACAAAACAAATAAAATCCCTCTGTGACAGATGAACGGACACGGGAGTGATCTTATAAGAGTTCCGTTTTTATCTTTTAATTAAGGTATAAACAATATACAATTAAACTCTAATAAAAGAATAGTTTTTTGCGACAATTGCCGAAATTAACGAAAGAATTAAAATTAAACTTTCGAAACATATTTAATAACCACAGAGCAGCGATCGGCAGCCGCCCGCGGCTCTCGCTCTGTGCTACTAGCATTATTGAACACAAAATCAACTTGCTGTGCCAAGCTGCACCGCCTCCTCCAGCGCGCCACTGGCATGCGGTATCACTTATCTCCGCGCCGCGCGCCCGCCGTGGTCGCCGCGGTCGAGCGGGGGCGGCGGCGGGCGGCAGGGCGGGCGCCGGGCGGCCGGAAGCCCGGCCGGAGCGGCCGGCCGCGAGGTCGGCCGGGCGGGTGTTATCTGTCCGGCCCGCGTGTTCCACTCCGCTTTTACTTTGCGCTACTTTATCTCTCTCTACATTATGAAGCGGAAATTAAGTACGCGACACACGCGTGATAAGCTCGTTCCATCGTACTAGTCTACTATTTTCTCTACTATTTTCAACTCCCCACTTTCCTTTCCTCCATTTAATTGTTTTTAACGTTGTTCTAATTATGTGGTTCTGATGATGTTGTTCTAATGATGTTGTTCTAATAATGTTGTTCTAATCATGCGTGTTCTAATCATGTTGTTCTAATGATGTTGTTCTAATAATGTTGTTCTAATCATGCGTGTTCTAATCATGTTGTTCTAATGATGTTTTTCTAATGATGATGTTCTAATGATGTTGTTCTAATCATGTTGTTCTAATCATGTTGTTCTAATGATGTTTTTCTAATGATATTGTTCTAATGAAGTCGTTCTAAGATGCTCTACTAATGATGTTGTCTCTAATGTGACACGTTTGTATTTCATTGTATTCTAATTGTATGTACGCTGTACACTGCTACACATTAATGTTTCTCTCTCTACTTTCGTACTCACGAATACAAGGAATCGTTCCAGTTCAATTACTTATAATTACGTACGACAGTTTAGATCTGACGGTATGAATTTACTTCTAAATGTATAGTTAATGTAACTGATCTTTCGTGTTCATCGTTGTAGGTCGACATATGAAACTAATTAAGGCATAATTAATAAAGGTTATTGTCTTGCAGGACTCTATCTCTTCATAATAATATAAGAGTACAATCTCTACGCGTGTATGACAAGACTTTAGAGGACAGTCTCTACGCGTGTATGACAAGGCTTTAGAGGACAATCTCTACGCGTGTATGACAAGACTTTAGAGGACAATTCTACGCGTGTATGACAAGGCTTTAGAGGTCAGTCTCTACGCGTGTATGACAAGGCTTTAGAGGACAATCTCTACGCGTGATGGCAAGGCTTGAGAGGACAATCTCTGCGCGTGTATGACAAGACTTTAGAGGACAGTCTCTACGCGTGTATGACAAGGCTTTAGAGGACAGTCTCTACGCGTGTATGACAAGGCTTTAGAGGACAATCTCTACGCTGTATGACAAGACTTTAGAGGTCAATCTCTACGCGTGTATGACAAGGCTTTTGAGGTCAATCTCTACGCGTGTATGACAAGACTTTAGAGGTCAATCTCTACGCGTGTATGACAAGGCTTTAGAGGTCAATCTCTACGCGTGTATGGCAAGACTTTAGAGGTCAATCTCTACGCGTGTATGACAAGGCTTTAGAGGTCAATCTCTACGCGTGTATGACAAGACTTTAGAGGTCAATCTCAACGCGTGTATGACAAGGCTTTAGAGGTCAATCTCTACGCGTGTATGACAAGGCTTTAGAGGTCAATCTCTACGCGTGTATGACAAGGCTTTAGAGGTCAATCTCTACGCGTGTATGACAAGACTTTAGAGGTCAATCTCTACGCGTGTATGGCAAGACTTTAGCGGTCAATCTTACGCGTGTATGACAAGGCTTTAGAAGAGAACATCTACGCGTGTAGGGCAAGGCATTAGTTGCCGCCGACGTACACTATACGAGGCACAAAAATACTCTAACTTAAGCTCAAAAAGGTATGTTCTTGAATGGCATAATTTAGACAAACGTTGGTATTACTTTGGCGACACTTTATGTATGTGAAAAGGATATATCTTCAGCAAATGGTGTCATTACTATTATATGCAGTCTTACCCGGCTCCGCACTGATAAAGTAATCTGCGAACATTTTCTGGTCATAAAAATGTAAATGGGGCAAATTTTTATCGAAAGTTCCCACGCATAAAATAAAAGGAAATATTCGTCAAAACGCTTAGTCGTACAATCTGTTCAGTAAAATGGCCATTTAGGGACGATTCCGTCGCGAAGTGCGTAGGAGAGTGTGGGAGGGGGAATAGGGTGGTCGGACCTCGGGTCGCACGTAAAGGATTATCTGGTGGGTAGCTTTTAAACTTGATTACTTTGTACTTTGCTTGGAGGTTTTTATTTTATTTTATATCTTTGTTATTACTCCCGAACTGCGCGGCTGTATGAGCCTCAGGCACAGCCAATTTCACCCCCGAAAAGCGGACTAAAGTCGCTGGGAAAGCATTCGTGGATTGTAGGAGTAGGGAAAGATATTCCCCGAGAGCCCATTCCACACCTTTGCAGTGCGACAAAGTAACGATTTAGTTAGAAAATCGTGTCGTTCGAAGAACTCTTCTACAGATTACAAAAAAAGGGATGTTCCGCGAGAGTATGTCGGGTTCGGCGGATGCGAGCAACAGGAGGAGTAGGGATGAAGCAATGTTGATTTTTGGTGACAACTGAATCTACGTTTTTACGCAGTCATACAGTTTTTGCTATATTTATTTAAATAAAAAAACAGAGAAAGAACGTGAACGTATGCATTGTTCTAATCCCTCCAGCGCAGCGTACCGGCAGAGCGCAGTGACATGGCGTTCTAAAAATTTTAATCTAACACGCAGGAACAAAAGTTGCTCTCCGTACTAGAACACTGACCCGGAGGCGGCGAGCCGTGTTGCGAAAATATGGGACACAGTTTCATTGTTCCGCTGCAAGCGAGTGGAAACAAAAAAATAGCAGCGCAGTTTCAGCCGCTTCAGCGCTGGAAAGCCGAACCGCTGCGAGGACTGGCTCGTCCGCCATCCCTCGTCCTGCCTGACTAACGAGATGAAAAAACTTTCCGCAGCACACATGGCACGTGAGCTTTTTATTTGTAATCTTTTTATTAAGCCACATTACCAAGTTTTCTGGAAAAAAAGTCCATTAAAATTAGGTGCGCCTGTGCAAAAGGCATTAGAGACCATTTTTTCGCGAGACCAAATAATTTGCATATTGAATATAGTATCCACCTTGTTCTTTGGCAAATTTATTTGTAAATAAATATTACAAATTTAAAAAACCCCCGAATCTAAAAAAGTCAAACATAATTTCCGTTTACTTGGACCGCTAAGTAAATTCCCGCGCGAGTTTTAATATTTTATTTACTTAGCGTTCCCCCGACTCCTTTAAGTAAGTAAACGGAAATTATTTTTGACTTTTTTAGAGTCGGGGGTTTTTTTAATTTGTAATTTAACTTTTATTTCAAGCTTTTAAAAAAAAAACCGCATGTAGATCGGTCCACTTTTTAAGATAATAATTTTTTTTATTACTTAATTACTTGATTACGTAATTACAAACATAGCTAAGAACCATCCCGATTAAACAAGCTTCCTAATAAAAAAAACCGCATCCAAATCGATCCATCCGTTTGGGAGCTACGATGCCACAGACAGACACACACACACGCTCACACACACACACACGTCAAACTTATAAATAAAAAAGTTAAATTACAAATTTAAAAAACCCCCGACTCTTAAAAAGTCAAAAATAATTTCCGTTTACTTACTTAAAGGAGTCGGTAGACCGCTAAGTGAATTCCCGCGCAACTTTTGAGTCTTTATATTTAATTTACTTAGCGGTCCCCCGACTCCTTTAAGTAAGTAAACGGAAATTATTTTTGACTTTTTAAGAGTCGGGGGTTTTTTAAATTTGTAATTTAACTTTTATTTGAAGCTTTTTAAAAAAAACCGCATGCAAATCGGTCCACTTTTTAAGATAATTATTTTTTTTATTACTTAATTACTTTATTACTTGATTAAAAACATAGCTAAGAACCATCCCGATTAAACAAGCTTCCTAATAAAAAAAACCGCATCCAAATCGGTCCATCCGTTTGGGAGCTACGATGCCACAGACAGACACACACACACACACACACACACACACACACACACGTCAAACTTATAACACCCCTCCGTTTTTTTCGTCGGGGGTTAATAATAAATAATAACACCCCTCCGTTTTTTTCGTCGGGGCTTAAAAATAATTTGCTTCCTAAAACTTCGAAACATTCAAGAAGTGGGCCGAAATAAAAAGTAATACGGTGTGCCATTACGCTTCTTATTTTACAAATGCATAATTACTGCTAAGTGTTTGTTTAGATTCAGATTTTTCGTATCACCATAAACAACTTCAATTGAATAATTTCTTATGACAAGGGCGACGAATCTATACTCCGCTATCCAGCTGCTTCCAAATTTACTATTAACAAGCTGTGCCCGCGGCTCCGCCCGCTCTCATATTTCATTTCACTGCTAACCTCATAAGCCATTTAACGTGATAGTAAGTACCCTATAGTTGATGGGAAGAATCATGCTATCCGTAGAATTGTTTTTTATTAAAATCGGTTCAGTGGTTCTCGAGTTATAAGCGGACAGACAGACATACACTCAGACACTCAGACACTCAGACAGAAAGCAGACGTTGGATTTTATTATAGGTAAGGATGAGGGGTTACTTAGGCGTTGATATCACGTAATACATAGTACATTAGTCATACTGGATTTTTTGGGACCCATGCAGGAACCACTGACCACCACTACGCGTAATAACATCTAAAACATCATTGTGGGAGAAAATAAATTAAATACAGTAATGGTACCTACATTCGACAGGAGTAAACAAAATCTGATGGTTTGTAACATTTATGAAATGGGCCTGTGGAGATTTATATTAAGCTACACCTTGGCAAGCCAATGTTATTTGATTCGCTTTGTTATTTATTTATTATTTTCTCATGAAATCATTCCCTGGTCAAGATTCAAATAATTCCTCGTTTAAAATTTTTTATTATAAATAAATCAGTGATCAATAAACCATCAGTTTATTAAGTCTTTTTTATTTATTTCTTACGAACTGGGTGGCTGTGCCCGAGATCGAAGCCTCAGGCGCAGCCAATTTCACCCCCGAGGGGGTGCCAGTCCGGCTTGGAGGTGACCTAATGTGGCTGGGAAAGGCTATTAACCCGCGATTTGAAGATCCGTGGATTGTAGGAGTGGGGAAAGATATGCCCCGAAGAAGCCCGTTCCACACATCTGCAGTGCGACTTAAGAGCGATATAGAGAATCACGTAGTTCAAAGAACTCTTCTGTCGACTATAAAGGGGTGTTCCGCAAAGTATAGTGGGTTTGTGCGAAGGCGAACAGGAGGAGGAAGGATAAAGGAAGCAAGTTCGTTAGAGCAGCGGCTATAGTAGTACCGATAAAACAGGCTCAATGACCCAACGATACGTCTGTGCTTTAGAGGTTGAAGGTCCTTTGTGAGTACAGAGTCCCCAATGAGGCGAATCGCTCGTCGCTGAATAGAATCCAAGCTGAAAGAAGGTACTCAGGGGAACCTTCCTAAAGATGACTGCAATATTCCATCACCGGTCTTACCTTGTGCTTTATAAAGTGTCAGCGGTTGGACCGGCGGCGGCGCCGCGTCGGCGGCGTGAAAAACCTTTCTTTCTACTCGCTACGTGCGTATTGTATTGCGCAGAGATGTTTTCATGTGCTGAGTTATCTACACAAGAGCCAGTGAATTCCGGAATTCCTCACAAAACAGACGCACGTAATTTAATTGTCATTCCAATTTCTATTATTAAGGAACACCCGCGGCATAACGAGGGTTAAATACATTAGTAAAAAGGTTCAACCGAACTGTCACTTTTACCACGAAACATCCATCAGAACGGTTCCCACGGTGGAGAGAGATGGCAGATACTTCGAACGAAACGATATAGGTGCCAGTCTAATTTATTTTTGGATGTTTTATATATAACTAGCTTTTACCAGCGGCTTCGCTTAGCGTTATTTTTTGCTCACAGCTCAGGCCGCCGCCGTTGCTTATATATGATAGATAACGCAACACAAAACAGTGAAAATATTTAATTATCCACTCTGATTTAAAGAAGTTAATGTATTTTAAGGAATTAAAATGATATTATTTATAAGTTATATGTGCACTAATAAAATACTTACTAACTTGTCAAAACTTATATAATATATTTTTGACGTGATGACGTCACGTCTTATAAATTGATGAGCACCGGCTGCACGTAAGAAAGCGTGTCACGTTGATATTCAAAGTTACCATGGAAACGTCTTAAAGTTTTGATGGCCAGTCACAAGATGATTAATCTTTCTACTGGAAATAGAAAATACTGATCTTTGATCTATGTACTACGGTTATTCCACGTCATCACGTAAAACTATCGTCCGTAAACCGACTTTACAGACAACCAATTTTTTTATTAAAAGCTATTTACTCATATAAGGTAACTCATTTAACGACTAACTAATGTGACCAACAACTGTTGTGTTCTCCTCTAGTCCAGTATAGCCAGCAATCCAGGGAAGTCTCCGGTATTGCACCTACCTTCTCGGAGGTGATATTGGCTGGTCGGAGCATGCGCTTTGGCCCCTCCAACTCAGCCACCCATACCGGATTTAAAAAAAAACGACCAACTAATAAATTAGTAATTACTCTTTGTGTAGTGTTTAGAATAAACACAACACAAAGAGTGGTGTAGTAGTGCAAACGAGGAATGTTTTCAGAACATTCAGGGCGCGCAGCCTGCGGAGCGCGGACAGCCTCCCGTCGAAATCATTTAGTACCTACATCATTTATTATTTCCACTGTTAATATTTATTTAGCAGCAAATTTCCAGTCCGTCATTTAATTTGAATGGATCGGAGCAGAACGGAGCAGGAAAATACGATACTTGTAAATATAGTAGCAGATTTGCATTGCATGCGAACAGCTTTTAAATTTTATTCCAACAGGGGAATTACACTATGGAAATATAATAATTTAATTTATCGTTAACGTTAGCAGTTCCCGTGAGTTACAAATTAATCCTATCCAATCGACTCGCGAAAATCATCAAAATCAGCTGAAATTAAGCTATTTTGCGATTTGAAGCACTCAAGCTAAAATCAATATTAGTTCAAGTTGAAACACATATTATTTATGCCGTTAAAGGGGAGGTTTAAGCTACCCGTTATGGGTTCGTGCACGCTCTCACTTATGTTTTACGAGCGCAAGCAAGTGGGTGCTTATCGGCAGATGAACTGTGAACTTGACTGTATTTTATACTTGCGCCGGTATTAGAAGAACATTGAACTGCAGGTCTATTCTTGTAAATTCTGACAGCGGAATCAGCGCTGTTGTGGCGCTGAGAGCCACTTACTAAAGTGGCTCTCAGCGCCACATCAGCGCTGAGTCCGCTGTCAGAATTAACAAGAATAGACCTGCTGATCGAACGCCTAGAATGGAATAGGTAATAGGTAATTCTATAGCTGTTATTGGAGATTTCCAAAATGATTTTCCTTAGGTAAACCACCTTCCCTTTGTCTGCGGTGTAGTAAAAATATAACGTTGATATTAGAATAAGTTTATTCTAATATCAGTTAGTTAATAGTTATCAACCGACTGCACTAACATGGCACCTAGTCCACCCGGTGCTATGGGCTGGCATCGCGGATGTTGTAGGTGATGTAGCCAACCGTCTCAGTTACCATAAAAAGAAAACAGTTTTAATTTTCAGTAACTTTTAAGTTTCAAGCAAATAGGTTAGTTGTTGCTCGGGTACATCTTGTAACACAAGTCTAACGATACCCGGGTAATAGTCTGGGTAACCCGCAGAGGTAGTTAGACTGGCGGCGGCGGCGCGGAGGTATCTAATAGCTCCCGAAACTCATTAAATATGTAAAGGGTCGCGGGTCCTTTTTGATATTTATTGCGACATTTCGCGACCAAACTGATGCCTTCTACAACTTTATCCATTTATAGATTGTGTCCATTTATAACACACGCTGTAGCTGTATCCCGACAATCGGGGTAGGCAGAGTAATCGATTTTATGCTGCAAGAACTCCGGTAAATTACAGCACAACATCGACCACCACGTTTAGCAAAGTTTTAGGACAAGATAACAATCAAGCAGCAAGACTTGTTGGACCGTGTCAGTGGCTAGCGTTCCGCTCTTTAGCAACACATCTTATCCTTACCCCTTAGTCGCCTTTCATGACATACACGAGGAGAGATGCGGTGGGGCTATTTTAAGTACCGGCCCCACACGACACATACCTATCCATTTATATACCTAGGTACGTAAAACAATTGCTCATTTGCAGTGCATTTTATCTAAACCCACAATGAAGCACACAAAGTAAGATGTATGTAATGTTCGTCTGAATGTTGGTGCATAGTGCGCAGTCTAACTAAAGAATGCAACTTGCTCACGTTTGCTGCTCTTTAGGTATTGTGAGACAAATTTGAAACACAGTGTTGCTATTGTCAATGTGAGAAATAAAATAATGAAAATATTAATACTGTTAAGGCGTGATAATACTAAATTTTTTACATTTTATTTGGTGTAATAAAAAAAATCTTTACTATGTGAGTTAAAATAATATTCTTGCGATCGTGGAATTAATCACAACCGGGCAGTTGCATCAGTACTTGGATAGGTGACGGTTAGACCGTTAGGACCCTGACCGTGGTTCGGATTCCACGTAAAAGCTTTAGGTTCCTTCCCTTACTGGTGGTATAATTTTACCCGACCGGATTGATACCACCGCACTGAATGAAAGGTCGGTCGAAGCGGATGTGTAAATTATTCCGTCCAGGGGGTCTACCGGCGTTAACTCACTCGCTAACTACTCGCATATCACTCAACCTATTAGCCGGGATGGATGCCTCACCGAACGCCTTCAGCAGGTCTATTCTTGTAAATTCTGACAGCGGAATCAGCGCTGTTGTGGCGCTGAGAGCCACTTACCAAAGCGGCTCTCAGCGCCACATCAGCGCTGATTCCGCTGTCAGAATTTACAAGAATAGACCTGCTGATTGGTTGAGTGAGATCGTTTCTCATACTCACATCGGCGAGTGAGTAACGCCGGTACAGGGTCAGTTCAGTGTAGCCGGTATGACCAAAAAGAAGCAATGACATGGCACTAGTTCACCAAGGTGTTATGAACTGGCATCACGGTTGAGTAGAGGTCAAATTAAATACAAATAAATTACAAAATGACAAAGAAACATTATTATCTTTAAAAAATACATTCAACCTACTTATGTCACCTTTAGGTCTCGCCTTATTTCCTTGTCTAGTTTTAGTCCTTTATTCACCATCCTAAATTGAAGTTATTCTCTGCACAATTTTCGTCTTCGCCCGCTTCCTTCAATTAAAGAACTTCACACCCCGATCCGTGTCTTGTTACTCTTGTACATAGCATCGCATCCCTCAAATACATCCCACCACACATATCACTGAACGTATTATATTAAAATCTACAATACTACTCATTAGTGCTGTGATTAAGGTTCACGAAATATTACGAAATAGCTATTGTGCACCTACACTACCTAAGCCCTGTGTATTTCCTTTTTGTCCTTTTTCTTAGTCCCGGTGGTGCGTTTATGAAAACGGCTTTATCCTCGGAAGAAAGAACGTCACGAAAAAAATTATAACCTGCATGTACTCACATCGCTCGTATATGCGGAACGCTGGTATTAATCGTATTAAGTTTCGAGGTAAAGTGGTAAAATTGGGGGCTGCGTAATTTTTTTTTGGTATGTATAATATTAGGTAGCCCCCGACGCAAATGGAGGGGTATTATAAGTTTGATCCCTCCGTCTGTCTGTGTGTCTGTTTTTCTGATGTTTTGATTTGTCGGGGTTTTTTTTAATTTGTAATTAAAAAAATTATCATCGTAATAAATAGAGTGAAACCTGAGTAGACCTATGCGCGCATCGTCGTCGTCGGTTCTATGTTCGCATAGAAGTCGAGAACTACTCAAGCGATTCACATCCCAAGCTCACTGAGGGAGTTGAATCATTGCACGACAGGCGAACAATCGGTTCCCTTAGCCTGTTTTATAGGTACTACCATTGCCGATGCTCTGATGAACTGGCTTCCCTCATTCCTCCTGCCCCGATCCGTATCCGCCACGCCCGCCGGACTCGGTCTGAACATCCATATTTTGATGACACCCAACTTCTGAAAACGCATTGCTTTTCGAGATCCTTCCTGTGTCGTACGGCGAGAATATGGAACGGTCTTCCGGCGAGTGTGTTCCCTACTTACTACCTATAACATGGGGATCTTCAAAAGGCGTGTTAATAAATTAGACAAAGACCGTTTTTGTCCGCCCTATAGCTGGCCATAGTGCATCTCTGAGCGTGCTTTCGCGAAGGGTGGTGTTATTGGCTGTCTGATCTTCCTTTGAACTTTTAGGCAAAGCCACCCGTGCCGATTGTTTATAAAACATACACGGGGGGTTTCACTTACTTTTTCTGGCACATCTAATGCCGCGTACAGCTGTTGCAATGTAACATACAAATGTACCATGCAATGCAAGAATAGACAATGGGAATATGTTACAACGTGTGTTATGTTGCATGTTACCTTGCATGTTACCTTGCATGTTACATTGCACCAGTCTGTACGCGGCATAAGGGTGGTTAAATAAATATTTTATATAACATATTTAAATTAATCTGCCAAGTCTAACGATTTCATAAAATAATTAATTAAATTAAAATGCCTCTACGCTGTCTTGTCTGTTTCACAATAATGTGTTATTATGGTGGATATCCTAATCAAATAATAAAAATTAATACACAAAGTAGTGTCAGCCTCGATAGCTCAGTGGTGCAGACAGTCAACTGTCGCTATTGAATGTTAAGCAACGCTGGGTGCGGTCAGTACTTGGATGGGTGACCGCTGACCGTTGGAGGCTGACCGAGGTTCGGATTCCTCGTAAAACTGTAGGTCCCTTCCCTCCTAATCTTACTTGGTGGTAGGGTTTAACCCGCCCGGGTTGTACCACCGCACTGAATGAAACGTCGGTCTAAACGGCTATGTAAATAGTTTGTGTTTTCCGACCAGTTCAGTGTAGCCGGCACGATCAAAGGGGGAAGCACTGACATGGCACCTAGTTCACCCGGTGTTATGGGCTGACATCACGGACGTTGTAGGTGATGTAGCCAACCGTGTCAGTTTCCATAAAAAAAAAAAGTAAAAAATTAAGGGTTCCCATACAAGAAACGTGTTTTTTTCACCTTTCTACTTTGTTGTAAAAACAGTAACACGTACAAGCGTCAAACTTGGTGTGATTATAGTGCGAAATCTAAAGTAAAACAACAAGTAATAGAAACTGGCCAAATGTGAGCCGGGCTCGCGCTAAGGATCACGAACTGAATGAATGAAAACACCTTTCTTGTAAATACATACATAATACAAAAAAAATATTCTAAGATAAGGAGGGTTCGCGCACCGAGGGTTCGGTGCGCGAGTCCGACTCGCACTTGGCTAGTGTTTGTAATTATAATTTAATTGCTCGCTCAAAACGGTGTTGTTAATGTGATTTATATATTTTCATCAACCAAAAAGTGTCGTTCACGTGGATTACTTAGTTCCTTGGAACTCTACGTGAAAAGAATGTATAGCAAACCCTCTGGAGGGTGTCTGGCTGGACGCCACCGCTCCATCGCGGGACGCGGCGTCGACGCCGCCACCTTGTGAAATGTATTGTAATAGAATGAATAGAAGCGTTCATCAAGAAAACGGATGTGGATGTAAATCAGAGCACAGGCGAGATGCCGGCAGTCGGCACTGTCTGTAGCCGGCTTCAGGGAGAGGTTAGCGGCATCTGATGGCGGCCGGCGGCGTCTCGTAACGTCTCAGGACGTCTGGCGACGGCGGCGGTTGCGGCGGCGGGCGGCGGCGGTGGCGGTGCGGGCGTCGGGACGACTTCGTCGGACGTGACTAGAATGACTTCCGGAAGCGCTTCCTCAGCTACGAGGATTCTTCAGAAAAACTGCTGCCAATTTGAACGTGATTTGTGTTTAGCGTAATTCGTTCTTGGAATTTTTCCTTCTGATTAATTAAGGTCGAAAGAGAGCGGAAAAATAAGCGCACACAAGTAAGAGGATACGAATATAAATGAAAAAGTAAACGCTCAATTGTTGTGTTTTTAGATTTCCGTACCCCGTACGTTGGCGGCTGGTGGCTGAGTGGTCTGGGTGTCAGCTTCTCTTGCGAGAGGTCCGAGGTTCGAATCCAACCGGCGCGGCGGCGTGTACCAACGAGTTTTTTCTGATTTGAAAATAATTTACATGCATACCTTCACACACTGCTCCATGGTTCGGATTCCGTTTAAAAATGTAGGTCCAGCGGGTTGACTAGAGGAAATTGTCTAAGGCAATAAGCCCGCCCTTGCCACACCACACATTAAGTGGCACTATTATTATCATTATTAGATCGTCCCGCAGTGACACCGCGCCGGGTCTCACAAAATGTTTCATAATCTTACCAACTACTCCCACACGGGCTGACCCAGTGGCTTGAAGCTTTGTCATGCAGATGGTCATGGTCAAAAAATACAAATCCTACACTCTTACCATTGAGCCACGAAATCACATAAACGAACATACGAATATCGGATTCCCTTGATTCGCTACGGCTCTGACACGAATCAGATCTGACGCGAGTTTAACATTTTTTACCCATCCAAAAAAAGTGCCAAGCGCCGCTAAAGAAGTTTTCACTTCAAAAAATTAACTCATTCAATTAAATCAATTAAATCAGCAATTCTCGAGCACTAATTCAATCTTACAGTATAAATTCCACATCTGCATACTTCAGCGCTCCGGGCAACCGAGCCATCTGTCCCGCCGCCACCCCCGCCCTCACCTGCCCCCGCGCCGCGCCGCCCAGCGCGCTACGAACACTCCATCAGTGCGATCGATTGCCGCCGCGGCTACACTCTGTCGAGTTACCAGCGCCAGGCGCTCGCCGCCGCCCCGCGCCGCCCGGCACTTCCGTATATGACATCCTGCGCTCTGCTTAGAGCGCTAGTTTTTTTCTTCCAGAAAACGCCAACTTTATTTGCCAGCTTGCTGAATACTTAGATTCGATGCATATGAACTATGAACGCAACATGAAAAAACTAATTTTTTTTTTACCTGAAATATCTGAATTTTCGAACTCAAAACCTACATTGTTATATTCTTATATTTGCTTGTATTTAAATGTTTTGTCTGGCTATATACTTTATAATATGGGTTATAGGATCTAAACCTCGAAGGCTCTGAGGATTTGAAAGTAATCAGAGAAAAGATGAAACACATTACACTCCTTTGCGTTAGCAGTCGGATAATGTACAATTTATCAATTTATTAGTTAGGTATATATATCTCATACTATTGTACTTTCTCTATTACTGCATTGTACGTCCCTATATACGCGTTTTTTATTTCCCAAAGGTTAGTTAGTTAATTATTTAGAAACTAAACGTTAAACTCTTAAACTCGCTTTTTGAAACCCTCTTAGTATTTGTTCCTGCTATAACAATTTTCTATATAAAATAATTTAATAAAATTGTATTTTTCATTATTTTTATTTACATCTCAACTATGTATATAGCTATAACAAAAGTGATGATTACTTTTGCTCCACCTGATACATTATTATGTATACTTATGTAATTTTGAAATTTGTATTACCATTCAACTAAATAATATCTCGACGATACCGATTCGGATTTATACGCGGGTGAAGCTACAGGAAATGGCTATAATGTATACCACACTGCATCGAAGTGGAAAGCGATGGAGGCGACGCGCGGAGGCTGCCTCGCAAACCGTCTCGAACTGTGATAGATCTCCTCCATTCTAATTAATAAAATCACTCCTTGCACTTCGCCCGGTGCTGGCTGCTCGGTGCCCTCGGATGCTAGGGTCGGCGGCGGTAAGTAATTGCTTCACAGATTGTACCGAGCGTTGCACATGGAGCTATTGTTGATAGAAAGTGCTTGAATTGGGAAAATTTATTTATTTAGACTTTAATTTGATTTTCAGCGTTCATTGTCATCAATAAAGAATTGAAAGAAAGAAAGAAGAAACATTTATTTTTCAGTTAACACATTTGCTTAGCCTAAATTACACTATTTCTTACAAACTATACCACTTAAGAAATTTTAAGACTAACAATTTCGTTAATTTGTAGTCCAGCCTCCCACGCTAGGATACCCTGTGTTGTGGGAGGCAGATGTGCAATTCCATTCAGGAATAAGTCCGCATTCTGCATCGTACAAAAACTGACAAAAAAGACAAAGTTTAATATTATTTACCTGTTCATCTCCTGTTCACATGCGCTTCTTTTTGTTACATAAGTACTTTGGTTGCCTTCACTTACTGTTCCGGTCACAGGTTGACATTTGTAGGGACAGTATTTCTCTGTATATAATTTATGTTTTACCTGTCTTCCTGTTTTCCTAAACAAATCAATAAATACAGCCTCCCCCGACTGATTACATTAAAAGTAAAACATCTGTAGGGACGTCGAACATTCTCTCAACAGATAAGTTGCAAGCTATAATCCCAATAACGATCCGTATATTCACAATTGCACATATCATGTCGCCGCCCTCGAGGCCGCCCTCTAACCCCGCCCTAACGACGATAGACGCCTCGCCCGCCCGCCCCGCGTCTCAAAGGCAAGAGATAGTCCGACCACAGAACATCACTCACACTTAACTAGGAATAGCCAGTGATCTGTCAAACCGCGCCACTTTAGTACCACTTCCACCTCAATAGACCCTAAGTAAGCAAGTTAGGATACTTAAGTCTAAGTCACTAGATAATACAACTTGTAAAAAATATGTAATTTTAGAAAACCAGATTGTAACTAGTTATGCTTTTAATCATTCTGAACTATTCATTTTCCTTGGGCATATATTATATGTTTTTTTTCTTACGTAACCTGCTTGGTAGCACCAAAGGTTGCGATGCCAGATGCTTTCGTTTCGTGGCTGCACACTATACATCATACAGCAAATACATACATCGTATCGTAATGGTAGAATGTTGAAATAAACAACGATCAAATAAAACGAGCCGCTTCATACAAGTTACTCATACGATGCCCTTTCTGAAAAGGTTCTGTTTATTCTGTTGTTGCCTCGACAGATCAAGTGCAGCGAGGTGTAAATGCCCTCGTCAGCCTTCACAGCCTCCCACGAGGGCGGCGCGGTGTCGCGCGGTGGGGGCGACGCGACGACGACGACGACGACGGGGGCGGGGCGGCGCGCGCGGATACCAGATTCTGAGTAATTGCTGCATTCTCACCCACACTACGGCGCGGCGTCCTGTGAACTTCCTAGCACGCACGCAACGCGTGACTCTCAACACCTTGGATAAATTACACACGCACTCCTTTGTTGTCTACTTACACTATCAAAGATCTCCGAACCCCACGACCATCGTTCTTATATGTAGCTTTGCGACAAAAGAACGATTGAAAGGTGTGAAACTGAGGTGATTTCAGCCGAACATCACAACGGTGATATTGGCTGCCGACATATGTAAGGGCCGCAATGTGACGTCAAATGGCAGTGGCAGATAAACCGTTAATCCAATTAAGTGGTTATTTTAGCTTGACTGGTGCTGCGTCGGATAATGAAATTACAGGACTGAGTGGAGTGAAAATTGACTGGAACAGCGCCCCCCCCCCCCCGCCCCGCCGCCCCCGCACCCCGCTAACGTGCCGCTAACCTACTTCACCGTGGAACTATTTTAGGTACACGATCGATAAGGTTATCAATTTTAAATAATGTTTGTTTCACTTGTTAGGTTAGATTAAGTAAAGCAAACCTGTACGAAAAATTTTAATGTAATCGAACAGTTTTCTGTCTTCATGAAAATTATGTAAGGTTTCGTAATCGTTGCACGGTTTGTTTTAAATGAGAACTTATAAACAACATAGAGTAATCATAGCTGTTCGATTTCGAAATACATAAATACGTCACTTCCTCCTCTTATATGCATCATCGCAGTTTAACATTGAGCTACGAGCATTGTTGATAGATAGTGCTTGAATTGAGAAAATGTAATTATTTAGACTTTTATTTGATAATTTTTTTCAGCGTTAATTGTAAATAAATACTTGTATTCTGGAATAAATCAGCATTCTGCATCGTAGAGCAGTGAACAAAAAAGACTAAGTTTTATATTATTTACCTCTTCATCTCCTGTTCACATGCGCTTCTTTTTAACCGACTTCAAAAAAAGGAGGAGGTTCTCAATTCGACTGTATTTTTTTTTATGTTTGTCCCCTCAGAACTTTTGACTTGGTGAACCGATTTTGATTATTCTTTTTTTATTTCAAAGCTGGTGCTTCCCTTGTGGTCACATTTAAATTTGGTCAAGATCGGATTGGAAAGCGAGGCGGAATCGCGAGGCCGAAGGCCGAGCGATTCAGCCGAGTACATTAATAGCAAAAAATTACTAATAAAAAAATCTGTAAAATAAAAAACTATTTAAAAAAATATAAAAACCGCCTTCAAAAATGTATGATATAAAAAAAAATCGAACCCTAGAGTTGAAGGCGGTGCTAAAGCAAGCAAAAATGATGCATGAAAGAAAACATGAGTGGATGATATCCTTTGTGATTTGTGTAGCCTTCTTTAGCACCGCCTTCAACTCTAGGGTTAAATTTTTTTATTTCATACATTTTTGAAGGCGGTTTTTTGTTAGATAAGTACTTTGGTTGCATTCGCTTTACTTTCGTGTCTCAGGGCGTCGTCGCTCAAGGGACTGTATTTCTCTGTAATATTTTTTTGTATTTATCAATTCTTCTAACGTGTGAAAAAACTAAATTCAATCTTACCAAGCTTTTTTCTACTCCGCGTTTCTAACCATATTTTTATTGGTTCTTGTGCACGGCCCCATTGAACAGTATCTATGCCTCCACCCCCCTCTCCCCCAACCCCTGGCTTCGAGTGTCGACTCCTTATGTTAAATTCATTGTATATTTTATACTAGAAGCAACAAGAGCCAGTCTGAAGGCGACGAAGAGGCGATAGAGTCTCATTCGAAGTGGTTCAATGACGATTTCTACTCTTCGAACTTGCAATTATCGTTTTGCAATAGGCTCAGATAAGTCCTTACAGTTTCGATACAATAGACATTCATTAACCGACTTCCAAAAAAGGAGGAGGTTCTCAATTCGTCTGTATGTTTTTTTTTTTTTTTATTTTTTTTTTTATTTTTTTTTTTTTTATTTTTTTGTATGTTTGTAACACGATTTCTCCGTCAATTGAGGGCCGATTTAGAAAATTCTTTTTTTGTTAGTTAGGTCATACTTCCGAGGTGGTCCCATTTCAATTTTATCGAAATTGGTTCAGTGGTTTTCGAAAAATCAGCATAATACTATGGTGTGTGGTTACCTTCAGCAAAACTTGTGATGTGGTCGTTTTCGGCAATTTTCAGTTTGATAAATTAGTATGGTGTGTGGTTACCTTCAGCAAAACATTTGTGATGTGGACTTATTCAGCAATTTGCAGTCTGACACATATGGCGAATAATTCTGTACCACTTCAATCGATTTCGATTATTCGATTTCGATTATTCTTTTTTATGTAATATTACTAAAAAGAATGAAATAAAAACTGTTTTAAAAAATATTAAACCGATTTCCAAAAAACAAAAAAAAAAAAACTAAAAAGTATTAAATACCTAATATTTTGAAATTTTCTCTGTCCTGTTGAAATACATGAATCGATATACTAGTGATACATATTCGGACCCTTGTTTCATGAATATTCTAAATTTGAAATTTTTTTATCTTTTCCGACCGGCGTTTAATTTATTATGGTACCTGGCCAGTACCTACTGTACCGAGTACCATCGAGCTGGTTTGATGATGGAGACAGAAGGTGGCCATAGGAACTCCTAAACTACACATGATAAACCCATCGTGTTTGGGCTCGTTGCATTTGTCTTCACGAGAAATTTACTTTAGACCTAAAAGATTCTCAATTCGACGGTATGTTTTCTTTTTTTGGATGTTTGTTACGCGATTACTCCGTCAATTGTGGGCCGATTTTGAAAATTCTTTTTTTTTTTATTTGAAAGGGGATAACCCTGAGGTTTTTGAAGTGAAAACTTCTTTAGCGGCTCTTGGCACTTTTTTAGGTGGGTAAAAATGTATAACTCGCGACATCGCGTCAGCGTCATTTTTAAAATGAAACCTTAAGTCATTGCGTTAAGGGTTAAGTTAGAGTGGCACGGGATCTGCCGGCACTCCCGGAGTGCAACTGTTAAGTAGGGTTCCGTAACACGTTTATGTCTGTCCATTCTACTAAGTTCTGCAAAATGAATGTAGGGTTCCGTAACATATGCATGTCTATCCGTTCTACTAAATTTTACAATTTTCAACCAAGGTCCTCCGACGGTTATTTTATAATAAAAGTAGGCTTCCGTAACACGTTTATGTCTGTCCATTCTACTAAGTTCTGCAACATCACCTACAACGTCCGTGATGTCAGCCCATAACACCAGTGCCATGTCAGTGCTTCCCCCTTTGATCGTGCTGACTACACTGAACTGGTCGGAAAACACAAACTATTTACATAGCCGTTTCGACCGACGTTTAATTCAGTGCGGTGGTACCAACCCGGGAAGGTTAAACCCTACCACCAAGTAAAATTACGAGGGAAGGGACTTACAGTTTTACGAGGAATCCGAACCTTGGTCAGCCTCCAACGGTCAGCGGTCACCCATCTAAGCACTGACCGCACCCAGCGTTGCTTAAAATTCAATAGCGACAGTTGACTGTCTGCACCACTGAGCTATCGAAGCTGACGTGGTCCTATTTTAATTGGGTCAAGATCGGATTGGAAAGCGAGGCGGAATCGCGAGGCCGAAGGCCGAGCGATTCCGCCGAGTACATTAATAGCAAAAAATTACTAAAAAAAACTGTGAAATAAAAAAAAAGTTTTAAAAAACATAAAACCGACTTCCTAAAAAAAGTAAAACTAAAAAACTATTTAAAATAAAAATATAAAAACCGCCTTCAAAAATATATGAAATAAAAACCTAAAAAAAAAACGAACCCTAGAGTTGAAGGCGGTGCTAAAGCAAGCAAAATGATGCATGAAAGAAAACATGAGCGGATGATAATATCCTTTGTGATTTGTGTAGCCTTTTTAGCACCGCCTTCAACTCTAGGGTTCGTTTTTTTTTTAGGTTTTTATTTCATATATTTTTGAAGGCGGTTTTTATATTTTTATTTTAAATAGTTTTTTAGTTTTACTTTTTTTAGGAAGTCGGTTTTATGTTTTTTAAAACTTTTTTTTAAGTAAATGTATGGTTTGTTTGAGAGAATTTAATTGAAAGAGAACGTTTGAATGATTCCATCATTAGTCAAATTTTCTTTCATTTGCCTCCTTCGTTATCTCGTATTACTGTTTTACTAAGCGTAATTAAGTAGTTCTATTTTGTCGCCTTTTTTAGGGTTCTGTGCCTCAAAAGAGGAAAACACGGAACCTTATAGTTTCACTCCTAGGTCTGTCTGTCCGTTTGCCACAGCTTATTTTCCCCGAAACTACTGGACGAAAAAAGTTTAAATTTTGAACATAAACAGAGTTTGATGACTGATGGATGACCCAATCACGGTCGTAAAGCGTAAATGAACGAATTTCGATTTAGGGGGTCAAGTTTTGCAGACAAATTAGAAACTAAAAAAAAATTTAAGTCCATCATGTGACATTTCAATGAAAAGGACTCGTTATAAAAAATAATATTTGTATTATAATTGTAAAATGCATGCATGAAAATATACGAGGACATTTATATATAATTTTATTCTTCCGGATTTTTTCGGAGTCGTCGGCGATTGTACTCGCCGGTCTGCCACCCGTCCTCGCTCGAGTGCCTCCCAAGATAGAAGACGGGCCCACCGATCAGTCATCATGAGTTACATAATATTATTGTCTTCACTGTCAGGAGGTAGATTTCCACTCAGAAATTTGGTCATTATTTTTGTGGTTTCAATTGCAGCCTGTTGTTGGAGTATTTCTAATTTTATACCAGCGTCTAAATTTTTTATGTGTTTCTCTGTTGATTTATTTATAATTCCTGTAGTGCCAATAACTATTGGGACGATTTCGACTCTTGTATTCCACAATCTTTGGACCTCAATTTTTAGTGCGTAGTATTTAGTAAGTTTTTCATTTTCCTTCCTAGTGAGGTTATAGTCGGATGGCACTGTGACATCGATAAGGTAAGTTCTGTTTTTATTTTTGTCTACATATATGAGGTCTGGTCGGTTGTTAGGTAACGCATAATCAGTGGTGACAGCAATTTCCCATATTAGTTTAAATTCTTCATTTTCCACCACATGTGGTTCATTTAACGGGCATTTCCACCAAAATTTTGTTGTTTCGGACTTGTGTTTCTTGAGTAAATTCCAATAAACGTATTTGACTAGTTGATTATGTCTCTTTAGATATAGTGGCTGTACTAATATTTTACATCCTGAGATGATATGCCTGACTGTTTCATCCTTTTCGTGACATAATCGGCATCGTCCATCTGTATCAAGTTTTAAAATATCACGTTCAAACTGTTTTGTTCTGACCGATTGTTCTTGTATTACAAAAATTTTAGATTCCATTTGGGGAGTAGTAGGTTGTTTTTTTTGCCAAGAGAAAGATTTTTCAGTATCCGTATTTGGGTGCATTAGTACCTCTCTCACAATTTGACCATGTAGTGGCTTTTCTTTCCAATTTTCTTTGGATTGTTCAGTCTGTTTTTTGTGGATTAAGATTTCATCTTCCGTGGGTTGTTCGATATTAAGTTTTTGTCTAAATTTTATACCTTGTGATATTATGCTATATAGGCCTTTTTCCTTATCATGATCAACAATTACTTTTAGGACATTGTCATTTTTGTCATCTAGATATTTTTCCATTTTAATAGTTAATTTTATATATAGATTTTCTATGTTTAGTAGGCCTCTTCCTCCTTCATTGACTGGTAGATATAGTCTTTCTGTGTTAGATTTTTGTTGGTGCATGTTATATATGTTTAGGAGTTTCCTTGTTTTTCTGTCAATTTTTTTAAAGTCATCCATAGTATAATTTATTACATTGAAAGTATATATAAGAACCGGTGTTGCGTATGTATTTATGGCCTTTATAATATTTCTTGAGTTTAATGTAGATTGAATGATTTTTCTTACTCTTCTTATGTATTCATTTTTCTTTTCTTCTATTATTTGTTTGTGGTTGATTTCCCCATTTTCATCAATGCCAAGATATTTGTATTTTTTGTTATTTAAGGCTTCGAATTTGTTTCCATCAAGCAGTATATGGTCTTCACCATCAGCGTTTATTCTTTTACTACCTTTTATTTCTAGTACTTTACATTTTTCTAAGCCAAATTCCATTCCAATTTGTTTGGAGTATATTTCTACTGTATCTATTAGATTTGATAGCTGATATTTATTTGCAGCGTATAGTTTTATATCATCCATGTAGAGGAGGTGATTAATTATTTGGCCACTTCTTAAAATATATCCAGTCTTTTCATATTCACTCAGTAATTTTGATAATGGATTAAGACATAGACAAAATAGTAAAGGGGACAGAGAATCTCCTTGAAATATTCCTCGTTTTATAATTATTGGCTTTGTTGTAATTCTTGAGTCAGTGCTTATTGTATTCATAATCACTTGCCATGTTTTCATAACTTTTGATATACAATTTGTAATTACGTTAGGGCATTTATATATTTTGAGGATGAGAATAATCCATTCATGTGGTACCGAATCATATGCTTTTTTGTAATCTATCCACGCCATGTTTAGGTTTTTCTTGTATGTGTTTGTATCTTCTAAGATAGATTTATTGACAATTAAATGGTCTTTGCAACCTCTCGCGCCCCATTTACAACCTCTTTGGTAAGGAGTCATTATATCATTGGCATTACAATGTTTGTATATTTCTACATATAGGATATATGTAAATAATTTGTAAGTGGTTGGTAAGCATGCGATCGGCCTCCAATTTTTTGGATCATTTGTATTCGGATTTTTTGGGATTAAAGTGACCACACCTGTTGTAAGCCACGGTTCTATCTGTTCTTCGTCATTAAGAATTTTGTTAAAGTAATGCAGTATGTATGGATGTGCACTGGTAAAATATTTGAGGTAATAGTTTTGTAATTTGTCTATTCCGGGGGTCTTCCAGTTTTTTAGATTTCTTATTGCATCTTTGAATGCTATATCATTTATTGCATTAAAATTGTTATTCTGGATTATTGGTATTTTATCTGCAATTGTTTGTATCATAATATTCGACTTATCAATGTCAACAGGCTGACTGTAAATGTTTGACCAAAATTCTTCTATTTCGTTCTTTGTTGGAATTTCTTTTGGAGTTATATTTTTTTCAAACATTTTCCTGTAGAATTTTCGTTCATTTTGTTTGAATAGCATGTTTTCTTTTTTTTTCTTATTTTCATTTTCATAGCGTTTGATTCTTCCCGCATACATTTTGATTTTTTGTTTTAGTAGTTCAATTATATTGTATAACATTATATCAGTTGTTATATTATACTTTTTATATAGGTTGTCCTTGATATTTCTCATTCTCCTGCTAGTAACACCACGTGAAATTTCGATCAGTTGTCCAAGGTTTTTTCTCAATATTTCAATTTTATCCTGTATTCTCTTTTTCCAAACTGGGACCTGATTACTATTGTTAAATGATTTTTCAAGTATTTTCTGTTTGTTTTCTTTGATAACTGTCATCGCTGCTGAGTAGAGGATTATGTTTAATTCTGTTATGTTCATGTTAAATGTTAGTATATTTGGTAAATATGCATTTATTTCATTTACATTTTTTATGAATTGTTTGTTTATCATGCCTTTCGGCAAGTATTGTCTTTCATTTATATCTGTTTTCTTTATTTCTTCTATTGTACTTATTAAATTCTTTATTAAATGACTTCTGTCATTATATAAATTTGACTCCGTATTATAATTGTTATTCATATTATAATTGGTTAAATCTGGTGTTAAGAATATATCGAAGGAGACATCTTCATTTATTTCTGTTATATTGCCTGTCCTATGTGCATTAGCAGCTGTATATTCGTTTACATATGTATGGTCAGCATTCGGTTCTTTTCTTGAATTTATTAATTCTCTGGACAATATTGATTCTGCAACTTCATTGTTGTTGAAGGTATCAGTGGGTGTTGTACTGGGTACCTGTTCAGTGTGATTGTTAATCGAATCTGTTATTGGATTTATTAGTTCTCTATCATAGGTTATTTCACTCTCTTCATTGTAGGGGGAGTATAGTGAACCCAAATACCTCGTTGTTGCATTAGTATTATTAGAATTTGTACCTATTTCCTGGCATTCAGATTGGCTGAGGAACTCCATGATATTTTCAGTTGTGCAGGGTGCATTTTCAATATCATGTATGATTTGTTCTGGTAACATTTTGTAGATAATAATTTTTCTAGCTTGGTTGGATAAAGTATGGCCATTGTGTTTGGAGGTTTTAGGGTTATTTGGGTTTCTTTCTTGGAACAAATATTGTAATTTTTTTAAATATCCCCTTCCAGTTTCTCTTGCTTTAAAATAACAAAAAAGCAATTCCATCATTTCTTCGTTTGACCATTTTCTTCTAGAATCATCAATATTTTTTTGTAGCACATTATTTCTGTCATGCATTATTGTCGAAATACAAGGGTCGACATTATTTCCAGCTTTGTTTTTTATTTCATTTAAGAGTTCTTTTGATATCATTTCGTTAGCTATAATTCTTCTCGCTTGAGTCGATAACGTTGTCCCGGTGAATCTTTTACTCTTTTCGTTGTTTGCATTCCTTTCTACAAATAATTTTTCTAGACGTGCTAAGTATCCAGTTCCTTGTGATCTTGTTTTATAGTAACAGTACATAAGTTCGATCATTTCATCTTTTGACCATATTCGCCTTCGATCTTCAAGCATATTACAATTAGGTCTATTATTCCCACATGTACCGGCAGCATTAGTTGGAATACTCCTTTGCTGCAAGGTATCATCGGTAGTCGTCAGTAGTTCAGTGCGCGAATTCATTTTTTATCTTTTCCAATCAATGGTAACTTATAATTTTAATTATGAAGAATAAAAGAAAAGCTTATCTGTGTTGTTGATGTCATTGGTTGATGTTGACATTCAAATTGACATTTTAAATTTACCACTTCAACGTTTTATATATATATATATATATATATATAAATATATATATATATATTTATATATATATATATATACCTATATATATATATAGGGAATTGCCCCCCCCCCCCCCCTTCCATTATCTCCCAAACTACTAAGTCAAAATTTCGAAAAAAATTGGACATGTAGGGCCTACCGTTTACAGTTTACAGGAAAACCTAAACGAAAATCCTAAGTCTTAAAATTCTCACGAGAAACAGAATGGTACGGAACGCTCTCCACGCAAGTTCGACTCGCCTGACCGCTTTACCACATTGTTGTAGGTGCGAATAAACATTCTTCAGAGATACGCAGAGCTAAATAGTGTAGTGTAAAAAAATCTACAAGCTTAAATCTATTAATCCTTAAATGTTAACTGGTGTAACTTTTGGAGCCGGCTGCAGCACCAACCAACAATCGTACAATATCAGCAACGTTAATTGAAACTCTTCGACCCGCGCTGCCCAACTTTACAATCCCTCCCTACTCGATGTTGAACCAAGCTATTCAGTAAATACAGTATGCAACACAATTTCTCCGACGACGACGGCGCGGCACGGGGCGCCCGAGTCAACTCGTTCACTTAGGCGTTTGTATGTTTTATCATCAGTCATCACATCACATAATTTATAAAGGTAATCAAGGCGGTAAGCCTCCAATAAACAAACCAGTCAAGCATGAAGGTAGGTACTTATTCAAGCGCCGAGGGTTTCGTACATAATTTTTTTTTTCAGATTTTCTACAATATTTCTGAAAGGAATAAAATGTGATGGTGTATATAATTATCCTTTAAACTATATAGAACTCTTTGTCGTAAAAGATTATTTTAAAAAGTGGTTTCAAAAGACTTTATGCATTTTGCTGACTTTACTTTTTCGGTCGGAAAATAATTGATTTCCCGGGCGTCCTCGAAATGACAACTTCAACTAACAGCCAACTACCTAGCCTCAATACAAAACTTTCAATCTAAACTTTTACTAATTGCTCCAGTTACGACCCCGGTTACCGACCAAACCCAGTTACCGACTCTCTCTCGTTCGTTGGTAATGGTAACCTATTTATGCCACTAGACTCGCCTCGCCGTCTAGGGAGCATATAAAAGGCCAAGAAGACAACCTAATTATTTAATTAAAATTTTAAACACTACGTACGTTTTAGTTCATTATTTAGAACCATAATTTTTTTAATAATGTGGTTATATTATTATTAAACCTTTTGCCAATGGAGCGGCCGATATCGGCCGCTTTAATTAGCTTTTGGCCGCGGCTTCGCTCGCGTGAAATTCGTATTTAAAAAGTAGAAAGAAGAAGTAGAAGTAGAAAGTAAGTAAGCCTGCTACGGTACCTTTATTTCGGCGCGCGTAACAATTCGGTTTGTATGAGAGCCACATCTTAGCGTTACCGGAACTGAATTTTATGTAGCCTATCCTGTGTCCCGTATAATAAAATGTGCTTGCACTAAGTTTTATTGAATTCGGAGGATTGGAAGAAACCCCTGTAAGGGATAAGTTTGCCTTTGCCCCTCATGTAAACTATATATCGTTCTTCTTTCTGTAATTTTATTTTTTGCGTTATAATGTATTTCTAGTTTATCTTCTTAGATTTAATATCTCCCCATCATAACAATATTATGTACTATCAATAACGTAGCATAGGGTTCAATCTAGACCTGCCCTACCCCCTTTCTATCTTAATCTCACCTTTATTGTGCTCATCATCAATCTATCCCCCACCCCTTCACGTGAAGGGAAGGGTCCACTTCCTCGTCAACACTGCACGGACTCCGGCCTGCATATTCACAAATTCTACTATACGCTAGTTTGTCTTTTTAGGGTTCCGTATCCGGTACAGGACCCTATTACTAAGCCTACGCGGTCTGTTCTGTCTGTCTGTCTGTCTGTCCGAGGGCTGTATCTCTTGAACCGTAATAGGTAGCCCGTTGAAATTTTCACAGAATATGTGTTATTATGGCCGATATAACAACAAATAAAAATAAGAAAAAGTAAAAAAAATCACGGGGTTTCCCAAGAAACTAAAAAGTGTATGCGCGGCATCTACCTAAAAGAGTACATCAAAAAGTCAGCCTCGATAGCTCAGTGGTGCAGACAGTCGACTGTTGGGCCGGTCAGTACTTGGATGGGTGATCGCTCGACCGTTGGAGGGTGAACGTAGTTCGGATTCCACGTAAAACTATAGGTAAGGGACCTTTTCTTCTTACCTTACTAGGTGGTAGGGTTCAACCCGCCTGGGTTGGTACCACAGCACTGAATGAAACGTCGGTCGAAACGGCTATGTAAATAGTTTGTGTTTTCCGTCCAGTTCAGTGTAGCCGGCACGACCGAAGGGAAGCACTGACATGACACCTAGTTCACCCGGTGTTTATGGGCTGACATCACGGATGTTGTAGGTGATGTAGCTAACTGTGTCAGTTTCCATTAAAAAAAAATTAATTGTAACTAATATGAAGCATTTCATAAACACGCCATAGATGGCGTGAGTGGCGCTGACCATGACATGGCGATACGGAACCCTCGGTGCGCGAGTTCGACTCGCACTTGGCCGGTTTTTTAATATTTTTTATTTTATTAGTGTGTTATGTAGAGTGAGGATTCATGATTATGTGCGGTCATTTTAAAAATTGTTACTAAACGCAGAGTTCGAAAAACACAAATAAAACAATATAACAACAACAATTAGTGTTTTCGAGATTGCGTTCAGTAACAAGTTAAAAAAAAAAATCAAATCGGTCCATCCGTTTGGGAGCTACGATGCCACAAACAGACACATACTGGACATACGCCTCTCCAATTTTCCTCCAGTCCTCCCGGCCTTCCGCGGTACGGAACCACTGCTGTCCGCCGACGCACTTGATGTCGTCGTCGTCCCACATACACACACGTTAAACTTATAACACCCCTCCGTTTATGACCGGAGGGGGTTAATGGCCGCACCTGACCATTAATCCTTACTATATAAGGTCTTTCAAAATTAGTTCAGAGTACGCTAAGGGGGGGTTCTGTATCATATAGGGAGTAAAACCTATATATAATTTTTTGGACCTTGGGCTTTTTTTTATGAAAAATATTTTTTTATGTATTTAAATAAAAAAATAGGTGGTTGATTTTTATAGCCTAATCGATTCAGTTTCATAACAGTAACAATAAAGTCTTCATCACCCTTATGATCTAACACGTATAAGTTGGTAAAAAAAATCAAATTCTTTCTATTCCATACTAATAAAACTAAAATTGTGGTTTTTCACAATTTCTCAAAGAAAGAGATCTATGTGTTGGAAGACTTTTTTGTTCCTGGCATGAAACTGAAACGATTACTAAAAATTTTTTTTTTACATTTTACATTAAAAAAAAAAATTTTTTGTAAAAAAAAAATTCTTTGTTCTTTAAAAGTGATCTATTTCCGATACAGAACCCCCCCTTAGCGTACTCTGAACTAATTTTGAAAGACCTTATATAACGACACTGGCCAAAATGTCTCAAAAAGATACATTTTGGCGCCAAATAAAAAAAAATAATAAATAAAGTTTCGCGAACTCTCGTAGTACACTTTGGAAATATGCTTCCGGCATGCCTGACCGTGTTAATTGACTGCAGCATGTGCCAAGCTGGTGCCAAGCATTATTATGACATAATTTACACTAACACGAAAGCGTCTGGAGCCGACACGCGACGCCCCAGTTCCGTCTTGAGCCTCGCCCCAGTTAGTTTGCAATTGCAATTACACTCCGTGTAAAGCGAACCCGGAGAAGTAGACTCCGACAACGGGATAAAGTGTACGCGGTTATATATAATTATTATAGTAGGTTGCGCCCCTTACGACTTGTGAGCCTTGCTCAAAAGCACAGTTGAATGCCTGATTGTAAAAACGACCTTTGTGAACAAAATTTCAAAACCAACTTTTTTACCGGTAATTGTTACCTATGGCAAGCCACATCGATTGAGCGTAAAAACAACCTCTTACCTACACTGTAAGTGACTTTTATTTGGGCACCAATTTTCGATGAGCGTAAAAACCACCTTTATCCAGGGGATAAAGGTTGTTTTTACAGTCAATGTGTGGCAACACTAAGTTTTTCTGGCAAACGTTTACGTCATTAGCGTCATTCTATCAGCTGATTTAGCTTCAGACTGTTGTCGCGCATGATTTCCTGAATAAATACCAGTTTTTCATTAATTCACTCATGATTTTTATTTTGAAAATGCACGTTTTTTTGAGTTGACTGTAAAAACAACCTTTATCCACGAATTAAAAAAAAAATTACAAAAATATCTACAAATATGTTTAATTTGATATTTTATCACAATATCCTTAAGATAAATTGACATCTAGAATAAAAATATTTTTTTTTTATAAATTTTTTTTACACTAGGCAGTTTTTATTGATTTCCCAAAAGTTTCAAAAATGGATAAAGGTCGTTTTTACAATCAGGCATTCAGTTGTGTCCAACGTCTTCAAACTTGTTTTATAGTAATCCATGTTTAACCCCCGACGCAAAAAACGGAGGGGTGTTATAAGATTGACGTGTGTGTGTGTATGTGTGTGCCTGTCTGTGGCATTTTAGCTCCCAAACGGATGGATCGATTTGGATGCGGTTTTTTTATTAGGAAGCTTGTTTAATCGGAATGGTTCTTAGCAATAAAGAATTAAGTAATAAAAAAATTAATTATCTTAAAAAGTGGACCGATTTGAATCAGTTTTTTTTAAAAGCTTGAAATAAAAGTTTAATTACAAATTTAAAAAATATTTTCCGTTTACGGAGTCGTTAAAGGAGTCGGGGACCGCTAAGTAAATAAAATATAAAAACTCAAAGCTGCGCGGGCATTTAATAGCAGCGGTCCAATTATTTTTAACTTTTTAAGGGTTGAGGGTTTTTTAAAGTAATTTATCTGTATGAAAGCTGGTACGGTGGCTGTGTCCAGAAGATCATCGGACAATCAGAAACATTCAATAACCTATGGAACGAACGACGAGAGGTGCCATTCTATGACAAAGCGGACAAAAAGCGGCTTTTATCGTCGATTTTATTGACTCGACGAAGACCCTGGTACCTCTTACCTGGTTAAGAGAACAATTTTATGTTCGAATGTTGATTTGGACGTTGAGAGTGGACCTGTGGAGTGGAATTACGCGAAAGAACGTAGGTACATTAAAAATAACGTGTGGTTGTAATCACTACTGATCAGCTATAGTACTAAATAAATGAGCCTTTCTCATATATCTCTCCCGAAAAAACATGCCATCGACTTCAAATCGACATCAAAGGAGCTTATAAGCAGATTTCACAATGACAGATGCTTGTGTTATATGATGACTCAACCTATCGTCTTATGTCCGCAAACAGACGAGTGAGGAGCATTAGCGCATTCATGGCATGAGATGCCCCTGTACCGGCGTTACTTACTCGCCGATGTGAGTATGAGAAACGATCTCACTCAACCAATCAGAAGGCGTTCGGTGAGGCATCCGGCCCGGCTATTGGTTGAAATATGCGAGTAGTTAGCAAGTGAGTTAACGCCGGTAGACCCCATGGATTGTAATACGTTATTTGAAAGTTGTCATGATGTCAAATTGCATGTGAAGGCACGCACATTTGCTTATCGCAGGTAACAAGTTTTATCGCGCTATGACGCTTGTAGTATTTAGTTAGGTGGTTATAATGAGTTAAATGGAAGAAGGTCTATGGAAAACCACGAAAACTAGGTACAACTTTTTAATTATTCAGATTTTTTATCGCAAGCTACGTAACTTAATGTGTAACAATGGAAGCGCATGCAATAAGAATATTTCTTCAAAATAAGCCAATTTGATCGGAACATCAGCCGCCTCTATTCTAGGCGCGTGGAGACGTGAGTCTGCGGCAGCCGGGGGCATTGTTTTAACGTCTGCAAGCTTTACCCCGACAGGAGCCAGACGCTCGGAAAACACCCTGTCAGCCCATGTAGCACATTTGGTCACAAACCCGAGGAAAGACGTCACACTTTGATGCTGTTCCGTAACAGTTACGAAATTGTGACGGTTTATGTGGCTAGTTACGAAACCTTCCACATTGTATCGTAAATGTGCGGACACTATGCTACCGCAGTCGACACACCACACAATGTGTCATGAGTGTGTGGACACAATGTTACCACAGTGGACACACTACACAATGCGTCATGAGTGTGTTAACACTAAGTTACCTAAGTCGACACTCTACACATTGTGTTGTGACTGTGTGGACACAATGTTACCACAATCGACACACCACACTGTGTTTCCATAATGCAAAGTCGCAAAACCGAAACTCTGTGACGGCTTTCAGCCTTGTTACTGGAATGGTAACTTTGTGTGCAAAACCGTAAGAAAAGAGTCGTAATTGTACACATTGTGTTTACTATGTGTGGCGTAAAGTTTTGTGCGTTAGGAAAGCAGTAACTTGGTGACCGAAATTTGTTTGAGTTTGACACATTGTGTGGTAATCGGTTATCGGAAAATTTATTCATAAGTTCTGTACCTATCTTCGAAATTCGTTGTTATGTACGTGCATATCTACGTTAAAATTTGTTGACAGATTGGGTTTTTTTAATTGTCTGGAAAACGTAATCCCTTTTTGTGTCGTCGCAGATCTGTAACTATGTGACTGCTTTTGGTTGTTATGTGCCCGAATAGTAACACTGTGTGGTGTTGTGTCGGCAATTTGACCGATGAAAAAGCGTGTTAAAAAGTAATGTTTTGTGTCGTCACCATGACGTAACTTTTTTACTATTTTGCGTACTCCTGCGACCGAACGGTTACATTGTGTGGTAAATGGTGCGTAATTGTGTCGACACTCTGTTACCGTCAAACTTAACTTTTGTGTCGACAGAGTGACGTAACTTTTTTACTATTTTGGGTACTCCTGCGACCGAGCGGTTATATTGTGTGGTAATTGGTGGGTAATTGTGCCGACAATATGTTCCCGTTAAAAACCTACGTAACCGTTACGTAACTGTTACGTAACTTCAAATTGATTTTTTTCTGTATGTTTCCATACAAGGTCATTACAAGAAAAGTAACAGCGCTTCTCAAACGATCAGTTGAAGATACAATAAAATTAATTGTCACTTTTCTTGTTTAGCCTTCTTCGGGTCGGAGGTTGCTGTAACTACATACCAAGTTAATAATACATTTTTGATTACGCTGTATGGCTGCTTATGCAATAAACATAGAGAGATGTAAATGTATACAAAATATATTTCTCGGAATTGGTACGAAGGGCTTTCTCTGATTTCTAAAGTTTCACACATCTACTTTTAATAAATTATTTTGATCCCGAAGAAGTTATTAGATTCGATTTTTCAAAGAAAAAAATGTTGCTTATTTTTATCTTATTATAATTTGCAATTTAACACACTATAAGGTAGACCTATTTAAAAAAATAATTTTCCCGTGACTTCGTCTGATATTTTTTTAAGTATGTATATCTTGATGATAATATGTGATGTACTTAAATTAACGATTAACGATTATATTATGTAAATTAATAAGATTTCAACCAGATATTTCTAATTATTACATTAGATTTGAATTAGATTTCCAATTGGAATTTAACTTTGATTCAAGTTTAAAACGTGGTCAGGGTCGGCGATTTGACGTTCTGTTTTATTTTTATTTTGTGGAAGCTGGGAAGCTGACATGGGTGGCTACATCACCCTAATGTACCATTTTTGTTTGGCACCCATTCTGTCAGTCAGCTCAATGTAACTTGGTGAGTTAGGCAGGTGCCATGTCAGTGCTTCCATCCATGGTGCTTTCCCTTAATCGAGCCATCTACACTGAATTGGACGAAAAACACAAACCAATTTTAATAGACTCTTCGATCGACCTTCATTCAGAGCGGTGGTTGTGGTACCAACTACCAACCCTACCATCTAGTAAGGGGAGGGAAAGGACCTACAGTTTACTCACTCAGGTAGATTACACTAAATAATGCTTCGAATGTGTAAAAACTTGCCAGACACAATCGCCTAATTTGTAAGTAGACAGAGCCCACGTTTTCTTCAACACAATATTTAATTACGGCCAAAACTGCTATATGCTAATATGTAATAGAAGAACAAATTGAAATTGCTAAAGCAGTAGTACGAGCAATATCGAGCTTTTATTGCATTATGTTAAAACAAAAGTTAAGTCGCTTCGGCGGCAGGCATGTCACCTAATTAAAACACAAAATAAGTAGGTAGAGGTAGGTACCTATCGGGGATATATATAAGGATAGAGCAAATAAACAGATTTACAAAATATAATGTAAATGTATTGCTGCGTATATACCTACCTAATGTAGGTATAAACGTAAAGTTTGAAATTCGAACTAATGTCGAAACATTGAGCGCATGCCCTCTATTGTGTGATCATCATGTCCTCTATTTTGAAACCAAGAATAAAGGACAATACTTCGTCCTTGTGTACAAATATGTGGACCAAAACCGAAGTACCTATTGAGACTATAAAAGTGGGACTACAAATAAAATCGACCTTCAACGTGCAATGTGAATAATTTCATAATTGTATTATGAAAAACGAAAATGCTCCTAAAGCTGCCAAAAGTAATACCAAGTAATTGTGTTAGTAAAGTAGTAATTTTGAATTTTAATATTTTTTTTTCTAATAAAGGAGAAGGGGCAAAAATGTATGCGCACGTACCCACCGAACAATAACGGCCAGACGTATGTCGTTGGAAAGCTCTTTTCGTGACAATCGATTGTTATTATTATGGGGGTCAATCTCAAATAGCTGTGTGAAAAAAGTTATAGCTAAAATAAATCTATAAAAAGTAGAATATTCCATATATTACAAAAACCTATGGATTCTAAAATACCTACTCAAAAATGTTCAGGGGGTCAGTTTCAAATAATTATGAGAAAAGTTATAGCTAAAAAAAACTACAAAAAGCAATTAAAACGTAATTGTTAGGGTCAGCTATTTGAAGTTAAGTATGAAATTATAAGAAGCACGCCACCGAGCGCAAGTGTACCTACCATTTGAAATTAAACACATTTTTTTTCGTCACTAGGTCTTCTTCTCTTCTCTACTCATATAAAAGGGAACATCTGTCTGTAGGTTTGATTTTTATCCAGTTTGGACCAATGTAGTTCTTTAGGCTCACTATAGATAGGCTATATAATATTCCATCACGCAAAATAGCCTTAGGGCTGAGCAGTATCAATGAAAGTATTTAACTGCGGAACCACTGAACAGCGCTTTGCATCAATATAAAAATATGTTCTTGAGGCTCAGTGTAGGTATAGCGCGGTTTTTCAACCGTTCACTTCGAAAGAATGCGGCGCGCACCCTCCGCTCTCCGCCTACACCGTACTGACGGGCAATTGCGGTGGGGGCGGAGAGCGGAGGGTGCGCGCCGCATTCTTTCGAAGTGAACGGTTGAGAAAGGTATATATCATCATGATGCACGCACGTAAAATCTAAAATTTTTAAAACTGTTCTAACATTAATTACTAACAGTTACCTACTCATTTTATAAATTTTTTTTATATACCTAATCAATGTACGTACTTTTTTCTCTTAAACTTTAATATATTATGTGTAGATAGATTTTTACTTTACTCACCTATTGTAAAACAATTTCAAGTATGATCCAAACTAAAGATTTAAATAGATAGATATGGCATAGCCCTCAAGAATTGGTCATCGAAATAATAGTATGAAATGTCACAACTTTCTCTTTAATAATGTTACGGGCAGTGTTTTTGCTCTTATGAAACACGCACAAAGTCATAACAAAATTTAGGGACACTTTTTTTAGTTACAAATTGTCCCGTGAAGCGGTCTCTCGGATCTACACGCGCGCGCCGCTGCGTCTCATACCTACGAGCTGCATGTAGTAATAGTAATGCAGCCCCTTCAATGGTGACATGTTTGGTATTGCACCTTGTTAGACTATACTATATCTTTCTATTGAAATCTTTAGTCCAAACCAAATCACATGCTGCATTTTTTGTTAATAAGTCGCTATTTTTGTGGGTCTAGTGGGAAGATTCCGAAACACAATAGGTCGAAAGTCGACTACTCGATAGAATGGTCGACACGTTATTACGAAATAAATTGCATACTAGGTTTTTTTTATACCCGAACCCTTTCAGGGGGTTATTATGTAGCCGTAACTTTTCTTCTAAGACGTTTGGGATTTTCACTGTTCACTGTTACATATTCACTATTAGGTACGAAAATTACATTTGCATACCGCGAGCGAAAAAACATTCGGAATTTTTTTATGCGCACCAAAACTGAAAACTCGGAGCTGGGGACTGGCCGCGTGGCGTGAGCGATTACCAGGGGCGCAAACCCCGCATCAAAGCACACAGAATCGAAAATATTTCGTAGAATAAGTTTGCCATATAGGACATACTATTTATCTTTCATAAAATAGGTACTTGCACAATATTGTCGACATTTCTTACGATCTATTTATTGTAGAGCTCAAACTCGCCTGCCGAACCCCCAACTACCACCCGCCACGCCGCCCGTCCCGCGCCCGCGCCCTATATATAAATGGCTACTTCATCCATGCATCACGCTGTGGGCCGTTCATTTGACTTACTGAGATTCTCTGCTCTCGTTCAATCAGTTTTAGTTTTACAATATTTGATTTTGAGTTTTAGTTTTGCATATTTTCCAGTATAACTCAACAAAGAGAACCTTATCTCTTTATAATATTTGTGTAGATAATGTATGGGGACCCCCTAAATTTTTCACTTTTTATTTGTTGGTATATCAACCGTGGTTATTTCAAGCGGCTACCTATTACGGTTCAAAAGATACAGCCCTAGGACAGACTGACGGACGGACGCACGACAGCCATAGGCTTCGGGTACGGAAACCTAAAAAAACATTGAACCGACTTCAAAAAAGAACTAGAACTAAAAAGTATTAAATAAAATTTTTATTCGGACCCTTGAATTGAAGGCGGTACAAAAGCACAAAAGGGGTCCATCTATGAATTTTTGTACCGACTTCAACTCAAGAGTCCGAATAAAAATTTTATTTAATACTTTTTAGTTCTAGTTGTTTTTTGAAGTCGGTTCAATGTTTTTTAAAACAGTTTTTTTATTTCACTCTTTTTAGTAATTAATATCACAAAAAAAATATCATCGAAATCGGTTGGCGCGGTATAGAATTATTCGCCCATTTGTCATGCATTATGCTGAGTTTGATTATTTTCGAACGGATCCTCATCCTAGAACTTGACCAAATTAAAATGGGACCGCCTCTAATAAAAAAATAATCATAGAAATCGGTTCGAAATTGTCGAAAATATGGCTGAACATACATAAAAAAAAATATTCCGACTAATTGAGAACCTCCTCCTTTTTTTGAAGTCGGTTAAAAATGAATGCATGAAATTACAACAGATGGTCGGACTTCGACCGTCGTCGGATCGGCCGGGCCGGACGGGCAGCAAAACAATAGGTACATTATGTTCTTTTATATGGCTTTCAACTGCTTCGGAAGATTCCAACTATACCTACTAGTCAATATCGAAATATGAGATAAAGACTAGGTGAATGTTTGAATAATTGCAAGATCGAGGTTTTATATTATTTGTAATTTTTTAATGTACCTAAGTAATTATTTATTAAATAAAAAATAACTCTATGCCCTAATGTTAGTGACATATTGTTAAAATGCTTGCAAACCGTAGTTTTTTTTTTATTGAAAGCGCGACATATGGCTTCGAGCCACCCATAAGGTGTCTAACGACGCCCATGGACATTCGGTCGTTTAGTGACTAAATTCACTTTTCCTTTATAATAATAATATTTCAAAGGTATAGTTTTGTGAAAATGTTTCAATTTATAAGAAATGCGCCTTCACAAAACAATGCTTTTTGATTGTTGCATTTATGTAGTTGCGACAGGATGTTGCCTCACATTTCCTTTAAATCAATTTCGTTGTTTATTAATTTTATCATGTCATGTCATGCATGACTGACTATCCTTTGTAGGTATTCCATATACTTTATGTACTTATATGCTAAAAAGAAAATATACATAAAACCGTTAAAAATTGCATGGAAAAAAGAAAATATACACACACCCATTATAAATTATGCTGAAATTATGTGTATTGAATAATAGTACATGCCACGGTTAAATTTAAATCGAAATACAATCTTGTATACCTGCAAAAAAAAAAGGCATGATTGTACCTATAAATGTTTTATTTTATTAGTTAGGATAATTATAAAAAAACAGCCAAAGGCAAGTCGGACTCGCACGCGAAGGGTTCCGTACCAAATATAGTTCATACAAACTTCCATAGAAAAAAGTAATAACGTTTAATTTAATTTTATTTTTTATTTTTACTATTTGGTGTTATAGCGGCAATAGAAACACACACTCTTTGAAAATTTCAACTAGGTATCTACTTATGACGTTTAATGATATACAGCCCGCTGACAGACTGACTTAGAAGCTTGAATTTCTTAGTCCTGCAAGGGACCCAAACCCGTTCCTAAAAAATAAGGTATTGCCAGACGGGCAGACGGACGGAGAGCATAGTTATCCTATCAGGGTCCCTTTTTTCCTCTTTCAAGTACGGAACCCTAAAAAACAAGAGAGAATCGAAATGAACAACCGAGCCCGTGATAAAGTAATAATAAATAATAAAAAAAAGTAGCCGAGAAGCCGACACGCGCGTGGGACAGCGACGCGACGAGGAGGGGCTGGAGGTGGGTGGGGCAGGCGAACGATTGATTGTTTGAAGTTATTGTACATTCGTAAGAAATGTCGACAATATTATGTGAGCAACTTTTTTAAATTAATAGCTGTTTTGGCGCGAATTAAAATAATTCCAAATGTATTTTGCGCTCGCGGTATGCAAATGTAACAGTGAATTTGTCTAACAGTAAATAGCGAAAAACCCAAAATTCTTAGAACAAAAGTTGCTCAGTTAGTTGAGGCTACATAACAATCCCCTGATATATCATTTACTGCGTATTCAAAATCACGTGTCGACCATTCCATCGAAAAGTCAACTTTTGTGTGTGGGACCTATTGTGTGTCTTTCCAGTTTTCACTCGTTCGACACACAAAATAAAAATAGCAACTTGTTGACAAAAAATGCAGCATGTGTGTTTAGATTTGACCATACTTACTTGAGCCGGCCAAGTGCGTGTCGGGGCGGGCTCGCTCGAGACTCGGGCCACGCGCAGTGTAGGGTTCCGATGTTGTCCGCCCGTCACAATGTGCGGACTTGGAAGGGGGCTTTTAGTTTGATTATATGAACATATTTATTTATTTACTACCGGTTTTACACTACTAAAAACTTCAACTAAGTAATTCCTACGAAATTGTCTATTTTATTCTTCTGATACATTTTATAAGTGGGTCGACTATTGCTAATCTCTGCTATTGCTCGCTAACTGCAAGGCCTACTTCTGATTAGCTGAGATAGTTTTCCTTTTAACTTCGTTAAACATGTACTACTGCTGCCTATGTTTTTTTTTTGCATACTCGTATCCAATAACAGTCATTTAGCTGGCAGGGGGTGGGGAAACTTGAATCTAACAAAAATTTGCACTTTAAAGTTTAATATTCCGCAAACAGATCCCTAAATCGAAGAATTGTTTTTACATACCCGCAATATTTTTGAACGAACTATCCGACGACCACATCATGGAATAGACGAGGAAAATCCCCACTTCAAATGTAGGGGAGGTACCCTAAAAAAATGTTTTTTAAGATTTTATTTTACCACTTTGTCGGCGTCATTAATTGTATACCCATGCCAAATTACAGCTTTCTAGTGGGTACCTACTAAAAGTCTCTGAGCTGAGCCGCGCATAGACAGACAGACAGACGGGCGGACATGTCGAAACTATAAAGGTTCCTTGTTGACTACGGAAACCTAATAATATGAAAGTGGGAAAGACGTGCAATAAATATTTGTATCGTGTATTGTAATAACATGGTACTAACACTAGAAATACCGTTCATATTTATTTGACTGGCGATTTTTAATAAGAATTTCAGTTTGTAGTTTTGTACTAATACGTAAATGTAAAACTTTAAAAAGCTGTGTCTGTACATTGAAGATATTTCAGAAAAAAAACAGCCCAACTGTTAGGGTACCGGGACGTACCAATTATTATTATTTTTTTGGCTATTTGTGCGCGCATCATGCAAAAACTTACTGAACGGATTTTGATGTTGTTTAACAGTTTTGTTCTTCAAGAGGGGCGGCAAGCCTGTCAGGCCGGCATGGCATTCGCAATCCCCGCACACGACAGAATGTCCATGGGCGTCGTTAGACACCTTATGGGTAACTTCGAGCAACATATCGCGCTTTCAATAAAGCTGTTTTTTCTTAAGGTAGAAATTTGATTTTTGTGATTGTATAACTTTATTATTACTGATTTTTTTTTCTTTACTTTAGGTGTGGTTAGTTTTAGTTAGATTAGTCGTGCTATTTAATATTTAATATGTTATATCTAGTCTAGCCTATAAGTGTGTGTACTTCTCGGCAAAGTGGGTCCAACTGCAAATCAGCGCAATAGACAACGTCGTTGTCTCCAATTGCATATGCTGAGTTGGGCCCAATTTGTCGCCATTTTTGTTGATGTGCCATATTATGTATACAGGGTTACTTGTTAAACTGGCGACAAATAAACACTCATTTCATTTCATTTCATTTCAATAAAAAATAATAAAAAAAAACCGAAATCCTGAGGAACGGCATAGGCTACCTTCTGGTACTAATAAGTCTTTTATAAGTACTTTTATATACTTAAGTAGATCAGCTCAGGTTAAAGTAGAGTTTATAATATACAAATGCCAACGTGTTTTTCGTAAAAAAAACCGGTAGCATAAATAAATTGAAAAGCTTAAAATATTTCGGTTTGAGTAGATGGGTTATACTATACCTGGCTCCGCTCGGTTTTTGTTTTATAAAATCCGGTACGGGTGGCTGAGTCAGAGGGGCCATAGCATATGCTCCGACCAGCCAATATCACCTCCGAGAAGGTAGGTGCCATACCGCAGACTTCCCTTTTCATATGCTGGCTATACTGGGGACTAGAGGAGAACGCAGCCGAGGCTACTATGCGGCAATCCTACATCCAGTAGGGTGGTACTAGCCCAGTCGACTATATTAGAGCCTGTTTAGGACTCCTATGTGAATGAAAATTTTTCATTAAATGCGAATGTGCATCTTATCTCACAACACAGACACAGACAGTGGTCATAGATGTCGTGATCAGTGAAATTTCTAATTTAATATTAGAAACTTTAATTAGAATTTCAATTGGATTCAAAATATCCTTATTGGAAAAATTGCTATGAGGTTATACATTAAGTTTGGAGAATACGTAAGTACAGACAGTAACATGCCCTGTCTGTTGTCCACAAAACTGAATTTGTTATTTGTGCCTCTAATGACCCTCCCGAACTCTTTTTCATTGCCTCTTGCCCTCATCAACCTTGTCAAAACACATTATTATTGTAACGCAATATTGAAACCAATTATATAATGTGCACCAGTTCCACTTACAAAAAATTGCATTAATAAACTACATATGTTTGAATCCTATTTAAATTCGAGTTTAGTTACAAATTAAAATTATATAGGTACCTACTTAGCATAAAAGCTTCGTTCATAAAAGATCCGGTAAAGATTGAGAAGTGTTGTTGTCTACATCTGGCATTTCAATAGTGTCACATTGTTACTTGTTCCTTTCATTAGAAGTAACAATGTTACTGAATCTACACAATCTGGTCACAAAATTACAAGACCCGTAACATAGATAGGACGCCATGTTTGTTATGCAAAAATACACGTGGAGCTATTAGAAAACTAACTATTTAGGCCTTTTAAACCAGTTTTAACTAAATAAACCAATTGAAGTTATGATTTTATAACTAAGTGAACGCATATTAATAGGTTGGAAATAATAAAAAAATTAATATGTTTTTTAACCATTTTTTTTAATTCCTAAATACCTAAAAAATATATATATTTAGATGGCCCCTTCATTTTATCAAATTGTTTTATGAAACTGTACGACAAATTGCATTTCGCAAACAAATTTTCATCATCTAGTCAGTTTTACGAGACTTATAAGTTCATGCGCATAATTAGTTATCGTTCATCTTGTCTGACTAGAGAATCACACACAACAAACACAAGTCGTACGGCGTACCCGCCCGCCATTGAAAGAACGAAGCTCAAGATGTTCGGAGACAATAATGCGGCAAAAAAGTTAAAGCATTCTGACATCCATATGGCGTTGCAAAGTGTAGTCGCATTGCCGAAACAAATTGTCGTCGCGGTGTCAATTTAAAATACAGTTGCAGTGTCAACATTAAGTGTGGTCACGTGACGATGCTTAGTGTCGTCGCAGAGGCGAAACAAAGTGTGATCGCAGTGTCGACTTCGTGACTCGACACTGTAACCACACAACCCGTCGCAGTGTGTGGTCGCAAATCATTCCCCAAAACCGGTAACTGCGACGTAACTACAACGTAACGGCGACCGAAATTGTTACTTGTTTCGCAACATTGTGTCGTCGCCGTTTCGAAACTGTAACCGGAATGTGCTACATGGGAGATGCTCTAGCGTTCCAATAAATAGAAGAACATGATATAGAAACAACGACCGATAGGTCGTAATTGTTTATACACATACCTAATATGTTTATAAGGTTAGTTGTTGCGCTACAAACTAACCCCACAAAATCGGGGATCTTCATGGTCGCCACAGAGCAGCGATTTGCGGCGGCGTTCCTCTAGCCGACAGCCCTCGGCGCGACTTCCTTACTCTGTGGTGGTCTATCCTATGGTTTATGTGGCCTATGCTCCTCCAGGCGTCTAGAGTAGTTCTGCAGACTCTGTAAAGGCAGATGGAGAATGAAGCAGCATGGTTGGTCTTCAAGGGCTGGACGCACTGAAGCAGCCTTTGGTTTAGCTTCTTTTCATATGAACTCGATATTCGTTATTTGGCCTTGTCCATAATGTAACAGCCATTGTTCAAGTCAGCAATTTGTCTTGGAAGCTTTGATGATGTAAATTCGCATTCACCATCGAAACAATCACATTATAATCTGGGTGTGTAGCTCTGTTACTGGTTCATAGCGTGAAATTTCTGTTAGATTGTCAAGACAAATTGAATTCGTGTATAGCGATTCAAAATTAATATTCACTCGTGAGGTCTCTCGAGCCCATTGAAAGTTCCACACGCAGGAGACAAAAGCTTGGACCCTACTCTACCTGCGCGCGTCCTCTGAGCACAAAGGGCTCCAATCTTGTTCGCTGAGTCCATGCGTACAGGCGACTCGGAAAGTGGAGTTACGCCCGTAAAACCTTTTCATATTGAATGGCTCTCTATAAGGCTTTTTAGGAGCCTCCACAAAAAGGCCTATGCAAGGACGTTGAAGTTGAAGTTAAAGTGTAACACGGTTATGAATTAGATACGTTTGTTTGGATTGAAGGCGAAAAGAAAGAAATTAATCGAGCGAATGTGAGTGGAAGAGTAGGGAAGGGTCGTCCTAGACGCACATATCTGGACTAGATCGGGCATGTGCTCAAAAAGGGTCAAGTGCGTAGTACCTATAACCGACGAGCTTGTATGAAGAACATTATGAGAGTGGAAGAGACGACAGAGGTGTCAGGATCGTGGTACGCGAAGACCCGTTTCCTCTGCCTACCTCACTGGGAAACCAGATGTGACGTTATATATGTATATAGATACGATTGTATTCTAGCATCCTAGATATCGATTAGTATCGTATCGATCTACTTTGCACGCTACTGTTGTCACGTACTCGATATGATCGATATGTAGGGTGTCCCCGGACTGGTGTAGGTTCCTTTAAGGAGGCTATTCTACGCTTTGTAACAAACATAATTAGTAAAATAAGTAGGGTTCTAGGTACGCCCTTTGCAGAGATATAAATTTTTAAAGTTATTAATGTAGTGTAATGTTGTAATGCTCTAATCGGGCGCGCGCGGGGCGCGGGGCAGCGGGCAGCGGGAATACGGACGGACATAACTCGAGTGGACGCAAACAGATAGCCCGCCCCGCCCGCGCCCCGCCGCGCCGCCGCCGTCTGCTCCGCCCGCGTACCGCCCGCACGCCTCCGCTCCGCTAAAGGCGCCCACACATTGTAGTAAGCATTTAGTTTGTTAGGAAATCCAAAAATTTTAACGAAAGCACATATTTAAAAAAAATCTTTTACCAATGCTTTTGTTACAAGGTGTAGAATAGCGTCCTTAAAGGAACTAGGTACACCAGTCCGGGGGTACCTTTATCCGATATCCTGGATAAGATTATGCCCTGTATATCTACGATGTAATTAGCCTACTTCCCGCGGGTACGAGTCTGGGCAGGGTTGAAGCCCAATTTGCGGCGCCCGCGGGAGCAATGCGGCCGTATTATTGCACTACAAAGCCTGGAAGTGCTGTCGGAATGTTCCCAATTAAGTGGTCCTTTGCTTGGGCCGAGTACAGCGCTTAAATTGTGTATTAGGTCGTAGAGCCCGCTGTAACGTACCTATGTACCTACATACATATTATATTATGATTTCATAAAGGTTTCTCACACTAACTTGTCAGTCAATACATATGTCAGCCTCGGTAGCTCAGTGGTGCGGTCGGTCGACTGTTGATAAGCACACCTGAGCGCGGTCAGTACTCGGATGAGTGACCGCTCGACCGTTGGAGGCTGACCGTGGTTCGGATTCCACGTTAAACTGTAGGTCCCTTCCCTTCTCACCTTACATGGTAGAGTTTAACCCGGCCGGGTTAGTACCACCGCACTGAACGAAACATCGGTCGAAACGGCTATTTAAATAGTTCGTGTTTTCCGTCCAGTTCAGTGCAGCCGACATGAAATGAAGGGAAGCACTGACACGGCACCTAGTTCACCCGGTGTTTTGGGCTGACATCATGGATGTTAATGGTAATTTTTTTTAACCACCAAAACATCACTCATACATACCACACTTTCCTTCGAGCCGAAGTCTGCCGAAAGGAGCCAGGAATGAGCCAGGAAGTCTTTCAGGTGGCGCACCGCTCTCTCGCTATGTTATTGTATTTGTTTCATTATCAAACTAAACAGTTAGACTTCAATCAAATTAAAACTCATCTGCTGCTGCTTATCCGCATCGTCCAAGGTTGGATGTAATGTACATTTGGTTGGGTGGCCAGTTTGGTCTACTAGAGTATTCTTGCTTTTCACTTTTTTCATTATTGATTACTCCACTACTGTTAGATCTGGATTATTAACTTAAACACTATATAACTTTATTTATCTACAACTTTTCTCTTTGTATAGTTTAGTCATCACATTCACATATTGCATGGCGGAGGCAGGACCGAAATAATATTGTGTACTAATTTATGCTTAACTCTATTCCTGTCTTAATCCCATTGTGTGTACCATCCCATAATGTAATAATCCCATTGAATAGATTGACGATTTTTAAACTTACCTGTAGAGTTGGGTTGGAGACCTGCAGAATCATGCACGGGGCCATAATATGTTAGACTCTTGGAACGTTAGACAGGCAGGAGAAAAAAAGGCAAGATGAGAAAATAATAATAAAGTTTATTCTATAAAAATACATACACAATACCTACAGGCATACTTTTCATACAACAATAAAAATAAAACACTAAATAGAAATGTACCTGCTGTTAATTTTGTAATTGCACGTTATTTTCAATGGACCAAATTCAATAGACAATGAATTTATGACATCAAAAGCGCCCCAAACATTTAATCGAAAGCCCCTTTGACGTGAATGAGTCGCAGAAGCAGGATAAATCGAGCAACACCTCCCCGAGTCGTTTCCACCACCCGAAACCGCCGCCTCACGCCACCATTTTATTGGCAATTTCAGCGAACAAAGGCGGCCGCATCCGCATTGGACAATTAATATAATTACAGGGACTGGAAGCGGAAAACCTGTACCTCTGATAAATTGTACGATTCCATCAGTGATGCTTCCGCCACCACGCCGCACCGGTGAGGTGGTGGTGGTGGTGGGCGGTGGTGGCACCCATGCCATCGCCCATCACACACACCTCGACTATTCTGGTACTTTTTACATTAGTAATGGTAATGGTAATAGCAAACAACTTAATCTTTCGCTCGCTCACACAGGAGTTCATCTCCAGAAAAATATAGTACGGGAGGGGCGAAAAATTCGCCGAAAAATCCAGTAAAGGATGCGGCATGTGGCAGTGCCGCAACCCCGGCACTCGAACTTGGCGGGGGCACTGCCCCCATATGATTTATTATGTTGTTATTCTTCGACGCGCAGCACCTCCATCTGCTAGTGTTCGCCCGATGTAGGTATAGGTCGTTCGTTCTAACCTGAGGCGTACAAATACATTCACGCATGACGGTGAGCATAACATTCTGCGAGTGTAGTAGTGCTCAGCCCATGTATAGGTGCATGTCAAGCATTTGTATTAGAGACTAGCTGTGCCCGCGGCTCCGCCCGCTCTCAAATTTGACTTCTCTGCTAACCTCATAAGCCATTTAGCGTGATAGTAAGTAGCCTATAGTTGATGGGAAGAATCAAGCTATCCGTAGAATTTTGTTTTATTAAAATCGGTTCAGTGGTTCTCGAGTTATAAGCGGACAGACAGACACTCAGACATACAGAAAGCAGACGTTGGATTTTATTATAGGTAAGGATAAGGAAATGCATTTGCGTTCGTACGTGTGTTCGCCTCAGGTTAGGCCGTCCATGCTTCTCAATCGTGCAATACTGTATTGCACGATTGAGAAAGTGCAGTAAGTTGAGTGTTCAAAAGTCTTTCGTATTTTGAAAGCCAACCAACCGAACATATCAATCTACACCTGCTAAAGAAATATTCCCCATTTACAGTTGCACAATTTAAACCAACATAAGTAGTACCCGTCGTATAACTTTGATATCGTGTTTTACCTGTCGAAACTGCCCTAATCTTTTCAGTTTGCTTGCTAGACTGCAGCAATTTATTGTGGCATAAATAAAACCATCAGCATGCAACTGTATGAATTACGTACTAGAACACAGCCCACGTATCGCTGCAATGTTCTGTGCCAATAGCTTGTGTATTTGTATCTAAGCAGTAATAGTGTGAGCGCAGTCTAACTTTGCTGCTGTGAAATTAGGCGAAACCCGTCATATTAGTACAATGTTAGGTCCTGTCCGAGCACGGAGTAGATTAGTGGGTCAGTCAGAGCGCGCAGGGAAACGGTTGTTGTTGCGCACTGTTGAACTAGTTATGTTCATTCATATTGACGTGCGTCCGTCCCGGCCGTCTGCTTGTTCGTCTGTTTGTTTGTCAACAATAATCCAGTTATGTACATACGAGTATATTGTTATAATTAACAATAGCCTATTACGGTTCCAAAGGTTGATATTGCCCAGCAAGCAATGGAGCGAGTCATGCTGGGAATATCGCTAAGTGATTTGGTGCATAACGGGGTGACATCAAGTATAGCTAAGCTCAAGTGGCAGTGGGCTGGGCCTTAACCGTAACCGTGTAAGTAACCGTGTCCTACACTGGCGGCCTTGGACAGGAAAACGGAGTGTGGGAAGACCATCGGCCAGGTGGGACGACGACATCAAGCACTTCGGCGGAAAGCAGTGGTTCCGTACTGCTGAAGACCGGAAGGACTTGAGGAAAATTGTAGAGGAGTGTGTCCAGCAGTGGACGCAAACACGCTGACTGACTGATTACGGCATAGAAAAAGGCGAAGCCAAAAATAAGCTTATAATTATAATTCTATGTAATATTGTAATTTGATGTGAGTGAAGCGATGGACCGTTATGAATTAATGTGAGTTTTATGTACCGTTTCGGATCCTTCAAGACAGGAGTGAATAGGCACCTGCCCTTTGCAACCCCTGCCTGCGACCATGGACGTAAACGACGTACGAGACGGTCGCCATGGACGTCGTTAGACACCTTATGGGTAGCTCGGCGCCACATGTCGCGCTTTCTTTAAACATATGAAAAACTGATACACTGATACTTTGGAGTAATGCATCAGCTCGAAATCGTATTATCTACAATTGCAAACCGTTGCAAACCAAATTCACTGTGCGTCATTCATTACACCACCATCCATCACTGAATTTGAGCGCGGATGTGGCCGATTTTTTTTTTCTTTTTTTTTTATGTAATCCGGTATGGGTGGCTGAGTCAGAGGGGCCAAAGCACATGCTCTGACTAGCCAATATCACCTCCGAGAAGGTAGGTGCCATACCGGAGACTTCCCTGGATTGTTGGCTATACTGGACTAGAGGAGAACACAACCGAGGTTGCTATGCGGCCATCTTACATCCAGTACGGTGGTACGAACCCAGTCGGCTACAATTAGAGCCTACCACCTAGTAAGGGGCAAGGGAAGGGACCTACAGTTTTACACCGGATCCGAACGGTGAAGCAGCAGGTGTAGGTATGCACGTAAATTTTTTAGTCAGAAAAAACTCATTGGTACACGCCGACCGGATTCGAACCTCGGACCTCCCGCATGAGAAGCCGATGCTTAAACCACTCGGCCACCCGCCACTTGGACGGACGGACGGACGCCAATGGACGGAGCGGAGGTGGGTTGCTTGACAGATGATCTTATTGTTTTCGTTATTCTACCACCTAAAAGCATTGGAGCCTAATGTGGTGTGACTCTCTCTAGACCCACAATAAATAACAACGTGGTCGGCCTTCATATAACGCTCTTCGGATAATTCAAACTTACCGACAATGCTATTCCACGCTTCCGCAGGCGCAGAAAGGGTTAAACTCATTCATCATAGTTTTCGAGATACGCCGTTTTAGTTTGGGCCTGCTCAGTGAAATTTCTCGCACTCAGGCGGAAAAACTTATTCGCTTGTGAACTTGAATTCAACAGTATTTCCCAACTAAATTATATGTAATTTTTTCATATTATGATTAGAGTGTAGACGTGCTATGTTAAAACGCATCTGTAGCATAATCTACTAAAACCTCGGGATTATGTTATCACTTACTACATCCGTGATGTCTGCCCATAACACCTTGGTGAACTAGGGGCCATGTCAGCGCTTCCCTTCGGTCGTGCCGACTACACTGAACTAGACGGAAAACCGGACGGACAAAACTACCAACCTTTCAACCGACCTTTCATTCAGTGCGGTGATACCAACCCGGGCGGGTTAAACCCTACCACCTAATAAGGTAAGAAGGGAAGGGAAGCGCTACTTTCAAGTTGAAAGTAACATTTTTATTTTAATTACGTCTCACTGACCTTTTTGAGACAAGCGGCATCGTGCATGCAAGTAAGTTTGAACGTGATAGTTTATTTTACAACAAAGACTGGGCACCATTCGCACTGAAAAATTGCCAACTCTCACCAAGCGAGGCCAATTCACACTTGAGCGGTTTTAATGTACTATTACCAACATATTACTCTAACATATTAGAAATATTCCATTTAGGTCGAGTCGAAGACACTGTTTGAAAAATTATTGTAGCAAACATTTTTCCGCTGGATTGTGTGCTGACAGTGGCAGGGTTGAACTCATTACAAAAGTTCCAACATTCAAATACGATATTCACTCTGTATTGTATTCCCACCTCAAATTGGGTGGAAAGGCCCAACAATGTCACGAATAATGAAAGCGGTAGGGGTGGCGGCGCGGCGGCGGCGGGCCGGGGGCGGCCGGGGCGGCGGGGGCGGAGGGCAACAGACCTCGTCGGGGGCGATGAAAAGTTTTAATAAACATTTTCCCTCCGCAAGTTGGGGACGTTCTTTGTTAGTTCGAAATAATGATATTCACCTGGTGATGTCATGAATTTTAATCCGTCCATTTATTATTCGCAATACAATCAAATGATAAAGTGAGCACTGAGTTTAATAAGAAAAGCGAACATTATTAAGATATTTATCTCGGATGTATACGGTTACTAGTTTTGAGACGTGTTTTCATTTAGCTTAATAAATAACAGATAAATTATCAATATGAAGCATTGAAAAGTTTAGATATTAAACACCTGTAGAGTAGACAAACATTAGAATAGACGCATCCGATCGTCGGTATAACGCTGTCCCGCTCGCACAGAGGCCAAGTTACGCGCCGGGTACTCTACATAACTATTCTTCAGTTCATAGCGGTGATATAAATCTCACTTTATTTGTTATTTATGGTAATAGTCGAGATAAATAAGTGCAAAGTTTAAATAGAGTTATCTCTTTAATTTTTTATCTCCTAGTGAGATTTTGTTTGAATTTGATTTTGTTTGCACTTCATTCTATCGCTTGCACTTACAAATTGTCTACGAGTACCTCTACGTGTGTGTGTATGTATTACAAAATACATGTACGTAGAGCTTGATGTTTCACGAAAGCGAGGGACTCTTGTAGAATACCACATAAAAAAATTTAAAAGTAGGCTGCTTTGCGAGGAAATATAAGCAGAACACTACTCTCCATTCCGATATTCACCAGCATGATACTAGGAGTAAAAATACCGTTAAAATTACGAATCACAGGTCATCTGAAATGTCGAAAAGTTTCATTTGCAATAGTATTGACAACATTTGGTATAACTAGTTTTTTTAAGGGAAATCTAAATACAAAATTACATTTACCAAGTAAAAAACAACCTATATTTAATAATATAAACTTAATGTAAAATAGTATTAGATTATATATTAAATTACCATTAGATGTAAAAAATCTCAATGATATTTGGTCCTTTAAAGAAATACTACACTGTAAAAGAAGCCTTAACTGATAAAATTATAATACCTATATTGAGGTTCTGACTGCACAATTAGTTAACGCTTGACTAGGTACCATTTGTACCTAAATTTTATTAACCCATTGACAGCTTGATATTTCAAATATCTTAATATTTTTATTTTAAATTTTTTTACAGTTTGTGTAAGTACCTATGTATTTGTAGTCAGCTCGGCAAAATGGTTTATCTTGCTTTCAAGTCGTATTTTCAATAAACTGGAAGCGATGTTATTATGTTGATAGTCACTAAAATACTTTTAAAAAATACCCGTGAAGTTTCTTCTTCGAACTTCTTCGTAGGTGTAATCGAACCGGATAGAACATATTGTCACAAGTTCGAGTGCAGACTTACTGCCTTAAGAATTCGCAATAAACAATAAGCAACAGTTTCGTGTTTCCATGATTAAGTACTGTCGACTGTATAATATGTACTGACCGCATTATACATCAATTTAAAGCATTGCCAGTGAATTCAAGGTCTTTAGTTGTGAATGCGCTGATGACCGTGACGATAATCTAACTTCCTGCAAATTTCCACGAGTACATCCGACGTTGTAGGGGTTCCATATGATCTGGAACTATATTGTGGACTATTTTGTGGAGATCGCGCTTTCTCAGTAGCTATAGCCATCGAGTTGGTAGATTTTAAGGTTCTGTAAGTACCAAAAATTGTACAAAGGCTATTAGCTGTGGTAGTAGTTTATAGTGAAACGCGGCGTTCTGTATGTTGTCAGTCCGTACTGAATGAAGGCCGGTCGACACCCTCCAGCCGGCACAAACAACTTCTGGCATGCATAACACCTAACTTCGATAAAAACGACGTGTAATGATGGTTCGACCTCACGGGTGTAGCCAATTTTGCCTGTGGCCTGTGCCATTTCGGATGTCGTAAAAATTCAACTATTTATTGAACTGAGCTTATCCTGGCAGCACTTGTAATTGTGGCAACCCTACTGCAGCGGGTTGTTCAATTACGTAACGTTTAACATATACTAGCAAACCACTCTACAAACAAAAATCAAATGGCTAAGTAGAAAGCTTGAACGTTGGAACTTGCCGAGGTAATGTGGCCGAGTCTACTTTTTATGATGAATCGCTATAAGCCACATTGACCTAATTATGTATAAATAAAAAGCCAGATAGATATTTTGGCATGGTATTGTGTGCAAAGTTGACGCAGTGCGGCTGTCTGTAGTGTAGTGACCTAATTAAATTAGTAAGATGACATCTTTATTAAACTCAGTCGAAAAACATATTATACAAGCTGTGCCCGCGGCTCCGCCCGCTCTCATATTTCACTACACTGCTAACCTCATAAGCCATTTAGCGTGATAGTAAGTAGCCTATAGTTGATGGGAAGAATCAAGTTATCCGTAGAATTTTTTTTTATTAAAATCGGTTCAGTGGTTCTCGAGTTATAAGCGGACAGACAGACATACACTCGACACTCAGACAGAAAGCAGACGTTGGATTTTATTATAGGTAAGGAAAAGGAAATAAGGAAATAAGGAATAAGGAAAGGAAGGAAGGAAGGAAATAAGGAAAAGGAAATAAGGAAATAAGGAATAAGGAAAGGATGAGTCAAACACAGAGCATCAAATGCGCGCGCCCCTCCTAGAGGCGCCCTGAGCGCGATTTCTCTACAACGCCGTTGAAGCCTGTGGGCGTGGCCTATGACTTACATAATGTGTGTTGTGCGTGTGCATTTGTTTTGTGCGTGTGCCTAACTTGCTCCTCTTTGTGTGTAGTGTCGATACTAGCACACACACACACACACATACGAAGCGCTAGCAGAGATGCGTGTAGTTTTTGGGTTTCAAATATTATCGCTTAGGGCGTCTCTAGTAGGGGGCGCGCGCGGTAAGTATTTGATGCTCTGTGGAGTCAAACGACTTTTTAATGCACTAGCTGCGGCAACTTATAAAGATATTTTTAGCTCAAAATCTCGAGTGCACAAACGATTTCAATAATCTAAAAATAAAGATTTAGGTCATGTCGATAGTTCAGATATTCTATTATATGATAGCATGTTATGTTGCACACAGTCTGTCACACAGATAATAATTATTATCACTATCAAACACGGATCATCCCGACAAATGTGACGTGACACGGTGAACTTTATGGTCCAGTCGTTGACTTATATAGGCTGTTTTCATACTAGCTGCAAATATTTTGGGAGGCACACATACCCATCACCATAAACTGTGCAAAAGAAAATATTTCAAACGTTTTCGAGGAAATTTAACAAACAGTTTTTTTTATTTTCTTTATGGAAACTGACACGGTTCGCTACAACACCTACAACATCCGTGATGTCAGCCAATAACACCTTGGTGAACTTGCTGTCATGTCGGTGCTTCCATTTGGTCATGCTGGCTACACTAAACTGGACGGAAAACAGAAACTATTTACATAACCGTTTCGACCGACCTTTCATTCAGTGCGGTGGTACCAACCCGAGCAGGTTAAACCCTACCACCTAGTAATATAAGAAGGGAGTCATATCCGTTAGTCGCCTTTTACGACATACACGGGGAGAGATGCAGTGGGGCTATTCTTTTAAAGTACCGGCCACACACGGTACAAATGGTGTCTATGCTCTAACGATGAAAAAGTGCCACTAGGTTATAAACAGCTGATTATTTGCCTTTAGTTTAGCCCCGTGCGCTAAAGGAGAGTAAAAGACCTTGAGTGCACGGGCGGGGCGCACTGCGGTGTGGCGCGTGGCGTGGCCATGAGAGTCAATGGCCTCAAATGGTCAGCTGATTAGATAGCACGTTTTCATCGTTAGAACATAGACTTACTTTATAAAATTTCTCGAAAACTAACATACTTATGATATATAATTTGTTTAACGTGTTCATTATGGCGTGTATGTGTCTCTCCCAAAATATTTGCAGTTAGTTTGGAAACATATGGCGTAAGGACGGGCGAACTCAATAAATTTCCTCAATAAAGTGGTGGATAAATCCGAAGTGTCCACCACTTGGTTGACAACGAGCCTTGTAAACGCACGGCGCGCCTCGCAGTACGCATATAGATGGCGCTCTTGTTTGTCCGCCCGCCACCGCGCCGTCGCGCCGCCGCATAGGGCGAGATAATTTGTATGAAAGGCCATTATTATCCTAACTTTTGCATATCACTGCACTGTATCACTGGTTCCAGTCGTATAAAACGAGGCCCATTTCAGACACGCGTCGCCGACCACGGGTTATTGATTTCCTGGAACATTCTTGTCTTGGGAACGATATGACCAGTAATCGTCTGTTTGGCGTTTTGGCGAGATTAAAACTGTAACCAATATTTCCATACGTTCTGGTATATATATTTAGTATTTGTATATATTTGTGTTTTGATTCTGGTATATTCTGATATAGATAGATAGACAGTAAATTATTTATTGCTCCACAAATATTTTACAAGAAAAATAACACAATTAATACAGGTAAGTAAGTATATGAGGTGCAAAGAGATTTCTTCCAGCCAACCTTTAGGTGTGTGGAATGTGTAAGTAAATGAATGAATGTAGGTACCTAGTCGCTCTTAGCATACTATGAATTTTTGAATTCACTCACACAATGAATTTTTTTTTTACAAATTATAGTAGGTCCAATTAATATTCTAATCTACCAAACCAATATAGGTATCAGAATGTCAATTGAAATAAAAATTAATTTCGGAAGTTTCAGAACGGCTACATACCATTCCATTTATTTATTTATTTATTTATTTATTTACTCAAAAACCTCCTATTTACAGATAATATCCAATTCTTAGGTTAGGTTAATAATAATAATACAGATAATATAATCCAATACTTTACAGTAGGTTAATAATATGATAATAATAAATGGATAATAATGAATAAGATAAAGAGAACATTATATCTACAGTACCTGATTTATACATTATTCTGTTTAAAGTATTCGGTGGCTAGTTTTATAAACTGCCTATGGTTACAGTTGAAGATATCCAGCTCTGGCAGTTTAGCCACCATTCCATTGAGCCCGTTCAACGCCCGAGGTACCGGAGTCTGCTGATAGTGGACGGTACGAGTCCGCCTTACTGCGAATAGTCTGTGATTCCGAGCACGAGTGTATTTGTCAGGGACATGGAACGAGATCAAACCAAGAACTGAAGGATTATCAATCTGGCCGTTCATTAATAGAAAAAAATGCAGAAATATATGCACTCCCCTCCTGTTCTGTAGCGTGGTGTACCCAACCATTCCACTTACAAACAGAGACGGATAGTTATATTCAAGTACTTCATTATAAGGATAGTATCCATACATTTTCTTATATAAAAACCTATTAAATTTCCTTTGAACTCTTTCAACTAATAATATGTATTTGGACTCATGTGGGTTCCAGATGATCGCATTGTGATCGAGTTTGGAGCGCACGTAGGCGTCGTATAAGAGTCTGAGTACTGTGGCGTCTTGAAAGTAATTACCCTGCCTCATAACAAAACCCAAACTCTTGTATGCTTGTTTGCACTTCTCCTCTATATGATCATGAAATGTTAGTTTTTTATCCATTAAGATTCCTAAATCTTTTATGCGATTAACTCTCGATAGTGGATTTCCGGACAATTTGTAGCAATGTTGAATTGGGTTTCGAGATCTAGTATAGGTCATTATGGAACACTTGTCTAGATTGAATTCCATCATGTTCTTCTGGCCCCACTCTTGGACCAAGTCGATATCACCTTGCAACAAGTCACAGTCAAGCTGAGACGCAATACCAAGTGCCAGTTTTAGGTCATCAGCGTATAATAAGCACACTGACGACCTGACAACCTGTGGGAGATCGTTAATCATGAATAGAAACTGTGATGGCCCCAGATTACTACCCTGGCTCACTCCTGATCTTGTGAAATAATTTTTGGATCGTTCTCCTGAGAGCTCAACATACTGGTTCCTGTCTTTAAAGTAATCTGCAAAGAAATGCAGTAGTTTAGGTGAGAAACCAGCAGCTGAAAATTTTTGGAGTAGGACATCATTATTCACCCGATCGAAGGCTTTCCGGTAATCAAAGTATGCTACATCTACTTGTTTGGATTCATCCATATTACCTGCTGCATAATTGACAAAATTCATCAGATTAGTGACAGTTGAGTGTTTTTTTCGAAACCCATGCTGGCAGTCGGTAAGCATACTTTGAGTTTGCTAGGAAATGCGCGAGTTTAAAATAGTCTCGAATATTTTGGCAAAAGTCGAGAGGACAGCTATAGGCCTGTAGTTGTTGACTTCTGATTTATCTCCATTTTTATGAATGGGTGTTACCCTAGATTCCTTCCATCTAGATGGATATTTGGATTGTTGGAGAGCGAGATTAAACAAAAAGAGAAGAGGTTCTTCGAAAGCAGAGATGCAATCTTTAATGACAAAGGAAGGCACAGCATCTGGGCCTGGAGAAGACCGAGCTTTCAGATGTTTGACTGCTTGACGTAGATCTTTGATGTCAACTGAGTCCACACTGACCAGGCTTGCGCAGGTTCCAACTACCGAAAGCTCCATCGCGGCCCTAGCATCAAGTTTAGGTGTATCTTCCAAAAATACAGACTTAAAATACTCGGCGAAAGCATTACTGGCATCACGACCAGTGTATGTTTTACCTTCGAATTTGTATTCTGCAGGTATCTGTCTGTCCGTCCGTAGGTCTTTTATATGTTTCCAAAATGTTGTCACATCTGTCTTTATATTACTTTCAATTGTTTTTATGTAAATCCTGTGTGCTTCTACAATTTGTTTTTTCACAAGTGTCCTATAATACCTGAATTGTTCTCTATCATGTTCTAAGATTGTTTTTAATTTTGTTCGTTGATGATAGTAATATTTAGTTCTAATGTTGCGTATAATCTCTAAAGTAAACCATTTCGGATATTGAAATCTACTATTTACATTATTACGCTTTCTAATCGGTACACATCCATCATAGCAACTGTCTAATACAAAGTAAAAATATGAAACGGCCGTATCAATGTCTCGAATACTATAAAGTGATTCCCAATTTGCTTTGGCGATTCGCTTATATAATAAAATAAAATCTGCCTTACGAAAATTCCGTTCAGTTTTTGGTTCAATCTCACTGAAGGTGGTAGTAGACACAGTAGGTCCTGATTGAGCGTGAGGGAACACTATAGTGGTGCTTAGCGGCGGGTGATAGCCGTCCACTCTCACGAGTCCGGTACACTCACACACTGACACGTGCTCTTCTGGCAGATTGCTAAGTACCAGATCTAAGATACCTCCATTGCAATTGGTAACAGAATTAAATTGTTTAAGTTTACAAAATGCCAAGAAGTACCCATAGCAGACTAAAACATTTTGTGAACACGAATTCAGATTAAAGTCACCGAAAACCATAAGATTATCATGTGATATACTTAAATGTTCGATAACTTTAAATATTGAATAATATGTGTCATCTAATGCAGATGGCGGTATATATATAATACAGCATAAGAATTTTATGTTTCTGCTTTTAATAGATGCACACAATAATTCAATTCCTTGCGGCATACCACCGTCTACTTGTGTCACTTGACGTACATCAAATTCTGCTCTCGCTGCAAGCATCACACCTCCCCAATTGTCTTCACCCCCACTTCTATCTTTCCGAAGTATAGTGAAGCCTGCAGGAAATAGCTCAGCATCAAAGACAGACTTGTTCAACCATGTTTCTGTGATTAAAAAGAAATCAGCTGAAGAGGCGATTACTGACTCATAGAACATTCGAGTTTTGCTTCTGATACCACGAACGTTCTGATAAAAGAAATCAAACGTTTTAGCGCGCGGTCGAGAGCAGCTAGCTCCCGACCGCTGGTTTTCGAAACGTTGTCCAATTCTTTATTCTAGCGTTTCTCGGCCATGCATCTGGGCAGAAGCAAACAACGTAGTCTGCCTCTGTCACTCCAATTTTATATGATGAATAATCACCTCTAGCCTTTAACTTTTCGATTGTAAAATCTCCATTCGTGCATAGGTTCTTTACGTGGTTATTAATCGCATCTTCAGTAGTCCCAATCTCTAAATTCCAGATATGAAGGTACATGCGCTGCTTAATCGCTTTTATTGAGGTTTTATCAGGTTCAGCGGTGCCATGCAACACCACTCGCTTCCGTGTTAGCTTCTTTCTGTCTACCTGCACCCATTCTTCTTCAGGATCAATAGGTATATGTTGTTTTACGGATGACACTTTTTCTGCATAAGTTACTGATTGATGTTCCACAAGGTGTTGGGCACAACGAATTCACCAGAGTGTCTCGTGATGACCCGCCTAAAACTCTGGGCCAGTGCCCGAATGACCTCGTCGTCGCGGAGGCGGCAGGGTGGTGCAGCAGAGGCGTCACACCTCCCCCGCACCGCCGCCGCTGTCGACGGACACCCCGAGACGAAGTGAGCGCATCAATCTGCGCCAACATCACATTACTTACTGGGCGAGACATGTGCGAGTATTTTTCTTCGGGGTCGACTCACGCTTGAAACGCAATCTTCTAGCCAAATTACATTATATGAAAACTCTATCTAGAAATTCTCACTAAGAGCTTCAGAAAATCCGAATATTTCAAACAACATACGAGTATTTAGAGCTATTTTGAATATGCGCGCACATTAAAAATGTAAGAATTCCACAGGAAGTAAAAAGATAAAATTATTCGGAGAGCTTTTTCCTGCCTTCTCTGAGGGCAAAGTTTCTTCAGGTGCGTAGATATAATGAAACGATTATGCACTTAATAAGAGCGGAATTTTCCCGGAAAGGCGCTCAAAGAACTTATACTCGTATAAGGCTTCGACAGTCTGCATTTTAGGAAGTTACGTGGAGTTGAGTCATTCTTATGACGTCTGCGTGACTCATAAACTGGCGTCTGGGTGGCTTATAACTAGGCGCTGTCTCTACCGTAAGTCGTCCCAACATGATTTCGGATGAGTGTAGAAGGAAGGAAAGTATGAATATTGAATATGATGTCAAAAGGGCCCTCCCTCCCCCCATTCGCTTCTCGCGTTTTCTCTGTTGCGTCAAGTTGTCTGCACTGAAGTGCAGCGAGCAGGAAAATGATAAAGTTTCCCGCGCCACAGTACTGGAGAGCCTTTAGGTAGGTACTGTACAGTACTGGAACTTTACGATTTCACTTCACTTTCTTAATATTGTAGGAAATATAGTTCAGTGGTAGTTATTTTAATTTGAGGGCGGTCCGCATTATGAATCATAAAAATATATCGAAAAGATTATTTATTTCACGGAGATATTATTATTTATGTTTATGAACATCATGTGCCTACGCATCGTTACATATATATTTTTTGCCTCCTTCATGAACAGAGCCATGACCAGCAGTTCGCGTGAAACTAATGAGAGCAAGTTAAACTTTTTCTCCCGTGATACAAGCACACTGCCTGCGCACGGCGGCGGGGGCGGGCGGCGGCGGTACAGTAACAATATAACCCGCCCACCTAACCTAACTAGACACAAACAATAACACAGTAAAGCAGACGAGTAGAAGCTAACACTAAATGTGTTTATGTACAAACTCTGTAGAAACACCAAGCATCTCAAATAATTATTTTAGGGTTTCAGTTATCTCTAACTTACCAATAGTGTCTACTGTCTATCTATGGGGCTGATATGGGATAGTGCTCTTCGTGTTGGGCCGGTACTTACCCACTGTATCTCTCCCCGTGAATGTCGTAAAAAGGGACTAAGGAATAAGAACAAGATGCCGTGCTAAAGGGCGACAGGCAAGCCACCTAGTCACCTTGACACGGTCCTTCCACCAAGTCATGCAGCAGATGGGTCTTCGTGCCTTACTTGCTTCTTGATAGTTATCTTGCCGAATACTTTGCTAAACTTGGTGGCTGTGCTGTAATGTACCATAGCCCTTGCAGCACAACGACGATTACTCTGCTTACCCTAATGTTCGGGATACAGCGTGCGGTATGTATATATTTTAAAACAAAATAAACATTGTAATCCTGTGGTAAAACCATTTTTGGGGTTAACGTAAGTCGTCTCAACTAATCTCAATGAAAGAGAAATTATTTCGTTTAAATGTAGTAGTTGTTCATCATTTTATTAACCCCGACGCAAAAAGAGGGGTGTTATATAAGTTTAAAGGGTGTGTGTGTGTGTGTGTGTAAGGGTGTGTGTGTGTGTGTGTCTGTCTGTGGCATCATATGTAGCTACCAAACGGATTTTTTATTAGAAAGCTGGTTTAATCGGGATGGTTCTTTCTTAGCTATGTTTGTATCAAGTAATCAAGTAAGTAATAAAAACAATTATTGCATTAAAAATGTAACCGATTTGCGTGCGGTTTTTTTAAAGCATGAAATGAAAGTTAAATTACAAATTTAAAAACCCCCGACCCTTAAAATGTCCAAAATTATTTCCGTGGACCGCTAGGTAAATAAAATATAAAAACTCAGAGCTGCGCGGGTGTTTACTTAGCGGTCCCCCCGACTCATTTAAATAAGTAAACCGAAATTATTTTTGGCTTTTTAAGGGTCGGGATTTTTTTTTAATTTTCAATTTTATATTTCCCTTTATCATCGGTGGCAGCAAAATTATTTATTTGTATGTGCACTTAAACTCAGAACTTCCTTACAAAAAACTGCAGATCTTCCATTACCCTATTTGTCGGTCTCGCATGAATAAAATATTCGGCACTACTGTGTTTTCTACTTTCACTCATATTCCCAACGCATCGGGTCCGCTCGTCCGCATATACTTCGTTCTTCCGTTGCGGGAGAGATCAGTCCGGGCGGAAGGCATTGTGTGTTGTGACGAAGCGTTTGCATGTGACATTTCCATTCGTAACATTTTCGGTCTTTTACTTTACGAAGTATTATGTCGTCGCAGCGGGGCGGAGCGGAGACGTGGGTACACACGAATACACACGGGTACACACGTGTACATACGGGTACACACGGGTACACTCCAAGTGTAGCGCGTAGAAGCATGGAATTGAATGATTGAATGAATTTATAGTTTCCAATTATTGGAATTCAAAACTGTTAAAGCTCTGAAAGCGTTAAACTGAATGAAATTAATTTTAAATTAAATGAAAATAATTTCAGTTACGTCAGGACGACTGGTGTATGCAGCGTGTGTAAATGAATCTGTCACGAAATGTGAATGTTTTAATGAAGGAAATGGAAAGTGCACTTCTTGATAGTGGCCCTGTGCTGTGCCCCTCCAAACTACACTTTGCATATTATGTAGGTACTTGCCTGTCACACTCTAGTTACGCCCCTGGTAGAGCGGGGTTCCTCCCTCCCTCCCAGTTGATAGTCCTTCGTACCCCCGTTCTATTGCATAATTTATTTATGTTATACTTTTAAGCCTCGCACTTGTCGCTAAGTAAGTACTAAACTAACTACCGGCCGCGGCATACTTACGACACGTCGCGCGGAAATTATTTGTTTTTCCGAGAAAGTTCGGCAGAGAAAAGTTTCACACTTTTCACCTTCATATTACTCTTAAGATAAATATCCTTCGAAATCTGAGTTCGGAATGTTCATAAAAGATATGAGTATCAAATCATAGGTGAAAATGAAATATAACATCTCTAATTATCACCTGAATAAGTATGGAATCAGGTTAGATATTTTGGTTTGTCTATTATTAACTAAATAGTCTTGTCAAAAAACCTAACTTTTTAAATATACTTGACCCACATTCTTCTCTATTTTAAGCATCGTGTTGGTTCCACTACTTATGCCCCGCAATTAATTACATATCAACTCAATTTTTTTTTCTCTAAATGTCACACGCTACTGGAATTAAAAGCAGCCATCAGATATGAAGTAACACAGAGGCCGACCTCGCTCGTAAAACATTGGTCGTTACCTCGCCGCGGCATTTGTACTGGAAAATAAACTAGAGACACGCTCGTCGCCTGAAACCTGAAAATAGCACACGCTCGAATGAAGGTCATTAACACGTGAGCTGTCCAAATAATTAACTAGTTGAATAATCTAGCAATGACATACACACAGTAGTTTTATCATAATTTTAAAGTTACCATTGAATTTGTTGTCTGGCTGTTATTTGTATCATAATGAGAAATTGTGTTTAAATTTCAAGAATAAAATACTGTATTGATGTTAAAATTGCCTTCCACGTTTCATGCAGTAATTTTTGCGGTAGCTTTATAAATTCTTCTAATCGTTGGAAATTTATATATTATTTTAAGTGAGCTAATCTTTGAAATCTTTCTAATTGGTTTCCCGGAAACTGCTCTAACGATTTGGATGAAATTTTGTATTTAGGTAATGCTTTCTTTATGTTTATAGGTGTAGACGCCGAGCGAAGCTCGTACGTTCTGGAACTTTCTGTAAAAGCTGGACGAAAACCAAAATAGAACTAAATTTTACAAACACCAAATTATTTCCAAAGAGTTTGTATTACGTCGCGGAGCGCAGCGACGTAATACAAACTCTTTCATTATTTCAATACGAAGGTACAACGTGCGTGCGGGCCCATTATCTCCATGGTCCGCCATGTTTTTGGAAGCGCGCCACGAGTACCGCGGGAGGCCGCCAGAGGTCGTGTCAAACTACCAGGGTCAACAAGACTCGCCAGCTGCTAGATGAACTAATACCAATTTGTCTAAATGCCTCATTAATGCTCTTCCTCAGTTCAGTTTTAACAGCAAACCAGGACAATGTCGTGCTTCGTAGCCGCTCCAGCAGCGCCGCGCCACGTGCTACTCTCCCGCTAATAAATCAAGTTCTACATTTATGATCGTTAAAAAAAGCGTCGTTAACGAGGGAATTTCTCGACGGGTCGTTAAACAGGCGACGAGCGCTGTGGAGTCATCGACTGCTGTCGCTGGAGCCGACGAGCAATTAGCTCTGAGCTTCGACCGGCGATTTCTGCACTTCATGTCTAGCTATGTATGTATTCATACGAGTAGTAATAAACGGCACAGTTTGTATTGTGACCAAAAGTTATGTATAGTACACTGCATTTTTTACTAGGAGCGGTCAGGAATCAGTCAAAGGGGCGAAAGCCTGGTGCAATTATTTCATATGCTGAGAAGAATGCATGTGCATTCTGATGTAGGAAAACGGCGTGACGATCATTGTAATGATATATAAATAAATTTTGTTCCGTGTGGGGCCCACTGCATCTCTCCCCGTGTATGTCGTAAAAGGCGACTAAGGGATATGACTCCCTTCTTATATTACTAGGTGGAAGGGTTTAACCCGCCCGGGTTGGTACCACCGCACTTAGTGAAAGGTCGGTCGAAACGGCTATGTAAATAGTTTGTGTTTTCCGTCCAGTTCAGTGTAGCCGGCACGACCGAAGGGAAGCACTGACGTCGCACCAAGTTCACCCGGTGTTATGGGCTGACATCACGGATGTTGTAGGTGATGTAGCCAACCGTGTCAGTTTCCATAAAAGAAAAATAAAAAATAAAAAAAATGTAAAGTTATTCTACATAAAATGTTGATTGGCAGATATGTCCTATACGGCTTTTGTACCACAGAAAAATTCATACAAACAATAATTACGAGAGCTTAGTGAAGTATAACTTATGATTTGAAATTTAAACTGGAAAGTATAAATGGTTGAATAACCCGATAAATCTCAAAAAAATATCTGCCACTTCGGAACCGCCTCCGCACGCGCGTCGGCTGACCATAAGGCTGGGCGGGCGGAAGCGCGATGGGGGCGGCAAGGAGTGGTGGGGGCGGCAGAGACGGGGGGCGGCAACGAAGATGTTCTTGGCCACTAGCCCGAGGACTTCCGACCAAGTTTAATTAAGTGGACGCCAACAAAGCGTGTTGCCGCTGGTGCAGATAAATATCTTCGTCTCGGCGCAGAGTGCAGGGAGAATAACTCTTCCGAAATGTGATGACGTCTAGTGATAGCTCTGTAGCGAGATTCTTGCCCTGTCACATTTTTTCTGCTAAATAAATTACAATGAAATGTAAATTATAGTCATTTTCATAGGAGAAATATCAGCGCTCAATGAAGGAAGTAATAGTTGTGTCCACTTTCTTCCATATTAACATACGACAGAAACTCAGTGCACCCAAAGAAACAAGAAAAAAAGGAGTACAAAGGCATAGTACAGTACAAGTCATTCCTCAAGATGAGGAATAAAACTTTTAAGAGAAGTATGGATGGTCAGAATACTTTGCGAAACGTGTTGGTCGGTGTTGTGCTGTAATTTAGGCATATGAAATAATTGCACCAGGCTTTCGACCCTCTGACTGATTCCTGACCGCTCCTAGTAAAAAATGCAGTGTACTATTATTTTACTATATATTTAGTAGACTATTTACTCTGCTTAGCCCGATTGTCGGGATACAACGTGTGGTGTGCGCGCGCAGGTATGTATTATCCATTACAAAAGTTAAATTACAAATTTAAAAAACCCCCGACTCTTAAAAAGTCAAAAATAATTTCCGTTTACTTACTTAAAGGAGTCGGTAGACCGCTAAGTAAATTCCCGCGCAACTTTTGAGTCTTTATATTTAATTTACTTAGCGGTCCCCCGACTCCTTTAAGTAAGTAAACGGAAATTATTTTTGACTTTTTAAGAGTCGGGGGTTTTTTAAATTTGTAATTTAACTTTTATTTCAAGCTTTTTAAAAAAAACCGCATGCAAATCGGTCCACTTTTGAAGATAATAATTTTTTTTATTACTTAATTACTTAATTACTTGATTACAAACATAGCTAAGAACCATCCCGATTAAACAGGCTTCCTAATAAAAAAAACCGCATCCAAATCGGTCCATCCGTTTGGGAGCTACGATGCCACAGACAGACACACACACACACACACACACACACACACACACACACACACGTCAAACTTATAACACCCCTCCGTTTTTTTCGTCGGGGGTTAAAAAGAGACTCTTTCGTTCGGTCGACCCCAAAAAGCGGCGCATCTGTGGAGCGTTTTAGTTTCTAATTTAATTTGCACATAATATTGTAGATTGCATCCAAAATGGATTTAGTTTATGCAATTGTACCCAGCCTCTCCGCACAGGGCTTTTTCTCTCCTATAAACATTCATATAAATTACAAATTTAAAAAACCCCCGACTCTTAAAAAGTCAAAAATAATTTCCGTTTACTTACTTAAAGGAGTCGGTAGACCGCTAAGTAAATTCCCGCGCAACTTTTGAGTCTTTATATTTAATTTACTTAGCGGTCCCCCGACTCCTTTAAGTAAGTAAACGGAAATTATTTTTGACTTTTTAAGAGTCGGGGGTTTTTTAAATTTGTAATTTAACTTTTATTTCAAGCTTTTTAAAAAAAACCGCATGCAAATCGGTCCACTTTTGAAGATAATAATTTTTTTTATTACTTAATTACTTAATTACTTGATTACAAACATAGCTAAGAACCATCCCGATTAAACAGGCTTCCTAATAAAAAAAACCGCATCCAAATCGGTCCATCCGTTTGGGAGCTACGATGCCACAGACAGACACACACACACACACACACACACACACACACACACGTCAAACTTATAACACCCCTCCGTTTTTTTCGTCGGGGGTTAAAAATGCAGTCGTTCGTTCGACTCTAAAAGTAGGCACATCTGTGCTATAGGCCGTTGTCACATTCCAAATTTTTAGGCTTCTCAATAAATGCTCCACCCTCTGAACGTTGGGTGCATGTGACAAGGTTCCAAAGGTATTATCTACTTGGAATTTTAGGTGCTTTTAGTCCGACTGTACCCCTCGGTAAGATTTTAGCACCCGCAATAAAATGATCCTTACCACGGCTTACACTAGCATAAAGCGACGGAAACGAACTATCGCGGCCTTTGTGGGCGCTGCATCGTCGACAAAGGACTTTCATGCTTTGATTGTGGATCTGTGAAGGTTGCGGCATGTGGGCGGACTGGCATCGCCGGGAGCACAGAATAGATATTCCGGGAGTGAGCCACTAAAAACATTGCTCTAGATAGATTCTAGAGCAATGTTTTTAGATTCTAGAGCTAAAGAGCTAACTAGCTGGTATGAGAATGAAAACTTAGGGTAGGAAAGACAAATGAAATGTGATAAATATTTCGGTCCGAAAATTGGTTCGTAATTGAAGATTGTCATTATTTGCGTTTGGGGTTTTAGAAGATAATATAAATATTAAACCGTATCATTTACTTTTCGCTTCTTCATAGCTGAATAAAAATACTTAGACGAACTTAGGATGTCACAAAAGAAAGCACATACTTTTAAACATTATAAATGAAAAATTTCCATTTGAAACTATTTAAAGTGTTTTTTTTTTTATAGTTTCCTCTTAAAAAGTTTTTTTTTATGAAAACTGACACGGTTGACTACATCACCTACAACATCCGTGATATCAGCCCATAACACCGGGTGAACTAGGTGCCATGTCTGTGCTTCCCTTCATTCGGTGCGGTGGTACCAACCCGGGCGGGATATACCCTACTACCACCCAGTAAGGTAAGAAGGGAAGGGCCCTACAGTTTTACGTGGAATCTGAACCACGGTCAGCCTCCAACGGTCGAGTGGTCACCCATTCAATTACCGACCGCGCTCAGGGTTGCTTAACAACAGTCGACCGACCGCACCACTGAGCTACCCAGGCTGACGAATATATAAATATAAAGAGAACTAACAATGTGAATGTACAAAGTGTTCATGTGTCTTCACATCGCCTCACAAGTTTGCCGTATCGCTCGACGCTTCTAACATATGGTAACATAAAACCGGTATGAGCTTCTGTAAGCTGTAAATTTGCTCAGAGCGCCGACGAGCGACGCGGTGCCGCGCCGCCGGGCCGCGTCGCGCAGTAATCCCCGCGTGGGCCGTCTCTACGGAAGCCACAAAACCTGAAGCGATTCGGTTGCAAAAATAAAAAGCAGACCTAAAGAGGCTTTAAAAGGTCTTCTAATCTACTACCAGATTATGTTAATAACAGCGGTGAGTGCATCGGACGACCCGAGGGAAATACCCAGATTGAACTCGCGACGACGACGTCCAAAGAGGGTTGGAAGGGAGAGTGAGGGTAGTAAATGAAAGGTAAGAGCTTTTATTTGAGGTGCCGACCCACCTCTGTTTGCTCGGCCATTAGCTTGTCAAATAAGTGCAGGGAATATTAAAGTGGTTCTGATGACGACGAGTGTTTAGCTCGATGAATTCACAGCTTTCATGTACAAAATGGCATTATGAAAAACTATAGAAGATTGCGGCCGATACCCCAATAGTAGAATAATGCTTGGCTTTGTGACCGCTTTTTTTATGTAATCCGATATGGTTGGCTGAGTCAGAGGGGCTTGCACATGCTCCGACCAGCCAATATCACCTCCGAGAAGGTAGGTTCCATACCGGAGACTTCCCTGGATTCCTGGCTATACTGGACTAGAGGAGAACACAACCGAGGCTGATATGCGGCCATCTTACATGCAGGTTTTGCTTAATGACCGGTGATGGAATATTGCAGTCATCTTTTGGAGGGTTCCCCTGAGTACCTTCTTTCAGCCTTGGATTCTATTCAGCGACGAGTCATTCGCCTCATTGGTGACTCTCTACTCACAAAGGGTCTTCAACCTCTAAAGCACAGACGTATCGTTGGGTTATTGAGCCTGTTTTATCGGTATTACTATAGCCGCTGCTCTGACGAAATTGCTTTCCTTATCCCTCGTCCTCATGTTCGCCTTAGCCAAACCCGCCATACTCTCGCGGAACACCCTTTTGTAGTGGACAGAAGAGTTCTTCGAACTGCACGATTCTCTAAATCGTTCTTGTGCCGCACTCCAAGGGGATGGAAGGGGCTTCCGGGGAATATCTTTCCCCACTCCTACAATCCACGGATCTTCAAATCGCGGGTTAATAGCCCTTTCCCAGCGACATTAGTCCACCTCGATTACTCTGCTTACCCCCATTGTCAGGATACAGCGTGTGGTATGTATGGATGTATGTATGTATGTGGAATAATAAAATTGACATGATTAGACGGCCTTCGGCCTCGCCCTTAGTTACTAACATTCTTCAAGAAGGTTTATTTCCTACCTGAACGCAGCTCGACCTTCGGCCTCGCCATTAGTTACTTACTTTCTTCGAGAATGTCTATCGTCTTCCTGAACGCGGCTCGGCCTTCGGTCTCACCCTTAGTTACTTAGTTTTTTCGAGAAGGTTTATTGTCTTCCAGGATGCAGCTGAGCCTTCGGTCTCGCCTTTGTTATTTACTTTATTTGAGAAGGTTTATAGTTTACCTGAACCCAGCTCTGTCTTCGGCCTAGCCCTTAGTTACTTATTCTTCTTTGAAATACGAATTTCACGCGATTGAAGTCGCAGGCAACAGCTAGTAAATAATAATCAGATAAAATTACAACTTTATACAACGATACAGCAACTTGGATATAACGAATGTATTTAAGAGAAATGTTCAAATACAAAATATGCAGCTTTCTACCGCCCACCACCCCCACCCCCGCGCCGCCCCGCCAGCACCCTATCAAACACTCGAGACGGGGGCGCGGAGCTACAGTACGGAGCTCCACGGAAAACAGACAAATAATTGATATAAAACGGAATAGACAAATAAGGCATACCTACTATGAGTATGTAGTATGGAATAAGACCGTGTACATATTTGGTCTTTTTTCCCGACTTTTTGAACGCATAATTCATTTCACTTTGATGTATGGATGTATGTGATTAGACGATTGAGTTTCTTGACGATTCAGTCAGCGTTTTTTTTTATGGAAACTGACACCGTTGGCTTCAAGAACATTTGGTTGGCTTCATCGCTTACTACTTCTGTGATGTCAGCCCATAACGCCTTGTGGATATAGGTTCCATGTCAGTGCTTCCCTTCGGTCGTGCCGGCTGCACTGAACTAAACGGAAACACGAACTATTTAAATAGCCGTTTCGACCGACTTTTCAATGCGGTGGTATCAACTATCAACCCGGGCTGGTTAAACCTAGTAAGGTAAGAATGGAAGGGACCTACAGTTCTACGTGGAATCCGAACCACGGTCAGCCTCCAACGATCAAGCGGTCACCCATCCATCCACTGAGCGCGTCCAGGTGTGCTTATGATCCGACCGACATTCGACCGACCGCACCACTGAGCTACCGAGGCTGATAGCCTGTATAAGCTGAACGCTGCTTTGGATTTGGATGATTTTTATTAGAAAGCTGGATTAACTCGGGATAGTAGTTTGATGAAGATCAGATCATCAATGTGTCGATCTTATTTAGAGAAAATCAACTCTCAGCTGTAAAATGGAAATGTATTACACTATTATGTATTATGTATTATGTATTATGTATGTATTGTGTATTATGTATTATGTATTGTGTATTATGTATTATGTATTATGTATTATGTATTATGTATTATGTATTATGGAAATGTATTCACTCGTTAAGTAAATAAACGGAAATTATTACAAAAGTAATCTATGTACTTGTAACCGAGTCTAACCTAACCTAACTAACTTAACAAAATTATGACAAGTTCAAATTACGTCTCTTAAAAAGCTTGAAGTAAAAGTTAAATTAGGTACAAATAAAAAAAAAACCCCGGACACATCAACAAAATAATTTCAGCTTAGTCAAAGGCGTCGTCGTGGGACTGCTAAATAAAAACAATTCAAGTCGGTCCCCCGACGCCTTTCATTAAATAAGCTTAAATTATTTATTAAGGATTTTTGATGAGTCGGTTTTTTTTTTATTTTACTCTTTATTTTTTTATGTTAACCTTCTCAATTAAATTGTACACCAACCACAACAGAGCGAAATAATGTAGTAGAATAAATTGTTAAATTAATTTAAACATCATAACCGGTGTAGACTAATAAGGGTGTAGAGACTGTAGAGTCGGGTTTCCTTTTTTTCGATGCAAATTTACACCTTTTTCCGACCAGTTCAGTGTAGCCGGCACGATCAAAGGGGGAAGCACTGACATGGCACCTAGTTCACCCGGTGTTATGGGCTGACATCACGGACGTTGTAGGTGATGTAGCTAATCGTGTCAGATTCCATACAAAAAAAAAAGTCAACTTAAGGCCATATAACGCACTGATCTGGAACACGCAAACGGGGAGAATATCGCTCCCCTTTCACGGGCGGTCAGTTCGCCGGCGATTGTCTTGCGCTGTTTATACTACTAATATACTAATAAATAAAGTCAAGTTCCTACGGGCGACCGATCGGCGACCCGCCTTGTAACCACGTCAATATATGAATATATATCCTTATAACTCGAGAATCACTTTCTCGATTTACATACGGTTCTCACTGTTACATTCTGTCACTTCTAAAGATGGTTTTACGCTATAAATACAAACGCTACGCCATCGGCGGCCAGCTGTGAGCAGCCTGAGCTGTGAGCAAAAAATCATATGAATCTCGTCAAAGGTAGGCTTTGTAATGAAGTAATCCTATATTACTTCCCATTACGAGCAGGTAGGAAAGAGACGCACATTTGACAGCGCATTAGCCACTTCTTGTAGAGGTTGCTTGGTTAGTTATTCTGTGTCCTCCTCCTCACCCTCCCTCGCCACTTTCGCATCCGCCTGACTTAATACGAGCACTTGTTTACGGCGGAATTATTTTTGCAAATCCCTTTCTTATACGCGCAATAACCCTGCCACCAAACTCCACCACTGACACGCCACAACACACCAACACGTCCACCTTAACACGCCACGCCACGCCACTCTACGTGTCGCGCAGCTCTCCGCGTTCACAGTTAATGCTTCACAAGTTTACGATCATGGTTTCGGTAAGTATCCAAAACTCTAGCTCCTCATTCGAGAATTCAGAGACGGATATGAACGAAAAAATATTGTGGAAGTGCACATTCCTCTCAAGAACTAGGGATAATAATACTCAGTTCATTTTTGCTTATTGTCAGGTAAATATTTTTATCTCACTTAAAACATTTCTACAGATCAAAACACGAATGAATTAATCAACCTTAAACGTGTGGATAATCTGGGGGCACGGCCTAATAACGCCTATATCTCTCGATATGTCACATGACGATCTTCGAGAATTACTCGTAGTTGTATCACAGCAATGATGTTTTCTTCAGTGAAGGCGGATTTTGGACGTCCTTCACGAGATTTGTCACTAAGACTAGTATGTCCACGCTGGAATTATAAATACCAGCGTTCGATGGGGCTTCATCATGGAACACAGATGTTAGCTCTTCAAAACACTGAAGCCGTGTTAGGCCTCTTTTAAAGTTGTAGAAAATTATCTTAGTAAGATTCATTCTCGTTCGTGACCTGACAGATTCAACAAATTTTAATATCGAACAGTTCCAAATTCAAAGCTGCCGGTAAATATGTAAACGACAGAACTTAAAAGGCTTGCCTTGCCTTGTATACCCCAAATTACAAGTTTGTACTTATCTGGAGGCATGGCCGTCCACCCGCCAGGTCGAGCAAACACGGCCGTACCATCCTTTTCTCGATGCAACTTTGGGTACTTTTGGTCTCCCTGTATCTTGTTTGTGGATAGAGGTAAAAGCCTGAAATTTTAAGCCTGAAGCCGGACAGCTAAAATGTTATAACAATAATATGAACGTAGGTACCTACTACAAGTTTGTTAGTAAACTGAAAATAAACCTTTACGAATCTATTTGTTTGTGCTGTGTGATAGCCAAGTCAATATATTTTTTGATAGAAGATTTATTGAAGATGTTAAATATGGATAAAGTAGCTTAATATTGATTAGAAAATATAATTTATTGCAACATTTTTGAATTGGGGCTTTAATTATATGAAAATACTTGGCTCTGCATGGGATCTTACAAATTTTTACGGTGGAAGGGTTGCGTGCGAGACTTGGCATATTTTTAACATTATATGTTTTTTATGGAACAGAGAATTTTCGGAAAATGTAGATAATAGCTCCATGTTTACGGCTCTCTAGCTAGACTATCTAGGTATACCTAAGACGCTATTAATGGCGGCTTTGGTGGCGACCACTAACCAGCTACAGGTTAACTTCAGGCCGTGTCGCCTGGACTTTCTTTACGGACTTGTGAGGTATAAAACGAAACCCTTTGGACGTATTACGTGTTTCATTACCGCGTAAATAGTTTAACGATGACCCTTAAATCTTAATTTGGAGGTAGAGAATGAGTGAAAGTAAATGATATTCCAGACTGCAATGTTAGCTTTTGCCGCGGTTTCACTCGCGTGAAATTCATATTTAAAAATGAAGAAAGTAAGTAAGCCCGCTAACGTACGAACGATGACCCTTAAATCTTAATTTGGAGGTAGAGAATGAGGGAAGTAAATGATATTCCAGACTGCAATGTTAGCTTTTTCCGCGGTTTCGCTCGCGTGAAATTCGTATTTAAAAATGAAGAAAGTAAGTAAGCCCGCTAACGTACGAACGATGACCCTTAAATCTTAATTTGGAGGTAGAGAATGAGTGAAAGTAAATGATATTCTAGACTGCAATGTTAGCTTTTGCCGCGGTTTCACTCGCGTGAAATTCGTATTTAAAAATGAAGAAAGTAAGTAAGCCCGCTAACGTACGTTTATTTCGGCGCGTGGAACAATTCGGTTTGTATAAGAGCCAAATATTTTTATAAATTAAACTAACTATACCTACTACTAACGGAACTATATTTTATTTATTAGCCGATCCCGTGTATCATATAGTTAAATGTGCTTATTACTAAGTTTCATCGAATTCGGATGATCGGTTTAATAGTTATGGAGGAACATACATGCATGCAGAAAAGATTTCTAAAAATCGCCAATTTAGTTTTAGTATCATACATAGAGTCTACAAACGCAGTATTTCATAAAACAAAGTAACTTACTCCATGACCATCCCTTACAGTTTATTATTAGTATTGATAAAATAATGTCCTGGCCATTTGCTACTGCAAAAAATGTTTAATAGGAGTAAAGGAGAAAAAAAGAAATTATGTAAAAACGAGGTACTGCGGTACTGCGCCGCAAGCGAGCTATATCCTGCTCATTCGCTCGCACAAGATGTGCATGCACAGCGCATCTAGTATGACGGATTTTCCCAATTATAGCGAAATTAAAAAAAAAACTGCAAAATTTTTGGCACAATTTTTGATACACAAGCCCACAGGTAGGTCTACCTATCTGAAAAACGATCCGAGGCTCAATTTATTTGAGCGCTCCGCCGCCACCGCCTCCGCCTCCGCCGCGCTGCCTCCGGCTCACGCTAATCCACAATCCGCAACGAATGTCTTATTCTTTTTTATTTTGCGAGAATATTCGATAATATCTTATCTTCAGATTTATAAAAGATCCAATTCGTTTAGACCTGTATTCCCACAGAACAAAGCCGTTTTTAGATAGAATACCTAAATAAAGTATTCGAACGTAAAGAAAGAAAGTAAACTTAAATATTAAACATTGATGAATTTATCCTTAGAGACTTCGACACTTTATTTCGTCTTCTTTACCATTTTAGGGTTCCGTCGCCAGCGACGCTGGCAGGGGCCGTTATAAAATCAGGTGTCAGTCCGTCCGTCCTTCCGTCGTCTGTCTGTCTGTCTGTCACAGCATGTAGCTACTAAACAACGGTTTGAAGTATATTCTTGAAACTTGAGATTCCCAGGAGGTAACAACATTTTATAGTCAATCAATATCAGCGGTCCTCAACTTTAATGAAGAGGGGCCGAAAAAATTAAATTGAAAATAAAAATATCTCTTTTACCTGTAAGCGAGTCGATGTCGACATCGATGAAAAGTTCTTTCGAAGCCTAGATTACTGAAATTTTTTAAGAAAAAATATTTTGGTTTTATAAAAGTTTATAATAAGGCGGATGTGTACAATTAACTCTGTCTAAAACGATTATTCCACAACGTAGTCAATAAGTCAAAGTCAAAAATAGTCAAAAGGTGAGGTGTCGTGGGACACCCGACAGAAGCGAAACTTCTTACGTTTTGTATTTAAAATCCAAATATTAATTTAATTTTGATCGGGCGGGTAGCGCCATCTATGCGATATTCCTTTCAACTTTTAGAATAGCTCGACTTCAAAAAACTTTCACAGATGGTGCTGTGCAGCGCACCCAACGCTCCGCGATGAGGAGCGTTGCAACTTCCGATCATACTTTCGTGACGTTTCACTTTTTCTGAGTTAGGTCCCCATGCCAAACGTGCGTTCAAAAGCTTCGCTTTAAAAATAAAAAAGATATTAAAGTAGGTAGACCCTTTAGTGCTTGCGGCACGAAGACAATTTTGAAATTTCTATCTTAAACGGTTAAGATAAAAATCGCATTCTTCCGAGCGCATAAAGTCTCACGGGCAGTGCGGTGCGACTGCGGCTGCGCAGGGCGCGCGGTGCCAGCAATACGAAAAGAAATACGGAGCACGAAACAACTGCGCACGCACTCGTTATGCGTGTATGAAGAGAATAGCTACGGAATCCTCTGCATGTGAACAGTGTGCGCACTTAACAAGCTTTTTTATCATATAAAAAGTAGAACACAATCACCCGGGGGAGCGAGGAGTATTGGAGTAGTATATGTACGTAAGAAGTGGTCTATATGTGGGAAGACGAAGTACAAGGTTCACAGTACACTCGGGGCACTCCAACATTCACAAGCACTCCGCCGAGAGAGGCTTTATTGAGAAATATTGGCTCGACTTCCTCAAGCTCCTACTGAGGCTAACCACACACGACCATAATAACGGTTACTCTTATGTGAACATTTACACTATTCTCATTGGGAATAATTGAGGAGTACCTAACACGTAACTCAACTTTAAAATTGTATTCTATCTATACGTTTTGGACTCTTCTAAAGTACAAATACTTTATTATTAAATAATTAATCTCCGTCATCAAGACGTACCTCACAAGACTGTCAGATGACCATCATCTTCCCTGGTTAACCGTCACGAAAAAATCAAATACTTGCGTAGGTATTAAATGCTTTAATGAATTTGTGGCGCGCGTTCAAGAAAACATTTCTGTAATTTCTGTAAACCCCAAGCAATTTATGATTTACTAGCTTTTGCCCGCGGCTTCGCTTTACGTGTTCAAGGTTATACCTTTTTGCTCACAGGTCAGGCCGCCGATGACGGAACGTTACGATTTATAGCCTATAACCTATAACCATTTTGAGAAGTGACAGAATGTAAAAGTGAAAACCGTATGTAAATCGGTAAAGTGGTTCTAGAGTTATAAGGATTCATATATTGACGTACGTTATATTTGTAATTTGTGTTTAATGAGTCTATATTTGTATGAATTTATTAAATGCGATATCATATCACTGTAAGTTTACTTACGGCAATGAATAAAATAAAAATAAAAATGCACTCATACACATCCACAATGACCAACCAGAGTTCCATTGCTAATACAGAGCTCCTAAATATTCTTTCACAATAATAGTGAATGTCTCCTCCCACACCTCCCCATTTCTCCATCGTAATACTTATCCTAGAACGATAAAAATGGAACCTTTTATCGTTCTAGTACTTATTTATATATTATCTTCAACGAAAGCGTTAACAAAACGAACGATTACGGCGCTACGCGCCGTAGCGCCGCGGCGCGGCGGCGCCGGCGGCAGTCAGGCCGGGCGCAATATCCGACCCAATACGAACAAGATGACGTCTTTTGCCACAAGTTTGCGCCTGGGACTCGGCGCAATAAAACCGGAAGTCTCAGAGATAAGAAACAAAGAGGATCCCGCGGGAGAGCTTATTTGTTTCGACCCGACCAGACACAACAACCGCGGCGCGGCGCAACATGAAGCCGACGATACCGAAGCCGACGTCGTCGTCCCGGCACGTCCAGAGTACCTATGTGTTGTTTTCGATTTCCGCGACGATTATTAATTCCAGATTTTTATTAAATTCACTTCACTTCAACTTCGTCCTTACATTTCAAGTCAAAATTGTGCCTAGAATCAATTTTGTTTTGTTCATTTACCAAATCGGAGAGATAAAGCTTCATACAACTTTCAAAATATCCCTTGGGGTAGCAGGAGCGTCGCATAATTTTTAAACAGGCACTTTTCTATTAAATATTTAAGAGTATATCAGTTTTAATCTACGTAGCTATTACACGCCCCCGCGTCACATCGCCGCCGCCGCTAGCCACCAAAACGAAATTTCAGGCGATATTATTAGCCGTGTCACATAAGACCTTTCCTTTCTTTCTGTCGCACTCAAAACGCTCTATAAATTAGGCAACGATTATGAAAATTCGATGTTAGAGCCGCAGCAATATGAGTCAATTCGGAACGACTTTGAAATGAACAAAAGCATCTCGATGAGGCAGGACGCTCCTTTCAGAAAAGGTCGGGACAGGTAATTCAAAGGTGCCGCACCCTCGGGATTGAGATTTCCCTAAGATAAGGTTTTTTTTTCGAGATGGCTAAATTACGTAGAGATATGAAAATAACTTCTTTTAGCTCACCTCGCAGGAATGATTTTTCCCCGTGTTATTCTTCCGGGGACGTTTTCATCTTTGAGACAAAGAGGCCACCCACTCTTCCGCTATCGACCACGATGAATGATCAGCCTGCGAGCGTACCTGCTAGCTGTTCTCGCGCTTTATCTGTCACGTGTGCGTGCGCCGATCTTCTCTCTGCCGACATGCGGCCGACCAGACGCAGAGCACAGGGTGCTGCATAATAACAGTCACTCGTGTACAATCAGAGCGTCACAAGCTGCCCGGTGGTGGCGGCGCGGCGCGGTGGAGCGTCTCAGGGATACAAATTAAAATAATTTCACTCTATTTATGTTCCAGCGAGGCATCAGGCAGGGAAGGGCCTCAATTGCGCGGCTCTGGCGACGATTAGACGCCGCATCGACCGCTTCGAGTACATTGTCCGCATTTAGAATTATCTCTAGCTTTGGAAGTAAAATACCCCGGAAAATGCAGGATTAAATTAATAGTGTGCACGTCGATACTGTGAAATAAGTATCTTTAGTCACAGTAGTCTCGACGAAGTTACGCTCTAGGATGAAGTTACGCTATTGATCTCGTCGCAAAAAGTGAGTGACTTGATATATTTTGATTTTATTTACTAAAGAATAGAATTTATTCAACAGTAAAAATATCATTACATAATAGACACTCGAAATAATCTCGTTCAAACTGTTCCCAAAATTTTGTTTGTCACAGTTTGTCTCATCAGATAGATACTCTTATTGATAGGGATCTAATCTATCTACATAAGGAAGAATGGAAGGGGATTTATAAAGGAAATTGATACCAAAAAAATTGTGGGCAAATTCACTGTTACACTTTCCCAAGCTTCTTCATATGTTACGATGGAACAACAGGAAACCTCACATCATGAAAACTTAACTTTTGATATCATCTTGCATATTATTTGATGTAATCTTGCATTCTAGCAATAATATATTCGAAAATAATCAATGTATCTATTGTTGAGCCCCATAATTCGATGGAAAAAATAGATACTCGGTAAGTTGCGTTCGATTGGAATAGAATAGCTGAGTGAACGGGACACGTAAACGCCAGCAGTTTGCGTGAGCTTACTGCCTTCTAGCCTGCTATCACTCCTGAACCCCTGATTACCTATTTATACTGACGGGCTTCAAACAACCGGTCTGCGGTCTGACTATACATATATACTCTTAGTTCTCTAATCACTAATCGCCCCCTTTATGTCCGACATATTTCGAAGACATATTAACTTCTGTATAATGTACTTCTATTTGTTGGCAGCGATGATGATTGATGACTGATGACACCATACCTTTCACGTGAAATTGTTATGTTGTTGGCATGAATGACCATATACTGAGCTATAACTTAGATTCTTTCAAAAACAGAAGAAATATTCACAAATACGTTTGTGAAGTCGAATGGTGCAGTATGAAGCAGTATGAAGAATGATTGCCTTTTCCCGCTTTCAAGTACTACAGGTCCCAAAAGAAATGTATGCATCTATTAAAAGACGACTGTCCAAGGAATCACTCGGTCCGACCCGACTATGGCGAAGCCAAAATTAGGGTAATTAAGCCAAAATTAGCCTGAATATTTGTATGTTTTTTTAATGACTGTAACTCCTAAACGACTCGTTCGATTTTGATAATTCTGGTGTTATTTGGTTTGTCTCAATTACACAGGTAACACTTTGCACCATATTTCTAAGAAAATTCAAAATGGCTGCCGCCAGTAGCGATATTGTCCACCTGTAAAAATAAAATTTCTCCAAAACATATCGAGTGGCGACTGTCTACAGTTGAATTGAAGCAGGTTTCAGAGTATACGTTATACTTGAAAACTAAAAATAATGAACAAAGAACATAAATAAGTTTTTTTATGAAACCTGCCTGTGAAAAACGAAGAAAACAAGGCAAATTGATCTTAAAATAAAATTCCGTAGTCGGGAGTTTAAACAAATTTGAATGAACAGAGAGCCTGACTACATCATTTTATACTTCTGTTTTTCTCTTGAATTACATGTAGTTCTGTCTTTGATTCCTATAATTCACATGACAATCATGCTACATTTACTCCAACTATTTTTAAACTTCTTTAAGTCTTTCGCACCGGGGACTCATTATGGAACCAGTCGCATCTGTAGTACCACGAAGGCTCTATATTCTGTATGTACAGCGTCACAACACAGCCGGTTCGCTGGTGCAGTGGTGAAGGTTGCTAATTGCCACAGCCTCGGGCTCCGCTCCTGCCCGGAACGAAATGTGTAGTCACGAACATTAGTCCGGTTCGCCCCTTGTGTGGAATACGAGAACGCATAGACGAGCAGCTTATAATACAATCCTTCGCACATCATCTGATTCGATACCAAGTGAGAAAGCATCTTGGAAAGGCTTTTGGGGTGCGCCACTATAATGTTGGAGTCTTTAGGTACGTACAAGGAAGCGACGACGTTGAGAAGAAAATAATAAAAAACATAAAACCGACTTCCTAAAAAAAGGAAAACTAAAAAACTATTCAAAATAAAAATATAAAAACCGCCTTCAAAAATATATGAAATAAAAACCTAAAAAAAAAAAAACGAACCCTAGAGTTGAAGGCGGTGCTAAAAAGGCTACACAAATCACAAAGGATATTATCATCCACTCATGTTTTCTTTCATGCATCATTTTTGCTTGCTTTAGCACCGCCTTCAACTCTAGGGTTCGTTTTTTTTTTTTTAGGTTTTTATTTCATATATTTTTGAAGGCGGTTTTTATATTTTTATTTTGAATAGTTTTTTAGTTTTCCTTTTTTTAGGAAGTCGGTTTTATGTTTTTTAAAACTTTTTTTTATTTCACAGTTTTTTTTAGTAATTTTTGCTATTAATGTACTCGGCGGAATCGCTCGGCCTTCGGCCTCGCGATTCCGCCTCGCTTTCCAATCCGATCTTGACCCAATTAAAATAGGACCACGTCAGCTTCGATAGCTCAGTGGTGCAGACAGTCAACTGTCGCTATTGAATGTTAAGCAACGCTGGGTGCGGTCAGTACTTGGATGGGTGACCGCTGACCGTTGGAGGCTGACCGAGGTTCGGATTCCTCGTAAAACTGTAGGTCCCTTCCCTCCTAATCATACTTGGTGGTAGGGTTTAACCTGACCGGGTTGGTACCACCGCACTGAATTAAACGTCGGTCGAAACGGCTATGTAAATAGTTTGTGTTTTCCGACCAGTTCAGTGTAGTCAGTACGATCAAAGGGGGAAGTACTGACATGGCACTTAGTTTACCCGGTGTTATGGGCTGACATCACGGACGTTGTAGGTGATGTTGCAGAACTTAGTAGAATGGACAGACATAAACATGTTACGGAACCCTACTTTTATTATAAAATAACCGTCGGAGGACCTTGGTTGAAAATTGTGAAATTTAGTAGAACGGACAGACATACATTTGTTACGGAACCCTACTTTTATTATAAAATAACCGTCGGAGGGCCTTGGTTGAAAATTGTAAAATTTAGTAGAACGGACAGACATACATTTGTTACGGAACCCTACATTCATTTTGAAATAAATGTTAAATTTTGTAGAACGGACAGACATGCATTTGTCACGGAACCCTACATTCATCTTGCAGAACTTAGTAGAATGGACAGACATAAACGTGTTACGGAACCCTACTTTTATTATAAAATAACCGTCGGAGGACCTTGGTTGAAAATTGTAAAATTTAGTAGAACGGATAGACATGCATTTGTTACGGAACCCTACATTCATTTTGAAATAAATGTTAAATTTAGTAGAACAGACAGACATGCATTTGTTACGGAACCCTACATTCATTTTGCAGAACTTAGTAGAATGGACAGACATAAACGTGTTACCGAACCCTACTTAACAGTTGCACTCCGGGAGTGCCGGCAGATCCCGTGCCACTCTAACTTAACCCTTAATGCAATGACTTAAGGTTTCATTTTAAAAATGACGCTGACGCGATGTCGCGAGTTATACATTTTTTACCCACCTAAAAAAGTGCCAAGCGCCGCTAAAGAAGTTTTCACTTCAAAAACCTCAGGGTTATCCCCTTTCAAATAAAAAAAAAAAGAATTTTCAAAATCGGCCCACAATTGACGGAGTAATCGCGTAACAAACATCAAAAAAAAGAAAACATACTGTCGAATTGAGAATCTCTTAGGTCTAAAGTAAATTTCTCGTGAAGACAAATGCAACGAGCCCAAACACGATGGGTTTATCATGTGTAGTTTAGGAGTTCCTATGGCCACCTTCTGTCTCCATCATCAGACCAGCTCGATGGTACTCGGTACAGTAGGTACCGGTCAGGTACCATAATAAATTATGCGCACCTGGCCGGTCGGAAAAGATAAAAAATTTCAAATTTAGAATATTCATGAAACAAGGGTCCGAATATGTATCACTAGTAAATATCGATTCATGTATTTCAACAGGACAGAGAAAATTTCAAAATATTAGGTATTTAATACTTTTTAGTTCTTTTTGTTTTTTTGTTTTTTTGAAATCGGTTTAATATTTTTTAAAACAGTTTTTATTTCATTCTTTTTAGTAATATTACATAAATAAGAATAATCGAAATCGAATAATCGAAATCGATTGAAGTGGTACAGAATTATTCGCCATATGTGTCAGACTGCAAATTGCTGAATAAGTCCACATCACAAAAGTTTTGCTGAAGGTAACCACACACCATACTAATTTATCAAACTGAAAATTGCCGAATACGACCACATCACAAGTTTTGCTGAAGGTAACCACACACTATAGTATTATGCTGATTTTTCGAAAACCACTCAACCAATTTCGATAAAATTGAAATGGGACCACCTCGGAAGTATGACCTAACTAACAAAAAAAGAATTTTCTAAATCGGCCCTCAATTGACGGAGAAATCGCGTAACAAACATACAAAAAAATAAAAAAAAAATAAAAAAAAAAATAAAAAAAAAAAAAAACATACAGACGAATTGAGAACCTCCTCCTTTTTTGGAAGTCGGTTAATAAAATAGGTAAGTAAAAAGACTCTATTATACATTTTCTACAGGATGGTATGCTTTTAATTGTACATACTTATTGCAAAGTAAATCAAAGCAGTCATTAAGTATTGTGATGTTCTTAGAAGATTTTGATCACGCAAGTACCTATCACTCGAAATGTATCTACCATCAACCAGCAATTTGTAATTCAATTGCTTACCATAGCATTGGTTGCGTGGCAATCTAGGTGAAACCCCGGTTCACTCATTCATAATTAAGACCAAATGAGTGAACACCGGTCGTCGGTCCGATCAACGAACACGCCACCAGCCACCAGTCTACAGACAGTGGTCGGACCGATCAGTGAACATGCCACCAGCCTACAGACAGTCGTCGGACCGATCAGTGAACAAGCAACCAGCAACCTACAGACAGTCGTCGGACCGGTCAACGAACACGCCACCAGCCTACACTCTTCATGTGCTACTCGTACATATGTAGGTACAACGTTTGCTAGGAGTAACTGAACTGGCATTGACAATTATGGAAGTGTGGCCAGAATGTGATGGCAATACGGAAGAAGGGTTTCAATTTCCTTCACTTCAAGAAAAATAAAAATTCTTCTGGGCATAATCGCTTTCACGTAAAAGACGTAAAAACTGTTCAGCGGCATCGTTGCTATTCCATCGTTAGATATTTTAGCAACATTTTCTCCAACATATTCATCAGGTCGTTAGACCACCTATAAAATTTCCATCTTAGCCACCAGCGTTGAGTCTTTATGTAGAACCGTTACAGACTGCGTCGTGGACGTCGTCGGTAGGCTGGGCGGTAGCAGGGTGGGGGTCCGAGGCGGGGCGGCGGCGAGGGTGGTTCGGTCCCGTGCTCGAGGTAACAATTCTTGAGTGAAAAGGTGTGAATAATTCAGTAGCTCGCCGCGGACAATCGCCTTAGAGGAGATTGGAGGCATTAAAAACAAAGTGAAAAATAACAGGAAGCTCTCCTACTCGCGGCAAACTACACTCACTTGGCCATTGCTTGGATGCAGATAGCCAGGTACTCGAAATGACTGCTAACCAATGTGTGCTAACTGAAGCAAAACTTATCTTACCTCTAATAGGATATCATGGTAGCTTTCTTTCACGGTTCTGTCTGGTAGATAATGCATCACAATGTGGGAACTTCTGTATGTGTTCATTATTATTTAGAGTTATGTATCCTTTAGAGTTATGATATTACATGCATCGACGAATATTGCCAGCATGTCGCCCAAAATGCAGCAAAGGCCATCAACGGTGCATCTCTCTGCCGTTAAACCCGCCGTTATTGCACCGAGTCCGAAACTCGATGACGTCACCCGATCGAGCCGCCATGCTCTTTAATGTTTTTGTGACAACCGCTGCATTTTATGGAGCGAACATTCCACAGTGGTGAATGCACGAGAATCCAGCGCATGCCTTTTAGGTTCGTCAAAAATATCCGGTATTCCGCAGGCCGCACCGCCGCCCGTGGCGTGACTTCGCACCAGTACTGCATTCTTTGATTTGTTTTTTTTTTTTATGGAAACTGACACGGTTGACTACATCACCTGCAACATACGTGATGTCAGCCCATTACACAATGGTGAACTACGTTTTTTTTTTATATAATCCTGTATGCGTGCCTAAGTCGGAGGGGCCAAAGCGCATGCTCCGACCAGCCAATATTACCTCCGAGAAGGTAGGTGCCATACCGGAGACTTTCCTGGGTTGCTGGCTATACTGGACTAGAGGAGAACACAACCGAGGCTGATATGCGGCCATCTTACATCCAGTACGGTGGTACCAACCCAGTCGGCTACAATTTGAGCCTACCACCTAGTAAGGGGCAAGGGAAGGGACCTACAGTTTTACACCGGTTCCGAACGGTGAAACAGCAGGTGTACGTGTGCACGTAAATTTTTTCGTCAGAAAACGTGCCATGTCAGTGCTTCCCTTCAGCCGGCTACACTGAACTGGACGGAAAACAACAACTATTCACATAGCCGTTTCGACCGACTATTCATTCAGTTCGGATTCGAGTTCGGATTCGGATATCGATTCATTCTAATAATAATGCCCGGTACCAACCCGGGCGCGTCAAACCCTACCACCTAGTAATATAAGAAGGGAGTAAGGTAACAAGAGAAGGGACCTACAATTTTACATGGAATCCGAACCACGGTTAGCTGCCAACGGTCGAGCGGTCACCCATCCAAGTTCTGACCGCACCCAGGTGTGCTTATGATCATGATCGACAGTCGACCGACCGCACCACTGAGCTGCCGAGGTTGACAAAAGAACGAAGTTCTGAATGAACAAAGTTCTCACTGACAAATTTCTATCAACAAAAGCGCCATATTGAAATTTCGCTGTGAATTCCATTTCTCATTTCGGATATCGATGGTAAATGGAGGTTTCCTTCTGGCTGCCTCTATTGGTCTGCTAGGAAACAGAAAATTTTGCAATAGTACATTTTCTATTAAATTTTAGGGTTTAGGAGCTGATGATAGTCTTCAATGGTTTAGGGAAGCATTCAACGTACGTACGCTGACTCCTTTACTCGAAGACTTCCCTAATAATTCTCCGTGACACACTACCTTTTGATTTTAAGGGCTCATTATAGGAATAAATTTTTCTTTTGAATTAAAAGATATACTTATTAATAAAAACAAAAACAAAATCGAACATGGTTGGGGTAATGCATGGGCGAAGCAGCTACCAGAAGAAGTTGTAAATACATTACTCAAACGCCATTTATGATAATACATATTATGTACATATATACTACACGCTGTACCCAGACAATCGGGGTAAGCAGAGTAATCGGTGTTGTGTTGCAAGGACTCTGGTACTTTACAGCACAACACCGAACATCACGCTTCGCGAACGTTTCCAACTAGATAACTATCAAACAGCAGGTATAAGGCACGAAGACTCACCTGCTGCATGACTCGGTGGAAGGACCGTGGTGAGGTGGCTTCACCCTGTCTTGGATATTATTTGATTTATTAAATACGAGTAGCATGAAGAAGTGTTCAATATTGTTTCAGATAGAACATCACTCTTAACTCGACTATTAGTGGCCGTACCCACTGGCCAATTTAGTAATGCCACTTAACAGGTAGCCTTCTATAATATTATAGGGCAATCCAGGGGGTTGCGCAATATACAATTTGTGTCATTCATTACTCATTAGGGATGGAAGCGGAGCGTTGGGCGTAATAGAAAATAAATCTCATTAGGTGATCCAGCTGCGTGGCGCTTCTACGGCGGCAAACCAGTGGCGTAGGGGGATGGCCAGGCCGCCTATGATGGTGAGAACATATGCCGTGTAAATATTTGTAAGATATGACAAATGAAAAGATTTTCTACTAATCAGGTTCTTAGTAAACCTTTACATCAGAAGACAAAAGTGATTTAAGACGTTTAGTTTAGAAATTTTAAATTGATCAACCTTATTCAAACATTTATTTGACAGTAAAATTATTTTTGTTTTAGGGAAACCAGCACGGTGCCTGTGCGTCTAGAAGTCCATCGGTCAATCATGTGACATCAGCAGTGTGGCACCTCACGCTCAGTAAGGTGCCATTCCAGCGACAAGGCGGACAAACAGTTTGTCGTCGATCCTCGATTCAAATCCTTGTTTTTATCCGATTGCGCGAAGTAAAAGGAGGCTAATGGTTTTCGAATGTATGTATGTTTATGTGTGTATGTCTATTTCTTGGGCACGAAATTTGAAAATTCATAATAACAAAATACAATTTTCAAATACTATCGAGTGGGGCATCAAATTAAAGGTATAGGTACAACATATAGGTTTCTATATATAAAAATTCAGTGCATCGAGTTTTAGGACCGAAACACTCTCCCAAGGGATAGATTGATTTGATGATTGGGGTGTCAATCGATTCATCAGAATATCAGGAGTGACATGATAAGTTTAATAATAATGTAAATCCTTTCATAACTACAAATTCTAAATTAAAAACAGTTTGTTAAAAAACCCTAACTAAAAAGAAGAAGAACAAGCTAGCAAATTATATATTATGAAACCCCTCCACTGTTAGCCGCAGCAGTCGGGGACCGTTTTTTTTATATGTAGGCTTTAGTCAAAATAAAATAGGGAATATGCTTGGTCTTCATAAAATATAATGTGCCAGCTTGTTTTTCTTCTTTTTAGAGTTGCGTTTTTTCACGCAGTCTGGTTTTATGTTTTATTATTAATAATCTATTTTTGACCGATTCTACTCCAAACTTTCGAAGAGTTAATAACTTTCCTAATAATGCGCAATGGAACGGCTTTCAAAGCTAAAAATAAGTCAAATACGCTTTAGCTTTCGAATCGATCTTCAAATAGCGAGCAATCTTGGAAATTGCGCCTTCCTTCCATTATTTTAATATCGAGATGTGTTTACCAGAGCCGAGTTCATGGAGAGGAAGTTGGGGTGCTTGGAGAGTGGGGGGGGGGGGGGGGGGGGGGGGGGCGGGGGGGGGGCGGGGCGCAGGTGCTGCTTAAACAATGATTAACTCCCCTCACAATTTTCCGTCCCTCGCCTCAATCCCTCTTTAAAATCGATAGAAAGATTCATAATTTGCAAATATTTATCATATAAACACTTAATTATTAGTCACTTTGTGAGTTCCATTACTTTATATAAGGAATAGATGCCATGAAGGTAGATTTTTCTTGGAACCTGAAATGGCTGCTTTTTTTCTGTCGAACCGTAGCAGGTTCCTGAAAAAAATCAGAACTTCGCACTTTTATGAAGGAACTGTAGTCTTCGACCGCAGAGCTACAAAGGAGGAATTTCTTGGTTCATATTAAGCCGCGCTCCGCTGATCTTTGAGCCGCGTTTTGTGTCGATGAATGTGGAGATTATCCGACAATGTCGGCGCCGGCGCCGACTACGTCCGGAATATGAAGGGGATATTCTCGTAAGATATAATAGTTCCGGAGCAGAGAGCTTTTGCTTTCGTACGTCCCTTCCTTTAACATTACGTTTCAATCTGGGTTCTGATTGTAAAGCAATTGGGAAATAAGCTGAATTCGAGTTAGCTTATGGTTGACGAAATAAATGGATGTATTTTTAAAATACTATATTTATTTATTTATACTGTTTTTAATTTTCGCAACATGCGTTCTACAAGCAAGAAGTACGACTATTAAAACTTTCAAAAATTATTGATTCGACCCAGCTAGTACCTTGAATTGTTTGTTGGTCTTACTGTCACATTTTTCTTCAATCATGTAATTTGTTCATGTATTATGGCATCTAAGCTTTCTTAATATTTGTATTATTTGTGCTATATAAAAAACGCACCCAGGTTCAAGCTCCAGCGGCAGTGGACTGGGCGCGTTAACCGAAGAGATGCCGACCGTTGGAGTAACCGTGTCCTACACTGGCGGCAGTGGACAGGAAAACGGAGATGGGAAGATCACCCGCCAGGTGGAACGACGACATCAAGTACGTCGGCGGAAAGCAGTGGTTTCGTACCGCTGAAGGCCGGGAGGGCCGGAGGAAAATTGGACCTGTCCAGCAGTGGACGCATACACGCTGACTCACTGACTGACAGACTGACATTAAAAGTTTACTAATTCATAATTGAGTTTCGTAGGCCTTTCCCCGCTCATCTATAACATGCTGCTCACATCAACTAACAATGAAACGCTTCATCAACTGTCAAATGAAATGACGCCAGTGCTGGAGCCACACTTCATTCGGTCAAATCCTCGCGACGCTGCTCAGCCTGTCCTCCTCCTCCCCTCCTCCCCTCGGCGCCTGGAGAGACCTCCAACTACATCGCCCTATCGAGAATATTGGTAAACACTTTCCTCATATTACTCAACTACCTTACTCCAGCTACAACGAATGCATTACTTCATGCTTGAAGTACACGCACGCACGCACCCTCACACATACACACACACACACACACACACGGTGGGATATGTTAGTTAGTTATTATTATTATTTGTATCCGTTAATTGTAATGTTGAGATATTGTTATGTGACAATAATAAATAATTTTATTTTAAATAATTTCATTTCATTGCATTTAAAAAAAATCGTCGCGCAAAATTTACCCAAGACAAGCAGTCTGTTCAATTATTTAGTTACGTATACGACATAACAACATTGACTATTGACTTAAGATTTTTTTATTCATTGTGATTGATATATTACTGCACTTACGTACTAATGTGAGAATAAAACAAAATGTGTATTTCATTTTTATTACATAGCTGAAAAAAGAAACAATAGTAACAACACTATGGCGGACCGCCATTCAATTCTTTCGTGGAGACTGGTGGAGACCGCTAGCAGACTGCTGCGACCGTATGAAAGTATAATTTAGTAATCGGCGTCGTCCGCGAGGTGGGCGGGCGGGGGAAACCCGGCCGTTGGGCGGGCGGCGCCGCGCCGGGCGGGAAACCCGGCCGTGTGGCGTCCGGTTGCCGTGCCACTTCCGGCGCGGAATTGTTTCATTTCCGCCGCCTCCGTGAAATACAATAGTCTGTATCTTTCGGTATGCAATTGGACTTCCCATGAATTAATATCGCTCTAATTCTATAGAGTGTAGGAAACGGTTGTGGGCTTAGTTTATATTGGTGAACGGAAACAATAATAGTTGTTTAGGAATATTGTTATATTGTTGTATTATACTTAGGAATAATATAATTAATTATAATTAAAAATTCTCGTAGATTATAATAATAAAGTTCGTCTTTTGAAATATTTGTTTATAGGTCCTTACTGTAAAAACAAAACAAAACCAAGCGATCCACCAAGGAATTTTCAACTCTTGATGGAGTTCATCATGCCAGTATTAGAAAACGGTATAATGCCATTATATACGAGTATAATGCAATAAATTTTAAGGTGATTTGCTTATGGATATTCAGATCAGAACTCAGCCATCCTCCATACTTCGAAATTCCCAATCTCGAAACTTTATACCCCGAAGGAAAGGCCAATACATTTTCACCGCTCTCATTTAAAGCCTCCCAGCCCATTTGCATTATAGGGAACGAATTAATGACATTACAAACGGTTCGACAAAATGAAGAGAAACGGCGCATAAAAATAAAAGGGATTTGAAGTAAAAATAAAAGTTATAAAAAACTAAAACCCGACTACGTAAAAGCTAATTATGAAAATAGTTTAAATAAAAAAAAAATAGTTATAAAAAACTAAAACCCGGCTACGAAAAAGCAAATTATGAAAATAGTTTAACTATAACTAAAAATAACAAAATAATGTTTTCCATATAATTTATCAGATACAGCAATTCTCTTTTTATATTGATTTTACCTTAGCACTAACTCTATAAATTTTGATAAATTTATTATTTTTAACGTTCTAAATATAGAGCCGTGGTCGGGCGTTCTTCGTTCAACAAGACAAGTGAGGCCGTCGTCGTGCATTATTAGAGCGCGGAACTTAGGACGGCCATCGCCATTGTGTCATACTGGCATCTTTTTGTAAGATCAGTCAGAGCCAATCTAAAATTATTATAAGTAGATACATAGGTACATACCGAACGTCAACGGCTATAATGCACAACGACGGTCTCACTTGTCTTGTTGAACGAAGAACGCCCGACCACGGCTCTATATTTAGAACGTTAAAAATAATAAATTTATCAAAATTTATAGAGTTAGTGCTAAGGTAAAATCAATATAAAAAGAGAATTGCTGTATCTGATAAATTATATGGAAAACATTATTTTGTTATTTTTAGTTATAGTTAAACTATTTTCATAATTTGCTTTTTCGTAGCCGGGTTTTAGTTTTTTATAACTATTTTTTTTTTATTTAAACTATTTTCATAATTAGCTTTTACGTAGTCGGGTTTTAGTTTTTTATAACTTTTATTTTTATTTTAGGCTTTTTTAAAAACTGTTTGTATACTTTAAATGTTGTATGTAACTCGTATATTGATTTTTTTTATGGAATCTGACACATCACCTACACTACAGGCTACAACATCCGTGATGTCAGCCCTTAACACCGGGTGAACTTGGTGCCACGTCAGTGCTTCCCTTCGGTCGTACCGGCTACACTAAATACATAGCCGTTTCTACCGACCTTTCATTCAGTGCGGTGCGGTGGTACCAACACACGGGCGGGTTAAACCCTACCACCTAGTAATATAAGAAGGAAGTCATATTCCTTAGTCGCCTTTTACGACATACACGGGGAGAGATACAGTGGGGCTATTCTTTTATATAAGTACCGGCCCCACACGGTACAAAATTGATACTATCCGTCCGTTTATTTGTCGTGATCTCTATTTGAAACTAAAGTTTTCTGCAAATAGCGCATGAGTGAGTACCTATATATATATACAAATTATGTATAGTTGAACGATGTATAGTCTTGAAGTAAAATGAAAAGTCAGTCAGAGCAAGACCGAAGACTGAGCTGTGTAAGTACACGATTTTCTTTGTCTATGTAAGTAAATATATCTGGCTGGGGTGAAGCGGATTCGGGAAGTAAGTAAACCAATCAGTTCAAGGCCGAAGATCGAGGGCGTTTTCAGGTTGTACTTAGTTGAATAATGTACTCACTCGAAGCAGGTAAGCCACTAAGGCGAGGCCAAAGCTACTGATATTATTTTTATAGTAAGCGCGACATGTGGCGCCGAGCCACCCATAAGGTGTCTAGCGATGCCCATGGACATTCGGTAGCATGCGGAGGCTGCGAATGCCATGCCGGCCTGACAGGTGCCCAGGTTGAAGGACCCGAGACTGTACTTGGGGGAAAATATTTCTCTCTGTTTGTATTTCAACAGGCTCTGATTTAGCTATGTATTCCTACGGAGTTGCAGTGGTTTTAGATCGCGGGACATTTGGGAGTCACCTACTATTCGCACGGCTCGACGCTGGATCGAGTCCAGAGGCGCCAGCTGGTATTTGACTGAGCCATCCCATAGGTGCGAGCAGTACCCCAAGCAGGACCGAATCTGCGATTTATACGGCCTTGCCCTCGAAGTCACGCCGGAAGTTTAGATCGTGCGAAAATTCGACTCGGAGGACCCCGAGGTGGTCGCAAAATTTAAGTGACGTGCCTTGGTAGGAAGGAGCTGGTGTGAACGCCGCTCTCTTCGCACTGAACGCGCAAACTTGTATCTTGGAGGTATTTAACTTGACCAACTTGCTACGGCCCATTCGGAAATAGAGCCGAGTGTTTGCTCAAGTTCAGACACAAGTCTTCGCCTCTTCTCATCCACATCCCGCCTAGTTGAAGGGTAACTGGTGTAGAACCCGTGTTCCGTACTCTCGTATGCATAACAATGATATGTTGCCCCCTGAATTCTACGCCCACGCCTTCAACGTTAGCAAGGCTCAGTGCTGCGCATTATCTGCGAAGGTCGATTTGAAGGTCCTTTTGCTTTCCAAGCCAGTTTCTAAGTCAGCGTCATACCTGTCTCGAAGCACCTGAACCTCCTGGGCACCGCCATTTCCAAAGACGTAGGTTTCCGGCAACTAATCGAGTCTAGGGCTAAAACTGCACCCAGAAAATTGGGAATACTTTTCCGCAATCGGCGGTTCTTCTCTTCCACAATATCCCGCTTAGCTGAAGGGTAACTTGCATCCGAAAATACTGTAGGTAATAGGTATATTTAATGTACCTACCTTTTTTTTTTTTTTTATGGAAACTTGACACGGTTGGCTACATCACCTACAACATCCGTGATGTCAGCCCATAACACCGGGTGAACTAGGTGCCATGTCAGTGCTTCCCTTCATTTCGCGCCGGCTACACTGAAACGGAAAACACGAACTATTTACATAGCCGTTTCGACCGACGTTTCGCTCAGTGCGGTGGTACCAACCCGGCAGGGATAAACCCTACCACCTAGTAAGGTAAGAAGGGAAGGGACCTACAGTTTAACGTGGTATCCGAACCACGGTCAGCCTCCAACAGTCGGGCGGTCATCCATCCAATAACTGACCGCACCATTAAGCTGCCCAGGCTGACGATCCCTTAGTCGACTTTTACGACATGCGACGGGGAGAGATGCAGTGGGGCTATTCTTTTTAAGTACCGACCCCACACGGTACACCTACGCTACATATTATGCTTACACTAGGTACATGGACATTTAATACCAATTTATTTTAGCATAGTACTGTATCTAATAATAATATATCTATATAAAATTTGCGGTAGATCAGTGAGTAAGTATGTAGGTATATTACCAACAATACCATGTCGCTTCCTCGCGTCGCGTCGTCGCGTGTCGTCGTCGTGTCGTCGCGCGTCATTGGTGTATGCGGGGGCGCGCGGCGCGGTGCGCGGGCGACCACGCTTAATCGCGAATAATCGCTATCCATAGATGCGCCACACATTTTGCTCTATTTCTCTGTACACATAAGTTTAATAGATAGCAAAGTATATATTTTCGGAATTGTAATTTAATTATCTTTAATTTGATACCCCACTCAATATATTTTGAAAAACTAATTTGACATTTTGAGGCCGTGCGTCCGCCATTTTGAATTTTGAAAATTTTTATATAGCCTATGACACTCCCGTGAATAAGACAAATTCAATAGCACAAGAATTATTCAAATCGGCCCAGTACTTTAGGCTGTAGAGTGGAATATAGATAGTCACATACATACATACATACATACATACATACATACACGCCAAACTCATAACCCTTCCTTTTTTGGCTTCGCCGTAGTCGGGTAAAAAGGGAGCGACGTTGTTCGTGGGAGGATAATGTCCTCAATACAGCGAAAGAACATGGATACAGATGTGTGTGTGAGAACTTTCCAGTTTTGATGAGTTTCCTTTGAATTCTTTCTATAATATGAATTCGTTTTAGTTCGTTCGATTCGTTGACTGCAGCACTGAATCTAGTGAACTAGTAGTAGATTCTATGTATGCTGTTCCCAGTCATTTTTAGGTTTCCCTTTCCGTACGGAAGCCTATTACTAAGCCTACGCCGCGCCGTCCGTCTGGCTGTCTGTCTGTCCATCTATCTGTCCGTGCGAGGGCTGTATCTTTTGAACCGTAATAGGTAGCCGGTTGGAATTTTCACAGAATTTGTGTTATTGTGGCGGATATCCTAACAAATAATAAAAATAAACAAAAAGTAAAAAATTAAGTAGGGTCCCAAATGCATGCATAATTAAAATTTACTAAACAAATTAATATACATTTGTACAAAATGTGTTTTCTTAAATTGACAACATTTGTGGTGGGGAGAGTACCTATGTCCTCTCAAAAAACCAAAACATTGGGCGATTTTAAAAGCCTCGAACCGTCGAATGACTTGAGGGGTTGAGAGGTGGTGTGTGGCGTCAACATATCCCTCCGACCACTAGTCTATGTATCTATGTACATATTAACAAGTTTCCAACCCGCTGGGAACCCACACCTGCCTGACAACACCGCACACGATGCACTAACACTCGGAGAAATACCGCCTCTTCCTTTCCCTTTGCACTTTCCTTCCTTTGTTTCGGCAAGTTTCGTCGTTCATGCATGAGACTAGTTCGCAGGTGTGACAAGCTCTGAATGTCTTGCTAGTGTCTGTCCGCCAGATGTCTGTCACGCGCGCTGTCCGAGGGGATTTTACTGGAACGTAAAGCTCAATAAATCTACAAAAACATTAATACAATATTACATTTAGTCATTAGTTACGGCATGAAAGTAATTTTGAAGTTAATATTATTAATATTGAGAAAACAGCATGCTAGAGGACAGCGGCGCGGGGCAACCTCGTGAACGCTATGCGCACACTCGCTATCTATGAAGTGAAAGAAGGAAAGGGCTACAGAACCCTCTTTGCGTAAACCACGTTCGCACTTAACACCTTGTTTTTTAAATAGATCTTGAAGAAAATCGTGGTAACTGTCGTACATTATTATGTATATTATTTTATTAACCACCGCGGCCCGGCGCGGCGGCGTGCGCCGTGGACGGATGAACAGTCCGTTATTCCTCGTTCTTAGCATCTTCAGCGCCATCAACAAGCTAAATTGTTTTTGTTGGTTGAGGTGCATTTAATACTAGAATTGAATTGTCTTTCATTTTCAGGCAAAATTTTCTCTTTTTTTTTATTTTTATTGAAACTGACACGGTTGGCTACATCACCTACAACATCCGTGATGTCAGCCCATAACACCGGGTGAACTTGGTGCCACGTCAGTGCTTCCCTTCGGTCGTGCCGGCTACACTGAACTGGACGGAAAACACAAACTATTTACATAGCCGTTTCGACCGACCTTTCATTCAGTGCGGTGGTACCACCTAGTAATATAAGAAGGGAGTCATATCCCTTAGTCGCCTTTTACGACATACACGGGGAGAGATGCAGTGGGGCTATTCTTTTAAAGTACCGGCGCCACACGGTACAAAGATCTTGATTGAAGATATTGATTGAGATCATAGATTGAGATGCATTTCAGACTAGAATTTTGTGGTTTTCATAACTTTTCCGGATACCTTCGGTGCCATGCACACAAGGCAAGATTTGTTTGTTATTTGAGAAGCATTACAGATTACAATTTTGTTGTTTTCATAATTTTTGCGAGCACTAATATCTGCCGAGCCGCCGAGGGCATGGAGGACGATGCGTTGGCAATAATAAACGAGTATGTCAATCAGTTTAATTAACTATAGATATTCTACATTTATATTCTATATTAAAAAAAAAATTCAAATAAAAAATAAACTATTAATCCGTAAAAAATTAAAATGAGTATTATTTTTCTTATTTACTTTCACTTCAATATTTCATAAGAATGATTAAAAGTTTTACTTCACATTGTTTTTCTTTACACCGGAATTTTATATAAATTGTATATTATACGTATTATAAGACGTATATAATATGTAGAGAATATCTCTCGCATCGGAACTGGTTATATCCACCAAAGTCTTGTGAACCTCTTAGTACAGCCTTGAGCATGTTGAGCGAGGAAGTGAAGAGAAAATAAAAGAGAACCGGAAGTTGAACCGCTCGCCTTTATTTCGTTTTTACTTCACTTCGGACACAGGGAGGGCGCCTCGGTGATAGCCGTAGCTTAAAGTAATAGTCATCTTATATTTTTGAAGTGAAAACTTCTTTAGCGGCGCTGGGCACTTTTTGTATGGGGGAAAAATGTATAACTCGCGACACCGTCGCGGTGTCGCGTCAGCGTCATTTTTTATTATTTTATCATAGTGGGAGAGACGACCACACCGTGCGGGTAAAAACGTAGAAGGGACTCGAGGGCATTCCGAGCCTATGCAACCTTGTCCAAACTGTTGCTTTTACTTTAATTGCTTGTCATTCCGTATTTGCACTTTTACCAACTGTATTTTCACGTAGTTTGAGTAAGTACATCAGCTGCATACCATAATTTTTTTTTAATGGATACTGACAAGGTTGGCTACATCAACTACTACACCCGTCATGTCAGCCCAAACACCTTGGTGAACGAGGTGCATGTCAATGTCAGTGCTTACCTGCGGTCTTGCCGGCTACACTGAACTAGATGGTAAACAGGAACTATTTAACATAGCCGTTTCAACCGCCCTTTCATTCAGTGCGGTGGTATCTACCCGGACGGGTTAAACTCCATCACCTATGAAGATAAGAAGGGAAGGGACCTACAGTTTTCAGCTGTGTCCTCAATCAATTTCATTAAGGAAAATGTGAGGCATGCGCCGATCCCAAATCCCAAATCATTCCATCAGACCCAACCAACACAACGTAATCACAGGACCAATATCACATGTCGAATCGATGCCTCCCTACCTGACCCTGTTCGAGCATCTACCTTTGAGCAGATATAAAAGTGAACACGCCTGTGTAGAACCATGTCAAACTGACTAGCTACAGCTGCCCTCAGTAACTATGTGATATGATTATGCTCGGGGTGGATGAAAAGAGTCTAGAGATGATTCTAGACTTGTAGAGAAGACTGTACCATTATTATATGTGCCTCAGGATTCGGGGGGTAAAGAGTGGGGTCACCGCAGCCTATAAGGGGGGACAGCAGGGGGATGCTAGCTCGGGTATTTTGTGTGCGCTTTTGTGGGCGTTTGCCGTGGTGTGAGTGGAGACTATTGTAACGTGTCACTCGACAATGTTTTACATAATTAGCAAATCGATGTACTTTCATGTTAGGTGGTAGTTTTACCAAAGTTCGTACCGTGTGGGGCCGGTACGTTAAAAGAATAGCCCCACTGCACCTCTCCCCGTGTATGTCGTAAAAGGCGACTAAGGGATATGACTTCCTTCTTATATTACTACATAGGTCGTAGGGCTTAACTCGCCGGGTTGGTACCACCGCACTGAATAAACGGTCACTCGAAACGGCTATGCAAATAGTTAGTGTTTTCCGCCCAGTTCAGTGTAGCCGGCAAGACCGAAGGGAAGCACTGACGTGGCACCAAGTTCACCCGGTGTTATGGGCTGACATCACAGATGTTGTAGGTGATGTAGCCAACCGTGTCAGTTTCCATATAAAAAAAAATATTGCAGCTCGTACGATGTTGACTACATAAGCTTTGCGTAAATAAATGTACCGCACATTGACTTGCCTCACGCTCCCTCCTCTGGCCTAAACTAAAACTCGACTTTTGCACAGCAGAGTGAACATCGCACAAGTGGCAATAAAGTATCGCAAAAACCTCACTCTCTCATTATTACTCGCTCCAGTTTTAGGTAGGTGCAGAATAAACCAGTGCAGTCTTTTCTGCATTCAAAAGAACCATTCAGCCCATCTTTACTGACAGAGCAATTATAGAACTAGCTTTTGCGTACCTTAAGCCGCGTCTTCTGCGAATGTTTTTTTCGATACATTACACAGAAACATCGAAACATTGGGGCGTGGCCAACCACATTTGTATGAAAACAAATGATTTTGTGTAATGTTTCGAAAAAACATGAGCAGGAGACGCGGCTTTATGGGTGGCTCGGCGCCACATGCACTTTCAAGAAAAAAAAACATGAATATTTTTTCTTTTTCGGTAGGCAAGTCGGAAAGCCAACTATCGCCATGCAACATTTGAAGGCAGCAGACAAACCTAGAGGCAAACAGAACAGACAAGCACACACAATCGGAGTTTAGTGGTGCGAGTAGTAGAGAACAAATAAATAAATCGGAAAACATATCTATTCTATGTTCATTCCTTCAGGTTTCATTATTCTATGTTCGTTTATAAGTTGAGAACTACTCGGTGGATTCTCATGGGGATTACACTTACATATTCAGGGGAATCTCAGTATTGTTATAGGATATCACGTACGTGCCATCGCGAAGCGTAACCGAGCGAACATCTATGAAGCGAAATTAAATATATCCTTACCTTTAATAAAATCCAACGTCTGCTTTCTGTCTGTCTGTCTGTCTTTCTGTCTTTCTGTCTGTCCGCTTATAACTGGAGAACGACTGAAGCGATTTTAATAATAAAAATCTACGGATAGCTTGATTCTTCCCATCAACTATAGGCTACTTACTATCACTAAATGGCTTATGAGGTTAGCAGAGAAGTCAATTAAAAATAAAATCTGCATTTTGCTCAGCGCAGCCAGCGCAGCGCCGCCCCGCCGCCGTGTCACGGATGATAGTCTCACGCGGCTAGTTAGCAAACTGCCCACAAGGTGCACAGTGGGCTTACAGACGCTCTGAGAGTTGTACGAGTACTATAGTGCGCCTAGGTGCAGAAGGTCGCGTACCTTCTGCGGCTGCGTACGGCTGTTGTAGCAGGGATGCTTTGGAGATGAGTAGCGCACCCGCCCCCGTCGTCGGTGTCTGAGAGGCGAGAGGCGCCGCCGCCGCCCACGCCGGAGTCTGAGAGGTGAGAGGAGCCCCCGGGGCTGAGGATTTTCCTCCTTCGCCACTAGACTAAACGTCTCGTGTCGCGCCACTGCTACAACTACCGTAGCAATCCAGATAGATATTTCAAAATCCAGACCGAACCGGTTTTTTCGTTGTAATTTTTTCATTATATATCATCTTCACAACATAAGGTAATATCGTTCAAATTTAGGGTTAAATACAATAAATAAGAAGTAATATCAAGGCAGGACAATATTATGGTATGTAAGTGACGAATGTGCGGCTAACAAAACAATGCTGAATCTTGTCTGTGCATTCGTGCAACGTCTGTGCGTGCGCGCATTCGCTCGGTGCAGTGCTGTGGGTTGCCTGCTATCGCCAATCTGTTCTTGAAAAGTGAATAATATTAGTCATTTCTCGGTTGGCAATATACATTCCCGATGCCGGCTGGAATTCGTCCGCCACCCCCCCCCCCCCCCCCCCCCCCTTCGCCCCGTGCGCCGCGCTCCGCCCCGGCGGCGGCGGCGACGGAGCGCGGAGGCAACGGCGAGCGTGACGTGTGTTTGCACTGCGCTCGGAAAATCTATTTCTAAAATGGAATTACTTCGGAAAAGGTGCGGGAAAGCTCCGGCACTATTAATACTTCCGGGAAATTCCTCCTTCAGAAGGAAATCACCTCCGCCAATCCGAGTGTGAAGTATCTCTTCTTGGCTGTACGTGAGTATTGGAAGGGTAGGGACCTATTCAATTGAGCTGCATCAACTTCAAATCGGGTTCTCTGAATAGCTGATAGACGAAGCGGTATTTCGGCGTCTCTGCCCAACAATATGGCTCAGATAAAAGCGCTCGGAGAGTTCTGGAATGTGGGGAAATCGAACGCTCAACTTGGAGCTCAATGTGGTTCAACCCTTCACTGTAAGTATATAATAACAGGCGAATAGGTGAAGAATAGCGATTCAATTCCAACAAACACAATACTAAAACCTCCTTTTTTCATACCTGGATGCAGAAGTATGTATGTATAATTATTTGTATATTATATTTTAAATTTAATAATTTATATGCATTCACACAAGTATAACTTTTATTCAAGCATGTACCTACTTCATGTATTACATACATATTCTTTAGAAGGAAAACGGAATGTGGGAAGACCACCCGCCAGGTGATATGAGAAGGCGACCTCAAATATGTTGGCGGAAAGCAGTGGTTTCGTACCGCTGAAGGCCGGGAGGTCTGGAGGAAAATCGGAGAGGCTCATGTCCAGCAGTGGACGCATACACGCTGACTTACTGACTGAGTTATTATTAATTATTTTATCCTCAATTCTCACCCTCAACTCTTTTGCTACTACCTACTTACTTTAACACTATATTAATCGATTCTCAAACATCTAAAGATTGACTGGAAGAAACTCTAAAACAGATAAGTCCACGTGCATAATAAAGTATTTATGTAGAACTCGTTTGTAGTTTATTATACATATTTCTTTACAGTCTATATAATACATTTCCACAAACTATTCTTTTTCGCCTGCATTTACTTCTCCCAAATCCCAAAGCTTAGTTAGAATAAAATGCCTCGCGGCATTAAGCTCGTCGGTTGCGCATAATTTGTATAAATTTGTGTTCAATAAAGAATATATACATACATACGTACATACATTTGCACCACCACATTGCACGCTTTGTTTTAATGTGCTTAATTCTGTAAATTTTTTCTTGGAGTAATTAGCTGGAGCATTCCCTTAGCGGGCAGGATAGGTGTTAGTTTTCAACGAGCGTAGAATGGATGGTATTTACCCACGATTCTATCTCTTCTGTCGTCTCTATCGGCCCTGGTGCTTCACCATTGCCTAGTCTGTCTCGTACGCCGCCAAAGAATTTGGCTTTGTCCGTTTTCCTTGGGAACCTCAGCTACACATATGTACTCGTGTTTTGTACCCATTTTCATGAAATACTCATAATTCACAATCAATAATAGTGTATAATACTCTCAACTCACATGACGGTTAAAGCGCCTTTAAAAAAGAAACAGCTAAAGATTAAATGTGGAAACGAAAACGAAACGGTATGCATACGGTGTCTGAGCCCTGAGGAGCTCAACGCGCTCACAGCCGTTCGTTAGCGGAAGATGTTCCGAAAAGATCCTTAAATGACAACATACAAGTAGCCGAGAGTAAACGACGCGGTCGGTTCCTTCCTAGACGTTGCATCTTCTGCTGAATTGCCAAATCAATCAATTGCGCTTCAGGTGCTTCGTGATTGTACAGTTCGTCGATCTCACGGAATAAGAATATTCATTTTGAACAAATTGTAGATAAATGAATTGGTGTGGCGATGATGGCAATAAATTAAATAATGACATCTCTTTTGCTATACACTTAATTAATAGGTACTCTCTCGCTACTCGGTGCGGGAACGATCTGCCACCCCCACTGAAAATCATAAGGCATTCTAATGCATTTAAAAAACATTATAAAGTCCATTTATTTATTGCTCAAAGTTTCAAATAGGTAATCATTCGACTCACATCATTACACCAAGAAACTGACTCAACTATACTTTCTTCCTCTCAACAGCCCTCCTTCACATTACTGTTCTCACAGATAGTTTTTATTTATTTTTTTCCTTTTTTTTTATTCATTTATTATTTAATTATCTTTTTTTATTTTTATTTTGTTTTGTTTGTTTACAATATAACATTTTAATGTTTTATTTCTTTTATACTTATGATAAAATTTTGATATATGTATATATGTATATCTTATTCGTGTTGCACAATGATTGTTTTCTTTTTATTATTATCATTTCTTTTTCCCCTATAATATTTATCTATCTGTGACCTGACACAATAAATCAAAATCAGGCTGGACATAAAATCAGCGACGAAAGTCACAAGCTGCGTCCAGACCTTTGTTCGGCAAAGATACATATCTTAATTTTTTTTATTTATTTATTATTAGTTTATTATCCTTAATCTAAGTTTTTATTCCGCTCTGTGTAAATTTTTTAATATTTTTTTACACGTGTCTTTTATGGCCTAATTTTTTATTTTATTTTTTATTATTGCTTAGTTTAGTTTTAATGTTTTACACATTAAAATTGTGGTAATTTTAAGACGTATCTTATCTATTTTTAAGTTATGTATCTGAGCCAACAATAAATATATTTCATTTAATTTCATTTCAATAGGTCTCTGTAGTCAGAACTCTCAGTAATATGGTTAAATCTTGCTCTCAGTGTGTATTTTTCACTTTTCGATAAACTGTAAGCGATGTTATTATGTGTATAGTCACTAAAATACTTTTAACAATATATATAAAAAATAAATACCCTGCAAAGTTTCTTGCCGGTTCTTCTTCATCGGTGACATCGAACCGGATAAAACAAATTGTGACAAGTTCGAGCGTAGTCTAACTGCCATAAGAATGCTCAATAAACAATAAATAATATAGGTGCCAATAGATAACACAACTTGCTTCTGTGGCAGTGCGTTTAAAATAAATAGAAGAATTAGAATCAGAACTGAACAAACCATTGGTCCAGTTCTCACACTATTTCAATGTTAATGTTATTTTACGTTCTCAATTAAATCCAACTTTGACCGCATTGCAATGTAGCATAAATTAATAAATTAATTTCCAGTAAATCACTAACAAAGAAACGGAGTTCTTGGAACGTCGTGATCAATTTGATATTTGCAGAATATAGGTACACAGAAAAGCGCTTAGCGACATTCAAGAGGACAATGGCGATGTCGCATTCACGTGAAAACCACCCGGGCATTCTTCTTCCAGCTTTGTACCTATTCTGTAAAAATAAATGTTTCATACACTTCGTTGCAGAAATGCACTGTAAGCTCGTTAGCGGCAGCGTAGACTCCCGGACCATTATTGTGTCTTTGAATCTAAGACTGTTGACAGAAAATACCTACACGAGTTGGCTTGTTATTTTTCATGAGACAGCATTCGCCGTCTTTTACCAAGTTCATACACAGCTAAAGTAGACAAATCCTCACCACAAACCGACGTATGAACGAAGTACAAATAGCACTCTAAACAAATGTTGTACTTACTTACAAGAGATCTAAACCCTAATGTACAAATAAAGTGGTTACATCAAACGATTACTTGGGGGCGGGAGAAAAGACCTCGCTTCAAATTATTCAAGAGAAGCACTTCTCCAATTCGCACACATCTTGCGAGATGTTTTCGTCTGCGTCTCGTCGACTAGCCGTGTGGGTGGAGGCGCGGTGAGGGCCAGGGCTGGGGGAGGGGGGGGGGGGGAGGATATGGGACTTTACAACCTGTTGGCGGTGTGCGTGCGTGCAGCAGCCGACGACACCCGATACGACGGCACGATCCACAGACTTCGCACTTAAAATTCTGACCAAAACTAAACATAAAAAAAGTTTTACCTATTGGAACACGGTCGGAAATATCTAATACAGCCCTCGGATAGACGGACGGACGGACAGACAGAAAGACAGACAGACGGCGGCGCGGCGCGGCGTAGGCTTAGTAATAGGCTTGCGTACGGGATACGGAAACCTAAAAATGAATAATGCGCCAAATCATAAATAAAGAGGTTTGATACCTGAAGCATTATTTCATCGATATGAAGACCCATTAAATTTAAATACTTTGTAGTTTTTCTGCATCAGCAGTTGATAGCAGAATACCCACACTTGCACATAAACATAAATGACAATACAACAATCCTTGTTGACTAAATAGTTGTACCGTAGCAAACGCCTAATCAATCAAGAAACTGCCACACAAACAAACTAATCATCTTGTCCCGCCCGCGCCTGACTCGCCATGGGCGGCGGCGCCGGGGGAGCGCGGCGTGGGGCAGCCGGGGCGGCCGCGGGCTGGCGGAGGTGGGCGGCGGCGGCGGAGGCGGGACGGGATGCAGGGACGGAATGGTCAACATTTCATCCTGCTCCGTCGAAGGAGAATTCCTAACACTTCAGACGCACTCGAAAAGTAGCGGGCAAAGTTGAGATAAAAAAATCACATATTATTTGATATTTAACGAATTCCACCTTTGGAATTACATTTCCATATCCATCGTTATGCTATAACATTTTGCTATAAATTTCATCTTCTGCATCACAGAGTGGGTAGGTATATGGAAGCTAAGAAAGCCGGAGGTAAGTTTTACAGCCTGTACTGTAGTCCTATACGGCTTTACCGTCACAGGCGTGGCTTAGCGTACGTAGCTTGACTGCTGCGGCAATGTTGCGTACACTCAGCGAGCGCATAAAAAACTTATTTTCCGCCCGGATGATCGATAGTGGGCGCGGGCGCGGGGGGGGGGGGGGGGAATAAAGCAAGGCGGGCGAAGCCTCTGAGATAGATTGCCCGCTAGTAATATGACGGGCCGACGAGGATTTTCGGATAAACCCACAAGAATAATATTCATGTTCGACTTAATAAAAATCACTCTATAGTGCCTGCGTTACCATAACATCGGTCGAGAAAATATCATGAAAGTTGGCAGCGAAAAACTTCATAATACGAACAATACTTTATGACATATTCTTACTTGCATGTGCAATCTATTAACGAACGAGTATGAGAATCTAGGTCTAGTCCGGATGGAACCCATAAAAATATTTATTTTCGGAAGAGAATATCTTACTTACTTTATACTTTGCTAAACTTGGCGTGGTGGTTGGTATTGTGCTGTTATTTACAAGAGTACAAGCAGCACAACACTGATTACCCCGATTGTCGGGATACAGCGTGTGGTATGTAATATACCGTTTCAGCTTAAGTACATAGTTTTCTTTGTACGAGCACTTACTGTAACAAAAAAGGCGTCCGACCCAAACCCCCGACCCTTAAAAAGTAAAAAATAATTGGATTTTTAAATTTGTGATTAAACTTTTATTTCAATCTTTTAAAAAAAAACCGCAAGCAAATCGGTCCACTTTTTAATAATTAATTTTTTGATTACTTAATTACTTGATTACAAACATAGCTAAGAAGAACCATCCCGATTAAACCAGCTTTCTAATAAAAAAAACGCATCCAAATCGGTCCATCCGTTTGGGAGCTACCTTGCCACAGACAGGCACACCCATACACCCATACACACATACAAACATAAACACATACACACAAACTTTAAACTTATAACACCCCTCTTTTTGCGTCGGGGGTTAAAAATATGTTTAATAATAGCAGTAAATAGCGTAATAGCACACTCGGTATCGTGTCATGCGCCTATGTAGGCAAGGATATTGCGCCTATAAGTGAAATTGTAACCTGTAACTTACAAAACATAACTATTACATTTCTTTAAAAAAAAATTAACAACCTCGTCAGACTCACAAAACGTTGAGCCCTTCTAATGGTACACTTTTCTTGGGGGAAGTGAAAGTTCATATGACAACATTCTAAAGATGTATTAGTACTTTCAGAGTCGGAGCTGACCGTGCACGATCACCATTACAAGCTTTAGATTTCTAGAACCAGCTCCCGCCTCGCTCCAGGCCGCTGGCCCTCTCTCCTTCATCCGAATAATTCCTCCCTCGCGTGCCGACTGACGATGAACGCCGCTGGAAGGTTTATTTTATCGTCCTGTAATTCCGTTGGAGCCTGGAACGTGTTTTCGGTGCGATTGTCTACACAGGTGGAAATCTTCAAGGAAAACGGGTAATGAGAAAAGTTCCCGGGAAAGTCGTTCATATCTTAAATGTGTCGGCGGATGTCGCCGCCGTGGGAGCGCTCATCTTGAAAATAGGATTATATTTTACAAATCTCTGCTTGCTGGAGTATCCGGAAGACTTCAGAATGAATGAACGAATATTCTTGCACAATCATACAAACTGTAACCTAATTCATACATACATACATACATACATACCACACGCTGTATCCCGACAATCGGGGTAAGCAGAGTAGTCAGTGTTGTGCTGCAAGTAATCTTGTAAATTACAGCACAACGGCGACCACCACATTTAGCAAAGTATTAGGACAAGTGATTGTTATCTTCAAGCAGCAAGTAACGAATGCTTGTATCCGTCCGTACCACCATGTAATTGGCGGGTTTTATTATTTGTGTTTTTTTTTTACTTTAAAGTTTGCAGTAGAGTCACACCAACTTTGAAGCTTGCATGTACCTATTACCGTTTTCACCATGTTCGAGAGAGCAAAAACAAACAAAAAAACCATTGAACCACCGACTAGTTTTTGGAACATTTGTTGTGATTACATAATAATTACAATATATGTTCCGACCTAGACAAGACCAAACAGTGAACACATACCTACCAGCTGTGAAAATGTATTTCGTATTTTCACAAATATGTCGTCTATACCGAATGCATTTTCGGAAACTTTTTTTTTTTTTTTTTATGGAAACTTACACGGTTGGCTTACATCACCTACAACATCCATGATGTCAGCCCATAACACCGGGTGAACTTGGTGCCACGTCAGTGCCTCCCCTCGGTCGTGCCGGCTACACTGAACTGGACGGAAAACACAAACTATTTACATAGCCGTTTCGACCGACCTTTCATTCAGTGCGGTGGTACCAACCCGGGCGGGTTAAACCCTACCACCTAGTATAAGTATAATATATAAGAAGGGAGTCATATCCCTTAATCGCCTTTTACGACATACACGGGGAGAGATGCAGTGGGGCTATTCTTTTAAAGTACCGGCCCCACACGGTACGAGTGTGGGCAACGACAACTATGTCAAACTCAGCTTTTTCCCTCCCATACTATTTCAGACAACTCACCAACACGTCTGTTCTATCTACACGCGGGCAAACGTTTTGAAACAATGTGTATTGGATTTCAGCAGGAGATCTTTCCCCCCCCCCCCCCCCCCCCCCCCCCCCTCGCCCCCGCCACTCCCCGTACCGCGGCGCGGCAGTCGGCGGCACGAGATTGAGTGGCGAGTAGCAATCGGTGTATTTATTTAACCCAAATTGTACTTCCGCCAACTTCGCAATATTGCTTTTATCTTTTAACTTATTTTTCGAACGCTTCCAGAATTCGGCCAGCCACCACCACTTCGACTTCTGACGAAAATAATATTGTTCTGTTTGTAGAATGGTAAGTATGTCGCGTAAAATGGTACCTATCTAAGCTAGCTTTAGATTGCGTTACATACAATTAGTTAGTAGTATTGGCCTAAAGTCTAGACTCTAGACTCTAGCTAGATAAGTCAGATATCAGCTGAATATTAACATAAAAAGCCCCATTTTATTTTTATTTTTTTTTCATTGATCACCAACCACTTTAGATTTTCCGTGATTTTAAAGTTAGCTGCAATTTAACTTTTTTGAATCAGTGCGGCGACAAAACCCCAGGTTGACTTATCTGTAAATCCATGTCTTCAGGTAATGCTCCAAATGCTCCAATTCAACAGTAACAAGCGAACATTCCAGCAGCTAACGGCAGATACGGTCAGCACAACAATACAGATGACTATAATGATAAGATTGTGTTGTGATGTGATTATGCTCACGAGGCCGTTCGTAAGAGTTTATCTCAGATTCTCGCTCACTCCGCCCGAGGCATCTACGATTTTACTCCACGATTTGTAATCTTGTGCTAAATTTACCCGAAATTGAAAGAAAATGCTCAAGAAATGAACATTACTTTTGTATTGAGTGAGTGATACAAAATGCTACCTATACTCTACTTGTTTAGTGAGATTTAGTGAGTAAAACTGCACCACTCGACAAGAAGTGAAGAGAGAAAATACACTGTGAAAACATGTAGTTATTAGGAGGGTACGGAGATTGTGATTCATTCATTAGTTCAAAATAGTTTTTTTTATGGAAACTGACACGGTTGGCGACATCACCTACAACATCCGTGATGTCAGCCCATAAGACCGGGTGAACTTGGTGCCATGTCAGTGCTTCCCACAGATCAGAGAGCTTCCCTTCGGTCGTGCCGGCTACACTGAACTGGACGGAAAACACAAACTATTTACATAGCCGCTTCGACCGACCTTTTATTCAGCGCGGTGGTACCACCCCGGGCGGGTTAAACCCAACCACCTAGTAATATAAGAAGGGAGTCATATCCCTTAGTCGCCTTTTACGACATACACGGGGAGAGATGCAGTGGGGCTATTCTTTTAAAGTACCGGCCCCACACGGTACAATACCGGCCCCACACGGTGAAGAAAGCATAGGATTGTAAAACTGCACACTACTCCACCACTATCTGACACTCGTTCGCTGCAAACCATTACTAATAGTGTCCTTATAATGGGTGAGCTGGAAGAGATTGCCACAGGGCAATAAACTCACCCATTGGAACCTAAAATGTGTATTCTGTTTTTATAGTTTTTCTTCAAAATAGTTATGTAGATGTATTTTGTGTTACTGTTATGTGTTTCTTCTTCATTCAATAAACGGTTATAGGTGTTTATATTTTTGTATAGGTAGTTGATTAATTTTCTTTATATTATATTCTATTTTTTTCAACTTTTCATAAATTGCTTGATACAACATTTCGTGTCATAAACAGTTATGTTATATTATGTTCTTCAGATCTATTTTCGATTTAGTATTAAAAACTGTAGCTATATAAACATTAATTACTATTACTGTTGGTAGGTAGGTATCACTTCAGTCTGATCTTCAACTCCTGCCAAACCTAACGATTGTTCAAGTTTCTTCAGTCGAATACTTGTGTGTGAGATAACTGTGTTCGTTGAAAGTGAGTGTGTGTGTGTAACATAAGTTTCAAATCAATTCCATAATAGTTTCAAATTACGAACGGCGGCGGCGGCGGCGGCGCGCGGCGTAACGAGCCTGCTGTCCCAAAAATGGTTCCGTATCTCCATCGACCGTATCGGAATCGGCGTTACAGAACCGTGCTCGCATAGTGTCGGCGACACGGGTCACGGCCGATAACGCGACGGGCAAAGACCTTTATTTAATTTTACTAATGGCCACCGCTACCGTGCATGCGTTGTCTGACACGCGGTGGGGTTGTGTGGGGTCAGTGGGATGGTTGCTCATATTGCCGCCTGTAAAATGAGCAACCCAGTACAGGTAGTATATTTTCAGGTAGGTATGACGGGGCGGGTTGCGCACTAACTCCTTTCCTAGGTCACTACATGTGTTCAGCGCGTAGACGTGCGAGTTTGTGCGACAGGGACGAGACAAGTAATAATAATAATTCTGTAGAAATTGTGTATGCGTAAACATCTACACAAAGACTCCGAGAATTTTTCGTGGCTGGAGTGAATTGCAATTTTGTAATGGTAACAGTAACAGTGACTCGCGAGTGAAACATAATATCATCATAACCATTTTTTGCTCGATACTATTCTTACGATACTAATATCACTATTTATTGTCAATTGACTTATCCTGAGTGTGCGTTGTCATCAAATGGAAATATGTTTTAAATAAATAAATAAATAAATAAACCGTGAGTCCAGGCACTTTTGTTTAATTATTACCTCGGTGTTATTGCTTACATTGAAACAGGGATGCGATTGATCCATTGTTGACGGACACGAAGGACAGTGTTGCTGCTTGCATTGCAACGTACGTGCGACACTGAGGAAGACGACGCACTGGCCGGGGCGGGGCGAGGCGGGATTGGAAGGATGAGGACCGGACGTGTCGAGAGCCGCCGTCTCCGCCGCCGTGCAAGTGATGAACGATCTCTTTCATCTCCCGCTCTTCTGTCTACAGACTGTCCTGTGTGATATTCGTCATTTCGATATATTCGAAGCATTAATAAATATAAAATTGAAATTCCGATAAATCAAGTATTTTTTTATGTAAACCAAAATGGGTGGCTGTGTCGAGAGACCAATGGTACAGTCGACAGAGCCAAAAACCCCTCTCCTCGTGAAACCACGCTCAGTGAGGCGCCATACCAGCAGATTTGCGGACTGTGGCTGTCTATCCAGTTGATACGACGTTTAAAGACACCCAGGTTTTAAAAGGATTCGGGAAACACTTTTAAGTAAAACGTTGTTCATAGTGAATTCCTCTTCTAATGTGTCAATAAACAAAAATAATTATGCACAATCGACAAATATCATTTACTCTCACGTATCAAAGTTTTCCAAACGATGTTCACACCTGATACACTTTACTTCTTTGTAATAGAACTTTCAGTAAAATTGTTAATCTTGCTCTCAAGCTGTGCTTGTGTAGGCGATGTTATTATTTGGCTAGTCAGTCACTAAAATACTTTGTAATAATAGGTCGAAAAAAAATTCGAAGTCTTGCCGGTACTTCTCCGTGCCTGTAATCGAACCGGATAGAACAAATTGTGACAAGTTCGAGTGCAGTCTGACAGCCATACAGCCATATGAATGACCAATAAACAATACAGTACTCTGAAAATTTCAATATTAGTTGCACAGATTCTCCATAATTAAACGATCCAAGATGTAATAAGGCTGAAAATTTTGATGGACTAGGTAAGGTTGTATTATTGTATTATTTATATATAACATATAAAACAGGATGAGATTTCAGTAATGGGATATTTATATGAATTTTTCTTGAGTAAAAGAAAATACCGTGATTGAAACCGGTTGATATTTTTCGCTGAGTAAGCGGGCTGAGTTAGGGTACGGGGAACTACAACACCCATGAGATCTTTGGGTACGAACTGATGAATGTGGAAATAGTGCAGTATACTGACTCCGTTGCATGTTACCCAATTCAGATGGTGTCTGTCGTCGTTAACTTTAAACCAGCGCAGCCAAGACGCAAGCTTGTGCCTTCTCTACTAAGGCTGATCCGTTTCCTCTCCAAGCCACTTTTCAGGGCAGCCAAGTCCCCAACGATGGTAGTCTGGGCGTCCTGGGTATGGAGGTGTCCAGGGACGTTGGGTTTCGATCGTTCATAGAGTCCAAGGCGAAACTAGCGTCTCGAAAATTAGGGATCCTTTACCGATGTCGGCGATTTTTCACGCCGGTCCAAATGCTTACCCTCTACAAAGCACAAGTAAGACCGGTGACGGAATCATCACCGCAGTCATCTATGGGAGGGTTCCTCTGAGTACCTTCTTTCAGCCTTGGATTCTATTCAGCGACGAGCCATTCGCCTCATTGGTGACTCTGTACTCACAAAGGACCTTCAACCTCTAAAGCACAGACGTATCGTTGGGTCATTGAGCCTGTTTTATCGGTACTACTATGGTCACTGCTCTGACGAACTTGCTTCCCTTATCCCTCCTCCTCCTTTTCGCCATCGCCAAACCCGCCATACTCTCGCGGAACACCCCTTTATAGTCGACAGAAGAGTTCTTCGAACTGCACGATTATCTAAATCGTTCTTGTGCCGCACTGCAAAGGTGTGGAACGGGCTCCCAGGGAATATCTTCCCCCACTCCTACAATCCACGGATCTTCAAATTGCGGGTTAATAGCCTTTCCCAAGCAACATTTAGTCCACCTCCAAGCCGGACTGGCACCTCCTCGGGGGTGAAATTGGCTGCGCCTGAGGTTGCGACCTCGGGCAGAGCCACCCAGTTCGGTAGCAATAAAAAAAATCTACATGAAGATAGCTTAAGTTCTAATTTAACGAACGTAGATCTCATTTGTATAGGACGAGCGAAGTCGCCGGCTGAAGCTACTAAACATTAAGTACGTACTCAAAGATAGCAAAGAATAATATTCATATTGCGACCCTTATCTGTAATTAAAATGATAAAAAAAGTTTATCCTGCGTCGGAGCTCAGCGTCCTGTATAAATTGGGATAATGAAAGAAAAAAACTCCCAAGACAAACTGAATGAACCTGCCCGGAGGGGGAGCGGTAGCGCGGTTGGCAGCGCGGGGGAGGCAGAAGGAGGGGGGGACAACGACCTGTGTCTGGCTGGGCATGTCAGTGACGGCGCGCCAGGAGGGACTGCCGAACCAACCGAACGCAGCCGAAGTAGGACGAGCGAGGTCGCTGGTGTCTGGTGTGTGTGACACGGCACCACGCCGGCCGCCGCACCGCCGCGCCGCCTCCACACGTTGTCATCTGTGCCGCCGCACCACACACCGCCGCCGCCACCGACCGCCACCGCTGCCACATCGCCGCCACACCGCCGACACCTGCGTTGTGGCGGCGCGGCGGTGGTGGCGGCGTGACCACTGCGTAAAGAGCGTTTGTCCGATCGCGCTGGTAGCATGCTCTGTTGTCTGGTGGCTATACTCAAGGACTAGAAACGGAGTCCTCAGATCATTTACTGATCTGAAAACTGTACCAACCTTGAGGGGAATAAAAAGATACATTCTTCTGTAAATTTTTCAGAAAAAAAATAACAATGTTTTGCATATACCTAAGTACTCTTTCCAAACTTCATTAATAGATACGAGCACTAGACACACTAGACGCACACGATACATCCACGATCCCAGACAGTGCGCATTTAATACGCAGCCACAGCTGACCTAATCTAGTTGATAGTGTTAACGTCAATTCGGGCTCTTTGTAGTCTAACGACTGATAAATGATAAATACATTAGGTATTACCTATACAATAATCGTGATAAACAAGACGCAATAATATATCCATTTACATACATACATACGGCGTGTTGGACATAGGTACATACCACGCGCTGTATTCCAACAATCGGGGTAAGCAGAGTAATCGATGTACAAACTCTGGTAAATTACAGCACAACACCGACGAAAAAATCAACCAGCAAGTAGGTAAACACGAAAACCGACCTGCTACATGAGCATAAGGATGTGATGTAGAGCAGAATTGGCCGGACGGAGGTAGGATGTGATGTAGAGCAGAATTGGGCGGACGGAGGTAGGATGTGATGTAGAGCAGAATTGGCCGGACGGAGGTAGGATGTGATGTAGAGCAGAATTGGCCTGACGGAGGTAGGATGTGATGTAGAGCAGAATTGGCCGGACGGAGGTAGGATGTGATGTAGAGCAGAATTGGGCGGACGGAGGTAGGATGTGATGTAGAGCAGAATTGGCCTGACGGAGGTAGGATGTGATGTAGAGCAGAATTGGCCGGACGGAGGTAGGATGTGATGTAGAGCAGAATTGGCCTGACGGAGGTAGGATGTGATGTAGAGCAGAATTGGCCTGACGGAGGTAGGATGTGATGTAGAGCAGAATTGGCCGGACGGAGGTAGGATGTGATGTAGAGCAGAATTGCCCGGACGGAGGGTAGGATGTGATGTAGAGCAGATTTGGCCGGATGAAGGTAGTATGTGATGTAGAGTAGAGTAGAATTGGCCGGACCGAGGTAGAAAGTGATGTAGAGTAGAATTGGCCAGACGGAGGTAGGATGTGATGTAGAGTAGAATTGGCCGGACGGAGGTAGGATGTGATGTAGAGCAGAATTGGCGCGACGGAGGGTAGGATGTGATGTAGAGCAGAATTGGCCTGATGGAGGTAGGATGTGATGTAGAACAGAACTGCCGGACGGAGGTAGGATGTGATGTAGAGTAAAGTAGAATTGGCCGGACGGAGGTAGGATGTGATGTAGAGCAGAACTGCCGGACGGAGGTAGGATGTGATGTAGAGTAAAGTAGAATTGGCCGGACGGAGGTAGGATGTGATGTAGAGCAGAACTGCCGGACGGAGGTAGGATGTGATGTAGAGTAAAGTAGAATTGGCCGGACGGAGGTAGGATGTGATGTAGAGCAGAATTGGCCGGACGGAGGTAGGATGTGATGTAGAGCAGAATTGGGCGGACGGAGGTAGGATGTGATGTAGAGCAGAATTGGCCTGACGGAGGTAGGATGTGATGTAGAGCAGAATTGGCCGGACGGAGGTAGGATGTGATGTAGAGCAGAATTGGCCTGACGGAGGTAGGATGTGATGTAGAGCAGAATTGGCCTGACGGAGGTAGGATGTGATGTAGAGCAGAATTGGCCGGACGGAGGTAGGATGTGATGTAGAGCAGAATTGCCCGGACGGAGGGTAGGATGTGATGTAGAGCAGATTTGGCCGGATGAAGGTAGTATGTGATGTAGAGTAGAGTAGAATTGGCCGGACCGAGGTAGAAAGTGATGTAGAGTAGAATTGGCCAGACGGAGGTAGGATGTGATGTAGAGTAGAATTGGCCGGACGGAGGTAGGATGTGATGTAGAGCAGAATTGGCGCGACGGAGGGTAGGATGTGATGTAGAGCAGAATTGGCCTGATGGAGGTAGGATGTGATGTAGAACAGAACTGCCGGACGGAGGTAGGATGTGATGTAGAGTAAAGTAGAATTGGCCGGACGGAGGTAGGATGTGATGTAGAGCAGAACTGCCGGACGGAGGTAGGATGTGATGTAGAGTAAAGTAGAATTGGCCGGACGGAGGTAGGATGTGATGTAGAGCAGAATTGGCCGGACGGAGATAGGATGTGATGTAGAGCAGAATTGGCCGGACGGAAGTAGGATGTGATGTAGAGCAGAATTGGCCGGACGGAGGTAGTATGTGATGTAGAGCAGAATTGGCCGGACGGAGGTAGGATGTGAGTAGAGCAGAATTGGCCGGACGGAGGTAGGATGTGATGTAGAGAGGATTGGTCGGACGGAGGTAGGATTTGATGTAAAGTAGAGTAGAATTGGCCGGACGGAGGTAGGATGTGAAGTAGTAGAGTACAGTAAAATTTAGATTGCACATCATGACCACCATACCACTCTCGATCTCAGCTCGGTCGTTCGTATCCATTGCAAACCACAAACTGTTAAACATTTCCATAAATTCATAAGTTTGCCATAATGTTTAAATTTCTAACTCTAGTTTAGCGACTGCTAATGCGTGCTCATTCGTGGCCGTATTCACCACCTTCGGTTAAGTCTCGTCCGAGAGATACCTCTGATAGGAGTTAACTTTTAGTCAAAGGAGATGAAATCGGCCAATAATCTCACTTTGTGAGAGAATAAAAATCAAAAAATTTGCGTCACGAAAGTTCCATCCGTCGTCAGTCTGGCAGGATTACAGTACGTATGTACTTACGCTTACAGTACGTAAGCTTCTAACCGTTATTCTACTGCAGGGCCGTCAAGGAAGATAGTAAGATAAATAGGAATAAAATCTATTAAATCGAAGTACCTTAAGATTTCGTCATTCCAAAAGCGTGGCGGAACTGGAATGGAAAGTCACGTAGTTCGTTATTAATAGAAGATTCAAGTGGGATAAGTAAAGATATCGCTCGCTATCTGTCGGTAGCGCGTAGCGTTGCCTCGCTCCGCGCTCCACATTCAGCCAATCGATCATATTTTTATTTCGGTTTCAAGTATTTTTAATCACTAGGTCGAGTATTTTACAGTCTCGATACTACAGTCGTCTAATGATCTAAATACTTATGTACATGTCAATATTTTTAGGGTTTGGAGTAATTTTTAGGATTTCGTAATAACGCTTTGAACCCTGTGCTAGCATCAAATAGACATTTGTAAATTGACTTTGAAAGACGTGAAGTGCAGAACTTTTTATTGGTTAGGCGTGGTTTTGTTTCACAAACACAACACTAATTAATCATTACGCTTTACTTTTAAACCGGTAAACCCACACGATGCGATGGATGACACGAATCGTACTCGTGTATAAGAAGAGATCAACTCCCTCAAGGTCCATCCGTCCTCGCTTTCGTCGACTCGCCCCGTCTGCCCATTCCAACGTCAGCAGCCAGTGGCGGACAGAGCGCTGTGACGTCATGACAGTGCTAATCGGTTCTGTTTACATCCTTCCGACACGGCTTACAGTCGGTCGGCCGCATCGCCGCCGCGCCGCCGCCATCACGACATGACTCCGGCCGGGAGCGCTACGTACGAGCGACAGACAACTACACCCGCCCATGTCAGACCATTACAACTTGTTCTGTCGGAACCATTGACATATATCTATAGAGTGGCCCTTCCAATACATCACTCCCGAAAAAGTTTTCTCGGCCAAAGGATCTTACAAGATCCTTTCATAAGACAGCCGCTTCACAAGGCTTCTCACAAGGGCGTTGAGCGCACGTCTGTGCCGAACGTTAGTGTGGAGAGAGAGCGAGAAAGAATGAAGTAGTGTTTTGTGCAAGAGTGACAGATAGTTGACAAACGGTGTTGCTTATTTCGCCTTTGCATCTTGTCGCGTGTTCAGCCGAATTTAATGTCGACCGCGCCGATGGAAGTCGCGCCCTGAGCGCCGCGCGCGGTGACGCATTGGTGTAAACTGTGTGCTTGTGTGTGTGTAACTCACTTATCGTCTCGTATCCATAAATACGCTAGTGAAGAAGGTTGTCACATTCACAGAATGAGATGGTTTTTAATGTGATCGGTTGAATGTATTCGTGATCGCAATATTGCATGTGAAGGCACATACACTTGTTTACGGACAGTTAACATGCTTCATCGCGCTACACCGTTTCTATACCTATGTCTAATTCGGTGACTAGACCGGACAAGAAAACTAATTCGTATTCTATAAATTGTGTCCTATACTAGTGTGACATGACTTTGACACGCCCGTTATCTATATAGCCTCTTTAAATCTCTTTGGTCGTACTTGCTTCAGAAGGTGCAAAGAAATCCATACTCGGTGAAGTAATCTACGTAATTATTTTCTTCTGAACCTTCGATGACGACAACAACGACAACGTTTTAGCCAAGAATAAATCGATTACAATATTACGCAACGTGGAAAATTATTTCGTTCTGATTCAAGAATCTATTTGGTTGCGCTGCGCCGCCGCGCCACGCTTCTTCCGTTTCGTAATAATTTTTATATTAGCAGCCAATTTCTATTGCATCACAGTAAATCATAATTTCCAATCATTTTAGTAGTAATAGTTGTTCGTAGTAGTAGCTAAACTTTTGAAAATATCAAGTTGTTATATTTGTCAACAAGGTCGAGCTCCACAAGTCAATGATCAACAACATCCATTTATCCGGCAAAGTGTAACGTGAAATCTAGATCTCTAAAGCTATTTGACTGAATTACTGAAGGGACCAGTGCTCAATGTCATTGTGTCATCGAGCAATTTGATTAAATTATCTCGGGCGATCGTGCAAAATTTTTTTTTTCTGGAAACTGACACGGTTGGCTACATCATCTACAACATCCGTGATGTCAACCCATAACGCCGGGTGAAATTGGTGCCACGTCAGTGCTTCCCTTCGGTCGTGCCGGCTACACTGATCTGGACGGAAAACACAAACTATTTACATAGTCGTTTCGACCCACCTTTCATTCAGTGCGGTGGTACCAACCCGGGCGGGTTACACCCTACCACCTAGTAATATAAGAAGGGAATCATATCCCTTAGTCGCCTTTTACGACATACACGGGGAGAGATGCAGTGGGGCTATTCTTTTAAAGTACCGGCCCCACACGGTACAATGTTCGATATAGCGCCGCAACATCGGGCATTCCTAGCGATCCCGCGTGCGGCGTTCTCCTCACCCGCACAGCGCGCCCTCGAGTACAGGAATTAATTCAACTGTGAAGAGTTTATTGTTTGACCCGCGCCCGTCCTCCGACGCCGCTCTCCATCAATCCACTCCTACGCAGAAGTGATCTGAGAGGCCCTCCTCTGAGATCACTCGACGAGGACCTCACTTACTCTCCACCCTGTGTATTGCGGCAGTGTAATTGTACAATTTCACTCGGGATGAGTGTCTCTTCACTGAGAAAATCCTTTTTTTTTCTCTTCTCTGTCTTTGACCTCACTTTCTCGGTGAACTTTCTGAAGCACCTCTGAAGTTATTACATACATCTGCCGTTTGTGTGTTTGTTTGTTTACTTATAACTCAATAAGGGAAGCACTGACACTGAAAAAATCGAGAATGGCTGAATGGATTTTCTTGAATTCAGTCTGACATATCTCCGGATGGTCGCAGGATATTAATATAACAAATAACAACATCATGATGCAAACAGAGCCTTGACCGACCCAGCTATTAATGTTAATAGGACGTCGTCCCCATTCCACCTGCGCACCATGCGTACTGGGCAGGGGATGCAATCGACCTACCGAGGTTGGGCGCCAACCGGTTTTGTAGGTGTTTTATTCACGGAAGAACCGGGAAAATGTGGAACGCACTCCCTTCTCATCTATTTCCTCCCAAGTAAAGCCTGGGGTTATTCAAAAGGGGCGTGAAAAGGCTGTCTCCTGTCAGGCCGGCATGGCATTCGCGCAATCCCCTTGCATCACAGAATGTCCGTGGGCATCGTTGGATACCTACTTGTAGGCGGAAGGATGCCATATATCGCGCTCTCCATAAAAAAAAAATAAACATTCAACTTTGCGACATTGACAAAAGCAGTTGGGCATTCATTTCGTTCTTTGTTAGTTTTCTAAATTATCCTCAGATTAACAACAAAACGAACGAGACAAGCAAGAAAAAAATTTAACACATTTCCGGTCCCGGCCAACAAAGGCGCTCGTTCAAATACATACTATCTCACTCCATTTGATATGAATCGAGTCGAACCGGCCCGAGCCGGACGGGACTCATCTTTTTTTGTATTCTTGGAAGAGTAAATTATAATCACTAAGAGAAACAAGGTCTGACTGTTCATTTAAAGTTCATACAGTTATCGTGGTCATAGCATTAGTTACATTTATTACAACCATGTCCTCGAAATTGTTTCCACTTATAATATCGATCTATTAGCATTTAAACATTAATCGAATCGACAAAGTAATCCAACACCAATCACAGCAATGCTTTCTCACATTATAGACGGCGCGGTGGCAGCGCAGTGGTGCGCGAAGCATTTGAATTCCGATCCGATGCTCTGAGGTAATTAACCACACGATAACATAGGTAATACTGCGCTCCATCGCAGAGATGCTCGAGATCATCCGCATTGTGATCTTCTTCTTCGAATTCCACTGGAAAAGTAATTCGAAATGACGAATGGAAAAGTTTTCCATTCGTCATTTCCCATTTCATTAAGCCATTTGCCTGATCCATCAGCTCTTTGGTCCGTATAAAATTTTTGGCCCACTGATCTAATTCCATATCATGTGTTGGATACACTGAAACAAGCTAATAAAAATAGATTTAAAACAGTAAGCTTTTTGGTACTAATACCAAGTAACACTGTAAATTCTGGGAACTTGGGTGGAATAAAGAATGTTTACCCCGCTCCTATGTTCCGTCCCCTAAGTTATTTCTTTTCTCTCGTCGCGTCGCTCGTTGTCCCGGATATTACATGTGTCATTTTCGTGCTCCGTTTGTTGTTGTTCACATTCCTAACTAAGTGGTAGCTTAGAACTTACAGTCGGGTATTAGTAGTCAGTGCGTATTATTACTGGCACAATTTCAACATTGGACACACATTGTGCACCACTGGCCGAAGTAATTGAATAAAATAGGTACATAGCATTGCAACCCAGCCTCCCATCAGACACCGAGTAGCGTTTTATATGTCAAGCATTGCACAATCCAGCCTCCCATCAGACACCGAGTAGCGTTTTATATGTCAAGCATTGCAACCCAGCCTCCCATCAGACACCGAGTAGCGTTTTATATGTCAAGCATTGCAACCCAGCCTCTCATCAGACACCGAGTAGCGTTTTACATGTCAGTCAATACTCTATAACCATTACCATCGAGAGTCATTGTCGTAAGCGTGTTGTTCTGTGAGTGAATTGAAGGTTGAAGTAACATATTTATATAGTCCAGAACCTGAATTTGGACCTGTCCTGTCACACCTGCTGCACATGTGAGTAAACAATATGCGAAACGTGCAATTAGAAACCTCAACTGCGCCGGCTGAGTGCAGCGCACGCAATGAGACCGCAATCCTATAATAATTGTTCGCAACCCCAGTGCGCCGAACGCGATCACTAGCAAACTCGTACAGTGTGTCTACCATCTGGCTGCTGCTCGTTCGATTCACTTTATTAACTGCTTCCGTCATATAATGAGGAAGCTAACATCAAATTACTATAATTCTTATCACGAGTTGCTACAAATTAAACTTGACTCTGTGAGGCATTTAGATCGTTTCAGTGTACCTCACCGTACATAATCCTGAGTTGTATGCTCTTCCATTATCTATGCCATCTCTACAGATGGGTTTTAAAATTGATAGGATTGCATTTACATAATAAGATAATGTAGTTCTAAAGTGCGGTCGCGGAGCAGGAAGAATTTTGTCAATGACCTCTTTGACTAGGTACAGACCGACAGTGGTCACAAATATTTTTGTATTAAGTGCGAGTTTATATGAAATATTTGAAAGAGATAAAAATCTACTTACTTAATAGGAACCATAGACAACCACTTTGATTCGCTGCTCTGATCCTCCTTACGGCAATTGGACCTAAATAATATTCATTAGGCTGAAACTTTCAGAAAAACACCCAGAAGTGAATCCGAATTCTGAACAATGAAAGACAATAAGAGGAGTGGCGGCGCAGTTCGCGCAGCAGCACCTGAACGGGCTTCACCGCAGGCGGTGCGAGGTGCGGCTGCTTCGCCGGAAACCAAGAAGACTCAGACACGAAGCTCGTTAAAAGTTATCCTGGAGAGGCGTGGCTGAGAGGCGGCGGGGCGGGGCGGGGCGGGTTGAGAGGAACTTGTAGACAGACTACAATCCACTCATTACTACCAGGGATGTTGCGGATATTCGCATCCGCATCCGTAAATGCGGAGCATCCGCATTGATTTTGACATCCGCATCTGCATTCGCATCCGCATTAAATCGATGCGGAACTCATGCGGATGCGGATGTAGTGCAGGTTGAGACTTGAATGAAATTGGGCGGAGTCCGCGAGTGGCGCGCGCTGCAATTGACCAATAGGAAGGGAATATGCTGTGCGACGGTGCAGTGCAGTGCTGACGACTTTGTTTTCCATTATTATTGCGTCATTTCATTCCGTCACGTTTCGTGTATGCATGCGTGTCTAAACACGCGCGACGACGCGTCTTCTAAGTTGAATTTCCGACTCGAGTATTCCACTTCCACTGTATATAGTGCGGCGAAGTATAGTGTCGCAGAAGTGAATGTCTGAAAAGGCAGCCAAGTTACTTTTCATTAAATACAATAGCCCAATCTTGAAATTTTCTTACTAAAAATTGATTGATCAATAAAAGATAGCATAATCTCTTTTATTCAAGGACTTCAACTAACCGGCTCTTCAAGCAATCTTGTTAACATCCGCATCCGCATCCGCATCCGCGGATGTGAGCGTCCAAAAATCCGCATCTGCATCCGTATCCGCGGAGTCAAATAAATCGCATCCGCAACATCCCTGATGATTACTACGCACACCTTGCGCTCTGTAGGTGGCACGAAGCGATATCGTATAGACATGCCCACTGCCGCCGCTGTGTCCCTCTACTGTTGCGGCCCGGTGTGCGCTCTGACATGTCACATGACGGACGGTGCCCATTGCAGTGCCCACACCACCCAAATCGTATTGCCCTTCTACGGGTGCAGCTAATACCATCAATCTAAATATATCGATGTATATAATAAAAACTATTGTTCTCAAAACTAATCTAAAGCAACTTTAGAAATTATTCAGTTCAATCATGATCCGTAAAAATCATGCCCACAAAATGTTTAATACCTAAGCAATTTTAATTATCCTTTCTAAGTGCCCGCCCATACAACATATAACACAGACGAAGAGAGAACAAACAGATATCACATGAAATGCACTTAATTAAATTATATATAGATACATAACCGGGTTACTTGTGAAAATATTCTGCAGAGGACAGCACAATATCTAGCGTTAATTGTAGATTCTGCGCGGGGCAGAGGAAGCCTGCGGGTTTCACCGACACTGCGTGTACACATCGGGCAAATTCAACCATTACCTTCTATCTGCAGAAAAAAATATTTTAACATGTTGAAAATCTAGACTTATCTATTCTTAATGAAACTGTACATCTTTGTTGCGCGACCTGCTTGATGCGGAATCCACAAGGGAACGCTAGACCAAGCTTTAAGATTTAATTAGTAATACTCTGTCAGTACCTAGCTGCCTGCAAATGTATTGCGTCCTAATAGAAATGATATTTACTAAACAAATTTTCAATGTTTGACAATATGACGCCAGAAGCTAGCTAATTTTTAATTTTTCGTAAAAAAATTCGACTCGATAGTCCGCGTGTCATGACTATCGAGACGATTCCAACACCTCATAATATAATATTCAAATCATAGTTTAGGCTCTGTGATGAGTGGAAACGGAGTGTGCGTAGACCACCCGTCAGGTGGGACGACAACATCAAGTAAGTACGTCGGGGAAAAGCAGTGGTTCCGTATAGCTGAAGGCAGGGAGGACTGGAGGAAAATTGGAGAGGCGTATGTCCAGCAGTGGACGCATACACGCTGACTGATGATGAGTAAGCAACTACATGCTTACACTGTAGTCTGGAAACGGCAGTACCTACGTGATCTTCAGACTCCAGGCCCTCTTTAAGAAATAAATTATGTAATTAGGTTTTTTAGTACCGCTACCGGGCCGCCGACGTATTTCTTCAAATTTTTCGAACCGTTGCTTGCATTTTTCTAGTAGGTATGTCGCATACAAAGAGTTTGCAGCGACGTAATACAAACTCTTTGGTCGCATATTCCTGCGTTCAAACTGCGCTAAAAAAAATTAAATAAATAAATAAATAAAAACATAATAACAATAATAATTCAATCTACCACTGACTATACTCCGGCATTTGTATAGTCCGGAAACGAAGGAAGCACCTACTAAGGTAGGTACCGTCCGTGTTTTCTTTTAACGCTCATTTGGCGCCGTGCCACCAATAAAGTGTCTAACGTCGCCCATGAACATTCGGTCGTATGCGAGGTTTGCGAATGCCATGCCGGCCTGACAGGCCTATTCACTCCATCATGAAGTGCCGGGACTGCACTTGGGGGGAAATATATGGGCAGGGAGAGGGTTCCAGAGTTTACCGGTTCGGTATATAGAGGAAAGATCTTCATTCAAGCTGCCTCTTCTGGATTATAGGATACTAACGAAAGAAATTTATGGAGCGAATGTGAGTGAAAGAGCCGGGAAGGGTCGCCCTAGGCCCTAGACGCACGTACCTAGACCAGATCGGGCATGTGCTCGAAAAGGGTCACGTGAGTAGTACCCGTAACCAAGAGTGGAAAAGACGGCAGAGGTGTGTCAGTCAGGATCGTGGCACGTTCAGATCCGTTGTCTCTGCCTACCCCACTGGGAAACAGGCGTGACGCTATGTATGTACTTATGCAATACACATAATGTACTTACAATATTTATCTAATACATCATCTTACGTCACTTCTTTCACTTTTAACATTCAACGTTTCGCTAAAACGGAAATATCGTGTTACCCGCTCCCCGATGGAGTTATTTATGCAACGAAACTACAGCCCAAGCTCACGCTGCTGCTTGGCTCAATAAATCAAGGCAAATTAAAAAGAAAACGCCTAAGTAAAAGCAAATTACGATACCTCGTCCGAGGGCAGTGTGCGCTCACACGCGACGCTCCAGATTCCCGCTGCGCCGATATTGCGACGCGATGCGACGCGACGACGCGCCACCTCCGTCGCCCCGCCCCACCATCACCGCCACTAGCCCACTACTTACACTACTTACACTCGACTTACATAGTATCTAAATAGGTTCAAGATTCTGTAGAGGACAACAGCTTGAAGCCTAAGAGAATAAAAATAGGGCAATTCAAGTGTTTCTCTAGATAACTAGAGCGACTTGTGTCACACTGCAGCAGTGTCTGCAGGGTGAAGAGTCTCCACTTACTCCACTTTTAGACGGAGGTTACACGCTAGGTTTAGCATCAGTTCAGTCCGTGACCTTGGTCACGACCAGAATGACGCCAGACTGACGCCAGACGTAAAATGCATTCGACGTCTGCCATCAGTCCGCCCTGACTAGACTGACGAAAATTATCAAAATATTTTAAAATTCATCAGTCTGGTCCATCAGTCCATCGGTCAATAGATTAAACGGTCAGTCTGGACCATGATTTAACCAGACTGATGGACTGAACTGATGCCAAACCTAGCGTGTAACCTCCGTCATACCCGAGTTTTTTTTATGAAACCTTTTTTATGTGTTGGCTACTATACCCGTAATGTCAACCCACACCCGTAACTTCACACATTGGTGAGCTAGGTGCATGTCAGTGTTTTCGTTTGGTAGTGTTGGTTACACTGAACTGGACGGGAAAACACGAACTGCTGCATATTTGCGTTTCGACGGACCATTATTTAGTGTGGTGCTACCAATCCGGACGAGCTTAATCCTGCCTTCTAGTAAGGCAAGGAAAGGAACGAAGTTGCAGCGGTTTTACTTAAAATCCGAACCACGGTCAGCTTCAACGGACGGTCACCCATCCCCTTCCAAAGAGTGCTTAACTTCGACGATCCATCTGTCCGACGAGCGGTGCACCGCCGAGCTACCAAGCCAAACTCATTTATAGAATATAGCTTTTGCACCCGGGTTCGCTCGCGTTAAATTCATATTTAAAAAGAAAAAAGTAAGTAAGCTCGCTGCCGTAGTTATATTTCGGCGCGCGAAAAAAATCGGTTTGTATAAGAGCCACATCTTAGCGTAACCGGAACTGAATTTTATATTTAGCCTATCCTGTGTCCCGTGCAGTTAAATGTGCTTGTACTAAGTTTCATCGAATTCGGATTATCGGTTTAAGAGTTATGGAGGAACATACAAACGTACAGAAAATATTTCTAAAAACGGTCATTTTAGTTTTAATATCATACATATGTAGAGTCCACAAACTCAGTATCTCATTAAACAAAGTAAGTCCATGTCCATCCCTTACAGATTTATTATTAGTATTGATTTCAGAAAATGCTACCCGAAACGAATTCCACAATGGTCTCTATGCATACGAGCATGAATGCATACGAGTAAACCCGTTACATAAGCACAAACATAAATGAATGCTGGATTGGAAATTCACGTAATGTCCGAGTACAATCCGTCCGATAATATTGAATGCTGTAACTCGATCCGTGGACGTCTCCGAAGCCAAGGTCCGACGGATCACCTGAACTGACGTGCTACCGGCTGCGCTCAACCAATGACAAACATCACCGCGTAACCATCAGCCTGTCTTTGTCTAAACACGACCACTTAAGGCTAATGCAAGACCGAAGCTGGCGCCATATTATCATGTAAATTCATGTAAATGTCCACTAGTAGTAATTATTAGACGACATAATGCCCGCTTAATGCTTCTAGAAAAGTCTTAACTCTTTTGGAGACTTGCGGTGAATTTGAAAATAGATATTAACGAATACCCGGTAAGGCGCACGTTATACAAAAAAGTGCCCTAAATGATCTTCATAAAAGTGCATAATATAGTATTAATAGTGTATGTACCATGAACCAAACGAAAGAAACAATATGAAACGAAGCAAACCTGGAAACATGATAAATAGATAGCTGACATATTATATGAGCGGTAAACAAGATAACTATCAATGAATATTGCAAGAAGATAAGCCAAATGATGCAGATAAAATATTCTCCTACTGCCTTATTCAGAGTTCCCAGGTTAAAGTTAACACAGAGTTATATCGGCTATTTAGACCGTGTTAACAAAAAAGCTATTCAGAGAGCAGTTTTATCTTTATTCGGCATATTTGCAGCGAGTTAGCTCCATTCATTGTTTAAAGCAGGTAGAGGCGGGTTTAAACCCTATCTAGCGAGCGGCGGTCATATAATTACAATGGCGGCGGCCATGCTTGTTAGACAGCTGTGCTTGTGTTGATTTTTCGAAGCGTGATTTCGAGTTGGTGAATTTGTGAATTGTGGTGATCACAAGTGTTATTGATTCGTTTTAGTGTTGTAATGGAAGAACTCGCGGAAATTCACGAGTACGAGAAGTGTTGTGTGTTCTGAAGATTTTGGCATGCCTAAGTGGTTTTGCCACTTAAGTACAACACACAAGTAAGCTACATACGTAGGTACAACATACAATTGCTTGATATTTTTAATATATAGCTAGCACTAAACATGAGCCTAAAGTGCCTACTTTGTCACAGAATACCCCAATTAACCTAACTAATTGAACATTAGTGTTGTCTTCTTCTAACATATGTCAGATAATGAGATAGCACGATACGCGCGCAAACTGTCATTATGAACAAACCCCATTTTGTGTCGTAGACAATGGTTATTTTATGCTGTGTTGCCACACGAAAACTAAATTCGAGTGTTAGTTTAGTTCGCGGTTGATGTGACACTCTGAATAGATAAGAATGTTATGTTCGTTTTATATCAAATACAAGTGTTAAGTTATACCGATCTAGTCCTCGTTTAACCGCGTGACTCTGAATAAGGCAGCAAGAATATAAACGCTTTTGACACCAGATTAGGCACTCGCTCGCTCACAGTTAAGTCCCAAAATACGTTCCCTAATAGCATTCTCAAGTTAACGACCCGTATACTTAACTTCGGCGGAACTGCGCCTTGAAAAACTTTTCTTTTCGAGCGACGCGTCGCATCACTCAGGCAAGTGTGGCCGGCGACAGATGAGGTAAAAATAATATACTGCCTGGAGTGGAGTCACGTTCCCGCCGCGACTGGAGAGTGAAAAGACATTTGGGCACGCCTCACGTCATGCGCGTCGTCGTCGGTGGGCGCGGTGCCACGTTCTGTGTCAATATCGTATAAGAAAAATCTCTAAGAATTAAAATCAAGCAATTTTTATCAAATCCCGGAAAATTACACCTTTTACCGTCATTGCCATGATTAGGAGTATTATTTTTCGTACTTGTATACCTATGTATGTATATCGTAGTTATCTTTTTCATACATCAATCACTCCCGAAAAAAACTGTTTCTGACCAAATCCGCTTATAAGCTGTGTTCACAATAACTGATACTTGTGTTGTATGGCTCACCTTATCGTCTTGTATACGCAAATACGCGAGTGAGGAGCGACAGTGCATTCATAGCATGAGATAGCTTTAACTGGGATGATTTGAATGTATTCGTGATGACAATTCAAGAACGCATAGTTGTTTACCCACAGGTAACACGTTTCATCGCGCTTATCCTCTTCTAGAGTATTGAGTTCCAAATTTAGTTGAAAGACCATTATTATCACCTATATTTGTAATCTATATCTCAATGGATTAAAGATTGTATTCTTGGAAGCCGCACTATCAACTTCGTGTCGCCTAACTCATTCCGCGAATATTGATTGTAGACCAAATTCCCTTTCCAAGTTTCCACAGTCTCTCCTAAGTTTCAACCTTTCGCAGTGCACCCGGCCTCTTCATCAGTACAACGTCGCAGCAGCCCAGCAGACACCTCATTACCAGCTCGCATCAACTTCGTTCCAGAATGAACTCGAAGGAGCCGACCTGTCGCGGGTCTCACGTGACTCTATCGCGCCCATCTTAATGAGTGCCATAAGATACTCCCGTACGAGAGGAATACAAGAGAAGATCTAATCTCGAAACGAATGGATGTGCGTACGTCTAGTATACAAGTACATTCATAGGTGACTGTATGCAACGAACAAATCACTCAAACTTGCCTCAATAACCAAGACGGATGATAGCTGTTTGAATAAGGAAGCGGAAGACGGATGGAAGATACGGGCAAAGTTCACGCAAACAACGCTCATTTGAGCTGATGCAACTAAGTATGTATGTACATTTTAGTAATTTTGCCGGTATTTTGAATGTACAAAATCTTGATGAGATTTACTGAATATTCAAAGTACCTACCTAATAAATATTTCATTTGAGTCGTAGTCGAAAAAATGCTCACAATTTCGACTACATACATAAGAATCTTAAGCCTGCAAAGATAAGCCCCTTTTGGACCTCTTCTTATCTTTCGTCAGTACGAGTGATGTGACAAATATTATTTGCTCAGGTAAAATAATGTATTTCGATCCTAATAATAAGAATAATAAGAAGCCTGCCACGTCACGTTGCAAGCGACACGTTCTACCAATATCGTCAACTGGACGTATTTCGCAAACCCCACGAGACTTGGCCAGAGCGAGCACGTGTTAGAGTCGGTCGACTCCCCTCAGCTCGGGGCTATCTTCCTCGACGGCTAGAGAGTGAGGGCGTCCGTGAGTGCCCGAGGTGCCTCGCCACGTTCGTGGAGGTAAGTGCAAGGTAAGGAAGTATGTTGTACGAGGTAGGATTCTAAAATCTCACATATTCACATCGACGTTTGGAACGTGCTGGACCACCGAGAATCTATCCTCGGTGTGCTGGACGGTGAAGATACTACCGTACGTAATAAAAATTGAAAAAATTGAAATACCTACTTACTTAAAAAAGAGGAACTGGTCACTGCACACTCGTAATGTGCGCCATTAGACCACAATCCTGACGTAATTGAGGAGATCACACGGTTGGAAGCATATTTCAGTAGGTAATCGTAGAAGCACATACATACATACCGCACGCTGTATCCCGACAATCGTAGTATGCAGAGTAATCGGTGTTGTGCTGCAAGTACTCTTGTAAATTACAGCACAACACCGACCACCACATTTAGCAAAGTTTTAGGATAAGTTAACTGTCAAGCAGCATGTAATGTAAGGCCCACTGCTACATAACTCGGTGGAAGGAGACTGACTCGTAGAAGCACAACCGCCATAAGGTAGTACATACAAAATTCAACCTGTCTCAATATCCAAGGGATTTGTCAACGAACCGCCATCGCGGCAGTTGATTGATATGGATCTTTTGAAGGTAGAAAGTACACGCAGTGTTGGTGTAATAATATGGTGTGGATTAGGCGTGTTGCGGCGAGGAGAGAAGCACGACATCAAAGTGTGTTTACAGGCGGTGCGGAGGAGGGGCTGGCGGGGCGGATGAACTATCAGCCGAGGTGCGGTAGAACGGGACCAGGCCATATTTAGACGAAGCTTGTGGCGAAGACACAATCTTTTAGGCTATTTTAGAAAGGTTTATTCGTCGATTAACCACAGCAATACGCATATAATATGCAATGCTTGAAATTTGGATTTTGAATACCAATGACAGAGAAATAGAAAGAACCGGATCTTCCGGTTAAATCATATAACATTAATTTATAACATGATACCTACTCGGCCTCTGAATTACGTGATATTAGAACTGAGACTTAGTGACTTAGTGTAGCCGACATGAAATGAAGGGAAGCACTGACATGGCACCTAGTTCACCCTGTGTTATGGGCTGACATCACGGATGTTGTAGGTGATGTAGCCAACCGTGTCAGGTTCCATAAAAAAAAAAAAAAAAAAAAAAAAAAAACGTAGGCATAACCTCAAAGTCAATAGGTACTGTTCTATCGGTCTACAGTGGACTATTTTCCCTTTGGTCGGTTTTCCTTTCCTACAGCCACTAGTGTACATGTAGGTATAGTCCGATCTTCAGGCAATGAACCAGAATCATATGCATCCCTCTAGCCTAGAGTAGCCACTGGCTACTAGCCAGCAATGCAAAGGGAAGTCTTCGAAATGAACCTTCTCGGAGATGATATTGGCTTGTCGGGGCGGGTGCTCCGATTCAGTCACCCGCAGCCACACATTTTTTTTAATTACATAAAAAAATCATCGTGTAGGAGCACAGTGTATTACTATGTACATATTATGTAGAGTAGAACGATCCAATCGAATCTATCAAATCCAATGTATACTGTAAAGCTGCGTCACCTACGGACTGGTCGTTAGCAGAGTCATGTTCTTGATCGATTAGAAACTAAAATGTGGAAGAAAATTATCCACTTACAGCGTCCATCAGCTGTTCGCAGGATGTATTAGTGATTTCATTATACCTATGTTGATTGGCACATCCTCATACGTGACGTGAAGAGCCAGGAATATCATGCTCGTGCGTGGCCAAAGAGAAAGCATCGGATTTCGTATGCATAGTCACATTCTGCATATATCTGACCATAAAACTTCTATTAATAAGGAGTGGCTCCCGGAATAACTCCGGTTCGGTACCGCCGCTCCCGCGTCCCTAGCCCGCCCCGCCCCACCCCGCCCCACCCCGCCCCGCTCCCACCGACACAAATCAGATAAGGCGATATTTACATAAAATATTATGTACACGAGGAAACTACTTTTATGAGGTTTTACCTGTAGGAATGAATTCCAGTGGGCATTTTAATCCACTTTTATCCCTCGATCGAGGGTTCGATGTATAATGTGTGATTAAGTGCTTACCTCTTGTGATATAAAAAAATAAATACATAAATTTATGGGTTCGAGAATTTCCAAGAAAAACTGACCCAATTTAACAAAGGGAATACAAAAAAACTCGTGCTTGCAACGGTTCGCAGAATTAATTAACATAAATATTATTTTAAATACGACTGGATTAATGCCGGTTTCCATAGAATGTGTTGATTATTTTATTGTAATTCTATGCGGATTTTCCACATTGGAAGTTGACCGACAGCAACCAGGAAAATAGACAAAATGACACAATAAGTAAACATCATCGCTGCACAAAACGGATGGAGCTACAATACCACTAGAACATAAAATTACGCGACGGTTTTAAACTAGGTTTAAAAGGGTCAACTGTTACAACAACATAAAACCTCAAGCTAAATAGGTGAGTAAATATCCTGACAGTGACAACCATAAAAACAATCATAGACATATTATAAATAATATAAAGCTAATGGGATCAATGGATTGTGCTTGATCCTTGCTGAGTCGGCGGAGGATCTGTCTGTTGGAAGTATGAGCGGTCTGTGTCGCAGCATTAGGGTACATTGTACTGTAATGACTGCTGAACACATAAACACGAACCGAACACCCGATGGCCCGATTATGTGGTTTGTAAACAGACTAGAAAGACATATGTGAAAGTACAGAATGTTCTTGAAACGAGACGGCAAGGGAAGATTTGGCGTTTAGGAGAGATGTGTTGCGTTCAGATAGCGAATCATGCATTTTGATACAGCTGAGTGAGGGTATTGAATTGTTTACCTATTTTATGGAGTTTCATCAGTTCACATTCAGCAATGAACACTCGGGGCATGCTCAGGACTATAGACATATTCATGTTGACATATTCCGCTGCATCATACATGATCTCGCTTTTAGGCCAGTAGGTTAAACAGAAAGTAGTCCAAGTTCGTCACAGTTATTTGGCAGATCAGCCAAAATCCGCCCTCGCTCTGACCTGAAACATGAAAGCGCACGCTTTAACATTACTACTTTTACTCTTATATAATATAACCCAGATTTTCTAGTGTGGTCAAACAAACGCCAGCTCTGCAATTTTGGCAGCAGTCCTGACCCCAAATATCATGCTCGCGGCTGAGGTATTTACCAACTAACTAACACTCCGCTAGATTCGTTGCTATAACTGGGTGTTGTGTCGGTTAGGTAATAACTAATAATGTTGAAGTGCCCTGGACGAAATTTTAATTTGACAACAGTAAAATTAAAGCTAGTTTTTCAGCAAAGTACGTAGTTAATATTATATTTGTGGAATTACTCTGTATCCGATGCTACGGCCGCCGTAGTGGCTATTTTCGGAGGCAAAAAATGTAGACGGCCTCATTATTCAGAAACAAATATATTTTTACTTTACTTTAATAAAATATCAGTGATTGATTACTCGTATTGTTGGATTTGAACTTCTTCTTCATATGCTTATGTTGTACCGTGTGGGGTCGGTACTTAAAAAGAATAGCCCCACTGCATCTCTCCCCGTCGCATGTCGTAAAAGTCGACTAAGGGATAAGAAAATTCGTCAGCCTCGGTAGATCAGTGGCGCGGTTGGTTAGTCAACTGTTATTAAGCAACGCTGAGCGCGGTCAGTGTTTGGATGGGTGACCGCTCGACCGTTGGAGGCTGACCGTGGTTCGGATTCCACGTTAAACTGTAGGTCCCTTCCCTTCTTACCTTACTAGGTGGTAGGGTTTATCCCGGCCGGGTCGGTACCACCGCACTGAACGAAACGTCGGTCGAAACGGCTATGTAAATAGTTCGTGTTTTCCGTCCAGTTTAGTGTAGCCGACATGAAATGAAGGGAAGCACTGACATGGCACCTAGTTCACCCTGTGTTATGGGCTGACATCACGGATATTATAGGTGATGTAGCCAACCGTGTCAGGTTCCATAAAAAAAAAAAAAATGTAGAGCCTAGAAAAGTTCTTGAAATGTGTATTCACATGGCATGACATTTTTATCGTTGTTCTTAGTTGTCCATAGATCGGCTCCAACTTGTTATGTTGGTTGACATTGGCGTCAGACATAAGGATCAGCCTGACCTGCTTATGTTCTAAGCAAAAGTTAATTTCCAACTAATTAATATTTAGGTATGTTCTAAAATGGAGTTTAGGTAACCAAGTGCTACGTAGATATTGTAAGTGCACGCATTCGTTTCTAAGTTCCAGGAATGCGTATAGGTACTTAGTCTCGTCGAGTTTGCGGTTTAGACTCTAGTACTAGAATGCCACAGACCAGATAGAGATAGGTGCCTAGTATTATTGCTTTTCCCACTACAGATCATACGCAGGAGCACAGACTACATAGGTACATTACATTACAGCACCTACCGATGATGGTAGGTGTTCCTTCATTTTGTTATGTAATATGTAATCAATATAATATTTATTGCATAATAAATATTATACATGGTTATCCCGATTTGCATAACAAGTTGTTTAAGGGCTCTTTAGGGTTTTTTTCTCGCTCTGTCTATGTCGTAGGTACATTAACTTATCAGTTATCACTTGCGAAATAAAATACAAACATACTATACAAATATCCGAAAGATGGAAGCAAGCACCCAGTGACATCCGACAAGCCAACTATGATGCAGCCCTTTCTTTCTACCGACGAGACGTGGAAGGACGGGTCCGTGTGTTCATAAACCCGCATTGTTTTATAAATAGCTCATCCGCCGCGCGTGCGCGCGCGCATCCCGTGTCGGCGACCGCGCCACCTACGCACTCCCAGATCATATGGATAGCTGTCCCCCTCGGACGCCTCTCCTCACATCGTGCTGTCTCCTACGCACAACTGTCTCTACTCCGACGACCACAAGTCAAGTCAAGTGTCAAGTGTGAAGTGCACCTGTCTAGCTGCTAGGTATCTCTGTATCTATCTCTCTCTCTCTCTCTCTGTCACTCGACAACTATATAGATATTGTCTGTAAAGACTGTGAAACTTGGCTTTTGGTACAACATATTTTGTGGGGGCTCGCCTGAAGACATTCATAAACAAAACGCCAAGTTGTACACCTCGTGTCGTCCGTCACATAATAAACTGGTGGTGGGACCGGCGGCGGGGCGGCGCGGCGCCCCGGCCGGCGTGGTGGTACCGGCGCGGTGGGACCGGCGCGGCGGCGGCGGCTACGCGGCTGAGGAGGTGGCGCGCGAAGGCCGCCAACTTCTCCGTCCTCAATTCCGTCCTGCCTGCGCCTCCGCCGCGTACACCGGGCGGCAACAGCGGCGGTGCCACATCCTGATTGCTCTCATCGCAACCCAGCTTCAGTAAGGAAATTTATTCACTCCATACTTGACAATGCGGGAAGAAACGGTGGTGGCGGCCGACGGCGAAGGAGCGAGAAGAAGGGTGCGGCGGAGGCGGCAGCGACGACCACGGGAGACGACGCAGGCGCAGCACAGCGACACTGTCAGTCAGTCAGTTCACTGAGCGTGGGCGTCATAGCTCGATGCTTCACTAGACAAGGCCGCTAGAGGACGCGGCCGCGGGCGCCCGCGCCAGATCCGCGTGGGTGGATTCGCTAGAGCGCAATGCTACTATTGGAACTACATAACCATTTCAACCGTATATTATTGTTGAAATTCCTATTGCACGAATGGATAATGAACTAAGCGTTTAGCAGCACAATCATATTATGTTTATCCTCCTTGAGCATTATTTTTAAGAAGTCTGGATATGTGTATGTCGGTGTAATCTCAGATCCTACCTAAGCAATTTGACTGATTTTAATAATGAAGGTGGCGTTCGATTTGTCTCAGTGTTACAGGCAAATGTTTTTGATAAGTCAAAGCGTCAGAGCCGACTGTGGTCGTTTGGCGCTAGGTTGTCCACTATACAAACTTCAAATTCTTCAAAAGAGTCTGATCCCGCGATTTACACTGTTACTCCGTATAGGGATGCCGGCTCTAAGGATATTCTCTCGCTATATCTATTCTATATCTATCGGGGAGTACTCAGAGGAGCTGTTTGATTCGATCCCGCCGTCCCCTTTACACATCCGCATCGCGCGCAGTGCACTGGCACACTGGGCAGGGATTGCATCCCTACACGCTGAACTTACCGCGGACACGTACCAATCGGTTCCGTAGATCTATCCTTCACAGAATCGCTAAACTCTGGAACCATCCCTCGAACGCTCTCCCTGCGCCCATATATTTTTCCCTAAGTACAGGCCCGGGCCCTTCAAGAAGTGTGTGAAAGGGACCTGTCAGGTCGGCATGACATTCGCAATCCTCATAGGTATAGGTACGTCCGAATATCCACGGACGCCGCCGTTAGGACACCTTATAATAGGGTGGCTCGCGTTTTTTAATTTTAACAAAATCTTAATTGATTTCGTCCCAAATCCGAGAACTACCAAACATGCGAACGAATGCCAACTAGCTAGCTACATAATGTAGATTGTTTGTTTTCGATGGACGCGGTGGTGGCGGCGCGGTAGGAGGGGCACGCGTCGCGCGGCGGCGCCACCGAACGATAGCAGCTCGGGCGATTGAAAACGTTATCGGTGGGCTATTTTATCGCACTCAGGGTTCCGCAGCTCTATCCGCTCTATCTGGCTCGCGAGGCGTTGTCGCGGGTGTGGCGGGTGTGGGGCGACGAGGACCAAGAGCTGGGTAGTGGGACCCTGGGTCGAGCGTGGGTGGCGCGGTAGTTTCACTATGTATCTATTTGTTTTGTATGATTCTACTGAACTCTATACATACCGCATCTCTGTCACCCTATTGCTCTTCTAAGCGGTAATTATTGCATTATGGCCTTCATTAGATCGTGCATGGAAACAACCCAATTCCTGATCAATGTACTTACTCGTAAATAATAATCTTATGTCGAGTATATTAATGCGAAAGACATTGTGACAACAAATGTGGAAGGTACACCTATTCAAAAAGATTTAAAAATGTTCTAATGTGTAGGAATCCCATTCAAATGCTATACGAATTAGGTGAGAAATTAGGTAATGTCGCACGCAATGAGTGGTGTAAAACTATAGGTCCCTTCCCCTTGCTAGGTAGGCTCAAATTGAAGCTGCATTGGTACCACTGTATTGTATGTAAGATGGCCGCATAGCAACCACGGCTGTGTTCACCTCTAGCCTAGTATAGCCAGCAATCCAAAGGGAAGTCTCCGGTATGGCACCTAACTTCTCTGAATTAATTTTTGCTTATCGGAGCATGTTCTTTGGCCCCTCTGACGCAGCCACGATACCGGATTATATTTAAAAAAAAATTGTAGGTATTTCCATTGCCACAGAAATAATTCTTGTAAACTGTTCTGCGATGACTACATTATATCCACAATGCTATGAGGTTGAGATGACAAACATTGCTGCTAAAGCAAGCGCAGTGTGCGAAGTTAATGCTTTTATAGGCACATCACACGGTGTCGGAACGAAATCAGACAAAAACAATGGACAATAAAGTAGCAATGTTGCCGCTTTGAGCATTCCTCTCTCGGGTCGAGATCGCAACGTGCGTACCTGCTCTGTTGAAACGAGACAGCGAGATACACGAGACACTTCAATGCAAATTTGAATTGATACTCCAATCAATAAAGCATTTCCACTCGACGTAATTCCTCTGTCGCTGAATCTTTGCAGTGTGATAAAGTAGGGTTTAAAATACACGTTTGACAAATTATCTAGGATTTTTTATGTTTGGAAGTTAGGTATTTATACCTAAAGATGAAAATCGCTTATAACTGCTGGTGAAAAATTGCTCCGTCCGAAGTTCCTTCCGTATATGATATTATATATTAATAAGAGTATATATATAACATTATCTATGAAAATTTCGATTTCGAATAGGCAGAAATTTGAAAATACCTATTTTGTATCACAACTTCTTCAGAAAAATTGCTCTGTCAATTTTTATTTTATTATATGTCTTAATTTATTTATATATATCGCTTTAGACAAGTATCTAGGAAATTTTCCTTATCGATCACACCTTTACAGATTTTCGGCAATAATTCGCTGTGAAAAATTGCTCTGTCCAAAATTCTTTCGGAATATGATATTATATATTAATAAGAGTATATATATAACATTATCTAGGAAAATTTCGATTTCGAACAGGCAGAAATTTGAAAATACCTATAAAAATTACTCTGTCAATTTTTATTTTTTTTCATCTCCTAATTTCTTTAAATATATCGCTTTTCATAATTATCTAGGAAATTTTCCTTATCGATCACACCTTTACATATTTTTGGCAATAACCCAAGCACTGTGAAAAATTGCTTCGTCTGTTTTTATTAACTTATTAGACACAGAACATCAAAATATAATATAATTGTATATTATCCAATAAAATTTCTCCATTAAACATGAACTTTCGAGTAGTTTCGAGTATCGCAATATAATAAAACAACGTTTAAAAAGCGCGCGCTCGCACTACACTGAACTCGGTGTGCGGGAGGGCTGCGGGGAGTGGGGAAGAATAAGCCCGCCCGCCCGCGCGCCAGCAGCTCATCGTCCCGCACCGCGACCGACGAGACGACACGCGAGCGTCGTCGATGCTCGCGGCTCGCTATTCCGCCCGCCACCTCTGTCGTCCCACTACAACGCCGCTCCGCCGCGCCGTCCTGCCGCCTATGGAACGAAATTGTAGGGCCTATCTATATAGTATTAGGAACTTTTAAAATTTAACTTTCGTTCTGTAATTTAATTTGTATGACAGTATGTCGAAACAACTTATTAAACATATTTCATGCACGTACAGTCTGTATGTAAATAAAGTGTATACATTTTTGTAAAAAAACGATTTAAAAAATTAAAAACCGCCTTCAAAAATGTATGAAATAAAAAAAAATCGAACCCTAGAGTTGAAGGCGGTCGGTTATTTTTGCTTGCACCGCCTTCAACTCTAGGGTTAGATTTTTTTTATTTCATACATTTTTGAAGGCGGTTTTTATATTTTTTTTAATAGTTTTTTATTTCAGTTTTTTTAGTAATTTTTTGCTATTAATGTACTCGGCGGAATCGCTCGGCTTTTGGCTTCGCGAATCCGCCTCGCTTTCCAATCCGATCTTGATGAAATTGAAATGGGACCACGCGGAAAGCACCAGGTTTCAAATAAAAAAAGAATCATCACAATCGGTTCACTTGGGGACGGAGTCGCGTGTGTCCGCCTGTAAGTATCTACAGGTCGCACTCAGACGACGCGGGGACAGCTCGATTGTTCGAGCACTTGAGTAGAGCGGCAGATGAAGTGCATGTAGTTTCCCTATATATATATATATATATATCCGCGGATATGGTTCTGCTTGGGGATTTTAATGCCCATCACGAGGAGTGGCTGGGCTCCGGGAGAACTGACTTCGAGGGGAGAGCCGCCTACGACTTCGCCCTGACGCATGACTTGCCTCAACTGATAGACCAACCTACCAAAGTGCCAGACATGGACGGTCATGCACCCTCTCTGCTGGATCTTCTGCTGACGACGAACCCTGCTGGATACAAAGTCACAGTGAGCACTCCTCTTGGCTTCTCTGACCACTGTTTAGTGGGGTCCACGGTGCCATTTTTGCCTCCTTAGTCTCGTACTGGAGGAATGCGTCCAATTTGGCACTACGTGTCAGCGGATTGGGACGGGATTCGAGAATACATCACATCCTACCCATGGAGAGAGCTATGCTTCAGTTCGGATGATCTACACCTTGGCTACGGCATTTGCGCATTCCGGCAGAATGCGCCAATGCCGTAGCCGAGGTGGTTCTGGGGGGAATGGAGATGTTCATTCCCAGCGCCCTCGTGCGCCTCGGTGGTAAAAGCCAGGCCTGGTACAGCCGCGACTGTGGTGAAGCTGTCGCAGCTAATGGCGCAGCTTATCGTGCATGGTCGTGCGCTCGTACCAGACGCGAGCCTAATGTATCCGAACTGAAGAAAGAATACAACCGCCTCTCCAGATCCTGCAAGAGGGCTATCGTCAGGGCCAAATTCGAGCATATCGGCAGAGTTGGTGATAGGCTGAACCAGCACCCAACTGGGAGCCGTGAGTTTTGGTCTCTCGCCAAATCTGTCGTATCGATTTTCTACCGCTCCTCCCTTCCACCTCTACAGTGTCCTGGGGGCTCACTTGCCCACTCCGCAAATGTAAATGCTCTCTTTGCGTAGAACTCCACCCTGGACGATGGGGTGCCATCCACCCATCCATAACTAGGTGTGAGAACTCCATGCCGGAAGTACAGTTCCGACAACGAACTGTGCGGGCGGAGCTTATCTCCCTAGACACCAGGAAGGCGAGTGGGCCGGATATGATTCCTGCATTGGTGCTGAAACGGTGTGAATTGGTCTCGATATTGCCAAGGCATTCGAATGGGTTTGGCACAAATCGCTTCTGGGCTAGCTTCCGTCGTACGGACTTCCTTCTGGCCTCTGCGACTGGGTCGCCGACTTCCTACATGGGCGTAGCATTCAGGTCCTAGTGGACGGTTGCTCTTCGGACGCCCTGTCAGTGAATGCCGGCGTACCGCAGGGATCTGTGTTGTCTTGTCACCAACACTGTTTCTTCTGCATATCAATGACATGCTGCCACTAGGCAACATAAATTGTTATGCGGATGACAGTACAGCACATGGATCCTATACCAGTGACCCTTCAGTCAGACGGGATGTTGTGGATGAAGAGGCGAAGACTTGTGTCTGATCTCAAACAAACGCTTCGGTCTATTTCCGAATGGGGCCGCTGTACGCAACAGTCGTTCTCACCCCGTGGGGTTAGTGGGTGGACTGTAGTTGGGTGGGGGTGCGACTGTGCACATGCAATATCACGCCGTCACCGCAGCGGTACTCATATTCTGGGTTTGATAGTTTCATAAGGGGGGAAATAGGGTAAATAAGAGACGATTGGGACTTTTACAAGTTTCCCCGAGGCTGGTTTACGCGGCGGCGACGGGTGTTGTCTACTGTTATCTATCAGTCAGTTCAGATCTTATTTTGCGCTTCGTGATAGGATTAGTTTGGCGTAGCGTCTGGATCCGTCTGGCTGACTTCGGAAATTCGCTTAGGTGTCGGGCTCCGTCTGGATGGCGTCGGGGAACGCAGGGCAGTATCGGGCTCCATCGGGATGGCGTCGGGGGACGTTGGGCAGTGTCGGGCTCCTTCCGAGCTGCGTCGGGATTCGTCGGACTGGCTTCGAGGCTCGCTTAGATGTCAGACCGCGTCTGGATGGCGTCGGGGGAACGCAAGGGCAGTGTCGGACTCCTTCTGAGCCGCGTCGGGATTCGTCGGGCTGGTTTCGGAGCTCGCTTAGATGTCGGACTGACTGCGTCTGGATGGCGTCGGGGAACGCAGGGCAGTGTCGGACTCCTTCTGAGCAGCGTCGGGATTCGTCGGACTGGTTTCAGAGCTCGCTTAGATGTCGGACTGCGTCTGGATGGCGTCGGGGGAACGCAGGGCAGTGTCGGACTCCTTCTGAGCAGCGTCGGGATTCGTCGGGCTGGTTTCGGAGCTCGCTTAGATGTCGGACTGCGTCTGGATGGCGTCGGGGGAACGCAGGGCAGTGTCGGACTCCTTCTGAGCAGCGTCGGGATTCGTCGGACTGGTTTCAGAGCTCGCTTAGATGTCGGACTGCGTCTGGGTGACGTCGGGGGAACGCAGGGCAGTGTCGGACTCCTTCTGAGCAGCGTCGGGATTCGTCGGACTAGCTTTGAGGCTTACTTGGATGTCGGGCTCCGTCTGTATTGTGTCGGGGAACCCCAGGGCAGTGTCGGGCTCTTTCTTAGCAGCGTCGGGATTCGTCGGACTAGCTTCCGAGCTCACTTAGATGTCGGACTCCGTCTGAATGGCGTCGTGGGAACGCAGGGCAATGTTGGACTCCTTCTGAGCAGCTTCGGGATTCGTCGGACTAGCTTCCGAGCTCACGTAGATGTCGGACTGCGTCTGGATGGCGTCGGGGGAACACAGGGAAATGTTGGACTCCTTCTGAGCAGCGTCGGGATTCGTCGGACTAGCTTCGAGGTGTAGCGCAAAGTGTGTGGTGGTGTGGTACCTCCTACCTGGATGTTGATGTCTCCGCCCGCAGCCGCACCTTCGATAGCTCGGTCCTTCAGGTGGTGGTCGTCGATCGGCACGGAAACGTCCCGGTGTCCGAGGATCTGCTGGGCCCAGCTACGCACACACTTCGGAAATTACACTCACTATACTTATGCCGTATTAGGTCGCAACAAGCCCTGAGAGCCCGCGCCGCGCTCGATCAGGGTGGATTTTATCTTTTCCAGAGCAAAATGTTTGAACAAAACCGCCCGCTCCCGCTTGTATTTTCGGACGTGTCAGATCACAACAGTCCGTCGCCTAGGCAACCGGACTCTTCTCCTTTCCGCCAGGAGGCGCTGTGTGCTTCTTGCATGAAGACCGCTGCAGGTAGAGTCTTGAGGCGAAGAGAATGGAGGAACGTTTTTTTTTTATTTTTTTTTTATTGAAAGCGCGACTTATGGCGCCGAGCCACCCATAAGGTGTCTAACGACGCCCATGGACATTCGGTCGTATGCGGGGGTTGCGAATGCCATGCCGGCCTGACAGGTGCCCATTCACGCCCCTCTTTAAGGACCCGAGACTGTACTTGGGGGGAAATATATGAGCAGGGAGAGCATTCCAGAGTTTACCGGTTCTGTAGAGGAATGATCTGCAGAATCGATTAGTACGCATCCGCGGTAAGTCCAGCGTATAGGGATGCAATCCCTGCCCAGTTCATGTGGTGCGGAGATGGAAAGGGGACAGCGGGATTGCGTTAAACAGCTCCTCCGAGTACTCCCCATGGAATAAGCGATAGAACACACTTAGGGAGCCGACATCCCTACGGTGTTGCAGTGGTTTTAGATCGCGGGACACTGCGGGGTCACCCACTAGTCGCACGGCTCGACGCTGGATCGAGTCCAGAGGCGCAAGCTGGTATTTGGCAGAGCCATCCCACAGGTGCGAGCAGTACTCCAAGCAGGACCTGATCTGCGATTTATACAAAAGCAGCCTTTGGTCCGGCGTGAAGTACCGTCGCACCTTATTGAGTACGCCCAGCTTTTTAGAAGCCAGCTTGGCCTTCCCCTCGATATGGCGACGAAAGTTCAAGTCGTGCGACAGTTCGACTCCGAGGACCCCGAGGTGTTCGCTTAATTTAAGCGACGTGCCTTGGAATGAAGAAGCCGGTGTGAACGCCGCTCTCTTCGCACTTAACGCGCAAACTTGTGTCTTGGAAGCGTTGAACTCGACCAAATTGCTACGGCCCCATTCGGAAATAGAGCCGAGTGTGTGTTCGAGCTCAGACACAAGTCTTCGCCTCTTCTCATCCACAATATCCCGACTGGCTGAAGGGTGACTGGTGTAGGATCCGTGTGCCGTACTGTCATCCGCATAACAATGTATGTTGCCCAGAGACAGCATATCATTGATATGCAGAAGAAACAGCGTGGGTGACAACACAGATCCTTGTGGTACGCCGGCGTTCACTGACATGGCGTCCGACGAGCAACCGTCCACTAGTACCTGAATGCTACGCCCATGTAGGAAGTCGGCGACCCAGTCACAGAGGCCAGAAGGAAGTCCGTAAGCCGGCAATTTGCCCAAGAGCGACTTGTGCCAAAGCCGATCAAATGCCTTGGCAATATCAAGGCCAATTGCCAAGTATTTTTCATTTCATTTTTCATTTATTCATTTCCATCTTAGGTACCATCGGTACACTTGAGTTCGTCACATTTTAGTTTACCAAATTTACAATTGAAACTGTCTGGGTCTAGCCATGGTAAGGGACTAATAATTAGCAATAATATAGATACATAACTAAAAATTATAAGAATACAGAGAAAAAAAAACTGTTTTGTGCATGAAAGGCAATTAAAACTAGAGCTAAATTAAAATACTTCGTCAATAGAATTGTTAAAGGTTAAAAATTCAATTATGTCAATATAAAAAAATATAAAATTAAAATAAAATTAAAATAAATTAAAATAAATTAAAATAAATTAAAATTCAAAATTAAAATAGGTAGCATCAATTCACCATGACCGTCAAGCGATTCCCCCCAAAGGTGAGTGACGTACGCTAGGAGATCACCAGCAGATCGTTTTGGCCGGAAGCCGTATTGCCGATCGCTGATGAGGTCATTCGTCTCCAGGTACTTCATGAGCTGCGTATTGATAATGCGCTCCATCACCTTACAGAAAAGGGAGGTAATCGCTATAGGTCGGTAGTTTGACGGGTTTGAGCGGTCACCCTTTTTAGGGACCGCTTGCAAAAACGCAGATTTCCAGGCCGCCGGCACACGGCAATTGGAGTAGGAGAGACAGAATAGGCGCGTCAGCACTGGGGCCAGCTCGGGAGCACACCTTTTTAACACCAATGCAGGAATCCTATCCGGCCCACTCGCCTTCCTGACGTCTAGGGAGAGAAGTTCCGCCCGTACAGTCCGTTGTCGAAACTGCACTTCCGACATGGAGTTCTCACACCTAGGTATGGATGGGGGAGTGGCACCCCCATCGTCCAGGTTGGATTTCCCCGCAAAGAGAGATACCAGTAAGTCGGCTTTCTTCTTTGCGAAGTGAGCCTCCAGGACACTGCAGAGGTGGAAGAGAGGAGCGGCAGAAATTTGACTCGACATATTTAGCGAGAGACCAGAACTCACGGCTCCCAGTTGGGTGCTGGTTCAGTCTATCGCCGATTCTGCCGATGTGGTCAAATTTGGCCCTGGCAATAACCTTTTTGCAGGATCTGGAGAGGCGGTTGTATTCCTTCTTCAGTTAGGATGCGTTCGGATCACGTCCGGTACGAGCGCGCGACCATGCCCGATAAGCTGCGCATTTAGCTGCGACAGCATCAGCACAGTCGCGGCTGTACCATGGTTGGCTTTTACCACCGAGGTAGACAGAGGCGCTGCGAATAAACATTTCCATTGCCCCCAGAACCACCTCGGCAACGGTATTAGCGCATTGCGACGGATCGCCCGAACTGAAGCAGATCTCTCTCCAAGGGTAGGATGCGAAGTGTTCTCGCATCCCATCCCAATCTGCTGACGCGTAGTGCCAAATTCGATGCGTTCCTCCAGTACGGGACTGAGGAGGCGAAGATGGCACCGTGGACCACACTAAACAATGATCAGAGGAACCCAGCGGGGCTCTCACTGCGACCTTATATCCAGTGGGGTTCGTTGTCAGCAGAAGATCCAGCAGAGAGGGTTCATGACCGTCTATATCTGGCAGCCTGGTGGGCTGGTCTACCAGTTGAGACAGGTCATGCGTCAGGGCGAAGTCGTAGGCGGCTCTCCCCGCAAAGTCAGTTCTCCTGGAGCCTAGCCATGCCTCGTGATGGGCATCGAAGTCTCCAAGAAGAACCAAATCCGCGGTAGGGAACCGCTCTTGGACTTTGTCTGCCGCTCCACTCAGGTACTCAAATAACCGAGCTGTCTCTGCATCACCAGAGTGCGACCTGTACAGACAGGCGTACACCCGCGAGACCGTTCCCAGATCCTCGTGGACCCAAAGTACTGATAGCTCGGAGTCCTCAAGGCAGCGCAGGCGACGACAGCAAATATCTGCCCTGACAAACAAGCAAACCCCGGCTCGCGACCGGAAGGCTTCTTCCAGGGTGTAGCCGGGGTAGTGCAGGTCGATATATTTGTGATTCCGTCAGGAAAAGCAAGGCCGGCTTCTTCGTCTCCAGGTGGTGATGGACGGCATTCAAATTGGTATGCAACCCCCGCACGTTGGTCGAGTCAACGCTAAATAGTGGTGTAAGGGTGTGCACCGCTGATTGAACCTTTTTTTCCTTTTTTTTCGCTGCCATGATTTTTGTAAGAGGGAGGGAAAGAGCATGAAAGGGTGGCTGTGGTGATTCACGGGCAAAGCGTGGACCCTAGCTTCATCGCTTACTACTCAGGTTAGTGTTGCGCCGACACGGAAGACGGAAAGGCCCCCGGTCCCCCCCGGAAGTGGCCGCCGGAACCCCTACTCCGGTCACCAACCGGCACGACGGACCACTCCGGGATTATGCGCCGGTTGACCGGGGCAGCCTCTCGCGTTGGTTAGACGCGATTGGGCTCCTGTACTACCCGGCGGGCGGCCAGCGGAATAACCGTTTAACCGGGTCTCCCTGTCAACCGTGTCGATGCGTCACCTCTGAACAGCGAATCCGCGTCGGGATCACTGGCCTACTCCTCACCACAGCCAACCCCACCTGCTACTGGGTCCCCGGGAAGTACACCGGAACACAGCGAACTGTTATGCCGGTGTAATTGTTTCTCCCGGGGTGTGGTGGCGAACCCAGCCGATCCGAAGATCTCCCACACGCTGATTGCTGTTCATTTGGCACCACCCAGGAGGCACGTGTGACTTTTATATCGGATTTCTATTATTAATAATTTTAATTTTAATAGGATTCATTTATTATGTTTCATATTATTTTATTTTCTAAATAGAAAAATTTTAAAATGTGTGAATGTTAGTTTGTGACTTGTTTATGTTATACAAATAAATATTCTATTCTATTCTATTCTATCTTCAATGGTTACGTTAGGCGGCGCGGCGTAGGCACCTGCTTGGACGACGACGTCGAACTACACTCTGACGATATGTCGCGATCACTACGTAGTAGGTACATTGAGCCACGTCGAAAACAGCAATTTACTTTACTTCGCGGTCGTGAACTGACACATTCGTCGCGGTAGTGAACTGAACTGAACTTATTTATTATTAGGCGTTCTGTTTCATAGAACGTAGACATGTTTGATTTTATTTTTAGAAAAAGAACTCTTATTTCCAATGAAATAAGACTCACTATAGGTCCCCAAAGGCAAACCAACCACATAAATTGATTTCATTTTTGCAATATACCGTTTGTTTTTATTATAAATGCCAAAAAGAACCACATAAATTGGTTCCACTTTGCGATATACAGTTTGTTTTTATTATATAATGCCAAAAAGAACCAGATATCTTGGCTCTGTTTTGATAAATACTTTTAGCGTACTTCATTAAAAACAAAAAAGTCCATCTCGCTTGGATCTTTTACGCAAAAAAAAAAATCTGACCAGTTAGCTAGTACCAAGTAGCATAATTCTTTTCTGCTGTTGCGATATACCTCAATTGGGCGGACGAATGTGTAGAAACCTATTAGTATATACCAAGTAGCCTGCCTGGGTCTTTTCTGCAAAAAATAGAGGGTTGATTAGCTCTCAATTGGTATATTTAACTCATTTTTAACCAATTTGTGGGTTGGTGCCTTTTGGCATTTATATGGTCAATTTTCTGAAGAAGTTGTGATACAAAATAGGTATTTTCAAATTTCTGCCTATTCGAAATCGAAATTTTCCTAGATAATATTGTATGTATACTCTTATTAATATATAATATCATATTCCGAAGGAATTTCGGACGGAGCAATTTTTCACAGCGAATTATTGCCGAAAATCTGTAAAGGTGTGATCGATATGGAAAATTTCCTAGATAATTGTCAAAAGCGATATATTTAAATAAATTAAGACATATAAAAAAATTAAAATTGACAGAGCAATTTTTCTGAAGAAGTTGTGATACAAAATAGATATTTTCAAATTTCTGCCTATTCGAAATCGAAATTTTCCTAGATAATGTTAATATATACTCTTATTAATATATAATATCATATACCGAAGGAATTTCGGACGGAGCAATTTTTCATCAGCAGTTATAAGCGATTTTCATTTTTAGGCATTCATTCATTTTAATACCTAACTTCCAAACATCAAAAATCCTAGATAATTTGTCAAACGTATATTTTAAACACTACTCTATCACACTGCAAAGTTTCAGCGACAGAGGAATTAGTCCGAAGAGCCCATACAAGGAATTTCCTCGTTTCCTGGACTATGAACCGACGACGATGCGACGACGTCGACCGGAACACTCGTTTCGTCTCTACCTCTGCTCGTCTGAGATAAAGTGGAGTTCATTCAGCCAGTTCTTTCAAGCTCACGATGGTCCCTAACGTCCCATACGAATCATTCGGTCCATTACAGCCATTCGCATTGACAAAGGAGAAAGATCGACAAAACAGTAAGATGAAAAGAAGTTGTCACCAGTAGATAAAGTCGTCACGACGACGCACGTAATTTATTTCCACAGAATACATTAATAATTTCGTCAAAACATAATATTATCATCAAAGTTTCCCAGGTTGTGATGAAATCTATTACGTTTGCGTTCCGGAACGAATTAACATTATGTTTTTTCGCGGTTCGTTCCAAATTATACTTAATTGTTTTCTCCCCATAGATAGACGAATGCCATCAAATCTAAAACATTCATCGAGCAAAATCAACGATTTGCACGCGTCGCTGGTTATGTTATGCGGTTTAGGAAAACCGTCGGTTGGTCTCTCCTACATTGTCGTGTAAATTCCACTTCTTCCTCACGCCTGCTTCTGATTGTATTTTATACTAGCTGTGCCTGCGGCTCCTCTCGCGTGAATGTCGGTTTAATATCAAATCTGATTGAAGCGCAAAATATATGAAGTCACCAAGGGCGATGACAAAGGCCGAGTACTCTCTCAAAGAAAGTAACCCCAATCACATCACATATTATTATTGGTGGAAACATGTAAATGACATGAAAGCCAACGGAGTTTTACTCCGCCTGAGATTACGGCTCAACTGATAATGATATATAGCCTATATGTTACACCGAGTTAAGTCCTATATTTTTCCGAAAGCTCCATTATAATTGGTTCAGTAGTTTTTACGTGATAAGTGCACAAACAAATACACGAATCGTGTATTTACGAACGGACATTTCAGTTTACAGTTTCACAGTTGAGAACATTTAAATAATTATCTCAATACATTTTATTACTACTTCATCTCCCGAATTAATTTTTTATTGCAAATAAATATAGTCTACTGACACGCCAATGTTACATTTGTATTCATCGATATTTGTATTAGTTAGTATTGATGATGTACCGAGTATGTTCTATAATGCTTGATTTTTAAACACTGATAGCTGTTATCATTAACGACACTTTTACGCAGAACTCAGACCAGAATTTGAGAACTGATGATAATACATCGCATATACATAGTTCTCCGCTTATGGCATCAGCATAAGAATGGAAATCTATGGTATTTTAGGAGATGTTAATTTCAGTTTGTTTTGAAAATTACTAGTCATCCTCACGCGCGCCCCTCCGCCGCGCGCACTCCGCCCCGCTCCCCCGCGCGCCGCCAAGATGCGCTATAATGCCGTCGGGGGAAACTTGACGTACAGGTCCCGGCAGTAAATAATGCGTGTCGAGCTTTAGAAAGAGACCATCCGGCCGTAGATGGTCGTCCCTGTCGCACGAACTCGCACGTCTCTGTGCGACAAGGACGAGACTCTCTACCGAATCTTTCGACGCTCTACAACCGGATTTTCTCTCTCTAAGCTCGACACGCATTAATAGCTGCGGGGAACTGTACTTATACTATGCGATGATTCAAAGACAACATTATGCGGAATCGGAACAGTATCGCCCAGAGTGATATCACGGTTTGTTTGCGTGGAATGTTACGCGTCATACATCCTGCGCAGCGCATAATACGTGTTAGTTGAGTAGGTAGGTATACTTGTTGGCATGTTAGGTGATGCCTATCTATTGCATTTTGCAAAGTGATTTAGGTCAAGGATGTTTCAAGGTGATGTGCATTTAGATTGTATATACACGACATGACTGAAGTGTAACGTACATGGATCTATTACATATTTACGTACTATACTGAAGTGCAAAATGCAGGATGACAAGCACGTCATTGGCATACGGCATTATTTTAATCAATTTTAGAACAATTTTTATCAGTTTGGTTGGATACATTACATTAGAAAATGAGGCACGCAACCCTACAAAACGGTCAAGTGCGAGTCGAACTCGCGTGGAGAGGGTTCTGCACCATTCCGTTTTCCGTGAGAACTTTAATACTTAGCATTTTTGTTTAGGTTTTCCTATAAACGATAAGAGAGGCACTATATTCTAAATTTTATTTTTATTTCAGACTCAGTAGTTTTCGAGGTCGAAAATCGAGCAATCTGATAGAGGGGGAATGCTCGATTTTCGCAAATTTTAATATCTATAAAACTATGCATTTTAAAATTATTATAAAAACATATGTTTGTATTTCTTATATAGAGCCTTTCCATTGATACGTCACATGATGTACTTGATAAACACATTTTGATCTTTCTAATTTGTCCCCAAATTTGATCCCCGAAATGGAAATTCGTTAGTTTGCGCTATACGTCCGTGATTGGATCATCAAACTCTATAAATGTACCAAATGTTAACTTTTTTCGTCCAGTACATTCGGAGAAAATAAACTGTGACAGACGCACAGGCAGACAGACAGACAAACACGAGAGTAATCGTATAAGGGTTCCGTTTTTTTCCTCTTTTGAGGTACGAAACCCTAAAAATGCGCAATGAAACTATGAACTTGAATTTTATTATAAAATTAATCGCAATTAAATTGTAATTAAATGTTAAATTAATTAAGCATAATCAATTAAACTGGTCAAGTGTTGCAAGTTGCAATCGAATTCGTGCAACTAGATAATAGAATAGAGATATATATAGAATAGAGCTGAGTGGCGACGAATTATTTGGTGCTGAGAAAATGTCGCAATTCTAGAAATTCCACAGCCGATACGTTTGTCCAATCGATTAGTTCGTCATTGAACTGCCATTGTGTTGTGTGACTGTTGTCGCGCGCTTCAACAGACGTCATCGGCGGCAAATTGTCAGCGGATCGTGGTCGGCTCACATGCTCGTCGATTGCTCTTCGAGCTTGGATGACCTTGTTTTATTATCACCACTGGACGGGCGAGAAAGTTGGTTGTACCTACTACGTAGAGACTCTATTTATTTCTCCAACAAGGAAAACTTATCGAGTCGAGCAGCAGTGCGATTGAACGATTTTGGGAACCTCACAATTGTTCAATCACGCTATTAAATAACTTACGTAACTCACATTTTCGTAGTTTATCTCCATAAACATCAGCAAACTAAAATACTCAGCTGATAAACTAATTATTTTTTTACACAAAACATAGTGTGAGTGCTGACGCGCGCCAGTGATATCTCTCACTACGCGCGAGTCACTGTTACTATACTGTTACTGTTACCAAATCGCAATGCACTCCAGCCCCGAAAAAAATATCGGGTCCCGGTATAAAAATATGTATTCTAAAATATTATATAAAACAATTTTATTTATAAACCCGATTGCTAAAAAAAATTAAGGAAACAAGGAAAGATCAATGGAAACGCCTGTAGTCGGGCAATCTGTATATTTGAATCATTCTGCCCAACTGCAGCGATTTCTACTGATCTTTCCTTGTTCTTAATTTTTTTAGCAGTCACATTTTATAAATTTTTTATTTTGTTTTTCATTTAATTCATTTTATTTCCAAACAATTAAGCGTGGTATATTTTATGGTACCTACTCGATGGGGTTTGAAGAAAATCTATTTCCAAAGTTTGGAAATATGGCGCATTACGGCCGCCATTTTGAATTCTTGAAAAAAAAGGTGGTAGTTACCCTATCAATGAATATGACACTCGCGCGAGTGAGTCAAATCTAACGACACCTCTTGTAAAATCCATCAAACCGTTTAGGCTACAGGGCGTGACACAAAAATAGATATACATTATATACATACATACACTCGAAAAACATAACCCTCCTTTTTGCTTCGCGCAGTCGGGTAAACAGGAAAGAAATCGAGCCACGCCACGATCGTCATCTATTAGTTGGTATTTCTCACTGACTGTGTCTGACGGATGAACAACTCCTACCTGAGTTGGCCTTTCGAGGTTGAGTCACGCGGACACTTATGAATTCAGTGCGCGTTATCAGCTTCCTCAAAACTTGTCAATTGCCGCGTAACGGGCAAGATCCGGTAAATACTTTATTTGCTTGGCCGCCTATTGGGATTATCTAGAGAAGTTAAGGTCCCTTGCGTTCTACCCAACTCCGTAAAGTTGATCGTACAAAACAAACTTCCGGTAGACCAGGAACCACTGAATCCGGGGAATGACGTTGTGAGAAATTCCTGTTGATTTTTTCTATCTGATCGAACTCTTAAGTGATTTATTCACTGGTGCATTCTAAAGTTCTTGTATGCCATACATACATACATACATACCACACCCTGTATCACGAAAATCGGAGTAAGCAGAGTAATTGGTGTTTTGCTGAAATAACTCTTAGGCCCACTTGCACCAACACGAATTTAACTATAAACCAGTTTAACTCGTTAAGCTAGCACCCGTTGTATGTGGGAACCGCGTTTGAACCGCGTTTAAATCCATAACTCGCTACTTAACTCTAAACTCGTGTTGGTGCAAGTGGGCATTAGGCCCACTTGCACCAACACGAGTTTAGAGTTAAGTAGCGAGTTATGGATTTAAACGCGGTTCCCACTGTCAACGGGTGCTAGCTTAACGAGTTAAACTGGTTTATATCTTAAATTCGTGTTGGTGCAAGTGGGCCTTATTAATTAAAGCACAACACCGAACCATCACGTTTAGCAAAGTATTGGGACAAGATAAATACCAAGCAACAAGTAAGCACGATACCCATCTGCTGCATGGCTCGGTAGAAGGACCGTGCCAAGGTGAGAGGTGGCTATCATGTCGCCCTTTAGCACAGCACCTCGCCCTTATCCCTTAGTCGCCTTATACGACATGCGCGGGGAGAGATACAGTAGGGCTATTCTTTTTAATGTCTTTTTAACCGACTTCAAAAAAGGAGGAGGTTCTCAATTCGACTGTATTTTTTTTAATGTTTGTTACCTCAGAACTTTCGACTGGGTGAACCGATTTTGATGATTCTTTTTTTATTTGAAAAAGAAGCGGAAAGCGAGGCGGAGTACATTAAAGCAAAAAATTACTAAAAAACTGTGAAATAAAAAACTATAAAAAAATATATAAACTTCAAAAATGTATGAAATAAAAAAAAATCGAACCCTAGAGTTGAAGGCGGTGCTAAAGCAAGCAAAAATAACCGACCGCCTTCAACTCTAGGGTTCGATTTTTTTTTATTTCATACATTTTTGAAGGTGGCTTTTATATTTTTTTAAATATTTTTTTAAGTTCTTGTATGAGGACCTATAGTGTATTTTTGTGCTCTTGAGTAATTATTACTTCAAATGCCGATCGTTCAATGCTGTTATGCACTGCAGTATCCGTTCAGATTTTGTAATTTGGCATACAAATATGATGCATGACACCACTCCATCCAGCTTTATATACGTTTCATTTCACACTATTTCGTCAATCAGTGTATAAACTTGGCTTATTTACAAATCGTCACACGGAACGGACTTGCGATGTCGACTGACTGCAGAATATCTTCTACAGCTTCGCCCACAAAAAGATCTGTTACTGTATTTCTCAACGCGCCTAATCCTCTATCTCTGGATCGGTAGGTCTGTGTGTGATTTTTCTATAGATACACTATTTTGGCGAAAGTGTCGCGAATTTTGCGAGTGCTTATAGTCCGGTCGCCCGTAGAACATTCATATTACCAAAAAGGTTACCGCTTGGCTTAGTGAAATTGTTATAAATTACGGCATTTTAAACACAAAAACCCAAGTCTTAAAGATCGCGAATGGGCGCATCCGTATTCGGTGACAAGTCGAAAATCGCCAAAAATGTCGGTAAATTACTTTTTGAGGTTACCGATTCTTTTCACTATAGTTATGTTCTCCAGCTTATTTCAATTACCACACGTCATCGTAAGACCATGGCAAGTGGGCATACACTGGTTTAAGACCACATGAAGTCAGCCGATTTTGACGTTAAATTACTTTTTGAGGTTACCGCTTCAAATTTATACAGCAGCTAATAGACCCTCTGTACAAACCACATACCCATTTTAAGACCCTTTCTGTGGGCGCTTTAGATTTTAAGACCCATTTTGTCGGCGAAGAAAAATTTCAAAAAATTGTATTAAAGTAAGTAAATACATACATAATGTACATATCACACGCTGTATTCCGACAATCAGGGTAAGCAGAGTAATCGGCGTTGTGCTGCAAGTACACCTATAAGTCCTGTCGCCCGTAGAACATTCATATTACCAAAAAGGTTACCGCTTGGCTATGTGAAATTGTTATAAATTACGCCATTTTAAACACAAAAGCCCAAATCTGAAAGATCGCTAATGGGCGCAACCATATTCGGTGACAAGTCGAAAATTTCCAAAAATTTCAGTAAATTACTTTTCGAGGTTACCGCTTCTTTTCACTGTAGTTATGTTCTCCAGCTTATTTCAATTACCACACGTCATCGTAAGACCATTGCAAGTGGGCATACACTGGTTTAAGACCACATGAAGTCAGCCGATTTTTAAGGTAATTTACTTTTTGAGGTTACCGCTTCAAATTTATGCAGCAGCTAATAGACCCTCTGTACAAAACACATACCCATTTTAAGACCCTTTCTGTGGGCGCTTTAGATTTTAAGACCCATTTTGTCGGCGAAGAAAAATTTCAGAAAATTGTATTAAAGTACGTAAATACATACATAATGTACATACCACACGCTGTATTCCGACAATCAAGGTAAGCAGAGTAATCAGCGTTGTGCTGCAAGTACACCTATAAGTCCTGTCGCCCGTAGAACATTCATATTACCAAAAAGGTTACCGCTTGGCTATGTGAAATTGTTATAAATTACGCCATTTTAAACACAAAAGCCCAAATCTGAAAGATCGCTAATGGGCGCAACCATATTCGGTGACAAGTCGAAAATTTCCAAAAATTTCAGTAATTTACTTTTCGAGGTTACCGCTTCTTTTCACTGTAGTTATGTTTTCCAGCTTATTTCAATTACCACACGTCATCGTAAGACCATGGCAAGTGGGCATACACTGGTTTAAGACCACATGAAGTCAGCCGATTTTGACGTTAAATTACTTTTTGAAGTTACCGCTTCAAATTTATACAGCAGCTAATAGACCCTCTGTACAAACCACATACCCATTTTAAGACCCTTTCTGTGGGCGCTTTAGATTTTAAGACCCATTTTGCCGGCGAAGAAAATTTTCAAAAATTGTATTAAAGTACGTAAATACATACATAATGTACATACTACACGCTGTATTCCGACAATCAGGGTAAGCAGAGTAATCGGCGTTGTGCTGCAAGTACACCTATAAGTCCTGTCGCCCGTAGAACATTCATATTACCAAAAAGGTTACCGCTTGGCTATGTGAAATTGTTATAAATTACGCCATTTTAAACACAAAAGCCCAAATCTGAAAGATCGCAAATGGGCGCAACCATATTCGGGACAAGTCAAAAATCTCCAAAAAATTCAGTAATTTACTTTTCGAGGTTACCGCTTCTTTTCACTGTAGTTATGTTCTCCAGCTTATTTCAATTACCACACGTCATCGTAAGACCATGGCAAGTGGGCATACACTGATTTAAGACCACATGAAGTCAGCCGATTTTGACGATAATTTACTTTTTGAGGTTACCGCTTCAAATTTATACAGCAGCTAATAGACCCTCTGTACAAACCACATACCCATTTTAAGACCCTTTCTGTGGGCGCTTTAGATTTTAAGACCCATTTTGTCGGCGAAGAAAAATTTCAAAAAATGGTATTAAAGTACGTAAATAAATACATACATAATGTACATACCACACGCTGCATTCCGACAAACAGGGTAAGCAGAGTAATCGGCGTTGTGCTGCAAGTACACCTAGTCCTCTCGCCCGTAGAACATTCATATTACCAAAAAGGTTACCGCTTGGCTATGTGAAATTGTTATAAATTACGCCATTTTAAACACGAAAACCCAAATCTGAAAGATCGCAAATGGGCGCAACCATATTCGGTGACAAGTCGAAAATCTCCAAAAATGTCAGTAATTTACTTTTCGAGGTTACCGCTTCATTTCACTGTAGTTATGTTCTCCAGCTTATTTCAATTACCACACGTCATCGTAAGACCACAGCAAGTCGGCATACACTGATTTAAGGCCACATGAAGTCAGCCGATTTTGACGATAATTTACTTTTTGAGGTTACCGCTTCAAATTTATACAGAATATAACACAATATAGTATCAATACAAGGTTTATAACAGAACGTTTATACCAGCTCCACTGCATCTCTCTCCGTGCATGTCGTAAAAGGGATAAGGGCAAGATGCCGTGCTCAAGGGCGACAGGGTAGGCTCCTCTCACCCTGGCACGGTCCTTCCATCATGCAGCAGGTGGGTTTTTGTGCTTACTTGCTGCTTGTTCGTTATCTTGTTCGATTACTTTGCTAAACCTTCGGTGTTGAGCTATAATTTATCAGTGTTCTTGCAGCACAACGCCCATTACTCTTCTTACCCGGATTGTCGGAATACAGCGTGTGGTATGTACATGTATATGTATATATTCTTTATTGAACACCAATTTACAAAAATTAGGTACAACAGGCGAGCTTAATGCCGCGAGACATTCTATTCTAACTAATCTTTGGGATGTGGGAGAAGTACATGCAGGCGAACCAGAATAGTTAGTGGCAATGTGTTAGACTGTAAAGAAATATGTATGATACACTACATAGGAATACTACATAAATATTTTAATAAGCATATATATGTATATAATAAACTTAAAATTGTTGAATATCATGTACATTAATCGGTGATACCGTTGTGCAACACAATCAACTGAATGACAGTACATATTTATGTATGTACGTATTTTAATACAATTTTTTGAAAGTTTTCTTTGCCGACAAAATAGGTCTTAAAATCTAAAGCGCCCACAGAAAGAGTCTGAAAATAGGTATGTGGTTTGGACAGAGGGTATATTAATAGCTATATAAATTTGAAGCGGTAACCTCAAAAAAGTAAATTATCGTCAAAATCGTCTGACTTCATCTGGTCTTAAATCAGTGTATGCCCACTTGCCATGGTCTTACGATGACGTGTGGTAATTGAAATAAGCTGCAGATTATAACTATAGTGAAAAGAAGCGGTAACCTCGAAAAGTAAATTACTGACATTTTTGGAGGTTTTTGACTTGTCACCGAATATGGTTGCCCCCATTTGCGATCTTTCAGACTTGGGTTTTTGTGTTTAAAATGGCGTAATTTATAACAATTTCACATAGCCAAGTGGTAACCTTTTTGGTAATATGAATGTTCTACGGACGAGAGGACTAGGTGTACTTGCAGCACAACGCCGATTACTCTGCTCACCCCGATTGTCGGAATGCAGCGTGTGATGTGTACATAATGTATGTATTTACGTACTTTAATACCATTTTTTTTAATTATTGTTCGCCGACAAAATGGGTCTTAAAATCTAAAGCGCCCACAGAAAGGGTCTTAAAATGGATATGTGGTTTGTACAGAGGGTATATTAGCTGCTGTATAAATTTGAAGCGGTAACCTCAAAAAGTAAATTATCGTCAAAATCGGCTGACTTCGTGTGGCCTTAAATCAGTGTATGCCGACTTGCTGTGGTCTTACGATGACGTGTGGTAATTGAAATAAGCTGGAGAACATAACTACAGTGAGAAGAAGCGGTAACATCGAAAAGTAAATTACTGACATTTTTGGAGATTTTTGACTTGTCACCGAATATGGTTGCCCCCATTTGCGATCTTTCAGACTTGGGTTTTTGTGTTTAAAATGGCGTAATTTATAACAATTTCACATAGCCAAGTGGTATCCTTTTTGGTAATATGAATGTTCTACGGGCGAGAGGACTAGGTGTACTTGCAGCACAACGCCGATTACTCTGCTCACCCCGATTGTCGGAATGCAGCGTCTGGTATGTACATTATGTATGTATTTACGTACTTTAATACCATTTTTTTAAATTATTCTTCGCCGACAAAATGGGTCTTAAAATCTAAAGCGCCCACAGAAAGGGTCTTAAAATGGGTATGTGTTTTGTACAGAAGGTCTATTAGCTGCTGTATAAATTTGAAGCGGTAACCTCAAAACGTAAATTACCTTAAAAATCGGCTGACTTCATGTGGTCTTAAACCAGTGTATGCCCACTTGCAATGGTCTTACGATGACGTGTGGTAATTGAAATAAGCTGGAGAACATAACTACAGTGAAAAGAAGCGGTAACCTCGAAAAGTAATTTACTGAAATTTTTGGAAATTTTCGACTTGTCACCGAATATGGTTGCGCCCATTAGCGATCTTTCAGATTTGGGCTTTTGTGTTTAAAATGGCGTAATTTATAACAATTTCACATAGCCAAGCGGTAACCTTTTTGGTAATATGAATGTTCTACGGGCGACAGGACTTATAGGTGTACTTGCAGCACAACGCCGATTACTCTGCTTACCCTGATTGTCGGAATACAGCGTGTGATATGTACATTATGTATGTATTTACTTACTTTAATACAATTTTTTGAAATTTTTCTTCGCCGACAAAATGGGTCTTAAAATCTAAAGCGCCCACAGAAAGGGTCTTAAAATGGGTATGTGGTTTGTACAGAGGGTCTATTAGCTGCTGTATAAATTTGAAGCGGTAACCTCAAAAAGTAATTTAACGTCAAAATCGGCTGACTTCATGTGGTCTTAAACCAGTGTATGCCCACTTGCCATGGTCTTACGATGACGTGTGGTAATTGAAATAAACTGGAGAACATAACTATAGTGAAAAGAATCGGTAACCTCAAAAAGTAATTTACCGACATTTTTGGCGATTTTCGACTTGTCACCGAATGCGGTTGCGCCCATTCGCGATTTTTAAGACTTGGGTTTTTGTGTTTAAAATGCCGTAATTTATAACAATTTCACTAAGCCAAGCGGTAACCTTTTTGGTAATATGAATGTTCTACGGGCGACCGGACTATTAGCGCGTGTTCGTCACGCTTTTAGTAACTACATAGTTAGATGATGTGCTCACGTTCTACGAGAAAAAATGTCAGCATGTCTAACCTCAGTTTATGATTCGTCTTGTTATCTTGTGCTTTGTTTGGTTGGAAATGGAATGTGAAACATTGTAATATTCAGTTTATTGCTCAGATCAGGAATCTGAGGTTTATTGGCATGAACAATGTTTTGTTGCTGTCAGTACATACAAATTAACGACAAGCTGCTGACACACTCTCGTCAATGTGAACTAGTGTGAAGTCAATAGATAAAAAAAATATTTGAAGCCTGATTTGACAAGGTATGTATGTATCTATTTAGGTATCTTATACTATTAACTGTAATAAATATGTATTCATGTATACTTTTTAATTAACTAGTGCGTACTTATATGTTGAATATTATAGTATATTATATTTATATGCATTATATAAAAGACTTATAAAAGTATTTTATGTTTATGTTAGTACTAAGCACGTACCTACTCGCTTTATATAGGGACACGTCCGCCTTTGCACCTAATTTAAATTGTACGAGTTTGTTTCTGTAAAAAAACTTACGTTCTACACCTTTGAATTATTATTTCTACTCCATCGAACAAATTTTAGTTCCTCTTTCATTATTTTTTTTTATTTGCACTTTAATCAAGTATTGGGGCATAAATCACAAGTCCATTGTGACTCGGTGTTTGCTGTTGGCGTTAAGAGATGTAAACTCGACAATTAATCACATTGTTATTCTCGTTAGCGCCGCCGTAAGGCGTTTTGCGAGAGACACCCGTCACCGTCAATCACGCGGACCGTGTCCTCATCATGCACTCGGTTCAAGGTGTTCAGTCAGATGTTGGAGGAACTCTTCGAGTCGAGGCGGATGGATAAGGAGCATCCTTGTCGACCCGGTGACTTCCTCGCCGTATCTCATTGATTGATCTTTTGTTTTGCCTTATTTACAGCCAACATTTTATTTTCTTCGTGTAAACAATATCAGCCGGCCGGCACTGTTTCATACGAAGGTTTGAAACATGATAATTATAATACTTAATGATTTATTCCTTAAATTATATAGTAAGTAGGTAGTAATTAGTAATAAAATAACAAATAAATTTACATAAAGAATGTTAAGAAAATGGACTAGGCTCAGCGTCTGACAGCTAGCTTATGCGCCAGTTCTACAGAACTGGCGCATAAGCTAGAACCAGAACTACAGAACTACTACTAAAGAACACACTTATATTAATATAACCATGCCATAGATGCCGCCGTCTGTATGTACCTGATGACCTGACGGAGGAAGAAGACAAGACGAATTGGTAGCTAAGCTATCCAGAGAAGAACTAGCTGTTTATCTCTAGTTTCTGATGATTTTGTTCGAGATTAAGATTATAAATGTATCATGGAAAGATATTTCTCTTCACTATTTGTTATGCCCATCAGTGATTCTCGGAGCATGCGTAAAATTTTACTCACGTAATGAGTTCCTCGTAAGCTCGTTACTGTCGCTATACAACTAGGCAATGACGTTACACAGATTACATGCACAACAAACAACAAGCTCGATCATCGCTCCTATCTTATCTTCTCACGGAAAGTTATATCGTTCTCATTGTCGACGACTACGTGCGCGGCGCACTGTCGGCACAGTGGTCGCTATGTATGTACGTATCGTTTTATACCTATTAGAAACATGTTCATCAACATTTTAGTAGAGTAGAGTACCTATTTGTTATTTCGGAAGTAAACGAAATGTATTGGTCAGTCAGACAGAACCTGCCTAAATTAATGTTCACTTCCTCTCCCTACCGCCCGATGATGGTTCTATTCAAGAATGCAGTACTGTAACAAATTGATGAAACTCTGATGCTCCTAAATCCTAAGGAAGGAGAGCCAACTTCATAACTAAAATACGTACTTCCGACAATATCTGAATAGAACGCCACGGGTCGGACGAGAGCGAATGTTAGTTACAGAAGTTAGCTCGCACCCTTGTTTGGCTAGCATGCATGGTACTCGTATACCTACATACCTGCATAGTGACCTATATATTACCGCTGTAACCGAACTTTCACCGACAAACCAACTCCCAATACTGAACATACATATAGTTGGCGTTATGGTGAATATTCCGGTGTCTCATAAAGGGGATCGACCCAACCAAAATAATGGGTAATAATAAATTGAAACCCTTCGAGGACGTGCAAGGACGCATGAATACTCGTACCTCGAGACTGACAAGTAAAGAGGTTCTTTGTTTATTTTGAACCGACCACGGCGAAACCAAGAGGAAGGGTTATTAACGTAGAAGAATTTTTTTTCGTGTATTTCAACGAAATTTTCATGTTTGTGATCAATATGTCATACATAGACCTACAGTTTCACTTTTTCGCAGATAATATTGTTATAAAAACTTCTAACTACACATTATGCATTCAATTTCAAATGATTTATTTAACATTCTAAACATCTAAATCGCGTAATTATGAATTCAATCGCATCTGTCTATCTTCGTTCTCACAGTGCGTCCTTATTCCTAAAGATCAGATAAGAAGGCGGTGACGGTGAGTTGTGGTGGTGTCGCGCGGTCGTCGGCGGTGCCGGTGGTGCAGCACACGTGTCGGACAATGTAAGTAAACGAACTGCTCCGGGATTATCTACTGCGCGCTCGCGCTGCCGCGCCGCTCCTTTCCTTTACATAACCAATAACTATTGCTTCATCATCCATATACCTACTTACATTTTAATCTGACATTCACGTAGTTACACTTTCTCTTCAACATTTTACACTCGTTTGAATTTCCCAAGGAATTTCCTCATAAAATGCGTCAATTGACTAATTGAACATAGACAAGGAACAATACGCATCGATATGAGGAAAAATGTCTCGAAAATAAATGTTTCCTGTAATGTGCACGTAGTCAGTGTTTGCAGAGCGGCAGATAGGACGAGGCATCGGCCCTGCAACTAATCAAATAAAGGAGTTCATTAAACCTGCATAATAATATTTGTACGGCAGCTAGTGACTTCTCTTGCTTCCTGCGCAGCTCCCGACTCCTCCTCTGCCGCCTCCGCCCCGGTCCCGGCCTCTGTCGCCGCTTTATTACCGACTGAACTTGATTTACGAGAGCACGGTACGAGCCGCTAGTTATTAAATTATAATTAGACCGTTTCTAGAAATATCCCCCATTAATTCTTTCACCAGTTCCTTTGATGTGCTCTTATCGTGCTCCGAGACCCGGCCGCCGCCAGCCACTGCGCTCCTCGCCGGTACAGTAGCTAATGTACGGCGGAGCGGAGATGATGTCTACAATATTTTGATTTGTCAGTCGTTACAGGGGAACTGAGACGTTACTTACTAGTGATTATTTTTAAAGGATGCTCCAACAATTTTATGTGGCCGGCAATGGACAAAACTGTTTTTTTAGCATTCTTGATTTGCTAATAATAAAATTGCTAACGATTTGCGATTTAATAATAAACTATCTTTCAATTCCAGTTGAATTGAAAGATAGTTTCTCTGACTCTAACTGAAGGCCAACATTTAGCTAGAAATGTTAGCATTTGAAGCAAAGCAGCTCAAGAAATGACTTGACCACACTTTACTAATGCATCAAAAATGAAAGAACCCGATAATAACATATGTAGGTGATACAAAACAAAGGTTTGGCTTACTTGTCCTAGAATATGCTCGAATAAAGCCATTGAATATCGTGAGTGGACAAACCCTCTCCATAAACATAATATCTCGGGCTTGAACTGTTTCGCTTTGCATAAGCATGCGAATTGCTCGATGAATAAGAAATGAAGACGTAGTTTATAAAATGCTCTTTTTATGCGTAAATAAACATAGATTTGTAGTCACTGTGTTGACTCCGGTGCTTCCCACGTTATAGATATATATATAGTAGCAGTTACGAGTAGAAAGGACATAAATAACCCATAATCTACCACGAGGAATTTAATCGTTTACCTGAAGGACATTTCAGCCGTACTCCTCTTTCAAGGCGCCGGCCGGCGGCGGCGCCGCTTTCGCTTGTTGGAGTAGGATGCAACACAATCAATCAATCAAAAATTTGATTTTTTTTTATTCCAAAACTATGGATCGAAACAAAAAGGCAAAAAGCTATACATATTATTCAATAAATAAAATATATTTTTTCCCAAGCCTTGATTTGGTCACGTTGCTTTAAATACGTTTTTATAACTAAATTCAGAGGCATGTTCAATGTTCATGATTTTTTTCTATCGAGCTAAGTTAATCAAATCATGTTTTCAAAAAGCTATCGATCTGCGCTGATAGATGAAGTATTACATACCTATAATAAACTGAATCTGTCAGGTGAGTAATATTGGTGGTAAACATAGAGAAATAATGTAAACTTCTTGAAATTTGAGTCAGACGCAGCCTCACGTCACCTTAACATTTAATGTTTTGATATGAATTACTCAATATATTATCATATTAACATTCATATCTGTATACTTTGCAATAATATAGGTTTCGGTTAGGAGCGTCAGAAATGAATCATCAGGCACAGTAGGTACGATTTCAAAGGAAACTCATTGAAATTCTTCGTATACGACCACCGCTAGACGACGCATTGTTTGCACCACTCTTCAAACAGTGTCTCTCCACATAATGCACCCTCGTTTTGTTAGCTCCGAATTTCAAAGAGATGATTCAAACATACCTATCAATTTGCATAAATCCGAAACTTCTAATGCTTTTATGATGATAAAAAGTTGAAATCCACAAATGTACATGACTTAATCACTGAAGTACTTAATACATATCTGACTGAACACGTATGCCGAGTGGCCGACTACACGAGCGAGGTCAATAAACATAATACGCATAGTTTGGGATACGGAGTAGGTTAAACCGCAGACAGCTCCAATATGAACGGATGAATGTGTCATTTCCTAGTGCTTTTGACACAAAGGACACAATCTAGATTCTGGTAAAATGTGTGCATCAATGCTTTTGGATGAAGTCATAATAGCAAAGTTATATGTATTTATAATAAATAACGTAGCGTGGGACGCCCCCGGCTGGGTTGGCAGGCGACCTAAAAAAGGAAGTCGGGAATGGACTGGAGTGGACAATTGCGGAAGACCGCGTGTGGTGTGTTGCCCTTGGGGGAGGCCTATGTCCAGCAGTGAACCTATATGGGCTGAAGATGATGTTTATCATGAATGAGATATTAAAATTCAGTTTCGTCGCATTCACTCACTTGAGAACTTCTTTAACTATGTTTCTGAATCAATATCTTGAGTTCAGTCTCTGACACAAAAGCTATTGGTCGTCTAGTGAAATTTGTACGATGAACCATGAGTAACGCGCTGGTGATTCAGCAGCCGCTGACTGGTAGCGGTCAACATGGACATGCATCACCCGTCGTCTGGCGCCTTGAGAATGCAAGCAGCATTTGTCTGAGTCGACCACATAAAGCCTAATGACACCGCATAACCGTTACGTAGAACGCAGTTTACGTGCTCGCTTGAAACGCTAATGAAATGAATGAATGAATATAGATTACAAGTCTAGCTAGAGCAAGGGCAATCTGATGATTTTCACTTATCGGTAGTTTGTCATTCTTTCATTAGTCCGTCTTTCTAGATGTAAGTAGTCATTATTTTAATATTTTATGGTGATTCACGTCTTCATGTACCCCTGTCTTGCGTAATGTATGTCATATGGCCGTTTTGGGTAAATGCAGCAGATGCAAATAGAATATTTTTAATACGGAAGAGGGCCTTGCGGTACATCTTAAATATGAAAATTAGAGATAGAGTAGGACAGCGGTCGGGGAGATAGGAATGTTTAGGATGTTTACCAGAACATATGCTATACCAGAAAATATATTCATGATTCCTCTCTTAAATAATTCCGAAAATCATAACTATGATATACGGTGTAAGAATAATGTACAATTATTAATAAGACATAATCATCTACATTATTATGTAGATTATCTAAAACCTCAAAAAACTTTATTTGTAATAGTGTTAGATTTTATAATAAACTGTCTTCTAACATAAAACAATTAGATGATAATAATTTTAAACAACGGATTAAACTATGTTAATTGAAAAGAGTTATTTATTACACTGTTATGGATGCTTTCGCTGACCATAATTTATCTAAGAGTCTGAAGTCTGGATACACTTTGTATCTTTAGATTTTGAATATTATTTATTAATTTTTTTTGTAATACACTTTTACTAATTTGTTATTAAATTCACTTGATATATTTATGTACATACCTATCAAATTGACGATGGCACTATACACCAGATATAGGTAATATAAATAGGCAGAGTGGTCAGATTCTTCAATATTCATGTTTATGCTGTAAATATTAATGATCTTGTGAGCGGTAGTATGGGTTAATTATTTGTAAGTTACTATAATATAATACTTATCATAAGGTTTTTTTTATGTAATCCGGTATGGGTGGCTGAGTTGGAGGGGCTAAAGCGCATGCTCCGACCAGCCAGTATCACCTCCGAGAAGGTAGGTGTCATACCGGAGACTTCCCTGGATTGCTGGCTATACTGGACTAGAGGAAAACACAACCGAGGCTGCTATGCGGCCATCTTACATCCAGTACGGTGGTACCAAACCAGTCGGCTACAATTTGAGCCTACCACCTAAGTAAGGGGTACTAATAAAACATTGAGACTTGCGAAGTTTGTTTGTGAACTGACAAATTCTTCGAATTGAATTTAGAACTGGCGGAATTTTCGACATGTCCAAGCGTAGGTTACTCTATGGATGAAATTTTACAATAAATAAACAATAAACAATGCAATGCCTAGAAATATTGTACTGAACTGAACTGAACATAATATGCTTTGCATTGCAATATGAGTAAATATTAATTTGTCGTAGCCGAACAGATCGACTCATCGACACCTACACCATGTGTTATCTCGCAACTTGCTTTTATATTTTTGTTGAATACGAAGAACAGTATTGCGTCGAATTCACTGCATTATCGCGAAATTAGTCACACACAGCACAGCTGCCGGCCACATCGTGTCATGGCGTCGATGGAAAAAGAAGGCCAGAGTAGCCGCACGCTGACCTACTATCTGTCCTACGTACATTATGTCTTAGAGCTAAAACACTAAAATAGCTGTACCTGAGGAGAATTATCAAAAAGTAGAACAGCATAGCCATGAGTGATGCTTGTGAGCTTGTAGTTCCTTTTACAAATCGTCTGTAACTCAAAGACTCCAGGCAATCTGTAAGTTTCGGGTCACCAACAATACGAGCCCAAGCAGGTATTGGTGACTACCTTCTCTGATGTGCCTGCAGTACTCCATTACCGGCATAATCTGCTTGTTGTACATTAGTAATAGTTGTGCTGGTGAGAAGAACCACCTATTACGGTAAAGGATTTCCAACTTCTTGATGCTGTTATAACCTTGGGCTCAATTGATTGCCGAAAAACGATCGGTGTCAACTATGGGGCACAAATCTTGAGTACGGTCACTGGAATTGCATCAGGATCAGTACTCATCGAAGTGTCTAACGTTCTCAAGCAATTGTAGACCTGTCTGTATGTGCATCCTCGAATCCATCATCGGAATCCCACAAAGTTGTATCGAGGTAGGGGTAGCACACTTATCTTCAGTGTTGAGTTAAAAGCGAATGTGAAGGTGTTATTTATGGGCTGACATCACGGTGTTGTAGGTGATGTAACTAACCGTGTCAATCTCCATAAAAAATATGTCTTCAAGACTATCCCTGCGCTTTGGATAAATGACAGATTCTGCCTAACTACCATAATTGTCGGCCATCTAGCTAAGTAGTCCATCAATCAATAAAGTTAATTTACATATTCAATAACAAAACAATCTTCTCCCAATGACCCTGTTGAAATGGAAAGGGTGAAAACGTAGTAATTCGACATTTTCACGTCACAAAAGGCGTGGCGTGTCGCACGTCTGCGGCAACACGCCACAGTGGCGACACGGCCGGCAGCCGCGGCCGCTGCTGCGGCAAAGTGTCACGGTCACGTACGGTTACGTCACGCGGACTACGCGGAGCGCACTCGTGCGGCAAGGTGTGAACTGGCCCTAATAAACCCATAGTCTCATTTCGTCGGTTGGCAAAGTGCGCAAGGTGATCTTGGAAATTGTATCAACGAACTTTAAAACTACGAAATAAAGAAAAATATAGAAGATGGAATGGGCAATGGTACAGCCGGCCGACTGACATATTGCTCTGCATATAACAGTCGTCGGCTCTGGCAATGACATTTCAGTACTTTTAAGGTAGGTACAGTACCCGGCAGTAAATAATGCGTGTCGAGCTTTAGAAAGAGACAATCCGGTTGTAGAGCGTCGTCCCTGTCGCACAAACTCGCACGGCTCTGTGCGGCAGGCAGGGACGACACTCTACGACCGGAATGTTCATTATTTACTAGTCCCTAGTTTTTTTCGTGTTTTATTTCAACTCATTAGCTTCCTCCACAACAAAGGTAATAATATAACGTTCACTCTACGGTATAATGAATATGTTAAAGAAGGAGAAATTAAATACCATAACGAATTTACAGGCGTGTTTCCAAAAATTTATTTTCAAGCGAATTCATGCCTGCTCCACATTGTATTGGCAGCATGCAGTGTGGAGCAGGGGTTACTTGTACTGTGTGTGTTGGACCTATCTATAACATACAATGTAAGAATGTTTTTCTTTTAGATAAATGCAAAGCCGAAAATGAAGAGAGAGAAAAAATACGTCCCGACCAGGACATTAATATTTAAGATATAAATAAATAGATATAAATAACGAATATCTTAATGTAGACAGGAAAGAGAAACTAGTGGCACTACTGTAACTGTGGTGCGCATTAGAGTAGGTACCTAGGTAATTAGGTAATCCTGTTGTAGTCATTACTGGTTGTAGTTTGAGAGGTCATTTGTCCATTCTGATCTGGTAGGCCGCACGCGATTCGTTATTCTTTGTTGAAACCAATTTTTTTCGAGGTCCACACATTAGCAGATCTACTATATACATATGTATAAGAACTTAGCGAAACCATTGAAAATATGGCTGATATTAAATAACAGTTCACCCGAAGTAGTGTTGTTTGTTGGTCATATCATAACTGAGTTCCCTTCGATATCTTCGATATTCTCCTAGTGTTGCCGAAGATATCTTAGTACGTAACCATGTTTCGAAACCAGTTCGTTTCGAAACTCGGTTACGTATCTGTCTAGTGGGAATGATACCTATCCGTTTGATAATATCCTACCTACCCACTCTATCATATCCTAGCAACTCAAATGCATATTCGTGTTCCATTCCGAGTGCACAGTTGTTCAAAGTAATTTACCGGATTGTGTGCAAATGACAGGTGACATAGCGCGCCTCTACTCCCCCCCCCGCCCCCCCGCCCTCCCTCCCTCACCCAGCCCTCCCCTCCCTCCCCCCAGCCCTCAAGCCTGCTCTACTACAACTGGCGCCCTGCATCCGCGTTGCATTGTGCATGTACGTACAGTGCTGATCTCTGCATAATATGTTTGTCCGTTACTCATGCAAAAACCACTGAATCAATTTAGCCTAAACTTTCATGTAAGTACCTAAGTCAAAGAAGTAGATGTGAACGGGCTTGCATATAGTTTATCTACTATTATCGGATTCTACTCACCTCAAAATTTAATGGTTTCCATATAAATGTCAGAATTGAAATAAAATTTTCACGTTTATATTCATAAAAACCACCTAAGATTATATCCGACTATATAGGTACCTACTTAAAGATATGTAACAGTGTCCTGTCATTCTGTCTCTGTGTCAGTCAGAACTCAGAATATGAGTAATGTGGTAATGTTGAAGTCAGTGTCTGTGAATTTACATACTAATATAATATACCTACGTTATTAATATTATAATATACGTTAATGCTTTTCGAACAATACAATACTGTGAAGTGCCTAGTTATAAGATTATAATGTAGCTTAATGTAAAGTATTTTTACTGTTAATAAATCCATTTCTACTAAAAATGTTTTTTTTATTAAAACAGGTTGTCAGGTTAAGTGTGACGTAATTTTCAGGGGGCCATAGACCATAAGCTGTGACAGACGGACAGACAGACAGACACGAGAGTGATCGTATAAGGGTTCCGCTTTTTTCCTCTTTTGAGATACGGTACCCTAAAAAGCAATAAGTAAAAAAATAAAGGGGGCCCCATACAAGAAACGTGCTAAGAATCGATTAGTACATATTCACGCTACTAAATAATAGATGGCCCTACAGGAAGCTTGCATTGCACACAGACAAAAGATAGACGGCTGTAGTTTTTTGGTAGGTATGGTATAGTCTACATAACCCTCCGTAAGTAAAATTCACACTTTTTACTAGCTTACGTCTGACGACACATTCTTCTGCCTTTCACCCTTATCACGAGGGCTTGACAGTTCACCTTACCAGACAAGAGTTACGTCGATGCTGCCAACTCAACTTTAGGGTGTAGGCGTCTTCAAGATGGATCAGTTCGTCTTCATTATCTCTCATCATCCGTTGACCAGCAGACCGCAAACGTTACAAATGAAACCTCGAGCGGCCAGTACACATTTTTCAATTTAACAGTCCTAGGAGCTCGCCTATTCTTATCTCAACCTTCTCGATAATGGTTAGAGTTCACATTGGCACGTCCTGTTCTCAACGATAACTTCGTTTTGTTTTATTTCCTGTAGTAAATGTTGTACGGGACGCGCCGAGATATCGTAGGAGTTCTCTACAAGGCAAGTCTCGGCACGGAAGCGAGGCGCGTGATGATCAAAGAGCGCAGTCATGGCGTGACCATCAGCGATGATTGAAAGACAATTTTTATTAGATATGGGTTCAATACACCGTGTAAGTGGATTTTGGCTAGATTCTTTCGCTTTATTAAATTTTAATGAAGCTGTCATGATTGAAATTATGCGCAGAATTAATTGGGAAATTCCACAGTGTACCCGCTGTCCGCTATCAATTATGATAATACAAAATTATTGGACGTTAAGGCCATTGTCGTCAGTGGCTGAACAAAGATAACACAGCTCTGTAACTATACATTCAATTTAATAAATCAATATACCTATGTAGGTAATTCAAAATGTTCAAACACAATGCATTTAGAAATGTGAAGCCATTCAAGACCAGCGCCAACTTTTTTTTTTTTTTTTTTATTGTTTCCGAACTAGCTGGCTGTGTCCGAGGTCGAAGCCTCAGGCGCAGCCAATATCACCCCCGAGGAGGTGCCAGTCCGGCTTGGAGGTGGACTAATGTCGCTGGGGAAAGGCTATTTACCCGCGATTTGAAGATCCGTGGATTGTAGGAGTGGGGAAAGATATTCCCCGGAAGCCCTAGAACTAATGCTTTAATCACATTAGCCCTTACAACACATCGATGCTTACAACGAAATCTAATTCAGATCGAATAAAACTGTACCTACTTACATGCTCGACTAAATTGCCTGAAAGAAAGCTCTGGTACGAGCAGAACATTAGGATAGGCTCTCAACTTATGCACGCAAAACACTCAACAACTCAACCATCAATGTTTGGACTCGCCCGGGTGACCACCGCCCCCGCCGCCGCCGCCGCCTGCCGCCGTCGCCTGCCGCCGCCGCCCCCGCGCCCCCTTCCGCGCGTAGTCATGGGCAGTACAATCTAGCTAGAAGGTCCTATCCTATCAGTCCACTGTTGTAAATCCGGGAAGGATTCAATACTAAAACCATTTTGTCGAACGAATAACATTAGTTAGGTATAATTTGTTACATTTTGAATATCAACTGCTTTTGCAATGGAAATGACAAACCAGGCAGATCTGGTTTGTTTTGAAGTGCTGGTGTAGTCTTGGAGAAAACTATGTTCAACAAGTATTAATTTAATGGTAAAATCCACTGTCGTTTAGTTAGTTTTTTTTTTCAATTTTGATACGGAATATTAAAAAATAAAAAACGTGCCGAGGCGAATAAACGTAGAAAAATTTATATTTGCTAAGGGAATCTCGTCGACAGTTAAATTGGTTCAGTAATGCGACTAGGAGAAACACGCCAAAAACGCAATGACGTAATGCAGTGCTAATTAGTACGGCGCGCAGCTCGCTGAAGTGGGAGTCGGAAAATTTCTGAAAGCTCATAAACCACCCCTCCCCCCCCCCCCCCCTCCCCCTCCAACTAGAGCCTTTTTAATTAAACACTTATACTGGAATCCTTCTACGTAGGTCATAGAAGGATTCCAGTATAAACCCACCAGCGAGGCCTGAGACCCACGGGCGACTTTTGCATCTGCATCGACATCCAACCGAAAGCATTATCCTCAAATATTAAATATTATGTAGGTAGACAGACAACTCACCTAAAGATTATTATATTGTTGACAAAAACAAAACTACATCTGTGTCTAATTTGTTATCCTGAACTTTCCTGCGAATAATTTATTTTTAATTTTTTTTTCCTCCTCCCAACACCAGTTTCCTTATGTTAGTTGTCGACATAAAATGTAATATTTGAGGAGGATTGATGATTTATATATTTTCCTTCTACATCTTTAATGAAACCTTTGTACTACTTATTTAGTTTTTTCCTTTGACCTGCTCCCCTTTCCACTTTCTTGCACTGATAGAATGATTCATTAATTTTCATAGGCCGAAGGCAACTGACCCGAGCCATTCGTGTTCAGTTCGGCACAGCGACTAATGTCAGTGCATTCTGATATAAAAACAAATTAATACCTCATTAATGTTCCCGCTCGACTGGTACAGCGGCGAGATGACGAGGCCAGGCCGGCTCGGCTCGCCCGCGCGCAGCTCGCTCCGGCGGCGGTGGTTGCCGCGCGGCGTGGCGCCTCCGCCTCCGCCTCCGCCTCCGCGCCTCCGCCCCGCCGCCCCGCCGCCCCGCCGTGTCCGCGGAGGTTCCCCGGCTGTGTTCTCCGGTCCTCACTTTGCCTGTATAAGGCTTTAGCGACGCGGCGTGGGAGGACTACTGAGAAAGCCGTCGACCGTGAATGCCGGCCGGGCGCAGTCGATGTGGCTGGTGCTCTGAAGCAATTATCCATATGTAGAGTGGGCGTTTACGCAGAAGCAGAACATAGGAGCACCTAGCAGGACACCAATGTCGTTCTCCTCGATGCTAGTTACGTCGTGAGTGTATATGTAAGCAACAACATTAGTATGGCATGTAAGAATACTTTGTTTTTAACCACCAGGGAATAAGGAGTAATGCTCTAATGCAGCGGTCGGCAACCCGCGGACCGCGGGCCGCATGCGGCCCGCGAGCGTCCTCCTTGCGGCCCGCGAATCTAACCAACGGGAAAAAAAATTCCCGTTGGCCAGACTGGTCTGACCATCAGTCTGACCACTGGGGAAAACTCCGATTTTTTTGTAAATAAAGGTCTTATCATTCGGAATAAAATATTTTAAAAGTCACCATGGTGCTGACATATCCGAATACGGCTAAAGCTCTAAACTTAAATTAAGACAAAAAAAAATTGAGTCTAATGTAATAATACTCTGTTTTTTAACAATTTCCAAAGAGTATCCCGGCTCCGGAACATGACAACATGATAATTAGGCTTTGGCTCACTTCACTGCAATGAAATTGTATCATTTGTTCAAAATAGAGTAGACCGCGTTCAGTTTTAGCCCGAACCGGGCCTAAGTTAACCTCGCCTGACCCGGGTGGCTGGCGCCGGAGTCGACGACTCAATTGTTTATCCTAATCTGGCCCACTGCTCCACTTCGATCCAACCTCGCTAAGGAGTTCGAACGGCTCGCGGAGGCACACTAAAACAACCAACCCACTTTTCAGAAAAACTGTAGATGGGTAGATGGACATGCTCCATGTGTGCTGTGAGCATGAGAGAGAATAGACAACCTCAGGACTTTTTTTTTAAAAGGAGATTCGCAGATGTGTTAATTGCGACCTCGTATTGGTCGAGATGAATGAATGAATGAAATTTACATACCAGGCGTCAATGCGCAAAAAAAAACCGGCCAAGTGCGAGTCTAACTCGCGCACCGAGGGTTCCGTATCGCCATGTCATGGTTAGCGCCACTCGCGCCATCTATGGCGTATTATGAAATGCTTCATATTAGTTAAAATTCATGATTAGTTAAAATGCTTCATACTCTATTTAGATCTAGGTAGATGGTGCGCGCGCATACACTTTTTGGTTTCTTCTATGGAAACCCACATGAATTTTTTACTTTTTTACCCGACTACGGCGAAGCCAAAAGGAGGGTAATGTGTTTAGCCTGAATGTATGTATGTATGTGTGTTATTCTTATTTTTATTATTTGAAAATTTCAACGGGCTGCCGATTACGGTTCAAGAGATCTCTTGGACAGACGGACGGACGGACGAACGGACAGACAGAGAGACAGACAGACGGCGTAGTCTTAGTAATAGGGTCCCGTACCGGATACGGAACCCTAAATAACTAAAATATGTCCTTCTATCTATAGTCATTCTAGTATGTAATGTTGATGCGTACCTAGGTACTTCACTTCATTTGATACTATGCCGAGCCACTGGAAAGTGTTTGTTGCGAATATAGTGAAATATTAGGTAAAGTAAGTACTTTACAGGGTTGCCAACATGTGGAATGCACTCCCATCCTCGCTCCCATCTGCATCCATTCTTCCAATGTACAGTCTGGGTCTGGGGTCCTTCAAACATAATGTGAAGGTGCACCTAGCCGGTCGACATGGTATTCGCAGCCCCCGTCAATATCCAAATGCCCGTGGGAGCCGTCGGACTACACCTCTGCGTTAGTCTGGCGCGCGCCATATGTCCCATAAAAAAAGTAGTATGTAGTAAGTTTTTGTATACTATTGTGAACCACCAGACCAGACATGCCTGTGCATTGCCTGTATCAATAATTGTCTAAGTAACGGAATGAGTTGATAGATTGGTCCTCGGATCGGAGTTGTCAAATTATGTTCGCTACTATAGTATAGTAATGTAATGCACTACCGGCCTCAACTTCCACATCTCACATCACATCACACGACTCAGCGTTTCAGCACAGTTTTACAGCGAAACAGAGTTCAGATTCGTTGCTCGAGTTCATAATTGGCTCGCAAAGAGTAAGAGCGTTTCACAATGTCGGCACCTCCCCCGCCCGCGCCCCCGGGCGAAGCGAACGCTCAAAGAAGAAACAGATGGTGCTCCCATATATAACCCACTACACTGAAATTTACTGCTCACAATAACTATCGCGCATGTGATCGTCCCAATTCCGCTCCCGCTACTCTCGGCTCGGTGTGCCCTGTAAATATAGAGCTCGCCTCCACAGCCACTCTAAGGAAAAACTATTTATAAAAAATATAAAAACCGACTTCAAAAATGTATGAAACAAAAAAATCTAACCCTAGAGTTGAAGGCGGTGCAAAAGAAGGCTACACAAAATCACAAAAGGATATCATCCACTCATGTTTTCTTTCATGCATCATTTTTGCATGCTTTAGCACCGCCTTCAACTCTAGGGTTCGATTTTTTTTTTATTTCATTAATTTTTGAAGCCGGTTTTAATTTTTTTTATAAATAGTTTTTTTATTTTACAATCCCGTTTAAACCAGCTTTCTAATTTAAAAAAAAACGCATCCTAATCGGCCCATCCGTTTGGGAGCTACCTTGCCACAGCCACACAGACACACACACAGACGCGACGGAGGCGTCAAACTTAAAATACCCCTCGTTTTTCGTTGGGGGGCTAAAAACCGGCTAATTACGTGGTATACGGTTGTACACTCGGTGAGCGGAGCGAGTCCGACTCACACATTTTTCATTTTTTTTTATTAAGAGACGAGAGATGGAGAATTAATTATCGTTTAAGTGGAAGGAATTGGAGGACGAAATTATTCAAACCAATAAAGCTTACAAAGTTCGCGTGGATTACATACATAATTAATTCTATGATGCACTAATGTGACTTATTTGTGTGTACTATAAGCAAAATCAATAAAATCAAGTGAGAATAGAACTTCATCGCTCTTCTAATGCAACGACTAAAGAATGGCTGTAATGAAATAAAATAAATTCCATTCGGTCGGGGATTACGTCAAGCGGTGTCCCAATAAAGCAGGATTATGGTAACGACCAGCAGCAACGAGACCCACCGAGATCCCGCCCCGAGCCGCACCAGAGCCGCGCGCGCCCGCTCTTTACACTCTATTAAAACCATTGAAATCCACCACAGTCCACAACGCGCGACGCTTTGTACATAAGTATACTTCGAGACGATCGCTAAAAAACATAATAAGCCATCCATCATTCATTCATTATACAACTCACTTGAACTCACTTTTTAGAAAATTTCAAGAATATTTTTTTCAACTACTTATTCTCTCTTGAATGAATCCTACTAATACAAATTGTTGTATCTAACATCGCACAAATATAAGTGGCTGTGTTTTCTCCAAATAAAGTTTTACGTAGATATGTATAGAAAAAAAATTGTAACAATATAAATAAACCATAATATCTATAATTAAATATAATATGTAATTAGGTACTTGAAACTGAATAAGACACGAGTTGAATTGGCATGTGCTGAAAAATTCCAGTCCTCCCCTGGCCTTCAGCGATACGGAACCATTGCTTTCCGCCGACGTACTTGATGTAGTCGTCCCACCTGGTGTGTGGTCTTCCCACACTCACCGCCAGTGTAGATCACGGTTACTCCAACGGTCGTCGTCTCTTCGGCTGACGTGCCCACCCCATTGCCACTTGAGCTTAGCCACCCGGTGTCCAATATCTACGTATATCTACGACCCAATGCATTTCGAGCCCACTTATGGCGAGGCCGCATCTCCCATGGTTGCAATACCGACAATCCTCGTAGGGCGGAGAAAGACGGAGAGAAAACCATTTGGCTCTTTTTAATACATCAGGGTCTTATGCGTCGTTTCCTCTTACCGCTCGCTTGTGCGCGCTAGGCAAATCATATTCCTTTATAAGTTCATATTCCTTTTGGCGGAGCAAGCGCAGACCTCAGAACCGCGTCTATCTAGTTTGGTACATCCTCCTTGTTTGGTACGGTCTTTGTCACAGATCAGAGAAGTATTAGGATTTCTGTGGTCTTTGCGGTTCAGATTAGCTGTTTGTCTGTAAAGCGGCTGAACCAAGGAGCTTTGAACCAGACCAGTCTGGCGCGCGGGCGCGGGCGGTGTGGCGCGATCCGTGGGCCCGTTGTTCTGTGGGCTGAATCGTTGCTGTTCCACATTTGTGTTCTTTTATGCAAATAGACAAATTGAAATAGGAATGTCGGTTTTGGCGTAGGTACCGAGTGAGTGCACAGCATTTGATGGAACCGGACGTGAGGAACACCATTTGCATAGATAAGCTGCGACTCTTACTCAGCGATAATGATCACTCTGTATGCCCTCACTCACGGTGCTGTGGTCAATGCAAAAACAAAACTTTTCGCAGACAAACTTTCCAGAAATTACGTGATCATAGTCTCTGTGGCCGAGTAACTTTTAAGTTTCTGCTAAAATAACACATGCTTTCTCAAGCGCCTGTATCGGCGTAGTCCGTTAAAAATAATATGTACTGACAATAATCTAACTAAAATACAATAATAATAACATTTCACCAATCATTGGAGACGTCATCATAATCAATATCCTGATGACTTGTTTTCAGAATGAAGCCTACAAGGTTGCAGTAATTACCATTGGCGTATATAGAGGGGGGGCCGGGTGGGCACGGCCCACCCCAGAAGTGTCCGGTGCCCACCCCAGGATGTTGGGTTGCCAACCCAAAATTTTAGGGTGGGCACTTAAATAATTTCACACAAAACACTTAAATAATCTACAGCTGAGGAATCAACATAAAATTCTATTTCCATCCAGGTAATCAAAACAAAAACTTAAAAAAAATAAGTTTTTTTTTTTTTTTTATTTACGTAAAGAAACTTTCCGAAATCAATGGTCGAAATACGGCTTCAACACTTCAAGTTCAAATTACCTACTTTTATTGCGGTAGGTACATCGGGTTTCGGCTTCATCGGCCATCGCTTTTCAGGGGCCAGGCCCACCCTGGAAAATAATCCTAGATACGCCAATGGTAATTACTTGTGCATGCATGCATTATATATAACAGCTGCATGATTTAACCATTTTCTATTACCTACTTATTTATTTCTAACATTAAAATAATGAAAACAGAGAAAGAATGTAAAGTACTTATTCTTTGTTCCTTACTGAAGTAAATACTATTATTGCAAATAATAATTATTCTCTCTTGTCATTCACCACTGATTTATGTACATAATATGTAAGTATATTATATACATATATAGTATATACGTATTAAAGTGTTTATGTAGTATTCGTTTGTAGTTTATCATATTGGTTTACTGCTCAATTTAATACATTGCCACAAACTCCCCCATACCCCTAAGGTTGGTTAGAATAGAATGCCACACGGCATTAATTTGTATACATTGGTGTTCAATAAATTATATATAAATATACATAAAGTAACTATTTGACTGAAGATAGGCAACAGAAAACAAAAAATATATTTTCTATTAAAACGTTCGAATTTTGAATAAATATTTAAATAAGCTCTATGCAGGGAAGCTAGCAGAGCTATAGCAGTTCTTCACAACTGCACACAAAAATCAACATACATTAATTACCTACGTTCTTACAAATAAACAATTTGCCTACTTATCGAATACACAGCCTACCTCGCGTTTGCTGTGGGTGGTGGTAATAGGTTTTTAGTTGGTGCGGTGCGGCTCGTCGTGTGAATCATGAGTCCTTCACTTCACATAATGGCTAGGTGCCACGTCGTCGTTGCGAGCATTGAATAACAATATGAGTAACGATTACTTTATTGCGGTTTCGATTCTTTCCAGAAACGTAATTACAAGTAAGCATCGACACAGATAATAGAGTAGGTAAACTTCCTATATTCAGTGCGTATCAACGGCTGAGGGACGTGCGTATGAGGCAACTTGCTTCAAAACAATCCCTCAATGGATTAGTTCAGATCCTGACGAGGATCCTTCTAACTCCTTCCGTTCTAACGTTATTGCGTGCTCAGTCAGGAAAGGATAGAGATGAAAGTCGCTTACAGTTATAAAGATACACAGTGAAGGTCAGCGTCTTTAGGATTTTTATCTCATCTCGTTGGCCTGACTGTAATATTATCGCACTATGTAAGTCATTCATGACAGAATGGACAGTGGACTCGCATTGGTGATCCGTAATCCTAATATTTTGTAAGATAGACAATAGAATGGATTGCTCACATTCGCATGGAGCAAAACATCATCATTATATTCAATTATAATATCTCCTTCGTGTTTATTCTTGCTTCTGTGACCACTGAACTATAGTATAGATGAGCATTTCTCATACATCACTCCCGAAAAAACATATCATCGACCAAAGGACTTTATAAGCTCCTTTCAAATGTACTGATGCCTGAGTTATATGGCTCACCTTATCGTTTATCCATAAATATGCGAGTGAGGAGCATTAGCGCATTCACAGCATGAGATGGCTTGTACCTAATGCGTTCTACCTAAAGCCGGGTCTCGTGCGAATGTTTTTTTTTCGAAACATTACACAGAAACATCGAAACATTGGGGCGTGGCCATCCACATTTGTATGAAAACCATAGACAAATAATATTTTTGTTTCATGTTTCTTGTGTAATGTTTCGAAAAAACATGCGCAGGAGACGCGGCTTAAAGTATTCATGATGGATGATAGATGACAATTTTGCATGTGAAGGAAGGCGCGCCCATTTACACTTGTACCATTTAGTTCGGTGTCTGTGACGCTTCACAGAAGCATCGTTTGTATGTTCTGGATTGATATAATAATAATCAGACGATAAAGGTAGAGATATAGGAACAGAACTAAGGAAAGTGCCTTCCGTCTGATGTCGGTCCCATAGCAGCTTGGTGAACGAGTTGCCATGTCAGTGCTTCCCTTTGGCTGTGCCGCCAGCTAGACTAGACTGGTTGAAAAACGCAAACTATTTAGATAGCAGTTGCAGCAGATGATGTACCTAGATTATTACATCAGGCTCCTTAAAAAGCATATAAATATCTTCTCTACCTCTCTCTACTATGATTTCAAATGATGTACAGTTCCCGGCAGAAAATAATGCGTGTCGAGCTTTAGAAAAAGACAGTCGGGTTGTAGAGCGTCGTCCCTGTCGCACAGAGACGTGCGAGTTCGTGCGACAGGGACGGCGCTCTATACAACCGGATTGTCTCTTTCTAAAGCTCGACACGCACTAGTTGCTGCCGGGAACTGTAATTATATCTGTATTCTGTTCGTTACTCGCATAAGCTCCATCTAGGTCACTTGTTAACCTTTACACTTTACATGGATGTAGCTGATGTTCCGAACATTCAGGCAGTCGTGAACTCATTTATGAATAAGCATAATTTAATGAATTTACTATAATTTCAGTTATTTTCATGCGATTGCTTTAGTTATACAAAAGCATCGCTCGCACGAATGGGGCCTAACCTCCGGAACAACGCGACGTTAGCTTCGCCCATTACGCGTCTAAAAATAGCTGGCACGTAAACCTAAAAACGCGAACCCAAAAAGCGCGTCAATCAATCCACATTAGCCAATCGTGTGCGCCGCGATTCGATGTGCCGAAAATGCCTACAAAATTGAGCACGAATATTATTTATTAGTCGCGGTGAGAACCAAAGAACCCATGAATAGAGATGCGCCTAAAAGGAAATCTATAAATGTAATTTAACAAAACTATGATTTTTTTGTTTTTTTATGTGTGGCATCTTAGCTCTCGGTGTGGGCAGTAATTTTGTGAATTAAGCGGAAATGCGTCAAAGAAGTGACGTAATTTATCTGGTGAGTTATATTGATTCTTTCGTGCGGCTTACAGTTGGCACATGTCAACAGCTGCCAACCTTCTTTTATAAACACAGTGTGAAATACATTATTGGCGAGTGGCGACTTCTGTTAAGACTCGTTGCTTTTTTAGGGTTCCGTATCCGGTACGGGACCTGCGCGTGGCTCAGGCTGCCTGCTCAACACACAGCACATGAGCACATAATATTTATGTTTCAGCCACTAGATTGTCTCGTGATATTTATCGATGCGGACACAAATTATATTATGTACCTACTACCAGTCACCGTCTCGCTCTCTGTACGCGGTCGAATTAACCCATGTTAACTTCTAACCTTCAAATTCCACTACTCCAGTGGCCCAATCTCTTAATGAGTTTCATGGACGCTCTCTGATTGTTTGGTGCATTTGCTGCTTATTTGTTAAATCATTAATATTGTGTACATTCCGTTATCGTACTTCGAGGCAGTATACACGTAAGTTGGTTCATCTTGAGAGATACAATGGACATCATAGGAGCAGCTAGGGTCATATGACAGATTCTGCCCATTACCACTCCATTACCTAGAGTGTTATGAACGCGTAGTAACTTTTTTTTATGGGCATAACTGACACGGTTGGCTACATCACGTACAATACAAAACCCACGATGTCAGCCCATTACACCTTGGTGAACTAGGTGCCATTTCAGTGCTTCCCCTTGATCGTGACGAGTACACTGAACTGGATGGAAAACACGAACCACTTACATAGCCGCTTCGACGGATCATTCATTCAGTGCGGTGGTACTGTGTTACCACCGCACTGTGTGGAAAGGTGAAATCCTACCACCTAGTAAGTTGAGAGGGAATGGATCTACATATTTAGGTGGAACCACGGTAATAACTAAGAACTTTTGCTAGTGGATAACTACAGCTTCCTTCACAACGAGTGAGATCGTGACCACAAGGTTAATTGTTGTTTGCCGTTCTCCAAAGTTATCTCCAATAGCATCGGTTCTCCTAGTAGACGTGAAGGTCTCGATACCTTCATGCATACCTAAATCGCCTTAATTTGCAAAAACATATTCAAAGCACGGTTATTCAAGCAGTTTGATAATATCACATTAGAAGATAAGGATCACGGGTCGGCACGGCGGGGCGGCGGCGCAGGCGGCGGCGGCGGGTCCGCTACTCCTGCGGCTGCGGATACAACTGCTGCAACAACGATAACTCCCAACACGCAGACAGTCCGCTTGTGCAAGAGCTGACATCCGAGCGTGGAGCGAGGCGTGTTATGAAAACCAGTACCAGCATTGAAAAATATAATCAATTGAAATCGTACGTGAAATGTTATTGTGAGACGTTACGCGTCTACCGCGTCTAGAACTCGTTCTCGCAGACATCTGGGGCGAGGCGAGGGTCGGAGACGCTTTTAAACTTATTTGTGAAGCTTCATTGACATACAGTCTGGTGTTTCGACGTTCACTATCTTTTATAATTACACAATCAAATTTATATTACAAAATTTATTTGGTTAAATAGGTAATTTGTTTCATGATCATATTTTTAACGAATAATTAGATGACACTGAATAATTTCTAACATACAAAACGTATTTTAACGTTAACACGTATTAAAGGAGTGGTTTTATTTTCGCCTTATTGTTATCATAAAGTTTCATATCAAAGTGACCTCCTTAAGGCCACCTTACAGTGGGTCGATCGAGCGGTCGATGAAGAGATTGTGATTCAATTATAGCGCCTGCCATTGTTGCATTGCGCCAATCTTGACGCGCATCTTACTTTCAAACGTCACGCATCACCGAGCAAAAGTAACCCATAATAAAACCACCGTTACGATGTGTCATCGCGTTCTCGTTGCTGTTGAAATAACAGCGAGAATAACAGTCGATGTGTCCGGAACCCGTTTCCTCGTCCTGCGTCGAAAAGTTAAATAGGTATAAAACATTTTGACAATTATAGTATCATAAACGTAAGAAGTGTGTCCATCGAAATTTGCATACTCGTAGGTAGATATATTAGCCAGGCACAGATGGAAAAACCGTGATGAATACTATGATGTGTTCTGTCAGACAGAACAGAGAGCGAGCTGCGAGAAAAAATATTTGAACCTCTCCAAGGCGTTTGACCTAATTCACAACACCATATTGCTGATGGAAGACTTTAGCCTAACTGATGGGGTACAACTTGTAATGGATCAAATAATATTTTCAGTGATTGTATAAATAACATATTCAAATGTATGTGTAGGCAGTTTAGCTAATACTCAGTTTACCACAATAATTTTGAATGAAATGCGGAGTGTCACACACAAGCTCTGTATTGTATAAGCAGCATACTATTTATGATACGGTGAGGAATCTTACCGAATTCCGGAGTTCGCGAGTATTGGCAGCCACGTGCCAGTACATAATAGGAGATACCTGCACGTTTGTCTTTACACTGATACCTTGTCTGGTGATATTGGATAAGATAAGATCCCTCTTATGGTTTAGTCTGGGGAGAACAATGCTCCAGTCTTCCGCCTGATGAGGAGGAAGCACTCGAGCGAGAGTGGAGATGCCACGAATGCACAGGCGCGCCCGACCCTGCACAGCGTAAGCTACTACGATGTAGGGCCGATGAAGAATAGATAAGTTATAAGAATCAGCCTCAGACTGGGCGTATAAGTACATAGGTGCACAATGTAGGTATGAGGGATAACAAAATTATAAATGGCATAATTCATCAGTAGGTACCTATTTCAATAAAACAGTTTTGATTAATTTTGAAATAAAATCGATTATTCCAATTTGATTATCTCTAACGAGCTCTCATCGATTAACATAATAAATTAACTAAAGAATCATAATGAATTCTCTACCTGAGCCACCGACTAACTAATGCGGATCGCTTACCCTCCGCCGACTACGCGGCCGATGAGCAGGGTCAAGCGGCCCACTCGTGTATAAGTTGTATTGTATATAAGGAAGGATCATTGACACCGACCGCAGGCGGCATACCGATCCCTCCGACTTATCAACCGTGGCAGGAAGTTCCAGTGATTTATTATTCATGCCATAACTCCCAACAACCTACCTACCGGTTCCAGCTCAATAAGCGCACTAACTATAGCGAGCCAGTCCGTGTCGCGTCGCCGCGCCTCGTCGGACAGTCGATAACGACTCATTGCATGCAATACAATTGCGCGAATCGAACGAAGATACATAACCCGCACCGCACACCTACCACACGTACATCCTTCTCGTCACCCCCACATCGCCTTCACTTCGTTTCGCCAATGCAGAATCGCCGCGTGTTGGACCCACGACTGCTCATAAGGCGATGCTAAAAATGAACATAATGGGTGCTCCCATGCAGGCAACAATGCTGTGTTGGAAATACGCCCACCGTACGGTTGCACAAGATATAAACATTTATTGGAGAATGTTTCAAACGGCGTTGATTACAACACACTTACCTCACCTATTGTGACTTCGTGCTCTTTAAAGGGTTCAAAGAGTCGAGCGAGAAGTCCAGCGGGGAGGAGTGCGAATTGATCCAGTCTGGAGAACTGGTTGCGACGGTGGTAGGGTCAACAACTTGCATTAGGAGCAACGGAACGCGTGGGACCGGCGACGAACAAAAAAATTATGTTCGCCGAGTCCCGCGCGCGCCCCCGCCTCCCGGGCGCCTCTTCGCGTCTTCCAGCTACAGCGACCCACAAGACTAGCGAGCGAGTGCCTACGAGGATTTTATTTATATCTTGTGCTTGATTGTAAAAATTATGAGCGGCCTCATTTATAGATTTTGACATTTAATTGGTCTATGGGTTTGGGCTAGTTGGGAAAGAGAAAGACAAGACACCACTGCCGAGTCATCTTTATTGTACCTATAATGTTTAACAGTTAATGCATTGTTGCTCAGTTTGATTTTTAATTAAAACTTTAATATTTATTATATTCTTTTCTGTGATTTCATCTCTAGAAATATGAAATAGATACCATATAGTTAGTTTTAGCCTCGGTTTTAGCCTGAACTGTAGGTCCGGTTATAGGTAATAGAACATACCGTATACTGGTTATCCAAGGGCCAATAGCATTTTCCACTTTTCCTCGATCATATTTAAAGTCATATTTTTCTTCCAGGTATACAAGGGGTCACGTGTTACAGAGGAACCCGTAACTGGAGAAGCCAGCGTGCAGCATACAAAAACCATGTGGAAGTTGTCCACGCTCTCCATAATGAACACAATCGCAGTTGTCATATTAGTCTCAGTCGGACCTTTGTCCCCGCATGTATGTATGTACTGCACCGTGCGGCGATGTGACATGGATAGATACCGAGCGACACAGTGGCGGAGCTAGAGATAGCCGAGGCCGGAGTTCTCTTATTCGCTCAGAAACCTCTCCCCGGCACGGAGCACGGAGGTGCTTATTCTGAATTGCCATCGAAGCATGAGGAAGGAATAAGGAAATATCGCCTACGCCAAGGTGACGATGAGGTGAGAAGATGATGAGAGCACTGTTCCGAAGGAAGATGCTGTAGTATTGCCATATTCTATGTATAAGAAAAACCTGAAGCAAAACAATTTATGTTTCACACAATTATATGCTACACAATACAGTTGTAATATGTACGAGTATGTCGCTTGTCGCGGGGCGTGTGTCTGTCAGTGCTCCCCAGCCGATCAGAGATGGATCCGCGCCCTGAGAGCGTTTAGAACCCTTCCTAGTCGGGCCGAGCTGGCGAGCAGCGCTGCCCGGCGGCGAGGGGGCGCACGCGGGGCGGCGCGGAGGCGGTGGCGGCGACCGCGTTCAAAGTAACCGCACACCACGCTATCAGCAGCTGCAAGCAGCGTGCGACACTCGTTTCCTCCCGCACACACCCATACAAACCTTACCACTACACCCGAGACACTCATGTAGCGACGCACGAGTCATCAATTTTATTATCTATCAAGTAAGTACTAATTTAATTACGATTGAAGTGTTCGTCCACAGCAGCAAACTCACATTCCATTATCGCGGAATAATGCCACCAGTGTGGTGAAACCGTTGCTTTTTACTAGCCATTATCAACGGCATGTTTCAAGGAAGAAGAGGAGTAAACAAAACATCAGATGAACGGTTGAGAACTTTTCCTGAATAAACAAATGGCTGGCTATACTGGGCTAGAGGGGAACACACCCGAAGCTGCTATGCGGCCATCTTACATCCAGTATGGTGACTACGGTGGTACCGACCCAGTCGGCTACAGTTTAACCTAGTAAGGGGCAAGGGAAGGGACCTACAGTTTTACACCGGTTCCGAACGGTGAACCAGCAGGTGTAGGTATGCACGTAAATTTTTCCATCAGAAAAATACTCATTGTTACACACCAACTTGACTCGAACCGCGAACCTCTGGCAAGAGAAGGCGACGCCAAATCGCTCAGCGACCCCCCGCTCCATGGTCTACACTACACTAGGCTACATACATACAACCTCCTCCACTATGCTCAATGCGTACATAGTGGATGCTGGACGTAACATCATCTCTTCAATTTAGCCTCTGTAGCTCGGTGGAGAGATGCTTAGGTGTGTGATCGATCCCCATAGCACGCCACGCGCCAGTCCGACTTGAAGGCTGACTGAAATCGCTGATCCATGGATTGTAGTAGTAGGCAAATACTCCCAGGGATTCCATTCCACACCGACCGTGCGTGTTGCAGTGCGACACAAGAACGATCTAGCTAGAGAATCGGAACTCTCTGTCGACTACAATAGGCGTATTCCGTGAGAGTATGGCTGGTTTGGCGACTGCGAACCGGAGGAATTTATCAGAGCAGCTGCCATAGTCAGTTGTACCGGCAGTAAAACAAGCTCAATGATGCAACCGAGGATGCAACGATGCTGTCCTTGGTGAGTACAGAGTGAAATTAAAATAAAATAAGTAGTACAGAGTCGCCAATGAGTCGAATGGCTCGTCGTTGAATAACATCTAAGTCTGAAAGAAGGTACTCGGAGGATCCGTCCCAAAGATGACTGCAATATTCCATCACCGGTCTTACTTGCGCTTTTTAAATGTCAGCAGTTGGACCCGTGTGAAAAATCGTAATGAGCTGACATTACGGGTGTAGTAAGTAGCCAACAACATAAGGTTCCTTGAAAAAAATCCAGGGCGTCCGAAAAATGAGATGCCCTTGCGCACGCTCAGTCTCATCGAATCATGCCCTCCTCCACCCACAGCACGGTCTTAGAATAATTCAGACTTGCTTCATGCACTTATTTTTTACTTTAAAAGTGTGTTTATCGTCCTCTAAGGTCAGCTTGTATCAGTCTGTATATTTTTTTAGTTTATCATTTCATTCTTTATCTCTCTATGCATGTCTCCTTGTACTTGCTTCCTTCCTACTACATATTTATACTTACTCGGACGTCGTCATAGTTTTGCTTGATGTCAGTTGATGCAAAGTTGATGTATATTATATATATTAGATTAGGTACCTATGTAGTATTTTCATTTTCTACTTCAGCGACGCCTAAAGAACCCGCAAATTTTCAGTAAACGTTCCATTTTGGCTTGTTATTCCTTTCTTTGATAGTTTTGACCATTATGGTTTAGACTATTATTTATTTTATTACACTGAAGAGTTCCATCTTTCTTCTCATAGTTGATTTCATTTCATTTCATGATAATCATTTTTAAACAAAATAAAGTATGTATGTAGGTAGGTACTTCAATGCAATGTAATGACTACAATAATATTATTATGCATAGTTTAGGATCTACTCTCGCGCCGCGCCGCCGCCCCGTCGGATGAGCCAATCATTCATCCCGCGGAGCGGCGGCGGAGCGGCGCGGCGGTGGCGGCCGCACCCGACCTGCTGAGCTGAGTCACTAACTCGCGAGTACTTAGTCGCGTCGCGAGTCGTGGACAACGCTACGCTACGCGCGCCTGTGCGTGCTCGCTCAGCTCATGCTATGGGCATCAAAATGTGAAACCGAATGAACGATATGGCCCTGCTTGCAGAAGTTGCAGGGACGTAAATACATTTCTGATGATGATCGAAGGATTATAAACAAAAAACAATATCCTCAACCCTTTGTGTGCCCCTTGTTGTGCTTTTACTAATAATGGCAGAATTTAATTGCAAGAAAGAACTCTACTTAGGGCTGATCTTTCTTACTAGATCTGGTTAGCTCCTGTCAACTGTATGAGATGAGAGTCTGTATGAGGTATTTATCTTGTCAAAATGACATGAGCAAACCACCTTTGTGGATTGGCCAATGAGAGACGGAGGCCGTAACAAAACTGCTCCTTGTTACACGATCATTGTTCCACATTCTACCTACCTACGTCTGGTCGACATTCAGACACTATGTCATGCTATTTCGGAGAGGAGAATTCAACAGGTTCGGCTCATCATTATATTATACGCACGGTGTTTGTAAGACAAACAAAAAGTTTATAAATATGTACGTCTCGTGTAAATGTGTGTATTCTCGCCGTATACGAATAGAAGCAGGTAGAGATGCCCCTGAGTGTGTAGTGGACTCAGGCATCTAAGGGCTCGAGCATACGACCGATTCTTATCCAACTAATCATCAACTAAACTGTTTAGTCGTAGTCAAAAACACTTCCAAAATAAATGCAAATTACTAGGGTGGCTACACAACGCCAACTCAACTGTTTAATAATTGGCACCGACTCTCCACGACTCAATTAAAAAGTTGGTACAACTAAAAAGTTGTACAACGCCTACTGACAGCGGCCAACTTTATAATCGGTCGCCGACTTTTTAGTCAACCGCCAACCTAAGCTGCACTATGCAGAGCGAACGACTGAACAATCGTCGTGTGTTGGCACCTCAACGACTAAACAGTTGGGTTGGAGAGAATTCGTCCGTCATGCCCACTCAACTAAACTATTTATCTGTTTAGTTAGTTAGTGATACAATCGGTCGTGTAACCGAGCCCTAACAGTGAAAGCTTCCCATACTGGATACAGTGAACGCCGTCCGTCGTCACGAGATGCGTCACGCGCGGCTCTTCTCGCCTCGATGACTAATGCTTGTATACTACACTTGACTACATTCAAATTCGGACCGTTGATCTATAATCATAATAACTGCGTATCATACAATTTGTTCTACAAATTATTGTTCTTATCGAAATATAAAATGTACCTTTGGAAAACGCATACTTATTTTTTCTTCTATGTGTTTTAGTAGCTTTTGCCAGCGGCTTCTCTTCACGTGACTTTTTGCTCATAGTTCAGGCCGTCGATGACATAGCGTTATGATTAGGACCTAAAACGATCTTGAGAAGTGAAAGAATGTAACAGTGAAAACCGTTGAAATTATGTAATGATGTAAATTGATAAAGTGGTTCTCGAGCTTTATGGATATTCATTATATTGACTTACGTGCGAGACAGTGAGTTCAGTTCAGTTAGGTTTGCAAGTCAGTCATGTTCTCTTCTGCCATTATTGTAGGTGGTTCAGGCATTCGTCAATTGTCAACATACTGAGTCTTTCTTGTCTTTATGTGTTGTTTAGTGACAAGACAACCAAGAAAGAATTAGAGAGCGTTGAGACGGTTACAAAATTTCACTTTTAAAAAAAGAACGCAATTATCGCAATCGAACTTACGCAATTATCGCAATCGAACAAATCGCAATTACATAGGTAGAGCAGACAATAACAGTCGGCTCTGGTAGAGCTGTTCATGACTTAAGCGACCATATTAAGTAGGTGCTACTGTTTGTTTCTGGTCATTTTCTCCGGGGGGCGGGGGGCTTCTCAAGGATTAGATAGAGGGCGGATGTATGAAAACTATATCATACATCCGGGTGGGGGGGGGGGGTGAACATGCTTCGGGGGCAGCTCATCCCCGAAGAAGTATCTAAAATAAACACTGCATGTGTACAGTGGATTGGCAGACGTTTCATATAATGTAGAGAATAGGGAAGCAGGTAGAGACGAGAAGAGAAGCGCAGTCATACATAATTATATGTTCGCTTAGTCTTAATATAAGTCAAGAACAACACGATCGATTGGCATGGGGCATGCTTACGTATTCCGAGTCAGCAGCTAGTGACTAAATAAGCCACTAAACCTAACATTGGATGTGATTGCATTGTCCTATTAGTGCAAGTATGTCCCCATTGTCCATCAGTTTCGCAGCTGCATTCGAACATCGAACGAACGAACCGATAACAATCCGGAATTGCCTCCGCGCCGCCGCCGCTCCGCCGTCGCCGCACCTCCCCTCCGCGCGCGCCGCACGTCGTTCTGAAGAAATACTTCGTTTCGTTCCACGGGTTTGCCTTCAAGCGGCATTGCATCCATTTATTCCACATTTCGATATATTCATCGTCTCTTACAGCTCAAGAATCTTTAATTTTCTCAAACAGTTTGTACTGCTTAAGACTGCTGACTCTACCTATCATATCATGCTTGTATGACATGATGAGATGACACACTAAAATGTCAGGTGGGCACAATACCTACGAGTGTTTTTTTTTAACATCAGCATCGGCGAACAATGATAAATAGGTACATGCTGACATTTCCGTTCCCACTGTCTCATTATTATCTATTATTTTATCTAGATGTCGACAAATTGTGACAACAGTTAAATATAACTTAAAACAGCAATAGAACCTATGACCTTCTGAAATTGTCAATGACAACACAATTCGTGCACTAACGGTCAGTATGTTTAGTAGGATGGTAGGATCTAGCAAGGTTTTTTGTGGAAACTGATACGGTCGGAACATCCGTGATGTCAGCCCATAACACCTTGATGGACTAGGTGCCATGTCAGTGCTTAACTTTGTTCGTGTTAATCGTTCGCGATTTTGTTGAACATGTTAGCGATTGATAGTTTGACGTTCATTGCCATTGGGTATTGTTTAACTTAGTTTTAGTCGTCCTCCATATTCATGATGTTATTCGATGATGGTCTAAACTATCTTCTTGTAAGGCGTATTCCCGCCCGATTTACAAAGCAAATCAAGTCGCTATTGACCGACAACAATAGCTTGACCGTCGCATTGTGCAAGTCGGTCTTGAATGAAGCTCGACTTTCTACACGGCGCGGCGATCCCGCAGCGTTGCGTAACACCTCCAACGAGTGAACTTACCCATGCTTCAATGTAACGACTCCACTCGTCAGCGTCACTGACTATTTATAAACTCGATCATCTTTTGTGCCTCAAATGCAATCCGAGGCATCAACAGGCGATGAATATTTGAATTGCTCATCGTTCTTCTATTCGCCTCCAAATTGGTCGTAATTAGCCGGTAAATTGGTTTCTCTTCCGCTTCATTCGTCTCGAGCCTCGACTCGGCTCGACCTTACACAACTAGCAAGGAGATTCCGTCCCTATCCGTTTTGAAGCGAGAAAACGTAGTAACGCGATACACTATAATTAGAGGCAATTTAGAGCCGTTAAAACTTGTTGCGGCGCATCCACAATAATATATCGTTTCCCAGTATTAGCTTGGCCGTTGACTGCCAGTTCCACTGTCTACTATTTTCGTCAGCTTGAGATCGCAGTTGACGTAGGATCTGGGACACAAATTCTAATTAACTTGTAGCGACTAATCATCGACTTCAGGGTCCATCTCCATCACGTGCGTACCATGAAACGTTTGAAAAACGCAGCTGCTGGCTTCAAGTATCTTGCAAGTATAATGGCGTGCATCTGGTAATGTGACCAAGATACATTGAACCACACACATAATCTCGAAGTCAGAAGCTGCTCTGTCAAATCTTCCTTAGCAGTCCTACTGGGTGTTTTATTGCAATATTTGCTGATTCTGCCAGCATTAAACATCTGGCGCGGTGTGGTGTGGAGTGGTGCAGCCGGGGGCGCGGTACAGCAGCTGTGGCAGCAGGCGCAACGCGGGCGGATGGATCTAACTGGATGACATCACCTGCCAGACCGACGACCGCACCGCCAACCGACTGCGACCAAAACCAGCCAGACTCCCACGCTCACTTTCTATCGCACTTGTGCTGGAGGGGCAGAGTGCCGGCAGGCTAGTTCAGGCTACACTATTAAAATGTTGTTATGATATGACCTACTCCGGATTAATCCGAGCTTTGTCTTCACATCAATTTGAGTGACAATGGGTAGAGCGGCTCCGATTTAATTGTGGTAGGTAGACTTTTTCTACAAAGCCGACCAGGTACAATGCTGAACAGATCGACATGGTTCCGTAATAAAATGGTTTTGTTTCTCGTGGCAACCATGAACAATCTCCGTTGCGATAAGTATCATGTTTCCGCTTCGCGCTGTGAATTTTCCTCTCGCGGCCCCGCTCGGAAAGAGATCGAGAAAAACCGAAGAGTCCGCGCGTAGCCCCTCCGCCACCCCGGGGCCGCAACCGCGCCGCCCCCTCCGCCGCCGCCTGCCTGCTCGTCTTCGTGTTTGGAACAATAGCTGTTCGCATGGAACACACGAGACGCATATTTCATTACAATTAACAACGTGTACCTATCTTAGTAGATCGCGTTTTTGCCGTCACTGTTTCCCCGATGCGATGAGGCGGAGGCGGTTATGAGAACACGTACGGTCGCTTCTAAAAGTGCTGATACACCCATAGAACTGTGTTATACGCGTGCTGTCGCCTCCGCACCCTGTGGGGACAACAATGAGACGAGCAGCAGCGAGCTAGTGAAGGAAGTGTGACATGCTTCTACAAGCGCACCTCGAATTTCCGAGTGGACTGTATGCGTCGCGCCGCGCCGCCTCCGAGGTTTCACCGAGGAAGAAGCACCGGAGAATGATGATACCTTTCGCTGCCAGATAGAGATAATAGTAAAAAGATACGTCCCAGTTCTCAGTGACCTTTTGTTGTGCTCTCGGCTCTAATTAGATTCCAGTGAAAATTGTGTGAGTTTGAAAATGTTTCTCTGTCGCTTTCTACTGTGTTTTGTTTACAAACAGCGGCGCCGTTCGTGACTGCGATCCGTCGAATGGATTACATGAGCCGCTGAATAGATAATGGCTACTACCTGTGCAATCGGCTTCACGTGAGCTTTGCAACACTTCTCGCTCTCCTCGACAAACAAATGCATTTTCACTTTATACGTCTCTCTCTATCATCGGCTGCTCGAGCCGGGAAGCGCTCTTGACATTGAACCGTAGTGTTCTGGCACAGCACCAAGAGTCATTCCGAGAATGGGGTACCAGCGTATATTCCAAAACATGTTGCACTGTCTCGCAATGTATCGCCGCCCACGCACTGCCTGGACTGTAGACTAACCTGACGCACCTCCACCGCCGCCGCTCGGCAGCCGCCCCGAGCCAACCGTATGTTATGTATGTGTCTGTCTGATAGATATGCCATCTATTTTCTTATACCTACCTCAATTTCTCACCAGTGCTGCAGTGTCCAAGTAAGTTAGAAGTGAAAACGTGTCAAATGTATACGATATGCAGTCGCCAGGTGGCTCGGAACGAAACAAAGGTAATTGATGCCGGTTTAGCCTTCAAAGACGCGATATTTGATTAAACGATAAGTCCCAAAAGTTAATTAGATGGAACGAAGTAGTTTTTTGTATCCCATTCTTAAAAAATAAGTACAAGATCGTAGACTATCGAGGGCGATACAGTCATCACTCGAGATCGTTACGCCTCATGCGTCGCCAAATCACAATTCACTCCACCCCCGGGGTCTCGTTATAGATGATTGTCAATCAATCCATTTTTTACGTATAATCAATTAGGTATAAAAAAATAGTTAGGATTAGTAATATTTTTCTGAATGCAGCTGTAGGAATCGTATTGTTTATGTCAAAGAGGAATGTTTGTAAGATATTTCGTTACTCTACACACCCTGTACTACTTTAGTAAATACAGTCTCAGGACTGGGTTTCCGGTTGTGACCTATATAAATGCATTGTTCATCTGGCACGTGTGACGTAGGGCACAGTGCAGTTTCTAAGTCTTTCAGAGCCGCTTTCAACGGTTTCAACCTGTTCTGTTCATCGCACGCACTCCCCTTGCAGACACTTGATACCGAACAAAGGACGGGTGACCTAAAACCGAGCCCTGGGGGGAAGCCGACACGCCACGTGCGCTGCGGATTGCATGTTTTATGAATGAGCTCTTAGTCATTTCACCGTATCTTTTTCTGAATAGATAAGGGAGAAAAATTTATAAAAACTAACTCAGGAGGAGTTTGATGTAGAGCAGATGCTGCCAGTCAACATAATGTTTTGCTAATACTTTGCTTTTTAGGTTTACTTGCCAGCGAACTAGGTAAAATATTATACTTTTTTGTCGTCATTTACAAACGGAGGTAGAATATTTATTTTATTTTACACAGAAGCGAAATATAAGATTCTGAAAAACTTTATTTGTCGGAATATTTTCAAAGTTCGTAACTTTTTACTAGGCCCTTTCAGGTTCACTTTGATACATTACGGCAAAATTTGAACATTTTATTGAATAACACAATTTGGTTATGTTATTTGTCTTACCTCCGTGAATCCTCCTTCCGTTTTCGTTCTTCGTTGAACTGCTACTAGGCTGCAGCAGCCTTGATCTGGTGAATCAAAGTTGTACCGAACCGAAGTAAAGGTTTGCTATTCGAGACGTGTGGGCGTGCATTATCCTGGAGCGGCAATCCCGGGGCGCCGGGCGGGACCCGTGCTCGCGCGGGGCGGTTTGTCTCCCGACCGTTATTGCGGGACGTGCTGGGAATCTGTTCACTCATATCGACCTCTAACTAACCTCACAACACAGATAAAAACTAACTGGAAATAGTATCTTGAGATAGCCAAAATAGACAAATCAATCCATTGTTTGACTGTCATTAGGTAATGTTATATTAATGCTGTTTATTTTAGAATATTTACAATGTGTAAAAAAAACGAAATTCGTGATAAACTATTCAGAACGATATGCTGTCTCTACAAAAATCTAAATAACTCGTATTCTTTATATGGCAGTACCTATTTAGCAAAGTCTAAATAAAGCTTTTGCAAAGTTATATACTAATGCGTAACATCCGAACCCAGAAATGACCGCGGTAATCTGTTTCCATATATGCTAGAAGTATGATATTTCGTTTACCCTGCTGATTCTCGTTTCGCTCGCTCTCTATTACTAATCCACCGTTCAATCTTCAGTAATGCATCCACCTCGCTGGAATTGATCCCTCCTCTACGTGGAATCCTCTTTGGAGTGCAGCTGCATCGACAGGGGGAAGAGTCAGCTCTCTCGAATCCCTTCGCAATTCCCCCACCTCCTGCACCCCTGCCTGCATGCGCCTTAGCCACCTCGAGGCTGACGATAAATTGAGCTTTTATCGCTCTCGATGGGTCAATATTGCGCAAATTCGTATCGCAGCTATGATTGGTTTTACGACAAGCTTTTCGTTATCTGACTCGTTGATTGAAGGTGATGTTGCTAAGCATGTAGGTTGGTATCGATCGTCCCAAATAGAAGGTACCTAGTATTAGATATCTGGGAATATTATTCATACATACGTCAGAGGACTGTGTGGTAACGTAAAATTTGTAAACAAAATAATATCAACAATAAAAATAACATCACGTCTATTTCCCAAGGGTGGTAGGCTGAGACAACAATATCCACTGATAATATACCTACCATAATATCAAATTTCGTATTCTGAATATGAAAAATTTCATCTTTGATGATCATTGTACAAATATTATTTTTAGCTTCTTGGACAAAGATACAAACATATTGGACAATGGACTTCGGACAATTCAGACAGATATAAATTAAGTATAATATTGAAAAAAAGTTGTTTCCGTGTGCCTGACTGCGTGGTGTGTCTCTGTGAAATATGGGATTAACAAAACGAGAGCGAAAACAGCAGGTCTATTCTTGTAAATTCTGACAGCGGACTCAGCGCGGTTGTGGCGCTGAGAGCTACTTTTGGAAGTGGCTCTCAGCGCCACAACAGCGCTGATTCCGCTGTCAGAATTTACAAGAATAGACCCGCAGAACATCGGAACCAGCTCCCAGAAAATAGCTCTGACGCAAGCTTTTAAGACGAGTGTTCTATTATATATCAAGCAGCATAGTTGTTTATTTATATAACTGAAGCGGTTATTTTCATTTTACTTTCACGTCTTTAGCCCACCACAGCTGAATACATACATTAATAAAATCTGGCACCTATCATTCTTTGTTTCAGCCATGTTTTCCTATCATAAATTCATAATACATTGCGAAGGTCGGTAAGTATGTAACGTTTTAATGCTACCACGTTATAAGTATTTGTGTTTCTAATGTGCACTTTATTTACCGCATGCGTATTCTTTTCCGAAGGAAGAGTGAACATAGAACGTAATTGAAACCTATTCGCATAGATTAGTTTCCGAGGCGTTAAGACGCTTGAAGTTGGCAATCAGTCACTCGCTGTTTACTGGGGTGATGTTTACGCGGCGGCAGGGCTTACTGGGAGCCGGCGCGATTGCGCAAATGCAAAATTTACGGCAGGCTGGTAATAAAGGGCCGTTTTACGTTCCTCTTAGATTCCAGGGACTAAATAAGGTTCTCGACGTCGACCATCTCGCTCGGGTTCTTTCTTCTTTACTTTTTCATTGCCAAGTGACGTGAGTTTATTTCTTGGAATTTTAAATGTAAATGTAACTATAGCCGTCATGATTTTTAAAAGGTCTACATAATATGAATGTTTTAGAGTACAATCATATTCAGAGACTATATTTGATTACACGCTGACTATGAAAAGTTAGCTTTCAACAGCAAGACCATTCACTGCGGGAACGTTTTGATGAAAAAGAGACGACATTGCTTATTTATTATGTCTATTATATTAGGATTATTATGTTTATAGTCGTCTAATGGCGGCGTCAGATATGTACAACATACCCATCAAGACCGTGAGAAAGTGGACCTAGACAGCACTGAACTTCAGTTTCAGAAGAGGAGTCAATAACACAAAATGGACTCCGAGGATACAACACAAGTCGTTAGTCAGTCAGAGTGTATGCGTCTTCGTTCACGTATGCGTCACTGCTGGACATACGGCTCTCCAATTTTCCTCCAGTCATCCCGGCCTTCAGCGGTACGGAACCACTGCTTTTCGCTGACGTGCTTATTTGATGTCGTCGTCCCATCTGACGGTTGATCTTCCCACACTCCGTTTTCCTGTTCACGGTCGCCAGTGTGAGACAAGTTTCGGTTATTCCAATGGTCGTCGTCTTGTCGACCGATGTGCCCAGTCCACTGCCACTGGAGCCGTATTGTAGTTGAGAACATTAGTACTTAGATGTTTTATAATCACATAATGTGTGGTCGAAGCACCACACGTGTTACCCATTTTGCAACAATTTCTTCCCAATTACACATGGAAAGAATGAATAAAATACCTTATCCAAGAAAACAGTGTAACATTCACAACGTCTCCATCCATTTAGTAAACGAAACCGTTCAGATTACAATGTTCGTTAAACTACAGTTACGTTTTGAACATGCGACATAGTCCATTTTTGTTGGACATGACAATAATTTAGTGCCGGCAGTCCGGCAGGAAGGGTCAGTGGGGCTAACAAATAATCTAAACAAAGGTATTTGCGTAGGATTCTATACTTTAATCTGAGTAAAACAACCGGCAACCCATCCCGAGCTGGCATAAAAATGACTGGTATTTTTATACGGTTCAGTAGCTACCTGACCAAGAACCCTTCTTGCTACATTGTATGCCTGTATTAGGTAGCTCGTGAACATAAGATCTTATGAGGCAGTAGCTGAAAAGTTCAAATTGAATTGACACCATGAACACGAAGTAACTAGTAACCTGTGCCATGAATTGAATTTCAAGAGACTTCTAGGAATATCGACAACCAAATTTCCGAAAAAATATCAGTGAAAGAAACTACGCCGACACACGTATCACAATAAACACGCCTACCGTAATATCCATTTCCAAAAATAAATTACAAAACTTTGTTTAGCCAGGCGCTGTGGTTACTAACTGGTAGTTGCAAATACTATATACATAGTTGGTGGAATGTAAAACGGTGGTCGATCCTTCCTCAGAGTTGCGCGGCGGCTAGCGGCCATGTTGGGACCGCGGGAGTCAGTCAAGTGGTCAAGGTGAGCGGTGCGGCTGGTCCGCCGCAGCGCAGCGGCGGCGCGGCGCATGCGGCGTTATCGGTCAGGGCTACAACATGGGTGAACTAAAATTTGAGATATGGGTTTTTATTTTAATTTTATAATTCCGCGACGCATCAACCTCGCACCGCGCCGCCGCCGCCGCCGCCGCGCCGCGCCGCCACCCATGATCCGTTTGGTCCGAAACCTCAAGAGTAGAGTCGTTATAAAATTGGTCAAGTGTCTGTTGGTCTGTCCGTATGTCTGTCACAGCACAGTATGTAGCTCCTAAACGGCTTGAGCGATCTTCATGGAACTTGAAACGTGTGTAGATATCCGGGAAGCAACCAAAAAGAGATAAGCAAATTCAATCGTCGTCAACTGCAGTTAATAGGGACCGCAAAAATGTAGCTGAAAATTAAAATATAGTTTTAATAATTCGAGTGGAATATCGTTGAAAGCTCTTAAATAGCCAAAATTATTACTACTTTTTTTTAGAAAAAAAAAAAAAGTTATAGCTTGAAATAATCTAACAAAGCTCTGTCCGAGGCGATAATTCCAAAATAAAACGCTCAATAAATCTAAAAAGAAGTAGTTCATTTGTGCATATGGCATCAAAACTATTTTGAAGCTTGTATCTTAAACTGTTATCAGTTTTGATTGAGAAAATCGATTCTTTATGATACGAAGAGCGTCTCACAGGCACCGCACGTGACGCTGCTGGCTCTAAGGGTGCAAGGGGTCGGGGTGCAACGTGGGGCAAGCCGGCCAGCGGTGATGGACAAGTAGGAAATGGCCAATGGAACCCTTTGTGCGTGAACAACGTTCGCACTTCAGGTATTTTTTGATAATTTCAGACAGGTTTCGAGTAATATTTTCAGTCATTCACTCCTTCAGTCACAGCGGGATTTTTAATGTCCTCAAAATATTGGCTGCAAAACAGGTAAGTAAGTAATAAATATCTAACAACTCTAGTTTATTACGACTACAATGCGTATACCTATTGCATCCTACCGCCGTCGAGTTAGAGGTATCAACTTTTCGACATCTGTGTGGTAGGATGATGGCCTGACAGTCTGACAGTGAACTGGGAGTGTGTTGGTGTTGTCGTTGGGTACTGCTTGGGTAAGGCTAGTATACAGTAGACACTTGTTTCTTATAAAAATACTACTTTTATTGTGATTTGGTTGGAACGTTGAACGTTACTTGCTTTGTACAACAAGTCCATCAATAAATTGTTTGTGGACCAAGTTGTTTATAATGTTTACCAGCACTTTGGTTGAGGATGTATCGTTTCTAAAACAAGGTTCGATCGACACTCTCCACGTGAACAATATCTGCAATTTCATGTACTTCATTCAGATCTTTCCGGTCATGGTCATTCCGAATGTAAAGCTTCGCAATACAAATCGGTTTGTTCCGTGTCGATATCGCTCTAGAGGGGAGGCCGGGTGGGCACGGCCCACCCCAGAAGTGTCTGGTGCCCACCCCAGGATGTTGGGTTGCCAACCCAAAATTCTAGGGTGGGCACTTAAATAATTTCACACAAAAATATTTAAATAATCTACAGCTGAGGAATCAACATAAAATTCCATTTCCATCCAGGTAATCAAAATAAACACTTTAAAAAAAATGTTTTTGTTTAATTTTATTTAGGTAAAGAAACTTTCCGAAATCAATTACCTACTTTTATTGCGTAGGTACATCGGGTTTCTGCTTCATCGGCCATCGCTTTTCAGGGGCTAGGCCCACCCTGGAAAATAACCATATAAACGCCAATAGCTCTATCGCGTCGCCGACTGTTTCGGTGTCCCCAGTTCTCATCCCACCCGGCTAGGGAGCAGTCATTAGCGGTCGTTAATGTCGCGGTACGTGACGCTGTGTCGTCGATACGAGCTTCAGAACCAATGTTTTCTGTGTAATAAGAGCGTAAATAGAATAATACCCCTTGAGCTCGGTTGTATACACTTTGACACGCACCACAGGTCACTGAATGAGAGTAGATTTTATCCTAATATATCCTAATAATGCTTTTATGTTTTCAAAAAAGCATTACCCTCCTTTTTGCTTCGCGCAGTCGGGAAAAAATATGTCTCAAACTATCTATAGAATTTTTGAAAATATGTGGTTCCGTGCTAAATTATGAAAAATTAACTTTTGCCTTATAGAGAAGCCTTAACAAGTTATGGATTTTAAGAAAGGCTTCATAGGTTCTCCATTTTTAGAGAGATTGAATATAGATAAAGAGATCAACTGGTATCATCTTGCTAGCCTATAAAGACATAGTCCTCAACGGAGTCGGCTTCTGCAGATCCAGTTAGTCGAGTTATCAGAGCCGTATCGATCGAAGTGTATGATTCCTTCACCTCCATGAGTGTATGTAATTGCTTCAGCCATAAACTGTTGCTCCATACTTACTTGAACGCGTGAATGTAATGTGGTCGGAGTCTAGGAGCAGAGCACACGGAGTATTAATAGCAGACCCCATGCCAGGCCGACTGAGTCACGCTCGCGCCACAGCTGCCGACAACTGTGCTGCGGCTGCCGCTGCGGTGAGGTGAAGATGTTAAGCAGGGGAGAGAGCTTCTCGCTCAGCAGACTGCCGCGTGTGGACCACCGCTTACTTGGCTACGTACAATGCCAGAGTTTATCTCTGAAAGACCTTCCGAAAATACTGAACCGTAATAAATTCAAAGTACTTATAAAGACATTTTGTGTTTATTGGCAGCGGCGTGAGCACTGAGCAGCTGGTGAGCACTGTGAATGTGTATCAAACCATTAGTAATACATATTAGTACATACATGATGTTTCAGGATAGGGTTTCGTAACTTCAGGGTTCGAAAGGTGTTCATATTTGAAGACGAAAAGCTCTGAAACATTTTCCCAGATTCGGTCATTTTATAGTACTTTTTGATTATAATCGCTTCATCAAGATTTGGTGAACGGTTAACGTCCACCTTTATTAAATAAAAATAAAATCATGAATTCATAGATAGAAATGGTTATTTTGCATACATAACTAGTAGAATTGAACTGCATGTAGGTAAATTCCAAAAAATGAAAACTCAATGACATCAAATGAAAAAGGGGACTGGACCTAGACAGTACTTTTGCCAGATCTCCCCAGACTCACTGTCCATCGAGTTTTATTACAATTTCCAATTTTTGTATGAAAAAAAAAACACGGAATTTCGATTTGAGTGATAAGGATATTTTTCTTCTAATAATGAATAATTTCTATTCCTGAAGTTTCTAAAGCCTATCCTGGAACACCCTGTATAGGTAGAGTAGAATTATTGGTTGTTTCGTCTTGCATGCGTTTCCTTTCCTACAGGGGAATTGCGAAAAAATGTCGTCCGAAGTAATGAATTGGTACTTTGACATCTGTTTCTTCTGCTGCAGTGCTCCTAACATCTCATCAAACATTATAAGATCGCACGCAGTTTGAAAGGAGATTGTCAAGTTTTTCGATAGCGTTTGAAAATATCTCAGCCAACTAGCTAACACACCTGTGTGTTTGTTGTTTCAGCACTAAACTCGGCTAGAAAACGACCATTGTTTCAATGGCAGACTGTGCGAACTGCGGCCGTCTATTGTGCCGATAGTGAATTCCATTCCACTGCAGATAAAGACAATAAAGCCTGTAAGCGGTTATAGCGATACATACCGCTCACAACTTCTGATGGAGCAGACATATACGCGATGATCAGAAAACGTTTCGTTTTTCCAATTGAAATGTTGTGTAATAATGAATGAAAGAACTACAATACAAATTAATAAAGATTACTTAATTATTTTATAGCTGGTATTTTGATAAAAGTTTTAAAGGTATCTTGCGATATTATATACTATAAATAGTTAGGAGATGGGGATGGAGACAAAGGTAGAGCTCTACTCTGGAGTGGGATGGGACCCCATGTGAGGTGAGTGGACACACTAGCGCTGAGCCGCGCACTTCCCGCGTCTTCACGTTCGGCCGGGGCTGCGGCAGTACGGGCATAACAAGTACGCGTCCCTGAAAAACCATTGGCATGGTCTCCATGACTGAAGCGGCGTCCCCTTCGGGATTGCCAGGCTGATCCGCTGCTTGAAATGAGCCCGAGCCCGGCGGTCCCCACACGTAGTTTTCCCAGTTTCTTAGAAAAACTGATGCTGTCTGTCTGACTTGGGCTCCATGCCCCAAGAGTCTCTACAGCAAAGGCCATAAACTCGTAGTTGTTCTGTATTTGGTTCGAGTTGGTTGTATTTGGCATGCTTAGCCTATTGGGCCTTTGCTGCAGCAAAACTGACCACCCGAGACGAGCCCACACGTCGCGCGCGTCCCATACCAAAGCTCTCCTGTGCACCCACGGCATCAGAGTGACTCCGTCCGGCCGCTTAGCGCTTACCATTCGACGTAGATAGACCCAATACAAATGTATTTTAATATAATATGTACCTATATTATGTGCAAGCTACAACGAACAACCTCCAGTAACCAGTGGATAATATGCCACAGGCAGTAAGTCAGTGTATACTATCGGCGCGGCGACGCTCATGGGTTGAGCTTGCGTAATCGATCGCTCGTGGGACACTGAAGAAGATGACTGAAGGTGAACATGAGGGCACGGACGGGGCGACATGCGGGCTCATGTGAATGTGAGCCCGCATATGATGTTGAAACATCAACACGTCGATCGCAATATGCTCCGTCTCGTGGCCTCCGCCTAGCCTCCCGGGGTTGATATTGGACACCGCGTGGCTAAGCTCAAATGACAGTGGGCTGGGCACGTCAGCCGAGGAGACGACGACCGTTGGAGTAATCGTGTCCCACACTGGCCGTGGCATGGAAAACTGTGTGCGGGAAGACTACCCGCCAGGTGGGATAGACAACATCGAGTACGTCGGCGGCAGTGGTTCCGTACCGCTGAAGGTCAGGAGGACTAGAGGAACTGGAGAGGCATATGTCCGGCAGTGGACGCATATACTGACTGGCATATCGAGCACGAGTTGTTTTCGTCCTTTCCATAATGTGGCCCGAACGAAAAAGATTGTGTAGGAAAAGAAAGATGCAAGCGCCACTAGTGAGCTAAAATCGGCCAAAATCACGGACTAAGACAAATTCCGTGGCCAAAATATATTAAATTAATTAAAAACAACAGCGGGGGAACGCTGCTTCGGTTCTTGGGACCACTTTAACCTTCCCGATGGAGGAGTTATTTATTTTAATTTAGTTTTACTTTGATTTTAATCTGTTGTTTTTTCCATTTTTAATTCATGTTTTTAATAAATAAATTAAAATTAAAACAACGGGGGCAAATGTAGGCCGCCTCTCCCGTCCATCCAACCTAAGGGCTCGAGCAGACGACCGATTCTTATCCAACTAAACTGTTGAGTCGTATCGTAATAAAAAAACGTTCAAAAACAAATGCAAAATGACACGACGCTTGCACGACGCCAACTCAACTGTTTAGTTGGCACAGATTCTCCAAGACTCAATTAAAAGGTTGGTACAACACCTAAAGCGGCCAACTTTTTAATCGGCCACCGACTTTTTGTCAACCGCCAACCTAAGCTGCACTATGCAGAGCGAACGATTGAACAATCGTCCGTGTTGATAGTTGACAATGACAATTGGATTGGAGAGACATGCCCAACTCAACTAAACTGTTCAGTTGATGATACAATAGGCCGTGCAGTCGAGCCCTAAGTCTCGCTCTCGCTCGCCACGAGCAAGAAGCGCCACCATCGTCGTGCGCCTGAGTGCGCTGGCCCGGCCCGACTGGCCTTGTGACTCAACTCATTAGATGCAATGACGTGGTCCGACTCCGCCTCACCGAGCTACATACTACCTACGATGCTACAAACATCACTTGTGGCTACTAACTCGCCTGTATCATCGTAGCTAAACTGAATTATCTACGTGGTGAGCGCGAGCGCGACTGACATAAGCAATTAGAGTGATTTCTACGTCTATTAGAGCATTGACGCTCGTTTGTCTGTCCTGCCGATGCTGGCGGATTGATGACCTTCGGATCTTCGGTAACGATAGAGTTTTGGTGTGGTATGCGTGAAAACGTTCCTGACTTGTAGAAGTATAATACCTCCTACTACAGCATCTTCTGTTCGCAGACAGATACCTAATGCGTGATTGATTAACTTAGTAGTGACTAATATACATATCAAACACGCTGAATCCCGACTATCGGGGTAAGCAGAGCAATCGGTGTTGTGCTGCAAGAACTCTGCTAAATTACAGCACAACACCGACCACCACGTATCGCAAAGTATTCGAACAAGACATCGATCGATCAAGCAGCAAGTAAGGCACGAAGAACCACCTGCTGCATGACTTGGTGGAAGTACCGTGCCAAGGTGAGAGGTGGCGAGCCTGTCGCCCTTTAGCACGGTATCTTGTCGTTATCCCTTAGTCGCCTTTTACGACATGCACGGGGAGAGATGCAGTGACTAATATAATAACGTACTTATAGATAATAGGTACATTTATATCCAAATTATGGTGATTCAGTGTAAAATACGGAATAACTTGTACGTATCATCAACATACATAACAAATCTCAGACGAGGTTACCAGAAGGATACGTCTAGCTCGCCTATAGCAACCTCATGCAACGGGGTGGCATCTTGGCAAAACCCTTCATTCGGATAATTTTACCGATTATGGTGAAAATTGTTTTGACTGCATTACGTCGCAATGCCCAAAGAGTTTGTATTACGTACCTTGGTATTGCTTGATCTTTGAGTTTTCTATCTCCACCTGGTGCAATATAACAGCAGTCTTCTTTAAAATGTCGGGAACAAATACGGCTGTAAGTGTTTGCATTCCATCCTGGTATTTTTATTGCGGCCTCCCACAGTTGAATTTCTTCAGGATTTTTGGGAACCTTAATACCAAAAGTAATTGTAAATTACCGAATTGCCATCTTTCACTAAACAAAATTACTCGGAAACCAGTATACATACATACTAAATAGTCCATACTTGGACGTTTTTTTTCTATTTATAAGCCATTCAGTCAGGGTGTATGCGTCCACTGCTGGACATACGCCTCTCCAATTTTTCTCCAGTCTTCAGCGGTACGGAACCACTCCGGTTAGTTATAAGGTAGGTGATATTTACGTTAAGCTCGTCCCATTCGTCTCAAAATGGCGGCAGTTTACATTAAAAAAAAAAAATGGTTCATACATAAGATACCTACATGAACATGCGTCGTTGAATAAAGTAACCGAGCTCTACCTACAGCCCTTCCATATATTATTGAATTTTACTTGACTTTACGAAAAAAAACACGATAGAACATATCTGCCTCCAATTTTGGAACTTTATACTACTTAAATTAAATACGTAATCAAATCACATGGATTATTATATAAATATTCCGGAAAAAATATGATTTAGACTTAGCACGTTCTATAGGAAATCCGCCACCGTCGGCGCTCCCGGTTAAAATATCGCAAAAATGCCAATTACCTGTGGAATCCTAGACCATTAACGATTCTAGTTTCCTTTGAGTCAGATTTGCAAATTAAAACGCAACAGTTGACCATTTTGGCTGAATTTTAGCAATAATACTAAGAAATTGAACGGGCGATGACTGCCTGCCGATTGGAGCCGAACGCGATTCGTGGCGCTCACCAACGCTCACCTTCTCTCTAAAGGGTGTTATAGTTTTCGAGATATTTATTTTTGAAATTTATCTTTTCGTCAAGTGTAATTTGACGTGCGAGGGGGGAGGGTGCTGGCGCCGGAAACGGTCGTCGGGGTCTCCTGTATAAAGGAGCGCAGCGACGTAATACAAACTCTTTGGGAATGCCATTGCAATGTTTACCCATAATACCAGTGCAATTCGACCAGGGTAATCCGACTGCACAAAGCTATAGATAGACGGGGCGGGGAGGCATAGCGGCGCGGCGGGGCGGGCGGCTGAAGCAGCTCACCATCAGAGGTAGAAATGCAGAGGAGACTAGCTAGCTAGACGGCCAACCATTGAAGTCGTGTACTGTGAGCGAATACTCAATGTAAAGACGCAAGCGCGCGTTAATTCGTAAGCGTACGGACGCCGCATACAAAATGGAAGCATACAATGGAACCTGACTTGGAGTATGAATAAACAGCATGTCACAGTCAGTATAGATAGAGGCGGGCGGTATTTGAACCGTTGAAAGAGGAATGAGTCCTCGAATGGTTTCTCACATCTCGTGGTAATGTAGCATGAATTAAGAGCTTAAAGCTGTTTATAATTAATGAGGATGCAAGTTTCATCAAATCGGTTCAGCAGTTTTCAAGATGTTAAGTGTGCAGCAATCACTGGAAAAACACGTCGTCGGTTTAACGCCCAATTCTACGCAGAACTTATTATGTGATACTGATATAACTATAAAATGAAAAGAGTGATATAGAAAACTGTTTAAAAAACATTGAACCGACTTCAAAAAACAACTAGAACTTAAAAGTGTTAAATAATATTTTGATTCATATTCAGACCATTGAGTGGAAGGGGGTACAAAAGCAAGCCTGAAAATTGATAGATGGACCCCTTTTGTGCTTTGTACTGCCTTCAACTCAAGGATCCAAATATGAATCTAAATATTATTTAACACTTTTAAGTTTTAGTTGTTTTTTGTCGGTGGAATGTTTTTTTTATTATGAGTATCTACTTTGTTGAATGTTGCCGAAACATTCAGTTTCTAAGCTAGCGAAATACGAAATCTTCTTCCCGGATGGTACGTGTTAGAAGATAGCATGTACGAGTAAACAGTACACTTCCGTGTAACCCGTTGTAAATGAATGTAACAAAGGTGCTTTGTGATAGTATAAAGGACACATAATGCTGATGTATGCACACATCCACTGAATCGGAAATTCCGGCGCGCGGAGAGCAGCCCGGAGGCGAATATAAATTTACCCTTTGTGTAATCAATACGAACGAATAGCCCGCTCGACGCGACGACACTCCGGAAAATACAAATCGCAAAGTAGCTACAAACGCAAGTGGGCTTGTTTAACTCTACCCTTAGCTCTACCTATATTTATCTAAATAATGTGTTTTTAACTTTTTAGACTTAGATGTTTTCAAAATGAGGTTTGTCGAAATCGTTATCCAATGCCCTAACAGTGGTTCCCAAATAGTGGTACGCGTACCCCCAGGGATACGCAAGCACAAGAGAAGGGGTACGCGTGGGCGTACTGGCCACGTTTACCACCACACTCTTATGTAAAGAGAAAGAAAAACTTATCTCATTAGTGAAAATTATCTCCACTGGTGAATGATTGATTGGGACCTATTTCGTATTATATTGTGATTATTAAGTAAACAACATTACAATTGTAACACCACTACAATTTTTGATCTGGAGAGTTGTGATATGTATAGGTAGTTTTTAAGGGCATGGGCAAATCTCCGGTAGTACTTTTTTTTTCAGTGATTTTTCAAAAATTCATCAGTTTTAATGTAATCTGAACAAAAATTCACTGAAAGGGGTTGAAGCAACAGTACAGTCTAGGAGTAAACCTTAAAACTATTCATTACGTACTAGCTACATGTCTCCTCTACTTCCATACCAATTTTCATTCGATTTTGTGGAATAGATATCCAACTAGAGCGATTAATGTGACTAAAATAGAGAAATTTCAAAAAAAGTTAAAAAAAATCATAACTTCTAAACTATTGATTTTCGCGTAACTAATGTTGTTTTTAAATGAGTCACATGATGCCTCCATCTAAAAAAAAATTTTGGACTACTATAACTGGGCCACCCCGTATAATTAAATGATTCTGTGGAATTTGTGAAATAATTATTCTTCACATATTCAATTCTTCAATTCTTCGCATTAATGTTTGCGGGGGTAGCCTGCGTGTGCATCGGATTGGGCGAGTTAGGTAGCGTGCCGTATAATTTCCTGTGAAGGCCGCACGCTACGGACTGCTAATATTTTTACGGATGCAACGTTTTCCGACTGTACGTTGATCGTTGCCTTGAATCGAGTAACTATCTCGAGTCAACCGACACGTCAACTCAATTTGTAACCAATTACAGAGTAGACTTCTCTGCTCTATACTTTACACTCCTTCCTACTTCTCGGAGCGGTTTCTGCCCTGACGCTTACAGTAATTTAAATGAAGTCGTTCACAGATTGTTCATATTCACGGAACGTAGTTACTTTTGGAAGGCGCAGATTGGGCATCACAACAGTAAGTCCATACCTACCTCCATAGTTAGGTGTACCTAAGTATGCATCGAGTAGTGTATGTAAATGAAGTTATTATGAAGTTGCATCAGCGGCGGCGGCGGCGGCGCTCGGCATGTCGGCGCGGGGCGGGACACCCGCCCGAGACAGTGAGTGACGCACCCGGTCGGTACCGGTCGATGGCCTGCGCCAGCGCACACCATTCGATCGCGGCGTGAAAGGTGAAGAAAGACTGAGGAGCATCATGCACGACTCCACCACCCGCCAACGCGCCGCGAAACGCCACCGACCGCGCCGCCGCGCGCCTCCGGTGAAAGGAGCAGTGGTAGTCGCTTGGTTCGAATTTCCTACATCTCCAATTCGGCTGTTGTTAAATATGCTTCCCGGAAGGCGGCGGGCGGGCATTGGCGTATATAGAGGGGGGGCCGGGTGGGCACGGCCCACCCCAGAAGTGTCTGGTGCCCACCCCAGGATGTTGGGTTGCTAACCCAAAATTCTAGGGTGGGCACTTAAATAATTTCAACACACAATAATTTAACTTTCAACAATTTTAATAATTTTACACAAAAACACTTAAATAATCTACAGCTGAGGAATCAACATAAAATTCCATTTCCATCCAGGTAATCAAAATAAACAATTAAAAAAAATGTTTTTGTTTAATTTTATTTAGGTAAAGAAACTTTCCGAAATCAATGGTCGAAATATGGCTTAATTAACACTTCAACGATAAAACACTTCAAGTTCAAATTACCTACTTTTATTGCGTAGGTACATCGGGTTTCGGCTTCATCGGCCATCGCTTTTCAGGGGCCAGGCCCACCCTGGAAAATAACCCTAGATACGCCAATGCGGGCGGGAGTGGGGTCGGGGTTGAAACTTCATCCCACCCCAACTCACCTCTTAGGAAATAAGGAGGGGAGAAAGAAAGTATTTAGTATGGAGGAATATGGAAGAAGTGTGGAATCGGTACTTAAAAATAATAGCCCTACTCCCCGTGCATGTCGTAAAAGAAGACTAAATGGTAAGGAGGAGATGCCGTGCTAAAGGGCGACAGGTTATACAACTCTCACCTTGGCAAGGCGCTTCCACCGTGCAGCAGGTGGATCTTCGCGCCTTACTTGCTGCTTGATAGTTATCTTGTCCGAGTGCTTTGCGAAACGTGGTGGCCGGTGTTGTGCAGTAATTTGTCCAGAGTCCTTGTAACAATAAATCACCGATTGCTCTGCTTACCCCGGTTGTCGGGATGCAGCGTGTATGAATGTATGTACGAATACGGAGGTTCCCAAGACAAAACATGTCATAAATAACACAATACAAGTACATTATTAACTACGTGTTCCCTCTCAGAACTGTCCTGTCTCTATAGATATATTTGTTCGGGGTAAAAAATATCCTGTCTGTGTAGCAAATTTCTACTTCTCAGCTGAGCACAGGCCCCTCCGTGCGAGCTCGCTGTGGTCGTGCGTGACGAGCAGCAGGTGCCCGGTGCTGCGCCCGCGCCGCGCAGTGCGCACACAGCTTTCCCCGCCGCTCTGCACCGCTCCGCCGCACTCTCGCATCGCCACGACATGCAGCGGCCATGGATTACACTACAATACAATATAATGGCTTAGCTGACAAAATACTTTGAAAAGAAGTAGCCAACAGTTACGAGTATCACGGAATAGACCGGTTTCATTAGGATATACATACATATACCAATAAGATCCAAAGAAAACCTTGGATTTTTGAAATGGAAAGCTCGACATGCGACATCGTCACACCTACGAGCTTATCTCTATAAATTGTCGTCTATACATTGACGTAAAAGCCATACCGTACTTTCGTATCTTAGTCTATTTAAATAAAACCTGTACTTTCATAATTTCCTCTTCATCAGACAGATATTTTTTATTCGCTCATCCCTCAAGTACCTACTGAAAATGTATACACAACTTGACAGAAATGTACGTAAGTGCAAATATAGTGGGAACGAGTCAGATAAAGTTTACTTGTAGGTAGGTGATTGGTGAACTACACAGATTCAGTAATTGAGTCGAAACTGGCAAAACTGAGTCAGGCACTTTCGTCGAGTTCATAAACCAAAAATGTGCCAGCGGGACCCAGCGAAGCTCACGACCGGCTCAATTAAGCTCTCGTTACTTAATTATCGTGTCGATTGCAGTCAATTGAACCAGGAGATGACACTACATGCGGGGCCGGGGTGTTTCCACTCCCCCGACATTGTACGAGTATCTACGCAGCGTAACGCAAGCAAAAGCGTAAGCAAAAGTATTTTTTATAAGTTTTGCGGCAATATTGACCTTATCGTCATAGCTAAATTATTTTGTCCGCGTAAATAGTGCGTCGTCTCTACCACCGCGCTCCCACTCCCGCACGTCGCACGCACTTGCTCCGGCCGGCACCCTTTCTATTCTGTACCTGCGCTCACTGCTTCCAGCAGCAGGTACAGATTGGCCGCCCCTAATATCTGGCCGCCCTAGGCCCGGGCCTAGTAGGCCTTAAGGAAAGTCCGCCTCTGCCAGCGTATGATGTATGCATGGAAGTAATACAGTAAAGGTGCATGCCACATACCGCAGTTCGTGGATAATGATTGATTGATATCTGGGTTACTAACGGTAACGGCGCGGAACAGACAAACGGTCGCTTTTACTCAAGAGCTCCATACGAAACGGCCGGCGAGCCGCCGCGCCGCCGCCGCGCCGCCGCGAGCGCCCGCGACCGACACGCGAACCTGTCATTTGGCAACAATGCTTAGCAACAATGAGACGTTTGCTTCTATGATTTCAAAATTATGAATGAATACGTCGAGTTTAGTGAGTTTATAGCCCAACCGTATAATGCTAAGCACCACCACACGCTTAAGACCGTCAAAATATTTAAGTTTGATTTCAGAGAAAATATTGGATAGAAATGCGCTTGGGTAGAGATCGTTTGATATAAAAGAGAAATTTGAACTAACCAATTCACAGTAAAATGAACGGAAACTTTGACCTACATCGTACTTTGCCTGAAATAGTAAACATTTTAATAGCATAGAATAGTAACTCTTTATTGCACACAATTGGAAGAAGAACAGTACACGAAAACAAAACAAGAAATACAGAAGTGCGCAAAGGCGCACTTATCACTGCAAGTGATTTCTACCAGTCAACTTTTAAAAAAAGTAGCCGTGAGTTTTGATGAGAAGAGCGGAAAATCGCGTGTGGTGGCGTGCCTTCAGAGATGCCTATGTCCAGCAGTGGACCGATACAGGCTGATGATGATGATGATGATGAACCTTTGGGCGATGAGGAATATAATTATAGAGAAAGAAGTACGGGTAGTGCAAAGGGAGGAGGATTACATGTTTTATTTTATAAATACATACATACATACCACAGGCTTTATCCCGACAATCGGAGTAAGCAGAGTAATCGATGTTGTGCTGCAAGGAGTCTGGTCAGTTACAGCACAACAGCGACCACCACATTTCGCAAAGTATTCGGGCAAGATAACTATATCAAGCACGAAGACCCAATTATTGATGCATGACTATATATATATATATATATATATATACTTACCTATTACCTAATAATTTTGTTAGGTTAGGTTAGGTTACAAGTATATAAGTTAGTTTTGTAATAATTTCAGGTTATTTACTTAAAGGCGACGAGTTGAAAGTGCAATAAATTTCCATTTTACAGCAGATATCCCTTCACCAATTAAGAAATTAGTCGAATCGACTGCGACGCCACTGCCCACAGACAGACGAAGGCGCCAAACTTATCTTATCAGCCCTCTGCCCTCCTTTTGCGTCAGGAGTTAAAAAAAATAGGAAAAATTTGTTAAGGCAGAATTTCTCCAACCGACCGGATTCGAACCTCGGACCTCTCGCAAAAGAAGCCGACGACGCCGCCCAGACCACCCGCCGCTTCTGGAATGTTGGCCAAAGTGCATAGTGGAGACTGCAAATGCATTAGCAAGCGTATTGGCAAACTTGCGCTTTGGCAAATGCATTGGATAGCGTGTGGAGGAGGCCTAACGTAAACATCCCATGATAACTTGCCTTGTCACACCACTCGACTGAGCAAGAAACCCGCCTCATACATAACAGTATCGCCAACTGACGGGCGCTTTGTACTGCTCCGTCACGGTTCAGTCGCTCTCACTCGCTCGACTGCGACGACGGCATCGGAATGGAGATGCAGACACGACTCGACATCAATTAAGCTGGCTGGCGTGACGTCGTCGCTGTGGCATTGGACTTAACAAGCGCCATGCCTTGCGCAGAGATGCGCATCGCGATCAGTAGTCACTATTGCAAAACGTACAGCATAGTGGCTAGACTGCAAGACGAGATTTCATTAGAATTGTGTCAGACGATCGAGTAATTTTAAAGTTTAATGACTCAAGAAACTTACCTTGCTTAGGTTTCTGATGACTACGTCATAAATTTTAAGCCGCGTTTGTTTCTTATCTCGAAATCTATATTCCCCTTTATACAGTACCTATAAGTGTTAATTCGTTCCTTTACAAGAAACTACACATAATAATTTCACTACCTACACATTTTCTGACATTACGATATCAAATTGAATATTAATAACTAGGCTTCAGTTACATAGAGCCGGGACGTCGTCGCTGCAAAAAGTTGGTCCGAAATACAACTCATTCATATTTAATAGGGACGCCTACGTAACCCAAAAAGTTTTAATTTCCATAGAAGATAATTTTTGTCATTTCTGGGATAACATACATAATTATATTCTCCCACAAATGACGATAATTACGTTTTGTGAAAACCTGCCTACATAAAATTAAACATCTGGTTCTCATCTCTCTAAGCAAAGTTCAAAGCACTGTAAAATTTCTAGCAGCGAGTCTAGATTAGTCATAAAAATAAAGCAAGTAAAGCCACACCACAACACACAAGGCAAACGAAGACTGTTCGAGCTGGCTCCGTCTGTTGACCGAAGCAATTAGAAGAGTGGTGTTAATGTTTGCTCACGCGCATACAATGTTTTAACGCTTTTAGTCGCACTTTTTAAATATGGTGATCCATATTCCATAAAATTACAAAACCATTTTGAACACTCATAGTCTTACTCATAGTTAATGTTAAACGCTTAAATTGACCAGATGGTAGGCATAACTTCAAGTACTTAAAACTGTTTCGTTGTTTGTCAAAGTGCTGAAGAGCTTGTTCATTTTTAAGAGCACACGTGGAGGATCAAAATAAACTGTGCAAACAATAGGTAGCGATCAAGACAGCGCAAGATCGGTCAAAATTATGGATTACTCAGTAACCAGACAAGAAGTTGATGAGCGTTATTAATAATGCCGTTGATGCCGGTGGTGGTCGGCGTGAGGAAGGATCATTAGGAAGTATCGGAAACAATAGCGTGGCCATGAAGAAGACCGGTAACTACGTAATAGTATGCGGAATGTTCAAGGGGTAATATCAAAAGCAATAATGAGAAGCATTGTCCCAATACATTCTTGCGCTAGCAGCTGTTCCTGTTCTTTGTGTGAATTCTGTTTACTTCCGGTATGAAAATCATCCACCTGTTCACCGGCTTCTACTTTTTTTTTTTTTTTTATGGAAACTTGACACGGTTGAAGATCAAAACTATAGCACTCATAGTTAAGGTGTGCACCCGAGTACAATGCTATGTGCTCTATGTGCACCGTTTACTTCGGAATTTAAGTGGCACTCTACAGAGGAACCATGAGCGAGCTCGTGCCCTGTCGAATGAACCGCGACGACCTCAATGTGCAACTTCCTCTGCTCGAACCCACCCACTCACCCACATTGAACTGATTACGCTACACACTGCGCAGGACCACATGTTTCAAGGAACGGCAATAGAATATAACTGAAATCATTTAAGCGTGTCCGTCCACCCGAAAGCTTAAGCATTATTATAATCGCAATAAATGTGATGACTGGTATTCCTCTCCCGTGGATGACAATATGCAATTGTTCTGTTTCAATATCGAGCTAGAAATCAAAAGAGAATTTAAAAAATCGTCTTGGTTATCATCATATACAAATATCGGTCTATTTCGGAACTCGCTAAGTGAATGAATCCATGTCTGCAATCTCTCTGCATTCTGCAGCTCTAATAAAAATGGAACTGTTTTAAGAACGTCAACTGTTATAGTGTGTGCTGCCACATGAATAGAGAAGCGACTGCCGAGCGCTGCTGTCTCGATTGACCCGAGCGAGCACGGTAGCGCGATGTAATTTATTATTATCCAGCAATAAAAGCAGCACAAAAAACGCGACAATGCTTGTGATATAAAGAACTAACAATTTACTACACGACACGCACCGATGCGACGGAGTCAGCGCGCCGATTTCCTGTATACAGGTAAAATCGTGTTTCTTACATGTAGTAGGTATTCTCAGAGTGATTTTCTAGACAAGTCCCACACCAACCGTAGTAGGTAAACATTCGCAGCGATTTGTCGGCACACTGCGAGGCTCTGCTCCCCGAGTTGGCCGCCATTGTTCGATCGTCCCTCCCGACTCCCGACCGTGATCCCGACTCTCACGCCGCCCCCGCCACGCCGCCCTCGCTAGACTTAATTGATAGGTAGTTCGCTCGGCTGAGCTAGGCCGACGCTTCCATGCGGTGAATGTGAAAATATCATCCGCGAGCAAAGATAATTCTGTGTCCGCGAGGTATGTTATCGCTTCCTTCTCGCTTCCTCCGCCGCCGCCCGCCCAAACACAGCGTATACGTTCCGTCTAAACTCTTAACCTACTTAAATTAAGTATGTATTTAAACTAACCAGATTCCATAAGACGCCTATAAATTGGGTCAGGGAAACTAGTAAAACGTTGACACAGCGTCTGCTTAGTAGGCGTGGGTAATATTGCGCACGGCAAATATCCAAGCAGAAATACTGGATTCTGTTAGCAGTTTGGAGCCTTTCGCGCGAAATATTTTACGATTACATTTTACAGCTTGTCACTTCACATAAACCGTACCGATTGCGTCTGCTTCTACCTATACCTCTATCTTGTTGGAATTTGTATGAAAACAGAACTAACTTTAACTTCTTATAGGCAATAAAAAAGCACGATCAGGATTTTTCGAAAATAACGAGCGAGCACAGCTCTCATTAAAACAACTTGGAATTGCACAGAATGTCGCGTATACTGCAGGCACACACAGTCACACAGGTGATGAGATAATACGTTTATTTATATTTGATATTTCGCAACAGATGTGTGTGCTCGGGTCTGGTGACACCCACGCCCACACCTTACGACAAGACAACCGACTCGAGTCAACTACCTGCCCACGTACGTTTAACCGGAGGCGGACTATTCAGCAGGGGTAGCATTGCCAGACGTACCATAATTTATGGTATTTATAATTTTATACCACATCTTCATGACCTGTCTCTCTTGAGCTCGTACTCTAACAGCTAGCCTCAATGTATTTATCCCCATAACCCTGGTGGGGATGAATACATGGAGGGGGTAAATTTGGCACTATATTCGCGGCGGCAACTTGCCTACAAACGCACAGTCGCGCGCCAATTTAGTTCAAATTTTACGCACTCTACGCATTCAACCCCACCACCTCCAATCCGAGGTGGAAAACTGTACAGCCATCCAGCAATAAAGATCCATATTCCATATCCTAGTAGATGAGCCTTTCATACATCATACATACATACATAACTCACGCTTTTGTATCCCGACAATCAGGGTAAGCAGAGTAATCGGTATTGTGCTATAAGTTCATACATACATACACATACATAACGTCACGCCTGCCTGCCTCCCAGTGGGGCAGGCAAAGACAACGGACCCAACCCACGCAAACACAAACAACAACACGTAAACGTGTAAAGTAAAACAACAAATAATAAAAACCGACCAATTACGTAGTGGTGCAGGACCAGCAGGACCCTCGGTGCGCGAGTTCGATCCGCTCTTGGACGTTTTTTTTTTCTTCTTTAGCAACAAATCTTTATATACAATTCTAACCTGGCATTATCAAATAAGAAGATACTCCCAGAGGCGCCACGAGGCACGAACACAGCTAGTGGCGAATAATTTTTAGTTTAGTTAGAGGATTCATGTCCCTATATGAACACGTAAATATTTGTGATCATGGACACGCGAGAGAAGACATTTTTATTTTATGAACATTTACAAGGCAAGTTGTGGAGTATATGAAAGAGAATAAATACTGCCATCTAGAGTAGATATATGGAACAGTGAGAAAAGGGCTCAGGCTTCAAGAAAATTGGTTTTCCTGAATCTTCGTTAAGCTCCTACATGGAAAGAGCTTCGCGAGCCTCACTTGAAGGCTCATATATAATTAGGATCGACAGATATGCCGAAGCACGGGTCTAGTTCTGCGCCACATCCTACTCAACACAGACTAGCTGACGAGCGAGGGCTTGATGCAAGCCCTCGCGCAAGCCTGGCGCGCGCTCAGAAAGCAAGGAGGGCCAATGGCCATCCACTGGTCACGTGCTCGTGAATCTTCTCCGACTTGCAAATAGCCCGGACAGATGTGAAACCATTGAGTGCTAAGTTCGTCATAGGCGATATTATCAATTAATTAAACTATACCGTATCCACTAGCGAATAGGACAATGAAAAGCAGTGATACCGACCGACTCGCGTTCGCGTCTGTAACACGTTCTAAATTTAAATGTTCCGGTGGCGCGTAGGTCGGCGGCGCGGCAGCAGCGCCGCGCCGGCCGCGCAACACCACCGGATGCTGTACTACCCAGTCTCGTTTAGCGTTTCTGGGCAGGGTGCCCATACAAGAAACGTGTTCTTTCAATGTTTTTTGTGGTGCGGAAACCGCGGTGCGCGAGTCCAACTCGCACTTGCCTTTTTGTGTCGGTTCGTCTGTGCTTGTTTGGTCGCACATCACGCATCAAAAAGTACTGACCCGTCGGATGGAGTTTTCGTGAAGAGTTGTCGGACGGAAGTGAACCCGCAGTCGGAGAAAAATTTCTACTTTGGTTTGGATTCATATACGATTTACTCGAAGAATACTCATCCGATTTGATAGGGTTTCTAGCAATGTGATCTGTGATGTCTTGTAATTATTGAATTGTCATCCCTTAGTACCTAGTATGTTAGAATGTAATCGACATTTGAGAAAATTAAGTGCGCAATTTTGCTATCGCACTGTTAGACATATGCCTCCCTCAGCACGCCAATATTCATATAAGGTGAGCAGTGTGGTCTGAGCTGTGTAGAATTGATTTTACAATATGAAGTGACATCACAAACAAGACAGTGGAGCTCAAAATGCACACAAAATATTTATATTACAAAAGATACTAATGTTAGACAATCTGATAGGTTGTAAACCACTTTTTAAAGAATTAAAACTTTTAACTGTGCCTCGCCTGCACATAGGGATATGAAACTGAAAACCCCTAAATATTTTACAACAGCCAGTAGGTACTATACACAATTGCAATACAAAAATACGCACTGAATGAAAGGTCGGTCGAAACGGCTATGTAAATAGTTTGTGTTTTCCGTTCAGTTCAGTGTAGCCGGCACGACCGAAGGGAAGCACTGACGTGGCACCTAGTTCACCCGGTGTTATGGGCTGACATCACGGATGTTGTAGGTGATGTAGCCAACCGTGTCAGTTTCCATTTATCCATTTATTCCATGCGCAACTCTCACGAGAGAGTAGTGTTAGTGCTATGTTGCATGCCTACCCTGTACCCAGGCATTTTGTAGTAGCACTCATGTACATACAACCTAGGCAGGCGATCAATATTCAAATACTCTACAAAAATGGCAATAAATTATTTGTCCTCGCCTTGCCTTTGTCAAAACTATATCAACCTAAACTAAAATCTCAGTCTATCTACTTATACAGTATGTATGGTACGGTACATACACAACCCTGAGAGAATTAACGATAGGAATGATTTAATAAACTTGGGAGTAAACCCCTTTGTCTGCCTCCACACAATACTGTAGTTAGTAATGGCATCGTTAAAATCATATTACGCCATGAGAAACACAAATAAATACTAATGTGAAAGGAAAGCATTAGGAAAATATTTGGGTTCTACTTTGTATGTAAGTCATTACTTATCTATCTGTAGGTATCGAGGACTCATCTAGGAATATGGCTGGACAAACTTTCATTGTTTAGTTCCTTAGTTAGAATATACCTACACTAAAATATGTTATCTAGCCAGCATAACTAGAAGACAGCTGATGATTAATAAAAATAATTTAAATAAATACCAAGAAAGTTGGATTCACACATCGCGTCATTCAGCACGAATGGTTCATTCACAGTTTTATTTTAGAAAGGTTACGACATCTAAACCTGTTGCGAGTGATGTCACGGCCGATGTTACGCTGGGAACGCACTTTTATTTCGAATCTGATAACAATTTGTTTATGCAATGACACAATAGAACATGGCATTTTAAAGCAATTGCTTTGTTTTAGGTAAATTGTGTTCATATTTCCCCTAATTTGATAGCAAAAATTTTCCTACTATTGCACATGCACACAATGGGGAACACAAGCATTTCAATTTCATGAGTAGAAAAAAAACAATCCAAAAACTGAGAAATATGACGATACTTATCTTGATAACCTTTCTTAAAATTATCAGGTTTATTTTTTAAGTTTTTATTGTGATTTTGTAGATAATTATTTTAGTGACAACATTGGAAATGTTTAATTGTGCATCTTTCCTGTTGAATCTCAGGCTAAACTACGAACAAAACATCAATTTTATTTGCCCATTTTCCATCCTAAGTTTACTGAAATATATTTTTCTGAAATAATATAAATGCATAGGTAGGATTTCTCCAACAAGGTCAATATTATGTGAGTATGCTATTAAATTATGTGCTTTGAAAACTAACATATTATAAAATTTTTCTTTATATACCTACTATTAAAACTATCGGCTTAAAGGTTTTTTTTATACCTAATTAATTTGATACTGAACAGGTATTCTTTAACACGTAGCCAAGGAGGGTACACAACGGGATCGGACAAAATACCTGAAAAACCAGTTGTGTGCTTGTACACAAACCTCCGCCTTTGTGTATGAGAAGCAAGTACATAAACCGTTCGAAATTGAATGGACAAATTTTCTTTGAAATTTTTCAAATAAAAAACATGTTATTTATATTATGTCAGTGCGCTGAAGGAAATGAAATTGAGAAATTAATACATTAACAATACAATTATGCACCTACAGCAGAATCGTTAACTAATGTGGAAATAAAGGTGTGTGTAGAACTTTGTTGTTGCTCTGGGTATAGTGTTAGTGCAATGGCAGCCCACTGCCTGCATGTAGCTGGTTATAAGTTAGGTAATACGGGTGTGTTGAGCTGTTTTCGGCAAACATTTCCCAAATCAGTTTAGTTGGTCACCATGGAAGTGTTTGTCATAGGGTAAGCGTTCCTCTCATCCATACAGAGAGAACCGTGCCCTCCAGCAGTGCAAAGGCAATATAGTTTCTCTTTATTTTTGTCCCGCATAAAATGTGTAATATTGACCATGTTACGGTTTATTTTCATAATGGCTTCCCACCTACTAAATATGCTTACTTTACTTTCATGCCATTTTCGCCGCGCGAATATTTCATAAAATAATAACGTCACATCAATAATAAATCTATTCACACTAACATAACAGCCAATGAAAATTACCCACAAAACTATGTAAAACAAGTGAGGATTCACTTTTAGAAGCAGAGACGGATTTCTGTAACTACAGGAAAAACAAACCACGCTGGTTTTTTTTCCGAATTTTTAACCCTAAAATTGACAATAATTCACCTATACAAATTGCATACCAACGTGTAGTTAAAGCATTTCTCTGTTCAAATAATCTATTTGAAATAAAGTAAGACTAGAAACCAGTTCAGCATCCCGCCAGAAATGACATCTAGGTAAAAATTTGCAGCCGTCAAAACATTTGTTTCTTTTGTCCTGGGAGTATATTTTGTACCATGTATCTATGGGGAAGGCAAAGGTTTTTTATTCGTACAACCACCAATTTTACTCTTTCTAAGAAGAAACATTTATTTAAACCACTATTAGCGATATTTTTCCATGCGGAACTTGGGGGGGTCGGCCGGCCCCATCGGATGTTAACAGTAGTACACCGTTTTGGGGGCGAGCGGCCTCATCGGAAGCCAAGAGGTTAAGGAAACAATTATTGACCAGCATTTGCAACATTTGCTATTTTATAGATTTGTAAATTTTCAGTAATGTTAACATCTCTCTAGAACATTGGTTCCCAACCTTTTTTAGTTCGCGCCCCACTAAAATGTATCCTGAATGAAACACCCCATTTCACAAAAAAAAATTTATATGTTAAAAAATATTCATTTAATGTAATTTGCGCGGGCGCAAATTAGATACATATCTATCTCTGTACGCTACAAACGCGCCTGTCTATACAACTTGCCTTATTTAAAACACGTATATGTAAGATTGCCTCAGATTTTTTATCTTGGGCCTTTGTTACCCATTATAGGTACTGTGAATGTTTTATAATTCACTGTCCCGCGCCCCACCTGGGGCAACGTCGCGCCCCATTGGTTGGGAAACAATGCTCTAGACTCTAGGACATACAGAAAATTTGCCAAAATAAGTGTGTAGGTAACTATATGTCATGGAATTCTAACTATCTGCTTTTTGTTATGATCAATATTTCAATGCTTTCAACACACATTCAATGCTTCAGGTTTTAGTGGTTGAACAGTGAAATGTGGCAGAAGCAAACTTGTTCAATAATTTTCAATGTGGCACGTAGGTACATGTTCGATTGCTATTTACCCTGTGATGTTTGTTACCTTATATGAACATGATTTACCCTTGGGATTTATCCAGTTAGACAGATAAACAGATGACGTAGTGAGCTTATAAGGAAAATAGTTTTTACCTGTCCTGCTGACAATAAAACTTCACTTGTATTATCTCCCACTTAAAACTTTTATTATAGATACTTTGTTATACGTATATATCACAAATCCTGGTAGACTTTAACACGCACGCAACTTACAAAACTTGCGCCGCTCTCTTTGTTTACCGATTTCCCATACAAATATTAATTTACATATAAAAACGTTCACAGTTCGTAGCTTAACATTTTGATTAGATTTGATTTCTTTATAAAATTTGACTCGTTTGCGTCCACTGTCACTCGGTCGCGGTGGGTCCAGCTCGCGGAATCGGTCCGTGCCACCGGGCTGCACGTCATCTCACGTACCTACTCATTATATACAGCGCTTACTCAATAACTAACTATACAACATGGAAACGAAAACGCACGAGCGGGCGCCGGCGCCCCACACCCCCCACACTCCAGTATCAAAATATAAGATAAAGCACCTCAATTGGACAACGGTATGTATCGGAGATATGGAGGAGGCTGTGCGGGGCGCGGCTCTCGCCCCCGGCATTAGAGCACCGTACAGCAGCAGTAGGTTTTCTTTTCCTTTTCGGGACTAAAGTTCATTTCGCGCACAATCTCCGCGAACATTTCGTTGACGTTGGTCCGGCTCTTGGCGGAGGCCTCGACGAAGGGGCACGACCAGAGCTCCGCGAGCGCGGAGCCCTCGGTCGCCGCCACCTCGCGCTGGTGCTCCAGGTCAGCCTTGTTGCCCACAAGCAGGATGGGCACGCGCTCCGACCCCTTCACGCGCGTGATCAGCTCGCGCATAGGCTTGATGTCCTGGAACGTCTGGTGGTTGGTGAGCGAGTACACCACCACGAACCCCTGGCCGTTCTTGATGTAGAGATCCCGCATGCTCGCGAACTGCTCCGTGCCGGCCGTGTCGAGGATCTCGAGCACGCACGGCGACGAGTCAACTTCGATCTCCTTGCGGTAGAAGTCCTCGATGGTGGGATCATACTTCTCCATGAAGCAGCCCGACACGAACTGCACGGTGAGCGCGGACTTGCCCACGCCTCCCGACCCCAGCACCACCACCTTGAACTCGCGCATCGTTCACTCCACTCCAATCCACTCAGTACTCGGCACTCTACTGCACGCGGGCGCGGCGCGGCGCGTCCTCGCGGCCGCGGAGGAGCGACGCTGGCGCTGCTATAATACAGTCATCGCGGAGAAATCGCACTGCACTACTACTGCACGCTGCCGCACTCGCAATAGCGAGCATGTCACCGACCACGCGGCGCTACCGAATGCTACAACATACACTGCACAGTACAGGCGCGCGCGGATCCAGGCGCGGCCATCACACGTCACTTCACTACAGTTGCTCGGCAGCGGAGCGCCGCATCACGCGCACAACTAACGCTCGCTAACGGATTACTCAGCGTACGGACGCACAAGGCCGACACGAGAACTCACAAAGAACGACAATGCAATACTGGCCGGCTGGCTATTAGCTGTAGCCTGTAGTGTAGCTGACTGACTGCACGCTGAGTAGTCGGTCGGCTGGCTCTGCAAAGAGAATATAACCTGAGTGAGTCTGGCTGGCACACCAGTGTTGCCAGATGGGGGAGCAAATCCCTGCAAATTCGGGTTTTTTTTTGGTCTTTGGGGGGGAGATTCGGGGGAAAGGTCCTTTGGGAGGATTTTCGGGGGGAGAAATGAACTTGGGGGAAATTTTGGAGGTTTTTCGAGTACCTCAATCATTCAACTACAAACACAATTCGCATCACTTAGTTACTACTTCTTACTTACTATCGTTCATCCTGATGAACGAAGAGAGGAATAAAATGTTTTTGTACGTAATACATAATATGTAACTAACTAAAGACAAGGTATGGTCAAAAGACTTTAGCGTACCCGAAAGGTTAAATGGTTTCAAAAAACTAAATTAAAAGGGAAGATAAATAAACCCAAAAAAATGCGAACTACAACTCTTTGATAATGTGATGTGGTAACTAGCCATGTCATGCCAGCCAGCTTCATGTTATTTAGTTTTCCTACTACTTGGTACCTACGAATCAACGAAACGATACCTGTTGTAGACATTTTAATTGCTAAATGAAACGGATAAAAATGCTAGTGATAGTGGACATAATTTTATTGTTTAGAAATAGTAGATGCCATGGGAAAGTTTGAAAAAATCTAAAAGAATATTTTAGTTTTTTTATTTCTCTAAAATGAGCCAAAACTGTTTTGGGGTTTTTTTTTTCAAAAAGCGTGTTTTCGGGGGATTTTTGTTAAAGTTGGGGGGAAATTCATATGTCCATATGGCAGGACTGGCTCATGGCTGGCTGGCTGGCTGCCTGCTTGCTGTGCTGGCTGGCCGAGCACGCCAGCTTTGGTTGACTGTCAGTCGGCGCGGCGAACGGACGGCAGAGTTGCCAGATGTTTTTTTCGCTGAAGTTGCCTATTCGCGATAGGGATGTGTAGTCAAACTCAAACAAACTCAAAGTAGCCCAACTTTGAAGTTAACCAGTAACGTGGTTCGACAGGAGAAAAATTTCTAAAAAAAGGTGACTACGTTTTCGGAAAACATTCCTAAAACAAAAGCTTATTATTTGTTCGGGAAAGGACACAGTTATTATAAAAAACTAATCAAGTAGTAGCTATTTGGAAAAGCACAAAATTAAAAAAATAATATAGCCATTCCAAACTTTTGCAACTGCATATTTTAGTAGGTAAAGCCTGACCAGGAATATATGAGGGGCCGCCATATTGCGGAATTTCGTTGGAACTAATTTCTTACACTGGCCACAATTATGTTTAATGCTTGCTATTCTGTTGTCAATGTCAAAATTGCTTCTGAACTGACATTTAGGTGAAACGTTATGTCATTGTAGTGAGATTGTCATGAATTGGCCGCCGTAATGTACAATTAGGTAATTATTTTTTGGTCTATCTAGGTGTATCTCAAGCATCTATTTACCGAATAGCAAACAAAAGAGGAACGTAAATATTATTCGTTCTGAACAAAAACACTTTTTGACTTTACAGAAATACGAAACGTTCGAATAAAAATAGCTTAGGTTAAGTTTTTCTGAACTAGAATTTTTATTAAAAAGTTTAGTGATTCAGCAAGGTCGATTAATAATTTTTTTAATAATTTGTACACTTTGCTTAAGGACATATCTGCAGATACATGGAAAAAATGTTGTGAACATGTAAACGTCAAGGCTAGTTCTTTTTACATTGACATACAAAATATATATAAAAGATGAATTAAATTAAAATACATTTTGTATATCTTATTGTGTATTTCAGTGCAAAAGTACATTTTGAATAAAAACATCGGCCAATTCAATATGTGCGTACTATACTGAATGTTGCTATATAAATCTAAAAGTGGCTCCATCTTGACAGCTCTCATATATTCCTGGTCAGGCTTTAGTTGACAGGACGATTCCCACTTTGCTACGTTCTCACTTGTTAAGCCCGGGCTGAAAACTATCTTAATGGACGCGAGTTTTATATTATATTGTGTATTATAATTTTCACTGAAGACGACATAAGGCGAAATATTTTAATTAAACCTGTGTACATTTTATTTAATATCAATATAAAAAATTTATTTCAAACAAATATTTTGTAAATAAAAATAATTTATTTTAAATTACTTATAGTAAAACGATTATTTGTACCATATATCGATGGGATGATAAGTTTTCTACATTACTTTCGCCCCTACTTCCGAAATTTATCTACCGTGCACCCACCCATTGTTTTGCCCATATCGATACAATTTAATTAAATTTTAGTATAATTTTCTTTGTAAACATTCTACATCTACAATGGCCTATCTCCAAATTTGGCGACAGTGAGAAAGTTTTGTGTGTGAAAGCAATGACAAAGTCTAGCTAGCCGCTAGCCTAGTTTTGTCTCATTCTAACACAAATGATTTACCCTACTTATTCTAGCTAACTTGGCTCTTTCTCTTTCGTAGTGTTCTTGGTCTTTTCGAGCTAATCTATTGTCTTGCTTGGTCGTTTGGTTGGTGCGGTGCGTGCGTGCGTGCGCGATATTTCGACGAGCGTCTCTTTGTAATGCGTATTACAGACAGTAAACTTTTTTTTTTCTTAGTGAAAGGCAAGGATAGTGTGACCGTATAGCCATATGTCTTGTTTTTTTCATTCTTCTTCTCATTTGCATTTGTTGCACCTCGTAAAAAAATATACAGGAGCATAAAGGACTACAAAACACGTCTATTAGAAAAGACTTAGCGTGCGGAAATCAAAACTGGGGCCAAGAATAAACAAAATTAAATTTCACGAAAAAATTTTCATACAAAATGGCGACTTGCGCGAATTTATTTTCAATAGCGACTTAGGATTGCCTCTTCTCCGGCTCTGCGGGAAGTGCAGCCCCGCCGCCGTCCTCCGACTTATAAAACACTCTAGGGAATAGCCACACTAACAGGTTATGTCGGGGCGGTGGATTTAGTTTTTCCGCAAAGATGTTAATTCAAGCCTGACCAGGAATAAATTAAATTGCGCTGTCAAGATGGAGCCACTTTTTAGATTTATATAGCAACATTCAGTAAAGTACGCACATATTGAATTGGCCGATGTTTTTATTCAAAATATACTTTTGCACTGAAATACACAATAAAATATACAAATTTTATTTTAATTTAATGCATATTTTTTATGTATTTTGATGTCAATGTAAAAAGAACTAGCCTTGACATTTACATGTTCACAACATTTTTTCAGTGTATCTGCAGATATGTCCTGAAGCAAAGTGTACAAATTATTAAAACAATTATTAATCGACCTTGCTGAAACACTAAACTTCTAAATAGAAAATTCTAGTTCAGTAAAACTTAACCTAAGCTATTTTTATTCGGATGTTTCGTATTTCTGTAAGTCAAAAAGTGTTTTTTGTTCAGAAGATATTTAGGTCCCTCTTTTGTTTGCTATTCGGTAAATAGATGCTTGAGATACACCTAGATAGAACAAAAAATAATTACCTAATTGTACATTACGGCGGCCAATTCATGACAATCTCACTACAATGACATAACGTTTTACCTAAATATCAGTTCAGAAGCCAACTTTACTACATCATTTAGAGGAATGCTTTCACATCCTGCACGTTTTTTGTCTTGCAAACACTTGAAAACATTGTACACAGTATTCCGCTCCCTACTATGACTAGTTTTTGGCATTAGTGTTATTTTATAGTTTAACGCAAAAACATAATATCAAGAGATTATGAAAATTTGACATTGACAACAGATTATCAAGTATCAAACATCATTGTGGCCAGTGTAAGAAATTAGTTCCAACGAATTTCCGCAATATGGCGGCCCCTCATATATTCCTGGTCAGGCTTTACCTCCATTGTCCTTTCAAATGTTGTCAACACACACCTTATCTATACACCATTCTGTACGATGAACAAACAACTTGCTTCGCTTCTCGACTTTCGTTACAATTTATGCGTTGTGTGTGCGTAGTAAGTAAAGTAAGGCAAGGCAAGCGCGTAGTATAGTTTTTTTTCAGCAGCGTCAGCTGTCAGGTGCTTACTACAAAGAGACACTCGGATATTTCGTTCGCTCTCTCTCCTTTACTCGCAAGCATGGATTTCGTACGATAATTATTTTATTTGTACTGTAATTACACACCGCGCGCGAGCTACGAGAAAGTTCAAGGAATGTTGACGTAATGACCTAGTGCAGAATGTAGTCGATATTAGGTTATCGATATTAATTAATTATGAAATCATTCTATAATTAGTTACTTACCAATCTTAACACTTCGAAAGAACGCGTTTTGCGATTTCGCGGGCTTGCCTACGAATTATAGTCGATTTTTTTTCTCCCTATTCTCATCGCTTGTGCTCACAATTTCTTCTTCATCCATATAATATCACTATTTGTACCCACAAAATGAAGTCGGTTAATAACTTAAAGATTAACGAATTAACATGCGGTTGAGTAATACGCGCGCATATTACGAAGCATCGATAAGCGTGCTCTCGCGTCAAGGCCAACACTCGTACTGGGAGCGCGCGGGGTGTGAAGCGACGGTCGGGAGGGGCGCACACCCGCCTCCTTCCCCAGCCCCCGATTCCTAGGAGCTCGTGCGCGGACAGTACATGATACGATCGTAATATTTGGATTGCACGCTAAAAATACGACCATTTTTATGTCCGGTAAATTATTATTTGTAATTCTGTGAAAAATATAACTTTATTTTAGCTACACTAAATCATCATCCCGAGTGGTAAAAAATATTTATAGTCCGTTCACATAAAGATTGCGCCCAATTTCTGTACTATTATTATTTCTGTACTATTTGTATGGCGACATTGGTAACGACGAGCCATCTTAAGGTACCTACGAGTTTTATACAAAGGTTTAAATTGCGGGAATATCCCGACTCTCGCGGCGGGTGGCCGAGTGGTTTGGGCATCGGCTTCTCGTGCGAGAGGTCTGAGGTTCGAATCCGGTCGGCGTGTACCAATGAGCTTTTTCTGACGAAAAAATTTACGTGCATACCTACACCTGCTGCTTCGCCGTTCGGAACCGGTGTAAAACTGTAGGTTCCTTCCCTTGCCCCTTACTAGATGGTAGGCTCAAATTGTAGCCGACTGGTTTGGTACCACCGTACTGGATTTAAGATGGCCGCATAGCAGCCTCGGTTGTGTTCTCCTCTAGTCCAGTATAGCCAGCAATCCAGGGAAGTCTCCGGTATGGCACCTACCTTCTCGGAGGTTACATTGGCTGGTCGAAGCATGCGCTTTGGCCCCTCCGACTTAGTCAACCATACCAGATTACATAAAAAATAATCCCGACTCTCGCTCAAATCATCGTTATCCCGACTAGGCTCTACCTACTCTATCTCTATGGTATGGTTGTTAGGCTCCGGGACACAGAAACTAGGTTTATCAACCTAGACGCGCGCACACAACGACGCCAACTTTATGAAAGTACTGAAATATCTTAATTTTTTTACGATAATTTAGGCTAAAATACGATCCTTTTCAACTTCGAGTATGGTAAATTTTGGTGACCTCAAATCCAACCCTGGCACCATGGCACACGTCTCGTCCGTCACCGTCAGTGACATTCATAGTGACATTGATAGTTGACAGCACAGCAAGCAAACATAAGCGCGGGGCGGATCTCGGCGTGTCGCCGACGCAGCGGTTCGTCAGTGTTCTCCCTCGCACCCGCACCGTACATGTATAGTGTATTCGCGTGGCGGGTCGTCCGCTGCGTGACGACACGCCGAGATCCGTCCCGCGCATTATACTATATTCTTTGCACAAAGAACTATTACTATACTATAGTATGTGGTACTAACGCGGGACATTTAGACATTATTTTATTTGTATTTAGATCTCAAATAAAAAAAGAGATCAGTTGCCATATATATCCTCTTCAGTGTTGCCATGTTAGGAGATTTTCTCCTAGATTCAGGAGAATTTCAGCGCTGTTAGGAGAAGTTTTTGCCTGTCAGGAGAGTAGGAGAAAATCTAGGAGAAAGAAAATCATTACAGGAGAAGATTTAGGAGTGAGAAACATATATTTACTAGTAAAAAACAAATATGTCGGTTTAAACGGTGACAACACAATGAATGAACTGTATGTGAATCAACCAACCATCTTCTCAAGTCACACAATATACCATAGGATTTGTCTTTTGATAAGAGCAAGGTTCCCCCTTCTTGCTCTTTAGATAGGATAATGTGACACTCTGTGAGTGTGTGCGTGCATTGATCGACCAACAAGCCGGCTACCGGGCGGGCCTAACCGAACGAACACTTTGTTATCAATCAATGTTATTTACATGTATTCTTTGTAATAATCAGTAGTTAATTAAGTTAAAGTTAGTTGTAAGCCTACGTCGACAGTCTGTCCGTCAGTCCGCACTACTTTAAGGGCTGTATCTTTTGTACCGTAATAGGTAGCTGGTTGTGATTTTCACAGATCATGTGTTATTTATTATTGGCGGACATCCTATCAAATAATAAGAAAAAAATAATTTAATTAAGGGCTTCCCCATACAAGAAACTTGTTTTTTTCTAAAAAAAATTGTTTGTTTGGTTTTCTCTAACGTAAATACGGTAATACGTACAAGTGTCAAACTTAGTGTGGTTAAAAACTAAAAAAAATCATTAAAACAGACGAATTACGTGGTGGTTAGAATGGCAATCGTGGTTATGACGGGAGAACAAATCATTATTGGCGGAGAAGTGATGGAATAGATTGAAGGAAGAAAGAAGTACGTATATCTCGGTTAAATACTGCTTGGTAGACAAGGTCTCCTTAAGGATGTCGAGGGAGGAATTCAACTTAGTAGGGCTGCCTCGGAAATTTAAAATTCGCCCCGAGGTCTAACCTGTATATATTATGACCAGTGCGTCCTACCGTTTATGACGTACGGGTGTGAGCTCTGACTTTAGTTGTTTTCCAAAGTTGCCCAGCGAGCGATGGAACTAGCATGCTGGGCTGGCCGGGGAGTATAGCTAAACGAAATGGTGCGTAGTGAATGACTAATGAATGAGGCAATCCGCCGACGCACCAAAGTAATTGATATTGGAAACCAGGTGGATAAGCTAAAATGGCAGTGGGCTGGGCACGTTAGCCGAAGGGATGACGACCGTTGGAGTAAGTAACCATGTACTACATTGGCGGCCGTGGACAGGAAAACGGAGTGTGGAAGACCACCCGCCAGGGGGACGCCGACATGAAGTATGTCGGCGGAAAGCAGTGGTCCGTACCGCTGAAGGCAGAGAGACTGGAGGAAAATTGAAGGCGTATGTCCAGCAGTAGACGCTTACACGCTGACTGACTGACTGACTGACAGAGAACCCTCGGTGCGTGAGTTCGACTCGCACTTGACCGGTTTTCAGGGTGCAAAAGATACAGCTCTTTAAAGGTAAGACAGACAGACGGACGGACGGACGGCCTAGGCTTAGTAATATAGTCCCGTACGTATAAGGAGCACTAAAAATGTGGTGAAATTTTTATAATTTGAATAACAGGAGAATTTTTTAGGAGGACGAAAATTTTCTAGGTGATTTTTAGGAGATTTTCGAAGTCAATCTAGGAGAATTTCAAAATTTGAGTTGGCAACACTGATCCTCTTTGGGACCGCTCTGAACATCTTGCGGTTGCAAGTCGGAAAAAAAGAAGAAGAAGATCTGTGCGCGGGACTGAGTAGAACCGGCAAAAATAGCAACTATAGCAAGCAAAAAAGCATTTTGGTGTTGCGTTGCGTTTGCGTATAGTTCAGCTGGCCTACACAACCCCACGTAAGTGAAATATTTATATTTTCGGCGCACATAATATAGTACCTACACATAATAAAGCAACGACGGACGACGGGAAGGCGGCTGCGCTGCGCCGAAGTGGCGCCGGCCGAACTGTGTTGTCGCCATCGCCCGCTATCTACCGGACTGGATCTATAGACTGCTCGAAGAAGTACATAGGTATTCTTCATAATTTAACCTATTTTAGTTTTTAGAAAGCCGTAAAATCGTATCCGAGGCCTGGCTTTATAGATGGGAGCCGGGGTTAGGCGGGGGTCAATATGTATTGATTTATCCTCTCCCCCCCCTTGCCGTTTGGCGAGGGGCAGGGAGGAGGGGTGTTTTAGTTTTGTATGAAAATTTATTTTTTACGGAATAGGAGTGCGATAATTTCTAGTGGTGGGCGTTGAATAGACGGACTAGTTTAATCTATGGTTTATTGGCAGTGAACAATTCAACCAGTTTTGCGTCGATGAATGAACCAGTCGAAAAATTTCACTATATTCATAGAACACAGATAAATAAAATATGTCATAGAATGCCCCGGGCCCGGCGGCCGTCGGTCGACCGTCGACGACGTCGACGTTTTCGAGCGCGACTCGAGAACGAATAGACGAGTTCTCAGAAGAGCGGGCCAGCCACGCACTGCATGTGTTTCTTTTGTTCGATGATAAACCTCCCTCGACTCAACTCGACTGTGCCATGTTAAAACAATGTAAACTAATTTATTTGACAGTTCAAAAATCACCTTATTGCTATATAGAAAAGGGTAATTTTGAATTACTGACGGGCGAATTAGGTTACTTAGTTTTGCCTATGGGACAGTTGAACTGAAATGTAATAGTTTGGTTTACACTTTGCACCAATCGACTATCGACTAACTCGATAGTTCGACTAATGAGTTTATGTGTAATCAACTACGTAGACATTCAACTACCTAGTTCGATAATTCAACTGGTTTATGAACTAGTTTACGTTCAAAGATAAACTAGTTCGTTTCGTTGACGAAAAAGCGAAGGTTCACTTATTTAAAAGCACAGGTGGATTTTTTTTACCATAGAATTGCGCCTAAAGTTTGGCGACAGCCACCCGTATTAGAGCTAACAGAACGTTCGGGGGGACGGCCATCCCCGAACGGAGCTGACGGGTTAAGATGATTACCTGAATTTTAGCAGTCCCAATTGTGTGCAATCCAAATTCTAAACTCGAAACCACACAGTCACATTGAATCGTCATTTATGATATAACGTTTCCATATTATACAGTAGGCGCTCGGTAATCCGGCGCTCGACAGTCCGGCACGCCCAGTAGTCCGGCATTTTTAGCCTCAGCTGACCCGCTCTATAATCCGGCACAATTTTTTTTTTTTTTTATTGATACTGACACGGTTGGCTACATCACCTACAACGTCCGTCATGTCAGCCCATAACACCGGGTGAACTAGGTGCCATGTCAGTGCTTCCCCCTTTGATCGTGCCGGCTCCACTGAACTGGTCGGAAAACACAAACTATTTACATAGCCGTTTCGACCGACGTTTTATTCAGTGCGGTGTTACCAACCCGGGTGGGTTAAACCCTACCACCAAGTAAGATTAAGAGGAAAGGGACCTACAGTTTTACGAGGATTCCAAACCTCGGTCAGCCTCCAACGGTCAGCGATCACCCATCCAAGTACTGACCGCACCCAGCGTTGCTTAACATTCAATAGCGACAGTTGACTGTCTGCACCACTGAGCTATCGAGGCTGACAAGACGACTACTGCCGGATTATAGAGCGGGGTGATTCGGGTGAGCATAGCAAAATTTGCTCTCACGCTCAGTCCGGCCCCGACCTTGACAGTGAAACTACACGTCTGTTTTTTTTGTTGAATTACATAGTGTGTGTGCGCAGTGTGCCACATATGTACATACATAAATGCGCTATATCCCATACAAATCTAATAATCCGGCAGTTCCAGCAATCCGGCATAGGCAAAAATTTGGGTGCCGGATTACCGAGCGCCTACTGTATTATATACTATACAGAAGAATGCACAAGAAACTTCACGAATTCCTGAATTTCAGCAATCCCAACCATCCAATCCAATCAAACGGAAATAACAACATTGATTGACACTGTAACACTGAACGTCATTTAAGGTGAATAAGGCACCTCAACGCGCCGCAGGAGCTGTTAGCTGGAACCAATTTGATTAAAAACCAGCTTGAAGCTGTTAGTGTTTAAAATAAATAAGTAAAGTAGGTAAGATAACATAAAACATCTACAAAGTTACAGAACTCTTAAACAGTAAAAATATATTCTGACATCATTTGTGACTGAAGGTTCCTTGTACTTTTTTTATTTGTGGGATTGGATTCAAGGCAGCATTCCTGTAACCTATACATAGATATACAATTTGTATGGTTCAATTGTAAATTTTAGGTTAGAAAAATTCAGAAAAAATTTCAAGCGTGTTTGTATATCCTGGAATTCCAAAAATTCGTCTGCGCATAAATGAATCCTCACTTGTTTTGCATAGTTTTGTGAAACAGGAGATTAGAAATATACAAAGGTGGGCACCGTTAATAGAAATTTAACTTCGTTAATCCTACTTCGGTTACTCAAAAACTTAACTTAGTTAATCTCCAGAGTGTTAGTTCAACGCTAATGTAACGGAAGTTAATGAAAGTTCGTTAATTCGTTAGCGTATATATCGAATTGATTATTAAACTTTCATAATTTATGAGTTTTTATTTTATTTTAAGAGTAATTCTATTAATCAGGCACTGTATTGCCATTTACTTAGTTAATCATTTAAACACGCAACACAACAAAGATGGTTACATTGGCTAGGTTAGCTTTATTTATGTTTATAATAAAATAGAATAGGTTATGTTGTGTTAGTGATGTGATGTTACGTACAAACAAGTGGATGTGGCTGCTGCTGTGGATCGAGTGGTGGGGGCTGCGAGTCACAGATTATATATAAATAGAATGCGGGATTCGAGTGGGAGTGGCGTCCAGTGTTGCCAACATTGTTTGAGTGAGGCGAGGAACGAACATGTACGGACACGATCAGAGTTGGAATTTTGTACGACAATTATCGTACGTAGAGATAGATGCAAGATAGAATTAACGGATAACGGACTTAAAGTTAACGAAATAAAAACTATTAACGGAACTTAAGTCCGTTAATAGTTTTGTACATTAACGCTATCATTAAAAATTAGGCACATTGTTAACTTCGTTAATAACGGATTAACGATAACGCGCCCAGCTATGGAAATATAGAATCACCGATACATCTATTATGCCATACTTTAGGCATAAAAAAAGTGTGTAGTACATTGTGAATGATAAAACCATTCACAATGTAGACAATGTTTACTTATATAAATAAATAAATAAATAAAATTCATAAAGTAAAAATGCTAGTAATAGTGTTTCTGGCATGGTTATGGCACTGTACTTATACAAATATTTATTTTTATTTATTTTTTTAACAAAAGTATGAAACATTTTTTGGATAATGGTGATATTATTTGATAATAGCGACACAAAAACATGATGCGATGCGAATGTGCGATGATGTATAGGAATGATGAGTGATGGTGATGATGGACAGAGTGTCACCTCAGCGCGAATGCACTCAGATGATTAACTACTAATAAGTCGCCAAGTCGACTTGGTGAAGGCGGGTAACTCGGGTTCGCTCATACTTGAGTCAGCCAGACCGACTGACTGCTTGTAGTACCGTACTACATACATAAGAGTCTGACATCGAAGTCAAGTTGACATCGAAACCTACTCGAGTTGACTCGTTTTCGGTTTGACTCGAGTGACTTAAGCAGTTAACAAAGCTTGACTCGTTACAACACTACACTCAAATACACACCCTCAATTTCGTACAAATAGGTACTAGCCATACATCTCCTTTGCAGGTCCATCCGAGATGTCGCACACACAGACTCCGTACTCTCCAAACTTCCCGGCCAGTCAGGGCTACGCTCCACCGCCTGAGAACATCGAAAAGGAATCCAATTCCAAGCAGGAGAAACACCAAATGGCTCCGTACCCTCATGCGCAGCCTGGGCCTCTGTCCGCCACCTCCGGAGTGCAGCCTGGCTACCAACCGGGTTATCAGCCTGGCTACCAACCAGGTTATCAGCCTGGGTTCCAACCGGGTTATGCACCTGGATATCCTCAACCAGGCCCCGTTATGCATCAGCCGATGCCGGCAGTACCAGGTTTGTGATATTGAGTTGGTAAATGTTTTTTAACAATAAAGTCTTTTCTACCTATCTATCTGTCTAGGCAGATCACTACTGTACGAGGGCTGTATTGTGAAAGAATAGAATAGAAACTCTTTATTGCACACAATTGAAAGAAGAACAGTAACCGACAAGAAACATGAAATAGTGGTTGTTGAAATTGCAAAATGTGTGCTACCGAAATGCAGTTTCTAGCGGACCGCAGGAGAAACATAAACATGGGTAAGTACATATAGAAATTTGGATTTACAGACATTTGAGCTGCCTGAGTTCCAACATTATCTTTGACTAGCAATAGTGAGAACATGCAGACATGCAAAAGCGCAGTTTGGACGGATCAATTACATTACATAGAATCTCATTAAACAATATAAAACAATGCAATGGAGAATATCAACGAATTGAGATATTTAGTTGATTAAAAATAAAAAAATACTGTGCAAAAATTATTCCGATACGTCAAATAGTTTTCGAGATATTTAATTTTGAAGTTCGTGTGCGCCGCGGGGCCAGCGCCTGCGACGCGACACTGCTGTGACGTCACTTGCCACACACAGCTTCGCGCTCGCCCAGTCCGTTGCACGCTTTCATACTGTTGTTGTTGTTGTTGTTTGCTGCCCAGCCTCTTGGGAAGACGGGTGGGCCATTCTCCGCACTGAGACCTCAAGACGGTCCGTTGTACGTTGGGTCCACGCTTTCATACTATTCGCATCGACTACTCGCTAGTATTTTAAATTAAGCTCTTAAAATGTCGAAATCACAAAACATTAAATATTGTGTTGTACGAAAATGTGTCAACACAAGCACGAATGCACTGGGGATGTTGTTTTTACTGTACCAAAGGACCTCAAAATGCGAAAGAAATGGTCAAAACTTATGAGAAGAGCAGAGCCATTTGGAGTTAAAAGTTCTTTATATTGCTGCGAAGATCACTTTGATGTTAGTACCTACTTATTGCTTACCTACCTATTTATTTGCGTAAGGACATAGGTTTTTCTATTTTGTTATCTTATTTATCAGTTCTTTTAGGTTATATCAAAGTCCTAAAAGGACTGATTTGATTAGGTTAGGTATATCAGTGGCTTTGTGCTTTGGAAAGCAAAGTACGGTAGTAATCTACGGTGTAGTCGCTAGTCATTTACATGAGCCATGTCAGAAGCCTTTGAATGCTCAAAAACTCTGACACTAGGCTGAGTGAGGTCCGTCATCGACCTGACAACCCACGATATCAAACGATATCAATGTAAGAGGCATTCTAGGCAAGCTTCCATCCTTCGGCACTCCGCCCAAACTCTGCACCTGGAACGCCAGCTTTTTGGAAGGTCGTTCCATCTTTGTTTCCATCGATGGCTCGAAATCGGCTGACTTTCCTATCAACGCTGGTGTTCCGCAGGGCTCTGTGCTGTCGCCTACGCTTTTCTCAATCATAAACGATCTACTGTCCTTGGGCATAATACACATCTATGCAGACGACAGCACGGAGCACGAGGGCTATGTTAAGGACTGGAAGAGTAGAGATTCACGGCATAGTGAGTGACGTTCAGTGGTTGATAAGGTCGACAACGTTCTCGGAAAAGAAGCTATATGGGGCCAGAAGAACCTTGTCGCCTTGCCGAGCAAGACTCAGTGCTGAACATTATCTGCTAAGGTCGATCCCATTCCTTTCCAAGCTAGTTTCCAAAGCAGCGTCGCACCTGTCTCGGAGCACCTGGACCTCCTGGACACCAATATTTCCAAAGACATAGGTTTCCGGCAACTAATCGAGTCTTAGGCCAAAACTGTATTTTCCGCAATCGACGGTTCCTCACACCGGCACAACTATTCCTGTTGTACAAAACACCTCGGTAGCTCAGTGGTGCGGTCGGTCGACTGTTGTTAAGCAACCCTGAGCGCGGGCAGTACTTGGATGGGTGAAGTACAGGTACGTACGAGTACGGGTGGTTCGGATTCCACGTAAAACTGTAGGTCCCTTCCCTTCTTACCTGACTAGGTGGTAGGGTTTATCCCGCCCGCGCCCGGGTTAGGACCACGGTTCTGAATGAAATGTCGGTCGAAACGGCTTTGTAAATAGTTTGTGTTTTCCGTGCAGTTCAGTGTAGCCGACAGCCTATATGAAATAAAGGGAAGCACTGACATGGCACCTAGTTCACCCGGTGATATGGGCTAACATCACTGATGTTGTAGGTGATGTAGCCAACCATGTCAGTTTCCATAAAAAACACACACAGATTAGGCCGGTGATGAAGTAGGTACTGCAGTCACATCTGGGAGTGTCCAAGGGGAGGGCAGTCCCCATTATCTGCTTGAATCCTTGGACTCGACAGCGTCGAGCCATCCGTCTTGTTGGTGACCCGAAAGTTACAGATGGTCTGGAGTCTCTGGAGTCTCTGAGTCACAGACGATTTGTGGGTTCGCTTAGTCTGTTTTACAGATATTATCACGGACAAAGCTCTGTGGAACTAGCATCTCTTATTCCACTGATCGCAGAGAGACTCAGCGCCCTTTTGTTGTTGACATTGGGCTTTTGAGAACCCATCGGTTCTCTAAATCGTTTCTTTGTCGCGCCGCTACGGTGTGGAAATGTCTTCCGGCGAGTGTAGGTATTTCCCAAATCCTGGGAGTCTTCAAACCCCATATTAACAGGCTAGACAGCCTAGCAACAGTCCGCAAATCTGCTGGCATGGCACCTAACCTAACTGAGTGTGGTTTCGCGAGGAGAGGAAATTTGGGCTCTGTCGACTGCATCTTTACTCCTCGCATTTCGGCGGCTACAAAATTAAATTTTTTTTTAGTTGGCCACCATCAATTCATCTATTTTAGGTGATTGTCTTTTGGCAAATTATAATCACTGTATCACCACAGATGAGATAATGTAACACAGAACCACCGATAAACTTTGGGCGAATGCGTGAACCTCGGCGTGAACTAGGCAGATACGCAGAACACTAGCGGACAGCGAGCGCGCGTGTGGCAAGTGACGTCACACGGCTACCGCGCGCCGGTGCGAGATTTTTAAAATATAACGAAATTCACAGTGCTATAACTTTCAAACTACTTGGTCTATTTAAATGAAACAAAAAGTGATGTGTTTCTAATCATTTAGGCTTTATTCTTACAAAGTTTCAAACGATTCTACGGACCCACTGACATTCTCCATTAATCACGATTAATTAAACAGTAAAATTGTTATAGCACTTCTCACACATTCCCATCAATGTTGTCAGTAGCGACTCCTGGTGCTGAGTATTGGGTTGGCTCTGGCTAAGGATTTTTTTTTCATAATTTCATAACTTACGCGTTAATTTATTTCTACCACAATGAGCTCAAAAACTGAAAGACCATAACTTATTCCCTTTTGCTGTCTATAATGTACGACATCAAATTCGACAAACTTGGCGCGACAAAAGGGCGACCGTTCTGAACAATTAAAAGTTTTTTCAGAAAATGCCCTCATTGAGAATGGTTTTTCGAAAAGATCTTCTACGAGTATAAAGTATTATAGATTTTGCACTGGAGTTTGCCATTATTACCAATAAATAATCACTTTAAAAAAACACCGCACAAAATTCATCCATAACAGGCCCATACCTACAAAACGGAATATAATGCAGCATCAACTCGCGAGATTTTGTTTACAAAGCAGTCACACATACGCTGCCGCAGCAGCGCGCACACACACGCACACACAACGCACCGAGCCTAGCTCGCTAGTCGCTAATGCGCTCCCCGCTGCGCCAACTCGAAAGGCTTATCAGCGGGTGCGCGCGGGACGCGGGGACATCGGCCGCTTGTATGGAATACGATGGCGCTTCAAATGTAGCCAACCGGCCACTTAATGCCTTGATGTGTCGTTATTCGTCGCCCACGTGTGACGAGCGCGAAATTTCAAATTATGTAACGGGATTGACGTTTTAGCTTATTCATCGTGGGTTATATAATAAAAATAATATAACCCCGATATTTTTCTACATTTGTTTTTGCTTAATACTTCGATATGAATGGTGGAATTCATTTTATTTGGTTTGGCGGCGCCAACCTAGCCAACTTAAAGGAATCGCCGCTGAATGTTGTGTATTGTATTTCTTACACAACTCAATATACAACTGGTTTATATCATAAAGAGGGCTCTCTTCTTTGTATGTTTTACAATAATTTAAAAATTTTCCACCCCCAGTCTGTTATTGAATTATCATATCACTTTGCATGTAAACACTCAATGCAACACATTATATGACTTGTTAGATAAGAACTGTACATAGCTTTAACGACTCTTCTCATTTAGTCGTTTGCACTCATTGGCAGTGTAAAGACCCCATCTGTGTACCTTATCAAGAGCTGCCCTTGATTAGTTCGAAAAGTGTAAACGTGTTCAACAAAAGAGTTAAAGTGCCCAAATTGGCCCATCATTCACTTGTCATTCAGGAGGGGGCTCATAGTCCATACACAGCCCACACTTAGCTAATTCAACTTCTGCGCCGGCGTCGGTTAGAGCCGTGATCCCCAGACGTTCAGTTAGCTATCGTACCGTCCTACGAGGAGTGTTCGTTGCAAGATGATAGTGCGCAAAAATCAGACCGAAAACTTTGTATCTCTCGACGATCCGCCAAAACGAGCAAAAGTGTTAGAGTGGAATAAAATAAAAGCTTTCTTCACTAAAAGATATGCGAGCCTCGCAAACATTAAAGATAAAAGTGTGTATATTGAAACGCTAAGTGTAACAAGCGTGAGGCGCAGTGTTCGTAGGGCTTGCAGAAGTGTTAATTTGAAGCCACGGCACCGCGGCTATGAGAAGTTCTTAACGGAGGAGGAGAAGAGGTGTATAAGAGAGAAAATACCTCGGAGTTCGGTGGAGGATTATGTGTGATGTGATGGTTGTGGCCTGTCTTGAGTTTGTTATTTCGCTTGTTTGCTACTTTTCTAAGTGTTCTGTAAATAAACATTCCGTTTTTCTTTATTGATATATTTAATATCTCAAGCACTGCACGATAACCTGTATCTTTTGCACTTGTGTTAAACGTACATATGATATATCTACTTATGGACTATCAATCAACCGTTCGACGAATGTGAGGGCAGTAACAGGAATAAGAACATTTTAGATAATGGTAACAAAATGTTTTAAGATATATACATTTTCGTTTTGTACACACACATGTTTTAATTTTTTTACAGTTCAGGTACCCTATCAAAATGAAATATTGAATTAATCATGTAATTTTGTGCAGGTAAGGTTTACACATTTTTTAAAAAAGTTCACCAAAACAAAACAAAAATAAACATCCAACATTTCTACCTAGGTACACAATAAATAATTATACAAAAGACAGCAAATGTCACCTACACTAGCCCTGCTCTCAATAGTGACTAGTGAGATAAGAAATGCCGTCACAACATGAGATATCATTACAACACATTAAAAATAGTTCAAAGGTGAGACCGCACTCTCGCGGCACGACACGTCAAAATATATTTTGTATGGAGTGAACTGCACGACGCGGCAGCGGCACGCGCGGCTCAGCATGCAGTTTGTATGAATAATTTTATGCTGCGCCGCTCCGCGGCCGCCAGTGCGGTCTCACCTTAAAATAAAATCAAAGGTTCATTTAATCCGAGAGGAAAGGAACCTGTTTTCCAAATACTCTTACTTACTCGAAAACATCAACATTCTGTTTTAGTTTCTGGAACTCTGAATCAGGGATCGTAATAACGTTATTTCGCGCAAACGTTAGGAGACTATCAAAATAAAAACTATCACTAAAAAATAACGAATGCAAACTAACGTTTGAAATTTATCAAACGTTACCCGCCAAACGTTTGAAAATCGTTAAACTAACGTTATTCTATTCGTTTCCGTTAGTGATAGTTATTTCCCACCCACACGAAAACCTCTGCCATAGCAAAATGATAATAACGAAACAAAATAACGATTCAACTAACGTTTAAACTATCAATTCAGTCAGTTAGGTAGGGCGCCGCGCCACCGTGGCGCCGTATAACATTTGCCCTAGGGTTATTTCTAACGTTAGTTTTATGTTAGTTTGCAAATGGTTCCTATTCTGATGTTTTTGTAGCGTTTGTCTTCAAACGCTACCAAAATCAACCTATCAAAACGTTAGTGCACGGATATTTTTTCTAACGTTTACGAACCCTGCTCTGAATCTGCTTACTACTTCTTCATGCAAAATCCTAGTTTGCCTTTGTGTGCCTGTGTTTTGTTTATTCTATGTTTATATGTAGTGGGCAGTTGCTCCATTCATGGTTGTACGTATTGACTACATTTTCCAAGTACATATTAGGTATGTACATTTTTATTAAAGCATGTTCAGTGTTTACTTTGTATATTATATTATGGTGATTAATTAAGGAGGTTCACTATCCTGTCGAGCTAATTTTTTTATAATTAGGTAGGTATGAGAGAATAAGACTACAGACACCCAGAGAAAGATCACTAATTCCACATGCCACATATAATTATATTATACAATTATGCCTCTATATAAATTATGTGTGCATGAACGCATGTGCACAAGGAAGACAATTTTAGAAATCAATAGAAATAGGAGATGACACTTTTAGTTTATCCTTGTGGTTAGCTAATGTCACTAGTGTTAAGCCGCATCCCCACTATGCTGATCGGCAGAGCCGCTCGGCAAAGCCAAGTCAAGTCACAACAAGTCAAGACGTGCCGCGCGGGTTACACTTACGCGGCACACGGGGCCGCGCAGCTCATTCGGCACGGTGCCAACGCACGAGTGTGGACGTGTCGCGCAGCTTTGCACTTGCGTGTCCGCCGTGTTTCTGTTTTCGCCGTGGTTTGTGATGCTTGATTGTACTTAAAATAACCAATAATGCAGCGGTAGCGACGAGGAAGTCGTCTTCGTCACATATTTTCAGCACGCAGTCTGCACGCCGGCACGTCTTCACAGGTACTGTATGGAGACATGCATCGGTTTCGGCTTTATCGAGCGGCTTTGCCGGGCGCTAATGCCGCTCGGCATAGTGGGGATGCGGCTTTAGCATGTTTTTATGGGAAGCACGACATATGGCGCGCGCCAGACTAACGCAGAGGTGTAGTCTGACGGCGCCCACTGGCATTCAGACTTTGTTTTAATGTGAGAAAGTTGAAAAGAAAATGGCAAAATAGTCTGTCAGCTTCATGCTGAGCTATTTCTGTATTTTTTTCTTTATTTACGTGTATGTGCGATTTAGTAAAATGATTAGGTATGATTGAGTATCTCTTTTCTGCATATATCTGCTGTCCGTGTGAATATTTCCATATTACTAGAGAATGGCCGATTAACACTAGGCTTTCATCAATGTATTTTTGTGTGTCTCCGGATGGTGATATGAAATATAATGTGGATACGTAGAGAGAGGGAGATCGAGAGCAGAACTAGTGGCTCTCCGCGTTATCGCAGACTAGCTGTAGAGGGCTTGCCGCGAGCTGAAACGTAACGCACGCTGGAGAACTACACAGAGTGACCACTCGCTAGTCCCGACTGTCAATGATATGCCCGAATATGTTCGGTGAAGCCATCACAAGCTGAGTTACTTCCTTCATAAATATGTGTTGTGTCATCAAGTGTCATGCATTCTTAAATACGAATTGAAAATCAAAAGTGATCAAAATGGAAGAAAGTAGGAGTCAGATTTGCAGTTAAGTGAAGCTTGAACAGTAGCGGAGCTGCGAGCAAAGCTACAGAGTAGACCAGGGATGGGCAAACTTTTTTCTCCGCGGGCCAATATTTACAATCAGAATCTATGAGGTCCCAGGTTTTTGAATTTTTGGCTATAATATACATAATTATTTATTGAAATAAAAATATTGGTATTTTCCGAAATAAAGTAATTTATTGACTAATAGGTTTTAACAACATTAAAAGTTCTCTTATTTATACAAAATTAAATTATATGAACTATCTATCTACCTATACATATTTGAATCTGGTACAGTGTCCCTGGTACACTGAAATGAACACATGAAATAGGGAAATATAAAGTAGGTAATGTATAAATAAAATAGGAACAAAGATTTACTAATTAATGTAACCAAGTACACTATTTAATGTTTACTGATTGTTTCCATGATTTATGTTACGTTATTTATTATCTACTTCTGGGTCGATGGTCGCGGGCCGGATTGCAACCGTTCGCGGCTCGGATTGCAACCGTTCGCGGGCCGGAGAGGGCCCGCGGGCCGTGGTTTGCTCATCCCTGGAGTAGACAATAAAATGAGGATTCCTTTTATTTGCAGGTGGTTGGATGACTATTCCGCAAGGCCTCAGCAACTGTCCCCCCGGTTTGGAGTACCTCTCTATGATTGACCAGCTGCTCGTTCATCAGAAGGTTGAGTTGCTGGAGGCGTTCGTTGGCTTCGAGACCAACAACAAGTACACAGTGAAGAACAGCGTGGGGCAGAAGGTGTACTACGCGGTCGAGGACAACGACTGCTGCACCAGAATGTGCTGCGGCCCCATACGCCCCTTCGACATGAAGATCTACGACACCTTCCGCAATGAGGTGCGTGTCAAACATTTCAGTTCACTTCCAAGCATTTACATTTTGTTTATTTCAATTTTTACATAATACATTTTGTTGTTATTACATTGAAGCAAGGCAGTGAGTTGTCACCGTGTTGGTTTGTGTGTGTTTATTCTGTAACCACTTTTTTTTATTTTTGTAATGAAATTGATTTGACCCCTTTTAACTTCTGAGTGAAAAATTGAAGATTGTTAAAAAAATACAAGTACAATTTATAAATAAGTATGTGCCGATACCCTCCATGATACAATAAATAAAAAGAAAATGTATTCTTTATCCTTAGTTTTTTTTATGTTTTTTTAACAGTAATTTTTTACTACCTATTAGTTATGTTTGATAGTTTTTAATGTAGAAAAAAAAATTCTGTGCATGATTTTGTTAGTAAAAGCAGCTTAACGATTATAGGTAATAATTATCCTGCTATTTAAATACATTTTTATATTGTACTAGCTGACTCGGCGGACTTCGTTCCGCCTTAAAAATTAATAAAAAATTAGCCAAATCGGTCCAGGCGTTTTCAAGTGATGCGCTTACCAACCAGTAGCGATTCCTGGTGCTGAGTATTGGGTTGGCTCTGGCTAATTGTTTTTTTTTCATAATTTCATAACTATCTCGTTAATTTTTTAAAATATAATAAAAAATAAAATGTATGTAATAATCGGAATAAGGTTATAGTGTAATAAAGGCGGACCGAAGACCACAGGGTTAGCTAGCTATATTTTGAGCTATTCCCGGCTTCGCTCGAGTAAAATTCGAAAATGTCAAAGGCCGACCTTCGTACAGGTAATAGATGCAATGTATAGAAGAAGTAAGTCACTTAAAGCGAGTCTGAATGGTGAGCTGCGTTCAGGTAAATACAGGTATCTCTATCTCTCTCGCTCTCTCTTCCTTCACTCTATCCCCTCCCTCTATCACTCCCCCTCTCCCTCGCCCCTCTCTCACCGCCTCCTTTTCTCTCCCGCTATTAAAATAATCATCTGTCCCACGTGAGGTAAGAATTCGTATGGTCACCTTATTAAAATGAAACCATTTGTCCCACATGTCGAATCGCATGGTCACCCCTCTACTAACGATTTTTTTTGTCCCACATTAAGTAAGGAATCGTATGGTCACCCTATTCAAATAGAACCATTTGGGAATCGCATGGTCATTGGTCACTTATCTACTAACTTGAATTTTTTTTGTCCCACTTTAGTGAAGGAATCGTATGGTCACCCTATTAAAATTAGACCATTTGTCCCACATAAGGAATCGCATGGTCACCCCTCTAATAATTTTTTTTCCACATTAGTGAAGGAATTGTATCCGGTCACCCTAAAATAAAACCATTTGTACCCACATGAGGAATCGCATGGTCACCCTCTACTAATTTGTTTTGTCCCATATTAGATAAGGAATCGTGTGGTCACCCTATTCAAATAAAACTATTTGGGAATCACATGGTCACCCCTCTAATAACATAATTTTTTTTGTCCCGCATTATTTAAGGAATCGTACTAACTTAAAAAAAATGCCCCAAATTAGTTAAGGAATTAGACCATTTGTCCCACATCTGGAATCGCATGGTCACCCCTCTAATAATTTGTTTTCCACATTAGTGAAGGAATCGTATGGTCACCCTATTAAAATAAAACCATTTGTCCCACATGAGGAATCGCATGGTCACCCTCTACTAATTTTTTTTGTCCCATATTGGGTAAGGAATCGTATGGTCACCCTATTCAAATAAAACTATTTGGGAATCACATGGTCACCCCTCTACTAACATAATTTTTTTTGTCCCGCATTATTTAAGGAATCGTACTAACTTATAAATAATACCCCAAATTAGTTAAGGAATCGTATGTTCACCCTATTAAAATAAATCCATTCGGGGATAGCTTGGTCACCCCTCTACTAAAATAATTTTTTTTCCATATTAGTGAAGGAATCGTATGGTTACCCTATTAAAATAAAACCATTTGCCCCACATGAGGGATCCCATTGTCACCCTTTACTAAAGGTAAGGAATCGTATGGTCACCCTATAAAACCATTTTTTACTAAAAATTTTAATCTTATGGTCACCCTATCAAAATAAAACCATTTGTCCCACATGCATTAGGAATCGCATGGTTCGATTGCGATGGCTGTCTGCGTTGGTTTAAGATTCATATACAAAAATTATCAATTTTGATTTTTCAATCTTTATGGTATGCAGTGGCGGCTGGTGACCTATGGGACTGGGTGTGCGCTAGCTACTTAGTACTATACCCAAACGTGAATCTAATGGATACCGCGGTCTTGACTTATTTGCAAAAATTATGTACCCACCCAGCGTCCTAATTGCTCGAAGAACCAAAGCGACACTTCACTGCGCGCGCAGTGGCCACGAGCGAGCCGCGCCTCGCGCGCACCCGCGCGCGAGGCGTGCCCGGCGCGGCGCGCGCGCCCGAGCCCGCCCGGCCAGACAGCGTGCGGTACTGATATTAATGTTTGTGTCGCGTCGGTGTCGCGTCCTTGCCGCGCCGAGCAATGAAGAAAACTTCACAATGTACATGTTAACTGACGAAAAGTCGTTCAAACTGCTAAAAAACGGATTTGCAAAACATCCCGGCGCGGCGGCGCGGCGATTGTCGGTCGACCGACGCGTCACGCGACGACGGGTCTCGCCCCGAACTGAGAAGGCGCGGCGCGCCAAACAACGCCTGCCTAGCTCTTTGGGTGATTCCATTTTTGACTTTAACTAAAATAGCGAAATATTTTCGTAACGCATTAATGTTTGTCGTAACATTCGAATATTTTATAAATTACCATTCGAATATGTATCAAATCGATATTCGAATAACTCAAATATTCAATTGCAAACTCGATCTGTTATATATAAGAAACAACCCATATTCCAAAAATGGACTCGCCTGTCGAGTCGTGCCGTGCAACAGCGTACATACATGTAGGTACTTAGCGCTTGTGTGTATCTTCGACCCAGAGTTTGGATCGCCCCCTCCGCGCCCGCGCGCGCCCGCCGCGCCCGCGCGCTCCCGCCCGCACGTGCCCGCCCGCGGTCGGGTTCACGATCTCGGCTTACTTCGGCTCATCGTCGGCTGGCTCGGTCGCGACGTGTCGCACGCGCGTCTATCCACAATATACTGTCCTTCTTTTTCCGTCGTGTGTCACACGCAGAACGCAACCTTGTTCCACACATAATCGTATGAAGAGTGTTTTGTTTCACGCGGCGGGGCAGCGGCGTTAGACATTTTCTCATAGTATCAATACAAGAGACGTTCGCGGTGTTTTCTAATGCACTCGGCGGCGGCGAGCTCGGCGGCGATACGTAGTATGTAGTACGTATTACGTACAGCAAAATCGTGCCTTGTTGTCTAGGAAATAGGAACGAATTCAGTTTGACTTCGATCGGTGATATTCATGGAAATGTTTAATATTTTAATTTGTTTATTTCTTTCGGGTGAAGGCGCTGTTTTGTGGTAGTGCGGCGCACGAGTGCACTTAAGGGCCAGCCGCCACTGATGGTATGGTATTAAAGTTCAAATTGACTTTTAAGTATTATTACGAATCTTTTGTATGGGAGTATAGAAAAGTGTTGTTTTTAGATTTTCAGGCAATTTTTTAAATTTTTCTCTCCGCAAGAACCATCCTCGTACTTCAAGGAATATTCTAAAAAAAGAATTAGCGAAATCGGTACAGCTGTTCTCGAGATTTTCGGTTAGGAAATTCAGCGATTCATTTTTATATATAAGAAGATTGTCTTGTGTGCTTTCCTATTTGCTTACTTGTCTTGTTTGTATATCCTAACTGAAATAAGATAATGAAAAGAGGTTGGCAGGTAGAAGCTGTACGTACCAGTGCCAGTTAGTACTCGTATTTACAAAGATGTTTCATATTCCTTAACCAACAATAGTAAGGTGTCTATTGAAGTGTTTGTCTTACTAATATGATAAATGTGCTACAAGTAGGCACTAAAAAGGGCGCGGCGGGGCGGATGTCCGAGAGGTCCGAGGTTCGAATCCAAACGGCGTGTACCAATTAGTTTATCTGATTTGAAAAGAATTACGTGCATACCTTCACCCATTGCTCCATGGTTCAGATTCCATGTAAAAATGTAGGTCCACTGGGTTGACTGGAGGGAATTGCCTATGAGTGGGCTATCCTTGCCGTGGATTAAGTGGCATAAAGCGTATTATTATTATTATTTTATTGCTCATGCTTATTTAAAACACACATTATTTCAGAAGAAATATCGAAATAATAATTCCCGCCAAATGCATTAGTCACAGTCGCGCCGACCCAGACAGATGAAGGTTAAATGCCTCGCCCCGACTGTACCTATTCAAATCTAGATAATGTGAACTGAAATCTTCCTCTACCTACACAAGTATTCTCTGTCCACAGTCCAACAATGTTGTCAATGCATTTGTGTTTTTCGCCTGAGTAAGTCAACAAAAAATATGCCCATGAAATCAGCTAACAAAAACTACAATACGATCCAGGCGAGCGAGGTCACAATATGGTAAAATGCTTCTAATATAAATATAACTACACAACACTAAGCCTTACGAACATGCAGGCGAGGGTATAATTAACTTTACATGAAGTTTTCCCCAGTGATAAGCAGCTCTATTAATTAGGTCACACTATAAAATAGTTAACAGTCATTTGTTAAATTACTTACCTAAACATTGTTAATATTAATTAAGTTAGAGTGTTTGTTGCGTGCGTGAGGGAAGAGCTTGGGGTTGGATTTGCACACCAGAACTATGGTTTTGTAGGTAGGAAGTTGGCTTACTCAGTGTGCCCCCCCATTGATCGATGGTGTGCCCTGCCTGACTGACTCCAACCTTTTGGATTTAAAAAATGTTCAATTTTCGTTTGAGACTTATTAACTGGTTGTTTTACGAATACATTTTTCTTTCGATTTATACCATAGGTCTTACCAAAAACGCATTGAGCTAACCAAACGTAAAAAAAAATGAGTTAACAAAAATTAAAGACTGGACATTAGTTTCATGAGTGGCCTCAAATTTTGGTTAAATGTATAAAAAAATTATAAAGCCGTTTGCTTTATAATTATTTTTTTTTTCTTCATTATACTTGTTTATAAACGAAATAGACAAGTATAATGAAGTGCCCTCAACATAGGTACTTGTACTTGTAAATTATAATATTTGTATTATATATATATTATATAAAGGGGGAAGCACTGACATGGCACCTAGTTCACCCGGTGTTATGGGCTGACATCACGGACGTTGTAGGTGATGTAGCCAAATGTGTCAGATTACATAAAAAAAATATATATATTATAACTTATTTCAAGTGGCGATGAAGGTGTATTCAAGTCTCGGCCAGTACTCAGGCAAAATGTCTTAATATTTCAATAAAGATTTGAGAAACACCAAACTACAAGCATACACAATTATGGAAGTAGTCAATTGCATCTTAAATTGCATGATGTAGATAAGAGTAGTCGTGTATATGGAGCAGGTGATCCACCTGAACCGTCCGCTGGCGTGCGAGTCGTGCTGCTGCCCGTGCTGCCTGCAGCGGATGGAGGTCTCCGCGCCACCCGGCACCGTCGTCGGCTCCGTCGAGCAGGAGTGGTCCCTCTGCAAGCCGTGCTACGTCATCAAGAACGCCGCCGGAGAGGTCGTGCTCCGTATCGAGGGCCCTATCTGCCGCTTCTCCTTCTGCGGCGATGTCAAGTTCAATGCAAGTGTCATTTTGGTCATATTACATATTATTCGATATTTTTATATTTCCATACCATAAAAGAAAAAATGTAATCATTATAAGATCACTCCGGTGTCCGTCCGTCTGTCACAGAGGTTTTTCTCGAAAACTAAGTAACGTAAAAACTTGAAATTTGGCAAAATGATAGATCTTGATGTCACATATATCGCTCAGGAAGGCACAAATATAGATCGTCAAAAACTAGATTTATTTAACATTAATTATGGGGGGCCAATTTGATACCAATATTTTTTTTTAACTAACATATGGGGTATCATTTGAAAGAGCTTACTGTAAGGATTCTAAAAATATGTTTACAACGACAATGTAATATTTTTGGGGAAAAAACATAATTTTGTTTTAGTACGGAACCATAATTTGTGCGGACCTGACTCGCTCTTGACCGCTTTTCTTATTTATTATGACTAATATTTAAGATTGTCTCGTGTGGCTGTAGTGCACGGGGGAATCGTTCAGTCACACTGCGATTGTTGTACTGTCGAAATATACCCAGCGGGAATGATAATTATGCCGAGGTTAAACTGTATGTATTTGCATGATTAACCTATTTAAAGGGGCAATTAGCCTGTTGATTGCCATGATTGTGACCCCGCAGGTGTATTCGAAGGACGGCGAGACGAAGGTGGGCAAGATAACGAAGCAGTGGTCGGGGCTGATGCGCGAGATGTTCACCGACTCGGATTACTTCGGCATCACCTTCCCCATGGACCTGGACGTGAGGATCAAGGCCGTCCTGCTGGGAGCCTGCTTCCTCATTGTATGTATTCTAAATTGCCTTTAATTTGATTTGTTGCCATAAATGTCAGTATATAGTATATAGTTAATAGTATATAGAAATTCTTCATTGCTCCACAAAAACATTTCACAGAATAAAACATAGAGACTTAGTTAATTAATTACCTTAGTTAAACACCTCATTAACTAAAGTCTTCTTGTTTTTCTAAGAAGTGCTATTTATTTCATATAAATGACTAGATTTCATATAAATATCAATCAAACTGACGACACCGATGTCTAATTACAATATACTTAAAAAAAAATATACTTACATGTTTATTTTTTCAGGATTTCATGTTCTTCGAGAAGTCTGGAAATCAAGAGTCGGACAGAATGGGAATGGTTTAAAAATATTGGTGTCTTCATATAATTGATATAATATTATTGTGGAGGTATATTTACCGAGTTTATATAACTACTTTTCTATATTATAAATTTTTATTATAATCATAGAGATATATTATAAATAAGTGTATTTTCAGTGGACCATGTCCTCCCTGGAGTTCTACTGAAGTATGCACCTTACTTCTGGGCGTGTTTCTGTTCAGGCAGAGTCTATTGGCAGTTTGTGTGCGTGAAAGACAACAAGTAGCTACTTAGTTCATTCGTTGTCTGTGTTTTCTTAGGATTTTATGGCGTCATATTGTTAACTCTATGTTTATAAATTATAATCTAAAACATATTTACACAAACTTTGTAATATGCTTCTTTGCTATTAAATGTTTTTAACGCTTCAAATACGAAATAGGCCTGCGCTTGTAAGTTGGTCCATTTATGACGTAAATACGCTTGCACTTTTATATTGTAACAAAAAAAAATGTATACTGTAAGTACTACAATTTACTCAGCCACTGAAAATGAATCTCTAAGGCCTATCAGATATGTGACGATCTGAGTAAAAATTCGAATGTTAAAAATATGGATCTATGTAGTAATATGTATGAGTCCAATATGCTGTGAATCTTTTGAATGGGTGTTGTATACATGTAAGATGAATTAGTTAGATCTAGTCTAGACAATTTATGGATGATCTTAAGAAACGAATAAATTGTAAACGCACAGAGATAACGCAACACTAAACAATCTGGAAGTCTGACAAAAAAATGAAATTTAAAATACCTAGGTGCCTGCTGGATAATACCGGTGCGACATTGTGATACAATATCTATATTGAATATTATTCCTCGATTTAAATACCCTCAAAGACAATATTCAATCTTGTAGGTTTCATTGAATGTTGTGAGTACATGTTGTGTGGTAGGTGTAAATTTAAATATTAAGTCTTTACATAAGAAGTTGCCATTTCGTTTCGAATAAACCATATTATCAATGCGCTTTTACTACTACCGTATACCCTGACGAATGAGAATAAATTAATTGTTAGAAGGGATTTTCCTATGCCTCCTAGGGGTTGAATAATCTTTTACCTGACAAAAAGTTTTCCAAATTCCGAAAACAAGTGCTAATCAGTCGGTTCAAAGTTCCGCGAATACGAAGGTGGACGGGAGTCACTAGCTGCAGTTACTGCAATTTTAAAACCATCAGTTGTGCAGAGTGTGGTCTCGCCGATGAGAAACAGTTCGTGCAGGAGCAGCAGGCGAAGAGCTATTGATCAATATCGGTTGTTTTGTTGTGAGCTTTTGACACAAATGACTCAGTATTGTTTTGATGTTAAGTGGGATCCGCTTCAGCTTTCACCTTAAGTTTGTCATTATCAACTTTAGTATCCGGACGCCGACGAGATTCATAAGACTACCCGCCAGGCAGGATGACGCCACTAAGTACCTACATGGGAGACAATCAGTGGTTCCGGACCCTAAAGGACGGGACTGGAGAAAAATCGGAGAGGCGTACTTTCCAGCTGTGAACACAATCACTGACTGACTAAAATTTTTGCTGAATAAGAAGAAATTAAAGTAGAAACAAAGTACAGAAGACAAATGAATGAATATTTTTAAAAATAGAACATCATGGCTTCAAAACAAAAACTTTATGAATTTAGTATTTCCTCCCTTGGCTATTCCACGCTAAACTAAAGATAAATTAATCTCAAAGTTGGCCAGAATGAAAAGCGACAATTTCATAGGTAAATATCTGATGTGTTTAAATGTTCCTTGTTATTTTATTTACCTCACTATAACTACGCTTACAAAATGTTTTACCTTTAACTGCAATTATGCAAACAAGCTATTACCAAAATATTGTCATTTATTAGAAGACATAAGTTTATAATATACATTAAGTTTATAGTATTTAAACTTTATTTTCTTGTTCTATTTCGATTACACAGATTTTATGACTTCCTGAATTAGATGTTCTCTAAAATATAGGTATTATACGTATAAAATAAGAGAAGGCCTTCCATAGTGCTTTCAATTTGTCTGAAATTATAACATAGCCTTATTGCAATTGTGAATTTTTATATTTAGGCACAAATTATTATGAACTAGGAATCCGTCTAAATGTTCAATGTTTTGTTTGTCAAACCAATCTGCAACTCCTAAAATGTTTTTTTTTCCTGAGATAAATTCACAATTCTATCTTCTATATGAATAACTATAATTTAGCTCAAGTCCAATTAAGAATATAGCAACATTCTGTTGAGTAATTATTAATTAATCACCTTTTTAAGGTATAGTGGAAAATCTGATAAACATCCAAAGAACATTTATTGTTTATCATATTTTCCCTTTATGTTTCTGGCTGCTCTGGTAGCGGCCGAGACGATGCCTATATTGACATTGGGTGCCGGATCGACTGAGGCAATCGCCATCAGAATGTCTCCTGAAATTAGACAAGCAAAGGCATCTTCTTCGTACAGGTTATGACTCGCTTCTTTTATGATAGAATGATAGCCTCCAAACTGTTGTGTCGATTTTGCGATTTTGTCTGTTACGTCGCCTATTTCTTTGATAAATAACGATGGGCTTGGAAGAGTCATTGTAGGTAATTCTATTGCGCAAGTGACTTTGGCGATCTCCTTGGAAGAGTAAACCTTGTGTGTTATTTTCAACTCTTTGCTACAATGCAATTTTGTTTTCCTCTGCTAGGACCAGTACATATAAATTGACAATACACTGCCAGATACCAATCGATTTCGTTTCTGTTTACAACTGTGACGTTAATTATATAAGAATTTTGATTGTATTAGCATTTACTGTAGTATTGCAGGTTATGTATACATTGTGTACAATATAAATAAGCATACAAAACTAAATACTAAGATAATGTAACCATTCATATAAACTAGTTTTATAGTTTGATGGTAATTTGTAAGGGATTTAACAAACACCAATGCAAATTGAACAGATTATATTTCCAAAATAAAATCCAATTTATTCAGACTAAGTTGACTTAAGTTGGAACTGCAGTGGTGCGGCACAAATATTGTTTGTACGAAACAAACTTCCTAGGTTTGTTTGGTAGGGTTTTCCGAGGCAGCTTGCAGTAGCGCGTCGCAGCAAGAAATTCATAATATGATCAGATTTGTGCCGCGCCGCTCCACTGCCGTCTCAGTTTATCTGGCTGAAAAGTAATAGTGCTAAACAAATAATATGATATGGATTAATGTGGATTCAATTTATTGATATCTGACCTCACTATCTCCCTTCCTTCTAAAAAGGAATATCTAAGTCGAATTGTCAGTCATTTGTGTACACAATCTCGAATAAAAATAGAATTTATTCAGTGTAAAATTACAGGATATTGCGTTTTGAAATGGTTCGTCCTTATTGTATTCTGATGTGATGTAGGGCTTCTAAGGTCGGTCAGGGTTTAACACTTTATTCTTAGAACACTCAATTTATTCTCCTCGAGCTGTCATATGTCTATAAAATATAATTTTTAATTAGCATTGTAATTACTACAGTATATTTTTATATTTGATATTATAAAATGTATACTTAATACAAATTAAAGGAATATGTTTTTTCTGCAAATTTACTACAGAGAAGCCAAAAGAATTTTACGACTTCTAATCAATTTACAATATCGCGTCCAAGAACAGGACAGAACAGGACTCATAACTTCAAAGTGTTAGTTTCGAGATTATTGAGTTTTTGTGAATTTTGAAATTTGTTTTCTTAAATAAAACATAACACTTTAAGAAAATGCCTTTTATTTGACTGAAGTAAGAAGATAATAACATATTATTTTTAATCAAATTACTGAACAAAGGAACAAGGTTCTTCTAAAAAATAAATTACAAAATGTTTGCATTTAGCATTTTTTCGCGTTATGTCAGTATAGGTATATGTAAGCAGATGTATTTTCGCGTTAAATGTTAAAACTGTAGTAATTATTGTTAAACTATCCTAACAAGTGCTCAATGAATTTTTTTTTAAATTAAAGTCATTTTTAAGCTTATGGTATTACCACCAATCCATTTATTTAAGATTTTTTACTAAATTTGGTGTTCCTTTGCTCAGATAAAGCTAAAAAAAATAAGGTTTTTTTTTTTTCCTTTTCCTTCGAGAGTTTTGCATTTTATTAATATTTAGCGGATTTAATGCTGTAGGTGTTTCATGTGTGATGAACAATTTAAGAAGATATTTATAGTTTTAAGAAGACTGTAATTTTGAAGCCTTAACATTCTTGTAACATTTTTAATAAATGTTATCACATTGTCCTTACAAAGCGAAATTAAATCTTTTTTCTTTTCTTTCGCGAGTTTTGCAAATTTAATATGCTCGTTCAAGTGGTATAGGCATTTTTTTTTTTCACTTATGCTTTTGTCGTATGTTTCGTTCTTCTGGTCTGATTTATATGACGTCTTTAACAATTTAACGATTTACAGTATTTTATTTACATTAGATTTGGATCTTCATAAATCGTCACAGATGAGATGTCACGGAGATGTCATCTCCACTGACATCAGATCCAGAAGCATTAACTCCGTTCCATTTTGTATTGGGGAGTCATCACAGGGGCCTATTTATCGACAGGCCAATCATCCAATGTCAAGCCAATTCGGCTATGTCAGAAAAAGTGACAAATTTGTCAATTACCATGACAAATAAGTCAGAATATTTTCTTAGAGACTCGACAGGTAAAAAATAATAATTGTCGCCTTTATTAAACGGGTTTTTAGTTTGATAATTTTGTCAGTATTTACCTGTCGCATTTGGACATAATTGTCATCTTTAATCAACGGCACTTGTCGCGACAATTCGACTTATTTGTCAAAAAGTGACAAAATTGTCGTATTGTCGCGTTTATTAAATAGGCCCCTGCTAGTGCTACTGTGCAGTTGAAATTGAAAGAAGCAGACCTAGTTCGAAGATATGATAACAGAAGGCGCTGAGGCTAGCAGACCATTTTTTAATTTTTTTGATTAAAGAGTACTTCCCAACTCTTACCGCCCTGATGAGTATCGGGACGGCCGAGCGAAAATATTTCGACTGGAGACCTCGTGTTAATTTTTGACGGTAATCTACCAAGAGGGTTGTGACCTCGGGGAAGAGTAACACCTTTATATTCTGGTCAAGATAAGTTTATCCGTGTCGCTGATGTCAAAACAGGCAGAGGAACCCTGCGACGATCCAGCCAAAAAATTGGTGAAGCTGCCAGTCGACCCAGACAGACCCTAGAATATGATTCAAGAATTGCACAGAATAACCTATATTGTCTTCCTCATCCAGGCGTGATGGCTCCTATCTAACATAACCTAACCTAACCTAACCCAAAAGCTGGTCTAAAGAGCCTTTGTTATTTGGAAGGTATAAACTCAATAATGTTAGTACATTTAAACATATTACATAGTATAATTTGTCAAAAAAATTACAAATAATAAACATAAAAATGTTAAGATATGTGACGTGACTTCAATAATTGATCGTGGACCTACACAAAATAATGACTAAAAAGTTCAGATAATATAAGTCTAGACTTTTGATTGTTTATGTTGATGATGCAAAACATTTTTATATATCGTGGTATTTAATTTAAAAAAAGTTTTTTTCTAAATGTTGCACTTGGGCTTTGCAATGTTCTTCCCATGTGGTCTTCAATAAATGCTCATCAATTTCCAGTAAACTTTTGTCTCCGGCGACTCTAGTCCTTATGCTAGGATTATGCTTTATTTTCATACTGACTGCATTGCTTATAACGATGGTTAATTGCGAAAATACTATAGCCGCCGAGACCAAAGTTGCTCCTGCTTATAATTACGGTTCCAATAGTCAGTGGTAATAAATACTATAGCCGCCGAGACCAAAGTTGCTCCTGCTTATAATGACGGTTCCAATAGTCAGTGGTAATAAATACTATAGCCGCCGAGACCAAAGTTGCTCCTGCTTATAATTACGGTTCCAATAGTCAGTGGTAATAAATACTATAGCCGCCGAGACCAAAGTTGCTCCTGCTTATAATTGAAATGAAATGAAATGAAATGTTTATTAATACAATTTTACATACAATTTGCATTCCCTCTCCTCTAAACTAGCTTCATGGCTGTAATATGAAGGAGAGGTATTCAGTAAGGTGTATTTCACTTGGGTATTATACATTCTATAGAAATGTGAGATATGGTGTGCTGTGTGGTGGTGTATTGTGGTGTGATGTGGTGTAGTGTAGCGTGTAGTATAGTGTGGTGTGTACTGTGAGTTTAGTTATGTTGAGTACAATTACGGTTCCAATAGTCAGTGGTAATAAATACTATAGCCGCCGAGACCAAAGTTGCTCCTGCTTATAATTACGGTTCCAATAGTCAGTGGTAATAAATACTATAGCCGCCGAGACCAAAGTTGCTCCTGCTTATAATTACGGTTCCAATAGTCAGTGGTAATAAATACTATAGCCGCCGAGACCAAAGTTGCTCCTGCTTATAATTACGGTTCCAATAGTCAGTGGTAATAAAACAAGTATTTTAGTTTTATTGTATAATTTAATGTTTTCGATTCCATTGTAAATGAAACACATTATTATAAAGACATACATTTGGAGACATTGGATATACCAGAAAGGTTAATAGCAGTTTTGTGGCCTACCACAAATCCTCGAGAAAATGAATACAAAGTGGGAAATAGTGGTGGGTTCCAGGCTCCTCACTCTATTGACCTTTCCACTAGGGCTCGTGTGGACACACTGCCTGTGGGAAATGTTAACATTTCGAAACAGTTTCTCCTTCAGTAAACAGCATGTTAACACATCCGGACACCACACTCCTCTCGTACTGTACCCAAGAACTGACTTCACATTGACGAAAATAAATAGTGGTTTTGTCTTATTGTCTACTGTTGGCGTTATTGCAAACGTCATTCATTATTTGTCACTAAAGTTACAATAGTTTTACAAATGCCCTTCACATAGTTTCAAGCAAACTTTGTTGCGAAGAAGTTTGTTACAATGGCCTCGATTTAAAATATTGGATTTCAGACAATTTAAAAATTAACTTACAAGCCTAAATAAGTGTTAATGTTTGTGCTTCGATTCCTGCAGCCAAAGGGTTGTGTTATTGAAATGCTCCGTTTCATTGCGAGTACAGAAGGCAAATGAATTGAAAGATAACAAGAAAACAGAAAAACATTCAAAATTATTTAGATCGGCGCTCCAACACAATTATGTACATAGTACCGAGTGGGGCCGGTACTTGAATAGCCCCACTGCATCTCTCCCCGTGCATGTCGTAAAGGGCGACTAAGGGATAAGGACAAGGTGCCGTGCTAAAAGGGGACAGGGTAGCCACCCATCACCTTGGAAACGGTCCTTCCACCGAGTCATGCAGCGGGTGGGTCTTTGTTCCTTACTTGTTGCTTGATAATTATCTTGTCCGAATACTTTGCTAAACGTGGTGGTCGGTGTTGTTCTGTAATTTAATTTTACAAGAGTACCCGCAGCACAACTCCGATTACTCTGCTTACCCCAGTTGTCGAAATACAGCATGTGATATGTATGTAAAACACAATAATTATGAATAACCGAAAGCAGTTAAGTTCCAGTAGCGTACATATGCTTTATTGAGCTTCTTTTCACATAAATAGTTTTTTTGTTTTTGTTGTTTCATTATTGCAACAATTTGGTTCCGCAACAGGACATCCAGCTGTCATAATGTTTGTGCATATCTTCATCCTTGGCTTGCGAAGGGGCCAGTGGGACCATCCTCCTAAGTTACTTTGTTTTAAGTTAAGTCTGCTTGATTTAATATAGAATATTAAATTAAAGACCTTTTAACGGCAGAATTGATGCACGACACACCAATTATGCCACCAACTTTTAAAAACATCAGCTTTTGGAGTTCATCAGTACTCGGTTTGATGATAGATAGATAACACAACCCTGGCATACAACATACAGATTACAAAGTGTTTCTTACAACAGCTTAGTTAATGAGAACGCAAAATGTGTTTAACTTTCACAATCACAAATGGATAACGCCGTCAATGCTGAGACACCGTACCCAGTGCTGATATTGTTTGTAGGGGTCTCTCTGCCTGCAAAACCCCTTCATCTCCAGCCACCCCAGCCAACCTAAGTCCTCCATGAAGGACACAAGACGACCAGCACAGTGGTCTATCCGTAAAACCTATGGTGAGTAGGTGTTTGTTTAGTAAACAGTGGCACTCTTCAGACGGACTAGCTGCTATTCTACAGTACCCAGGCGCGTTTTCTTTTGTAATTTTTTTTTTATGGAGTTATCTGCCTGAAAAAGTACAAAACTGCTGTCAGTTTTATAGGCCAAATTTAGAATAAGAATGTTTGTGATATAACTAGGTATAGAAAGTCAGTAAACACTATGACAGAATTATCAGCGCACAAGGAAATACAATATTGACATTAGTTTTTCATACTCTTCCTTGTTAAGACTAAAATGATTATAGAATTAACACAGTTTGTACAACTAGGCAACTATAAATACGAGGAACTTTAGTCTGTGGCGACTATAGCCTTTTCACAATTTGCGCAATCATCGAGCCATATGCAGTGCTATAGTCGCCGGAGACTAAAAGTTCGTTAAGTCATACTAAGTCGGAAATATTCAAATATCGTGTGTGTACCAGTTTCTCTAAATAATTTTGAACATTATACAATTCTACCAAAATAATGAAACATATTCATAAGTCAGTAATATTTTACGTTCTTATCGTAGTCCTTGGTACGGCTTTACGAAATGTTAAAGCATTCTTCTTTTACTACTGAAATGGTTTGAAGTGCAGTCTGAATAATTTCATCATGGTACAATATTGTCTACATACATACTTATCACCTAGTAATACAATGAAATAGAATGATGATAATATACAGGACGTTGCAGCGGTCACTACACAGGACGATCGTCGTAGTTTTATAAAAAAAGAAAATGCATGGAAACTAACTATATCTCAAAAGTGTGCGCCTGATGGGGAACGCCGTTCACCGTGACCTACTTAACAGTCACACGCAAAACGATTGTGTACAGCGGTGCACATGGCTTAGAAGTAAGATCGCATTAGAACATTAAATTCAGAAATTAGTTTGTATGGAAGCTGTAATAATTTTTTTTCAGGCTGAATTTAGAGCAATGGTCGTACACTTTTGTACTTTATTGTTCACCATGCGACGGTGAGTACACCTCTAACAGATTCTGTAATAGTTTTAGTGGAGTCAAAGGAGGGTCATCATCAAATATTCTCCCCATTCAGAGTCGTTCTTCGTTACGAAATCCATGACATGTGGTGGGCCTCTCCTCCAGCCTTCTCGTGTCCAAGCTGATCTACAATTTTTTGTTCCTAATTATTTCACAAATCTGCTCCGCAAGTTAACGTAGTGATTGCTGCAAGATCCTGTGTAAGCGATAGAAGGGATATTTAGAATAACTTGAGTTATTTAGAAATCGGATAAATCTGATACAGTGGCTATAAGACTACAGATATAAGACTACATATTCTAATAGATAGATAATATTATGCCACTGAGTTGTAACTCACGGAGGTCTGATCCTATCGTTTCTGGATTTTAAAAATAGGAGGAGCCTAAACTAAATATATACATTGAACATGACTGAAATTGATCATTATAAAGAATTTTCAGATTAGAATAAACACAATGTTTTATATAGCGTTAAAAATCGAGGCCACCCTACCGTGTGATTGCCATATTCCCAAAACTTGCAATGTCGACCGACCAACCGCATGTTCCAACGCAGCAAACCATCGAGCCCGCTCCGTACACTAGCAGCACACTGGACATGTCATCGTAAAGATATTCCAATGGCGGTACGGCATGTCCGGTGGCTTGACGGGTGATATGGAAATTTCGAGGGAATATGGCGATCTAGAATTAAACTAAATAATGTAATGCACCATGGCCGCGCGGTGCTGGACTGCGGAGCGTGCAGCGTGCGGGGTCTGCCGCGCCGCAAGCTCTCCGGCGGAGCGGTAGGGACATTCAGCGCTCCGCCTGTTCGCGTTCAAGCCAGCACGCAATGATAATTGAAACTACGTCTCGCAAAATAAAATCATCATCTAAAATTATGTTTGTTCAGGTTTAAGTTATTAAATATTTGAATGTATGTTTATGTGTGTGTAGATTTACTTATAAATGTAGTTTGTGAGACAGTTTTTCTTTTTTCGAGCGCAAATCTAACGCCCAAGTTGAGTTAATTTGAAATGATATGATAACAATAAAGTTAAACAGCAAGTGGGTAACGCTCGCTCGGTGCGCCGCGCCGCTCAGTGTCGGGCGAGGGTTACGCGTGTGCCACTTCTAAACATCTAAATACAGCTCAAATAATAACAAAATAAACCGATCTTCCTCACAACAAATAAATAGTTATTAAACATAAAATAAAAGAATAAACCTAAAAAAGGATGATGTGCGAGTTAGGAGAGGGACCGACCGAACGCTAGTACTGCGGGACCGCGATACATCGTGATTGCACGACAAATTATATTAATGCATACAAATGCGAGATCAACACGGACTGCGGAACTGTGGAGCACCGGCCCCCTCCACTACACCTCCGCTCACCTTGTTCACATTCCTGTGCGTACCCAGTTTAAGCTGCAGCGGTACACATTTTAGTCAGGTGATTTTTTTTTTATACGAATACTGTAAACAACATCTTTGGGAGCTGCGGCTCTAAGAATACTGATATCATAATTTTGCAAGACTTTACGGCTCGTATAAAGCGCGCACGATGTAAGCTTTCCAAAACGAGAGGCGACCGGTGTCCCACAGCTCTCTACGTAACTACAAAGCTGATACAATATTACAATGATTACATGAAAATATGCAGTTCCGCCACGGAGTCTGTCAGAAGGCCGCTGTCGTTAGTCGTTGAGGCCGTTACTTAAAATTCCGGCCTTAGCGCTCGCACCGGGGATCCCCTGCGTCCTGAAATATAAGTCACTAAATTAAGCAATTTCTAGTCACTAATTCGAATGGTAGCTTCCACTATGCAAACTAATATGTCGCTTAGACAGCACGATAAAGATTCAGAAACAGCTGACACATATGAAATAATATATAACGAGTGTTGAGTGAGTGAGCTCACTGTAGAGAGTAGAGGAAGGGAAGGATAGTTACGTGTCGTGGGAGGGCGTGTCGAGGCCCATCTGCGCGAGGGCGCGCAGGGCGGCGCGGCTGCACTGCTCGTGAGACTGCTGCGTGGACGCTCCGCCGCCGTGGCACATCACCGGCGGCACCGTCGACAGAGCCACCAGCGACAGGTATTCACCGTGGTTACGCTGCAACAACACAACATTGTTGCGTGGCCCGTACCTCACTATATTGTCAGTCATTCATTCGTCTTAACGCAAGCTAGGTGATGATTTGTTATCATGAAACATTTAGATTAGTGATCCGTTTCAAAGGCTTGGTATAAAAAAAAAATTTTTTGAAAAAAATAAAATCTATGAGCACCTATAGCAAATTTAGCATGGTTGTAATTGTTACAAAATTTCCTACAAATATATGTATACCTCACAATGCACTGACCTTTGTTTTGATTCAAAATTGCGCGAACATTGCACGAATATTGCACTCCACAAATATAGTGAGGTTAGGTTAGGTTTTTTCGATTTCACACATTTGCGAATGGATAAAACCGCTGATATAAAAATGAATATTTGTTTGTTCATTCGTCTTCTATGCGTTCGTAAACCGTTAATTCGATTACGATACAATTTTGGTGGGTGGGCACGCGCCCACAAAAGTCTCGAACAAAAATATAAATAAATCTACACTCGTATTATAAAGAGCTAAAGGTTGTAAGTTTGGATGTTGGAGGTATACTCTCCGAAAATACTCATTCGATTTTAAAAATTCTTTTACTAATATTTAGAATGGACCTTCAGGATGGACATAGGCTATGCGAGCAAAGCCGCGGCAAAAGCTGGTATTTAATATACAATATAAAAATATGCCACAAACAAATAATATTTTGCTGTTTTTAGTAATTAGCTTGTTGTGTTTGTGCATAAAATTCAAAAGAATACAACATTTCTGTAATGATCTGTTATAATAGAGTATGTCAAATCGCATAAACATAACCTCAATTTATATACTGAACTCACAATTTGGAAGGAAAATAAAGGTCATTGTAATACAAGTTATGGTCACCTATGTAGGTAATTTTGTCAAGATTACTGCCATGGTAAATTTGTTGTCAGTATTCATACATAATTTTCAAAAAACAATAAATTTTTCGTAGCTTTTACGCATGCGAGTCGCTAACATCAAAACAGACAACGCTCAGGGCACGTGAGCTGTGGCCGGCGCTGTTGCTCGAAGGGTTGACTTACCAACATATGAACACTAAACAATGGATAATGCAAAGAAAAGACAGTAAAACTAAGTTGGATTTTTACGCCATACACATTTAAGAAATGAAGCAAACAAGTACCTTAGGGAAGTCTGAGAACTGTACGTTGAAGCCGAGCAGTTGTGACAGGTAGAGGAGCTGGTCCTTGGCGCCGGGCGAGCCGTCGGGGCTGGTGGCGCCGCCCGCGGTGCCGCTCGCACCGCCGCCCGCGCCCGCCCCGCTGCCGCCCGTTGCTGCCGTCTCTGATATGCCTGCAATAGTCAATATTCGTTTTTTTTTTATTACCATCAGTACCTAATCTACCTACACCGTGAAATGCACGCATCAGCTTCAAGCTGTTAGTGCTATAAATAATAATAATAAAATACCTTAGCAGGTTCTGTGAAGTTTTGGTTGAGTGTAGGGTGGGTCATTGACAAAAGTTTTCCCATTTACAATGGATCTTTGTTATAGTTTCGATGACGCATTGCTGACATGGAAGGTTAATGAAAAATTATAATAGAACTTTTTTTATAATAGATCTTAGAGCGGTCGTAACGCGTGCAATTTTTTTGTGCAACACCGTCGCAAAAAGTATTATTTCTGGTGTTTTAAGTAATTAGTTTGTTGTGCTTTGAAAATTCAACAAAATATAATTTTTTTAAAGTGAATCTGTTATTATTATTGGAGGTTTTTATCCATTCCCGTGTGTGAAATTGAAATAAAACTTTTTTTTTTGTGAAGTGCAATATTGAAATCACCATTTGGAATAAAAAAGGTCAGTGCAATTCAATTTATAGATAACTTTGTAGAACATTTTGTCAAAATTACTCCCTGTTCCCATATTAAATTTTTTTAAATTATATTTTTCTTAGCTCTTACGCTTTCGAATCGCTTGAGTCAAAAGTTAGGAGGCTCAGGACATTTAAACTTGCGCGCGAAACGTCGCTAGATGGGAGGTTCTGCTTTTGACACATTGCGCAAGGCCAGAGACCGGTCATAGAACTTCACAATTACTTGAAACTATCTTTTTTTTTATGGTAACTGACACGGTTGGCTACCATCACCTACAACATCCGTGATGTCAGCCCATAATACCGGGTGAACTTGGTGCCACGTCAGTGCTTCCCTTCGGTTGTGCCGGCTACACTGAACTGGACGGAAAACACAAACTATTTACATAGCCGTTTCGACCGACCTTTCATTCAGTGCGGTGGTACCAACCCGGGCGGGTTAAACCCTACCACCTAGTAATATAAGAAGGGAGTGATATCCCTTAGTCGCCTTATACGACATACACGGGGAGACATGCAGTGGGGCTATTCTTTTAAAGTACCGGCCCCACACGGTACCACTATCTGTCTTGGGGCAGTAATATGAGGCATGTAAGCACAACCGTTGGTTGGCGGAGCGGGCTGGCTGGCGGCGCGGCGGCTGTAGTCCGGCATCAGTAGTACGCCCGGCACCGGCTGCCGCACCTCCCCGCCGCCCGCCTCCCTCTCCTGTGTCAACAACATATCTCATGTCCTAAAAAATATATTCAACAAAACCACAACTCAATATACTTACAAAATCAATGAGTCATTTCATCTCGGCATTCCAACAATGACTCTAGTGCAACATTTTCCAAGGTGAAAGATTTTTAGTGGGTTGTGAAAACAATAAATAGGTAAATTTAAATTTGTATAATATAGTTGTAATTAAGTTTTTATTTTGCTTACACAATTCTATCATAAACACGGTTTTATATTAGTAGTTAGTAGGGTGTGTTTTTACACCTGAAAAACTTTTTGTTTTTAGACTTAATGAATTTATTATGTCCGCATCAATGGTAACTCTAATCCGGACACCAGTAGCAGGTACTGGCACAGAATAGAAAAGAGTACTGCGTACAGAAGCTTCTCTGTACAAACACTCACAAATAAATAGCTACTCTGCGCCGACGCGATAAAGTACAAATTGACTCGCACAGAGCTGCATGCCTATCCACGAAAACCACCTACATTTCGCTTCTCTTTCTGTCGCGTAACTCTATCTCGATAGCGCGTCGTTCAGCGCGTGTAAGGGCTGTGTCTTTGGGCTGTCTTATTGTGAGGAATAAAATAAAGATGATACCTACCAACGATACAATATTTAGCTACGGCAAATTCATGCGAACAAATTCATGCATGCGTTAGCGTCACTATTAGTTTCTCACATGGAAGCGTGCAACCTTCCAGTGATAGTTTTGTTTGATCAATAAATTTAATGATCATCTACAATGTACCTATTGTTTTATTGGTGTTTTTTATTGTATAAAAACCCACATTGAGACAGAGAACGAATGAATGTTCTATTTCTATCCTTATACGAATTAGGCCATACCTACATACCATGCTGTTCGGCGTCATCTAACTAATGTTATTGGCAATATGATAATATTATTTTAAAGCTATGACCTCCTACCAAAGACATTAAATCCACCCTCGAATAAATAAATTACTAGAAATAAATCAAAATGCTGCACAATAATGACGTGATTTCGACATTTCTAAATTCGAAACGAAACGTAATAGATGCGCGTTGGCGCACGCTCGCTCTGGCTGGATAGCGACAGCCCACATTAACTTGTACATTAACCGGTACGCCAAGCGGTAGGCATTTAACGCTCGACCTTGAGCGAGTGACGAAGGCCTGGTACTGGTAACAAGTCAACAGTATCTCTTGTGATAATTACCAAAAAGTTTCATTACTAAAAATGTTTAAAATAACTTTCAATGCTTTTTACATTTTTTTTTTTTTTTTTAATGACCAAGCAGCTCTGACTGATTTGTTCATAGTGCATAGGTTTTAATATTAATGAAGTTTAGTATTGACCATCTATATACCAAATTCGGTAATATGTTGAAAGAGCAAACTTTGACACTAACAAATAATAAATTATATTGTTTTTCCATTAGCAGTTATTAAACTAAGTAAATAGTATAAATCGTACAGTGCGAAGTTTCGTGTCGATGGGTTTGTCGTTGTCGATGGTGTTCTTCAGAACAGGCTCTAGCTGCTCCCCGGTGCCCGCACCCAGACCCATTGCAAGCAACACATCTGAAACAACATCACCAGTTCTAGACATCCACAGTTCATCATCATCATTTCTGACAGTCACTGTAAATTTCCGACTATTAATTTTGTTTCACATAAACAGTCTAAAGTCTGCTTTAGCTCTAGCTAGAGTTTGTTGTTCTAATGTTGCAAATCACCGACCTCCCACTGACTTCCTCTCTGTACTAATACATTTAAATTGTTGATGATGCTTGCAAGGTTGCCCTGTAGATATTTTCCTGTGTTCAGGGCTCGTTCTCAACACTGGAACAAACTGAGTTCCACTGTGCCTAGGATACTCTTTTCATGTGCTAGTTTATTGTAAACCCTGGTAGTCGTATTAGTCTAAGTAGTCTAGTAGTAGTATTTTAAGCATTCTCAAGGAACACAGATTATATCTGTGAATTTACAAAAGATAGAGAAGTGCATGGACATACTGTGCGCGGCGCGACGTTTGGCTGTCTTCTTGTTGGGTCCGACGCCGGTGGCGTGGTGCGGCGGCGCGTCGCACTGCACGATGAACTCGCGCTTGCGCGGCGCCCCGCGCTCCTCCACCACCAGGTACTGCGGGGAGCGGGCGCGCTCCGCGTGCCGCGCCATCGCCAGCCGCGAGATCGGATTGTCCACGCTCTCGCTCACCGGCTCACTGTTGCTCACTTCACCGTTCTCCTACACCCAACCAGTTCTATACAATCTAAAAACAGCTCGCTCCGAATGGTGAAAGTCTAGCTGCGGGGTATACTGAAGCCAAATTTAATTCGGGCCACTCATCTATGTGTAGCCTTCTCTTGCCCCTTACTAGGTGGTAACCTCAGTTTGGAACTGACTGGGTTGATACCACCATACTGAACGAAAGCATTTCACATAGCAACTTTGATTGTGTACTCCTCAGTCCAGTATAGCCAGCAATCTCTCTTATCTGAGAGGTTGGTATGGTACCCTTCTTGGTGCTGATATTGGCTAGTAAGAGCATGTGCTCTGGCCCCTCTGACTCAGCGACCCATAGCGGATTACATAAAAATAATGATCACTTGCAGACATTTAAGTACACTCCATGAGCTACCTCCTACCTTTATAAGGTTCCTCGGCTTCTTTTTAGGCAGCATCTGCTTGCGCTTGAGTCTCTGCTGCTGCTGTAGTCGGGACACGCTGGAGCGGAGCAACGCCGCCGGCCAGCGTTGCTTCATCTCTTCGATCATCTTCTCGGCCGCTCGTTTCTTTGACATTTTCTTGCCGTTGCCCTCGCCCTCGGTCTCGAGATCGCCCACCGTGCACGTCGTTACAAACACCTACAAAAAGTATGTTAAGTGCCAATCTGTTTCACACAGAGCCATTTCCTTCTTGCATACGCATAGCGAGTACGCGAACGCGCCGCGCCGCAGTTCACTAGCGGGAATGCTATTCTGTATAAGATATAAACTTCAAAATAGCTTTCCTGCCGCAAGGACTAAATAAGGTGCATTGAGACATATGCATATTCAATATGGATCTTTTTTTTTTGTCATGCCCCGTTCAGCAATGCATTCTATAAGAAAGAACCGGGTAAGAAACCTTTAGTGTTTTTTTTTTATATAAGTTATACTAACTTTTAATTATGGTAAACACACTATATAAGGTCTTTCTTTAGTAGGTAACGAAACGCTAACGGGTGTATGTGTATCAGATACTGATCACATTCCCATACCAATATTTTTTTTTACGATATAAAAAACCTACTCACTCCTCAAATTTAATACGTGAAGTGCGCGTATTTCACCTTAATAAGTACGTTTTCTATAACGTAAAACAAAAATTGGTATGGGAACGTGATCAGTATCTGATACACATACACCCCTTAGCGTATCGTTACCTACTAAAAAATGACCTTATATATTTAACATAATTAAAACTTAGTACCACCTTGAACTGCGCACACTTACAATATTTTCAACTTGATTACCACTGAATGCTGAATGCTGTGTGACAAGAGGAAGGTGGGGCAAGTGGCAGAGTGTAGGGAAAATGTAGCGATGCGTACCCTCATGTGCGGTGGTCCCCGTTCCGATTTGACAGTGAAGAGGACGGAGAGACTCCTCTTCAGCGCCAGCTCGTGCACCAGCGACACAGGCGACTTCACGTCCAGCGAAAGCAGGTCCCCCCCATTTTCTGATTAACAATACACAAATCTTAAAAATGGATTTACTCAAATAGGTGGGGTTCCATACTATTAACTAAAAATAAAAAATAACTAGCCATATAGACGCATCTGCCTCAAGCCCTCAAGCGTGGGGTCGGCGGCGAGCAGTTGTTAGCGAAACGTCGCAACTTTTGACGTCAGAGATATGTATGCATAAAAGTTACGAAAACCAAGTTTTAGAAAGTAATGTCAAACAACATTTCTACAAAGTTATATGTAACTTGTTTGGCCTGATCTTATTGAATCAGATCAAGTAGGGCATATCTTCATCTTTTTTATTTAGGACTAAAATTGAGGCTTAATTTCTTAGACTAAGAGCGGATAATTCAATGCCAAAGCAAAATCGGCTATTGGCTAATAAGGCTATCGGTAGACCACGCTAGCATTGGTACTCTTGATAGCACTCAAGATGTGAAGAGACTAAAAAGACATTGAGTGGAGTACGGGGCCGGTACCTAAAGAGAATAGGCCCACTGCATCTCTCCCCGTGTATGTCGTAAAAGGCAACTAAGGTATAAGGGCGAGATCCTGTGCTATAAGGTCAACAGGCTAGCAACCTCTCACCTGCTTGATGTTATCTTGTTCGAACTATCGAGAGATCACAATAGATCTATCTAGGTCACAGTGATAACAGGGCTCAGGGGTCCTAGCTCTCAAATTCAAATCATAATCATATTTAGGTGGAAGAGAACGAGTGAGATGACAGTAAATCCAAGAGAGCAACTTATTCCCTGGAGTAGGTATATTCCTCACAAGCCACTGAACAAATCTAACAAAACACCTGCTTATAAGTGACCCAATCGCATAGTAGAAAAGAAGTAAAAAAAAGTTGTCACTGTTACGGCCGTCACAGTTTTATAATATCAACACTATACAGATCTCACAATAACTTTGGACTGAACATTAAGAAACCGTCGATATTTTATCAAAAGGCGAGAATAGTCAAACGATGTATACTCAAAGACTCCAATGATAGCGCTATTCAAGCCTTACCCAACACATCACTATCAGATGAACTGGAATCGAGACTCGACTTCTACAAATCATTCCAAGTTGGTACACGCACCAATAGATCTGGATTGGGCATAGAAACAGCAAAGTCTGATAAAGAAATACTGAAAGGTATTGCTCAGGAGGACATGGAACAAGGCTTCAAACTTCACGCCTTAAACCTAGAAATGCAGAATGATTGGCTAACAGTGGGCGACTTCTGCATCCCTCCTGCAATGAAGTGGAAATCCATAATATACAACTGGTCCCCTGAGCTGCTATAGTTCTACTTAAATGCATTCCAGCTTACTCTCCCCGACCCGAGTAACCTAGTTAGATGGGGGAAATCTACAAATAGTCTATGCCCGTCATGTAAGGAGTTTGTAGGCACGGCCAAACATTTGTTATGCGGATGCAAAATACTACTTGAGCGAGGCCAGTATTCCTACCGTCATGATAAAGTCCTCCAAATCATCAGAGAGGCCATCAACCTGTCAATTGCACGGACCAGGAAAGGGCAAACCAGTAGCGGCTTGCAGAAGGTCAACTTTGTGAAACCTGGAGCCAATAAGCTGCCCAAAGATAGGACTAAACCTTCTTCAATTTTGGGAGCAGCAAAGGATTGGGATTGTTGATGGACACACATGAGAAGCATTACCAAATGCCTTCGGAAATCTGTACCACAGCATTAAGACCGGATATACTCATATTTTCAAAAGCGACAAAGCATGTAGTACTTGTTGAACTTACAGTTCCATGGGAAAGTAACATACCGAAGGACCACAACATCAAACTTAACAAGTACTGCAACTTAGTAGACCGGATTGTGAGAAACGGATTCAAGACTGATCTCTTCGCTGTGGAAGTCGGAGCAAGAGGACTACCAGCGAAGTCGCTCTACAGTCTCTTCAAGAATCTAGGGCTCCCAAGATCGACGCTAAGCTCATATATGGAGAGAGCTTCGAAAACGTCACTGGAAGCATCCTACAGAATATGGATAGGTAGAGAGAGGGAGGTCGAGAGCGGGACTGGTGGTTTCCCCGCGTCCTAGTCGACGAGGGCTTGAAGCGAGCCGAAACGTGAAGCATGCGCGGGAAATTTAGAGTGGCCACTCGCTAGTCCCGGCCTCGATTAATACCCTCCTCTACTGCCGATGGGCCCGGATATGTTCGGTGAAGCCATCGCAAGCTTAGATCCACACCTTCAAAATACTCGTTTCTTTTACTTTCATTTACTTTAAAGGATCAGATCAGAATACAGTCATAGAACTAAATTGGATATTCTCCTTTCCCTAAAAAATCCTCTTCGCTGAAGAAACAATTACACTTTCACATAATATATAATATAAAGTTAAATACACACGTACGTGCTTGCTCGTCGGTTTTACGTTGATTCGAGCAAGTACGACTCATGCTCGAACGTGTAGACCATTTTTGATACATGCTCGAACGTCCAACATCGAGCAAATGCTCGCTTCGAACAAAATTGAGCACTGCAAAATGTTCGATGTGAGCCTGCGAGCATGCTTGTGCGTGTGGCCGCTACTTCGAGCAAGTCAGTCGGTCCCACGAGCGGTCGAGGATGGATACCCGCAAGACACAGCAACAAGTTGTCCATGGCTCGATACAATACGACGCACAGTGAGAATGTCAGTCGCGCATGTCGAACAAAAACCAATGTGTGGATGCAACGTCGAACATGGCTCGCAGCAAGCTTGCTCTATAAATTTTGCTCATTTACATACGTGCGGAGCTACCCTAACACACAGCATTATGTATTATTGTATGACGGGCACACACACCGGATGCGGGAAGAGGCGAGTGCGGCGGGGGTGCCGGGGGTGCGTCGGGCGGCAGCTGGTCGCGCAGGTCGTGCAGAGCTCGCGCGGCGGCGTCGTGCCGCGCGGCCTGCGGCGTGGGCCCCTCGCCCGGCCACGCGCGCTCACCGACAGATACGCGCACGCGGTACACTGGAGCCACTCCGCGACTCATACCGCACAGCCCCCCACGCTGCACAATATTGTTCACATTATTATCATTCATGACTATTACATTTGCTTTTATGTAGTTTTTTGCCATCGAGACTACACCATAAGTCGATCAGGCATTGGATGCTTATGACGTTTGACAATGAAAAATCAATGATGGCACTTTAACCCGTTGACTTCTCTTAATCATCTATCTAAAGTGCTTTATCGTTCTAATAAGAAGGAAGGTGTCGAACGGCTTCACCGAACATATCCGGGCACATTCACAGTAGAGGAGGGTCGAAGTCGGGACTAGTGAGTGGCCACTGTGTAGTTCTCCAGCATGCGTTACATTTCAGCTCGCATGAAGTCTCTCGTCAGCTAGTCTGCAATGACTAGGACGCGGAGAACCACCAGTCCCGCTCTCGACCTCCCTCTCTCTACATATCCATATTCTGTAGGATGTCTCCAGTGACGTTTTCGAAGCTCTCTCCATATTTGAGTTGATTTTGTCAAACCTAAATTCTTGAAGAAACTGTAGAGCGACTTCGCTGGTAAGTTGTCTTGCTCCGTCTTCCAAGAGATCAGTCTTGAATTCGTTTCTCACTATTCTAGTTCTACTAAATTGCAGTACTTGTTTACTTTGAAGTTATGGTCCTTCAGCCAGCACGTTACTTTCCCATGGAACTTTTTAGTTCAACAAGTACTACAAGCTTTGTCACTTTTGAGAATATTAGTATGTCCGGTCTGTATGCTATGGTACAGATTTATGAAGTCTTTAACAGCAATATTCGCAAACATTTCATAGCAAATTTTTAATTAAACTTATTTTTAATCAGATTTAGACGCATCAGCCAAGGATACCTGTCTAAAATAAATAAATAAATAAAAAAATAATTTAAGCTAATACCTAGTGTAAAAGAGCGCATCATACTTGAGTGTAAGGTGGTGGGGGGTAGCCGGCGGGGTGCGGCGGGTGGAAGCGCGGTGCGTAGGGCGGGTAAGGGGGTCGGAAGCGCGGGTAGCGCACGCCGGCGGGTGGCGGGGGCGCGGGCACCGGCGGCACCGACGTGTACACCGCCGGCTCGCACAGCTTCATGGCCAGCGCATTCAGCTCTACCGTCGGCATCACCGCACCTGTTCAATAAACAATGCTCAACCATACAATACTCAATGCGCTGCGCTCAATACTCAATACAATGCAATGCGCAATGTGCATTGCTAAACTGTCTACTTTATCCATACTAATATTATAAATTCGAAAGTAACTCTGTTGTCTGTCTGTCTGTCTGTCTGTCTGTCTGTCTGTCTGTTACCTTTTCACGCCTAAACCGCTGAACAGATTTCGATAAAATATTGCACGGAGATGAATTGCATCCCGAGGACGGACATAGGCTACTTTTTGTCTCAAAAAAATACCCTTAAGGGGGTGAAATAGGGGATTAAAGTTTGTATGGGGAACTCAGCATTTCTTAAGTTAGGGATATGACAATTTATATTTGGGCTTTTGCACAGTATGAAATTTGACCAGATTTTCGGACATGGTTTTTTTACTCCAGAACTAGTCATTCTTTAGTATTTTAAAAGGTAGAGTAGAACTCCCGTGGGTCAGTTATGTATACTTCCAAAGTTATAAATTTTTGAAAAACAAACTTTTTTTTGGCCGAAAAATAAAAAAAAATTATTGCTCCGAGATTATGGAATATATTAATAATTATATTTTTCAATATACAAGAATGACTTTACCCCCCTTATTTGAAGCTATTTCGAACCTCCTACAGTTAGTACAAAACGAGTAAAAATTTATTTTTTATTTTTCGTTTTTATTTTTTTTCTCCTAAACCAAGTCGCATTAGCACAAAATTCTTACATTACAATTAACCCTAGACCATGTTTAATAAGTACCAGAAAAAACAAAAGATAATCCCGCTTGGTATAGGAGTTATAGCTACTCAAGTTTTTTCGTTAGGGCTGCCATAAAATTTCGGCCCAAGTTTGGCCGAAAATTTTAAACAACTAAATAATAGTTTGTCCAAATATATCTATGAATAAATTAAACAAGACTTGAAATAGACCAACAGTAAAAAATGTTGTGAGAAATTTTAAATTTTAACGTGGAAATCCGTTGTCTCTGCCTACCCCACTGGGAAACAGGCGTGACGTTATGTATGTATGTATGTAGTAAAAAATTTTCTTAAAATATACCTACAGATAAGTACAGAGTAATTAAAATAATAAATAAAAAACAAGATACGTTTTATGGAATATAATATTTATTTGCATATTTCTTTACATTTATTGGCATTTATTATTTTAGGGTTAGGCAGGGGATGAACAAAAATAATGATGCCAATTTATTAATAATAATTTCAATAATAACAGTATTGAAGAATACTTACACTCCATTCAACCTAGCAACTAATGCCGAGCGGTTTCTCTTTCTCTATACTTCTCGCTCTCGCAAAGAGTGATTGAAGTGACTGTGAACTGAGGTTATGAATATAGTTTAATTTAAAAAATGTATTTTATTATTGTTTATTTATTTGATGAATGAAATTTTGCAATAAACCTGTTTATTTTTTGCTTGGAATCATGTTAAATATTTATATTTTCACGGTAAATTATTAAATATTAAAATTTTATATTATTTAAATTTTGTGCCTAATGTATTTACTTCAGCCACCGTTTCAGCTGTTCGTTCTATTGTAGGTGGATAAGTTAACCCAGTGCCGTAATACCGGGTAATTCCATATTCATCACTGTCTGATGATTCCCCCACGTCACAGAGGTCCTCGTCACTGCCGCTGCTATCCTCACGTAGATTTATGATATCCATCCATCTGTCACGTGAACTTTTGTTTTGGTCATAACTCAAGAACCACTGGTGCTAGACTCATCGTGTTGGTACTCAAACTTCAGGTCTCGGTGAGATCTATCCATCTGTCACGTGAACTTTTGTTTTGGTCATAACTCGAGAACCACTCGTGCTAGACCCATCGTGTTGGTACTCAAACTTCAGGTCTCGGTGAGATCTATCCATCTGTCACGTGAACTTTTGTTTTGGTCATATCTCGAGAACCACTGGTGCTAGACCCATTGTGTTGGTACTCAAACTTCAGGTCTTGGTGAGATCTATCCATCTGTCACATGAACTTTTGTTTTGGTCATAACTCGAGAACCACTGGTGCTAGACCCATCGTGTTTGCACTCAAACTTCAGGTCTCGGTGAGATCTATCCATCTGTCACATGAACTTTTGTGTTGGTCATAACTCGAGAACCACTGGTGCTAGACCCATCGTGTTGGTACTCAAACTTCAGGTCTCGGTGAGATCTATCCATCTGTCACATAAACTTTTGTTTTGGTCATAACTCGAGAACCACTGGTGCTAGACCCATCGTGTTGGTACTCAAACTTCAGGTCTCGGTGAGATCTATCCATCTGTCACATACAATTTTGTTTTGGTCCTGAAGTTTGAGTACCAACACGATGGGTCTAGCTCCAGTGTTTCTCGAGTTATGACCAAAACAAAAGTTCACGTGACAGATGGATAGATCTCACCGAGACCTGAAGTTTGAGTAGCAACATGATGGGTCTAGCACCAGTGGTTCTCGAGTTATGACCAAAACAAAAGTTCACGTGACAGATGGATAGATCTCACCGAGACCTGAAGTTTGAGTAGCAACATGATGGGTCTAGCACCAGTGGTTCTCGAGTTATGACCAAAACAAAAGTTCACGTGAGAGATGGATAGATATCACCGAGACTTGAAGTTTGAGTACCAACATGATGGGTCTAGCACCAGTGGTTCTCGAGTTATGACTAAAACAAAAGTTCACGTGACAGATGGATAGATCTCACCGAGACCTGAAGTTTGAGTACCAACACGTTGGGTCTAGCACCAGTGGTTCTCAAGTTATGACCAAAACCAAAGTTCATGTGACAGATGGATAGATCTCACCGGGACCTGAAGTTTGAGTACCAACACGATGGGTCTAGCACCAGTGGTTCTCGAGTTATGACCAAAACAAAAGTTCACGTGACAGTTGGATAGATTTCACCGAGACCTGAAGTTTGAGTACCAACACGATGGGTCTAGCACCAGTGGTTCTCGAGTTATGTATGACCAAACAAACAAACAAACAAACAATTTACTTTCGCATTTATTATAAAGTGAGTAACGTAATTTTGTTATGAGTGTTGCATGCATGCATTGCATAGTGCCATTCAGTTTTTGTGAAAAACAACATGTGAAAAATATGAAAAACAATTTTATTATTATGACTATGACGCCTATGAAAGGCTACTGATTGTAATGCGTCGACTCAGAATAAAAACGCAATACTAACTCCCAGGCGCAGCGGCGCACGCGCCGTTATGGTTTTGAGATGGCTTACGCATACACCTATGACTCACACATACAACGTTGTGTCCTGTGTAAAGAAGGGTAATAACCGTTGCGAGAGCGAGAAACCGCTCGGCATTAGTTGCTAAGATGAACGGAGTATAGGCTACGAATATTTCCGAAATGAAAACAATTGTTAATCCTCTTAATCCAATTGAAGTGGATGGATGAGAAGAGCGGAAGACCGCGTGTGGTGGCGTGCCTTGGGAGAGGCCTATGTCCAGCAGTGGACCGATACGGGCTGATGATGATGATGATGATGATGATGATGATGTTAATCCTCAGCACTGAGAAATAGGCCACCTTCTCCCAGACCTAGACACTCATCAAGCGCCTGATTTTCCGCATCGATTTTGATTTCCTCAGCATCCTTCGGTGCAGATTCTTCGGCGAAAGTGTTGGCATCTGCCGGTTTTAGCAATGCTAATGCCTGAGATGGAAGTGGTAACTTTCGCAACTTTTTCTGTCTGTGGCGCAACCTAATGTTGGAGATGAGAGGATCTCTAGGCATTTTCTAACAGAAAAGCTTTGGGGTATGACAGCTAATTTCTTACCAATGTTTTTATTGATATAATTTGGAATGTTTACAATAGCTAACGTATACCTACGTGCATCAGAGCACGTTAAAACAATCGAAAGTTACTAACTAGGTATATCACTACTAGAAATATTTTTTTTAATCCCGGGAATTTTTCATTATTTTCAAAAGGGACCATATCAATATAATGACTGCATAACGCAATTATAAAAAATCGCTTTACCGTATCCGATCATGATAATTAATCATAATTTAATAAAAAATTCACTTTCGGCCAAAAAATAAAATTAAACTACGATTCGAAAAGTGCCAACCCTGACTGTAAAATTGTCGGCCTAAACATTATTTAGTTAAAACTCCTATACCAAGCGGGATTATCTTTTAGTTTTTTTAGCACTTATTAAACAAGGTCTGGGGTTATTTGTAATGTAAGAATTTTGTGCTAATGCGACTTGGTTTAGGAGAAAAAAAATAAAAATGAAAAAAAATAAAAAAATTATTGCTCGTTTTGTACTAACTGTAGAAGGTTCGAAATTGCTTAAAAAAATGGGGCTACAGTCATTCTTGTATATAAAAAAATATAATTATTAATATTTTCCATAATCTCGGAGTAATATTTTTTTTTTATTTTTCGGCCAAAAAAAACTTACCTTTTTCAAAAATTCATAACTTTGCAACTATACGTAACTGAAACACGGGAGTTCTACTCTAGCTTTTAAAATAGTAAAGACTAACTAGTTTGGGAATAAAAATACCATGTCCGAAAATCAGGTCAAATTTCATACTGTGTTTTGGTATGAAATAAAGAAATACGTGTTTCAGCGTTTTTGCTAAATCAACCCTTAAATTAAAATAGGGGTTGATTTCAAAATTAGATTTTAGGATTTTATGAAATTTTGTACGGAGCTGAATTGCATCCTGAGGAAGAACATAGGCTACCTTTTGTCTCAAAAAAACAACCCTTAACGGGGTGAAATAGGGGATGAAAGAATGTATGGGGAACCCATCATTTCTCAAGTTAGGGATATGAAAATTCATATTTAGGCTTTTGGTATAAAATAAAGAATTACGTGTTTCAGCGTTTTTGCTAAATCAACCCTTAAATTAAAATAGGGGATGATTTCAAAATTAGGTTTTAGGATTTTAAATGATTTTAAATAATTTTATCCATACTGGGGGTGGTTTTGAAGAGTGGGGTTGAGGTACGGGGGAGGAGTCCGCGGGGAGAGGGGAAGGGAGGATAATTTAATCTCTATCTTCTTTTCTCTATCTCTACTTCTTATAAAAGGAAACGTCTGTTTGCATGTATGTATGTATGTTTGAGGTAAACTCGGAACCACTTAACAGATTTTTATGCGGTTTACACCAATGTAAAGAGTAGTTCTTCAGGCTCACTATAGTAGGCTATATACCATAAAGTTAAATAGCCTTAGGGTTGAGCAGTATCAAAGAAAACGGAATTTAGTGTCGAATGGTCGTAATATATGGCGCTCGCTGTTGCGTTGCGTTGGTGTAGTGTAGATAGATGCTTTTGGTAGAAAATACGAGTAGAATAAAGAGTAGATATCTATACTTATAAAATTGTTTGTCCTGACTGACTGATCTATTAACGCACAGCCGAAACTACTAAGTCTAGAAAGCTGAAATTTGGAACATAGGTTTATTTCATAACGTAAGAATCCGTTAAGGATTTTTTGGAAATTACAACTTTAAGGGGGGAAATGGGGACGACGACTTTGTATGAAAGTTTTTGTTTTTTTTTATGTAATATTATGGTCTTATGGTCTTCCTGAACGTAGCTCGGCCTTCGGCCTCGCCCTTAATTACTTACATTCTTAGATAAGGTTTATCGCCTTCCTGAACGCAGCTCGGCCTTCGGCCTCGCCCTTAATTACTTACTTTCTTCGAGAACGTTTATAGTCTTCCTGAACGCCGCTCGGCCTTCGGCCTCGCCCTCAGTTACTTACTTTCTTCGAGAAGGTTTATAGTCTTCCTGAACGCAGCTCGGCCTTCGGCCTCGCCCTCAGTTACTTACTTTCTTCGAGAAGGTTTATGGTCTTCCTGAACGTAGCTCAGCCTTCGGCCTCGCCCTTATTTACTTACTTTCTTAGATAAGGTTTATCGTCTTCCTGAACGCAGCTCGGCCTTCGGCCTCGCCCTTTGTTACTTACTTTCTTTGAGAAGGTTTATGGTCTTCCTGAACGTAGCTCGGCCTTCGGCCTCGCTTTCAGTTACTTACTTTCTTCGAGAAGGTTTATAGTCTTTCTGAATGCAGCTCGGCCTTCGGCCTCGCCCTTAGTTACATACTTTCTTCGATAAGATTTATAGTCTTCCTGAACGCAGCTCGGCCTTCGGCCTCGCCCTTAATTACTTACTTTCTTTGAGAAAGTTTATAGTCTTTCTGAACGCAGCTCGGCCTTCGGCCTTGCCCTTAGTTACTTACTTTCTTTGAGAAGGTTTATGGTATTCCTGAACGTAGCTCGGCCTTCGGCCTCGCTTTCAGTTACTTACTTTCTTCGAGAAGGTTTATAGTTTTTCTGAATGCAGCTCGGCCTTCGGCCTCGCCCTTAGTTACATACTTTCTTAGATAAGGTTTATCGCCTTCCTGAACGCAGCTCGGCCTTCGGCCTCGCCCTCAGTTACTTACTGTCTTCGTGAAGGTTCATGGTCTTTCTGAACGCAGCTCGGCCTTCGGCCTCGCCCTTAGTTACTTACTTTCTTCGATAAGGTTTATGGTCTTCCTGAACGCAGCTCGGCCTTCGGCCTCGCCCTCAGTTACTTACTGTCTTAGAGAAGGTTCATGGTCTTCCTGAACGCAGCTCGGCCTTCGGCCTCGCCGTTAGTTACTTACTTACTTTGAGAAGGTTTATAGTCTTTCTGAACGCAGGTCGGTATTCTGCCTCGCCCTCAGTTACTTACTTTTTCGAGAAGGTTCATGGTCTTCCTGAACGCAGCTCGGCCTTCGGCCTCGCCCTTAGTTACTTACTTACTTTGAGAAGGTTTATCGTCTTTCTGAACGCAGGTCGGTATTCTGCCTCGCCCTCAGTTACTTACTTTTTCGAGAAGGTTTATAGTCTTCCTGAACGCCGCTCGGCCTTCGGCCTCGCCCTCAGTTACTTATTTTCTTCGAGAAGGTTTATAGTCTTCCTGAACGCAACTCGGCCTTCGGCCTCGCCCTCAGTTACTTACTTTCTTCGAAAAGGTTTATGGTCTTCCTGAACGTAGCTCGGCCTTCGGCCTCGCCCTTCATTACTTACTGTCTTCGTGAAGGTTCATGGTCTTTATGAACGCAGCTCGGCCTTCGGCCTCGCCCTTTGTTACTTACTTTCTTTGAGAAGGTTTATGGTCTTCCTGAACGTAGCTCGGCGTTCGGCCTCGCCCTCAGTTACTTACTGTCTTCGTGAAGGTTCATGGTCTTTCTGAACACAGTTCGGCCTTCGGCCTCGCCCTTAGTTACTTACTTTCTTAGATAAGGTTTATAGTCTTCCTGAACGCAGCTCGGCCTTCGGCCTCGCCCTCAGTTACTTACTTTTTCGAGAAGGTTTATCGTCTTCCTGAACGCAGCTCGGCCTTCGGCCTCGCCATCAGTTACTTACTTTCTTCGAGAAGGTTTATTTTCTTTCTAGAATACAGTTCAGCCTGAAGCCTCGCCGTTAGTTACTTACTTTATTTGACAAGGTTTATCGTTTACCTTAACGCAGCTTGCCTTCGGCCTCGCCCTTACTCGTACTTACTTTCTTAGATACGGTTTATCGACTTCCTGAACGCAGCTCGGCCTTCGGCCTCGCCCATAGTTACTTACTGTCTTCTTTGAAATACGAATTTCACGCGAGCGGAGCCGCGGGCTCAGCTAGTGATGAAATAAAAAAGTGAAACTACACTTCAAGACATATTATTGTCACGAACAGTTAACATTGTAAGGTGACTAAATGTTGAGTTTGTTTGAATTTCCCGCCCAATTTATGATACGTGGCATTTTGCGTGAAAATGTTTAAACAAACAAGATGGCGGTTATTGCAATGCACAGCTGTTAGCTGTCAAAATCGGTCTCCTTATGAGTGAGAGAGTGGTTTCTAATTAAATGTAATGAGGGAGATAGGGATGGCACTGTAGGTCTAGAAATTTATCAGGGTTCTGTTGTGTGGTAACAGTTGTCTGTTACTGTTTATGTGATGTAACAGAGTGTGGAATGTCTGTAGGTAAGACAGATAGCCTAGGTTCTCGAAGTTTCATTCTGTTTTAGTTTAACTAGCAAATTCGAGAATTTTCGTGAATTTTATGACAAATTATATAAGGTTCATAATTGGCGCAGAGTTTAGTTTTCTTTTCAAACGATACAAGTGACAGTTGTAAAGTGCTGTGGTGTTACATTGAGTTTTTCTTAAAATGCGATATAAGTGAATTGAAGTGAAGCACCCATAAACAGTTGTAAACTGGTGTGGGTTTTTACTGAGTTCATTTGTGACTGATTAAAGTTTGTTTTGCTGCACTTTTATGAATAAATTCGTAAAACTTTTCGAGTGGTGTTTAATTTTCTATCCGACCGCAGTGCCCCTTAATATGTTATAAAATTTTTAAACATATATCAACTTGCACACTGCTGCAACGTCGCACCATGCGTGTTAACAGATAAGTTTTTGTTAAGTATTTCCACCTACAATATGGCTAATGTATGGTGTTAGCGGCATACGGTTGGGAAGAGTGTCGCTGACCTGTGTGTCGCGTGGGCTGGTGGGTGGGCGTGTGGTGCGTGTGCAGCTTGGGCGGCGGGAACGTGTGCCGAGTCTGCGTGAGCGCCGCGCTCGCCGCCGCGTGCTGCGCCCGCTTGATCGATGAGCCCTCAACACCCACACTCAAATAAATGAATATGAACTGTCATGGACAAACTATGTGAAAGGACTAAGTGCTATCTTATTAAAAATTTTCAAAATGGAGCAACAGTCAATGTGTATGTGACATTTAAACTATTTGTAAAGTTGCTAGTACATAAAATAAACAATAATAAAAAGTATGGCATTTCTTAAGAAATCTATAAAAGGCAGTTGTCCCCTAATAATTCAACCCGTATTTCTATGATTTAACATACGTGTGGAGAAACTTACCTCTGCAGTATATTCTTCGGTCTCACCAAGTCTTAGTGTGACTGTGAATACTTTTTTATGGGCTGGTCCTGTTTCAGATGTGAGGCGGTATTGGTGCTTAATCTGAAACATGTTTTACAGAAACCATTGACCGAAGTGTAAGCTTCACAAATTCATAAATTAATGTTTATCTCTTTTAACACTTTAACCGCAGCGCATTATAAGGCGCGCAAGGTAATATTCCCTAGGACGCGGGTGATTTTCAGGATTATTGGTTAGCTTATAGAAAAATAACTAATAAAGATATTGGTATAGATTTCTTTTTAAGTAATAGTTCAATCTTTGTATTTTAAGATAATAAATAAAGCAACTTTTTTTTTTTTTATGGATACTGACACGGTTGGCTACATCACCTACAACATCCGTGATGTCAGCCCATAACACCGGGTGAACTTGGTGCCACGTCAGCCTTCCCTTCGGTCGTGCCGGCTACACTGAACTGGACGGAAAACACAAACCATTTACATAGCCGTTTCGACCGACCTTTCATTCAGTGCGGTGGTACCAACCCGGGCGGGTTAAACCCTACCACCTAGTAATATAAGAAGGGAGTCATATCCCTTAGTCGCCTTTTACGACATACACGGGGAGAGATGCAGTGGGGCTATTCTTTTAAAGTACCGGCCCCACACGGTACAATATTACCTACCTATTCCTACAACTGTATTTATATTCTAATTTATTTACCACAAGCGATACAAAAATTTAAAAAACTCTTAAAACTCTTACGTAACACACTTACCCATTACAACATTTATAACTCGAAAACGGCTGGACCGATTTTTTTAATTATTTTTTTATTGGATTTACTGGATTACCAACTACATGAAAAAAACTTAAATTATAAAAAAAAAAAATTTATACTTTATACCGAGTGTAATCATTTAGGGAGTGGTATTTTTTAAAACAAGAGTAATTACAGAAAAAAAGAAAATGAAAAAAGGCTCGTGGCGCACTAAGTAAGCAGCGACGCTCGCTCTCGAGAGTCACCCCCCCCCCCCCCCTGCCCTGACCGCGCATTCCTTAAAGATGAATTGTATAAGACTCAGCTACAGTATCCACGAAATGCGGATCACGACTTTAGAACAAACAGTAAAAAGTTTGAATACGAGTCACATTCGTGATCCGCGAGTTAGAGAAAATATACCATCACGAGCGCAGCTCGTGATCCGCTGTTAAAGTGTTAATGTCTGGCTTCTTTGTTGACTTCTGGCATCTTTTGCAGAGTGAGATTCGTTAACCATAGTACTTTGGGCCTGATAAGTGTTAGATAGTGTTTTTCCTACAATCCACGTCAATGGCGACCGCCAGTTGACTTCTGACTGGATGACGTGTTGGGTGTCCTCCAGGTCGTTGCAGTGCCACGAGTCCTAATGTATCCAGAGCGTGGAACGAAACATCGACAAATGTTAGCCATTCTGATGTAATTCGTACCCGAAAACATTACTATAATGTGCAACAGCGGCAAAAGCCTAAACAAACCTATTGCAGTTTGCTCCCATCGGAGCAAATCCTGTGCTAATGCTTCCCTTTAGTCGTATGGTGAAACAACCTATAATACCTTATTGAACCTGGCCAGTTCATTGACCAGGCACATTGGTGTCTTCTCTTTACTGTTGGCCAGCGGGTGTGAGGAGGGGAGGCCGGCAGAGGCGGAGCCGGTCCCCTCCCCACCATCCCCCTCGCTCTCGTCGCCGCCCCCCGCCCCCGCCAAGTCGCACGTCGCCGCCTCCGATGATGCGCTCGCCACCGCCTCCGCACTCACTTCCACTGGTCATGACAATTCACATTATTATAAGGACACTGACATGGTTAGATACATACTAATATATATACCCGGAATTTATTTAATATAACATTAATATAAATGAAATAATGTTTAATATAAAATTTTATATATTATTATATATAATTGTATTTTACATATAAATATAAATATTTTAATATAATAATTTATATCATAAAATATTAATATAAATTAAATAATACCCTGAACAACTGTTCCTGTTTGAATTACATGCTATGTCAGGCGAGGGCCCAGCTTCCAAATTAGGGGGAGGGGGCGGGTGACTTATATGTAGTGGAGGTTCGGGGCACCCGGGCGTTATGGAGAAGGAGTACTTTTAATTGTTTTTTTTTTTCGAAGGCATTTCATGAGCCCTCGGCCCACGCCTGTGCTTCCCTTTAGTCGTGCCGGCTACAATGAACGGAATGGAAAACCTGGACTACCTATTTTCATCATTCATAATCATTTCAGACAGACCTTCATTCAGGGCGGATTATGGAATGAATCAACAATGTCAAATCAGTGTAAATATAGTGGCAGCCGAATATTTAGTAGGAAAAAGTTTGTTTTACTAATGTACAGTTCCCGGCAGCAAATAACGTGTGTCGAGCTTTAGAAAGTGACCTTCCGGTTGTAGAGGGTCGTCTCTGTCGCACAGTGTGAGTTCGTGCGACGGGGACGACGCTCTACAACCGAATGACCTCTTTCTAAAGCTCAACACACATTATTTGCTGCTGGGAACTGTAACTAACGTTTGAAGCTTCATTGGTGAACAGTGGTTTCTAACTTAGAACAATGAATGCGAAGAAGTATGATGAACTTGATAAATTACTAAATCAATCTATACAAATGAATGAAAAGCAAATTGATGGTATTTTTACTTATTTAACATTACATCAAACAATATTATTTAAAAGACAGAGAAAACAAGAAAATCTAACAATAGGCATTCTCTAATGCTGTACTGTACTGACCGATATCTGTCGTGGTCACGGACAATGGCAGAGAAGTGGGCCTGTTCACACCTGATGACATGATCCAAGATCTTTACCCGCATTCTCACAGGGCGACTTTAATCAGTCAACTTGAAAGACAATCGTACCGCTTTCTCTATCTCTATCGTATTGAGGACATGCTTTCAATAAAAGTTGTACACTTTGACATGCGCGTGCTTTGGCTTTGGCATGCGCCATCTTGGAACGACTATCCGGTTAGTTCGATTATCGGTTCAAGAGTGAGAATGGTAAAATCGAAAATGTATTGTTAGCGATTTTACACATTCAATTAAAAGTTGACTGACTGACTCGCCTTGTGAGAATGCGGCTTTATGAACATTGTTGTATTTACACTTTTATTCACATTCAATTAAAAGTTGACTGACTGACTCGCCTTGTGAGAATGCGGCTTTATGAACATTGTTGTATTTACACTTTTATTCTGTCTATAGTTACCAGTGGCGTGGCGTGAAAATTTGACTGAGGGAAGCCGGAGGTGTAGGTTAGATATAATAGTGTGCGTACTGACTGCGTGCATAGTATTAAAAGGGAAGCCGGCGGGAATCGGATTGTATGAACGCCACGCCACTGATAGTTACTCTTACTATTTAGACTAGGTACTGGCTATCTTCAATTTTATATGTGGTATAGCTGATGCTTAATTTAAACTCCAAATTTTTTGGCACTATTATTAAAGTATAATTTAATCATCTTGTTCTATGGGGCCTGTTCTCTGAATTGGGATAAGCAGTCCATGATAGATTAAATTTGAAAAGAATAATTTTTTTTGTGTATTTATGGATAAGTTTTTATAATTTTTCCAATAAATTGGCGATGTAAACACAACAGTTATGTACCCGGCGGTGGGGGCGGGGCGTGGTGCTGGTGGGTGGGCGGCGGGAGCGGCGGCTGCTGGTACGGGGGCGGGGGCTGCAGCGGCGCCTGTGCGCCGTAGCTCCCGCCCATGTGGTACGGACGGCGCATCGTCTTCATCTACGCACACAACCACGCAACTCACATTATTCACATCACTCACACAATAGCACCTCATACATTAATTGTTTGCATCACTTTTACCTTTTGCAAATAAAATAGTATTGTTGACCAATACATAATAACCTCTATTATCTAAATACCTCTGTCTGAATAAAATTTCCTATGAACAAATTGGCTTGGAATTTGACCACTGATGTCTTCAACAATCATACTTACACACATTGCAGGTGGAGAAAGATGCAAGCGGGAAGTCGGCAGGTGGCCTTTTGTGAGAGCTACAGTACCAGGTGCTTTTAGTTTCACATGAAAACTCATTAGCTAGTGTGCATCGGCAAGAACATTACACATTACCGACAACCTGCTCATTTCTCCTACCTCTACAGATCCATTTTGCACGTACGAGTTTCCTGCAAGTTTTCTAAGTTGTTGGAAGTGCGCATGATGAGGAGGAGAAGATAGAATGGGACAACGCACGGGTGGCATGTTGTGGTGTTGCGCCGGCGCGTGATGCGCCATCGGTCGGATGGAATGCGGCGGGCGCGAGGGTCCGTGGAGCGGCGGCGGGATCCCCATCGGCTGTCCCATGCCGCCCATCGATTGCCCCACACTCCCCATGTTACTCGGCTGCGTTAGTCCCATGGGATGCCTTCGGGACGACAAAACACATTTTACACTACTCGAATTCAGCACAGGTATATTAGCAAGCGAGCACACTGACGAGTTATGAGAGCGTCTGGCCGCTCTCTACTCTACACAGCTCCGCACCGCCACTAACTGTCTCCGCTATTCAACTCTTATGATAAATTGGTTTCGGTAAAGGGTGGAGACTTTACATTCATTATTGTTATCTTAAAGAATCATATAAAGACATGGTCATATGTTTTATTATTTCGCCAGCATTCACGACCCGTTTTAAGTGACAATACACACCACGGCGACCCTTTGTGCCTATCAACAAATTACACAACATTTGCATATGAATAGTCTGTTATAAGCTGAAGGTATTCGAGACGCACAGCTGATCCGGTTCGTAGATTATTCAATAAATCCGCATCTTGCACTTTTGATATAAAATGCCTATCTGAGAATTAACCAGAGGAAGGATTTTTTTTTTATTATATTATATTATTATTAATAGGCTAACAGTTAACAGGCTAGGATACTTTATAAAACCAAAAAAGTTCAATGGGTTGTTGGCGTCGCACCAAAACTGCATACGATTATGTACGAGTGTTCGTACTTTGTCTGACACAATGTATTGCGGTGGTAGTTGTCTGAAAGACAACAAAATGAGGGATTTCTAATCTTGTTTGTTCTAATGTGGAATGTATGTCAGAATGTATGTTGCGGCCGCAGCTATAAGTAATTAAAATAAAATTCATGTATGCTTTCATTAGTTGCACATAATTCATCATAAAATTTAAAAATGTGCAGGCAGTATGACGCGTCGTTGCCACCGTATATTCATCATTTTCAATAGTTTATTCGGTGATTTTTTTAAATTGAAGGGTTGAACTTGAAGGGTTATTCTAGTTATTTGAGGGGGTACTTATATTTTACATTATGAATTTTTATATACTCTTAAATGCATAAAATATGTTTTTAGAAATTAATATAACTCAAAGGAGCAGCAAAGAATTGATTGATGATTCATAAAGCAGAAGAGATTTGCGGACTGTTGCTAGGCTGTCTAGCCCGTTAATAGGACGCTTGAAGACACCCAGGTTAAAGGATTCAGGAAATACACTCGCTGGAAGACAGTTCCACACTCTAGCGGTGCGACAAAGAAACGATTTAGAGAACCGATGGGTTCTCAAAGGCCCAATATCAACAACAAAAGGGTGCTGAGTCTCTCTGCGACGAGTCATGCGGAGATACGACGTGTGGCAGGGATGCTAGTTCCACAGAGCAGCGTTCGTGATAGTATCTGTAAAACAGACTAAGCGAACCCACAAATCGTCTGTGGCACAGAGACTCCAGACCTCTGTAAGTTTCGGGTCACCAACAAGACGGATGGCTTGGCGCTGTATTCACAGCAGAGAGTTACCACATGATACTGCTGCAAATCTGCTGGCATGGCACCTAACTGAGCGTGATTTTGCGAGGAGAGGTGATTTTCGCTGTCGACTGCACCACTGGTCTCTCGGCAAAGCCACCCACCGCCGACGTCTGGTGTCCGTTGTACCAGACGTCAAACTGTAGTTTGTAGTTTGAGTAGTTTGTAGTTAGAATAGTAGACGTCTGGTAGGTACAACGGACACCAGACGTCGGCTCCAGGAACTCCAGCAGTTCCTGAAGAAGCCCGTGACGTAGCGGGCGAAACGTCGACTTATGTAAGTTTTTAGTACACCTACTGTTATTCCCCAATTATGGTTAGAAATCCTAAAGATTTTCATCAAACACAAGGTCAGTAACACTTCGCAGTGATTAATAGATTAAAATTAGTAGAGGACCCTTACTGCACTCATTTTGACAGCGAACAAGAAGAAGATTATCAACATATTGCTTTCATCAAAAATATGGTATTGCTAGTCAGTAAACTCCAAGCCATAAATAGTGAAGTGCCTACGAGACTTGAGGACCTTTTAACAAACCCAGAAAACTATAAGCCATTATATTATTTTATAAAAAAACACAGTCATTAAATAAAATGATAATAAACATAATACATTTAAGACTGGCTCCAAAGGACTTTGTATCCAGAGCCATTAAGAGTTTAATATAAAAAAATATAGAATTAAATTAATCTGATGGTCCGGCTGTCAATTTTATCCTACGTCATTTCCGGCAGATGGTAAACAGGTTTCTAACCTTACTTTATTGCAAATGCATTAGGTATATGAAAAGATTATTTCTTTTCCAAATCATCAGAGAGGCCATCAACCTGTCAATTACACGGACCAGGAAAGGGCAAACCAGTAGCGGCGTGCCTAATCTGAAACATGTTTTACACAAACCATTGACCGAAGTGTAAGCTTCACAAATTCATAAATTAATGTTTATCTCTTTTAACACTTTAACAGCAGCGCATTATAAGGCATTCCCTAGGACGCGGGTGATTTTCAGGATTATTGGTTAGCTTATAGAAAAATAACTAATAAAGATATTGGTATAGATTTCTTTTTAAGTAATAGTTCAATCTTTGTATTTTAAGATAATAAATAAAACAACTGTATTTATATTCTTATTTATTTACCACACGCGATACAAAAATTTAAAAAACTCTTAAAACTCTTACGTAACACACCTACCCACTACCTGGAGCCATTAAGCTGCCCAAAGATAGGACTAAACCTTCTTCAATTTTGGGAGCAGCAAAGGATTGGGAATTGTTGATGGACACACATGAGAAGCATTACCAAATGCCTTCGGAAATCTGTACCACAGCATTAAGACCGGATATACTCATATTCTCAAAAGCGACAAAGCATGTAGTACTTGTTGAACTTACAGTTCGATGGGAAAGTAACATACCGAAGGACCACAACATCAAGCTTAACAAGTACTGCAACTTAGTAGACCGGATTGTGAGAAACGGATTCAAGACTGATCTCTTCGCTGTGGATCGGTCCAAGTCGGAGCAAGAGGACTACCAGCGAAGTCGCTCTACAGTCTCTTCAAGAATCTAGGGCTCCCAAGATCGACGCTAAGCTCATATATGGAGAGAGCTTCGAAAACGTCACTGGAAGCATCCTACAAAATATGGATAGGTAGAGAGAGGGAGGTCGAGAGCGGGACTGGTGGTTTCCCCGCGTCCTAGTCAACGCAGACTAGCTGACGAGGGCTTGAAGCGAGCCGAAACGTGAAGCATGCGCGGGAAATTTAGAGTGGCCACTCGCCAGTCCCGACCTCGATTAACACTCTCCTCTACTGCCGATGGGCCCGGATATGTTCGGTGTAGACATCGCAAGCTCAGGTCCACACCCTCAAAAGAAAAGGGCAAACCAGTGGCGGCTTCCAGAAGGTCAACTTTGTGAAACCTGGAGCCAAAAAGCTGCCCAAAGATTGGACTAAACCTTCTTCAGTTCCATGGGAAGCAACATAACGACGGAACACAACATCAAACTTAACAAGTACTGCAACCAGTGGCGGCTGGCCCTTAAGTGCGTTCGTGCGCCGCACTACCACAAAACATAACGCCTTCACCCGAAAGAAAGAAATAAATTAAAATATTAAACATTCTCCATGAAACCGATCGAAGTAAAAATATCAAACTGAATTCGATCCTATTTCCTAGACAACAAGGCACGATTTTGCTGTACGTAATACGTACTACATACTACGTATAGCCGCCGAGCTCGCCGCGCCGAGTGCAGTACAAAACACCGCGAACGTTTACTATGAGAAAATGTCAAACGCCGCTGCCCCGCCGCGTGAAACAAAACACTATTCATACGATTATGTGTGGCCTTCTGCGTGTGACACACGACGGAAAAAGAAGGACAGTATATTGTGGATAGACGCGCGTGCGACACGTCGCGACCGAGCCAGCCGACGATGAGCCGAAGTAAGCCGAGATCGTAAACCCGACCGAAGGCACGCGCGGGCGGGGGGCGCGGGCGCGCGGGCGCGGCGGGGGCGATCCAAACTCTGGGTCGAAGTCACACACACACAAGCGCTAAGTACCTACACATACGCTGTAGCACGAACCGACAGGCGAGTCCATTTTTGGAATATGGGTGTTTCTTATATAACAGATCGAGTTTGCAATTGAATAATTTGAATTATTCGAATATCGATTTGATACATATTCGAATGGTAATTTATAAAATATTCGAATGTTACGACAAACATTAATGATACTGCATATTTCGCTATTTTCGCGTTGTTGGTCGCGCGATCATCCGAACGATCGCTCGCCGCGCCGCGCCGCGCCGCGCGCGCCGCGCCATCTCAGTTCGGGGCGAGACCCGTCGTCGTCGCGTCGACCGATGATGGCCGCTCCGCGCCGCCGCGCCGCCACCGCTTAGATGAAATATTGTACGTAATATATCTTTGCCGCGCCGGGATGTTTTGCAAATCAGTTTTTTAGCAGTTTGAACGACTTTTCGTCAGTTAACAGTACATTGTGAAGTTTTCTTCATTGCCCGGCGCGGCAAGGCTGGCCGACGGGCGCGGGCGCGCGCGCCGGCCACGCCTCGCGCGCGGAGGCGCCCCAGCGGCCGCGCGGCTCGGTGCTCGGTGGCCACTGCGCAGTGAAGTGTCGCTTTGGTTCTTCGAGCAATTAGGACTCTGGTTGTGTTTCTAGTGCGTTATAAAAATGAGTGGATTCAGTGTTGACTATATTAAAAACGAAATAAATAGAACAATATTAGACCTACCCAATCAAACTGTAGTGTGTGTGGTGTGTGTGTGTGACTGATTTCTTCATAATTTTCATAAATTCGCTGGCGTGTTCTTCAAAACACCATACCTAGATATTTCAATCTAAAAGTGAGTACATTTTTATTACTTACATTTTAATAATTTTATCACTTTTATCCTTACCTTATTTTGTCTTTCAACTATGTATCTGTTGAGTGAGAATACTTTTACATAATTTGGGCAATTAACTCAGACATGAAAATAAAATAAAAAATCACGTCTCGGTATCCATTAGATTCACGTTTGGGTTTAGTACTACGAGTAAGTTAGCGCACACTGTGCGCTAGGTACCTATGGGACTGGGTGTGCTGTGCGCACACCCAGTCCCATAGGTCACCAGCCGCCACTGACTGCAACTTAGTAGACCGGATTGTGAGAAACGGATTCAAGACTGATCTCTTTGCTGTGGAAGTCGGAGCAAGTGGTCTACCAGCAAAGTCGCTCTACAGTCTCTTCAAGAATCTAGGGCTGCCAAGATCGACGCTAAGCTCATACATGGAGAGAGCTTTGAAAACGTCACTGGAAGCATCCTACAGAATATGAATAGGTAGAGAGAGGGTGGTCGAAAGCGGGACTGGTATTTCCCCGCGTCCTAGTCAACGCAGACTAGCTGACGAGGGCTTGAAGCGAGCCGAAACGTGAAGCATGCGCGGGAAATTTAGAGTGGCCACTCGCTAGTCCCGGCCTCGATTAATACCCTCCTCTACTGCCGATGGGCCCGGATATGTTCGGTGAAGCCATCGCAAGCTTAGATCCACACCCTCCTTCCTTTTTTCCTGAAGTTCAGAAAATTCGTCTGTGATTCTAAATAATAATTAGTGAATCCTCACTTGTTTTCCATGTTTTGTGGATAATGTCATTGGCTATAAGTACAAATAGAGTTCATTGACCTGACTTCATTACGAGAGTTTATTGTGCGAGCACGCGTGCAGTGAAAGTACCATAAGAGCCAGGGGGTAAGCATTATTATAAGCTGTGGGAGCCAACAGTTAAGCTTGCTAGTTCACCTATAGCCTTTTGAGGCAGAGAAGCTGCCTCTGTGATAATTTGAGATGAGATTGAGATGGGGATCGTAAACATGTATGTTGCTTATATGTTCAAACGTTTGTGGGTATTCGATTTATGTATGAATGCTAAATATTTCGTACCTGGTGTCGTGATGCATCTGGTGTGGCGGCATGGGCTGGTGCGGGATCGGTTGGTGCATTTGATGGCGATGCAGTGGGCCCGGACCCGGTGGCGGTCCAACGTGTGGCGCCGTACCGCCACCACCCCCGCCGCCACCGTGCACGTTCCCATGGCTGTTATGGTGCATCATGTCTTGCGTTTTCACCTCCCTGACCCGCAGCGACGGCGACGAACGAGCGTCTTTCACATCAAACCGTAGAAAATAAGGCCGGCTCTAGCCAAAGCGAAACACTTGGGCGAACAAAATGGGTCACGCTGATCGAGCCACTCGTTCGTCGCACTGATCGGTTATCCCACGGCACCTCAACTCCGACGGACTTTCCTTCCTTCCCACACCAGAGTTTGTTTGGTTGGCGAACAGTAAAGAAATGTTTCGTTTCACGCGGCCATGTTTCGTTCGCTGTAGCAAATAATGTTGCCATGTCATGTCTTCTTTTCTTTATACGTTTTTAGTCAATTATGCCAGTGATATGATATAATAACGTGATACTATGTACTCAATAAGGACATGGCACACGACCTATTTTTAAACCGTTTTAAAAATAAGCAGAAAGTGTAAAAAAATAAATATAAAAGTTCAATATAACGGCCACAGCCCGCGCAAAAGCCAGCAAAAAATATAAATCACGTCACGGCTATCATCGGAAAAAGGGGGTTTATGGTCCACATGTGGGTACCCCTCGCTGACATAAACGTTAGCGTTGCAACGAGTCGAGTGATAATACTCGTGTGACTCGAGTCAAGCCTAAAACTCGTCAACTCGAGTAGGATTCGGAGCGAAACCGAGTCGGACTCGTATTCGTACGGACAAGCAGTCAGTCAGTCAGTCTGCCCACTCGCTTCGCTCGACTCGAGTGCACGCACGCACTCGGACGACTGAATACGAATGCGAGTTGACGAACGAATACAAAATACTCGACTCGCGGACCTTGAGAGACTGACTGACGGCGGCGCCACGCCGGCCGATCGACTCGACCGATCGATCGAGTAGACCGACTCGAGTCGCAGTCTCTCAAGGCCGCGAGTCGCCGAGTATTTTGTATTCGTTCGTCAACTCGCATTCGCATCGCATTCAGTCATCTGAATGCACTCGAGTCGAGCGAGTGGGTGACGCGGTCTGCTGCTGCGAGTCAGTTGAATTCATTTGATTGAACTGGTGACGCGCTGTACGAGATTAGTGACTTCTTAAGTCTCAAAATTATTTAAGGAGCTATTATTTAAGAATTAAATAATGGTTCCGAGATTATTAAATAGAAAATCTATACCGAGTGTTTTTGTATTCGAGTCGCAACTCGAGTTATAGTTGTTTTCAACTCGAGTCGCTCGAGTCGTCCATGTATTCGACTCGTAACAAGACTAATAAACGTTTCACGTTAAAACCAACGGCCGTGTGTTCCGATTAGTGTTGTAAGGAATGCCTATTTTTCCACATTCGCGAATACGAATGCGAATACGAATATTCCAAAATGATATTCGCGAATGCGAATACGAATGTGGAAAAAAATTATATGAAAAACACTTAAATTTTCTATTATAAATGTAGATCTAGGTAGATCTATTGATATCATTGAGTCCTAAAATTATATGAATACGGACTTTTCTACCTGCATTTTGAAAAAAAAAATGTACGAAATTAATTATTAGGAATAACAGGTTAGCAGCTTTTTCGGGATTTCACTGGTTTCGAATCGAAACCTCTTAACTTTTTCATTACTTACTTTCTTGTACATCACTCTTTTATTAGCAAAACACGCGAAGTAAAATATTCGACAAATATTCGGTATCTTACAACCGAATACGAATACGGATACGAACCGAATATTCGGAATTTCGAATGCGAATAAGTACGGATATTCATTAGGTACAACCCTAGTTCCGCGACACAGCCCCACCCGCCCAATTTTTTCCTTTTCGGGAGGACCGCCTCTCTTTTTGGGATAGGCAAAGGTTATTCACCAATCCATACAGCTTTGCCATTTTTTTTTAATTTTGAAATTTTCCAATAAAGCTACCGTACGACAGATTCGTGGCCAACAGATGGACACTACCTTAAATGTCAGTCAAAGCGTCAAGCAAGCAAACGTCAAATAAATGTCAACCAACATAATCTTCGATTGCAGTACCTACATTTTAGAGATTTCGTTTCTTTTCTGAATGAAATTTCTGAAAATAATTTTGTCCAGTTCATGAAAATAATTTATTCGTTCAATTAAAGTAAGTAAGAAACTTCCAGTAACACGTGGGTGGCATACCACTGACGGTGATGAGGAACGCGCCGCTTAGGGAAATGTTGAGTGAGATATATTAGGGGTAATGAGTAAGAGATATGATTAGTGTTTAAAATTACCTTGATGTGCCCCATTAACAACACACAAATTGTGAAAATTAATTCATCACACGCAACTCCACTTTCAGAAGCATGGACTCGCTTCCCGCATCTCCAGAAGTCACCTACAACTGGGTCGACATCACTACTGAATTCTTCACTAACATACAGGGTATGTAAAATTTAGCATGGGTCTTTTCACACTATCTTCTTGTAAAGAAATTGAAATTACCAATTTTGTATACCCAGGCAGCATTGTACCTCCCTGTTGTCCCTGCCGCAGTCCCGGCTTTCTTGTACCTACATATTATCGGGTGCAAATTCAAATGCTGACATACAAGAAATAGCTAAATTTAATCCGTCCAACTTTAATTCTTTGACGAAGCATTTCTTAACCTCTTGCATTCTGATTATCCCGCGCCATCTTTTTACATCCGCTTGTTTTTGTTGGGCCCACGCGGGACGTGATGGGTTTGTGTTGAAAATACGACTAATAGCTACTTCAATGAATTATTCTTGTAAAATGAACTAGAATCGCCAATTTATGGTTAAAAATCCTAGCGATTTTCACAAAACACACTGCAGCAACACTTCGCCGTCACACATAATCAAATTAATCTAACGGCTGTCAATTTATTATACACATCATTTTCGGCAGATGGTAAAAATGGTTTTTAGCCTTACTTTATTTCAAATGCATTACTGGAAGAGTTTGTTTCTTCACCTACAAATCGATATATTATTTGTATGGGAGAATTGTCAATTTTAGGTTAGACAAATTCGGAAAAAATATTCAAAAATTCTTTTTTTCCTGGAGCTGATAAAAATATGTCCTTCTAAATAAGTGAATCCTCACTTATTTTGCATGGTTTTGTGGGTAAAGTCGGCAAGACAGATGGCACAACAAAGAGGAAACAAAAAAACTTGCAATAGAACACATCCAGTGAACACATCCACATTCGGTGAAGCCATTGAGTGCTGAGTCCTTCACCTGCTGTATATACCTATACATATTAGGTATATAAAGCTAATTTGTAATATTGTTTTTATGTGTATTTTTTTGCGTACATTTCAGATCTGGAGTTAGGCGAGCTACTTCATGATGGACATTTGTTTGGATTGTTCGAAGCCATGTCGGCAATCGAAATGATGGACCCTAAGATGGACGCGGGGATGCTGTGCAATCGCGGCAACCCTAAACCGCTCAACTTCCAACAGGCTGTTGATGTATGTAGTAAGACCATTTCTAAATATTTTGTATGGTATCTGACATGTTTGACTACATACATCACCTGCTACACCCGTGATGTCAGTACATTGCACCGTGTTCCGTGTGTCATATATACATTATCCTTATACTGTCGTGTTTCCCTTTGGCCATGTTGGCTAAACTGAATAGATGGAATACCTACATGATCGTCCCGATTGATATCCTGTCCCGATTGGAACGATTGATATCCTATCCCGATATGATATCCCGATTGGAACACCACCCGAACCAGCTTGCTGTCCAACTGACCATGCCGGACTATGTCAGACGTCTAAAAAGGCGCGACATAATGGAACTAGGGAATTAAAAATATCCCTAGCATCATTCAAGAGGAAAGATGCTCACGGCATCATCAGCTCCGAGCGACAAACCAACACTCCGCCCATCTGCTCATAGTTGATGACTGATCGCAGATTAAACCTGGGAAAAAAAAAAAAAAAAAAAAAACCTACATGATCGTACAGGACACGTTAGCACAGATTACTTAATAGTTACTTCGTAACAGATAAATCGCTCCATAGTTCCATACCTTTGGCTTTAATAGCCTACTGTTTTACGTCGCCAATCGCTGTGTGCGAAAATGTACCTAAACGATGGAGTGTAAAGTGATTATTGTTTTGCAGCTGCACGCAGTTACGTGGGGAAAATGTAGGGGTGCTTCGCGCGGCTGACAAATTTTCACTGAATTAGATCGCCGGCGGTCCACCGGGCGGTAGGTAAAGCCTGACCAGGAATATATGAGAGCTGTCAAAATGGAGCCACTTTTTAGATTTATATAGCAACATTCAGTATATTACGCACATATTAAATTGGCCGATGTTTTTATTCAAAATGTACTTTTGCACTGAAATACACAAAAAGACATACAAAATGTATTTAATGCATCTTTTATATATATTTTGATGTCAATGTAAAAAGAACTAGCCTTGACATTTACATGTTCACAACATTTTTTCCATGTATCTGCAGATATGTCCTGAAGCAAAGTGTACAAATTATTAATCGACATTGCTGAAACACTAAACTTTTTAATAAAAATTCTAGTTCAGAAAAGCTAAGCTATTTTTATTCGAACGTTTCGTATTTCTGTAAAGTCAAAAAGTGTTTTTTGTTCAGAACGAATAATATTTATGTCCCTCTTTTGTTTGCTATTCGGTAAATAGATGCTTGAGATACACCTATATAGATACACCTAGATAGAACAAAAAATAATTACCTAATTGTACATTACGGCGGCCAATTCATGACAATCTCACTACAATGACATAACGTTTCACCTAAATGTCAGTTCAGAAGCAATTTTGACATTGACAACAGATTATCAAGCATCAAACATAATTGTGGCCTGTGTAAGAAATTAGTTCCAACGAAATTCCGCAATATAGCGGCCCCTCATATATTCCTGGTCAGGCTTTAGTTAGCGCGCGCAAGTACATAGAGTGCGTGAGGCCTGACGTTAGACTTACGTACACGTTAGCGTACCAATCGGTTCTGCAGATCTTTCCTCCACAGAACTGGTAAACTCTGAAATGCTCTCACTGCCCACATCTAAGTACAGTCTCGGGTCCTTCAAAAGAGGAGTGAACTGTCAGGACGGCATGACATTCGCAACCCCCGCATTCAACCGAATGTCCATGGGCATCGTTAGACGCCTTATGGATGGCTAGGCGCCACATGTCGCGCTTTCTTAGTTAAAATAATAATAATGATAATTATTATTTTATTAATTTTATAAATGTTTTAGGCTGGCAAATTAAAGATCGACAACTTAGAACCTTCAGAACTAATAGGCATAATGGATGCTACGATGGCGTGCATAGTGTCGTGGCTGGAGGGTCATTCTCTAGCGCAGACGGTGTTCACCAATCTGTACCTGCACCAACCGCACTCCATCATCAACAAACCACTGAAGGCGTACAGCATCGCCATCTATAAACTCCTCGACTGTATACGAGAATGCATCAATAAGTATGATATTTCAACATTAATCAATAACATTATACACCGGTGTAATAGCTTTGTTGTGAAGCTGCCTTATTCTATGAAGCAATTTATTTCAGTAAACTTTGTATTTACACACACACACACACACTTTTGTGTTAGTACATTGTTAGCATACAGGTTTGCTCATGGTGTTTTCCTTCACTGCAGTGCCTTATGTATTATGCACACACTTTCTTCTGAAATCCAAAATGGTGTCTATTATTATAATATTGAGTACCTGGGCGACCGAGCTTCGCTCGGCGTCTACATCTATCTAGATAAACTTGAAAAAAATTACATTATTTAAATACAAAATTTCATTCAAATCGTTAGAGCCGTTTCCGAGAAACCAATTATATATATATGTAGGTATATATATATATATATACAAGTTTAGCTCACTTAAAGTAATAGGATATGTTTACCAGGGCTCAAGTGTTTGAAGAGGAGGACTTTCAACCGATGGGCTACGGTTACCGGTTGGGTTCGAATCCGCAGGCAGGCGGCTCGTACGACGCCAATCTTGATGTATCGGAGCAGAAATGTATCGCCTCTCTGAGAGAGCAGGAAGAGGAGATCAACAAAAAAACTAAGAGTGATGACCCCCAGGTGAGCTCACCGCACGCTACACGCTACGCTTCCAGGTTCTGGCAAAGCTAAATTTATATGGGGTAGTTCAACATTTTCAGTTCAACAAAGGGCGACAGGCTAGCCACTTCTCACCTTGGCGCAGTCCTTCCACCTAGTCATGCAGCAGGTGGGTTCTTCGTGCCTTACTTGCTGCTTGATAGTTGTCTTGTCCGTATACTGTGCTAAACGTGGTGGTCGGTGTTGTGCTGTAATTTACCAGAGTCCTTATAGCACAACACCGATTACTCTGCTTACCCTGATTGTCGGGATACAGCGTGTGTTATGTATGTATGTATATGTATGTTCAACATTTTTTTTTATCTAACCTTACATACATATAGTTGACGCGGTTTTTCATATAAATTACTAAACCAGTAAAAGATTTTCTCATGTTTACATTAAAGACATTTACAAAGATTTTTGTACCACAGTGCCGTGAAACAAAGAAATTAATACAGTTGACATTTAATATTTAAAATAAAGCAAAAAATAAGAAGAATTAATAAATAATGTATAATAAATAAATTGAATAAATAAAGATAATGAAATATAACTAAAATGATTTTAGACTCAAATGTGATAAACATTTTTTTTAGTAGGTATATAGGTTTTCCTCTTAGCAAAATATTTTTTATAAATATTTTTGAATGTGTTCTTAGTATATTGTATCGATGTCGTTGAAATGTTCGTTATATGTGCTAGCTAACCTAGTAATAGTTGAGTTCTTTGCATAATTGGTGTGGTGTAGTGGAATAATGTGAAATAGGTTGGTGTGGCGTGTCGGATGAGCAGGAACACTGTAGCCAATCTCTCCAACAAGTTGCGGACAGTTAATCCGACTGTTTACCAGGTCGTACAGGAAAGCCATATTTTTTTTTTATGGAAGGTGACACGGTTGGCTACATCACCTACACATCCGTGATGTCAGCCCATAACACCGGGTGAACTTGGTCCCACGTCAGTGCTTCCCTTCGGTCGTGCCGGCTACACTGAACTGGACGGAAAACTATTTACATAGCCGTTTCGACCGACCTTTCATTCAGTGCGGTGGTATCAACCCGGGCGGGTTAAACCCTACCACCTAGTAATATAAGAAGGGAGCCATATCCCTTAGTCGCCTTTTACGACATACACGTGTAGAGGTGCAGTGGGGGTTTTAAAGTACCGCCCCCACATGGTACGGTATCGAGCCGTCTTTCTTCTAGTGTCATGTCATGAGTCATGACATTGTGATATTTACAGCTTTCTAAATAAGAGTCGGGTCGCACATTCGATTTGTAGTTAATATACCTGACGAATTTTCTTTGTAGGCGTTCAATTCTTATTATGTTTACATTATAATTTGGAGACCATATACAAGAACAGTATTCTAGAACACTTCGAACATAAGCATATAGTACATCGATTTAATACATTCAATGTTTTTGAAATTTGGTAGTATACAGGGCACATATGTTCGGCACATCGACCGACAAATTTTTTTTGTAGGTAAGTGGGGTTATTTGCAAGGTTTTGACCCATGATACCTTTTGAAAGATGTCACGTGGTATCGAGATACGATTTTTTTTCTTTATTTGTTAAAATTACCAAAATCCCTGCTATAAACCCTTGTAACTTTTTTGTTTATGATTGTGTCAGCACGAAATAAAATTTATTGAATTTTACGATGTACGCTTGTTCTAGAAAAAATATTATTTGATGAAGTTAATACCATGAAAAGGTTATATGACCTCCCAAAGTCCCGAGAACGAGTAAAAATGTGACAGAATCTTAATTTCTTAATTTATTTATAAAAAAACTAACAGCAATTGAGTGCTTCATTTTCTTTTAAAAAGTTTGCTAGTTTACGCCCTTTCCAACGGTATACCACATGTCATACAAATAATTCAATATGTGGTCAAAAATAGGCACATAGCACAGCATAGCATAGGCACAGAGACATAACAGAACGACAACACAGGCACTAATCGGTAGTCGCTTCCCGTATTGAGAGCGTTTTCGGGAGCATTTTCAAATTTAGAACATGTACAGGTCGCGCGGGCACTCTTGCAAATTATCCCTAATTTTGTCGTTCTGTTCTGTCTCTTTGCCTAATTTTGGCCACATAGTGAATTATTTGTATGACATGTGGTATACCGTTGGAAAGGGCATAAACTAGCGAACTTTTTAAAAGAAAATTAAGCTATCAATTGTTGTCAGTTTTTTTTTAATGAATTAAGAAATTAGGATTCTGTCATATTTTTACTCGTTTTCGGGACTTGGGAGGTCATAAAACCGTTTCATGGTATTAATTTCATAAAATAATATTTTTTCTAGAACAAGGATACATCGTAAAATTCTATAAATTTTATTTCGTGCTGATAAAATCATAAACAAAAAAAGTTACAAGGGTTTAAAGCTGGGATTTTGGTAATTTTCAAAAATAAAGAAAAAAAATCGTATCTCGATACCACGTGACATCTGACAAAAGGTATCATGGGTCAAAACGTTGGAAATGACCCCACTTACCTACATAAAAAATTTGTCGGTCGATGTGCCGAACATCCTGTATAGTAAGTAAGGACTTGCACGCACACAGGGCATGCTGTGGACAGCGTTGGGGGCACGGATCAGGTTCACGCGCATGTTCTACCAGGCGTTGCTCCTCATCACCAAGCGGGAGCAGCAGTCGGGCTCCGATTGTGTGGCGCTCCTCAATGCCTGCTCCGATATGATGAAAATTATACTGAAAACAGTAGGAAAGGGCACGCAGCCCGATGAGAATTGTAAGTATCACTTGAAAATGTTCCTGACAGAACTAGCCGGCTGCACCAAACCGGTAAGGAATGCAACGAAATTTCTTTTAGATTTTATGGAAGATTTGTAATGTTGGGGCCTGCTCTAATGTTGAAGCAGATAAATATGTACGGAGACGGTCTACTATGTATGTGGAAATGGAGTCGTTCTTTTGGTATCGTGAAAACCTAGCAAATAAAAGTCCCACAAGTGAACACTTTAATATAGAAGAAGTAAAGGAGAAATTGTTTTGTAGTCGGCAGATACAGTTTAATACAAGCAGCTTCTGATACTGTTCTGCAAAAACTATGAACTTTAGTTTTTTTTTATTAAGGCGTTTGTTCCCATCCCAGTCATATAACAAAAAATTCCCTCAGGCGGTATTTTTGTATTGTTTATTTTATTTAGAAATACTAATAAACATAAATAAATGTATAACCAATATTTCGCAGCGGACGCACCAAACCCTATGGGCTTCGAGCCGATGATCAACCAGCGGCTACTGCCACCTACATTCCCGCGCTACACCCGAATCAAGCCACGAGTGGAGGCCTTGCAGTATTGGGATGAGCTCGTGTCGCGGCTCCGACACGCCTGGAAGATCACCTCATGCACCTCCTTTCATACTGCCCTGGTACGTTTATTAGTTTACCACACTCATTATTACTTTTTATATATACCCGTTATCTCCGTCATGTACCGTATCATATCCCTAAGCTTATAACTATAACTGACGAAAATATGAAGTCTCATTAATACGAAGCCTAGAAAACATAATATGACTACTCTTCAACAGTATCCTAAAACCAATATGGAGCTTTGGGATACAACTGTTGGCCAATAAATCCAAGATCTTCAGAATGATAACCAGTGCCCCCTAGTATACCACAAACGCCAAGCTTCACAAAGACCTAAATATGCCCACTATAGGAGAGGTTATCAAAACAATTTGGAGAAATACAAAAAGTTAATGGATAATGGACAAGCATCCGAATGAACTGACTATAGGACTGATGTCAACAGAAAGGACATTCATCAGACTGAAGAGGAGAGCGACGCAAGACCTTATAACAACATAGATGGTTGTGTATAATAAAAATATGTTTGCTAATGAGCAATCTCCATGCAAGACATGACTCCATCCATAAACACCTACTTATAAAACGTCAGCAAGACAGATGGCAGTACAGAAGAAAAACAAAAAAAAATTATAAATATACCCATTATCTCAGCTACATTGGACATACCTCTTGCAACATACCCCTGAGGAACAAGTCTTACGAAAGCCGCTTGGACGCACTTGGTATTACTACACTAGAGCAAAGAAGACAAAGAGGGGACCTCATCGAAACATTCAAAATTTTCAATGGTCATTACGATGTAGCCAACCTTAACTCAATGTACACAATGAACACCAACGAGGGACTCCGTGGTCATTCTTTAAAATTAAACCGAAACACTTCCAACTCCAACCCAAGAAAGTACTTTCTAACTAACCGAGTAGTGGACTCTTGGAACAAGCTACCACAAGAAGTGATAAGTGCTATCTCAGTGAATGGTTTTAAAAATCTACTTGACAAACATTTGCCCAATATTAACAAAAATAAAAACAAACACTAATAATATAATAAAAAAAAATTAATAATAAAAAAGTAAAAAAAAAAAAAACAATAAAAAATATAAATAAGATCTATTATAAAACAGTGCACTCAACACGTGAAGTACACGTGTCTAGTACCACCACCTATCGCTCGTAGCTTGCCTCGCGTCGTCTCGGAGAGCTCTGTAGCCACGGCCTGCACCCGCCGGTGTGCTTGGAGGCTTGCCTCCCGCCGCCGGCGGAATTACCATTTTTATTTGTTTGTATTAATTTTGTGTATTTTTATTACTTTTTATAGTTATAATATATGTAAAATTAATGTAAATGTACTTAAAAATGTGAAATAAAGAAAATAATAATAAGAGGGCAGGGGGCAATTTGATGGGTTGGCTGAGCTATAAATTTAAACACATCTCCAACAAATAGTTTACAAAACTGTGTGTTCTTTCAAACTATGTTTTGACAATTTGTGACCTTTGTATTTGAAATTAGTCTAGCTCTCAGGTATTTACATTTATTTTCATCAGGATTTTTTCATGGAGTTCAGTCGACAGCGAGCGTGCATTCTGTCTCGCTCTGCCCTGCAGCTGCTGTATCTCACTCCCTCGCCAGCTCTCACCGCCAGCACGCAGGTGAGAACACCATTTATTCGTATTTACATTTTGATTTACAGGATATTACATGATATTTATAGGATTTACAGGATATTTATAGAATCTAGGGCTCCCAAGATCGACGCTAAGCTCATATATGGAGAGAGCTTCGAAAACGTCACTGGAAGCATCCTACAGAATATGGATAGGTAGAGAGAGGGAGGTCGAGAGAGGGACTGGTGGTTTCCTCGCGTCCTAGTCAACGCAGACTAGCTGACGAGGGCTTGAAGCGAGCCGAAACGTGAAGCATGCGCGGGAAATTTAGAGTGGCCACTCGCTAGTCCCGGCCTCGATTAATACCCTCCTCTACTGCCGATGGGCCCGGATATGTTCGGTGAAGCCATCACACCTTCCCTTTTAAAACATTAACATTAGTTCAAAGATGTTTGCAATGTCCTACGGTGGTCTTGAAACACAGTTGATGCACCAATAATATTTTCAAAATGAATATTCAGCTAAGAGTGTGCTTCTAATTGAATGTGTAATGAACCAATGATTTAGAAAAATTTTATGCATTAATAAAACATGTGGTAAAACGAAAGTGCTTTTGTGTATGTATACCACAGCCAGCCCAGATTGGGAAATAAAACTACGATGAATTTATAAAGAGTGCTTACAAACAGGGTCCAGTAAATAGCCCATCCGGAGTAGCGCGTGCCCAGAGCGGCTTCTTGGAGATCCTGAGGGAGTCGGCTAGAAGTTTTGTCTGCCCACCGGCTCTGACCCCCAAGTCGCCCATACTGAATAATCCGCAGGTGAGAATGTTCATATTATCTGTTGGTTCTTGTTTGCTCAATAGATTTGGGAATTTATTCTATTAGGTACTTTGAAATTTGCACTGTGAAATTTCTTTACAACGTCAGCTTACAATGTGATTGAGTGGACAAGTTTTCTGAACAACATTATTTCCTGTGGAATATTCTTATTTCCACATAATGCACTCTCTCCTCTTCTTATTCTTTGAATTTTGACTAGCTTTTGTCCGCAGCTTAGACACAGTTTTATAGCAAATCCGATTTAAACGCAAATATAATAAACAGTGGCTTATCTTATATTCTCCTTCTCTTTCCCTCCCTTCCTCAATCCCTCCCCCTCCCTCCCTCCTTTCCCATCCCTCCCCCTCCTTCCCTCCCTCGCCTCTTCTCCTCCTACCCCTCCCCTCTTTCCTTCTCTCCCCTCCATCCGGCGCTACCATTCGACACTAAATTCCGTTCATCCTATACTTTCTTTGATACTGCTGCTATTTATCGTCATGGTATCGCCTATAGTGAGCCTCAAGAACTACTCTTTACATTGGTGCAAACCGCATCAAAAACTGTTAAGTGGTTCCGGAGTTTATCTCAAACATACACACATATATTCCCTTTTATAAGAAGTAGAGATAACCAAACAAACAAATCTCATTTTTATAAGCTCTTAAAACTGAAGTCGGAATTATGAAGCAGAGGTGGCGCCATCTGACAACTAACAATAATTATAATAAATAATGTAATATAATGTCGTCTCGGAGAGCTCCGTAGCCACGGCCTGCACCCGCTGGCGCGCTTGGAGGCTTGTCTCCCGCCGCCGGCGGTATTACCGTTTTTAATTTTTGTAATAATTTTGTGTATTTTTATTACTTTTGTATAATATATGTAAAATTAATTTAAATTTTTAAAATGTGAAATAAAGGAAATGTAATATGTAAATGTAAATGTAATATGTAAATGTAATATGTAAAGGCGCGTGAGTACGTGGAGGGTTTCCTGTCTCGCTGCGTGCGTCCGTTCGCGGTGCTGCTGCAGGTGTGCGGGCACAACCGCGCGCGGCAGCGGGACAAGCTGGCCTTGCTGCTCGACGAATTCGCTTCCTTGCAGGAGGAGGTATCCTTCACTCGCTATATTACTTATTCAATGTCTGCAGACTTCACTTAATTAATCTAGTCTCTCTAGTCCAGTATAGCCAACAATCCAGGGAAGTCTTCGGTATGGCATCTACCTTCTCGGAGGTGATATTGGCTAGTCAGAGCATGTGCTTTGGCCCCTCTGACTCAGCCACCCATACCGGATTACATAAAAAAAAACACTTTGTTAGTTTCGTCGGCCTCCTGTAGCTCGCTGGTACGATGGGTCGGTGGACGCTATTCGTGATCTTAAGCACACCCGAACACTATCAGAACTTGGATGGGTGACTGGTTGAACCATTGAGGCTGACCGTGGTTTGAATTCCACGTAAAACTATAGGTATCCCATCTATTCAGAGCTTTTTGTCTTCAAATATGGACCCCTTTCGAACCCTGAAGTGACGAAACCCTATTCTGAAACATCCTGTAGACGGGTGAGTAATATGGTGTTGAGAGCTCTGTTGTGCTGTTCGTGTGGAGTTGATCTCTGACTGAGGTGGTGTGTCCGCGCGGCGGGTGGCAGGCGGAGAACGTGGACGCGGTGGTGAGCGGCGCGTCGGACGCGTGCTTCGGCACGTGGCTGCTGTACCACGTGCTCCGCATCATGATCGCGTACCTCCTCTCCGGCCTCGAGCTCGAGCTCTACAGCCTGCACGAGTACCACTACATCTTCTGGTCACCATTGTTTTATATATCTTCATTTTTTTATATTTTGTATTATTTGTAAATGATTTTGTATTATTTTATTTTAGACGGGCAGCCTGGGCTAATGTATCTAAATCAAGTTCTTAGTTCATTGGTGTAGTTATAATAATTTGTTTTTTCACTTATTCAGTTTTGGTTCACTTATTAGGTTTCCGTATCCCGTACGGAAGCCTATTACTAAGCCTCCGCTGTCTGTCTGTCTGTCTGTCCGAGGGCTGTATCTCTTGAACCGTAATAGGTAGCCCGTTGAAATTTTCACAGCATATGTGTTACTATGGCGGATATAACAACAAATAATAAAAAAAGGAAATGTTAAAAATTAAGGGGGGCTCCCATACAACAAACGTAAGAAAAATCGATTAGTCACGCTACTGAATAATAGATGGCGCCACAGGCTTTTATACATTGCATTGTTGAAAGACAAAAGATAGCCGCTCGACCTCTTGTTTGACGTGCTTTGGCCCAACGATTTCCAACGACCTCATTGACGTGCTGTCATTTTCCCACCGTCAATTGCCATCGACCTCATTGAGGCTTCTCTCTGATCGTCCTACATATCTTCGAAATTAAAATTCGAAGACCATGCCACCTGAGCGGATAGGCGGATATTATTGACAGCGGATAGATACGGAAACCTCCGTGCGCGAGTAAAACTCGCACTTGACAGATTTTTTTATCTAGTTCAGATGGGTGTCCAAACGGTTTTTAAATTTGTTTTACGTTGTTTGCACTGATATGTCCTCCGGAAGTTTGTTCCAATCTTCGACAACTCTGTTGGTCGAAGATAATAGAAGCACTTCATAGTGCTTGCGAGTGTTGGTCTTGTGCTCGGTTTTGTTTAGTTTCAGAGAGTGGCCACGGAGGTGAGTATTTTTATTAAGGGTGAACATTTCCTTCATTGCTTATTTGCCATTTGTTTGCTTCCTAGATAGGCGGAATAGTCCGTGCGGTTCCGTCAGTCTTCCCCCTGAGAACCAAAATTATAGAATACCCTGTTCACAGTAACAAAGACAACAGGTAAGGGCTACTTTTTTTCTTCTTGGTTGTGTTAGATGGGCCGTATCCTCCGACCGACTATCACCTCCGTGAAGGAGACATACACCGGAGACTTGCCTCTGGATTGCTGTCTATACTGGGCGAGAGAAGAACAGCCGAGGCAGCTATGTGGCTTTCTTTCGTCTAGTACTGTAGTACCAACCTAGTCAACTACATTTTGATAACCTAGTAAAGGGAAAGGGAAGGGTTCCTGTTGCACAAGTTACTTTTTCCATTGTTTGTGTTTTTTAATGTGTGCGAATGGAGTCCTACTAAGCATATTTAACCATTTCGCCGTCATTAATGGCATTCCTGGAGCTACGAACAATTTTTTCTGACAAATCTATCAACAATTGCTGCAATCATAACCTATATAAACTATATAAACCTACCTTCTAAATACTGAAACTCTTCACAAACACTCACATACATCTTTGCATAAACGGACCTTCGAAAACCATTTGAAGATTCATTTGCAGTCTACCTAAAGCTATAATTTGAATATCTCAGTCAACAAAACAGTGAAATGATGTGTCGTGTAATGTGGCGGCAGGTATCTGTACGAGTTCCTGTACGGGTGGCTGGTGTCGGCGCTGGGCCGCGCGGAGGTGCTGGCCACGGAGAACGGCGCGCGGCGCGCGGGCGCGGAGGGGGGCGCGGCGCGGCGCGCGGGCGGCCCCGGCGCGCGGCGCCACAAGAAGCGCACGCGGCCGTATGCGCGGGAGGCTCTCATGTGTCAGGTGCTGCAGAATATGTGCGGCGGATACTATAAGGTGCACTATACTATATCTACTTTTATTGCACACAATATTCAACTAAAACAATACATGAAAAGAAATAAAAGAGTCCACAAAGGTGGGCTTAATGTTTTGAGTGATTTATTCCAGTCAGTCTACACTACACTGCAACCAATATTTTTGCTGGATATTATTTCTTTCTCTTTTCTTTTAAAGCTTGTACAATTTAGGCTACAATCTAAATCACTGTGTGAACTGTACGGCCCCTTCTCTCCTTGTAAAAGGTCTGATGCTTGTACTAGGGTAGGGATAACTGTTGAAATGCTGATGATGCTTGTTGAAATGATGTCACTTTAACCCATAACCTCCTATGTGTGGTCATGGTGACCACACACAACACATTTTACCTTTGAACCTTTCAATTACTACTCGTTGCACAGTTGCATGCATCCATGTGCCCCTCCACACCTCCGCGATGCACAGGGCAAATAGATACATACATGGATGCATATATTTATAATGTAAAAATTAAATAATGAAAACTTTGATTATATCATGTTTCCGTCCAGTTCACTGTAGCCGGCACGACCAAAGGAAAGCACTGGTATAGCGCCTAGTTCACCAAGGTGTTATGGGCTGACATCACGGATTCTGTAGGTGACGAAGCCAACCAAGTCAGAAAAAAAAATCTACACCTTGCTATAGTCTGTTTTTTTGGAAGACGGAGGAAAGTGACGTTTGGAGTGTTGCCATTTTCTAGCAAATTTTAAATAGGCATGTAGTTGCTATCGATACTTTTATCGATTGATTAACTAATGAAATGCTGTAAACTCTAATATTTACCTAATTGTGGATTTAATTGACAACATATTCAGCTAAATCTAGCTAGAAAAATGTTAACTTTAAGGCAGCGCCACAGGTAGCGCATAATATGTGTGAAGGTGTATCGTGTCGTGTTCGTGTCGTGTAAAAGTCGATACTATTTTCATCGACTACAATCCTAGTGGTGCAAAGCGTGCAACACTCTAATGTCAGTGAAACGTCAATTTACAAATTTCCAAAAAAACAGACTATAGGGTTCAAGTTTGTTATATTTTTAAATAAAAAGCTACATCAATCTTTTGGACAACCAGGATGACTCCTCCACAATGTTGTCATAGATTCAAATGAATTTTTAATAAATTTAAACAGAATGGGCAAAATGTGATGTCTGCAGGCGCTGGTGGCGTTCAAGCTGCAGGGTAAGATCCCGCAGCCGACGGCGGAGTTCGACAGCGAGGCGGTGCGCTACAAGCATCGCTTCGCACCCCTCTCCGTCATCACGCCCCCGCAGGTGCACTACCACGAGTTCAGCGAGATGACCCAGCCGCTCCAGTCAGTGTTGCACTCTCCGCTCATTTTTCATTTTATTTATGTTCAGTTGTGTACATGCCAGTTGTTGTTGTTGTTATTGTTATTGTTGTTGTTGGTTTGGGGTTGGCTCTAGGCCTACAAACTATAACCGCTTGGTTTGGGACCTTCGTGCAAAACCCCAGCTACCCCAGCCAGCCTATGTTCTCCATGAAGTTCACAAGTCGATTGTGGCGTCTGCAAACCTCTGCAACGGAAGATGGAGAACAGAGTATGTCCCTTCGTTCGTTTTCAAGCACACTGCACTCCATGCCAGTTGTGTATTTATGACCAGTGCGTCATGCTGCTTTAATGCTGACGATCGCTGCTGTCCAGAGGTTGAATGTTGCCCAGCGAGCAGTGGAGTGAGCCGTGCTAGGAATATCACCACTTGACTAACGGGGCCGACATTGGATACTGGGTGGCCGAAATTGCATACTGGGTGGCTGAGCTCAAGTGGCAGTGTGCTGGGCACTTTGGCCGACGCGACATGACGAGTACCGTTGGAGTAACCGTGTCCTACACTGGCCGATGTGGACACGAAAATCCGAGTGTGGGGAACTGGGAAGACCCGTCAGGTCCGAACCGAAAAATATATGTCCACCCACCAAATTGCGCTGGGTGTGGTCCAGATTCCTCGGCTCAGTGATGTTCCCACGATGGTACTTAGCACTTCGTGGGCCCACAAAGCATTAGACGCAAGCACTGGGTCGATGCACTCACTGTTCAAACTTATTCTAAATCACTTATGTCGACATATACTGTCTTTGCACAACACAAAAACAATATCCAACTAGGACAGCCTGCTAACCTATTGTCATCACATGGGCGGACCAAATATGTCGTCGCAACAATGTTCAGTAGGCTTGCAAGCCTCATAAATCAATGCGCAATATCAAGATGCAAGTGTGTTCAACAATACTGTGAGCTGTGCTCCGCGCATTCCAACCACACAAGAAAAGTGATGACATTAAGTACATCAGCAGAAAGCAGTGGTTCTGTACAGCTGAGGGCCGGGAGGAGTGGAGTAAAATGTCAGAGGCGTATGTCCAGCAGTGGACGGTGGAGAGGTGTATGTCCAGCAGTAGAGCGGGTAGTCTCGGACGAAGAAGATTCTCGGAGAACGAGCTTGAGTAAAGCCGATATCTTTTTAACCGACTTCAAAAAAAGGAGGAGGTTCTCAATTCGACGGTATTTTTTTTTTATTATTTTTCTTTTTCTTTTTTATGTTTGTTACCTCAGAACTTTTGACTGGGTGAACCGATTTTGAAAATTCTTTTTTTATTTGAAAGCTGGTGCTTCCCGTGTGGTCCCATTTTAATTTGGTCGAGATCGGATTGGAAAGCGAGGCGGAATAGCGAGGCCGAAGGCCGAGCCATTCCACCGAGTACATTAATAGCAAAAAATTACAAAAAAAAACTGTGAAATAAAAAAATATTTTAAAAAATATATAAACCGCCTTCAAAAATGTATAAAATAAAAAAAATCGAACCCTAGAGTTGAAGGCGGTGCTAAAGAAGGCTACACAAATCACAACACCGCCTTCAACTCTAGGGTTCGTTTTTTTTTATTTTATACATTTTGAAGGTGGTTTTTATATTTTTTTAAATAGTTGTTTTAATAATGTATATCAACCGTTGTAATTTAAAAACCCATGTATACATTTGCACAATTTTCAAATAAACTGTTTCAGGTTTGAAAACCCGGTAATTTTGTACTTGGGTGGCTGCAAACACTTCCAGCAAGCTCGCACGCTGATGGAGACCGTCACCACACCTGACCAGGAGGTGAGTAAATGTTTTTTTTTCTTTTAACCTTAAAAGTACTGAGTACTAGTAGAATCGTTTCTGTATTGTTTCATGTTTCATTCATTTGTTTATCAATTCCTACTACGTATGCTACTATAGACCGTTCACAGTTATTTTACCTCTAGCCATCAAGTTGGCTAACCTGAGCTCTGTGTTGCCATAATTGGTTCGTACTATTTCCCTGTACGAAATATTTTAACATATTTTTACAATATAATAGATTAGAAAGCTTTATTGCACACATATTGAAAGAAGAACAGTACACGACAAGAAACAAGAAATGAAGGAGTGCGCAAAGGTGGACTTATCACTACAAGTACAACAGGTCATACATAATTTCCACTACCACGGGTAAAATATTAATAGCAAGTAACCCTTTTTAGGACCGTAGTACTAGTGACAGCAAGGGGTGCCAACGTACCGGAAGATACAGTGACATGTGTCAGATGTAAAATAACTGTGAACGATCTGTACTACAATTCGTAAAAATATAGCTTGATACACGTGACAGATGTCAGAGTGGCTATAATAGTGCTCATTATTGACCAAATTATTGAGTTAGTGTTTTGCAAATGTATACCTACATACATTTGCAATAAAATGAAACAAAAGAGATTTATTTTTAGTTCGCAATATTCGAGCCACTCTGACATCTTTCACGCGTATCAAGCCATATTTTGCGTATTATAAGTACTTTTTTACTCTTCGACAGACAATGGTGGCAATGTGCCAAATGTACGCTTGTAAGAAAATTCCTTCAGTAGGTATTAAGAAGTTCTTAAGGTACCAAGAAGTTTTAATAAGAACTGCATTGCCCATCTAGCACAAAGCAAAATAACATTTTTCTATTCAGAAAAGTTCATTCAAACATATAAAAAATCGGGTGGTTGAGCTTTTCATTTTTCATAAGTGAACCAAAATCATCAGGTGAAACAAACTGAAGAAATATTATAAACTATATTAAATGTATTGTAATTTATAATTTAATGTGAATTAATTAATATAATTTAAAATAATAAATTAATAAAAATTCAATAAAAAATTTCTCTTCTATAAATATACCATAAGGGTTCCAATCAAAAAACGTATGCCCTATTTATGTTTTTATCACTATATGCTTTTCCTCCAGGTCATGGATCTTCTAAAAGTTGCAAAAACCAACTTCGTAGTATTGAAACTGCTGGCTGGAGGACACAAACGCGAATCCACCGTGCCTCCGGAGTTCGACTTCTCGGTACACAGGCACTTCCCTATCATCAAACTAGTCTGAACGGAGCGAGGGCTCCATACAATCTACTATCCTTGCGATATACTTAGTCAATAATATATTAATGTATAACATGTATGTAGTGATTTTATGTAATTAAAGTTTATAATCTGTGTGATAAGGATACAACGTGGTCTCTCATTAATACATCTCCAAAATTAATTATATAATTAGGACAGGCAGTCAATTCTGACTGTATATTTGCAATATAATATGAATAAATCATAGAAAATACGTTTCGAATTGATAACCTCCTTGTTTTGAAGTCGGTTAAAAAAAGACAAATTTGTGACTTTCACCTTCTACATATCGTAGCCTTTCACGATGACAACAATTATTTTAAAAGGGACACACATAAATAAACAAATATGTCAACAAACATGCTGTGCTATGCGCTCTACTCTCAAGATTAATTTGATGTTCTCTCTCTCTTTTTTTTATTTATGAAACGGTATGAAATAGAAAAGCAATTTTTTGAAAAAAAAAATTTAATATTCTGTTCATTTAGTATACGTCACAAACAATATTAATGTATGTATATTAATTGGGCATATTATACCTGAAGCCCAGAGCCTATAATAATAACCCATACTAATATTTAACCTTTACTAAGACAAAAGTGGACAGTACATACCTCGAGTTCGACTTAACATCCAATATTAGCGTGGTCATTGATTTTATAGGGGGAGTCCACATTTTTGAAGTCAATCCAAGACATCAGTCTATACTATATATTTTTTCATTAAAATAAAATAAATAAATTCATTTCATTGAACTTGCTAAAGTAATGTTCCTCTTCTCTCTCTCTCTCTCTCTCTCTCTCTCTCTCTCTCTCTCTCTCTCTCTCTCTCTCTCTCTCTCTCTCTCTCTCTCTCTCACACTGTTTCAATATAAATTTTCATAATAAAAGTGCAGTAGATTGTGTTACCGAAACCAGCATGTTTTCAGAAATCATACTTAGTGTGACTTGACTGTAATAAGTACTTGATCCTTGTCAGAGTTAAATAAATTACGCTTCATCGTTCCCCTCGGACTCTGCATCGGAGACGTCGGTCAGACATTCGTTGTCCATCTGCTTTACCTGCAGGTAGTCCAGTGGCTGGGGACCTGCGGGCCAAACCAACAAATCCCAATTTTAATTCAGGCTTCACTTGTTGGGTTACGCAGTCCCAACAAATCTGAAAAATGATCCGGTAACCCGTGCAGTGCAGCCCAGCGGTTTGAACCGCACAACCAGACAGAAGGCTGTTGTGTATTAGGTTCTAGTGATGATCACACAATCAATGGTTTTCTATCAGTTCTTCATCAGTTCCTTCGTATAAAATCTTTTGACATAATATTGCTTGATATATTGCTTTTTTTTCTGTAATATTTATTTGTTAGGTATAAATGAAATCATATAATTTAATTTGTTATATATAATGTTACATTTGCTTGAATATTCAAAATTACTAATTTTACATGTCATAATTTCATTTTTCTATTAATTTGCCATAGTATTCTAGCATTCACGCTAACTTTATTTATCTATAGTACACATTTTTAACTAATCTGTGAATCTACCTTTATATAATACTGGTACAGATGGTATACTTTGCACCAGCATTTCTAAAAGTTGTGTCTCCTTATCCATTCATTTCTGATTCGATCGTTCGTTTCTGATAACATGTTATAATTTTAGATCCAGAGAAACAAACAAGCAAAATCGGTTTTTCGTTTACTCATTTTGCGCAATAGTAAAATAGGTTTAGGTAATTTTTTTATGACCACCCAAACTGTGCTTAGATACTTGTTAAGGGCAGTTGTGAAATAGTTTTTAATATTTTATGTTATATCATTAAAGAAAACGAAATTGTATGTCACAAGCATTTTACCAAATTAAATTAGTCCAAATGATTTTTTTTTAATTTAAGTTAAGTGAATATTATGCCATGGAAAATTATGCGATATTTAAGTTATAAAATGTGAATAATTTGATGATGCAATATCATATCAAACAATATTATAATTATGATTTATGAAACATTAATATGTTCAACAAGTGAATATTATATGAAATTAAATTAGGTATGGATAGATTCGAAATTGTAGGAATAATTATTATATCAATCATTAGCAGGGGCGTGCATCCCATAAAGGCAGAAAAGCACTGCCTACCCTGACTGAAGTCCGAATTCCACCCAACCAAACAATCAAATTAAAACGTATAGAATAGAACTACTCGGCTTCACGAAAAAACTAATGATTTAAAATTTGCCGCGCGCTCCTCCCTCTCGGCGCGGCCGCTCGCGCGGACGCAGCGCCCCGCCCGTCGCGCGGGATAAGTACACACCTGGTGGTCACTCACACTATTACTCAAATCCTGCGTCATATACGCTACGCTACGCTACGAATTGTGCGTGTGTATGCGTGATTCGATGCGCGATTTACTAGGCTAGGGTAGGCTTGCTTTTCACTAACACCACAAAAATGCCTCGTAACGTAAGTGTAGCTGGTCTATCATCGTTCCCGCGCGCGCGCGTCGTCGGTTGGCCGGGTACTTGTCTGGTACACTTTATAAGAAAGAAGTGTTTGCACTATATTAACAAAAGGATATGCTCATTGATTTCTAAGAAAAGTAGGTACCTCTCCTCCACTCTAATTATTTCTATTTAATCTTTTTCTGTTTTTTCTTGTGATATTTAAGTCTATCTACGGCACTGTATTTGTAGATTGATTCTGTTTAAATGACACAAAAATACTTTTTTCAAAGCCACCCTGCATCTGTATTTATGACATGTGTAATTAAAATTAAATCATTTATTGGATGTCTGCGGTGGCATTAAAAAAAATCTGCTGGAACATTTCATGTGGATATATAAAGATGTGAGAGATGAAAACCGGGCTGATAATGGAAGGGTGAAGAAAGAGGAATACAATTAAACTTGTTTATGTCTTTCATTAGTAGGTAACGATACGCTAAGGGGTGTACGTAGGTATGTGTATCAGATACTGATCACGTTCCCATGCTAATTTTTTTTTTACGATATAAAAAGCCTACTCACTCCTCACATTTAATACGTGAAGTGCGCGTATTTCACCTTAATAAGTTCGTTTTTTATATCGTAAAAAAATAATTGGTATGGGAATGGGAACGTGATCAGTATCTAATACACATACACCCCTTAGCGTATCGTTACCTACTATTGAAAGACCTTATATATTTTGAATTTTCATGGCTGCCTGCCTACCCAGTCTCGAATGTCTGTGCACGCCACTGATCATTAGACAATCAAAATCAAGCGATGTCTCTAAAGGATTTCGTGCACATCTTACAACAATGCCGTGCAAGGTGCAAGTGGAAGATTGCAAAAAAGTTCCATATAAGTACTTAATTTCACCTGATCCAAAATAATGTTAAGAAAAAAATAATTATGAAACAACAGTAAAGTCCAGAAAATAACAGTCTTGTTATCGCAACACAATTGAGTGCTGTTACAGATCGGTTAACTAAAGCTGGCACGTACACAGTACTCACACCAATGCAATTGCCTGCGTGCGAGTGAGACGTCGCACTGCATACGCATCACGAAAACCCGATCTGTCTCACTCGCACGCGGGCAATTGCATTGGTGTGAGTACTGTGCACGTGCCAGCTTTAGTTAACCAACCTGTATGTATGAATTATAGAAGAATGGAAAATAGTAGGGGGCTCATCCGCACACTAAACTTAAAGCAATGTGTATTTGGAAATGATGTTAGCTCTCACGAGAGTATAGTCGTACCTTCGGTGTAGGTGACGGAGCCGTAGTCGTGTAGCGGCATCGGTGTGACGGGCCGGTCTGCGGCGGGAGGCGCGTCCTCCTCCCCCTCCCCCTCGCCCTCGCTCTCTATCACCATCTCCTCCTCGTCACAGTCCTCGATCTGTATCAACAGAGCAGTCCTGGATTTCCCATTAGGCCGTATAGGCCGTGGCCTAGGGGCGGCAGATTTCCGAAGGCGCTAAAGAATATTACAAGTAACACTTGCGCTTTGGTATATGTAAGCCGTCAAGTTCGTGCGCGATTATGGACTCAATACTCAAGCAAGTCACTTGTGGATAGAGTTTTCGATCTATTAAATGCCGAGTAAATATCATTTGTGTAAAGGTTTTAAGTCCCCATTGCGACTTAGTAATACTCCTATCCTATGATATTTGTGTTCTGCGCGGGCGGCGAAAGTCCCCATACTTAAGAACAGTACAAGTCCGGCACTGTAACAGAGTAGCAACATTTCAGGAACACCCCCCTCTCGCCATAGCACTTGGAGCACATCTACCCCTTGTCGTTTTAATATGAATGGACAGAAACGGGTCTTCATCATTACACTCGTAGCGCTCCGAGGTGTGTGAGAGGGGCAATGAGGGTGTGTCAGTGAAACGCAGTGTTATTGCCTAATACTTCTTTTATTTAAATAATTGTAATCGGTAAAATATCACTTTGACACGATAGTTCGTGACCACACATTAGAATTAGTACCGCCATTATTTAAAATGAATAACTCCTCTGCATCTCTTCTCGTGCGTGTCGTAAATGGTGACTAAGGGATTTAAGGACAAGATGCCGTGCTAAAGGGCGACATGCTAGTCACCTCTCATCTTTCCCGTTCCTTCCACTGAGTCATGCAGTAGGTGGGTCTTCGTGCCTTACTAGTTGCTTGATAGTAATTTTGTCCGAATACTTTGCGAAATATGGTGGTCGGTATTGTGCGGTAATTTACCATTGTCCTTGCAGCACAACACTGATTACTCTGCTTACCCTGATTTTCGGGATACAACATGTGGTATGTATGTTCATTACGATTAGGAAAGTAATTATTACTTTGTACATTGGTTGTAATTGATACCGGTACTAATCAATTTACAAATCCTTCGATTCAATTATTGTAACAGCTCATGCTTTTATTATAATTTTTTTTTATAGTTATGCCAATTTTAATTATAATTGGCATAACTATAAAAAAAATATAATAAAAGCATGAGCTGTTACAATAAATTGTATTATAAATTTGTTCATTTCCAATTAGTGTTCGTGGTATTCTGTTCGAATTAAAATATTTAATGATGTTCCTACTAATCCTGATCAAATTCCGAAAATAAAGTATAATGCTCCAATATCTTTATGATTTGTTGATAAAAATCATTTTTGCTTAATAAAATAAAAATATTGATATCGGCTTTTGTGTGTGCTCTGCGCGCGGATGAATTTAATATGAATCTATGCGTAGTCAAGAGTTGAAAATAAATAGTTTAAAAAGAGTGATGCTTGGTGGCGGAGGCAAGGTCCTTAGCGCTCAGACACGCACGAGCTACATATAAGTACTTAGAGCATAGTACAGGCACGCTGTGTACAGTTCCCGGCAGCAAATAATGCGTGGCGAGCTTTAGAAAGAGACAATTGTATAATGTCGTAAAAGGCGACTAAGGGATATGACTCCCTCCCCTCTTATATTACTAAGTGGTAGGGTTCAACCTGCCCGGGTTGGTACCACCGCACTGAATGAAAGGGCGGTCGAAACGGCTATGTAAATAGTTTGTGTTTTCCGTCTAGTTCAGTGCAGCCGGCACGACCGAAGGGAAGCACTGACGTGGCACCAAGTTCACCCGGTGTTATGGGCTGACATCACGGATGTTGTAGGTGATGTAGCCAATCGTGTGTTTTCATAAAAATAAATAACTAAATAAATAAACGTCGTTCCTGTCGCACAGAGACGTGTGACAGTGACGACGCTCTACAACCGGGTGGTCTCTTTCTAAAGCTCGTCACGCATTATTTGCTGGCCGGAACTGTATGCAGGTAGGTGGGGAACCTGTATCTCAAACGACTGCTGCTTCTTGCGGAACTCGGCGAGCGAGGTGGAGGCGCCGCCGTGCTCCCTGTCCCCCCTGGTGCTGGGTATGAACTTGACGGTGCATGGGGAGGGGGTGCCGCGCGGGGGACCGCCCTCCGCCACGCGGTACCCCACCTGCAGGTTGAGCGGCAGGTCGGGCCCGGTGCCGGGCCCCGACGAGCGCCGCCGCCTCAGCTGACATTCCACACGAGCTTCTTCCGACATTCTCTGCACTAGAAACAATAGGTCGATACATAGGTACTTCAAAGCACACCTACAAAGTCTTCCGACATACTCTGCACTAGAAACAATAGGTCGATACAGAGGTACTTACAAAGCACACCTACAAAGTCTTCCGACATACTCTGCACTAGAAACAATAGGTCGATACGTAGGTACTTACAAAGCACACCTGCAAAGGAGTCAGCGAGATAGGTACTCACGCGATTTTGTAAAATACTTATCACATTTTACACACGGTCAGCATGGTCGCCTGTCTGTCAATCTAGCACATATAGAGCACTATATAAGGTGTTTCGTTAGTCATGTCATTAACTTCGGGAGGGTTACATACGCACCCAAAAAAAACACTTTACGCAAAAAAAAACATATTTATTTATTTATTTATTTATTTATATGTTTATAGGATCATTTTTTCTCCTAACAAAAAAATAAAATCAAATAAATAGGTGTAAAAACCAATCACAGTGACCTTGTGACTTACTTACAACAAACAGCTGTTCTGCGTTTGAACATAGTACGGTCATTGACCCCGTACAATGCAAGTTACCTACTGTTACACACAGGTTAATGTTTAGGTAGCAAACATGTTTTGTAAATTTCTCGAAAAGTAATGCTAAAAACATATTTTTTTGCATCATGCATGTGTGTATTTGAGTGTGTATGTAACGCTCCCGAAATTTTTGACATGACTAACGAAACACCTTATACAGGGTGTCCCAGAAACCGACGATAATCCTTTGGCAGGAGATAGGTCTGCTAATTACCTCTCAGAATATCTAATTTTAGGTTTAGTAAAAATGGCTTAGTTTTTGAGATATTGTCATTTTTGTAAAAATCCAAAATTTTCTTCCTCAGCTCATTTTTTTAAATGCCACAAGTACAAATGTAATGCCACAAGTACAAATGTAAGATTTTCTTAAATCTAGTTTTTGTCAAATATTCCTGAAAAGTAAGGCTTTCACACGGTATAATTTATTTTTTCATTTTTAATCCTGTTTAGCTGAAAAACGACTTAAGAGCCACATGTTAAAAAAATTTCAGCCTCATCCCTTAAGTTTGGCCCTTCGCGGTGAAAAAAAAAATTACTACACTAAAGTGGCATTATGCAACAAAAATACGTCCATCTAATGTAGTTTTTAAAATGGTACATCACTTACCGATTTGCCCAATAATTTATGAGATATTGTTATTTAACTGCAAAAAGACCTCGGAATTTGATAACTGTTCTACCAACTACGAATTGGAATAAAATAAACACTTGAAGTAATTGGTCTTTATGAACCCGTTAAAGTAGATGTTCAAATTATTTACAACCTGCACAAATGCTAGCTCGACATCTTCTCACAAATGCCCGGTTGATGCGTCGAGCAAGTACTCGATGCAAGTGCAGATACGTCCACCTATGCTATGTAAATAGTTTGTGTTTTCCGTCCAGTTGACTATAGTCGGCACGACCGAAGGGAAGCACTGACGTGGCACCAAGTTCACCCGGTGTCATAGGCTGACATCACGGATGTTGTAAGTGATGTAGCCAACCATGTCAGTTGACATGAAAAAAAACCTGAGCTACTGCCGTAATTCTTTCTTTGAGCTCTATCAACTTTTCCACCGATTTCCCGTAAACTTTTTCTTTTAAATAGCCCCAATAATAAAAATCTAACGGATTTAAATCCGGTGACCTAGACGTCCGATCCATCTGTGGGGATATGCTTGGTCTAAAAAACTACGCACTTCTCTAGCGTAATGGGCTGGGCAGCCATCATTTTGCAACCACCACCGTATGGCCAATGGTACATCTTCTAAAAGGCTCTGAAGCTCCTGTTGCAGAAACTCAAGATAATTCGCCCGTTTAAAGTCTCTACAATTCAACGGACGTCTTGTGGCCTCCTAGCCACTTGCATCCCCACAGATAGACCGGACGTCTAGATCACCGGATTTAAATCCGTTAGGTTTTTATTATTGGGGCATTTAAAAGAAAAAGTTTACGGGAAACCGGTGGAAAACTTGATAGAGCTTAAAGAAAGAATTACGGCAGTAGCTCACGTTTTTTTTTATGTAAACTGACATGGTTGGCTACATCTAGTCAGTCAGCTGGCTACATCTAGTCAGTCACATGGCTAGTCAGAGCATGTGCTTTGGCCCCTCTGACTCAGCCACCCATACCGAATTACATAAAAAAAACATCACCTACAACATCCGTGATGTCAGCCCATAACACCGGGTGAACTTGGTGCCACGTCAGTGCTTCCCTTCGGTCGTGCCGGCTACACTCAACTGGACGGAAAACACTAACTATTTACATAGCATAGGTGGACGTATCTGCACTTGCATCGAGTACTTGCTCGACGCATCAACCGGGCATTTGTGAGAAGATGTCGAGCTAGCATTTGTGCAGGTGGTAAACAATTTGAACATCTACTTTAACAGGTTAATAAAGATCAATTTACTTCAACTGTTTATTTTATTCCAATTCGTACTTGGTAGAACAGTTATCAAATTCCGAGGCCCTTTTGCAGTTAAATAACAATATCTCATAAATTATTGGGCAAATCGGTAAGTGATGTACCATTTGAAAAACTACATTAGATGGGCGTATTTTTGTTGCATAATGCCACTTTAGTTTAGTAATTTTTTTTTCACCGCGAAGGGCCAAAATCAAGGGATGAGGCTGAATTTTTTTTAACATGTGGCTCTTATGTCGTTTTTCAGCTAAACAGGATTAAACACGAAAAAATAAATTATACCGTGTGAAAGCCTTACTTTTCAGGAATATTTGACAAAAACTAGATTTAAGAAAATCTTACATTTGTACTTGTGACATTTAAAAAAATGAGCTGAGGGAGAAAATTTTTGATTTTTTACAAAAATGACAATATCTCAAAAACTAAGCCATTTTTACTAAACCTAAAATTAGATATTCTGAGAGGTAATTAGCAGTCCAATCTCCTGTTAAAGGATTATCGTCGGTTTCTGGGACACCCTGTATAAACACAAAAATATTATACGCCCGTATACCTATTATATACGTTATATACAGGGTGTATTTGAATTAACTGCGTTCCTTTCAGGGGGTTCTTCTGTATCCTAAACTGAGTAACAAAAAAATCCAAATGTATGGGGAACGTGATTTTTTTTTTTTTTGGAAATTCCAAAAGCTTTACAATAAAAGTTGTTCAGTTAAGATACAGAACAACCCCCTAAAAGGAACGCAGTTAATTCAAATACACCTGTATATGTGCGCCCTAAATATACATATTAACTAAAGGAACATTTATACCGGTTACTAGAGCTATTAGCTTATGTTTTCTTTACTTTTTGATCAGTATTCTTTCTAGATAAGGTACATAAATCCTGTGTGATTTGGTTACCATGCCGGATATTTCAAGGGGTTAATCTGTATCGAAAACTAAGTAGATTTCAAAAAGGAACTGTGGCAAACTGGAAAAGAAAATTGAGTTCTGCATACATTTTCGTAAATACCTAACTTCAAAATAACTGCAATTAGTACACTTCTGTTTGCTGAAATTTTAATCCAGAATTTAAGAAAACATTTTTACAACAACAATTTTGCCCTCCTGTCCTGTTAAATCTACTTTTTATTCCTGCTACGTTCCTGTGGTTCTTATGCCTTGATATTAAACAATATTTTACTTACCCAAACTTCACTTATATAACTTTCAAACTCCCCCCAACACCGGTCTTCGTTTAATAAAAAAGACAGTTGAATCACTCAATTAGTGGGACAGGACGTAAGACGTCTAGTTCTGTGACTGCGTGGTGCTAAGCTCTTGCGTGTTCTAGTTACCATGTACCGCATGACATTGCCGAAGGATCGGTGGTACATCCAGACGTAACAAATTAACGAGAATACCAGAATCCAGATCCCGATTGTAAATGAACTTTGAGATAAAAACATGATCCTAGTAAAGACAGCTGGCAGTAGTAACAGTACTTCGGGTAGGTACCTGATATCGCGATTATTCAATCCCTGATAGAAAGCAGGCATCCATACATTGCATCCGATGACATATAGGTTCATTTTAATTTTAAATGTTGAATTATTAAAATGTATGAAAGTGCTTTTTCGTTAGCTTGTTCGGATTTTTTTCACGATTGTGTCTTGTTTCAGTAGAATTATTATTTATTTACAAATAATATTCACACTTATTTTGTATACATCAGAATATAAAATATACAAATTAAATATCATACTAAATGTCCTTAGCGCGTTCATTATTATTGTATTACATCTGCAATATATGCGCATACGATCCCCGCATACGACCGAATGTCCATAGACATCGTAAGACACCTATGGGTAGCTCGGCGCCACATGCCGGGATTTAAATAAAAATGTGTATATATTTACACGAATGCATAAATAGGGAGACTATGATTTAATAATAATCATTATTGCAGCAGATAACTCAACCAAAAGTAGTTTAGTGGTCCGGGTGTTATACCAAAATTGCCTAACTGAAAACTTGAATGGTCTGTAACTTCAGTACCTAAGGTAATATCATTTGCTTTATCACTAAGTAAAATGAAAAATATGGTTGGGTACTTATTTAATGCTTAAATTGCGAGGTAGGTAATGTGATTTTATATGAAAGTGCTATCTTTTTTTCGAGTTTTCTGTAATATGTTACTGTTTTCAGTAAAATACTTTTTTTACTTATACACTCCTAAAATAATATAAACAAAACGTAAATATTTACATCCACAACAGAAAATATAGTCTGGCTTGTGTACCAGCACCGACCAATATAGTGAAACTAAGTAGATCACTGAGTGTGTACTGTGGAAAGAAGCCTCAGAAGTTTAATCTTCTTCATATGTTCAGTATTGGTTAGTCACTTTGAAATACATTCAAATAACTACCTACTAGGTTAGACTAACTATGTAATATTCACCCAAAATTAAGTTGATTGTTGTAGGTACATGTACATTGTAGACTAGGCCGGAATTTTTACATATTTGGTATATTTTATTTACCTTGCTTTTGATGCAAACAATTTTGGTAAGCATTATGTTGCTTGATGAAAACTTAAATTTGAAAATTTTGTATCTCCTTTTGGTAGCATTATTATTTCATTATTAAATCTATATCCAAATAGCGAATAATATAAAAAGCTTGTTTGTAGCAAGGCAAACAATTTAATACAGTTTAAGCATGTTGCGGCATTTTTCCCCTGTACGGTTGTAAGGTTGCTAATTCTAATCTTTTCATTTCACGCAATTTCTAGTAAATCGTTCGTTATGAAATATTTTGGTGTTTCTACAAATAGAGAAATTGCTATTACGTGCAATCGATACCTAGGTAGGTATAGGTAAATATATAGATAAAGGAAATAATCCATTTTGGAAAATAATGTACCAAAAAATTATCAGTTATGTCATAATGGTGGACAGCACCTGTCACGCATGCGTAAACATTATTAATAAAAAAAAATTGAACCACCATTCCATTGCCCTTGGTTTAATAAAACGAACGAAACATTTCTGCATCTATTTTATAAAATATGCTATAACTTACAAAACAGTAAACTTACTATAATAAAATAATCACTACTGTAGTGTCTGTGTGTGTGTGCGTGCGGGAGGGTGGGTGTGTGTGTGTGTTCTCAGCTGCCTTCCTGACACTCTGTGATCGTCCTCATGTTGAGGCTCACCGGTGTAGAGTTCTGGTGCCCGTTGTTGTCCTGAAAATATTTCCTCCTCGTTATTATCTCAATGTACAACAAGTGCAACGAGTGCCGTCTGTCTGTTCGCTTCGTGTCTTATTGACTTGTAGTTACCTACCTATAGTTAGTCGACTGAAATATATGACCTACCTACTTACTCAGTACCTACTCATGTGATATACATAGTTATGTGTATGACCATGCGTCCATTTAACAGGTAGGTTACTAGGTAAGTAATTCGATTTTGAGCAATGATATTTTAAGAAAGATACATTGTCTATACGACATTTGGTGCTCACACACGGCACGAACTTGAAACGTTGACAGAAAGAACTATAAAGTGATGCGCCGACTCGAATAGTCATAATCTAATTATTAAGGGAGGGAATTCAAGTTATGAGGCGGTTGGTATAACTGATAACTACTTAGGAAGGACGACGCACGTCTGAACGCGTGCGTATTTGGTGCGCGACTAACTTCTAACAGGACTGTGGTCTTGTATTTAATGTGCCGCTTTGGAAGATCGTATAACCTATCTACCTCCTTTTTTTATTAACATATAATATCATTGATTTTGAGTGAGTAAATTACTGATTAATATTGTAAATCTCGTAAAATCTACCTTGGATGCCCCATAGGCGCGAATGTAGACGTCGTCTGCTGGATGGGGCGGGGCGGGGTAGAGGCGGCGCAGCTGCGGGGCGAGGAGGCGCGGCGGGGGCGGGAGGTGCGCGGCGCCGCGCAGCGCACGCGCCGCCACCGCCACCGCGCTGCCCACGCTCATCGTCACCAGCGCGCCCGCGAGCGTGTACCAGATGTACGACACGCGGTACAGCGCCGCCACCGACGACGTCGCCTCTCTGTACAAACACTCGCACTTCACCTGTCTGCGTTGTAACGATGTACTGTGTCGTTTTCTAACAAGCGCACAATCATCACATTATTTAAAATACGGTTCACCAATCTATCACAAAACCAGTGCTGTTGCCGCATTTTTCAGTCACCTGACTTACAAGGGTATCTATCAGCATACCATTATTCCACACTAACGTCATCCGAACTAATTTCACTACTTAAAACATAGCGGTGGTACGTTAAGCCATCATTACCCACTTAGTCCAGCGTGGCAAGTGGCGCCCAACGTGGGGCCCGGAGCGTGGCAGCGTAGGCATTTCAGTTTTGCGTTACGTAATTTGTGCATGACGCGACCCAGATAGCAGATGCATTCCACGATCGCAGGTTATACTATTTTATTTACGGACAATTATCTACACTGTTGGCTAAATCAACTGCTATACAATAATACACCCCTGGTAGCATCCCTTGCACAATTTTCTCTTAGCCAGCCGTGCCGCCTCTAACTAAGCATAGGCTCTAAGGTGGTAGAGGGAATCTTACACATTGTCAAGAGGCAGTAGAGAGAGGTGAGGCGTGGTCGTGGTGTAGTTGTAGCTGCAGCCGGCCACCGAGAGGGGTTTGTGCGGGTAGCTCAGCTCGCCGCGGGCTATGGCGAACTGCGCGTTCAGACACCACCAGCCCATCACGAGCAGGCCGCTCACGCCGCCCGCCAGCGCGCCCTCAACACACAACATTAACCTTCAGTACCCTAATCACGAGATAGATAGCAGCGCCTCCAGTGATAGATTTCCGAACTTCGTTTCTCCATACAAAATGATGCGGAGAACACGGCGTAGCGTGGTAGGTTAAATCTCGTGATTAGGGTACAGTGCACACAACTCCTGAACAACACAGAATTAACAAGTGATGTATGGAGAGAAGGATTTGAACGGTTGAACTTCCTTTCAAAGTACTGAACGCTCAAGCCAAGCACCAATTGCAGTGCGTGTGAGAGATAAGATCAACTTGCCTTGTTTTCGTCGTGTTTCATAGTCGGGTTTTATAAAATATTTACCTACTAATCTTCTTTTGGACTTTTTGGACTCAGCCACCCGTGCTGGTTGTCATATAAAAAAAAGTATTTCCAAAGAAACAAAAAATAGGCGCGAACATTTTGTGAACACTTTTCTTCTGAAACCACTTTCTTCTTCAACTATTGACCTACTTGATGCTATGCACCAAACAAAAAAATTGCAAATTATAACTTACAACAGAGTTGACCCAAGGCATGAAAATCCCCATGGTGAAGACACCGAGCTGTGGCCCGTTGGTGATTGCTTCAAGCGTCATGGTCAGCTGGAGTATGGTGCCCATCTTCTCAACTACGACCACCAGACCTGAACGACATTTTCATGAAAAATTGCGGTAAATCGCGAGTCGCGCCTCGCGCAATGATCACAATGTTGCATACTTACATAGTTTTTTATGATACTTGCTATTATTTCAGATTTTTTCATTCAATTAACACTAGAATATATATTCGTGATTTTTTTTTCATAATCGCAGTTTGACTTCTTATCATAAATTATCTGAATTATTTATCCTTAGCTAAACTAAACCACAGCATTGGGCCATAGTATCTAGCTTTACCGTTTGGGTCGGAGAGCTTGTGCCAGACAGGCAGACGGACGGACAGACAGATACCGGTGCCAGCCAGACTAAGTTGAGTGTAAGCACGGACAGCCGTAAGTGGTCAGTTTTTTAAGTTATTTTAGTACGGAAAACTAATTCATTTTCATTTAGTTTTATCCACCTACATGAACAAATGGCATTGTTCTCAGATCAGTGAAGATCCTTATCTGATCTGAGGCTTTTTTCCTCTTGCACAGACTGCGCGAAGCAAAAATGAAGGTATGTTTTACACACGTATGTATGTTTTTTTATGGATTACCTACAACACTCACTCATGGGTCATGTCAGCCCATAACATCTTGATGTACTAAGTGCCATGTCGCTCAGTGCTTCCCTTTGGTCGTGTATCCACGTTCACACTATAGAACATTACCTATCTATCTAAACGATACACCTTAGTGAGTGTGACATGGTTCTACAGATGTAGCTAAAATCTAAATACACATCACAGAGCAGCGATCGGCGTCCGTCTGACTTACCCATAGAATTAATTATTAAGTTGTTTTTTCTCTTATTAAGTCTTCCCCCATAGATTATAGATTATAATCTATGGGGGCCTATAGATTTTATGAGTCGGCCATACATACGAACCATTTTACTTGCATTCAAATGAAAGTTGCTTACATAGGCTCAGCACTCCCATAAGCACAACGACACTCTTCATGAGCCAGTTGGCTTCGCCCTCCGTGAGCGGCCTCTTGGAGAACGGCTTGTAGAAGTCTTCCAGCACCACCGCCGACATCGAGTTGAGACTCGTGGATAGAGAGCTGCGAACATACGTGCATACACTCGTAGCCATGTAGCATAGCAACTCAGTTCGTAGGTACAAACAAGTGTATTCATTTATAAGCGGCTACGAACGAAGATGCGATGCGAGAGGGATTTAATAAATTGTGTTGGATTTCGTGGAGCGTTCTCTATCCCTTCCTAGGGATGAAGAAGACGAGTATTATGGGGCTGATATTAACAAATTTTTGTTAAAAGACTTAATGTGGGGACAGTACATAATCAGTCAGTCAGCACACGCTGACTGACTGATTATGCGTCCACTGCTGGACGTACGCCTCTCTAATTTATCTTCAGTATTCTCGGCCTTCAGCGGTACGGAACCACTGCTTTCCGCCGACGCCGCGCCATGCCGTCGCACTTGATGTCGTATTATTCACACCTGGCGAGTTGTCTTCCCACACTTCGTGTCTCTGTCTACTGCCGCCAGTGTAGGACATGGTTAGTCCAACGGTCGTCGTCGTAATTTATATGTATTAACACAAGTATGGTTTTTATTTAAACACATAATATGTAGGTATCTTATTATTTTATCTTCAATCAATTCTCAGCACGCTCAACTCTTTTGCTACTGTCTACTTACATTCCGATTCCACTATATCCAAAAGGTGGACTGTAAGAAATCTCTCTAAGTCCGCCTTTGCACCTTATGTAAATTTTCTAATGTAATTACTTATTACTGTTGAATGTTTATTGGAGCAATAAAGCATTTTCTATCTATCTAGTGTGTCTATCAAATTAGGCACACACACCTCACTCGCCAAAGTAAGTCATACTATGCCCGCTCGTTACAATTGTAGGTAGGTACTAGGGGCAATAGGCGCGGATCCATAAGTAAGTGATTTCCGCACGTTGGGTTTCTTTAACATACGAGTAGGTATGTATGCCATCCATCGGCCATCGGACTTGGTTCAGGGGTATACCTACACTCTTCACGTGTGTGTGTGATACCGGGTCAGTCTCACTAGTACACCCGATTAGTTCAACCGTTGAACTAGTGAGACTTTTTTGTCCCAGTAGTTCAACTACGTATAAATTCTTTTAGGAGTTGAACTACTGAGACTAATGGTTGAACTCATTAGTTACGTTAATTAAGGTAATAACAAATTGAAAAACATGTTATCGAGAATATGATGTATTTCAAACTACGAGTACTATCCCTCTAGTAGCAGAAGTTTTCAACTTAAAATTGTCTAATAGAAAATAAAATAAAACTAATTATACAGCAAAATTAAATTCAAATAGGTATACTAATAAATCTTATTCTTCGGAGCTTTTCCATGGACTTTTAAATGGTCAAGTTTGCAATTCGTTAGAATTTCAAATGGTCAGATTTGGTACAATTAAACACATAATCTGAAATTAATATTTTACTAAATCTTTTAAATAATACCGCTTGTCGAAATCTTATTGGTGACTTCATCTTTGTAAATGTTTCTTAATAACGTATATAAAATTATGGAAACCTCCTTACAATTTCTGCTGCCCTGGTACTTTAGAACCGTTCCCAGTAGTCTTACCAAGTAGTCTTTCGGGTTTCCACTTTAATTACGGTGACTGTATTCTGACCATTTCTATACTTTATTGCACAAAAAATAACAAAAGGCGGACTTAAAGCCTAAAGGAATTATCTGCCAGTCATGCCTGGGCTTGTGAGTAGGGTACTTTACTAAATCGTGAGCTAATCTAACCAATGGGGAAAAAAAATCCCGTTGGCCAGACTAGTCTGACCATCAATCTGACCACTGGGAAAAACCCGCTAATTTCGCCGTTTATCAATTGAAGTAGAATTTTTTGAATGAAGTCATCGTTTTCAATGTCTGCTGAACGGCGTTTCAAACCTCTGATCCCAGTTGTCCCGTTGGGTAGTCCCGTGGCGGGACTAATGGGATTTTTTTCCCCAGTTGTCCCGTGATGGATGCAACGGGACTAGCGGGACGAAATAATCCCATTAGTCCCGTGACACCTACGACGTAGCAATGTGTAATATAAAAAAAAATACCCTGCGGAGTTTCTTGCCGGTTCTTCTTTGTGGGTGTAATCGAAACGGATAAAACAAATTGTACTCCAATCAACTGAATCGAATACTTGTTAAGACTACTGGGAACGGTTCTAAAGTACCAGGGCAGCAGAAATTTAAAGAAGGTTTCCATAAATTAATATAAGTTAACGCTATTATAATAATAATAGTGATTAATTATACGGAAACCTATTCGAAAACGCGTATTCATGGTATTCAATAATAGGTGCCAGGAGTTATTCATTATCCAAGGCCAGGGAGAGGCCAGGATTCTCTCCCTGGCCTTGGATGAATGAATGAATCCTGGCAGCTATGGTTGAACAAATAGTTGAACATATTGGAACTAATCATTATTGAATACCTACCATGAATACGCGTTTTCGAATAGGTTTCCGTATAAGTTAATCACTATTATTATTATAATAGCGATTAACTTATCCATACAAAAATAGTTCCTCCATGCAAACTTTGCAAAATTTGTTATTACCTTAATTAACGTAACTAAGTAATGAGTTCAACCCACGAGGTTCAACCATATAGTCTCAGTAGTTCAACTCCTAAAAGAATTTATACGTAGTTGAACTACTGGGACAAAAAAGTCTCACTAGTTCAACGGTTGAACTAATCGGGTGTACTAGTGAGAATGACCCGTGATACCTGAGTGCGGCACTGAAGATGCCTGCGACGAAGACGCCCGACAGGCCGGGGTACTTGCCCAGCACGTCCATCACTAGCAGCGGCAGAAGCTGGTCCTTTGCCTTCGCTAGCTGCAATCACACTCACACCAATCCGTAACTGCTGCGCTATACCTGACGATAGTACTTGCAGCGCCCCCCGCTCCCATTAATTAGTGCGCCACTGCTCAGTCATGGAACAGTACCGTAATCACGAGATTTAACCTACACCGCGTACTACGCTACGCCGTGTTCTCCGCATCATTTTGTATGGAGAAACGGAGCAGCGCCTCTAGTGATAGATTTGCGAATTTCGTTTCTCCATACAAAATTATGCGGAGAACACGGCGGCGTAGCGTAGTACGCGGTGTAGGTTAAATCTCGTGATTAGGGTACAGGAACAACTATGCAGGTACTTATCATGCGAAATTTATAATTATCTGAACGTATTGCCCGTGCACCTTAATTCCAGTGGATGTATATTATTACGAAAACCAAAATTTGAGCGTTCTGCAAGTGTTGCCACTAGTGTCTCGGTCAGATTTAAACCGCTTATTGTCTAGATTGCATCCAATTCGTCTCCACTTACAAATTGTCTGGCTATAAATAATTCTAACAGCTGGAGTGAAGGAGGTTGGCAGTAAACTATACTGACCTTGGTGGTGAGAGGATCGCAGTCGTGGAAACGGGCGTAGATGAGAAGTCCGCAGTACAGACAGAATCCGTAGATAGCAGAAATGCCGATGCAAAACTGTATTACAGCCCTGAAAATAATTAATTTTGTTCATTCTTTGAAACTGCACCAAAGTGTATATCGTCGTCTACTGCTGCTGTAGGTAACCTACCCTATCAACAAAAAGGGGATTTTTAAAAAAATTACTGGGAGTGATCGACGCACGCGGGGAACGCGGGTGGAGTGTATACCCGCGTTGCACCTAATACGTCGGACGTCGCCCGTACACCTGTACGGCTATTACGAGTTTCGCTACGCCGGCTACGCCGAGGTGTAGCGTGCGTAGAGAGCGTAAGCGTCTGCGCGGAAGCGAATGCGATAGATTTGCGAACTCGCTTCCGCGCAGCGGCTTACGTTCTCTACGCACGCTACACCTCGGCATAGCCGGCGTAGCGATCTCGTGATAGCCCTGCAGTACCCTAATCACGAGATTTAACCTACTACGCTACGCCGTGTTCTCCGCATCATTTTGTATGGAGAAACGAAGTTCGCAAATCTATCACTAGAGGCGCTGCTCCGTTTCTCCGTACAAAATGATGCGCAGAACACGGCGTAGCGTAGTAGGCTAAATCTCGTGACTAGGGTACACCGCGTACTACGATACGCCACCGCGCCGCCGCCGCCGCCGTGTTCTCCGCATCATTTTGTATGGACAAAGGAAGTTCGCAAATCTATCACTAGAGGCGCTGCTCCGTTTCTCCATACAAAATGATGCAGAGAACACGGCGGCGTAGCGTAGTACGCAGTGTAGGTTAAATCTCGTGATAAGGGTACCTACTGTTGTCGCTGTCGCATACTGTATGTACCTACTTACCATTTGGCATTGCGCAGTGTCGGCAGGGCGAGATATCTCTGTATCATGGTCTGATTGACAGCGTTGGCCTGAAGCCAGTAGAATAGACCTCCTATCACGAGGCCCCACACAGTGTGTCGTGTGTAAAGACTGGGGTCAAAGCTGCAGGACCAAGGGCATACATTTGATTAGCGCGGTAGACATCTTTGAAAATAAAGTGTTTTCCCCTTGCTTTTCGAGCAATACCCACAACATAACCTACATACGAGTACTTAACTAAAGTTGGAGGTCGTCCGATTGACACTAGGTACCACATCGCATAAAACAGTTGGTACTTGCTTTTCAGTTCAGTGTAGCAGACGAAGGCACTAGTTAAGTACACCTTGGCAATGCCAAGGTGTACTTAAGGCTTGGCATGATGAACAACGGGAACCATTACGGGAAAAAGATTAATTACGTATCTGACATCATGCATTTAATTAATTGAACGTCCATAACATGAAACAACCTCAACGTTTCTTATCTGTACTTAGGTATGCTATTTCGTACCTTGAATATACCCCGTTTTATTACTAGGAAAGGCCAAATTCAGACTGTGTACAAACATGGGTCCCTCAATTCTTCCGCCGTCCAGGTTAATGCGCCACACCTCAGCCACACCCCCCACGTCCATGGTACCCTTCACCGCCACCAGCGCCATGGCGCAGAACATCACGGAGATCTGAATCACGTCTGTCCACACCACGGCCTGCAGACCTCCCTGTCGATTACATATCAAGAGAAGCAGGTATATAATGAGATCTATGAAACGTCTATCCACCGCGGCAACAGCACCTATGTATACATATATATATATATACAACATCGAGGGATGTAATGTATTCACAGATTGTCGCACTAATACAAGAAATAATTTCAATCAAATGTCATTATTTTGAGAGATTGTCATAGCATTTCCCAAACAAAACTGTGTTCTCACACCTAATACGTGTATGTTTTGTAGAAAGGTTAACACTAGGGAAAGTGAAAGGTTGAGAGTTGAGACTATGATTCAAGGCCGTACCCAGGGGGGGGGGGGGGGGGGGGGGGGTTAGGGGGGTTGTAACCCCCCCCGAAATAGGTAACCATTATGGATGGTGTTCAGAAAATATATTTTTGAGCAGGCACATGAACAATTTAAAATTCCGTGTGAACTTCAACTAAATTACAACACAAAGGACCACGTGCGCTTAAAGAAGTATTCCTTTCGCGGAATAACCCGATGTTTATTGCATTGAATTGGGGCAATAAACATCCCGGTATTTCTGAGGCACATATTGTTTCAAGACCAAAACATCTGGCATGCTACCTACTTCCTAGCTACCACGCAAGCAGACCTAACCAGGTGTAGTAGATAAGAAAGCGAGAGATTGGTTTAGTCATCCACTGTAATTTGTCCTGTACGTATGTACAGTGAGAGGACGCCATTTCTTCTCTACGTGTCGTGTTGTGTAGTAGATTATAATAAATATCAATTCCGTTACGTGCATAGTGTGTGAGTGTACTGACGTTTTACACTAGTGAATTTGGATCTATTTGGTGAGTACATAAATCAGAATTACCTACCTATTAATTTTCATCAATTTTAAACTGTTTGATTTAGTATATAGAGGATAGATAGAGAAAGGCGACTAAGGGATATGACTCCCTTCTTATATTACTAGGTGGTAGGGTTTAACCCGCCCGAATTGGTACCACCGCACTGAATGAAAGGTCGCTCGAAACGGCAATGTAAATACTTTGTGTTTTCCATCCAGTTCAGTTTCAGTGTAGCCGTCACGACCGAAGGGAAGCACTGACGTGTTACCAAGTTAACCCGGTGTTATGGGCTGACAATTGACATCACAGATGTTGTAGGTGATGTAGCCAACCGTATCAGTTTCCATAAAAAAAAGAGCTGAGGCCCGTGGTCTCTGCTCTGCTTAGCCCAATGGGAGACAGGTGTGATTTTTATATTTTTTTATGGATAATGACACGGTTGTCCAAATCACCTACATCATGCGCGATGTCAGCCCATACAACCTCGGTGAACTAGGTGCCATGTCAGTGCTTCACTTCATTTCATGTCATTCTACACTGAACTGGACTGAAAACACAAACTATGTATTTACATAGCCGTTTAGACCGACGATTCATTCAGTGCGGTGGTACCGACCCGGCCGGGATAAACCCTACCACCTAAGTAAACTTAAGTAAAGTAAGAAGGGAAGGGAGGGACCTACAGTTTTACGTGGAATCCGAACCACGGTCAGCCTCCAACGGTCGAGCGGTCACCCATCCATCCATCCAATGACCGCGACGATCGACAGCCGACCGACCACACCACTGAGCTACCGAGGCTGACGTGATTATAGATGCAACTTAATAAATTACTGTCGGGAGTGCCCTAGAAATGTTTGTGTCAGAGCCACGAAAGAATATTTTATCTTGTAGGTATAAAATCTTTAAAGAAATAATAATATTCATCTTTGATTGCCCACTGCCCAGGCCGAGCGAGAGTCGTATTGTCGACGGAGCGAGCACTGTACACGGCGCCGAAAATCATTCTGCGAAAGCTAACAGGTGCCTTTTTCATGTTTACTGTTTTTCTCGTTACTAAAAAAAATACAGATTATATCTCAATATGTTTTACATTTTTTTTTATTGAAAGCGCGACATTTGACGCCTAGCCACCCATAAGGTGTCTAACGACGCCCATGGACATTCGGTTTAATAGGGTTTTACTGTTTTTGGCGGATCCCTAAAGCAGGTATTGTGAAACCTTGACAGGCGTGTTATTTCCGAACCTGTGAAGACAATAAAGTAGAAAATCAAGCCATAATCAATACTGTATGAGCTTTATGGTCATGAGCACGCTGTCACAGAGAAAATCAGTTTACAATAGAGTTAATATTTTTTATGGCATTTTTGTTTAAGATTTCTGCGGCGAAATAAACGAAGATTCGATACCTATTCAATTATTTATATCTCCACATAAAAGAATAGCCCCACTGCATCACTCCCCGCGCATGTCGTAAAAGGCGACTAAGGGATATGACTCCCTTCTTATATTACTAGGTGGTAGGGTTTAACCCGCCCGGGTTGATACCACCGCACTGAATGAAAGGTCGGTCGAAACAGCTATGTAAATAGTTTGTGTTTTCCGCCAAGTTCAGTGTAGCCGGCTCGACCGAAGGGAGGCACTGACGTGGCACCAAGTTCACCCGGTGTTATGGGCTGACATCACGGATGTTGTAGGTGATGCAGTCAACCGTGTCAGTTCCCATAAAAAAAAAATAAAAAAATAACCATAAAATACATAATGCTTCGGATTTAACATCATTTAGGTATTATGTATTATATAAACTGTAATTCATATGAGTTTATTTTAATTTATAAATAGTAATGTATACGTTTAATTAACTAGTCTAGTACGTACTTATATGTAGTGAGTGTATATTATAGTTTACCATAGTTATTTTTCTTATATTATATTTTAAATTCCCAGACTCGAGTCTTTTGCTACTACCTACTTATATCTCACAACATAAATACGACTCTCAAACATCCAAAGGTTGAATGGGAGAAATTCCTGTAAGAGATAAGTTTGTCTTTGCCCCTCATGTAAAATTACTTTCGTTTGTTTCTGTAAAATGTGCTTTTGGAGCAATAAAGTATTTCTATCTATCTATCTATCTATCTTTATAAAGCCCACCTGAGGCATTCTTTATGTTTGAAGATAAGCTAAGAACATAATAAGATTAATGCAGGATTTTCCCAAGTCCCTTTTCTACATATCATTATCTCGCTAATAATTTCATCCTGTGATTTTTTTTTTATAGTGATAATATAATCGGATAGTTTGAACGTTGTTTGTTAATTTTCTTATTATTAGACGAAGGACACTTTGTTTCTTTTGGAATTAATTATCGTAGAGATAATTATTCGTTTGGATTTCAACCTTTCAACATTGCTTATACGTATTCCTGAATAAGATTTTACAAATATTTCAACTACTATTAATGTTGTATTTTGAATTAATTTGTATACATACCCGCTGTGGCCTGTTTTTTTTTTTTTTTTGTGAGTAACGTTTCACTTTTGCAGATTCTGTTCGACAATAATCATGTCAAAACGTCCTGCCCAGTCGTCGCTATTCACATATTTTCCGAAGACTCGGAAAACGTGCTGCAGTAGTGGAGACCTTCACACCACACAAACCACCACCAGCGGAGCATCACGCAGCAGCGATGAAGCCCGTCCGACCACATCGCAAGAAGTCACCCGCGAAGCTTTTAGTAAGGATAACAGTATACTTGACATTTTGGATTTAGGACAATATATCAATCAAAGGCTGGATGAAGAGACTAAATTAAAACTACTTAGGTCTCCTTGGATCCCGGAGGTTTCATATCAATTTCCTGCGAGTGGAAAAAGAAACCTTCGGTTCCAAAGACAATGGTTGGTTCGTTTTCCGTGGCTCGTATACACAAAAAGTCATGGTGCCCTGTGTAAATATTGTGTTTTGTTTGCCAAAGATTGCTGCGGGAAAGGATCCAACCAAAAACTGAAGTCTCTTGTAAGAGAACCATATAAACAATGGAAAGATGCTTTAGAAAGTTTCAAAGCGCATGAAGGCCATAACTATCACCAGGAGACAATGATGATAGGAAGCAGCTTCTTAAAAACTTCCACAAACAAAAACTTAGACATTAGGAACATCGTTGATTCTGCAAGGCGAAAACAAGTAGAAGAAAATAGGAATAAACTGATCCCCATAGTTGAAACCATCAAATTATGTGGTCGGCAGGAGCTCGCACTTCGAGGTACAAACGACTCAGGGCCAATTTTAGTGCATAGTGACGAACCGGTAGTCAACGATGGAAACTTTAGAGCACTTTTAAGGATGAGAATAAACTGTGGAGATGAGAAGTTAATTAAGCACGCTGAGAATGTCGCTCTCAATGCATCTTACATCAGTCCAAAGATACAAAATGAACTAATACATATTTGCGGTGAAATTGTTCAAGAAGAAATTGTGAGAAATGTGAACAATGCCAAAAGCTTTTCACTGTTAGTTGACGAAACAGCAGACATATCCAGACATGAGCAAATGTCGCTTTGCGTAAGGTACACAAAAATGGTCGACAATGTATTCGTAACAAAAGAAGATTTTTTATGTTTCGTGCAAGTGGAAAGCACGACTGGACAGGATCTAGCTAATACTATTATTACTTCCTTGCATAATCTGGGCATTGACTGTAACAACTTAATAGGACAGGGCTATGACGGCGCTGCTGCGATGAAGGGTTCGTTCAAAGGGGTTCAGGCAATTATTAGGAAAACCTATCCAGAAGCTCTTTATGTACACTGTAGTTCGCACTCTCTCAATTTAGCTTTGTGCCACTCTTGCGACCTTCCAACTATAAGAAACTGCATTGGAACTGTAAAATCAATTGGAAATTTCATAAGATCATCACCTAAGCGAACAACAAAATTGCAGGCGTATATAAAGGAAAATTTCCCTGATTCTAAGTGGAAAACATTAACGGCTATGTGTGAGACAAGATGGGTAGAAAATCACGACAGTCTTTTAAAGTTCAAAGAAATGTTCAAAGCCATCGTCGAGACTTTAGAAGATCTAAGTAATGACAGGGACACAGAAACATCATCAAAAGCTTCTTCGTTTCTGAAGGCTATGCTTGCAAGTGAATTTGTCATAAGTCTTTGTTTTCTGGCAAATATGTTTTCCTACACAATAACACTCTGTAAAGTTCTCCAGTCTCCTCTTTGTGATTTGGTGTCGGCTGTAGACCACGTCGAAAATATTGTTATAAATTTTGAACAATTTCGAAGCAATATTGAATCTCGGTTTTCAAACATCTTCCAAACAGCTAAATCGTTATTAGCAGAGGTCCACGAGGAAATTCGTACGCCTCGTTTGACATCTCTTCAAAGGTACCGCAATAATGTTCAAACAAATGATCCGGAACAATATTTCCGAGTAACCGTAGGAATTCCACTTTTGGACAATTTCATCAGTCAGTTGAAAAGTAGGTTCATAGACCACAAAAGTATACTCTCAAGTTTATACTGTTTATTACCGACGGCGTGTGGTGATAAATCACTAGACCCAGAACAATTAAAAATCTACGCCAATAAAATTGACCTAGACCTGTTGCACGCTGAGTTTGCATTATGGAAAACATACTGGGGACGAAAGGATGAATTCGATCGGCCATCGTGCGCCATCGAAGCTCTCGGGGAGTGCAATGTCGACTTGTACCCGAATATTTTCAAACTTTTAAACATTTTTGCAACATTGCCAGTGACGACATGCACACCAGAGAGAACATTCTCCACTTTGAGGAGGCTAAAGTCATATCTAAGGAACTCATGTGGCCAGGAGCGTCTCACCGGATTAGCCCTTATGACTATTCACAGAGCTATTGACATTCCAACGCAAGCTGTAATAAACAAGTTCGCAACAAAAAAAGATAGAAAATTGGATTTAATCTTATAATGTTTAGTTGAAATGAATTTATTTTTCTGTCTAGATATGCGAGCGAATTCGGTGTTTTTTTTTATAATTGATAGCCCAACACTCACTTAAGCTAGACTGTAGGTGTCGGTCGACAATGCCCAGAGACATTCGGTTGCACACGAGGGTTGGAAATGCCTCACCAGCATGACAGGTGCCTTTTATTTTGAAGGTCATAACTAGTCATAAGTCATATCTTGTAGTGTAGGAAAATACATCGATCGGGTGTTTTTACCTGTTTTCTTTCATTTTATCCCTGCTGACAATCGGTCAAACACCGTCACAAGTAACAACACACATATTAACGGTACCTAACAAATAGTATAAACTTGAATGAAGGTGTACTGATTTCTAATCGTATAAACAGTGTAAGCAGTTATTACAGAAAGTGTGTTAATATAGTTATGTATTTGTTTGTATTATAGTAGATACTTATTTGTTTATGTTTTTTGCATGCAGTTTTTGTGAACGATGGATATGTACCTATGTAGGTATGTAAATAATAATGCACCGATGCGTAATTTAATTACATTATATTATGTACTATGAAATGGTTTGTTTTAATTTATATCCCATCCTGTAACAGAATTTAGAATTTTAAATTTAAGTAGCATTAATTTACAATGCCTCTTTCAAATTTTTTGAGAGGGGGGTCTGCTAGGAGTTCAGATTTTATTAAATAAATAAATAAGTATGAATTTTACTGCGATGCAGAAGGCGGCAGACCTTTTCTTCTAGTCAAGCTTTATACGTTATAAAAAGAATTCTATTTTCGATTTTTAGCTTACATTAGGGAATGATTCTATATCCCATACTAAATAGCTTTTACTGAAAATATTTTTTTTAAAAGCAACAACCCTTTTACTTTCTCCATATATTTTTAAGTACCTACTCCTGAAATATATGGTGAAGGTAATTTTTTTTATCGCCCCAGAATGCACCAAATGGTAGAAAAAAAGATGTTCAGAATATGAAATACTACACGCTCACAGGTAACATCCATTTTTTAAACACGGTGTTTAATGAAATACATTACTCTAAAAAAAAAAACATGCATAGGTACTGTTCATATAAACATTAATTACGTACATGAGTTTACAAATATTTTTTCGAACCTTAACCCCCCCCGAAACAAAATCCTGGGTACGGCCCTGCTATGATTGTTGAGCGAATGTGAGTTGAGACCCTTTTAGGGTTGGAAAGGCACACACCAGACTAGATCGGGCATGTGCTCAAAAAGAGTCCAGCCAGTGAAGAAGATTATGATTGTGGCGTGGCGTGGAAGAGATAGCAGAGGTGTGCCAGGATTGCGGCAAGTGGAGATTCGTTGTTTCTGGTTACCCCACTGGGAAACTGGCGTGACTTTATGTATGTATGTGTATTTTTGTCAGGTCTAGGTCTAACTTTGATGTGAACTAATATTTTTAGTTCTACTCGTATGTTTGTGTGGAGTGGAGATGTCTCGGAGTCTTGGAATCAAAATCGGCTATAGTTCCCAACTATGAATTTCTTCCCTGTCTGTCTGTCTGTGGCATCGAAGCTCCAAAATGGATAGACCGATTTGGATGCGCGGTTTTTTTTATTGTTATCACGCTTGTTTGTCCAGGATGGCTCTTAGATGTGTTTGATGACGATCAGGTCAGTCGATTCGAAGATCATCGTACTTTTACTTTGTGGTCTTTTATTAAAATAAAACTCAGAGCTGCACGGTTGGGGGACGCGACCGCCGCCGACTGAGCGACCCGAACGCGGGCAGATACGTCGTTGACGGTTGTGTTAATTTTGCAATTTTTTCTGAGTAAAATACTTGTGACTTGTATTTAGATGTGGATGGATCTAGACGGAAATTATTTTAGACTATTTTAAGGGTTGTTGATGTCGGCTTTTTTTTAATTTGTAATTTAACTTTTCAACTAATAAATAAACCTGACGGAAAGTTAAGTATGTATTGTCGGAAGAATAGCTAATGAGCGTAGGTACATACCGCACTAGTGTAGAAAACGCAGACGACACAGACGATCGGCGTAATAATATAGATGTCGATGCCCGTCACTGGAAACCAGAAAGGATGCATTCAGCCATATTCAGCTTCACCGCCACTAACCTCGACTTCCGCAGTATAATGAGATAATTGCGTTACCTACCCACCTTGATTGAACGCGAGGGCTGGTACATAGATCACAATTGGCAGCCATGCCACCTGCGGAATATAGAAGAATGTTGTGAATTTTCGTCGGAAAATTAAGTACAATCTAAAATAATTTGTATGGGTTGTGAACTAAAGAACCTTGTTTTTATGTTGCTGAATAATTTATTCTTTTTGGTTTTGTTTCGTGATATCTTTAAATTAAAAGAAAAAAGTACATAAGTACTTGGATCTCACCAATGCAAGCGTGAAGAGAATTGAGCCGAACAGTCTGACGCGGTTATCGAATCTCAGCGATAAGTACTGAAAATAACATAATTATGTATTAGGTAGGTACTAGATTTTGCCCTGGGCTTCGCGCGCATTCGAAAGGGACAACTCTCACAATAATTAGAGCCACTGCTCAGTATCCCAAGTGGAGAGTGTATTATATATATTATATATCCTAACACCACCTCAAAAGAGTTGCTTTTTTATGCATACGCGAGACACTTGGCCCCGCGCGCCGCCGCCACGTCAGCGTGGATTTTTGAGCCTACGGCTACGTCGTAATCTGCTACGGCGTCCAAATGTATTCGGTTTCGAATGGGGGCTGCGAATGCCACGTCGGCGTGACAGATGCCTTTTTACGTTTCTCTTGAAAGATCCTAAGTACCTACTGAAGGAAACACATCGGGAGGAAGTGCATGGAGCGCTTAGTCCGCACTTTAGGCACCTATGCAGTAAAGGGATGCTACGCGTGGATCTATGGTGAAATTCTGAGGTCGGAATCGTTTCGATCAGCTTCACAGTCTCCACAGATCATTCACCGTGGAACAATCGATAGAACTTAGTGAACCTGTCTCTACGGAGCTGCAAAGGTTTATGTTTGCACGACGCTTCAAGTCGTTGACTTTGCGAACTGCTTGTCTTTTGAGCGAAAGTCGAGATCCTACACGTAGCGCAGACGTCGACAGCAGATATCCGACCTGACGAACAGGCATACCCTGACTTTGCGGCGGAAATACTCTTCCAGAGTGCAACCGGGGTAATGCAGGTAGGACGTTGTCGGCAGGCCGGGATATATTTTGTGTCTCGGTTAGAAAAATCATCGCTGGCCTGGACGCCTCGAGATTGATGCATGACGTCCAGGTTGGAGTGCAGCCCCCGTATGTTGCAGGTGTCAACGCAAAAAGTGGTGTTGTGCACCGCTGTTAGACACTTTTTCCTTTTTCTTTGTGCTACTATCTCGGCTACCATAGTTTTAAGGGGTAAAAGGGCACATGGGATCGGACGGACATTTGGTAATCAAAGCGTAGCCTTTAGCTTCACCGGTATTTGTTTGGGTTGGTGGTGCGCCGACGCGGTGGACGGGAGTACGGGAGGGCCCCCGGGCCCCCCTAGGAAGTAGGAGTGGCCGTCCGGACCCCCACGTCCGGTCACCATCCGGCACGGCGGACCACTCCGGCCGGGATTAAGTATGCGCCGGTTGATCGGGGCGGCCTCTTGCGGTGGTTAGGCACAGTAATTAGGCCCTTAACTACCCGGCGGGCGGCCAGCGAAAACAGCGTTTCTTCGGGTCTACCTGGCCACCGCGTCGATGCACTACGTCCACACAACGGATCGGCTTGAAGACCAGGACTACTTCACGCCTAAAATAAACCCCCCTGCTACTGGGTCCCCGGGATACGCACCGGATCACAGCGAACTGTTTGGCGGTGCGTGCGTCTTATCACCGGGTGTGATGGCGAACCCAGGCGACCACGCGGTCTACCGCACGCTAATTGGTTGCTCATTTGGTACTACCTGGGTATACCCAGGAGGTACGTGCGACCTAACCAGGATGTTGTGATATGCGCCTGTTAATGCTTGCAGGTTCTTAGGGGTTTAAGTCTGAAATAGCTCCTAGGACCTTTCTATTCAGACCAAAATTGCTGCTCGAGTGACATGATTGGCTACATCATCTACTTAATTACACCCATGATGTCAGCCTATCCTAATCTAGGTGCCATGGCATTGCTTCCCTTTGGTCGTGCCGGCTACACTGAATTGGACGGAAAACACGACCTATTTACACAGCCGTTTCGACCGACCTTTCATTCAGTGTGGTGGTTCAGCCTAGGTGGGTTAAACCCTACCATCTGGTAAGGAAAGGAACCTACGTTTTGCGTGGAATCCGAAACACCATCAAACTCAACGGTCGACGGTCACCCATCTAGGTTCTTACCGCGCCCGGGTGTGCTTAGATCACGGAAGGCGGTCGATCCATCGCACGCACCAATGAGCTTCCGAGGAGGTTGACTGTGTTTTATCTAAGAACAAACTGTAAGTATATATTATGAACTGATACCTTCTACCAGCATACGTTAGACTGAATTGATTTCCAGTTATGTGTGCCCACCTCGTAATTAGAGGTAATGCCGAGCCCGTGGAATACGGGCAGGTAAACTTGCGTCATGACCACGCTCATGAGACAGATGCCGCCGACGATGAACGCGTACTGCGTCCCGTACATGTACATCTCCGTCGGCGAGCCGAGCAGCGTGATGCCAGAGACGAAACTGTTGACAAATTTAAGGGTTTTTCCCAGTGGTCAGATTGATGGTCAGACTAGTCTGGCCAAGGGGAATTTTTTTTCCCATTGGTTAGATTAGCTCATGATTTAGTAAAGTACAGTTGAATACGAAAATACGAAGAGGTCATATAACTATTAAATATAAATAGGTTTTATTTGTGACATTATGGTGTTTCTTTGCTTTTTTTTTAATTAAGTGCGTAGATTTAGAAAATTTATTCAAATATAAAGCGATCAAGTGATATAACGAATTTATTTTTTCATAGTTGAAACATTTTTGTAAGTTTTAATCGAGGATAAAATCATCAAGTGATATGAAGATTTTATTTTATCATTGACTGGACAGATTTTAAAAATGTGTTTGAGGATAAAGTTATTAAGTGATGATATGACAATTTTATATATTTTTTTATACTGACAGAAAAATGCATTTCATTTAAATGGAAACTCCTTATGTGATTTACCTAGTGAATAAGATTTTTGTAAAAACATGTAATAAGGTGGAATTAAGGAATTAGGAATTATTAAAGTAATTTTATAGTATGCTAAATATTTTGTGACATGCATTTGAAGAGTTTATATTCCGAGGTTTTAGGTGTTGCCAGCAAAAAATCCACAAAATGCCTACAAATTCGGGAAAAGAAAAAAAAACAAGTAGGGTGAGTTTATAAACGCATTTTCACAAAAAAGTGTAGTTAATGACTTTATAACGCAAACCCTCGAAAATCAAAACAGTTTTTACTTTAATTGTACTTTTTTCTGTGTATTTTTTGTTTTTTATCCAGCTGTCAAATTAATCTGACCAATGGGAAAAAAATCCCGTTGGCCAGACTAGTCTGACCATCAATCTGACCACTGGGAAAAACCGAAATTTAACACCATAGATAGAACAACATACATTCGTCCATACTTTCATTGGCTATTTCCCACTGATACGAACAGTTTCTTCAGCTGGATTCTAAAGTCGAATATTTTTGAAACGAGAAACGATTTGACACGTTGTTTACAGCATCGGGTTTGGTCACATAAAACGTATTCAGCTTGCCAGCATGTATAGGAGAGTACGTTATTTATTACTAGTTAATGAGATCCAAAGATATTTACATACTTCATAGGCAGTTTGAATGTCTTTGGTTAGATCACACATCCAACATACTTATATTTTCCTATCTTCCAACGAGCGAGTCCTACCTAACACCAATTTATTTAAACTCGTCATAATAACCTAGCAAAACAAAGTATTCTAGCTGTGATATATTTTAATCGGGAGTAGCATACCTCATCATTTCGAGGAGAAATTATGGAGAGGGCATTCAGCCAAGGGCAACCAGTTTAACATGTGCAAGAGACACGGTCCTCAGTCCTCAGCCTCACGCATGTTGAACCGTATCATTATATGGTTCAAAATATGATAAGCGATACATACTTACGATTAATTACGATCCTGCCTCGTCTTCTGGTTCTAGTATTTGAAACAGCATTGCTGCTAAACCAATGTATGGCGGCTCCTACCTGGCGACTAGCGACATAGCAACCGGAAGAGTCTTCATGTTCCGACCGCCAAGTAGATAGTCCTGTTGCGTGCTCTGCTTCTTGAAGAAGCCCCAGTAGATTCCGACCACGGCGCTGATGGCCAGCATGAACACGAACACCACATAGTCCGCCCAGGTGAACCGCTGCATGCGGTGGATGATATCGCTCACAGAATCCTCCCCCATACTGAATCCTCAATTTGATATCACTTTAAAAAAAAGTGTTTTAACGTATTTTTCACTCACTTCCAACTTCAAAACATCTACTACAATTTTTCTTTTGAATACTTTTTCCCCGCAAAAAATCGATCAAGTAACTCGACTTCGAAATTTAAATTAACGCGTCACGGATCAAAGTGGATATACCGTTGGAATATCATGGTCGTGTGAGGCCGTCCGTCCGCCATGCGCGTGCGCACCTCGTTCGCTATTCAAATGTGTAGCTCGGGCGGGCGGCCATCAAAAGTGAAGCTCAATCTGTTCAAATGAAACAATTACGATAACTCGCAATTTAAAGAGGATGTTGCGAGATCCCCAGCTGGTCGTCGTCGCTCGGGTTCGCACTTTAGGTATACTAGGACTCGTTTGTCCTAATACTTGGGTGCTTACCTAGGTAGGACATACTCGCCTCTCTGCACTGGACGATTCACAAGAACATATTAACTTATCTTGGGAACTAACTATTATGCACAAGTTGCACAACTCAACATTCAATATATGAACTAAGTGATTCGTGCATATCTAGCTAGGTACCTAGGTCAGCCAGCCCAACACCAGGAGTTGGATTAGAGGGTTGATCTTACCCTCTTCGTCAGCCTCGAGAATTCTGTGGTGCGATGCACCAGTTCGGATGCGGTCTGATTTTGGATATGTGACCGTTCAATTTTACGTGAATTCCACGTAAAATTTAACTGTAGGGTGATGGTAAACCCGTCCGTATTGGTACCACCGCACCGAGGAAGGTCGTCTGTCGAAACGGCTATGAAAATACTTAGTTCGCGTTTTCCGCCGAGTCCAGGTAGCCGGCACGACCAAAGGGAGGCATTGACATTGCATCTACATAGTTCACCAAGGTGTCATGGATAGGCTGCCATCTTGGCTGTAGTGAAAGCACCCGTGTCATTCAGGACCCAAATAAATAACCCACAGGCTTGATAGTAGTCGACGATAAATAAACATTTCCATTTCATAGTAATTTTCCCGTCTATTTGTGTACATATCTACTACTTAGGTCATACTGAAAGTTTCTGGAATAATATAAGACCACATATTATGTTTATGATATATTTATTGTTTTCCAAAGTACACTTTTCACTCTTTACACAATTTTGTTTTTTTTTTTTTTTTTGTTTGCAAAATTGCATTGTAGTTCAAAGCAGTTGGCCCATACTTGCTTGCGACGACGGGACGAGGGACGACGTCTTCGATGGTCTCTTGGAAGTCGTTAACCGCCGTTTCGGGGCTTGTAAAGCTTATCTTTAATTTTCGGAAACACGAAAAATCATAAGTTGCAATGTCCGGTCTGTATTACGGATATACGTCATCAGTTCTACATTTGAGGCCTTTAAAAACTCATTCGTTAGGTACCTTCGCGGAATGGGAAGCCGCGTTGTCGTGGAGAAGGACGACTTTGATGGGAGGACGCTTTTCGCGATCTTTTTCAAATACTCTGGGCAAGCACATATATTTACATACCAATGTGCAGTCACTGTCCTTTGGTTTCAAGCGATACTGTAGCGTAATGTCCTGATTTGCCAAAAAAAAGGAGCAACCATTTTCTTACCAATGTTTCGACTTTTCTTAACTCGTCGGCAAATCTTCAAAAGGAAAGACCTATTTTGCCGATCGGCTTTTTCTTTCAGGTCTAAAGCAGTACACACATCTTTCGTCGCCTGTGACAATATTATATACAGCCAATGATTGTCATCCTTTATATTTTTTATCATTTTACGGCACCATTCTACACGCAGTCGTTTCTTCATCCGTAACATCGTGCCGTGTCCATCGAGTGTCGAGTGCAAAGCTTCCGAACCTTCAGATGTACATGCAAAATGTTTTGCACTTGGTTCATAAAAATACCTAATACAGTACGAATTTGCTGACAGGTAATGTTTTATAAGTTTTAATCAGTTATCGTATGGTATCAATATTAGTTTCCGCAACTGTAGCAGTCGCCGGCCGACCTTCACGTAAAACGTTATAGAGATTATCACGTCCACGTCTGAATTCACTGAACCAGGAATATACAGACCTACGAGATGGAGCTTCCTCCATCACCAAATGTCTCTAGCAACTTCTTGTCGACAGCCACAACGATAATCACAAAAAATCATGGCGAGAATATTTTCTCGGGTTTAATCCATTGTAATGCAGACACACTATTTTCAAAATTATACCACAATGAAAGAAATAATTACAATCACACAGACTACAACGTAACGTGATAGTTTTTGGTACGCCTGTTCCAAAAACTTTCAGTATGACCCACGTATAGTAGGAATAATATTTTGAATTTTTTTATAAAATTGACAGTAAGTAATTTTCTCTGTTACCATTTTTACGATCTATGTTTCCCATTAATTTACCTACTGTGTCAATAGTGAACCTGAAATTGTTTAGAGGATCTCGGAGATGATCAATTGCGATTGTCAATTCTTTGCGATTGACAATTGCGATTGATCGTTTACACACTTAAAGCCGATTAAAGCGATTGTCAATCGCTACTACGTGATTGAAGGCAATTGATGGAACATTTTGATTGACGTGAGCTACATTGACGCTCATTGGCGGCAATTGACAATCATTTTCTTAAGACGATACCCATAGCTGGCTGCTTTGCATAGAAAAAGGTCGTAAGTCGGTGTTGTTTTTTAATTAAAAAAAATTAAAAAACAACACCGACTTACGACCTTTTTCTATGCAAAGCAGCCAGCTATGGGTATCGTCTTAATCTCGACCGCGCTAGGTACCGAGCATAGCGGACGTGCCTGACCTGAAAACGATGTTTAAGCTGCTTTGGCCGCTAGCGCCAATCAAATTACAGAGCGCGATTTTGTTTTGTTACTCATGTCTTTCACAGGTTTTTGTACTGTGTTGTGGAAGGTGAAAAGCTAAGTTTCTTGAAGAGTTTATTTATTTATTTTATTTTAGACAGGCAGCTTGGGCATATAAATCAAGTACTTAGTCATAGTTCATTGGTGTAGTTATAATTTTTTTTTTCACTTATTCAGTTTTGCTTTGGTCCACTTAATTACTTTTTTATCTTTATTCAGATGAGTGTCCAAACGGTTTTTAAATTGGTTTACGTTGTTTGCACTGATAATGTCCTCCGAAAGTTGGTTTCAATCTTCGACAACTCTGTTGGTTATGAAGTGCTTGCGACAATCAATACCAACATATTGTGCTCTGTTTTGTTTTGTTTAGTTTCAGAGAGTGGCCACACAGGTGAGTGTTTTGATTAAGGTTGAACATTTCCTTCATTGCTTCACTTTGTATTTCTCAGTAAGCATTTTATACACCTCAATCAAATCGCCCCGGATGCGTCTTTGTTGCAGAGTTGGTAGTTTGAGGGCCTTCAGTCTTTCTTCGTAGGGCTGCCAAGGGATTTTGATAAACTTTCGTTGTGTGTTTTCAAGTAGTGTGATGTCCTTGATTAAGTAGGGTTATGCCAGACTTGAAAAGCATATTCTAGTAGCGGTCGTACATATATCTTGTAAATTTTGAGTGTGACTTCTGGGGTAAGGTAGCGAAATAACTTCTTGATGAGATAGGTTATGGAGTTGGCTCTCTTTACTATCTGGGCAATATGGGGCTCCCACTTTAGGTCACGAGTTACCAGAAATCCTAGGTCTCTCTGCTGGTGCACCGCACATACTTTGGTATTGTTTAAGTAGAGAGACAGAAACCGCAAGGGTTATTGCATGACTGCCACATCTGCGTTTGAAATCATTGTTTATGTATAAGCGACACTACCATTCTCAACACAGTTCAGCATTCGAGTGAAGCGTGAGCGATTGATGCACAGCCAATTGGAGCTTCAGTCGCCCATCATTGAAACCGTAAATCACGTAAACATTGTCAATCGCAATTGATCGTCTCGCCGAGCCTAAGGACCAGACAAACACCATACAAATTTTTTCACTACCTGTTGCCCGCGGCTTCGCTCGCGTGAAATTCTTATTTCAAAAGAAGAAATTAGTAACTAATGGCGATGCCGAAGGCCGATATGGGTTCAGGTAAACGATAAACCTTCTCAAATAAAGTAAGTAACTAACGGCGAGGCTGAAGGCCGAGCTCCATTCAGGAAAACAATAAACCTTCTCGAAGAAAGTAAGAAACTAAAGGCGAGGCCGTAGCCCGAGCTGCGTTCAGAAAGACGATAAACCTTCTCGAAGAAAGTAAGTATGTAACTAAGGGCGAGGGCGAAGTCCGAGCTGCGTTCGGGAAGTAGATTCTTAAAGAAGGTAAGGATCGAGAAGATTCTTAAAGAAGATAGATTTCTTAAAGATAGTAAGTAACTGAGGGAGAGCCCAAAGGCCAAGCTGTATTCTGGAAGACTATAAACCTTCTCAAGAATGTTTTTCTTCTTCCTGAACGCAACTTGGCCTTCGGCCTCGCCTTTAGTTAAATTTTTTCGCGATGAATATAGATTAGAGTGTTTTAATTTTACGAAGGCACGCGGGGTACGGGCGACCGCACGGAGCTCAGTAGAGAACGAACTCGGTGCCCGGTCGGTACACAAACACACGTTCTACACGTCTCTCCGCGTCGCTCGGTCGAACCGAGTCGTTCCCTAGTGAGCTCCGCGCGGTCTCACACCACTTCCTACCTCATACCCCTCGTGCCGTAAAATGAAAAACTCTACCTGAAAGGAGCTCGGTCTTCGGCCTCGTCATTTATTAAATTGGTCTTCAGTTTCGCCCTTAGTTACTTACTTTATTTGAGAAAGGTTAATGGTCTTCCAGAATGGAGCTCGACCTCCTGCCTTGCCCTCAGTCACTTACTTTTTTCGAGAAGGTTCATCGTCTTCCGGAACGCAGCTCGGCCTTCGGCCTTGCCCATAGTTACTTACTTTCATCGAGGTTTATTGTCTTCCAGAAAGTAGCTTGGCCTTCGGCCTCGCCATTTGTTACTTAGAAAGGGAGAACGCTTACCGTTTATCTAAACCCAGTTCGGCCTTCGGCCTCACCATTAGTTACCTACTTTTTTCTTTTGAAACACAAATTTCACGCGAGCGAAGCCGCGGGCAATACCTTGCTGCCAGTTCTCAATAAGGAAGTTTCCATATTTTTATTATATATTTTTTAATCATACTAAGCTTGCAAACCCTAGTGAAAAAAACATTATATTACGTAGGTACATAAATGACGAAGTTATTATACTTTTCCCTTCAGTTTTCAAATTGTTCGGCGCGTGGCCAGTCGACATTCGACAATGCTGTAAATGATCACAAGTCTCACTCCGTTGACCGTTCGGCAGTTATATTAGGTAGGTATCGTTGCGGAATCATTATGGAAACTGTGCAATCTAATAATAAAGTGCATTATAAAATAAATACTGTATCGTACCTAAGTGTAATGTAATGTACATTAGGCCGCTAAGTGTAAGTGAACGACCGGATGTGGAGACCCTGTTTCCCATAGCTCAGGGAATCATATTTTGGGAAACAGGGACGGGGTCAAATGAGAAAAAAATTAGAGATAAGTGGTGCAAAATTATGAAAGAAAAGACTACCTACGAGGTGTGGCAATTAAGTTCCGGGAATTTTTCAATAAAACACAAAAATATTAAGTTACAAAGAAAATTTTACTATCGACCTTTCGCCAAAAACTCTTGCACAATGAACGAGGAATGTGCCGGCGCGTTGTCGTGGTGAAAGATCCAGGTAGTGTCGGTGAGTTCGAGCCGCACACACGGTAAATGCGTGCTGCTTTGCGAACGGTTTCTTTGTTAATGTTTAACTCATCATTTCATCAATCAGACAACGCACGAATGCTCAGGCGCCGCGCCGCCCCGGTCAGACGTGATCAGCAGGGCTATCACGAGATTCGCTACGCCGCGCCGCGCCGGCTACGCCGAGGTATAGCGTGCGTAGAGAACGTAAGCCGCTGCGCGGAAGTGAGTTCGCAAATCTATCGCATTCACTTCCGCGCAGACGCTTACGCTCTCTACGCACGCTACACCTCGGCGTAGTTGCAAATTCAACATTATGGTCCGAAAGGGCGTAGCCAGCGTAGCGAAACTCGTAATAGCCCTACAGCGTGCGTAGACGGTCGACATTCGCGTCGGTACGAGAGGTGGCGGGAGCTCCTTCACGCGGATCGTCATCTACTGATTCACGCCCCTCCTTGAATTGAAACGCTTCGCCCATTCAAACACGCGCGTTTTTGACATGCACTCGTCTCTGTACACCACCGCCAATTTTCTATGGATTTCCGATGGTTTTTCGCCAGATTTTACTAAAAATGGATCACAACACGTTGTTTAAAGAACGAGAGTCACTCATTTTGACGACGCCACTAAAAAAGTTATGTTAGAAAAACGCGCATAAAAAACAAGACAAGCGCGCCATTAATTTCAAATTTCGAATGGAACGAAAGGAAGGTCCCTTCTTTCCAGCCATATGTTTATGAACGACGCAGTGTTGCCAGTTCCCGAGCTATATCCAAATTCCCGGAACTTAATTGCCAGACTACGTATATAACAGAAAAATATGTAAGGTTTTTTTTTTATGTAATCCGGTATGGGTGGCTGAGTCGGAGGAGCCAAAGCGCATGCTCCGACCAGCCAATATCACCTCCGAGAAGGTAGGTGCCATACCGGAGACTTCCCTGCATTGCTGGCTATACTGGACTAGAGGAGAACACAACCGAGGCTGCTATTCAGCCATCTTACATCCAGTACGGTGGTATCAACCCAGTCGGCTACAATTTGAACCTACCACCTAGTAAGGGGCAAGGGAAGGGACCTACAGTTTTACACCGGTTCCGAACGGTGAAGCAGCAGGTGTAGGTATGCACGTAAATTTTTTCGTCAGAAAAAACTCATTGGTACACGCCGACCGGATTCGAACCGCGGACCTCTCGCTGGTCTCTCGGCGGACCTTGCTGCGAATACCATTTCATTGTAAGTATCTAGTATGTCTATCTTCTATCTACGTTACTAGGGAACCCTCAACCACAGCCTCAACTCAAGCCGCCTGACGCGACCTACGAATTGGTCGCCTCCGAAAACATAGGTACCTACTGAACAATCCCTCGGACCTCGACGACCTATTCTTATAATAAATAGGTTATCGAGAATGAACGAGAGTCCGGAAACATTGAGAGAGAGAGGGAGAGAGAGAGGAGGGAGGGGCTAGGGAGAGGGGGAAAGAGGGGCGGGAAAAGAGACGGTAAGGAGGTAGGGCGAGGGAATGGAAAGAGTGGGGGAAATACGGGGAGGGGTGGGGGAAGGGGTAAGAGGGAGAAGGGCGGGAGAGGAAGGGGGCAGGAGAGGGGAGGGAGGGAGGGCGATGGAATGCCAAGAGTGGCGAGGCGAAAAATGACGGGAGGGTGGGAGGGATGGGGGAATTAAGGTAGAGGTAGAGGGAGGTGGTTAGAGGGGGAGCGAGAGAAAGGGGGCGGAAGGTGGAAAGAGGGACGGAAGGAAATTGGCAGGTAAGGAGGGAGGGAGAGGGGATAGGTGGGTATGGAGAAGGTAGAGAGGAGGGAGGGGAGAGAGGTTGGAGAGGGGAGATAAGGACGGTGGGGTGGGGGAGGGTGGGTAGGGAGGGAGAGAGAGAATATAAGATAATCGATGGTATATTATCTATCATATTTGCGATTAAATCGGATTTGCTATTAAACCGAGTCTACCGCGAACGAAGCCACGGGCAAAAGCTAGCCTAGCTAGCATAATATATGATATGAAGCTCAAACTACACACACACACCGCGTCCGAGACTCCGAGATACTGCGAGCGAGCGAGAAACACGAACCTCTCGGCCGCGCCGGGATAGTCGGCTCTAATGCATCCCGCCTCCGCGCCCCCGCAGATACTGCAGCTGCCTCGGAGACTTGTGACGTCACATCGCGAATGCTCCGTCGCGCGGCTTTTTATCTTTTTAGGGGATACATTAGAAGTTGAATAACTTCGTCATTTTTCAAGGTATTCAAATAATTCTTTCACCATTGTTAATGTTTTTTTTTATCTTACAACTTACAATATAATATGCAAAGAGACTTGTTTTTGTCAAAGAGAATATAACCACGTTTTTGACAAAGAGAATATAGTTTTTGAGTCACTGGAAACTTCCTTATTGACATGTGCACTTTTTTTTTGTGGATTGTTGTGCCGATGTTATGAAAGTAAGGAAAAGATTCCTTAAGCCCGCTTTACACGTTGGCGCAGCTGGCCCTATCAGCTGGCTGGACCATCGTGTAGGTTTAGGTACCCTTATAGGTTCAATTGTCTGTCCGTCTGTCACAGCTTTATTTTCTCCGAATCTACTAGACGAAAAAAGTTGGAATTTGGTACATATATGGAGTTTGATGATCCAATCACGGGCGTATAGCGTAAATGAACGAATTTCGATGTGGGGAAAATTTGGGAGACAAATTTAGAAAGTTATAAAAAAAATAATTTTTTTAATTCATCATGTGACATTACAATGAAAATAATATTACATAACAAACAAATATATATATAAGGTGTTTCGTTAGTCATGTCAATAACTTCGGGAGTGTTACATACATACTCAAATAAACAGGTTACGCAAAAAAAATTATATGTTTTTAGCATAACTTTTCGAGAAATTTAACAAAACATGTTTGCTACCTAAACATTAACCTGTGTGTAACAGTAGGTAACATGCATTGTACGGGGTCAATGACCGTACTATGTTCAAACGCAGAACAGCTGTTTGTTGTAAGTGAGTCACAAGGTCACTATGATTTGTTTTTACAGCTACTTATTTGATTTTATTTTTTTGTTAGGAAAAGAAATGCTCCTATAAACATATGTTTTTTTTTTGCGTAAAGTGTTTGTTTGAGTGCGTATGTAACCCTCCCGAAGTTATTGACATGACCAACGAAACACCTTATATATATATATACGAGAGGGGGAGTCCCACACCCACACACACTAATAATTTTAAAATCCATAGTTTAAAAGATATTGAAGAAAATAAACGAAAATCGAGATAGGGAAGAGGAGGTGTAAATTATTAATTAATTATTTATTATTAATTTCGATTCGAGTTCGACCACTTTTTTAGTTATTTTTTGTCACAAACCTTTGCGGACGCGTGCATAACAAACAACCCACCTAAGATTCATCATAATCGGATGAATGGTTTACGAACGCATAGAAGACGAACTTTCATTTTAATAACCACCGACGCAAACGGCGGCGGGGTGTTGTAAGTTTAACGTGTGTGTGTATGGGTGAGTATGCTGTGGCATCGTAGCTCCCAAACGGATGGACCGATTTGGATGCGGTTTTTTTTAATTAGAAAGCTTAGAAATATTATTTCTTTTTTTTTCGAAATTTTTGACACATTAGTTTCAGTGATAGGGAAGGGTGGGGGGGGGGGGGGGGGGGTGGGGGATACCTCCCCTTCCCTATCTCGATTTTCGTTTATTTTCTTCAATATCTTTTAAACTAGGTATGGATTTTAAAATTATTAGTATGTGTGGGTGTAGGACTAACCCTCTCGTATATATAAGGTGTTTCGTTAGTCATGTCAAAAATTTCGGGAGGGTTACATACACACACAAATAAACATGTTAGGTACGCAAAAAAAATTATGTGTTTTTAGCATTACTTTTCGAGAAATTTAACAAAACATGTTTGCTACCTAAACATTAACCTATGTGTAACAGTAGGTAACTTGCATTGTGCGGGGTCAATGACCGTACTATGTTCAAACGCAGAACAGCTGTTTGTTGTAACTAAGGCACAAGGTCACTATGATTTGGTTTTTACAGCTACTTATTTCATTTTATTTTTTTGTTATGTAACCCTCCCGAAAGCTTTGACATGACATGACTAACGAAACACCTTATACAGGGTGTCCCAAAACTCGACGTCCAAACGAAAGGAGGTCATAGAGGAGGTCATTTCCAATCAGAATCACCCTATTTGTAGTTATCCAATTCTCAGTCGTTTAGAAGTTATAGCTCTTTTTCTGAGTTTTTCTAATTTCAACCCCAATTTTCGAATAAAAAATCATAAAAAAAATTACATGTAACTTAGGTTCATTTAATTTTTTGGTGTTTTATTGCAATTAGTGTAGCTTTGTAAAAAAAATTGTTTTATAACATTTTCTTTCTTATTCCAATAGTAAAGCCTATTCCAATTAGAATTTTTCAGTAATTCATCAATGAAGCCTTGACTTTGATTGAAGTTTACTTTAAAAAAATGTACTACAGGAAAGTGAACCTGCTTTGCAAAAACATGCACAGTTCATACGGATTCCAGAAAGGTACAATTCATTAGATTCATTACCATAAAGCTTAATCTTTAAGACGAAGATATGAATGAAACAACTAATCCGGTCTAACAAATTTAAAAGCGTTAGGTACTTTCTTAGAAGAGAACAATGGAGGGCCTCTCCGTTGAACCCGTGAAAACAATGGGACCGGTCGCCAACATGTTTCACCTACCCCCTCCCCTCCCCTCCCACGCCTTTAAGCCGTTCATCACCTATCTGCGCCTGCGCCCACTCTTTCAGTTTCAGTGACTCGCTAGCTGCTTGTAACATCGCCGTTCCGCTATTCTGTTTTCTTTTTATTTCTTTACATACGATTTGGCTATTCTTTACGAACTTTGATCCGTATCCTGTGTGTTTAACCTGCGCTTGTGATTTGGACTGTGATTGTGCTTGTGATTTGGACTTGTGATTGAACTGAAAACTGCGTAGAGATGGCAGCCTACACGCCCCGTGAATATGCAGAAATGCATTTTATTTACGGTTTATGTGACGGCAACGCTCGTAATGCTGCGAGGGAATACTGCAATCGATACCCGGAACGCGAACGCTATCCCGATCATAGAGTGTTCATAAATGTACACAACACACACGTTCAAGGTGAAATTCCTGGTACCCATCGAGTAGGTGGAGCACGTCGAGCACTTCTTTTTCGCCGTCGATCCCAACGAATTAAAAAGTATCGGGAAGTGGCATACAACGCACCGACTTGAGGCGCGCTATTTGTGAGCATTCGGCACCACGAGTCAGTAAGCCTGGATACGAAATACGGCATCGTTTGTATGAGAACCGAGGTAGCCGCCAAAGGGGTGTGAAGTCTGAGGCGGGAGCGGCGCATGGAACGCCGTGATTGGCCGAGCGAGTAGGTAGCCACGTGACGCCAGTCTTCCATACGTTTGAACGGGATTCATACAATAAGTCGCTCATTGTGTCGATTCGCGATGAAAAGATGAAACGGATTTAACAATATTTAACCCTTCTTTACATCAAGGGAATAATATAACTTTCTCTTAAATGAACAAAGGCAACGCCCCTTTCACAATTTTGCGAATTTGCAGATTTTCGCATAAACACGATAATAGTTCTAAGTTCTGAGATACCTCGGATACTTTATTATAAATCTACATCAAATTTCCAAAACAATGATATGTAAGACCTCGTACATTGGTATTATCTTATTGGAGTATTTGTTATTGGAATTTTCCAAAATTAAAAAAATAATGTTAGAAAGTCGAAAAGTTTTGTAACCAAAAAAAAAATTTATTATATTATTAACAACTATTTGCTAATTACTTAGCCAACGATATGACAAATTATATTGCAATATGACTTCGCGAAAAATTCGCGAAAATCTACCCTACCATAAAAAATTTATGAGTACCCACCTGGATATTTAATTTTTTTAGGGTAAAATGAGGTTTTCCAGGCTTTGCCTTTTTTAACAAACTAACCAGCCATGCAGCTAGAGCCTTATAAAATGTACCATGCGTCTCTCTGTCAGTTTGACGGTGTGAATTTGTTATATAAGGGTTAATAAAATAACAAATGAAAGGCTGTGTAGTCTGTAATAGAAACATATATTTGAAACAGAACAATCATTTACTTAATTGTTTATTTATAGATCGGTATCTATATTAAAATTTTCATTTGGTAACTTTTGAACAATTGAATTAAATTTAAAAGCATAATTTACGACATTTACATTGTTACTGTTTACATTGTTGACATTTACATTGTTATTGTTGAACTAAAGAACTAAAGAACTAACATGTGTCTCGAGAGATGGTCGCGCAACAGATGGATAGATCTCACCGAGACCTAAAGTTTGAGTACCAACACGATGGGTCTAGCACCAGTGGTTCTCGAGTTATGACCAAAACAAAAGTTCATGTGACAGATGGATAGATCTCACCGAGACCTAAAGTTTCAGTACCAACACGATGGATCTAGCACCAGTGGTTCTCGAGTTATGACCAAAACAAAAGTTCATGTGACAGATGGATAGATCTCACCGAGACCTAAAGTTTCAGTACCAACACGATGGATCTAGCACCAGTGGTTCTCGAGTTATGACCAAAACAAAAGTTCATGTGACAGATGGATAGATCTCACCGAGACCTGAAGTTTGAGTACCAACACGATGGGTCTAGCACCAGTGGTTCTCGAGTTATGACCAAAACAAAAGTTCATGTGACAGATGGATAGATCTCACCGAGACCTAAAGTTTCAGTACCAACACGATGGATCTAGCACCAGTGGTTCTCGAGTTATGACCAAAACAAAAGTTCATGTGACAGATGGATAGATCTCACCGAGACCTGAAGTTTGAGTACCAACACGATGGGTCTAGCACCAGTGGTTCTCGAGTTATGACCAAAACAATAGTTAATGTGACAGATGGATAGATCTCATCAAGACGTTCAGATTGAGTACCAACACGATGGGTCTAAGTCCAGTGGTTCTGTAGATATGACCAAAACTAATGATCACGTGACAGATGATAATTCCGACCCCTCACTCGCATGATCGCATCGCATTTCGCATTTAGATGCTAGCTAGCTAGCTAGCAGCGGAGCGCAGGCGCTATATAGCATTTAGCATTTAGCAGTACCACAGATAAATAGCACATACTTCATTGCTTTGTGCGTTCCAAAACAAACGAACCAACAAAGTTTTACGAACGAAACAGCAATGCTAATTAAAATTAAATGTGATTATTGCTTAGCATTTAGCATTAATTTTTATTCATCAGGGCGCTTAGCAGTGCTAAATGCTAACGGGGTATTCATTATGAATTAATTTTGTTAATGCTAAGCATAACAAGACTAATTCCCGGTAGACGCATGACCTAAAGAAATTAATTCCTTTAGAGTCGCTCAAAAGTAAAAACCGGTAGGTACTGGTTGAATGAAAAAAGCGCGATAAACGAATATTGAACGAGGAAACCTGCTGAGGTTGACTAGAAGAAATGTCCTTTGGCAATAAGGCAGAATGCATGAAATATCTGTATACATTTAACATACATATTTATCAATAAACAAAAAAAATTGCAAGAGCTAACTGCATCCAACACGATAGTCGACCTATGGTGGGTAAGCAGAAAAGAGCTCTCCATACATATTTACGCCGATGTTTGTTACTGAAATTCAAGCGAAAAATGCTATCAAATTGAATGAAAGTACTTACTCGTGAAAGGTGACTCCATCTGTGTTCAAGTTTGAATTTTTCGACGACTTTTTGCACCAAAGCACTGCACAATGAGGAATTTTGTGACAGACGCGCACGTTCGCTCCGCCTGAGCGGCGGACGGAGACTAAGATCGGCAGTGTTGCCAACTCAAATTTTGAAATTCTCCTAGATTGACTTCGAAAATCTCCTAAAAATCTCCTAGAAAATTTTCATCCTCCTAAAAAATTCTCCTGTTATTCAAATTATAAAAATTTCACCAAATTTTTAGTGTTCCTTATTCGTACGGGACCATATTACTAAGACTAGGCCATCTGTCCGTCCGTCTTTCTGTCTTACATACAAAGAGCTTATCTTTTTCAGCCTGAAAGCCGGTCAAGTGCGAGTCGAACAGTCTGACGCATATGACGTCAGTCAGCGTGTAAGCGTCTACTGCTGGACATTCGCCTTCAATTTTCCACCAGTCTCTCGGCCTTCAGCGGTACGGACCACTGTTTTCCGCCGACATACTTCATGTCGGCGTCCCACCTGGCGGGTGGTCTTCCCACACTCCGTTTTCCTGTCCACGGCCGCCAATATAGTACATGGTTACTCCAACGGTCGTCGTCCCTTCGGCTAACGTGCCCAGCCCACTGCCATTTTAGCTTATCAACCTGGTTTCCAATATCGATTACTTTGCTGCGTCGGCGGATTGCCTCATTTATTTATTACGCACCATTTCGCGTAGCTATACTCCCAGCCCAGCATGGCTAGTTCCATCGCTCGCTGGGCAACTTTGAAAACAACTATAGTCAGAGCTCACGTTTCACACCCGTACTAGGAGGACGCACTGGTCATAATATACGGGTCAGACCTTGGGGCGAATTTTAAATTTCCGAGGCAGCCCAACTCAATTTGAATTCGTCCCTCGACCTCCTTAAGGAGACCTTGTCTACCAAGCAGTATTTGACCGAGATATACGTACCTACTCTTCCTTCAACCTATTCGATCACTTCTCCGCCAATAACGATTTGTCCTCCCGTCATAGCCACGATTGCCATTCTAACCACCACGTAGGTAATTCGTCTGTTTGAATTATTCTTATTTTTTTAACCACACCAAGTTTGCCACTTCTACGTATTACCGATTTTACGTTAGAGCAAAAACAAAAAAAAATTTTTTTAACACCTTTCTTGTATGGGAAAGCCCTTAATTTTTTTTCTTATTGTTTGATAGAATGTCCGCCAATATTAAATAACACATAATCTGTGAAAATCACAACCAGCTACCTATTACGGTACAAAAGATACAGCCCTTAAAGTAATGCGGACTGACGGACGGACTATCGACGTAGGCTTAGCAATACTACTGATTATTACAAAGAATACATGCAAATAACATTGGTTGATAACAAAATGTTCGTTCGGTATGGCCCGCCCGGTAGTCGGCTGGTTGGTCGATCGAATGCACGCACCGCACACACTCACAGAGTATCACGTTATCCTATCCAAAGTGCAAGAAGGTGAACCTTGCTCTTGTCAAAAGACAAATCCTATCGTATATTGTGTGACTTGAGAAGTTGGTTGGTTGTTAACAGGCAGTTCATTCATTGTGTTGTCACCGTACATTCCGACATATTTGTTTGTTACTAGTAAATATATCTTTTAATTTTAATCCCGAGTTTCTCACCCCTAAATTTTCTCCTGTCGTGATTTTCTTTCTCCTAAATTTTCTCCTACTCTCCTGACAGGCAAAAAGTTCTCCTAGCACCACTGAAATTCTCCTGAATCTAGGAGAAAATCTCCTAACATGGCAACACTGAAGATCGGTCGCCGGCGCTAGACTGACGCGCTGGCGCGTGTGCGCCGACGCGCGGCTACCCCTGTCCTCCTATGTATAGCGCCTCCAGGCTTACTGACTCGTGTTCGGCACACACTCTTTCGCGAGCATTCAGTCCGCCGCACTGCGCCGCTCAGGCAGGTCACGTTTTTGTATCAATCCGTCCATAAAAAAAGAGAGATACAATATCATGTATTCGCATACACAAAATATGACAGAATAGCGGAACGGCGATGTTACAAGAAGCTAGCGAGTCACTTAAACTGAAAGAGTGGGTCAGGCGCAGATAGGTGATGAACGGCTTAAAGGCGTGGGAGGGGAGGGGAGGGGGTAGGTGAAACATGTTGGCGACCGGTCCCATTGTTTTCACGGGTTCAACGGAGAGGCCCTCCATTGTTCTCTTCTAAGAAAGTACCTAACGCTTTTAAATTTGTTAGACCGGATTAGTTGTTTCATTCATATCTTCGTCTTAAAGATTAAGTTTTATGGTAATGAATCTAATGAATTGTACCTTTCTGGAATCCGTATGAACTGTACATGTTTTTGCAAAGCAGGTTCACTTTCCTGTAGTACATTTTTTTAAAGTAAACTTCAATCAAAGTCAAGGCTTCATTGATGAATTAATGAAAAATTCTAACTGAAATAGGCTTTACTATTGGAATAAGAAAGAAAATGTTATAAAACTAATGTTTTCACAAAGTTACACTAATTGCAATAAAACCCCAAAAAATTTAATGAACCTAAGTTACATGTAATTTTTTTTACGATTTTTTATTCGAAAATTGGGGTTGTAATTAGAAAAACCCAGAAAAAGAGCTATAACTTCTAAACGACTGAGAAATGGATAACTACAAATAGGATGATTCTGATTGGAAATGACCTCCTCTATGACCTCCTTTCGTTTGGACGTCGAGTTTTGGGACACCCTGTATACAGGGTGTCCCAAAAACCGAGGATAATCCTTCAACAGCTGATAGGGCTGCTAATTACCTCTCAGAATATCTAATTTTAGGTTTAGTAAAAAAAGGCTTAGTTTTTGAGATATTGTCATTTTTGTAAAAATCCAAAATTTTCTCCCTCAGCTCTTTTCTTTAATGACACAAGTACAAATGAAAGATTTTCTTAAATTTAGTTTTTGTAAAATATTTCTGAAAAGTAAGGCTTTCACACGGTATAATTTATTTTTTCAAATTTAATCCTGCTTAACTGAAAAACGACTTAAGAGCCACATGTAAATTTTTTTTCAGCCTCACCCTTGAATTTGGCCCCGCGGTGAAAAAAAAATAACTACACTAAAGTGGCATTATGCAACAAAAATACGCCCATCTAATGTAGTTTTTGAAATGGTACATCAACATCCAGTTACCGATTTGCCCAAGAATGTATGAGATAACATAAAGACACATAATCACTAGGTTAACCCGCCCGGGTTGGTACCACCGCACTGAATGAAAGGTCGGTGGAAACGGCTATGCAAATAGTTTGTGTTTTCCGTCCAGTTCAGTGTAGCCGGCACGACTCAAGGGAAGCACTGACGTGGCACCAAGTTCATCCGGTGTTATGGGCTGACATCACGGATGTTGTAGGTGATGTAGCCAACCGTGTCAGTTTCCATAAAATAAATAAATAAATAAACACTGAATGACTGACTGACACATAAATGCTGACTGAGTGACACATAAACACTGAATGACTGACTGACACATAAACGCTGACTGATTGACTGACACATAAACGCTGACTGATTGACTGACACATAAACGCCGAACGACTGACTGACACATAAACGCTGACTGATTGACTGACACATAAACGCTGAATGACTGACTGACACATAAACGCAGACCAAAAACGGTGACTGATTGACTGACACATAAACGCTGAATGACTGACTGACACATAAACGCTGACTGACTGACACATAAACGCTGACTGACTGACACATAAACGCTGACTGATTGACATATAAACGCTGACTGACTAACTGACACATAAACGTTGACTGATTGACTGACACATGAACGCTGAATGAATGACTGACACATACACGCTGACTGATTGACTGACACATAAACACTGAATGACTGACTGACTGACTGATTGACTGACACATGAACGCTGAATGACTGACTGACACATAAACGCTGACTGATTGACTGACACATAAACGCTGAATGACACATAAACGCTGAATGACTGACTGACATATAAACGCTGACTGAGTGACACATAAACCCTGACTGACTGACACATAAACGCTGACTGGTTGACTGACACATGAACGCTGAATGACTGACTGACACATAAACGCTGACTGATTGACTGACACATAAACGCTGAATGACTGACTGACACATAAACGCTGACTGACTGACACATAAACGCTGAATGACTGACACATAAACCCTGACTGACTGTCATATAAACCCTGACTGGCTGACTGACACATAAACGCTGAATGACTGACACATAAACGCTGAACGAATGACTGACACAGAAACGCTAAATGACTGACGGACACATAAACGCTGACTGACTGACACATAAACGCTGACTGACTGACACATAAGAGCTGACTGATTGACTGACACATAAACGCTGAATGACTGACTGACACATAAACGCTAACTGACTGACACATAAACCCTGACTGACTGTCATATAAACCCTGACTGGCTGACTGACACATAAACGCTGAATGACTGACACATAAACGCTGAATGACTGACTGACACATAAACGCTGACTGACTGGCACGTGCTTGCACTTGCACCCTCTGCAATCGGAATGTGACTATGCAGATTTTCTGTGTGAGGTTGGTCGTGCGTGTGCGTGTCGTCTTGTGAGTCGAGTCATCCATTGATAACCCTCCTCGTATGTCTGGTCCTTTAAGTGCTTATTTATGTCCTATCCTCCAATGCAAGGATGTGATAACGTTAACGTTGCCGCGCGTCACACAGGACTTACTTGCTAATACGGAATGTTTCCCATCAATATACAAAATTTATTACATCAATATACCACAATTGAAGACATTATTGATTAACAGACAGGGCTGCATGGTATATTACCTTTGCCTATCCCAAAAAAAAAAACAATCTATTTGACATTGACAGTTTGACAGTGCAGTGACGGCCGTTGGTTTGGTTTGTTTTTGTAGGTTAAGGTTAATTGCCAAATTCATAATCCCATAGTTCTATGTATTAAAGATACATTACTCACCTTAGGTCAAAAACAACTTGTTTTTGCCTGGATACCTTCACATACCGGCATTCGAGGCAATGAGCGTGTAGACGCTCTAGCCAAGGAGGCGGTGGTGTGTGGAGATAGGGCTCCGTTCATTAATTTTCCCCATGATTTGTTGGCACTCCCAAAAACATACCTTCATGATTCCTGGTCCGATGAATGGTCCGTGTCCAGTCGAGCGAGAGGGTCTTACTATGCCACCATTCAGCGGGTCACACCCGCAAAGCCTTGGTTTTTTAAAATTACGGCTAATAAAAAGGAAACCTCAGTTCTGTGCCGAATGAGAATTGGACACTGCTGCACTCCAGTGCATCTAGCCCGACTTCATATACTTGACTCATCAATCTGCGAGTGCGGACTGGACGAAGGAACCCTGGACCATATCCTCTTTGGTTGTCCAATTACCCTTGCGGTTAATTCCCCTCCGTTATATGCCACTTTACATTTGTTTAAAGTCCCACTTCCTACTAACATACAAACGATACTGTATACTAACAATTCCCATGTTATAAAATATATATTAAAATTTATAAAATGTAATGACGTAAGACTGTAATTAATTGTATATAAATATATGTATAATGTTTTAGTTATTTATTTTCATCTTCTTATTTACAACTAAGTATGTGTCTTCCAGAATTTGTGCATGCAAACAAGTAAATTCAAATGCTTCGTTCCTTTCAAAATTATTTTGTTTTATATATTATAAAAAGTAATCACAAATTTATACCGTGCAACTCCGTCACTGGATACTGGCAGTAATAAACGAATTTCCTATTCGTTTGGTTGCCACTATTTAAAAAAAAGAAGAAGAAGTAGGTTAAGTTTGTGTTTGTGTTGATTACTTTCAAGTGACTTTTAAAAGTGGGATTACTGTTTTAACGATGGCAGAAATACTACTGAGTGAGACTGAGAAAAAGTTCATAAGGGATGGGGTCGAGGTGAGTTAATACGATTGTGCGTACATCCTTCCGAAAATGTAATACCAATAGTCGGAGAGTCGTAATAGTTTGGTTGGTTTCGCACATGCAGGAGGATATCCGCGGGGACGGGCGCAGGTGCGGCGACTACCGGCCGATGGAACTTGAAACGGAGGTGGTGACGCACGCGAGCGGCTCAGCGCGCCTGCGCCTCGCCAACACCGACGTGCTCGTCGGCGTCAAAACGGAGGTGGACGCTCCACTGCTGGACCGGCCCGGCTGCGGCAAGATCGAGTTCTTTGTTGACTGGTAATAGACTAACAAACCAATATGCTCTAAAATGTCGTACAAACATTATATTGTCTTGGTGACCTGCCAACCAATACAACACCTGCGATACGGCTGAATGTATTGTGTGAGCGACCGCACACGCTTGTGTATGCGTGTATGGACTCCGCAGGAGGCACAATGTGTTGTGTTTGTAGGTGGAAGTAATGCCCATTCACTCTTTATACTGAATGGCTGTATTAAGTAAACAGATCCACCTGAAAAAGAACCTTAATGAGTTTATTCTGTGCAATTTGTAGGTTGTGGAGTATGGAAGTGCCTGCACTCCCTCACACGACTAGGTACTGCAGGAGGGGCTGCACTAGCAAGTTCTAGATGGTGTACCTCATCCGCATCCGTGAGGGCTTCATTTTAGATATTACCTGCTAAATGTCTCCTCGCAATGATAAATCTTAATCCAAAGCTACCACAACTTTCTATTTCTCATTGGTGTACACATATGTTTTTAACCCTAGAAGTCTTGGATATACATTATGTACTTCATTTTAGATCGAAGCGGCGGGTGGCCGAGTGGTTTGGGCATCGGCTTCTCATGCAGGAGGTCCGAGGTTCGAATCCGTCAGCGTGTACCAATTAGTTTTTTCTGACGAAAAAAATTACGAAAAAAAAAACACCCACTGCTTCACCGTTCGGAACCGGTGTAAAACCGTAGGTCCCTTCCCTTGCCCCTTACTAGGTGGTAGGCTCAAATTGTAGCCGACTGGGTTGGTACCACCGTACTGGATGTAAGATGGCCGCAAGCAACCTCGGTTGTGTTCTCCTCTAGTCCAGTATAGCCAGCAATCCAGGGAAGTCTCCGGTATGGCACCTACCTTCTCGGAGGTGATATTGGCTGGTTAGAGCATGTGCTTTGGCCCCTCCGACTCAGCCACCCATACCGGATTACATAAAAAAAAAAAAAACAGATATTAATTAATTACTAATTTTGTATAGCTTTTTCGAATGAAGTCCACAAGTCTAACTAACAATTGCAGTTCAGCGAACGCCACTCCCGAGTTCGAGGGTCGCGGAGGGGAGCAGCTGGCGACGAGTATCTCCAACCTGCTGGCGCGTGCGTACCAGTCCCCGCACGCGTTCGACCTGAGCCAGCTGTGCATCCTGCACGCCAAGCAATGCTGGAAGCTCTACATCGATATTCTGGTTTGTGCCAAAAAAAATGTTGATGTAACCTGGCATGGTTGATGAAGTCGTCTGCTAGACTCACTATGTCAGCCTATGACAATGAAACATAATTTCTCTCTCCCTTTTTGCTAAAGTAGAACTAAATTGAAAATGTGAACTTTTATATAGCAATTTCGAGTGACCTTACTAACAAACAGTACGAGAGATCTTCTGTACATTTTTGTAGAACTTTGAAGAATTTTGTAGAATTATGTAGTTCAAGTTTATTTTATTTTTATTTTATTAGGAAAACACACAGTTACACAACATACATAATAAATGGGTACATACAATTATAAACATTAACCACTCAAGCGTGCCTCGAAATAATGCCTACCACGTCGCGCGATGGAAAGGTTACGAGAATACGCTTTTTTCGAAAAAAATATATGAACACCTATAGAAAAGTTAGTATGGTTGAAATCGTTACTAAATTTCCTACAAAATTATCTATAACTTTATTTGTACTGACCTTTTCAAAATCCTGGGTTGATTGCGGTAGTTGATGAGGTGATGTTTTGTTTTGACCCACTACACTCTATAAATTTATTAAGGTAAGATCCTCAAATAAAAACACATCTTTCGATTGGTGACAAATGCACGTAATATGCGCATCAAAATATGAAAAATTACTTATCGTTTGCGCCGGCGATTCATGGTCACACGTCCACAGAAACACACTTCACTAACAAGAATGGCGACTGACCGAGCGCGACTCAGCGCGACCGTTGAAATTTTTTTTTTTCCGCCGATGGGTGTCACTATTCCTTGCAATATTGAATCATATCGAGAAGGACAAATCTTCACCTATTTTTAGGAGTATAATTGAACCTTGTCCTCATATTATAAGAGTGCATATTTCAATGCCAAAGTTGCTGTTCCAGCATATGGAACGCGACGCTGGATGTACTATTTGCGCTGTTTCATATGCTGGAACACCGACGCTCCAGTGGTTAACCAATAAAGTTTCCACATAAATTAGATAACTTACAATAACTAACACAGATATCTTACAAAATAACAAAATACATAAAAGATTAGAAGTTTAAAAGTAAAAAAATATATATAATTTTTTAATCTATTTGGTTTTTTTTTATGAAGGTGTTGATCCTATTGATTGGATAAATAAATGAACGTATAGCAAATTAGTAAAATGATAATCTGCTTTTGTAGTCTTTTATTTTTATAATATTTATAATGACAGAGCGTTATAAATATTATAAAAATAAAAGATAAACTAGTGCTCACTGTCAGATGTTCAGTCTACGGTCAGATCTAAAACTGAAAGTTACCCTCTACTCACAAATTGGAAATTAGCTTTCTAAAAGTGTAAACATGTTCCTAGATATTGGAGTGCGGAGGTAATCTGTGCGATGCAGTGTCTCTGGCGGTAAAGGCGGCCTTGTTCAACACGAGAATACCGTGCGTGAAGGCAGCGCTCATGGACGGCGGAAATGTAGACTTACAACTCTCGGACGATCCTTACGACTGCAAGAGATTGGACGTGGGCAGCGCACCATTGCTGGTAATCATAATAAGGGACCGTTCACATACCACTGGACAATTTTTGGGCACTTGTTGACCCCCACCTCCCCCCCCCCCAGTGACCAATCGTGGACATTTCCGTTACCCCCCCCTTTGTCCACTTGGAAATGCCGTTTTGTTTTCCTGTAACTATGTGACGCACTTTAGAATTTAAGGTTAAAAAACGCTACATTTTTGAAGAAAGTACTGGCAATTTTTTTCATTTAATTTAAAATGTCAATAAAATTAAGGGTAACATAAAATAAAGGGCTGAGAGACATAGCGTGCAGCTATGTGTACCTATTCAGGTGAGCGAGCGGCTAGCAACAGCCCAGTTCGCGGCATTGTAAGTTTTAAAAATAAATCCACGTGGACTGTCTCTGTAGCAACCCTCACCCCTGTGGACAATCGTGGATGTTTCCCGACCCCCTGCCCTTTTTATTTAGCTGTAACTATAAGTTTTATGATCATGGTGACAATCATTTTCAGGTGACTCTATGCAAAATTGGCAAAAAATGCATAGTGGACCCCACTGCAGAGGAAGAGAGATGCAGTGTAGTGACTGTCATAGTCGGTCTAACCGGTAATCCTGGGAACTATGCAAGTGAAAGCGAACCGGCTGATCGAGGACGCGAAATAGTGGACCGAGGCGGCCGCTTCAGCACAATCGTGGTAAACGGAACGGGCAGCTTTCTTTCTACCACCTTGAAGAAAGCTATAAAGCAGGGACAGTAAGTTTATTTATTTTGGACAGGCAACCTTCTCAATTTAGACATTTGATTTTTTTACCAGTTTGCCACAAACATCCTGACGGGAACATTTGCTGAGATGACACAGCGATTTTGGTCTTTATTTTTTTTTTTTTTATTGCTACCGAACTGGGTGGCTCTGTCCGAGGTCGCAACCTCAGGCGCAGCCAATTTCACCCTCGAGGGGGTGCCAGTCCGGCTTGGAGGTGGACTAATGTTGCTGGGGAAAGGCTATTAACCCGCGATTTGAAGATCCGTGGATTGTAGGAGTAGGGGAAGATATTCCCTGGGAGCCCGTTCCACACCTTTGCAGTGCGGCACAAGAACGATTTAGAGAATCGTGCAGTGCGAAGGACTCTTCTGTCGACTACAAAGGGGTGTTCCGCGAGAGTATGGCGGGTTTGGCGAAGGCGAACAGGAGGAGGAGGGATAAGGGAAGCAAGTTCGTCAGAGCAGCGACTTACATTCCGACATGATAATTACATCTGACATCTTACAGAAACATCTCAATAAAATGCCATTGTGACTAAAGCAATGGAGAAGCAAAGCAAGAGAAACCAAGTTATTTTTAGACGTTAGCATAACCTAAATATGCTCACAATAATGGTAGTGCCTTTAAATATATTTTCCAGCAGAACAGCAAACCTCTCAATAAATTGAACTAGAAAATATTGTCTGTATAAAATCAATAGAATATGTAGGCTTGTACTTACATTGAGATGGAGTTAAATGTTTTACTAAGAAATAGTCGGAACACCAATTAACTATTTTTAATATTTTCAGGTCTGCTGCTTCGGCTTTGGACAAAGCGTTGAGCGAAGCACTCTTCAGGGAACAGAAGCAATATGATGGACAGAAAAAGCAACCTGTTGGCTTTCTTAAATAAATGAAGTAATTAAAAGAAACAGTGTGTTCATTTATTATATTGTACTACCCAGCAAACATTTTAGGTGCAAATACGGAAGATTAGAAGTAATTTTTACTTATTTCGGTCGGCTGACTCGAGCGTCCGCAACATAATTTGGTTTAACTGATAGGTCTAGCGACTTGTAATTTTACACCTAATTGCATACCTATATGAAATATCGCCATTGATTTGACATCGAAGGGACCAATTTGGGGAGCATTCTTGGCCTCTTATTTAACCTATAAAGCTGGGCATGGACGATCGCGCCGATTGACTTCATTACAATTGGCGTGACGACGAATGGATGTAAGCCAAAATATTAGATCATGAACGATCACTCCAAATTGTGGTCAGTCGTCTACTTATTACACGCTCGCCCCTAGATGCACGCACATACAATCGTAGCGCTCCGATCTACTTCTCCAGGCGAACTCAGCCGAAATGGATGTGAGTTCGCACATGTACGGGAGGGCTGGCATGAAGCCATGGCATGACGCGATGGGATAGATTATGACGCGCCTGGAAATCCGTGGGTTGGTGTCGCGCCAAAATTGGCTCACGGTTTTGACACGCACGGGCAGTTTTTGTCGTGACATGTTTCCAACTGACGCGATGGCGCGATCGTCCATGGTGAGTTTAAGATTCTTTCACTCCAGTTGTGTTAACAAATTTTATTTTTGTTAGCATAAATAAAAGCAAAATGGAAGCGACTGTCATGTCATTCATATTAGAAGACATTGTTTTAATTTGTTTGTGACTAGTTTTGATTCGTCTTTTTAACTTTACAGGCATAGAAAAAGTGGGTAAATGAGTTAATGGTTCTACTTCGAAAAACATCAAAGCGCCTCCGAAATAATACCTTTATTAGAAATTATGTAGTACAAAAAGAGACCATTAAAAACAAAATAAAATGCCTACTACCATTATTTCCTTTCGAACATGTTTTCGTTAACCAAATACCTAATGAAAATTTTGTGTTTTTTATGGCATAATCGATAGTAAACATTATTTATTTATATTTCGCCAAGCTTGATTTAAAAAAAGATGGCTGTCTAACATAGAAATCCATTTTACTTTCAATACCGACCTAAGTAGATTGTACCTCTGCAAGTCGAAATAACTTGTAATATAGGTAATATTGGCCTATAAGTCGATAACCAATAAGTCTATATTTGGGGACCTTGAAGTAAATTTGACCTATATCATTAGGTTAATTTGCTTGCAGGTCGAAATCAAAGAGGATATAAAGTCGAAATCAGGTAAAAAATTGCTCAGTTACAGTTTTACCTATTCTTAACTTGTATGTCCAAAAACTACTCGTAGATGCTTTTTTCTACTACCTATAATAGGTTCCAGTTAAGTTGAAACTTTGGTCGAAATAACCTCTCTGCTCTACCTGCTTTCAACCTATACGAAATTTCAACCATCAGGTCGTAATTTGGTAATTCATTTGATAATATCTACCCAAATCTCCAGGTAAACGTGACTGTAAAATAAACTAACCTGGTGGTAGATTTATAGGTAGAAATTACGTAAACTAAACTCTCAGTAGATCACTGTCGGTAAATATTACTTCAAAACTACAATTTTAGGTCGATTTTACGTAACTTTTACCTAAATTTAGCAAACGTCTTTGATTCAAATTGTTTGACCTAAAATGTTTGCTGGGTAGGGTTTGCCAACTTCATTAGAACATGAGTGAGTGCAAATACTTATTTATTGTTTTCTCACAGCATAATTTATTTTAACACTTTGACAGCCTATCACACCCTTGAGCCGTGACGCTCAGTTTTCTCCCGTGCGCCGATCACGTCACCAGGGCGTGACCGATATTCCTAGATTTTATATTTAAAAAACACGACCCACGGGCGTTATCGGCGTTCATTGCATTATGTAGCTTCAATCTTTGGCTACACACCATAGGAGATTCATTTACTTGGGTTGAGAGGCAGGGATAAGGGGAGGGGAGGACCGGAGCGTCGAAGACTCAGATGTGTAGAATTTAGACTTTGTACTGAATAAGTTATTTTGATTAATTTTTTTTTAGAGGCTGTATCGGACACGTAATTTCTTAGTAACATATATGTAAGTTTTTATTTTCCAGAAACAGCCATTTTTGTTTAATTTTTTTTTATTAAAAAAAATTTTGTTTTATTTTTTTCTATAACAAAACATGAGTTATTCTACCATATACAAAAAGAACTAAATGCATGACTATTTTAGTTCTTTTTATATAGAATTTATAAAAATGCCGAAAATGGCCGGCGTACAGGGGAATGCGCCTAACAAAATGCTCGGCTGTCAAAGTGTTAACACATTTTTCATTTTATTTTAGTATACTTGGAAAATCAACACCCATTAGATTATTTCAGTGTTGGTTACTAGTGAAAAAGCCAGAAAGTTATACATTTCCACTGCTATGCTCAATTTCCAATATTATAAATACAAATAGTTTTGACCTTGTAGCATATAAATAAATAAAAAGAAAAAATTTGTCCCTTATACCTTTATTGAATAAAATGCTTGTATTTCTAAGTGCATACATTGTTATATAAAAGCACATATTTATATAATCTAGTCATTTCTATCACTCTGCTACAGACACTGTGCAGCTTATCATATCACGTCAACCTCTAACCGCCTGTCGTATATTTTAATAATTTTGTATTAATTTTTTATCATTTCAGCCACAAATTAAGCATCAATACAATCAAGTCTACATTATTATTATACATTCTTAAATCTAGACACAGAAAGCAAATTTGAATTTTAGAATATTGCTGAACTCAAGTTTGAAAACATTGAAGTTAATCAACATACCTAATCATTTATAATCATTTTAATCATTATGAATTTATTTAAATTAATTTATGTATGTAAACATGTAGTACATACAAGTAAATATGGACATAAAATAAATGAAATCTGGAAACCAAAAATTAATACAATATTCTACAATATGCGCTAGTCTAGGCACCCTATATATATATCTAGTCGCTAATCCGAGTCAGTAGCCATAGTACAGTAGGCAGAATATGAACGGACAGCTGTATACTTATTATTTTATTTTTATATCCAAATACAAACCAGTCGGATCTAAAAGTCGACACCTGACACAGAATATGGTCAAATATTGCTCTCTTGTTCATAGCGTATCTCAACTAGTGAGCCAAAATTCTAGATGTGAATCTCAACTTTTGGAGCCCATTGTACACATTGCCCTTTACAGGATAGAATGTTTTTTTAATTTTTTTTATAGTCTATTGCCTCTTAACTGACAAGTTTAAGGCCCGTAGCACACAATGTAAGTAGCATGCGCAAGTGTGTTCAAATAGATGCAAGTAATCTATAATGTGAAACTGGAAAATGTTTGTTCAACAGCTTTTTATTTAGAGATTATTGTTTCTCACAATTAAATTTTTCTCAATGTGAGGACCATGAACATTTTTCACCGAACAAAAAGTCTTACAACGAAAGTGGTTCAGTTTCGTTTCAGCACGAGTGTGTTCACACTTGCGCATGCGAGCTGCATCACGTGCTACGGATATAACGCGCGCAGGCTGCCTCAGGGCTTCCTGACCTGCACGGGGGTAAGCAGGTCGAGCACGGCGCTGATGTTGCCGTTGGTACTCTCCAGGAGCTGGGTGAGCCAGCCGCCCTCGTCCGTGTATCCCATTGCCAGCATCTGCACGACGGCTGCCTCAATGTGCGCCTCTGTTGGACAACACAATCCCATCTGTTTCAGCTTCTTTATTCATTCAATTGGCACTTGGACAAATCAACATTACCCTTTGTCTGTCTATTACAGAATGGGCTATGGACTAATAAATTACGGCAAGCCACGAAAGAATGGACAAGAAACTCATCTGCAGTAATTTTGTTTTTTTCAAGCTTTCAACACCTTTTTTTTATGTAATCCGGTATGAGTAGCCACTCATACCGGATTACATAAAAAAACTCAGCCGAGTCGGAGGGGCCAAAGCGCATGCTCTGACCAGCCAATATCACCTCCGAGAAGGTAGGTGCCATAGCGGATACTTCCCTGGATTGCTGGCAATACTGGACTAGAGGAGAACACAACCGAGGCTGCTAAGCGGCCATCTTACATCCAGTACGGTGGTATTAACCCAGTCGGCTACAATTTGAGCCTACCACTTAGGAAGGGGCAAGGGAAGGGACCTACAGTTTTACACCGGTTCCGAACGGTGAAGCAGCAGATATAGGTATGCACGTAAATTTTTTCATCAGAAAAAACTCATTGGTACACGCCGACCGGATTCGAACTTCGGACCTCTCGCATGAGAAGCCGATGCCCAAACCACTCGGCCACGCGTTGCTTAGGTAACCTTACCTTAAATATACAATATTGGTTTGAAAGATTGAAACTAAATCAGGTGCTTGCAAAATGCTGCTGTATATTACTAGTGGCGGATGAGAAGGCACCAGAACTTTGCTCTACCTCACTCTCCAAGGAAGTGAAGAGCGAGATAGGACTATGTTGTAACATCCATGTTGATGTTAGTTAGTGTGACAGTTCATAAGTGAGTGTGACCAGGTTCTGGTGCCTTCTCATCCGCCACAAGTCATAGAAACATTATTTAAGATTGTTACATAGTTTGAAAGCAAAGTGAGGCACCACTCCTTCACTCCACTGAAACTTTTCCAAGAGGCTAACACTTGAAAAAGTTTCAATACTAGAAATGTATTTTTCGTTTGACCTCCTCCATATAAGGACATACATAAGCAAACAGAAAAGGAATGTTTATCAATCATAAAGATAACACAATCACAATTTGCTGTTCCATCTAAAGATATTGCATTAAAGATTACACAGTTGACTTGGAATTCTTGTCACATTTGAATGCAAGCTTGTGATATAACTGTGATATTCTAGCAGCCAGTGTGCTTGCACTGCACCAGTGACCACCTGCTCTTGTCTATCTCATATTGTTCTGTCACTCTCACATGCAGACGGATGTCGTGCGTTCAGATAAACACTGAGGAGTGTGATACTCACTGGGGTGGCGCACCCTGGGGGCCGGTTGGGCCGGGGGCTGAGGGGCGGGCTTCTTCGGCGACTCGCGCTGCTGTGTGGGAGCCGGCAGGGGAATGGCAGGGGCACCTACAATAATATTCCAACCTTGTATGAGCAAGCACTAATACAAAAACAGTACAGTAACATTATCAAATAATCACTAAAACTACAGTTCTTTGAGCGACAGAGACAACACTCTACAACTGGATTGTCTCTTTCTAAAGCTTGACACGCATCATTTGCTGCCCGGAACTGTACACTGTTTCATTTCCTTTCAGGCCAAAGGGCGCTTAGTGTTGCTCAATGCATTGTGTAGTGCAACCTGCACGCCAAAGGCCAACATGTTATTGTTGTTGTTCGTCGACCTTATTAAGGGGACCCTTTCTCCACACTTTGACCACAAACAGTCCTTAGTAAGTTAGTGCTCGGTGCTATGTTAGCCATCCGAGCTCTTCCATGAAGCGGAGAACACTCATCAGGCCGCTTCCACGCTTCAGAGGCAGTTCCCACTTCCCCGAGAAACTGAAGCCATTCATTAGCCACTTCCCGGCAGTCCAGGAGTAGGTGCTCTCTGTACAAGCTCTGCACAGGGAGCTTTCAGGCCAGCATATCTCGACCTATATTCAACATCGCTCAACTTGGTCCATAGTGTTGATCTTTTTATTTTATAGGTTGTGAAACTAACATGCAATGGAGTGTTTATAGTTCCAGTGTGCATATCGGACCCCACAGAACTAAATCATGAAAGGTAAACATTCAGTTAATCTGAAAAAGTATGTCTTCGCCATTTCTCGATATTTTCATTTGGAAAATGCAAACACAAGCTAAATTTGGTTCTTACCTTTGGTCATGTATGTTTAGTGTCACAATACTGTAATTATCAGCAGGTCTACCGGCATTAACTCACTCGCTAATACTAGCTGAATTCAACCAATGGCCGGCTGGTCCTGGTGCATTACCGAACGCTTTCTGATTGGTTGAGATCAATCATATCTCATACACACTTAGGCGAGTTTGTAACGCCGCCAGTACAGGGGCTGATCATAGTGCTTTGTAGAGAAAAGGTTCATGTTGATTAAAAGAAAAGTGTAATGAACTAACCGGTGGCCACGTCGGCCGTCGAGATGTTTGGATAAAGGGAGTGCTCTTCGTTGAGCTTCAGCTGCTCGTTGAAGTTGCGAGGCAGGTCCTTGAACCCGATCGGCTGAGCAGGCGCCTGCGGGGCCATCGGCTGAGGAACCGGCATGTCCATGAGGTCTGTCGGAAAGTTTGAAATGTTAATATGTACAGATGTACGAAAATGTGAGAATGTCGTAGTCATGGTAAACACGTGAAATGATATGATAGCTGGAGTGCTAGGTGGCCACCCGCTAGTGCCGTCCTCGATTGACTCCTTCCCCTACTGCCGGTGGGCCCAGATATGTTCAGTGAAGCCACTGCAAGCTACGCTCCACATCTTCTAAACTATTTACAACCAATCACTACTGTGGAAGTCTTCATAATATACAAAAAACAAAGGCCAGTTAAGAATATAAATAACAAATTAGTGGCCACGAAAGGGTTCAGAATAATGGTTGACAAATATGCTGATGAAGATCTTGCCATTTAGTGCCCTATATAAAGGATATATACAATTTTATCTCTTTTGTTATCTTTTTTAAACACTTCATTTTCTTTTCTGTAATATTTTTTTTTATGGAAACTGACACGGTTGGCTACATCACCTACAACATCTGTGATGTCAGCCCATAACACCGGGTGTGAACAGGTGGTGTCATGGCAGTGCTTCCCTTCATTTCATGTCGGCTACACTGGACTGGACGGAAAACATGAACTATTTACATAGGCGCTTCGACCGACGTTTCATTCAGTGCTGTGGTACCAACCCGGCCGGGATAAACCCTACCACCTAGTAAGGTAAGAAGGGAACGGACCTACAGCAGTTTTACGTAGAATTCGAACCACGGTCAGCCTCCAAAGGTCGAGCGGTCACCCATCCAAGTACTGACTGCGCTCAGGTGTGCTTATTAACAGTCGACCGACTGCACCACTGAGCTACCGAGGCTGACATGCATCTCTAGGTGCACAATATTTCATGTTTTAAATTGTTTGCAACATTTTGCTTATTTTCTGAATTAAAAACACAATACAAAATGTTTAAAGTTTAGTCCTTTAACTATTATTCAAACAACTGACTAACCGCTCTCGTTGTTGATCATGGTCCACCCGTCGGCTCTCTCCGGCGTGGACACCTGACGCTCGGGCACGGGAGTCTTCTCCCTCTCGGTGACCATGCTGGGCGCCTGGCTGGGCGCCTGGCTGGGCGCCTGGCTGGGAGCATGGCTGGGCGCCTGGCTGGGGACCTGGCTGACGGACTGGCCGACGTAGCTGGAAGCACGGCTGGCCGCATGGCTGCTGGCCTGTTTGGTGGACAGTTTCAATTATATATTTTTAATTAGAAAAATGCAAATCGAAAATCATTGGAAAAAATACATCCCGACCAGGATTCAATTACTTATTTCGCCATAAAGAACACACAATATTACAGTTACACTAATGCATCATTATGGTTGGTCCCTATTGCACTGACTGTCACCAGTGGTCTTCTAATTTATGATGTTTTATTCAAAGATAATTAATACCAAGAAAGTGTATCTGTGGAGAATCCTGGAATCTGTCGAATGTTTCAAAACGAGCCTTCAAAATAGCTGTCAGGTGCTACTTGACGATGCGGCCCTTTAACTCAAAATTAAAAATATGATGTAATTTCCTCATACATCTGCAAATATATAATCATAGTTCCGTTCTTATGTGTTCTTAATTTCTTGGAGCTGCTCCTCCTAGAACAGCACTTGTGTCAGGTAGATCGGAACAGAATATGAGTTGAATGTACCCAGCAGAGCTAAATTATGCTGGGATCAGCAGATCAAGCTACCGAATACCACAAAGTGCTATCAGTGCATTATTTTAATGTTGTCCCTTTCAGAAATACAATCTACATATAAGGAGGAATTGGGTAAGACACCTTCTAGAGCTCAACTATTTCAATTATATATTCAAATATAATACACTATAGATCTAAAACATTAATATTGTAAATGCAAAATTGTTGACAATTTATCCAAAAAAGTTAACACGCAATTGATGGAGTTAAAAATACGAAAGCTGACCTGGCTGGCGGTGTCGCCGCGAGCTCCGCACGACTCTCCCATGTCGTCGTCGCACACGATCGGCATCAGCATGCTCGCCAGGGTCTTCTGTAACTCCAGCACGTACTTCATGCTCTCCGGACCCAACAGCTTGTCCAGCTGAATCTGCGGCAGCACGGGAGCCTCGCCCGTCTCGCTCGGTGTGTTGGTGGGGGTGGGAGCGCTCTGCGGTGGCGCAGGTGGAGCAGTCGGCTCGGGGATGGTGGTCTCGCCGTTCTCGGCGTTGGTGCTGGGCTGGGGTACAGTAGCGGGGCCTGCGGGCTCCGCGCTGGGGACGGCGGAGGTGGACGGCTGGGCCTGGGAGGCGACGTCGCCGGCGAGGTTTGCGAACTCGTTCATGTAGGAGGCGACGGTGTCCAGCCAGCTGCCGCGCGCGCGGCGACGCTCGCCGTGGTGGTGACGACGCTCACCGCTCCTGATGCACAAAAAACATTCATTGAAATATTACTAGACGAAAATATACGACCATATATTCCGGGACCAGCATGGATGCTGTGGGATGTAACCATAGTAAGACACATAAAATCTGCACGTGTATTGTGGGAGGCAAAGGGTTAAAGTAAATATACGAAAATCGAGCATCCCCCCCACCCCAATCTCAGAAAATTCTGAGTCTAAAATTTGTAAAAAAAAAATTGGGAATATAGGGCTCACTTATAGTTAACAGGAAAATCTAAAGTAAAATCCTAAGTCTTAAAGTTCTCACGGAAAACAGAATGGTACTGAACCCTCCACGCGAGTTTGACTCACACTTGACTGCTTGTTATTGTGTAATCTGGTGAGAGGGGCCAGCAGAGGAGATGCTCCGACCAGCCAATATCACTTCACTTCACAATATCACTTTGGATTGCTGGCTATACTGGACTAGAGAACACAGCCGAGGCTGCTATGCAGTCATCTTCAAGCCATTCGGCTACAATTTGAGCCTACCACCTAGTAAGGTGCAAGGGAAGGGACCTACAGTTTTAAACCGGTTCCGAACGGTGAAGTAGCAGGTGTAGGTATGCACGTAAATGTTTCCATCAGAAAAAACTCATTGGTGATTGTCGGTTGAAATCGAACCTCGGTCGGACCTTGTGATCAAAAGTCTAAACGAATACCGCGCTGACCAACCGCCGTTAAGTCTTGTGCATTGTAGACGGCAGGACCAAAAGAAATAACTCCATGGCACCTAGTTCACTAAGGTGTGATGACTGGTAACCAACCATGTCAGGTTCCTTCAATAAAAAAAAAGTAAAAAGAACAGCGCACGGCTACATACTTGTCGCGCCTCTGCTTCTTGCCGAAGGGGCACTCCCCCACTCCCTCGGCGCGCCTCTCCGTGCAGTGCTCCTCGCTGAACATGCCGCGCATGTGACGGCCGCGCTTGATCTTCGACTTGATGTGGTGAATCATTTCACGCGTCGGCACCTGTCACATCACACAGTGGATATAAATAAATATGAGCAGAAAACTTTTTAGGAGTTTAGACAAAATAGTTATTACTAAGTAAATTTTCTAGTATATTCACGAAGGCACAAAGCCGGTGTGCCAAATAAAAATATTACTAAAGATGACAAACTAATATTTACACAGCTGGATAAGTGACACACAGAGACTAAATAAAAAAAAATTTCTGATTAATATTCTATGAAAGTTATGTGGGTTACTTCAGAGGAGACATAGCGAGGTCAAACAAAATTTAATAGAAAAATGAGACATTTCATAAACAGCTCATACCTACCACCCGAACGTAAGTGATCCTATACTGAATGACTTCCTATGGCTTCCGAGATGAAAATGTTTACAACATCCATAGATTTTCAGGAAAAGACCTAAGCAGCAAAACAAATGTTATTCGGCTTCAGTTTGTATAATTGTAGTGTAGAGATAGAGGATCAAGTGACCTTGACGTTGGGCGCGGGTATGCGCAGCATGCAGTGATCGGGATGCGTGCGGGCGGCCTCGCAGCGCTGGCACAGGTCGTAGTCGCGGCACACGGTGCACCGGTAGCGGAAGCCGACCACCGCGCCCTCGCACCCGTCGCACACCACCCCCACGTGCAGCCCCGGCTCAATCCCGCACCACTCCACGTTCATCGCTGCAAGTACAAACCACATTTGCGATAACACATTTGTTTGAGCCGTGTGGGGCCAGTACTTAAAAATAATAGCCCCACTGCATCTCTCCCCATGCATGTCGTAAAAGGCGACTAAGGGATAAGGACATGATGCCGTGCTAAAGGGCGACCACCTCTCACCTTGGCACGGTACTTCCGCCGAGTCATGTAGCAGGTGGGTCTTCGTGCCTTACTTGCTGCTTGATCGATTGAATCTTGTTCGAATACTTTTAGATCATCGAATAGAGGAAATAAATAGATCCTTATTAGTCATCACTTTGTTGTCCGTCCGTCTGTCAAGACCCTTTTTCTCAGGAACCCGTAAAGGTATGAAGTTGAAATTAATATCAAATACTAAGGTCTACGATCCCTTTGAGGTGTAAAAAATGCAAGCTTCTAAGTCAACGCAATCAAAAGATACGGCCATTAATGTCACATGTTTTGATACTCGCAAACAAACTCATCAAAACCTATAGGGTACTTCCCATTGACCTGGGATCATAAAATTTGGCAAGAAGCAAGCTCTCACAGCACAAGGACAAATTTCGAAAATCGTTAATTTGTAGTTATATCACATAAAAACATATTTTTTTGCTACATCGTAAAAACAGTAATATAATATATACAAGTGTCAAACTTGGTGTGATTATAATTATATGGTGCAAGCTCTAAATTAAAACAACAAATAATAAAAACCGGCAAATTACGTGGTGGTACGGAACCCTCGGTGTGCCAAGTGCGAGTCTGACTCGTTCTTTACTTATTATTTTTATTACTTATACTCACGAGCAAAAAAGAAGTCGCCGACGTGAGTGTTGTCATGGAGGACCTTATCCGTGTCGTCGGAGCCCACACGCCTCACGTACAACTTGTTCACCTCCTCGCCACCGTTGTTCAGAGCTATCAGCAACTCCTCGTCCGAGGAGATTCTGATCTCGTCACCGTCCTCATCTGTAGAAAAATAAACATTAAGTAACTGGACATCTTTGGCTACCTCGCTCACCTACCACACCCGGTGACGTCAGCTGTTTACACCTTGTTCGCGTTGCAACTGGGTACTGGCATGGCATGGCACCTACTACATAGTAAAGAAAGGAAGAAGATAACGTGTCAGTACTTCCCTTCTTCATGTTAAATGTTGTGAAATAAAAAACTAAACAAGTAAAATTATTCCAAGAGTGCTGATTTTAGGGTTCCGTATCCATGTAGGAAATAAATAGATCCTTATTAGTCATCACTTTGTTGTCCGTCTGTCTGTCCGAGGGCTGTATCTCTTGAACCGTTGATAGGTAGCCCGTTGAAATATTCACAGAATATGTGTTATTATGGTCGATATAACAAATAAAAAAAATTAGAAAAAGTAACAAATTCACGGGGGTCCCCATACAAGAAACTATAAAGTGTATGCGCGCCATCTACCGAAAAGAGTATGAAGCATTTTAACTATTACATAGATGGTGTGAGTGGCGCTGACCATGACATGGTGATACGGAACCCTTGGTGCGCGAGTTCGACTCGCACTTGGCCGGTTTTTTTCTTTCCTAAATAAATCCTTAAATAAAACCTAAGTATTTATTAGAGAGGTCTAATAAAAACTTAGGTGCCACTCTTGATTTTTCTCGGCGAATGTTAGTGCTTAATATGTAACATTATGAAATCGCATTTGGCTGCGTTCCAGGATGAGGCTGAATACCTATAGGATACAGTAAGTCAACACCTGCCAGTGAAATTAAGGCAGTAAGCCATTTAAAGCACTGGAGTTACTTTTTAGTTTGTCTTAAATCAAGTAGATATGTAATGCAATGTAAAAATTTCAGTGTAAAGCTGTATTGTAAAAACAAAATAAGCCAATTCCATATGAATGAAGTGAAGCCTTGATCGGCTTCGCAGACAATATTTGAAAAATAAATATAGCAGCAGGTTAACTGTTTCATTCGGTATTTAATTGTATGTATTCGGTTTGAAATTAATGGGACTTGTACCTAAATTAACTAATTTTATTATTATTATTATTTTCAATTCATTATGTAGGTATTAACATTAATTAATACATATTAACTCCAAGGTAAGTAATGATAAATAAAAAATACATTCGAGGCCCATTCCAAGTTTTTATTTTTATTTTTCTCGAACCTCTATAAAACATTTGAAAGTATCCGGACCATACATGAAATGACTTGCAGACCTCTGTTCTATAGTGTACAGCGTATATAGCTTGTAATGTATGCCTTTATAGTAAGATAGCATACAGTGACACCAAACAATGAATCATCACAATCATGAATATTGATTATAAAGAACAAAACAGCAGATAACACTGATAGGATCCACATAGGAAAGTTTGAATCATAAATTCATCAGGTAGGTACCTGCCCCAGGTATATGTACTTGTAGAAATACCACTTCTTCACCCATCGTAGGAGGATCATGTTGTATATTACGTGTAAAATACTGATGACAGTAAAATAGCATAGTCCTTACCTTTCCACCCCACTGTGTAGTGCTTGCCCCTGAGCACCGGGAACACGTCCTCCAGTTTGGCCACCAAGTACTGGTAGCTGGGCGCGGCGCTGCGGTCGATGCCGAACCTACGCACCTCTGGCTCCGAGTTGTGCGCCAATGTGGCGTACACCTTAAACTGCACTTCCATCTTTGCGACTGATTACGATCCTGTATGGAGTGAACAAGAAAGCCCTTGATCAATAAAAATAAAATGTTACCAATGAATGGTTCTTCAGAGGTAGCCAATTTCCTTTTCGTGTACTTTATTTGGTTAAAAAGTGTGTTTAGTACTTCGACATGCTTATTATGTATACTTACATGTTAATTTTAGAAGTAATTTACCTTTTTTTTATGCTCGGCATTCCCACTCAACTGCGCAGTCGACCTATCTGGTTTGTGCAGTAACAGCGAAAGTTTACATCTATTGTTATTTCAATGAATAGGTCTTATTAGAACGAGATTCTCTCGGAGAGAGCTCTTTATATAGATGATTAATAAGACTTTCCATTGACATGAAACATATCTAAAAAGAATTCCACAGTCAAACGGAAAAGAAAAAATATATTTTGACATTTATAATTTTTTACTGAAGGTTCAATGGCCTCATAAGTACATTTTCCAGCGTTTTAATGGCAGTGTTCTTCACCTATAATTTGGTATAGGGCATATAAAGGGAATTGCCAATTTTACATTAGACCACGTGGTCGACCTATCTGGTCCGCGCCATAACAGTGGAAGTTTATGTATATTGTTATTTCAATAAATTGTTCTTATTAAAACAAGAGAGCACTTTAGATAGATGAAAGCATCAACCGGGCATTTGTGAGAAGATGTCGAGCTAGCATTTGTGCAGGTGGTAAACAATTTGAACATCTATTTTAACAGGTTAATAAAGACCAATTAGGTACTTCAAGTTAAAGTACTTTATTTTAGTAAGTTCAAGTACTTTATTTTATTCCAATTCGTAGTTGGTAGAACAGTTATCAAATTCCGAGGTCCTTTTGCAGTTAAATAACAATATCTCATAAATTATTGGGCAAATCAGTAAGTGATGTACCATTTTAAAAACTACATTAGATGGGCGTGTTTTTGTTGCATAATGCCACTTTAGTGTAGTTTTTTTTTTCACCGCGAAGGGCCAAATTCAAGGGATGAGGCTGAAAAAAATTTTACATGTGGCTCTCAAGCCGTTTTTCAGCTAAGCATGCATATTTTTTTTTTTTTTTTATGGAAACTGACACGGTTGGCTACATCACCTACAACAACCGTGATGCAGCCCATAACACCGGGTGAACTGGTGCCACGTCAGCGCTTCCCTTCGGTCGTGCCGGCTACACTGAACTGGACGGAAAATACAACCTATTTACATAGCCGTTTCGACCGACCTTTCATTCAGTGCGGTGGTACCAACCCGGGCGGGTTAAACCCTACCACCTAGTGATATAAGAAGGGAGTCTTATCCCTTAGTCGCCTTTTGCTTTTACTGCTTTATATTGCTTTTACTAAGTGTGCATGCCTAATTGAGGTCAAATAATTTGATGATGTTATACGGAAACATGCAATATGGGCAATATTGCATGTTTCCGTTGTTTCATTGGAAATAATAAATTAGGTATACACATATATTTTCAAAACTTGATGACTAAAGGGAAACATGAAATGAAGGGAAGCACTGACATGGCACCTAGTTCACCCGGTGTTATGGACTGACATCACGGATGTAGCCAGCCGTATCAGTTTCCATAAAAAAAAACTAAAAGCTCGAAGATCATGAAAATGTTGGACTTGAATCGAAGAAGCAGAAACCTAAATATTGATTGATTCTTGGCAAACAATATTCCAAATTCCAATGATACCTATTACACAAATACACATACCGATACATACGAACATACCTGCTATTACTGATTCCCCCGTCAAAATGGCCACTGAGTTTCGAAATATTAAATTATTCAATAAAGTACGACGTCACTCGCTGCTGGATTCTGGTATCTACTGCGCAATATGTTCGTTGATGTTTGGTAGAGAAGTAGCTGGAGGTATTGCCCTCAAAGGCTTATATACTGGTTGTGGTGTGACTCATGTCGGCTGTCGAATGTGGTAGAAACTTAATAAATAGGTATAGGTACTCAACTACTCACCAAACAAAACCGCTCGATCACAGAACAGCAACAAACAAATCCAATGGTGCAATCTCCAACTCCAACAACACAACACCGTGCGTGCGTGAAATGGCAATTCGGATTGTTGGGTTGCCATAACCACTATGATGAAAATCCCCTTATTTCCTAGTTATCTACTATTACTACTATCATGTCCTTTATTACACATTTTTATATTACATTTATATTAATTTTACATTTATTATAACTATAAAAGGTAATAAAAATACACAAAATTAATACAAACAAATAAAAACGGTAATACCGCCGGCGGCAGGAGGCAAGCCTCCAAGCAAGCCGCCGCCGCGCCGGTGGGTGCAGGCCGTGGCTACGGAGCTCTCCGAGACGACGCGAGGCAAGCTACGAGCGATAGGTGGTGGTACTAGACTCGTAGGCCACCACCACCACCATCTCGGATAGCTCCGTATCCGCCGGACTGCACGGCGACGTCACGCAGCTCTTCGATTCTTCTTCGGCCTCGTACGTGCGCCGCCGTCGCGCACTGTACCACCCTGTAGCGAGGACTATTATATTATTTATGTTTACTTTTCATTCATAAAGTAATAAACAGATACAACATCTCACATAGATTTCTATTTTAAGAAACAACATTATAATAATGTTACAGTAACTTTGTGTTCAGGGTTCTACTTGACATTTGAGTAAAAAGGATCAATAATTTTAATTCAATTGCTCCAAGTGGTGGCACTACAAAATTTTATTTCAACATTTGCCATCAGATTTTGGTAAATCGATATATTATACTGTATTATACATAACATCATTTATGCTAATACCTAGGTGTTCTATACCTAGGTGCGTCCCGGTGTAAAACTAGTGCGTAGCTTCGTCAAGCCACTCACGTATTTCTTTTGGCTAACGCTACGCTACTTTCCCTCCCTGCGCCCTGCGGCGTGACGGTTGAGGACGAACCCGCTCACCTCCCGGCGCCCGAGGCGTGACGGTCGAGGATTACCTCCCGGCGCCTCGTGGCGTGTCGGTCGAGGAAGAAGAACGCCACCTCCCTGCGCCCCAGCGTGACGGTCGAGGAAGAAGAAGTTAAGCACACAGAGTCGACCCATCGCACCACCCGCGAACGACCGCCACGAGTGATTTCTGCCGCGCCGCACGCCCGTCCGCGTCGGCCGCGCAAGAAAGAGACCGTCGCCGCGTCGCCGTGCGAAAGAGAGCGAACATTTCTGTCTCCGGCCTACTAACCGCTCTACGTGACGGGCAGCTCGAGTGAACGGGTGAAACTACAGTCCACACCTGAGCATCGTACCTAACAATAGGTATAAATACCGTGTGGGGTCGGTACTTAAAAATAATAGCCCCACTGCATCTCTCCCCGTGCATGTCGTAAAAGGCGACTAATGGATAAGGACAAGATGCCGTGCTAAAGGGCGACAGGTTCGCCACCTCTCACCTTGGCACGGTACTTCCACCGAGTTATGCAGCAGGTGGGTCTTCGTGCCTTACTTGCTGCTTTTTTTTCATTTATTTATAGGGTTTGTTTCAATATATGAAAATGCCAACCCTCTTCATACAACAACAAACATAACTCAATAAAATAATAATAGACAACTACAACTTAAAAATTAACCAAACTAATTCGCGCGAGCAGCTCTTTCTTTCATAATAACATTGTACATTTTAAACACCTTCGCAGCACCCTCGGATGCTGGATGAGCCAAATTATCTATATGATCGATTGAATCTTGTTCGAATACTTTGCGAAACGTGGTGGTCGGTGTTGTGTTGTAATTTACCAGAGTTCTTGCAGCACAACACCGATTATTCTGCTTACCCCGATTGTCGGGATTTAGCGTGTGTGATATGTATGTATGTAATGAACAAAGCACTAAGTAATCGAACAGGAGCGAAATACCTGAAATGGGGGAAATATCTGAATATAAGCAATGTCCGTCCGCCTAGCAGTACTGCTAGGACGAAAAAAAAATTATTTAAAGGTAGTTTATGGTCTCATTCTTTACTTTATGATAGCAATAAAATAACATTTTATCATCGATCATCATCATCAATCAACTTGCCTTTGAAGTAAAAAAAAGCGGCTGAAGCGCGTGTTTGGAGCACCGTTAATTAGCAATATTTTTGCGTTTCTCGCAATTAGGGGAAAATTACAATACAACAGACAACAGAAATTCTAACAGACGAGGCTGTATGGTTTTTCGGTTTACGAAATTTTTTAAGTTGTTGTTGTCTATTATTTTATTGTGTTATGTTGGTTGTTGTATGAAGAGGGTTGTCATTTTCATTTATTGAAACAAACCCTTCAAATAAATGAAAAAAAAAAGGCTTGAAATGAACGTGGCTGACTGAAGACTGAAAAAAGATGGCGGATGAACGGGTTTGTTTGCCGCGTCGTCGTAAATAAAAAGTATATATTTTTTAGATTCTCGCAATACGAGAAGAAAACAACTGGCATTAGAAGTACAACAGAAAAGGCTGTATACTTTAATTAGTTTTGCCTGTTCCGAAAAGGGACGAATAAATATTTAAAAAAAATTAACGTAGCTGACGCTAACAGCGAAACTAACGGACCGGCACATGAAAGAACTAAGGAATCGGATTTTGGCCTGCCTGCGCGATCATCCGATAATAAACGTTTCAATCTTCTGTCAACGAGGAACGAAACGTAACAAAAACGCCATGCGCCCGCCTCAACATTAGGTTAGGGTTAATTTATATAATTTTTGTCAGCCTCGATAGCTCAGTGGTGCAGACAGTCAACTGTCGCTATTGAATGTTAAGCAACGCTGGGTGCGGTCAGTATTTGGATGGGTGACCGCTGACCGTTGGAGGCTGACCGAGGTTCGGATTCCTCGTAAAACTGTAGGTCCCTTCCCTCCTAATCTTACTTGGTGGTAGGGTTTAACCCGCCCGGGTTGGTACCACCGCTATGTAAATAGTTTGTGTTTTCCGACCAGTTCAGTGTAGCCGGCACGATCAAAGGGGGAAGCACTGACATGGCACCTAGTTCACCCGGTGTTATGGGCTGACATCACGGACGTTGTAGGTGATGTAGCCAACCGTCAGTTTCCATAAAAAAAAAAAAAAAAAAAAAGATGCGTCTTTTTTTTATGCGTTTCGTTTTTTATCCACCAAAACATTCACCCATACTATTTGAGGGATGCTGAGGCCGGCCTTCGCTGTACAAGTTGAACAGTCCTATTTTGAATCGTGTTGTACAGTACAACACGATTCAAAATAGGATTCTACGAACTGTCAAACTGACAGAACAAACTGTTGTCTCACGCTATTGAATCGGCCATACAATAATTATTTTTTTTTTTCCATTTATTTAAAGGGTTTGTTTTATTAAATGAAAATGCCAACCCTCTTCATACAACAACAAACATAACACAATAAAATAATAGACAACAACAACTTAAAAACTAACCAAACTAATTCGAGCGAGCAGCTCTTTCTTTCATAATAACATTATACATTATAAACAACTTCGCAGCACCCTCGGATGCTGGATGAGCCAAATTATCTATATATGGACCTAAACAGAATCGCCCATAATTCAAATGTTTCCTAACTAAATTTCCCCTTGCACATTCGGTCAAAATATGATATACATCTTCAGGAACTCCGCATAGATCACAATTTGGAGATGATACCTTTTTCATTAAAAAACCAAATTTATTTAAAGGAATGTGACCAGATCTTAAACGAAAAGCCACGACAAGACGTTCACGATTCATTTTTAATTTGTCAAACCAGGGTACTAAGGGCGGTTCATTTTGTATGATTTTATACCATATTCCTTTATCTCTAGATCTAAGATCAAAATATTCTTTCCACCTAATATAACAATTATACTTAGCTAGACACGTTAAAGTCAAATACGTAGGCTTAACTTCTAATGGAATACCATCACAAATTGCTTCCTTTGCTAGCCTATCAGCAGTTTCATTTCCATTTATACCAACATGGGAAGGAATCCATTGAAGTTTTATTTTCTTATCCAGTTGTCTAATTTCGTCAATCGTTTTGAGGATGGCATAGGTTACAGGGGAACTTCTCCCTCCTCTAACACTCCGTAGAATATCTTGAAGCCCACTCCTAGAATCTGATAATATTACAAATTTATTTGCCGAGAGCAGCGAAAGGGATTTTATATACGACAGAGCTTCCAGAATTGCTGTCAGCTCTATTGTCATGATACTTGTTTTACCAGAAATTTTAAATTTTGCATTTGTACCTAAATTTGGATCAAAGAAAGCCGCTCCTAATCTTTCAGAATCTTTAGAACCATCTGTGAATATAAAGTAATAATCTTTATATTCATGATTTAACATATTTATACATGCTCGAAAGATTGTACCAGAATCCATATTGCGTTTTGCCAAATTTATGCCTTCTATATGTGTCTTTATAAATTCTTTAATGTTAATTCCGCTGACCCAAGTTTTAAGAGAAAAAATATCTGGCATATGACTTATGTACATGGGTTCATTTTTAAATATTTTTAAAGCTGATACAACTGAAGGAGTAATTTTATTTTTCCAATATTTGCTACTAATTTGTAAAATTTCCAACTGTCGAAGAAGCTCAACCGTCTCATTATTCTTTACAGATAAACATTTCAATGCATATTTGTAAGCAAGGTACTTCCTACGTAGAAATAGAGGTTGTATACACAACTCGCTCTCCATAACATGAATGGGCGTGCTTTTTATAAAACCTCCAATAACACGTAAGCATTGATGAGGAACGTTACATTGCTGTCATTAATTTTAGTCCCTATGACAATGTCAATAGAGAATAATTTTGACTGGTTATTGTGTTAGTTCATGATCAGCAACACCGCAGCGCTAGTGTTCAATGCAGTGAATATAGGGCCGGACCGCCATCCATCAGTCATATAACTCATCTGTGGCCATCACTTTTTTTTTAAATCTATATAATTGAATGGGGCTTGCGACTATGCCAGCCAGCCCCATAGTACCGAAAGTGCTGGATACACGGCGATACTTTTGTGTATACACTCGATGTATACAAACAGCCAGATTACAGAAACGATAAGACATAAATTAGGTAAACATACCAGTTAAGTATGGCCATAGATAGTTTCCCTGAATGGCAATTAATTAAAAGGGAAGTCTCCAGTATGGCACCTACCTTATCGGGGGTGATATTGGCTGGTCAGAGCATGTGTTCTGGGCCTCTGGCCCTCCGACTCGGCCATCCATACGGAACTACATAAAAAATTCACAGATCTCGTGCATTACACGACCTTCGAGGTACATTGAAAATGAACTCAACAAAATAAAAAAAAATATTACATTTATCTATTTTTTATTATTTTTCAAAAACACAAGCAGCTTAAAAAATTTAAACTAAAATTTAGACAGAAAAAGAGATAAGCTTGATATTATGTCTAACTAAAGTAACAAATTAATAAATATCAAATATAAAAACATTATAATAGGTTAGGTTAGAAGATTTGATTTTTTGATCTTCTAACCTAACCTTTAATTTAATTTATATTTAATCATAACATTTATATGTAAAAATAATAAACTTTAATGCTACTATACTCAGATTAGTCCGCGCGCTGCACATACCCCCCGCGGTATTCAAACAAAATTCCGCCGCATATAGGATAAGCTACAGCCTAGCTAGACCGTGTCACCGTGAGAGATAGCGAGGTCCCGTTTTTTGCAAATTGTAGCCCAACTCAATACCCCGAGCTTTTTTCATTTTTTCGATATCGTCCAGAGAAATCACCCATTCAATGAGAAAATACACCAAAAAATCACGTCATTTTTCGACATTTTTTGATTTTTTGAAAAAAGTTTTTACTTTTCCGTCCACGTAGCTGTAAAATTCACGACACCAGGGCGATGTCGCACTTTTCCTTGAAATGGGTGCCCTACCAACGCGACCGAAAAAACATTTTCAATGTTAAAATTACATATACCTATGCACCCAGCGCCTGTCTTCTCTTCTCTTTATCCACTCTTTCACCCACACCACACTGATCTTTTTCTGCTCCGTAACCAATGTGGATAATTGGTAGACATGCGAATAATGTAGATCGGTATGCAACAACACACTTTATGTGGATGTGGGTTGGATTTCTCACGAGTCAAAGACGTTATAAGTTCTTCAAGACCGGTGGATCCCCGGTACACATTACGTGGTGGTCATATGCACTTCCACGTATATACATAGCTGGTGAAAACAGAAGCTGTCGGCTAGTACAAAACGCCGTGGCCCTGGGCACAGGCTGTTGTTGGACTCCAGTGGCAGTGATGACTTCACCCCCGGCTCTCGACTTCGGTCGGGGGTTCCTTCGGGTGGACGGGTGGTGGCTCGGATCGGCTGGAGAAAGGCCTCAGTATGGGATTTATTTCGGAAGAACTGTACAGTTATGGGGCCTCGATCTGGCATACATGATCACTGTACTCGCAAGAGTGCAGTGCAGGGATAGACGTCTGGATTTTGTAGCAGCAAGGCTGGCATTTCTGGACGTCTATAAACAAAACGTAAGAGAGATTTTATCTGATAGTATATCGATGAACTTTTTCTGCATCGACGAAGTCGTTTGATTATCAACCACGCCACTACAGCAGCCACAGCAGCAGCCACAACACGTTCGTCCATGGCGGATAACTGAGCACAAGTGTCGGAGTGTGTACCGCGACTTGTTATGTAGACTGAGTGAGCGGGGACTCCACTGCGGCGCACGGCCACGCTTCGCACGTGTGTCTAGATTCGCTCCTATGGATTTATATGGAGGCGTCTCCACTAGTGTTGTAAAGGCAGAAAAATACCGACAAATACATTTTGAATAAAACGAAAAACACGGGGTTTTTCCGTTTCTTTCATGCATGATACCAATACTGGATGAAATTTTCGCCGCCATGAAAGCTCCGCCCCCTTTCCTGATTTAATTTCTCGAATGTTGATATTTTTTCGCCTGAATCTTATTACTAGACGAAATATAAGACACTCTTATTCTTAGACATTTTTCAATAAAATCGATATTTCCGGAGAAAAAAAAAATATAAAATTTTTTTTTCCAAAATGTTCTCGATTGCTGATGTTGTCTTGGCGGATTCTTATTTGTAAACGAAATATAAGACACTTTTATTCTTACACGTTTTTCACTTAAGTCGATATTTCCGGAGAGAAAAATAAAACAACTTATTTTTTCATATTTTCTCGAATGTTGATGTTTTTACGCCTGAATCTTATTTCTAGATGAAATGCGAATCTGTAGTTTCAATCATTTAAATTATTTTCAGAATCATTTAAAAAAAGTGGCCGCCATTTTGAACTTTTTAGTTACTGGACCAATTGCTTTCAAAATCGCTATCTGGGTGTCTGTGTGGGCTCTGAATACGAATCTGTAGTCAAAATTTAAAACAAGTTGCCGCCATTCGAGAACATTTTGGAAAAAAAAATACTTTAGATTTTTTTTTCTTCGGAAATATCGATTTTTTTCAAAAACGTGCAAGAATAAAAGTGTCTTATATTTCGTCTAGAAATAAGATTCAGGCGAAAAAATATCAACATTCGAGAAATTAAATCAGGAAAGGGGGCGGAGCTTTCCATACAAATGCTGTCCTTGGATAATTCAGAATCGCGGCGAGCAATAAATCGAGAACCAATTATGGTACGACAACAAATTAGGTCTTGTTTTGTAAGCAGTTCGATACACTCTTAGATTATTTTATCACATCTTCCCCTGTTTTCCTGTAAATTGAGTAGAAATAAAAATTTATGAAAAAAATTATATCTCCATAAGCGGTCACTCTAGAGAAAATCATCTAAGAACAAAATAAGCTTGTATTTAGTCAATAAATACGATCCCGAAGAAAAATCCAGTCCCGGAAATTTCCCAGGAAATTTTCAGAATTCCCATACAAAGTGCTGGTTTTAACAACTCCATATTATATCCTCTCGCGAACTTTACCTACTTTGGTACCAAATCACTCTACCTAATTCCGATCCCTGATAATAAAACATACCTATTATGTGAAAATTTTCACGGGGTACCTACCTATTACGGTTCAAGAGATACAGCCCTCGGACAGACGGACAAACAGACAGACAGACAGACGGCGTAGGCTTAGTAATAGGGTACCGTACGACGGATACGGAACCCTATAAAACACAAATTAAAACAAAGATTGCCCCTTACTAGGTGGTAGGCTCAAATTGTAGCCGACTGGGTTGGTAGTCGTGCGTGAGTGCTACAATACAAATACAAACGTGCTCGAACCGCCCGAACGTAAAGACAGACGAGAAACGAATGAAAAATAAAATTGTACTGTCGAACCGAACCTACGTAAAAAAAAAAATCATTTTACGTAGGTTCAACAGCGGCCGGCGTCAACGCTTCAAAAGTACAGCGAATTTTAGATCATCTTGTCTTAATTATTAGGTTCATCTTAGCTTGACGAAATGGACTTCTTGCTTCGTGCCTTCACAAGTAATTGCAATATGATTCTTAGACAGATATACATAGAACACAAAATTGCATGCTACGCGGCAGTCGGCACCGCTCTTGGGAAACAAAGAGCGGTGCCGACTGCCGCGTAGCAAAGAAAGCCGCGCGCCTTCAAAGGAAGCCGCGCGTCTTTAAAGAAAACCGCGCGTTAAGCCCATTCCTTTGTCGGCGTTTGTCGGCAAATCACGGTGCTGCCGTATTTTAGTACCTAAAACATTCGTTTTAAGAGTCAAATTCAAGTGACATTAGAACTTTAGGTTTGTTGCACGCATGCATGCTATACAAGTTCAGAACAGAATATTAATGGAAACGATTGTTTTAAAGTTTAATAATGATTATTTGGTACTGAGATTTGGTATATTATTTTTCTATGATTATTTTGAAATCGGAAATGTCATACATAATCATCTTCTTCTTTTACGCGACTTTAGTATTGATGGAAATGTGACAGCTAATCTGTCATCTCATCAGTCATCAGCATCACATAAATAAAGTTTAACTGGCATTAGTCAGCATCAGCACGGAAATCACACGCAGGCTGACCATCGATCTGATACCTATTTGAGTTAGGCAAGTAAGTAAATATGTTTTATGATTAGGTATGATATTATAAGATATTCCTATTTATTGAGTAGTTAACCAACCAATTTACTAAAAGGTAAACAATACCATATAATTAAATGTTATGAAATTATGTTACGGCATAGATAAATAGTTGAATTAAAACAAAGAAGTATTGTGACTCACTTGTGAGTACCTACATAATTTTTAAATGATAGGCTTCTCTGCGATAGAGCTGTTCGCGACTCTATTCCCTTTTCCTGTTGAATCTTTCCGTGTTTTACGGTGTTCGATGCGAACTTTGGTTACCTACTCACTTTTTGGTTTCAAGCAAAGAACAGGAATAAAATGCGAAAAGAGCAAGTATTTCATATGAAAATACGTTTCGTATTTTTCCGTTTTTCACGGTACCTAAGTCAAATAAATCCGTATCAAAGTGCAAAAAACGGCATCTTTACAACTCTAGTCTCCACTGCGAGCTGCGTGCAGCTGCGTGGATGTGTGACGTCACACCCACGGCTACGCGTGTGTTTGGCTTTGCTAGGCGAGCGAAGCCAGACCCACGCAGCTCGCTCCCCTCCACCCGCGCACGCACTCCCCTCCCGCTGCCGCAGCGCTCATCTCGCTCGCTCTCGCTCGCTCTTTATTTTGTCTGCAATGCGTTGATGAATTTCAGCGAACTGCCATCTAGTCAATCGGTAATAATTTTTGAACTTCTCATCAGAAAGTGAAAGAAACAATGTGTGAAATTCTCCTTCGTTTTCTCTGCGCACGATATGACTTTCAAGCCAAAATCGATGTTTTCTTTTGGGTACATTTTCGTTGTATTCGGTGTCACTGTCACTATCGTCGGAAGAACTGTCGAGATCGAGTAAAATCAACGCTTGCGCCGCCTCCGCCATAGGTAGTACGCCAGTAGGCACGTCCGCTTCGTTTGAAATGTTCCAACAAATGAAGCGCGTGGCTCGGCATAGCTGGCTGTGGAGTCGCCCACGTACACGCGCATCCGTGTGCTTGGCTAGGCCATGCGTGTGCGTGCACATCCGTGCGCCGCTGTGGAGTCCCAGCTACCTTGTAAATGTAAGTGTCCACGTCTTGTCCACGTGTATCCGAAGCTTTAGAGTGAGAGGCACGAATTAGGAAGGAGCGCCCTTGAACAACATTTGGTGCAATTCACCCTTAAGCGGGGACTCCACTGCGGCGCACGGCCACGCTGCGCACGTGTGTCTAGATTCGCTCCTATGGATTTATCTTATTACAACATTATAGGTATCACTTGATCGGATGGCATTATGGTTAGTATGATACTGATTGATTTAATGCAGATAATTTGTCAGTCTCGATAGCTCAGTGGTGCAGACAGTTGGCTGTCGCTATTGATTGAGCAACGCTGGGCGCGGTCAGTTCTTGGATGGGTGACCGCTCGACCGTTGGAGGCTGTCCGTGGTTCGGATTCCACGTAAAACTGTAGGTCCCTTCCCTTCTTACCTTACTAGGTGGGAGGGTTCAACCCGCCCGGGTTGGTACCACCGTACTGAATCAAACGTCGGTCGAAACGGCTACCTATGTAAATAGTTTGTGTTTTCCGTCCAGTTCAGTGCAGCCGGCACGAACGAAGGGAAGCACTGAGATGGCACCTAGCTCACCCGGTGTTGTGAGCTGACATCACGGATGTTGTAGGAGATGTAGCCAACCGTGTCAGTTTCCATAAAACAAAATTCAAAAAAAGATAATAAGCTAACGGTTTCAGAACTATTTATAGCATGGGTGTGGATGAACAGGTAAATAGGCCTATCGTTGTATAAAAATATCGCTACAATCAAAGATTTTTTATTGTAGCGGTTTTGTGACTTTGGCTACAATCAAAGAGTATAGCTATATCAACGACGTACTTTGAGCTATATAACAATATTACTCTATGGAGTATAATACAATCATTGACATGACATTGGCCATGACATTTGACATGACATGACGTACAAAATGACATTGGTTTAATCCACAAGGAAAATAATCTGGTAATATGTCACACAGACAGATGAGACAGATGACTATTTCGTAGGACCGCGACACATTTCACACTGCACACTAGCGCCACGGTCTCGCTGAACAGAACTAAAATTAGCGTTCCTGCCTGTTATTGGTCCGATTCCTATCTGTATATATATACATTATTTTATTTATCTGTGTGTTGTCTGTACGGTCTGCACACCCGCACGGGTTTACAAGTTTGCGTTACTTTGTTTCAATGAGGATCAACGCGGTTTTTAGTTTTGAATGTAGTATTGTATGAAAAATCCAAAACATTGGTGTAATTATTTTTGTCGTACGACCAAAAATGAGCTAGTAGCGATCAAATGAATGCGCCGATCTCGACTAATCGCGGCGCGAAGTGCGTGACGTCACGACACTCCACGCGCCGCTCCGCACCGCCAGGAAGCGGTAAGGCGCGCAGTGTTTATGTTTGTTAATTTGTGTTTAAAACAAATTAAGTGTCCGATTTGTGCCTGATTTCACTTTTGACAATGTATACATATTGTATTGTGCCGAAATGTACAAATACGTCTATCAAAACGCCAGAGAAACTATTTTTAAACGGTTTTATTTAGCTTGACCCCTTGTTTATTTGTTTCAACAACTTTGAGACAACTTTTTCAACTACTTCTACTGGACTGATTCTTATGAAACTTTGCACACACATTGATTTCCCGTGACAATACAATGTAATGATAATTTCAACTTGGTGACGAGGGTCTGATGATGGAGTCAGGACGTGGACAGTGGGACTCTTCAACCGTTACTAGTAACTCCCTCGAGTTTGGGCTCATTTGGATGGTTTGGACGAGTGTCCCATACTTCTACTAATACATTTGGTGACCTCGAGTTTGGCCTCATTTGATTAGACGAAGGGGTTACTAGTAACGGTTGAAGAGTTCCACTACCCACCTCCTGATTCCATCATCAGACCCTCGTCACCAAGTGTATTATTAGAAGTATGGAACATTCGTCCAAACCAACCAAAAGAGCCCAAACTCGAGGGGGTTATTAGTAACGGTCGAAGAGTTCCACTGTCCACCTCATGTCTCCATCATCAGACCCTCGTCACCAAGTGTATTGGTGGAAGTATGGAGCACTTGTCCAAACCAACCAAATGAGCCCAAATTCGAGGGGGTTATTAGTAAAGGTCGAATAGTTCCACTTTCCACCTCCTGTCTCCGTCATCAGACCCTCGTCACCAAGTGTATTGGTGGAAGTATTGAGCACTCGTCCGAACCAACCAAATGAGCCCAAACTCGAGGGGGTTACTAGTAACGGTTGAAGAGTTCCACTGTCCATCTTCTGTCTCCATCATCAGACCCTCGTCACCAAGTGTATTATTAGAAGTATGGCCCACTCGTCCGAACCAACGAAATGAGCCCAAACTAAGTAAGCGAGTCCGAATGGTGAGCTGCGTTCAGGTAAACACAGGTATCTCTATCTCTCTCGCTCTCTCTTCCCTCACTCTATCCCCTCCCACTATAACTCCCCCTCTCCCTCTCCCTCGCCCGTCTCTCACCTCCTCCTTTTCTCTCCCGCTATTAAAATAATCATCTGTCCCACGTGAGGTAAGAATTCGTATGGTCACCTTATTAAAATAAAACTATTTGTCCCACATGTCGAAACGCATGGTCACCCCTCTACTAACGATTTTTTTTTGTCCCACATTAAGTATGGTATCGTATGGTCACCCTATTCAAATAGAACCATTTGGGAATCGCATGGTCATTGGTCACTTATCTACTAACTTGAATTTTTTTGTCCCACTTTAGTGAAGGAATCGTGTGGTCACCCTATTAAAATTAGACGATTTGTCCCACATCAGGAATCGCATGGTCACCCCTCTAATAATTTTTTTTCCACTTTAGTGAAGGAATCGTATGGTCACCCTATTAAAATAAAACCATTTGTCCCCACATGAGGAATCGCATGGTCACCCTCTACTATTTTTTTTGTCCCATATTAGGTAAGGATTCGTATGGTCACCCTATTCAAATAAAACTATTTGCGAATCACATGGTCACCCCTCTAGTAATTTTTTTTTTCAACATTAGTGAAGGAATCGTATGGTCACCCTATTAAAATAAAACCATTTGTTCCACATGAGGAATCGCATGGTCACCCTCTACTAATTTTTTTTTGTCCCATATTGGGTAAGGAATCGTATGGTCACCCTATTCAAATAAAACTCACATGGTCACCCCTCTACTAAAATTTTTTTTTGTCCCGCATTATTTAAGGAATCGTACTAACTTAAAAAAAAAATGCCCCAAATTCGTTAAGGAATCGTATGATCACCTTATTAAAATAAATTCATTTGGGGATAGCTTGGTCACCCCTCTACTAAAATATTTTTTTTTTCATATTAGTGAAGGAATCGTACGGTTACCCTATTAAAATAAAACCATTTGCCCCACATGAGAAATCGCATTGTCACCCTCTACTAAAGGTAAGGAATCGTATGGTCACCCTATTCAAATTATTTAAGGATTCGCATGGTCTTTTTTTTGTCCCACATTTGGTAAGGAATCGTATGGGCACCCTATAAAACCATTTTTTACTAATTTAACATTTTAATCTTGTGGTTACCCTATCAAAATAAAACCATTTGTCCCACATGCATGAGGAATCGCATGGTCAGCCCTGCACAATAATTTTTTTCTGGCGTTCGATAATTTTTTTTGTCCCGCATTATTTAAGAAATCGTGTGGTGACCTCTCAACTTAAAAAAAATGGCCCAAATTAGTTAAGGAATCGTATGGTCACCCTTTTCAAATTATTTATGGAATCGCATGGTTTTTTTTGTCCCACATTTGGTAAGGAATCGTATGGGCACCCTATAAAACCATTTTTTACTAATTAAAAATTTTAATCTTATGGTTACCCTATCAAAATAAAACCATTTGTCCCACATTTTTTTTTTTTTTTTATGCAAACTGACACGATTGGCTACATCACCTACAACATCCGTGATGTCAGCCCATAACTCCGGGTGAACTTGGTGCCACGTCAGTGCTTCCCTTCGGTCGTGCCGGCTACACTGAACTGGACGGAAAACACAAACTATTTACATAGCCGTTTCGACCGACCTTTCATTCAGTGCGGTGGTACCAACCCGGGCGGGTTAAACCCTACCACCTAGTAATATAAGAAGGGAGTCATATCCCTTAGTCGCCTTTTACGACATACACGGGGAGAGATGCAGTGGGGTTATTCTTTTAAAGTACCGGCCCCACACGGTACAGGCCCCCACATGCATGAGGAATCGCATGGTCAGCCCTGCACAATTGTTTTTTTCTGGCGTTCGATTGCGATGGCTGTTGACAGCTACGAACGACTCGGTCTGCGTTGGTCTAAGATTCTCATACAAAAATTACCAATTTAGATTTTTCAATCTTTATGGTATGGTATTAAAGTTCAAATTGACTTTTTTTTTTTATGGAACCTGACACAGTTGGCTACATCACTTACAACATCCATAATGTCAGCCCATAACACAGGGTAAGTATTATTACGAATTTTTTGTATGGGAGTATAGAAAAGTGTTGTTTTTAGACTTTTTGAGGCAAATTTTTTAATTTTTCTCTCCGTAAGAACCATCCTCGTACTTCAAGGAATATTCTAAAAAAAGAATTAGCGAAATCAGTTCAGCTGCTCTCGAGATTTGCGCTTAGCAACACATTCAGCGATTCATTTTTATATTATAGAAGATTTAAATTAAGTGGCCCTTGTGACAATGTCTTTTCCTGATTTTCTATCACAGGTTATAGGTAATACACTACACACGTAATAGGCCCAACGTTTCTCACTAGAGATGTGACTAAACAAATCAATAACAAAAGAAACCTGTATTAATGCCAAAAAATCAATAAATAAAAAATATATATATTTCAACCATTCAACCGACTTGAAAAAAGGAGGAGGTTCTCAATTCCACTGTTTTTTTTTTTTTGTATGTTACTTCATATCTTTGCCAATTGTGGACTAATTTTAATTATTCTTTTAATACAAAGGGGGTATACAATATTCTTATATTCAAAGGTGGTTCCATTTAAATTTCATCAATATCTGCTGATGAGGGTCATGAGAAAATCATCCAACTCTTAAATTTGTATAAGCATATGCATGACAAATGGGCGAATAATTCTATACCCCCCCCAAACGATTTCGAAACCTAATTATTTTTTATGTTAATATTAGGTAAATAGAAATAAAAAACTGTTTTAAAAAACATTGAACTGACTAAAAAACAAACTAAAACACAAAAATGTATTAAATAGTATTTTTATTCATATTCGGACCCTCGAGTTGAAGGCGGTACAAAAGCACACCTTGATAGATGGAACCCTTTCGTGCTTTTGTACCGCCTTCAACTCAAGGGTCCAATATGAATAAAAATATAATTTAATACTTTTTAGTTAAAATTGTTTCTTGAATTCGGTTCAATGTTTTTTTTAAGTCTTTGAAATGACGAAAGCGAAATCTGACATAGGTCTCATGTGGTTATCCACATTTGTCATTTCTGACGAATCTGAGCTGAAGTTATAAAAAAATATATATTTCTAACAAAAGTGTAATCTGACGGACGTGTACTGGATCGTTATTTTATTAGTGACCAAGTCTTCCTAAAATTCAATACATAAATAATAATAAATAAGTCCCTACCTACCTTATAGGTACTATACATACATTTTCTTTTTCAGCGATATTTTGCCCTAGTGTAATGAAATTTTCAAAATTGACAACCCTAATGTTGCAGTAGCGCCCTCGCACAAACGTCATCCATCCACGTTCATTTCATTTTATTCATTCAAGCCTTCGCCTTGTCTGTCGCACTGTAAGCCGTATCCCCACTATTCCAACAAGTGAAGACGTGCCGCGCGGGTTGCACCTACGTGGCACACGGGGCCGCGCGGCCTGCCGATTCGAAACCGACCGAGGCCGGTCCGAATCATTCGGTACGGTGCCGACGCACGAGTTTGGACGTGTTGCGCGGCTTTGCACTTGCCTGTCCGCCGTGTTTCTGTTTTCGCGGCGGTTTACGATGCTTGATTGTACTTAAAATAACCAATAATGCAGCAGTAGCGACAAGAAAGTCGTCTTCGTCACCCATTTTCAGCACGCAGTCTGCACGCCGGCACGTCTTCACATATACTGTGTGGAGACGTGCATCGGTTTCGGCTTTACCGAGCGGCTTTGCCGGGCGCTAATGCCGTTCGGCATAGTGGGGATGCGGCTTCAGGCAGTGCGCAGGCAGACGACGACCGACTGTCTAACGAATTGATTATTAATTGAGTCGGGCATAGTCATTGAGGTGCGCGGACGATTATCCACGATTTTCTACTGCAATCACAAATAATACAAATCACATCTAAATATTATATTATTTATTACATGGATATAAGAAACAGCAATAATGTATGATTATTGATTAGATATGCAGTAAAAGTAGGTACCTACCTACTACTAAAACCTATACCTACTATTAAATACCTATTAATCTTGATGTTCCTTCGACACTTGCTTAGCATTGGGCTGAGTTTGTGTATCTGGATGATTGGCGAATTTCGGCGGACCGCCAAGTTGAGTCGTCTCTGGAATGGACAACTCTTCATTTAGCTTCTTGGCTAGGAAGTATATTTCAGCCAGAGCTATAATCAGAGCACACATCACTCCGAGAAGCAGACGAAAACCGAAGTCGAAGCCGCCGATCATCAGCTCGATGCCCTTGAAGCCGAACAGGAACCCGGCAAATATGGACAACAGGAACTGTCCAACCGCAATGAGCTGGCGGTTCAGTTGTTTCACTGTCAAAGAAAATGTTTACCTCCCATTGTTTTATTTCATATTAATTGATGGAGAAGGGACCTGGAGAACAGGTTCCTTCTCCAGGGGTCGCAAGAATACACTAAGGGCGGCCAAATACCCTTGTTTTCCTGACTCGATTTCCAAATTTGTTTTTCAATTCGGGCCCTCCGAACGCAAAAATCACACACGACGGCATGTCACACACGATCATATATTTTCCATACAAAAACAATGCCTGACGTTCGTTTGGAGAGCCAGCACGTGCGTTCAGAATCTCGAACCGAAAAAGAAGGAATCGGATGCATTACATACATTTTCTATGGTTCGCCATACACGCTCAAAAATTCCGTAGCAGAAATCAAATGTGATGTTTGTACGAAATTACGATTGCGGTTTCCAATACGGTTTCCGAATCAGAAAAAAGAGGATATGTGGTCGGCCTTAAGAGCATACTCTACACCTCGGCTTCCCATACTAACATAATCGAAGAATGAAATCACAACCATTTGGTAAAAGGCAATCATTTTACTGTTTGCATGTTTCGGCGGAATTTTAATTTTTTAATTTTTTAAAATATATTTATATATATATGAGTTCCTGTACTTAGTAGATGTAGTAACATAAGAGAGGCGTCTATGTACAACTTTTAGTTTTGGAGAAAATTGATGGAAGGTAATGAAGGTGTGGATGGTAATGAAAAACACCTGGATGGTAATTTATGCGGTTGGATGGTAATGAAGCATGCTAGTATGTCTTAATGAAATTTGCTTTATTATATTATTATTATTATGATAATGATAAAGATATAATTATTTAGCTGATGGTAGTAATAATGTTAACGATTATCAAAAGTTCGACACTATTAACATCAAAATTTTAGCTAAGTAATTTATAATTCATAGTGTAAAAAGTTTTAACTGAAATAACAAATCCCCTTTCCACCTTCGCACCACGCGCACTGGGCAGGGATTGCATCCCTACACGCTGGACTTACCGCGGATGCGTACCAATCGATTCTGCAGATCATTCCTCTACAGAACCGGTAAACTCTGGAACGCTCTCCCTGCCCATATATTTCCCCCCAAGTACAGTCTCGGTTCCTTCAAGAGGGTTCCGGTTCCTTCATTACAACCAGCAACAAAACAAAAATACATTGTAAAAAACTTTTTAACAAAAAATTCAACCGGCAAAAAACTGAAAAACGAAAAATATAATTTCGGCGGGTAATAAACTATTTTAGTCTTAATAGCTACTCAAGTGACTAATTTTGAGACTGTTAGTAAGACTAGGAAAGTTTATTACCCGCCAAATTGGATTTTTCGCTTTTCAGTTTTTCGTCGGTAAATTTTTTTGTTAAAGCTTTTATTTTTTTTTTTTTTCAAATAAAAATGGGACTAACTTTGACGTATACCCTATCCAATAAAAAAATTATTGGTCATATACATATAAGGTCTTTTTTTTTTAATAGTTGAAACGTAAAGGGGGTGTTCTGTATCGGAAATAGATCATATTAAAATAATAATATAATTTATAAAAAAGGGGGGTAATTTTTTTATATTTATTAAATATTTTTAAAAAACTCTCTTTTACATATTAAACACCTTTTGCTAAGAAAGTATGTTTCCATTTATAACAATTACTGAGATAATAATTGTAAAAGTTTCAAGTTCATAGCGAAACAACGGCACGTAAATCGAATGCGTTATTGAAGGGTTATTGAACTCTCGCACAGCTGATTCGGGAAGGCAACGCGGCGGCGGCGGCGCGGAGGCGCGGCGGGGGCGCGGAGGCGCGGCGGCGCGCGCGCCTATAATATCTCTGTGGCGTTAAGTACCCATCAGCTGACATAGGTATTACCCCCCCAACCCCGCCCCAGAAGGAAGAGTACTGCGTAGCGTATAATGCGCGGGACGGATCTCGGCGTGTCGCCTCCGCAGCGGTTCGTCAGTGTTCTCCCTCGCACCCGCACCGTACTTGTAGTGTATTCGCGTGGCGGGTCGCCCGCTGCGGCGACGACACGCCGAGATCCGCGCATTATACGTGCGTTTAGTCGAGGCGACGTTATCGGCACGCACGAACGCGTCGTCTCGTCGCGCGCGAGAACGTTTAAGTCGAGAAAAGTCGAAAGTGTGTTGTTTTGAATTAGTGAATCTCACTGCCGAAAATGCCTTACAGGTTCACTAATCAACAGTACCTGGACATGGTTGTGCTGTACAATATTAACAACTATAATTTACGGCGCGCCCAGGAAACGTTTTACGCCTTACATGGCAGACGCCCACATCAACACACGATTTTAGAAGCCGTACAGCGGCACCGTGATTTTGGCGAATTTGCACCACGCGCAGTCGACGCAGGGAGACCTCGCTACCCACCGGAGTTCGAAGAACAAGTGCTGGAGTTCTTCCACCAAAATCAGATGGCGAGCATCTCTGACGCAGCTCGGGCCTTCGACGTCAGCTGCTATTACGTTTGGAGACTTTTACATGATGAGGGAATGCATCCCTATCATTTCACAAGAGTGCAAGAACTGATGGAGAGAGACTATGGCCCACGGGTAGAGTTTTGTCAGTGGTTAGTGAATAATCCGTTCCGTAATATCCTGTGGACTGATGAATGTACTTTCACGCGAAGAGGAATATTTAATATTCACAATGACCACTGGTGGGCCAATGAGAACCCGCACGCCGCCCGACCGGACAATTTTCAGTACAGGTTAGGTGTTAACGTGTGGGCGGGTTTGATAGGCGATCGGCTGATTGGGCCAGTGTTTTTGGAACGACTAAGTGCGCAAACGTATCGACGTTTTTTGCGTCGAGATCTTGTTCGATTGCTGGAAGACGTGCCTGTCGCTAGAATACGAAACATGTTTTTCCAGCAAGACGGTGCGCCGGCGCATTACGCGAGATCTGTGCGGAGGCACTTAGACCGAACTTTTGGTCTTCGATGGATCGGTCGCGGTGGGCCAATCGAGTGGCCTGCCCGTAGCCCGGACTTAACGCCGCTCGACTTCCATGTCTGGGGTCGAGCTAAGGCTCTAGTTTACGCAAACGATGGACATACAATTAGAACTGTGCAAGAACTACGTCAACGAATTGTGAACGCTTTTAGAGTGATGAGTGGTGACAGAGACACGTTAGTGAGAGTGCAAAGACACATAATTAGGCGTGCCGACCAGTGTATTATCCAGCGAGGTCGGCATGTACAAAACTTAATGTAGTAAGTAATGTAAGTAATGTGAACATTTTTAATAATATTTGTAAATAGTTGATTCCCCATTTTTAAACACGCCAAATTATTGTAAAAATGTTATGTAGGTAGGTACCTACCTACGAAGGGAGCGCAAGAGAGTTGCGCAACGCAATGAGTTTTACCCGACTAACGCTCTAAGCCAAAAGGAAGGGTTATGGTTTATTATTAGACAGGTAGGTAGGTACCTACCTAGCTACGAAACTTAACTGTAATAATAATATTTTTATTTTAATTTGTCAGTCCACAGCCTGATTAAGTGTGATGGGAAATGAGGAATCCACACGTCTGATTTCATTAATGATTGATTGAGGTGATAAGTTAGACAGGCGTGCAGTGCGCGGTCCGAGGTAGGTATGTAGGTAAGTATGTAGTGTAGAAAATATGACGTAACGAATGACGACGGTTCTTAGGTTAGGTTAACGACGACGGTTCGAACAGCGAGGCTCCGTCCATACATACATATTCTCCGAGCAACTTCCGAACAGCTGATGCGTATTAAATGTGTTTGTTTCGAGGCCGTTTAGTTCAATGAACACCGCGGCGCGCGTCGTTACCGGCTACCTACTCAATCGTTATGTATGAATAATTCAAACTTTAATAAACTTTTACAATTATTATCTCAGTAATTGTTACAAATGGAAACATGCTTTCTTAGCAAAAGGTGTTTAATATGTAAAAGAGAGTTTTTTAAAAATATTTAATAAATATAAAAAAATTACCCCCCTTTTTTATAAATTATATTATTATTTTAATATGATCTATTTCCGATACAGAACACCCCCTTTACGTTTCAACTATTAAAAAAAAAAGACCTTATATAAAAAAATATATGAGCTTCGAATTGAGAACCTACTCCTTTTTGCTTTCGTCAGTTAATAAGAGAAGAAGAAAAAAATAGGACTGGCCACAACCTATGCTCAATCTAGTGAATATTTCACTAGACTCGGCGCTGTATTGAAGTCCAACCGTTGCTACGCAATTAAAATACAGTAACTTAGTGAACACACACACTATGCACTGAGTGGAAACAACTATACTCTTACATATCACTGAATTGAACCGGCTACACTTAACTGGTCAAAAACGTGAACAATTTTTATAGCATTTCGACCGAACTTCAGACAGTGCGTTGGTGCCGACCCGGTCGGGTTAAACTCCGTACTCCAGTATACGTTATGTAGATACTTTACGTGCCAAATAGAATTAAAAGTCCAGTTTTATTGGATTTTTATTATTTATGTACTACTTACTACGTGCACACAATTTTTTTTTGTGAACACTGACATGTTTACATCACCTACAACATCCGTGATGTCAGCCCATAACACCTTGGTGAACTAGGTGCCCTGATAGTACTTTCCTTTCATCGTGTCGGCTACACTGAACTCGAGTGAAAACACGAAATATTTTGCTTTATTTAAAGCCCGACATATGGCGCCAAGCCATCCATAAGGTGTCCAACGATGACCATGGACATTCGGACGTTTACATAGCCGTTTGGACCAACGTTTCATTCAGTGCTGCGGTGGTACCAACACGGGCGGGATATAACCTACCACCCAGTTAGGTAGGAGGGAAGGAAGATCAAGTAAACATTTCATTACCATCCGAACCCCTTCATTACCGTCCGGCAAACATTTTGAGGGTAAAGGAGGGTAATGAAAAGGAGGGTAATGAAATTTTGATGTATTTCTTCAATTGCTCCCTTATTACTGATATTACAAATTTATTATATTAATTAACGAATATTCTGACTAAAATCTGATTCATTAAGATTTAAATGAAATTTTTATATCGTGTACTTATGTTAAAAAAAGCCGGAAGGTAATGATGCCTGGACGGTGACAAAGTAGTTGATGAGCACGAAGATCGTGAGTATTTTCTTCCCCAGCGATGCTCGTCCTCTCCTGTCTAGATCCAGGGACACAATGAGGGGCGTTCGACGTGCGGAGCGTAGAGCGAAGGCTAAAGTCGGGTCACACTCTGTCTAATTTGTAATACCACTTCTGCGGAAGGTAATGATGTTTTTCCACGGACAAAAATGAAATATCAATTCTTTTTATGATATAATGGCTCTAAAAATAAATGAATCCCATAGAAACATGCGTTATTAGTTACACTATAGGTGGGTTTATTAATATACTCATTTTACTTGAAGAAACTAAAAAAAAAAATTATACTAAATACTGATCCTTCGTTTGGAAGAGGATAGGAATGAGAATTTTGAAGGTTTTTATTTTTTTTTATTTAATTGAATGGACAAATGTCTGATTCGTTAAATACTACTTTTTCCTTTCATCTAAACCTATATATTTCAATAAAATTATTTTAAAAAACATACATTTTCACACGCTTTTATTGCGCGGGAATGCAATTTGAACGAAATGGCGGAACGACCCATCTACTTTCTACTCAACATTTGTCTCAGTTTCCACTTATGCTTACACCCCTTGGCTTCCATGCCATTTACGCCGTGCGAAAATTCGTGGAATTTCAAGCTTTAAACTCAAATATTACGTAAAATAATGAAGTCAGATCATTATGGCCTCTATTTACAAGTGGGTAATTTTCAATGAAATTATCCACGAAATTATGTTAAAGAACGAGTGTTGTGCGCCTCGCCTTCCGGTTCACTATCATAATATCAGGTCTACTCGCGAGAATAGTACTGCCTGTGATAGATAATGGACCGGTCCAAGTAGAGTGTGACATGACCGTTTTCGAGAACTGGCGGAGGATTGTACTTATTTTATTATTATTATTTATAGCATATAACACCTTGAAGCTGATGGGTGCTAGGTCATGTGAGATAGGTCAACCGTGAAAGCACGGGCGAGTTGCAATGAGATGGCTCGACCGCGCGGTCGAGTAGGAACACCAAGGGTTAAAAGTTAATTCAACTAAATAATTTTTTATGTAGCCATATTTTGAAAAAAATATTTCTACGTCACTACGTTAGTATGGGAAGCTAAGGCGTAGAGTATGCTCGCAATAGTTACTAGTAAAAATATATTTAAAAATATTCCCAAAATAATTTCAGGAATTTGTTTTTATAGAACAATGTTAAAACCTACTTACACTGATATGAAATGCTATCTTCTGGGAATCGAATGCGAACATTGTCCACACCCTTGGTCATAGCACGATACTCCCTGGCCTCCTGCTGTGCCCTCAGCTTGACACATCGCGCCTCGAGGACGGGGTTACGCTTTATCACCTCATTATCTGGCATCTCCACATCCGAACCTTCCAAGAGTTCGTGCAAGTATGGAATGGCTTCATCGCCGGTACTTTTTTGTTGTTGCAAGTGAACATATAACCAGTCAATATCAGCGACAGTTAGGCGCTGCTCTTCATCAATGTTATCAACTTTTTCTCCATCCTTTCGTTTAGACTCTGTACTCTCTTTGGTTATATTAGTTTTTGTTTTAGTAATGGACTGGTCAGTACACGGTTTAGATTCATGGCCTTCACTAGAATCTGTGACGATCTTTTTTATAACGTCGAGTTCATGTCTGCTCAAATTGAGATGTACTTTGACCGTAATGTCACTGACGCCTTTAACAAGTTCATAATTTGAACCCTTGATTATTTTGATGATATTTGCAGGCATATCATCTTTGAAAGGTATATTTTTTATATAGTGTATAAGTAGCTGGGATGGGTTTATTTTAATTTTGGTGTCAACGATTGGCCCTTTTAAATCCATTTTTTAAGCAGTAAAACGTACTTGTCTACTTAGTAATGTTTAGTTTGTGGTCAAGGTCGGCGTAGAAATCTCGAAGCTCCTCTTCTTTTTCTTCAAAAGCGTTATCTATGCGCTTGCATTTAAATGTCATATCCTCTATGAACTGATCCCATTCCTCCTGCCGCGCAGACCGGTTCTTCAGTAAACTTTCTTCAATATTCTGTAAATCAATTAAGTACACATTTTCACTTAAATGTTAAGAATTTCAAACAACCTATCAAGCACAAACTTTTGAAATGAATAAAATATAAGATGAAGTCATGCTACTTTAAGGGAACATTCCCATATCATATGACCGATTTTAGGCCACACACACAGGGGGAGGGGGACACGCGCCCCCCGCTCGCCCCGCCCCCCCCCCCCCCCTCCCCCCTCTGTGACCAAGTGTGGTATCTGAGTTCTTGGGGAAAATTAGTGAGAATGAAACAAAATGAATAGGTATTGAAATTAGTGTCGCAACGAATAGTGTATTCGGCCGATGACCGAATACTGAATATTCGGACTGAAGCCCGGCCGAATAGCCGAATATTCGGAAATTATTCGACCTAATTTTTATGTTTTTTAAGCAATACTATTGAAAGCTACACGTATAGGAAGGCAAGATAATATGAGCAATTGGTGTGCAGAAAAATTATTTGTCTACCCGAACTTGGCATGTTTCGCCAAAATATACTGGTCAGCACCCACCAGCAGCGTCTACACCGAGAGGTTTTTCTCGGAAGCTGGAAACATTTATGAATAAAAGCGTAATCGCCTGCTTCCAGATACTGCTGAGAAAAATTGTCCTTATCCATCACAACCTCCCTCTATTGAATCGCAAATTAGGTCCTGCTTGGAGTACTGCTCGCACTTCTGGGATGGCTCAGTCAAATACCAGCTTGCGCCTCTGGACTCAATCCAGCGTCCAGCCATGAGACTATTGGGTGACCCAGAAGTGTCTGGCGATCTAGAAACACTGCAAATCTGTACGGATTTTTTATTTTTTTATGGACCTCGGTCTTCCGCCTTGCCCTGATTGGTTTACTTTCCCAAGTCCGCCTCACCCCACCTAAATATGTTTACTTAAATAGGGAAATAAAATCGTATAACTTACACAGCTCAGTCTTCGGTCTTGCTCTGATTGATTTTTTATTTTACTTCATGACTATACATCGTTCAACTATACATAATTTATTTTTATTAGAAAAATGCAAAGCGAAAATCATTGGAAAAAATACATCCCGGCCAGGATTCGAACCTGGGTCTTTGGCTTGAGCCGCCAACGCGATAACCAACTACGCCACCGGACCGTTACGTATTATCTCCAAATTTTCAATCTATTGCACCTTCATGATGTCGCATAATATTTGCGAACAGTCAACTTGCACGGTTCAATATTGCAATATTGCCTTATGCTGTCGTCACCAAAGTCGTAATTGGTATCGGACACTAGAAGTTAACGTGAGGTTTTTAATAGTATTCCATGTTTTAATAGTATTCCAAAAACCTCACGTTAACTTCTAGTGTCCGATACCAAATACGACTTTGGTGACGACAGCATAAGGTTCAATATTGAACCGTGCAAGTTGACTGTTCGCAAATATTATGCGACATCATGAAGGTGCAATAGATTGAAAATTTGGAGATAATACGTAATGGTCCGGTGGCGTAGTTGGTTATCGCGTTGGCGGCTCAAGCCAAAGACCCAGGTTCGAATCCTGGCCGGGATGTATTTTTTCCAATGATTTTCGCTTTGCATTTTTCTAATAAAAATATATATAAAGCGAGTACGTGCCTAGTACTAACATATAAACATGGAATACTATACATAATTTGTTTATTTAGTGAGTAACTCATACGCTATTTGTAGAAAACTTTAGTTTCGAATTGATATGACGACAGATAAACGGACGATAGTATCAATATACAATTTAAATATAATGTTTAAAGCATGCAAATGGTTTTTAAAATGCCTGAAATAAAATTAAAATTATAAAACACTAAAACACGACTACGAAAAAGTTAGTTGTGTTACTAAAAAGAACAAAATAATGTTTTCCATATAATTTATCATCATTCATCCATCATATACAGCAATTCTCCTTTTATATTGATTTTACCTTAGCACTAACTCTTAAAATTTTTATAAATTTATGATTTTTAACGTTCTTCGTTCATAAACACGATTTTCATAACTAACTTTTTGTAATTAAAAACGTATGAACATATGAAGTATGTACGTACGTACATACACTAATACAAACATATAATGAACTGAAAAAAAATACCACGTGGCAGGGTAAATCTCTCCCCCTGTGACCCAGCGTGGTATTTTGATACCCCCCGAAATCGGTCACGTGGGATGGGAACATTCCCTAGCTGTGCGTGAAAAAATAATTTCGTCTTGCGTGTTTGAAGGGTTAAATAAATGATAAATTTTGGTTGAGAATGTGTTGGTCCGATATTAAGGTATGTCAGTCAGTCAGTCAGCGTGTAAGCTTCCACTGCTGGACATACGCCTCCCCAATTTTCCTCCAATCCTCCCGGCCTTCAGCGATACGGAACCACTGCTTTCCGCTGACGTACGTGATGTCGTCGTCCCATCTGGCGGGTGGTCTTCCCACACTCCGTTTTCCTGTCCACAGCCGCCAGTGTAGGACACGGTTACTCCAACGGTCATCGTCTCTTCGGCTAACATGCCCAGCCCACTGCCACTTGAGCTTACCCACCCGGTGTCCAATATCGACTACTTTAGGATAAGGTTAAAGTATGTAACAATTAAAATGTGTATTCCTATTAAAACACTCACTATTATTATGTGACTCACCACTTGGTTGGCTCCTGATTTTTCTTCTATTTCATTACAGAGTGCCAGCGCCTTGTCCAACTTGTTGTTCAGTTCAGGTAACTTCTCCTGGGCTAGTTTACAGATTTTTTGGAGTTGTGTGTCCTTGATATCAGTAACTTTTTCCAATATAGAAAATAATACCTCCACTTCTCTATCCGACCTTTTCTCCTGTACAAACATAGTTGAATTCTTAAACAAGCAGAAACAATCTAATCGCTTAAAAGAGGTTGACATAGAGGCAAAATAATTATGATCGAAAAAACATATTATTCAGAATAAAAAATTGTAAATTAAAAAAACATCACTCGAAAACAGTTTGGGAACTGAACAGGCATGTTTGCACAGGTAAAAAATGCATAAGCCCACAGCATGACAAAATAATACAGCAATAATACTTCTTTATATTTCATTGAAAAAATAATAAGAAGAATGTGTTGAATTCAGCTTGCGATGGCTTCACCGAACATATCCGGGCCCACAGGCAGTAGAGGAAGGTGTCAATCGAAGTCGGGACTAGCGAGTGGCCACTTTTATGTAGTTCTCCAGCATGAGCTATGTTTCGGCTCACGGCAAGCCCTATTCAGCTAGTCTGTGATGACTACGACGCGGAGAACCACCAGTCCCGCTCTCGACCTTACTCTCTCTACCTATCCATATTCTGTAGGACGCCTCCAGTGACCCTTTCGAAGCTCTCCATATATGAGCTCAGCGTCGACCTTGGCTGGCATGTATTGTAGATAAGAGACTGTAGAGCGACTTCGCTGGTAGTCCTGATAATAACTAAACTAGGATGTGAAACATCGCAGTGGTATTGAGTTGATGGTTTGGAAATTAATATTTTTTATAAATCAATGTTATAAATATTCCTATTTAAAACTAAAGCTCACCTCAAATTCCTTAAGCAAAAATTTAATTTCACCACTTAGAAAAGGACGATGGTCGAATAAACGTGACCAGACTTCACCAATTTCTAGAAATGGAAAAACTCACTTTAGCATCTAACTAAATATATTGAACGAGAACACCTAGCAAGAACTAGATCAACCCATTCCATTCCATAACACCGGTGCGGGTTTTAGGCGTCTTACTATTAGTAACGTCCCACAAGACCCGCGCCGCTCGTGGAATATATGATCGCACATTTTCGTCTAGTACTATGTCAGTGAATTTTTCTTATTAGAATCAGAGAGCACTTTCGACAGATGATTAAAAAACCTTTCCATTGTTATGAAACACACCTACCAACAATTTCACACTCAAACAGAAAAAAACTATATTCTGGCATCTTGTAATTTTGACTGAATGTGTATTTTTTTTCTTTATTTATTTGTGAATTTGAATCAAGTACCACGTACGTACGTTCTTCGGCGTTTTAATGGCAGCGTTCATCACCTAAACATCGATATATGATTTGTATGTAAGGCACAGATAAATAAAATAATATGTAAGGATTGTCAAGGTTAGGTTAGAAGCATTTTTAAACAATTTCTAGCATTTTATTTTCTGGAGTTAAAAAAATCATGTCTGTGCTACTGAATAAGTAAATCCTCACTTGTTGTTTCCTCGCGCGAAAATGTCAGGGGTAAGCATATAATTGGGTGGGAGGCAAAGGGTTGAACAGCAATTTTGTGCAACCTGCATGTTCAGACCTAACACAGTGGAATTACAGTGGAATTGTATTACATGTTGTCTTACCTTTAGACAATTCTGTCATCTTTGGCCATATGGATGAAGGCACATTATGTAGGTACCTATGTGTAATCTAATCACTAATCAGAATGAATGAATTGAATTCCTTTAAACAATTTGTGTCAATGTAAGTACGCGACATCAACTTGGACGCATACGGGGACGTCACGTGACGTGCGTCACGTGCGTGACAGACGGGTTTGACACCTGACAGCTCTAGTGGCTCCTGCCCCTCCTACGTTCCTTTCGGAAACACGGCTCGGGTTGACTCGGCTCGAAAGCGAACCAACTGAATCCGATATTCGTTTGGTCGTATATGTAATTTGGTAGCTCAGTGGTATAAGAGCGTAGGATTCTATTTTTTCGATCTCAACCATGGGTTCGTGTCCCTTTTTTCAAAAGGGCTTCGAAAGGGGTTAGAATATTTTACTATGGAAGGTGGCTTGGGGCGGCGCGGCCATTTGGAAAACAATTCAAAACAAAGGCCAGCGATGAAACCTATAAATCGATAGGGCGCACATATAACATTACTTCCTAAAGTGTCACGTTACTGAGATAATTGGAGGTAAAGATCGCAATATGTCCAGTACTTATTATGTACTCAAACATCGTACTAAACATGTACTAAAACATCATTAATACATACGTATTAGTGATGTTTTGGTGGTTTAAAAAAAAATAACCCTAACCTAATGTTGAGGCGGCGCATGTCGTTTTTGTTACGTTTGTATTTCCGAAAATAAAGCTTTCTTAGGTGGTTATAAAAAAAATAACCATAACCTAATTTTAACACCCTAACATTGCAGAAAAAACAAAACAAAACAAATTTTAACAAAAGGGACACGAACCCATGGTCGAGATCGAAAAAATAAAAACCCTATACTCTTATACCACTCAGCCACCAAACTACATAAACGACTAAACGAATATCGGATTCAGTTGGTTCGCTTTCGAGCCGAGTCAACCCGAGCCGTTTCCGAAAGGGGCAAGGAGCTGGAGCGTAGGAGGCGCAGGATCCGCCAGAGCTGTCAGGTGTCAAACCCGGTAGAGAGAGAGCGTTTGCACTAAAGCTAGGCGTCCATAAGCGGCCTTTACACTAAGAGATCGGACCGCGCGCATCACCACGCGCCACTCCAAACCGCGCTCTAAACTGTGAGTGTAAAGGCAAGTGGCGTGCATTCCAAACTGTCGCTTCGGCGCGCGCAGATGTGTCAGAGTTTGGCGCGCGTTCTAAAAAGCACCACGTGTAAAGTAAGGACGCTCCAAAATGTCGGTTTGGACTGTGGAAGTACCTGCTCACCGAATTAATTTTAATATATATATCTCATCCTGCTTTGTGGAAGACCAAGTCAAAGAAATACTATATTAAAAATAATAAATAATATAAATTTTATATTTTTTAATAATTTATTTTTTATTATAAAAAAATATTTTAAAACTTTCTCTTAAAATATTTTATTTTAATGTTTAATTAAATTATTTAAATAAAATAATTATAAATTTTTTTTCTAAAAAAACTAAATATCTTTAAAATGCTTATATTAATATAATATAAGTCGGGTATTATTATACTTAAAGCCAGGGCAGAAATACCATATTTCTCTTTTTAATTTTTGAATACACCATAGCAAGTAAATAATCAAAGCTGGCACTGTCCTTCCGAAAGTAATTTTTGTAATCTTCTGCATAGTTTTCATGCAGTTCACTTAACATGGGTATGTGGCCAAAACGACGTTTATGCGTTTTTTTCCACATTCTTCGTTTAGGTTTAATAGTTACAGTTGCTATGAAGCCAGCTAGAGCGATTACGACCTCAGGAGAGTCCGTGTCTACTCAGATCTGAAGCAAAACTTTTGTGCAACGGGGACACTCCACGCGCCAGTCCGAACCGCGCGCCAAACTCTCAAAATTGGCTTTACACTTGCAGTTCGACGCGCGCGACGAATAAAGCACGTTCGGAGCGCGTTCAAAACTGTTGCACCAAATTGTGCGTATTTTAGCGCTGCGGTTCGGAACGCAGTCCAAACCGTCGAGTTGGAGCGCGTTCCAGCGCGCGGTTCGGACTGCGTTCCCGGGAGCGCGTTCCGATCTGTCTAGTGTAAAGGCTGCTCGGCGGATCGGCTAGGCGGATTTTTTGCTTCAGACGTTATCTACTGCTCAGCAAGTGCGTTCGTGCTACACAATGGGTAGCTCCGATGAAGAAATGTTGTTGTTTCAAATTATTTTTGAAGAAGAACAGTTAAATGAAAATAAAAAACGAAGAGAGCATAAGGTGTGGGTGCATGATATATACAAGAAAATAAATGATTTAAGAACGTATTTGGCGTCTCCTACATCGGACAGCTCTTTATACTGTTGTACTAAAGAAATAAGTAAAAAGAAAAAAAAAAAAAGTTATTATTCATTCATTTTTTTGCGATAAATATGACCGATCAAAATCAAACACGCGCGCGCGCATGCGAATACTCGCGTCCACTAGACGGTCCGGGCCGGGGCGCGTCGCACCGCCGGCAAAAATCCGCCTGGAGACCGATCCGCTCCGCCGATGCGCTGCGCTGCGGCCCGGCCCGCCCCGATCCGTCGCTAGTGAACGCAGTTTTATATAAATACAGGCAGGCGGATTTTTGCGTTGCGATGCGCCCCGGCCCGATCCGCCTAGTGGACGCGTATAATGCGCGGGGCGGATCTCAGCGTGTCGCCGCCGCCGCCGCAGCGGTTCGTCAGTGTTCTCCCTCGCACCCGCACCGTACTTGTATAGTGTATTCGCGTGGCGGGTCGCCCGCTGCGGCGACGACACGCCGAGATCCGTCCCGCGCACTATACCTTAAAGTTCCCTTCGCCGTTGTGTTGGCTCCACTGTCAGTGTCACTCTCCGTGGCAAGCGGCACATGATAGAACAAAGGAACGCTTGCTCTGTAGATCAGCTGATTGTAAACGCGAAGTGGCAGAAACGAAACGTAACAAAAACGACATGCACCGCCTCAACATTAGGTTCCTCCAAAAAATCACAGCTGATCTACAGCGCCATCGTTCCTTTGTTCTCTCCTGTGCCAGACCCCTCTCCGTGATTAAATTTGTATTGCCAGATTGTGAAGATTATATTACCTAATAATGTAATCGGTATTGTAAAACCCGCTTAAGCGGGGGGGTTTACTGATAATAAATACGGTAAATACCGATAATTACGGGTAAATCTGTACACATAGCAACGCTCAACGCTGTTTTGACAGATAGACAGGGGAGCCAAGGAGCCAACGTAACGGCGAAGGGAACTTTTACAATAAATAGTTGGAGAAAACGGCTAGCCTTGTGTTCGTTCGTTTTCGTTCGTTCGGTTCGGCTTTTGCGGCCAAGCAAGCGGTCGGTCGGTCTGCGTCTGCGGTCAGTCCCTCCCACCCGTCCCACCTATGTAGTTGTGGGGAATATATTATACAGCAGGCAACATATTATATTATAAATTTACAGCATTTATAACGTTAGAAATATTCCACCACATCTGCGGTTTGCTGTAATGCTGTTTTGCTATTTATCTCGTACGTCCCGCCGCCATCTAGTTGATATAATAAAAATTATTTGTTGTAGCCTGTAGGTATTTGAAGCTCTCGCTCGATAGAGGGCAGTGTTTACAGTATTTTGTAACTTAACCCTTAATGCAATGACTTAAGGTTACATTTTAAATAATTAAATAAAACAGCAGACTCGCACGTTGGAAATATATCATAGACTAGACTGCTGTTTGTTAGAAACAGCAACCATAAACAGCAGACTGGCACGTTGGAAATATATCATAGACTAGACTGCTGTTTGTTAGAAACAGCAACCATAAACAGCAGACTGGCACGTTAGAAATATATTATAATTCTGCCTGCTGTATTCCCGTGACATAATATTTATCTCTTTCAATTATGCTAGTTATTCCAACAGCGTTAGGTTCAAATTCCAACACCACCCAAAACAGCATTCTAACGATACAGCACTTTAAAACAGCTGCGATATAAAAACAGCAGATCATTATAACGTGCTGTTGAAAAACAGCCGTTGTCCCCCTCTCTATCCCACCCCACCCTCGGCCAGTCTCGGCATGGTTTCGGCAGTGTTGCCAACTTAGTGCTAGCGCCACTAGATCTGGTGGTTTGGAATCCCGTCTGGTGGCCAAATTTGCGATCTAGGGTCTAGTGCTGAGTATGGTGGTTTGATCAGATTTGTTTAGTGGTTGTGCAAAAAATTTAGTGTTTAAATCGATGAAGTGTTGCAACACGTCCTACACTTTCCCCAAGGATCTGTTAAACAAAATTGGAACCAAATGTGTTTATGCTGCACCCATTCCATGCGAAGAAGCTGAGACGCTTTCTTCTTCAGAAGAAGACTAATCTCAATTGTTATTTTAGTAATATTATTTTGTATGCAACCACCTGTCCTGTGATTGCAGTGATATTTATTATTATGAATACTAAATTGATCTGTTTGGAAATGATCGTACCTACTGTTTTATTTGAAGATCCTGAAAAGGACGTTTGTCTGGTTTTTCATTATTCTGAAGACCAGACACAGCCTCAAAAAACCGGAATGTTTGTTACTTCAGAAGTTTCGACTGGGTGATGCGATTTTGATTTTTTTTATTTTTAATTTTTTTGAAAGCCTCCCCTTGTGGTTCCATTTCAATTTGGTCACGATCGGCTTGGAAAGCGAGGCCGAAGGCCGAGCGATTACGCCGAGTACATTAATACCAATAAAATACTAAAAAAACTGTGAAATAAAAATAAAAAACTATTAAAAAAATATAAAAACCGCCTAAAAAAATTTATGAAATAAAAAAAAATCGAACCCTAGAGTTGAAGGCGGTGCTAAAGCAAGCAAAAATAACCGACCGCCTTCAACTCTGGGGTTCGATTTTTATTATATTTTTTTTATTTTTGAGCACTTCTGAAAATCTAGGGAAATTCTGGTGGTTTCGACTGGCGCATCTGGTGGGCGAGCTAGAAAAGAGTTGGCAACACTGGGTTTCGGTTTGGTTTGCTTGTTGTTTCGTTTGTGCTGTTCGTTCTATCGTTCCCTAATTCGCGAAGCCTGCGCCCGCTCGGAAATCACTCAAACAAATCACTGTAAGTGACTGAATAGAAGTCTATAGTGAATAGTGGAAAACCAGATGTGTTGCTTTTGAATAAATAGTGCGAGCTCTCGGCACCTTTTCATTGCGCGGGACGTGTTGCTTGTTGACGATGCGATGATATTGGCTTTTGCGCAGTGTTCATCGGTGTTTTGTAGGGTGGATGCATTATTGTTTACAATGTGATTATTGTGTAATCATCAACAAATGCTTTCAAAATATGTGCACGCAATCACTGATTACGATTACTATATTGTGTGTGACGGAGGAGTGATTCCGCTGAGTGGAGTGTGTGAAGGATAGGTGAAGAAAGTGAAGAAAAAATGCCGGGGGTGATTGGAGTGGGCGAGTTCATCGCGGAGACGCGCGAGGATTACTCGTCGCCGACCACTTCGACGTTCGTATCTCGCATGCCGCAGTGCCGACAGACCGTCAGCTCTCTTGAGGAGGTACGTGTAAACAAAGGCAATGGAAGGTTTGTCTTACCTCCGATAAGTGCCTACCTACCTAGTCTTCGCTGAGGCTTTGATACTTGGAGGTTTATTAGCAAATTATTGTTAGCCTTATCTTGTAGTTTAGAATATTAGGAGAATAGGTATTTGTGAAAAAAAAATTTGCGCGCAGATCAGTAGTTATCGAGAAAAACAAATTTTTTTTTTTCATACAAAATAAATTTTAGATTTTTTTGTTTCTAGCACACCAAAACATTTAATTTGAATAGGAATTTATGCAAAAACGACATGCGCGGCCTCAACATTACGCTGGTTTTTTTTTAAACCATCAAAACATTCATCCATACCACTTCCCTTGTTTTTACATACATTTTCCCTTGTTTTTACATACATTTTGTCAGCCTCGATACCTCAGTGGTGCAGACAGTCAACTGTCGCTATTGAATGTTAAGCAACGCTGGGTGCGGTCAGTACTTGGATGGGTGACTGCTGACCGTTGGAGGCTGACCGAGGTTAGGATTCCTCGTATAACTGTAGGTCCCTTCCCTCCTAATCTTACTTGGTGGTAGGGTTTAACCCGCCCGGGTTGGTACCACCGCACTGAATGAAACGTCGGTTGAAACGGCTATGTAAATAGTTTGTGTTTTCCGACCAGTTCAGTGTAGCCGGCACGATCAAAGGGGGAAGCACTGACATGGCACCTAGTTCACCCGGTGTTATGGGCTGACATCACGGACGTTGTAGGTGATGTAGCTAACCGTGTCAGTTTCTATAAAAAAAAAAAATACATTTATATTAAAACCAAATGTTTTGGTGCCTCAAAAAAAAATTTTTAATTTTGTATGAAAAATTTATTTTGTGTGGGAAAAAAAATTTTTTTCTTCGAAACTACGCATTTCCGGCAAACAATTCTTTCACTATAATTCATCTTTTAACTCGGCCTACACAATAAGCATACCAGCAATATTCGATCTAACCCCCCGACTCACCCCCATTTTCAAAAGGCCACAAAAAATTTTCATTGGAATGCATCATCCCCTTATCTTCCAACACATTAATATAAGGGGGGGGGGGGGGGGTCACACAGTTCCATGCTATAATTAATAATTATTATTGATAATGATAATTATATAGATAGTTTATTATATTAATTATCTTTTATTTTCACGTTTTTTGTACAAGTACATATTTATATTAATTTTATATAATTATAAAATAAAATATCTATTCAAAATTAACACAAACAGAGAAAAACAAAAAACGGTATACTCGCCGGCGGCGGGAGGCGGACCTCCAAGCACGCCGGCGGGGGCAGGCCGTGGCTACGGAGCTCTCCGAGATGACGCGAGACTAAGCTTCGAGCGGTAGGTGGTGGTACTAGACACGTAGGCCACCACCACCCCCATCTCGGAGAGCTCCGTGTCCACTGGCTGCAGGGCGACGACACGCAGTCCTTTCATGGATCTTGATCCTCGTGCGTGCGCCGCCGTTGCGCACCGTACGGCCACGCCGGTAGCGGGGGCTGTAGTCAGAGCACGGAGCCCCGATAGCCCCAAGCAGGCCGGTTAATGTGTTTATATTAATTATTATTAATAATGATAATTAAGCATGCATGCGACTCAAATATTTCGTAAAATAATGAAGTAAGATCAAAAAAATCTATTGACACTAGGTGATATCAGACTATTAATTTTTCCTTCATTTTCGTCTTTCATTCGGCATCTTTCACTCGAAATGAAACATCTAAACATGGAATCAAAGTAAAGTGCCCAATGAATTCATTAGTGAACCGATCCAACAATGATGGATATTTTCATTCGCATCTTTCATTTCTACTATGAAATGAAAGATGCTGATGAAAAATGAACAGTCTGAACACAGAGAACGTTCACTCGGAATTGGTCATTTTGTATCGAGTCCTGTAGCAGACGAACGTCAGTCAACCGTTGCGACAAAATGGTGTTTAAGTGGAACGATGAAAATACGGTGCTGTTTTTGGATAATTTTAAAGATTCAGGATCTTCATTGAAACAAAAGAGCAGGTGAATGTTAATTTCCATGTCATTTCTGCTAAGCCGTGTGAACATGGAATGCAAGAAAAATGAACCATTCACTCGAGTGAGCAGTCCGATACCGCCTTTATAGCCAATGAAATTACCCACTAAAGGATGTAAAACACTTGAAATTCACTTATCTAGAAGCACAGGCGATTTTTTTTAACTTCAGGAAAATCAAAACACGCTCATAATTTTTTTTCCGAAATATTATAACCTAAAATTTACAATTCCCCCATACAAATCATATATCAATGTGTAGGCAACGAAACATACTATTCAAACACTTCAATTGAAATAAAGTGAATCAAGAAACCAGTTTACACCTTTTTTTTTTTTTTTTTATGTAAACCATCATGAGTGGCTGTGCCGAGGGACCAATGGTGCAGTCGACAGAGCCAAAATCACCTCTCCTCGCGAAACCACGCTCAGTTAGGTGCCATGCCAGCAGATTTGCGGACTGTTGCTAGGCTGTCTAGCCCGTTAATACGACACTTGAAGACACCCAGGTTAAAGGATTCAGGAAATACACTCGCTGGAAGACAGTTCCACACCCTAGCGGTGCGACAAAGAAACGATTTAGAGAACCGATGGGTTCTCAAAAGCCCAATGTCAACAACAAAAGGGTGTTGAGTCTCTCTGCGACGAGTCATGCGGAGATAGAACTGGTGGCAGGGAATAAGGGATGCTAGTTCCGCAGAGCAGCGTCCGTGATAGTATCTGTAAAACAGAATAAGCGAACCCACAAACCGTCTGTGACTCAGGGACTCCAGACCATCTGTAAGTTTCGGGTCACCAACAAGACGGATGGCTCGGCGCTGTATCGAGTTCAAGGATGCTAGCAGATAATGATACATCTGCCGAAAATAGTGTAGGTAAATATTTTTTATGATACTGGCAATAAGGCAGAAGCTCTAAACATTTGGCTCTTGTAAACAAGAGAATCGATAAAATAAATTGTTCATGAATACCTAATTTCATAATAATAAATGCAAATTATTGAAATGGTGACGGATTGGTTTATAATAAATGTATATGATTCTGGCTCTTCTTCATCAAACTCGTCAGCCTAAAAAAAAAATTTGCAAAAAAAACAGACAAGAAATAAAATATAATATTTTTCCCACCATTTCAAATATGGAAAACTCCGCTGCGTCGTAATTTTATCAGAGTCTCACTGACTGTTTTTCCCAATAACAAACTTTGACAATTGGATACACTTTGTATCATTAGATTTTTAATATGACTTATTACATTTCTTTGTAATAAACGTAAACTAATTGTTTTTTATTTGAATTTTGAAAAATAGACAAAAATTATAAAAAATATATGATATAGGCCAGGATTAAGAAACATTAACAAACATGAAGCCATTAAAGTACCAAGGCAGCAGAAATTGAAAGGAGGTTTCCATAATTGTATATAAGTTAATCGCTGCGATTAACTTATATGAAATTATGGAAACCTCCTTTCAATTTCTGCTGCCCTGGTACTTTAGAACCGTTCCCAGTCTTTGAGGAAATATTACGCTAATGAGGAAATATTTCTACGTTAGTACATAATATATCTTTGTTCCCAGTAGTCTTTCGGGTTTCCACTTTAATTACGGTGACTGTATTCTGTCTGACCAATAAGGTTTCGACCAGCGGTATCATGATTTTGTAAAATATTAATTTCAGATTATCTGTTTAGTAGGGATAAGTGCACTCAGTCAGAGTTTCCACTTTCCACCTATAGGGATAAGTGGAATTTGTTTCCACTTATCCCTACCAGGGGGGATAGCTTGGTAGGGATAAGTGTACCAGGCGCGTATTTCACCTATGGATGAATTTATACAATAAACAATAGGCAATATTATGTAAGTTAAAAGAATTTATCGTTGATTAGACTAATTAACATTCATAATGTTTTAAAACTTCTTTTCGTTTGGGAAATTAGATAAAAAATCTATTTGGAAAAATAATATATTTTATTTCTTGTCCGTACACCGGGATCAGTTTCTAAAATGAATATATTTTATTGGTTGTAGCCACCGATCCCGGGATCAGTGGGTAAACACGTTAATTCGTTTTTCAATGGAAACGGATCCCGGTATCAGTTTCCAATTCAATCTGATCCCGGGATCCGTGGATACAACCCCTTTTTTTTAATGGAAACTGACACGGTCGGCTACATCACCTACAACATCCGTGATGTCAGCCCATAACACCGGGTGAACTGGGTGCCATGTCAGTGACTTCCTTCGGTCGTGCCGGCTACACTGAACTGGACGGAAAACACAAACTATTTACATAGACCTTTCATTCAGCGCCGTGGCACCAACCCGGGCGGGTTAAACTCTACCACCTAGTAATATAAAAAGGGAGTTATATCCCTTAGTCGCCTTTTACGACATACACGGGGAGAGATGCAGTGGGGCTATTCTTTTAAAGTACCGGCCCCACACGGTATAATATATGTTGTTGTTCGGACTCGTTCTCTGCGCCTAAGCCCGCTCCAGTGCAGGCCTTTTGCGCGTCCTACGGCCTTACTCCAACCAGCTGAGTTCTTCCAGGAGGCGGCACACTCTCTTTGGGTCTTGGCACGCCTCTCGAAGTGTAGTAGGGCCTCCCAGCTCCTTCGCCCTTATGTCTGCCAACTCATCGCACTCCAGCAGCACGTGGGTGGGTGTCTCGTCCGCCTGCAGGCATGCTCTGCACAGTGGACTGTCCGTTACTCCAATTACATAGAGGTGTCTGTTAAGTGTACAGTGACCAGTAAGCATACCTATCACTATGCGTAGTTTTGATCTATGGACACGGAGCAGCGTCTTGGCGAGACGAAGGTCCGGCTTCGCCATTGCCTCCCTCGCCTGTCTGCAGTCACTGCCCGCTGCCCATCTGTCCGTGTGTAGTTGATACGTACGTTGGTGTATCCAACTTTTCAGTTGGTTGTGTGGTTATGGTACTAGAGGTTCAGGTTTGCTGCTGGATCCCCTCTTCGCGAGTTCATCAGCAGCGTCGTTCCCTCGGGCTCCACTGTGTCCCTTTATCCACTGTAGCGTTACCTTGTTTCTTGTAGCAATGGCCTCCAGCGCGAGGTGACATTGACGGATTAGTCCTGAGCTCATTATACTGCCGTTCAGCGCCGCTAGTACTGAGGCGCTGTCCGACAGTATCTTGATGCTGTCCCTCCATGTTCCGCTGGGCCACTATTGTAGCTGCTTCAATGATCCCGACACATTTCTGCCTGGAATATTGAGTTGTGTTGTCCAAGGTAAGTGTACCTGTTGATGTTTAGGTCCAGGGAGTGCGCTGCAGCACCTGTGCCTGTCTTCGTCTTGGAGCCATCGGTATATATGCGTAGCTCCTCTAAAAACCAGCGACATTCTACTTTCTGGACGGGCCCTCGTCATACATTTTACCGGTAGAAAAGTGCGATTGCAGTTCGTCTATATATTGCCAATATTTAAAACAGCGTAAGTGCGCGAGCGCCTCATACATCACGTTACGTTTCCGCTCTGTGAACGTCGATAAAGTAAGTTAAATGGCAATTTGATACGTATAAAGGAGAGACAATGATTGGAGAGGGTGCTGAATGCTCACCAATAGCGCGCCTCAATTCGGTGCGTTGTATGCCACTTCCCGATAATTTAATTCGTTGAGTAAAACCTATATAAATTTTTTTGGACCTTGGGCTTTTTTTTATGTAAAATATTTTTTTATGTATTTAAATTAAAAAATAGGTGGTTGATTTTTATAGCCTAATCGATTCAGTTTCATAACAGTAACAAAAAAGTCTTCGTTACCATTATGATGTAACATGTGTAAGTTGGTAAAAAAAATCAAATTCTTTCTATTCCATACTAATAAAACTAAAATTGTGGTTTTTCACAATTTCTGAAAGGAAGATCTATGTGTTGGAAGAGTTTTTTGTTCCTGGCATGAAACTGAAACTATTAAGAAAATTTTTTTTTTACATTTAAAAAAAAAAAATTTTATAAAAAAATTATTCTTTGTTCTTCAAAAGTGATCTATTTCCGATACAGAACCCCCCCTTAGCGTACTATGAACTAATATTGAAATACCTTATATAGAACGTAACATCAAGTTAAAAAATGCTACGGAATCCAAAAAAATCACGAAGACGTTGCTTCGAGAAAAGGATGGTACGGCCATGTTTGCTCGACTTGGCGGGGGCACTGCCGTGCCCCCCGATATACTCTGTGTTGCCACCCCAACCGTTAAACCCGAAAGGGGGTGATTCTGTACGTGAAATAGAACAACTGTTGTTCTATGACTTTTTAATTTGAAAAAAAAAAAAAATATTTTTTCTCCATACATTTTGAGAATAGGCTACCATTTATAGCTAGAATATTTATCTGTAAATCCATACAATCCATTCGTTAGTTCATAAAGTTTCATGGAAAAATCTTCCAAAATGATTATTTTTTTTGGACTAATGAGATACCTTCACACCTAAACCAGGTGTGAAGGCCACCTGGTGTAGGTGAAGGAATCGTTTCAAAATTTTTGCTCCCAAAATGGAAGGGTTAAAATAAGAGCGTTTTACCTACCATTAAAACGCTTATTAATATACTTACCTTTCCTGTATACTGGCAACACATGAGAGCGACGTTCCTTCCCTTTCCCACTCACGGTTCGTATATAGCTATACTCCTCGCACCTTTACTTCCTTCCCCCACCACCAGGCATCCGACGGCGGCGGCGCTCAAAAGTATGGGCCGTTCGCCGTTCCGCCATCTTGCTCATTGCGACGAATGTTTTGCAAAATATCACCCAGGCAGAGTTTACTCTGCCAGTATACAGGAAAGGTAAGTATATTAATAAGCGTTTTAATGGTAGGTAAAACGCTCTTATTAATACCCTGTACCTTTCCTGTATACTGGCAACACATGAGAAGTGTTTGTTATCGCCTGGTGGTGGAGGACGCCAAGGTGAACCATAAAAATGTTTTCAATGTGGACCTACGGAGTCCAATGGCGCATGAGGAATTATGGGGTCGTTTAGGTAATTGTGCCCATCATTAAGCAATTTGTACCTGTAAGGCCTGTCAGGTGCGAGGTAAGTAGGTCTAAGACACTAAATATTTATAGAAATAAATAAGCCGTAAGCCATCAGCTTAGAAAAATTAATTAAGTAATAATTATTTATGAAATATGAAAGCTAGTCCTGCTTTTAAGGAATCAAGTTCAGTGAAGACCTTCTAACAGGCTAAATTCACTGGTAAATGTAGGTATGCGAGGGATTAAGAAGGCCAATCCAGCGAGTATAAACACAAATTTTTATTTAAACATAAACATGAATAAAAACCTAATTCAGAAATATATGAAAAACTTCGCAGTTATGACTACGATTATACATCTATGATATTGATACAATCATGAGGGAAATCATGAATAAATCATAGCAAGGGTGATTTATCATCGTAACTAAGTTCCGGTTTATGTATACTGCAATCGATTATATCATAACAATTGTAAATGTATGGCACTTGCGTGCCATCAAAAGTACCATGTAAGAACAAAAACATCATACCATGTAGGTACACCATAAAGTACACAAAAACCATTGATTTTATAACCCTGTCGGGACAGATAGACCACTCCATATAACAAATTTGGTAACGTTGTAAATCGTAAAACCAACAGAGGGCGTTAATAATTTTTCTTGATGTTGTCGTAAAACAAACAGGTGGCGTTAATGTTTGTTAATACTTCTATACTAAGGGCGCTATCTAGTTGAAATACAACATGTATCTAGGTACCTTTAATTGTCACTAGGCTGTAGAATTACTGCTACTAGACAAAAGATGGCGCTTTCATTTATATTTATAAAGAACATTATTTATGTAAATTCCAAAATTTTTAATTATATTTGAATAATAAAATTATGACAATTTACAATTAAACTAACACTTATCAAATTAAATAAAATAAAAAAATGTTTTGAAAATTATTTGGTATACGGAACAAAATATTATTATGATTGTAATTTCCTGTTTGTGCGCTTTTAATAGATAGATCCACACAGAGCACGGAATACCCCCGCGCGCGCGCGCGCGGTATTCCGTGCTCTGTGGATAGAACGTATTTATTTAGTTGAACAGTTAAACAAATACTCGTCACTCTTCATTCTAATAATGTCAGCATTGTATGTAAAAAAAAAAATATGAAAACTGCCTTAAAAAATTTATGAAATTAAAAAAATCGAACCCTAGAGTTGAAGGCGGTGCTAAAGAAGGCTACACAAATCACAAAGGATATCATCCACGCATGTTTTCTTTCATGTATCATTTTTGCTTGCTTTAGCACCGCCTTCAACTCTAGGGTTCGATTTTTTTTATTTCATACATTTTTGAAGGCGGTTTTTATATATTTTTTTAAATAGTTTTTTATTTCACAGTTTTTTTTGGAATTTTTTGCTATTAATGTACTCGGCGGAATCGCTCGACCTTCGGCCTCGCGATTCCGCCTCGCTTTCCAATCTGATCTCGACCAAATTAAAATGGAACCACGTCATGGTTATCCCCTTTCAAACAAAAAAAAAGAATTTTCAAAATCGGCCCACAATAATTGACGGAGTAATCGCGTAACAAACATCCAAAAAAAGAAAACATACCGTCGAATTGAGAATCTCCTAGGTCTAAAGTAAATTGCTCGTGATGACAAATTCAACGAGCCCAAACACGATGGGTTTATCATGTGTAGTTTAGGAGTTCCTATGGCCACCTTCCGTCTCCATCATCAGACCAGCTCGATGGTACTCGTACTCGTATTATAATATATTAAACGCATCTGGCCGGTCGGAAAAGATTTCAAATTTAGAATATTCATGAAACAAGGGTCCGAATATGAATGACAATATCGATTCATGTATTTCAATACAATGACAGAGAAAATTTCAAAATATTAGGTACCTATTCTACCTATTTAATACTTTTTAGTTCTAGTTTATTTTTTTTTTAAGTCGGTTTTATATTTTTAAAACAATATTACATAAAAAACAATAATCGAAATCGAATAATCGAAATCGGTTGAAGTGGTACAGAATTATTCGCCATGTGTCAAACTGCAAATTGCTGAAAAAGCCCACATCACAAAAGTTTTGCTGAAGGTAACCACACACCAATAGTATTTTGTTGCTTTTTCATAAACCGCTCAATCAATTTCAATAAAATTTCAATGGGAGCACCTCTGAAGTATGACCTACCAAACAAAAAAAGAATTTTCAAAATCAGCCCACAATTAACACGTTGAACGCCATACGACCCACCGGTGGGCCTAGCGTACTTTTCGGTTCGGGCCAAGCCAAACTCATTATATCCGTAATTTTCATCAACTTGAGATTTTCATCACAAAGTTTATAAAATGCGGTAATTTGTAAGGAAAATAAAAATTTGCGACTTTTACCGTCTAATTTTCGAGATATAGCAGAAGGCTCACGGGTGGATCGTGTGGCCTCCTATGAAGGATTTGTATTTTTCTGTTGGCTGGGGCCGCGGGGTCACGCCGCGGCCCACCCGTTGCGCGCGCGCCGCGGACGCAGCGATCAATCCCGGTCCGGCTGCGTCGACAATTGAGGATGTTTTACGCTTTTCTCGCCAAAAATGATTATTTTGAAGATTTCGAGTTAACACAAGAAGCGCTAACGCAGTTAGAAAACATCGAGATAGATCTTCTGAACCGTAGTTTCGGAATAGATTCTATGAAGACGTAGTTCAACCAACGAAAAGAAGATGCTGTCGAATTCTTTTGTCGGAGAGTGAGGATAGCGACTATGAAATGCATATAGAAAGACGGAAGAGAATGAAACACACTCTGGAAAGGAAAGAGGGATTGGCCAGAAAAGTGAGAAGAACATGTCACCAATGTTATGCAAAGAACGTACCAATAATGGGTAGCAAACAGGCTAAAACCAAGTCGAAAAAAGTATCCACTTATTGCCAAAGCAGCCCAACTAAACCATTCCTTTGTTTGCCTTGTTTTAACATGACTCACGGATAATTCTTTATTGTTTATGGTTAAACCCTTTGGGGTTAAGATGATTGATTATTTTAAATAATGAAGTGTCATAATGTTGTGATTGTTCAATTTCATAAATATTTTGTTTTGTTCAATTTCATAAATTATTTTCGTAATAAATAATGTCTTCTTATTTGGCAATGAAGAAAATTTTATGTTCATTTTTATTTTGACGAATATTTTCTTATTATTTTCTGGTTTTATTAATTCTATTAATACAAATATTATTTTCTACCTTATCGTTAAGAGCAGCCCTAGCATCGTTACAATTAACTTAATAAAAAACTACAAGTTTCTATTGGATTTGAAAACCACGCCGTCCGCTTCGACTACAAGGCCATGCGGCTCACTTCCATATTGGCTTTGTAGCTGCGCTCTGTGGCTTGTAGGAAGCGTTTACGTAGGCCCTCTCACGCGGCTCACCGGTGACCCCCATGCCCTGAATGGTTCAGTAAGGAAAGGCTCACCGGTGAGCGGTGAGCCCCGTGGCCCAAACGGAAATACTGGATTTTTCATGTGGCGTTGAACGTGTAAGATTGTAATTTCCTGTTTGCGGTTTTACTCTGGTCCAAAGAATTTACAAACTCTTTGGTTGTACTTGGGTTGTACCTAGCTCCGCTTATTTGTTGTTATATCCGCTATAGTAACACATATTCTGTGAAAATTTCAACGGGCTTCCTATTACGGTTCAAGAGATACAGCCCTCGGACAGACAAACGGACGGACGGACAGACAGACTGCGGAGGCTTAGTAATAGGCTTCCGTACAGGGATACGGAAACCTAAAAATAAGGGGTGAAATAGGGGTGAAAGTTTTTGTATGGGGAATCCATGATTTCTCTAGGTAAGGATATGAAAATTTATTATCTAGGCTTTTGGCACAGATTACTCAATAGTTACTGCTTTTGGTAAGAAATAATGAATAATGGTCAGGAAGAGGAAGGGGGAGAGAAAAGAAGGGGGAGTGGGTGGGAGGTACGTTTGTCAGCCTCGGTAGCTCAGTTGTGCAGGCAACCCTGGGCGCGGTCAACACTTGGATGGGTGACCGCTCGACCATTTGAGGCTGACCGTGGTTCGGATTCCACGTAAAACTGTAGCACCCTTCCCTTCTTACCTTACTAGGGTTGGTACCACCGCACTGAATAAAACGTATGTCGAAACGGCTATGTAAATCAAAGAGATTTGATGTAAATAGTTTTTTCGTTTTTTTCCGTCCAGTTCAGTATAGCCGGCACGACATGTCCGACATCACGGATGTTGTAGGTGATGTATCCAACCATGTCAGTTTCCATAAAAAAAAGAAGAAGAGGAGGAGAGGTATGGAGGGAGGAAGGGTTAGTGAATGAGGGTAGGTGTGGGGGAGGGAGGTAGTAGAGGAAACGAGGAGGAATGGATATCGAGGGAGTGAGAGGTTGAAAGGGGGAAGGGGCGGGGTAAGAGGGGGTTGCGGACAGGATGAGGGGTAGTAGGGGAGGAATGGAATGCGAGGGTGATGGGAAGGAGGGGCGACATGAGGGGAGGAAGGGAAGTAGGGAGAGAGGGAGGGAATGGGCGAAAGGGAAGGTGGCAAAGAGGGGGTCCGTGAAGGGTGAGGGGAAGGAGGGGAGGAAGGCGGGATCGAGGAGAGAAGACCGGGAGAGAGGTGAGTGAGAGATGGGCGAGGAAGGAATCCCTTCCTTCCTCCCGAAAAAGATAGAGAATATAAGAGAAGCGATGGTTTATTATCAATTTTGCATTTAAATCAGATTTACTATTTTTTTATTTTATTCGTCGTCGTGTCGTCGTCGGTAAAATCTACAATTTTACAATTTTATATAAAATATCATTGACTTATATATTCTGTAAAGCTTATCACAAATACATTAAACCCACCCTCTTTTAATCTCTTTGGTATAACACCACCAGCAGCATCGTAGATGGAAAAAATAGCCCTGGACTCAACTTTTTTTAATTCGGTGCCTGGACTCCCTACTTCATACTCAAAGACATTTTGTTCATACTTCAACTATTACTAAAACGAGACACCGCGATTATGGTAGTGTGCGTATCGCGTGAATACAGAACCGACCGTCTCAAGAGATCGCATCGATATTGTGTCATCCTTTTTCCACGCGCAGTAACCCGTATCGCTTGCCTGCACGCTCCACGCAAACATTTGCGTGTTCCAAAACAAGCGAACGTCGCGCTTCGATCGATAAATTGCCGCAACGGCTAAAAACTATGGAGGTGGCTTTTTACTTTCGAGCGACTGTAAGGAGAAAGGAAGTATTGTGATCGTCCAAAATGTCGAAGTTGAGAATGCGACTGATTTTTTTTTTTTTTATTGAAACTGACACGGTTGGCTACATCACCTACAACATCCGTGATGTCAGCCCATAACACCGGGTGAACTTGGTGCCACGTCAGTGCTTCCCTTCGGTCGTGCCGACTACACTGAACTGGACGGAAAACACAAATTATTTACATAGCCGTTTGGACCGACCTTTCATTCAGTGCGGTGGTACCAACCCGGGCGGGTTAAACCCTACCACCTAGTAATATAAGAAGGGGGTCATATCCCTTAGTCGCCTTTTACGACATACACGGGGAGAGATGCAGTGGGGCTATTCTTTTAAAGTACCGGCCCCACACAGTACAGATTTGGGCTATATATCTGTCAACGATCCCAAAAAAGTGGTTTTGAGAAACATGTATGTGTGTGTGTGTGTGTGTGTGTCCGTCCAGCGACCTTGTGCCTAAACTGCTCAACCGATTTCGTTCAAAATTCGTATTTAGTAGTTTGAAATGATAATCTAGGGGTACCTTTTTTAGTTTTTTTTAATTAAAAAAAATAAGGGTAGCTGTCATACAAATTATTTCGTTGAGGTCGATTTTCTTATAAATGGCTAACGATTTTTATTATTATTATTATATTTAATCCATCGTGTTTGTTTCCGTTTTCAAAGGTGGTGAGGTAAAAAAATATAATTTTAAAGAAGGTATCTCCACTTTATCCTAACCGCACGCGCGTATTTGAATTGCACGCAGGTTTGGTTGGTGGGTATTTGGCAAAATTTGGCAACTAAAAATATAATAAGAAATAGGCATGCCATCTATAGACAAATAGGACAACTTAACTTTGGTCTGACATCTATGATGCAGAAGCGGCGAAATTATACATTTTATCCGCCAAGCTCACGGACTGACAAAACATGAAAATATTTATTGGAAAAATTATGAAAACCTTAAAATACACTATTTTGAAATTTCTACTTAATATAAAATAATCTTTAAATTTAACTATGCTGTTCCCACTTAGCATCGTTCTATAATTAGCAGATTTAAAAATATAATAATTATTTAATTCAAATTCGATACTCCTGGCGCCATCTTAGGACATAATTGAAGACTAATTTCATGTTACCTTTAAAACATCGCTGACGGTACATCTGACTCCCCCTATAAAATCAATGACAAAAACAAAATTGGTAGAGTAATATCTTAGAGCGAAATAATACAAACTAGTAGGTTGCAGTAGTACGCACGTACGGGCCTACGATTCCGTGTGCTGTGTGTTAACTGTTACTATCATGGGGGAACAAGTATTTTAAAAGCAAATGTATTTTAATTGATAGGCTTAAAAAGCGTAGATACGCTATTGTGTTTGACATTCATTGAAGCCGGAATAATTTTTCGGCAGTAGAACTTTTTGAATGTGTTAGGAGATTTCCAATTTCCTCTAGCAAGAATCTCATCAATAGGGCAGTTATCTACCCAATTCCTGGACGCAACGGCTGCTCGTACGCTCCCTGGGGGTGCTGAGATGCCTGCATCTTTAAGTATAGATCTGACCCACCCAGCGATTACAGTGCGGGAAGCGGGTTTCGGTTGCCCTGTCGTAGACAGGAATAAGCTGTCACTGATTGCCGAGTCTCGTCTTACTTTTGACAATTCTATAACCTGCTTTACCCAAAAGACAGGATCGAGGGCCATTTGTTTTGTGTTTGATCTAAGGCTCCATCCTGACTGCCTATATTTGGCCGAATCGGTTTTTGAACCGAAAGTGGGCCATAGAATGATCTCAAACTCGTTAATGGAACAGTGCTGAGAATCGACTCTAAGTAGTGTGAGATCGTGAACCCGCCTGCCTGAACACAACATTAGAAGTGTAGCTGTGTGTCTAGATACCTCGTAAAGGCTGTCGAGGGGGACCGAAGTTCTTGAAAGATATGTACACACAATAGAGGTATCCCAAATAGGTGGCCGAGTAACTTTTGGTTGTTGAAGAGAGATGGCTTTTAAAATTTGTTTCACAATCTTGTGTGAGCTCAATGATTCGGATAAATCAGTATTGCAAAAAGTAGTTACTACTGATTTGTGTACTAGAATAGTGCTATACGAAAGACCTTCTTTTTGATGGAGATCTGTTAAATATCTACCTAAATCGGAAGCACTAGGTGAAGAGGGACATACATTATGATGGTTAGTCCATTTGATCCAACGAGCCCATGCTGGCTTATATGTTTTTAACGTAGAGGGTCTCCATCCAGATAGTAGTAACTTCTTTTGACCCTCTGACCAATTGACTAGATTTTCAGACCACCCCCACACTTCCAAACCTCTAGAGTCATTTGATCGACATTCGGGGGTGGGTAACCGGTCGATACATCTATTAGTGCTTGAGCCAGATTCTTGATTGTGAATGGAGCTGCCAAGGCTCTGCTTTTTAGGTCCGGTCTCCAGAATACTCGATCCCACCTCGGGACGACAAGTAAGTATATTCCCTGTGCTTGATTTAAGTGGCAGAGTACTCGTGGAATTAAACAGGGTGGAGGGAATACCCACGCGAGAGGATAATTCCATCTCCTTGAGAGTGCATCGTGAAATGCCGCTTGGTGATCCGTCAGATCTAGTGTCGCATACTCCGGTACAACGTGGGCTCTCCTCGAAGCAAATAGGTCTATGATTGGGACGCCCCACTTCGAAAAAACTACCTGAGTTGCAACTGGCTGTAAGTACCATTCTGGAGAAGTGAGAAGACGAGACAGGCGATCCGCTTCTACATTGAACTTCCCTGGAATGTGATGAACGGTAAGATGAATGCGGTTCACATCTAGTAGATGGGATAAATCGAACACTATGTTCGTCAATGCGTCGGATTTGGTCCCTCCTTCGTTGCGAATATAAGACACTACAGTACGGTTGTCGGTTTGGAGTAGTACTGACGAGAATTTCAGGAGTCGAGCGTGCCCTTGGAAGACTTTTAGGATCGCCAACATTTCTTTCTGATTGCAATGCAGATTCTTCTCCTTCTCGCTCCAGGTACCCGATAGGTTGGAATTGTTTAATCGAGCCCCCCATGCTATGTCTGACGCATCTGTCGTTAAGAACTGCGTTGGTGCTGGGTAATGGATTGGAGACCAGCTGTGACATTCTATTAGCCACCACTTTAACTCCTGTAGTGCCAACGCTGGGATGGGCAGGCGAGTGGATTTGTTTAATTTGAGCATCCGATTGCTGTGATTCAGTAATGCTCGAAAATTCAGTCTGCCTCTTGGTACGACGAAGCTCGCAAAATTTATGAGACCGATCATACTTTGCATTTCTCTCAGGTTGGTCTTGCCCTGTTGTATTAATGTTGATACTTTTTCGCGCACCGAATTGCATTTCTTCTGTGGAAGATATTTTCTGTTTTCCCATGGATCCCACATGATTCCCAGATACTCTAACGATGTCTGGGGTTCGAATACGGATTTTTCGAAATTTATCGTCCAACCTAGGTGTTCGAGTGTTTGTACTACAGTTCTCACGTGTGATTTGAGAATGCGGATGTCCTGGTTTACGATTAAAAAGTCGTCTAGATATACCAGTATGCGGATCCCTTGATCCCGAAGACTTTGAGCGACCCAATTCGTTAGAGCTGCGAATGTTTTTGGTGCGCTGTTGAGTCCGAATGGTAAGCATGTCATCTCTAAGATTTCGTTCTCGTAAACTAGACGCAGAAAACACCTGTGTGCCTTGGCTACCGGCAGGTGGAAATAGGCCTGCGACAGATCTATCTTTGTCATCCAGTCGCCTGGTTGGAGAAAGTTCGGAACACGAAACATGTTTATAAGACGAAATTTGCTTGCGTGAACATAGACATTCAAAGCCTTTAGATTGAAAATCGGACGAGACGTCCCGTCGCTCTTTGGTACTAGAAAGAGGGTAGAGAGAAAACTGGGAGTTGCTTTGGCCTTCTCGAGAACTCCCTGCAGTTTCATTGTACGTATTACCTCTGACATCTCCTTGGAGGGCTGAGTGTGAAACCTTCGATCTTGACTCTGAGGCATGCACAGTGGGGGTTTTATTTTGAACGGTAAACGGTAACCTTTTATTATTTTTAACAAAAAAGTGGGAGCTCGTAAATCCTTCCAATGATCGTAATATTTCGTTAACTGTCCTGCGTGGAACGTTGTCCAGTCAGAATCTACGCCTTTTATTGCTTGACTCGCTTCTTTCTGGTTTGCGTTTGTTTCCTGAGAACTGACCACGATCTCGAAAGGAGTGCGATGTTAGTGGCTTATTTGGCTCGAAATTATTCCGCCAGGGACCCTGCGCGGGCGCGTGGAACCGGGTTTGTGAGACCTGAGCACCTTGCGCAGATGCCTGATAGTGTACGCGAGTATTTCCTTGCGCAGGAAATCGGTAGGAGTAGTTTGTACCAACCTGTACTTGATAACCACGTTTGTTGTAATGCGTGGGTAAATTATGACCTTGCGCAGGTCTACGGCCTTTATAAGATGGTCCCTGCGTAGGATTTATTTTCGGTTCACTTCGCTTTGCTGAGGGCGGAGGCGCAGAGGCAGAGAGCCAAAAGGCCTTTCCTATACTACCTATCTTATCTAGCATTTTAGTAAGAGCTTCCGACTCGAACAAATTGGCGCAAGAAGGCGGGATTTTTCGCAAAGCATTTTTGATTAGGGGATCTTTTGCATGATTGATAATGGAATCCCTCCTCTGCTGCACCATATCAGCCCTGTGGCCGCAAATCAGTTGCAACACGTCATTAGATTTTTTACAGAACTGACCGTACAGAAAGATTTCGTTGACCTTATTACTTACTGTGTCAAAATCCAGACTCTCCGAGCTACGCGCCCACGTCAAAAACGCTTTAACGTCTTTCTCTAAGGCCGCTTTTTGTTCAAGCGCCGCATAAGTTAGCGCAGCAAAGGATTTTTCGTGATACGATAAATCAGTACGAGTGTCAAACTGCTTTAGCTCATCATTAGCTTCTAACTCTACAAAACCGGGCGAATGGCAGTACATTTTTTGAACTTCGGAGAATCTAACCTCAGTCCAGTCACTAGATTGGAAATGCTGCAGGTCATTCAACATACATAGCATGTGTTCGGGTGTTTTCGGAACAGTTGGAACCTTGAGGGTAGTTTTCAAATTGACATTGAATTCTGGATCAGTGAGGTTTTCCTTACTAGCAGTTTTTTCGTTACTACCTACATCATCGTATTCTTCGCCAGGATAATCATCTGCGTAGAGACTGACGTAGTCCTGATCGTTTTCACCGTGTGGTGGAAGTATCTGTGTTTGTTCCGACAGGTGAATTTTTAGCTGGCTGACCACTCTTTCAGATATAGCAGACATTAATCTAGCCTCCCGTTTACGTTTTCTTTCGCGGCGCCGCCGATTACAGCGTCGCTTATTTGTATCGGACTCACTTGATTCGGAAGAAGACGAGCTGTCCGATGAACTAGGCACTTCTGGCCCCTCCGGTTCCAGTATCGGCTCGCCTTGCTGCACTGGAGTCTGTTCGGCCATCTTGATCTATATACAAGTGAAACCAAGACAAATTAATTTCAAAAGAAAAATAATATTAAAGTTTATAACGAACGGTAACACCGTTAAATTGGACGGCTTAATAATAAATACGTGAGTGTAATGTAATTGTAAGGCGTTTCCGTAGGAGCGGTCGGTAATATAAAATAAAAAATCGAACCAAAACCGTTGCGCTGAACTGGCAGACAGGAGCAAACGGATCACCGACCACGACGGAGGAAAGGACGCCAATGAGCAAGATGGCGGAACGGCGAACGGCCCATACTTTTGAGCGCCGCCGCCGTCGGATGCCTGGTGGTGGGGGAAGGAAGTAAAGGTGCGAGGAGTATAGCTATATACGAACCGTGAGTGGGAAAGGGAAGGAACGTCGCTCTCATGTGTTGCCAGTATACAGGAAAGGTACAGGGTATTAATATGATTTAAAAAAAAACCCTGCGAGTTTCTTGTCGGTTCTTCTTCGTGGGTGTAATCGAACCGGATAGAACAAATTGTGACAAGTTCGAGCGCAGTCTAACTGTCATATGAATGATCAATAAACAATATAATAAAAAAAAACAATTAGACATTTTTTGTTTGCGCGTATTTTGTTTTTCCCCGAGTTAAAAAAAATCGTCTTAATTCTAAATACTTAAGTGAATCCTCACTCGTTGTATACCGGGGAACTTCGTAAGATGTCAAGAGCCCATAGAGCCCACGATCTGACTTCATTACCTACTTTACGAGTTTACGTGCGCGTGTAAATTTCGCGAATTTTCGTGCGTTGCAAATGGCATGGAAGGCAAGGAGTGTGAGCATATTTAATAATTGGGAAGCCATAAGGTTAAAAAAAGAAAGAACAAATCCTGGACAGGGGGTATTTCTGTTATTCAAATTTAGGTTAGCGTGGTTGCCACCTAAGGCCAACCCACCTGCCTTCTCGGTGGTAGTCTTCTCACAAAAGAAGAAGAACAAATAAAATTATAAACATTCCTCTATTATATTTCTAAGTCAGTAAGTACTCACATTCAAATTAATTATTTTTTTTAAATGAGGTACAACATATTAAAGTATACAAGTAAAGAAATCAATTTAAAAAAAATAGTTGTATTATACTTACATACTGCATTACATTATTTCCTATCACCTAAACTAGGTAAGTATACAGGTGACTGAAAATTCGATCTATTGAAAGGGGTTATACTAGAGGTTATTTGGAACAATTTAACCCCCATCGACGGGGGGTCGGAAATGAGCGGTTTCCGAGATATCTGGGTTTCTTTGGAACCGTAATAGCTAGGCGGTTGAATTTTCACAGCATATGTGTTATTTTGACGGATAACCATGCGCAAAACCGGAAATTAACCTTTTAAATTGTCATTATCTCGAAATATACGAGTCCTAGAAAAATATTACCTACTGATTTTTTTAAAAGATAATTCAACGCGAAAATAATCCCCTGATGGTAAGCAAATCCGGTCGAACTGGGACATTCAGTATAACGTCCCATTTCCTTGAGAGTATAACTTGAAAACAATATCGATGAGAGTTGTGTAAGGAAATTAATGAACAAGTTATGAATAGGCTCACTCCCTGGGCTAGAGGAGGAAAGAATTTTGAAGGTTTGCTCACATATGTGAGGGCCTCGGATTTTCGCATTTGTAAAAATTGTTTTCATTGTTATATCTATCACCCACTTTGAGTACCTAAGTCAAGCAAGAGAGTGCCCCCTTGTTAATATTCCGTTTCAACCCGCCCGCGCCCCCTCCTCCGTTTGCCTTCTGCCTAGACGAGCTTCTGCGCAGGAAGTGACGGCACCGGTCAGCTCTAATTGAGCTGCTTTGTCCAATATCCGGTGCGTTCGCGACACCTCTAGCTAGTCTGTTGATTGTTGACAAACAATGCTAGCTGACCATCTATAATTTGAAAATCAGCAACAAATACTTTGCGTCAAGAAGGCGAAATATGGAAGAGAGGCCACAAGTTAGTCAGTCAGCGTGTAGGCGTCCACTGCTGGACATTAGCCTCTCCAATTTTCCTCTAGTCCTCCCGGCCTTCAGCGGTACGGAACGACTTCTTTCCGCCGACGTACTTCATGTCGTCGTCCCACCTGACGGGCGTCGCGCCGCGCGCGTCGAGTGTGTTCAGTGCAATCCATGTATGTACCTACCTTGTAGTTCGGGCACAGATAGTTCGGGCCTCATCGTGTTTGCTTAGCGTTAATCAGCCTGGTATTTACCTACAACCATTTCGTATTTAGTGTTGTTTCAATATCTGGTTAGAGCCGGATGGGCCCGTCGATGAGTGGACCCAGTGTGACGAATCGCAGTGCTGCTTCGAACAGATGTTCTTAACTATACCTAGTTTCGGCGCATGCTATCCGCTACGCCCCATGTGTGGTTTAACTATGCCCATACAATCGACTCGTGTGGTTTAACTATGCCCATACAATCGCATGCCAGCTAACCGACTATCGTGTTACTTGTTTGACTTCAGGTAGGTAGGTATGTAAATACAGTCTCTGTTCCAATTCGATAGACCGTGACCCTTTTGTTAGCAAAGATTCTTGGCCTGTGGCCAAGATGCACAGTATCCATGGTAGTAATTCACCAATACGTGCCTGCCAGCCAATACTCAGGCATTTATTGCGAATGGATGAGTAGTCGGCACGACCAAAAAAATGGAAGCACTGACATGTCACCTAGATCATCAAGGTGTGATGGACTGGAATCACGCACGGTTGTAGTACTTAGATGATATATGTATAGCCAACCATGACAGGTTCCATTTAAAAATTTACATGAACTTAATATTTACGTAACTTACAGCTAAACTCTCTGTCAACAGCCATTTGCTTGTAGGATATCGAGTTCGAAAGTAGAATCAATACCAAACCATAGATATGTACATAACTTCTGCCTCCGCACCACGTGCACCGGGCAGGGATTGCATCCCTTTACACGCTCGCTGGACTTACTGCGAATGCGGACCTACCAACCGGTTCTGAAGGTCTTTCCTCTACAGAACCGGTAAACTCTGGAACGCTCTCCCTGCCCATATATTCCCAGCAAGTACAGTCTCGGGTCCTTCAAGAGGGGCATGAATAGGAACCTGGCAGGCCGGCATGCGACCGAGCGTACATGGGCGTCGTTAGACACCTTATGGGTGTGTTCGTTTAGTCTTTTATCGCTATTACACATTATAGCAATGTTGTACGCGGTATACCGCGTAACCGACAACATTGCTACCTTATGGGTGGCCAGGGGCCACATGTCGCGCTTTCAATAAAAAAAAAGATAGACTTACGTAGCCATCAAGGGCTAGTGTTTCAACCTAAATTCACATAAAATAAGACATTTGAATGTACATAGGACCTACCCATCATGATGGCCCTATGACCCTACATGATGTATCGGGTGAATTACTATTCATACTTACTGCATCGACTCGGTAGGCCGCCTCTCGGGGCGACGACGGAGCGGCGGGGAGAAGGGAGGTGTAGTCGGGGCGGGCGCATGCGCGGAACCAGCTGTCGAGGTGTCTCCGCCGCCGCCGCGCCCCGCCGCCGCTGTCTCGGGAGCGTGGTTAGCACCACCTGGCTCCGAGTGCGTCTCTGAGGCTACCTGAATACATTCTCCCTGCCGCCGAGCTCTGCTAAACTCATGTGCGCATCTCTATCTACTCTATGTTTAGGTCGAATAGATGTATAAAATATAATTATGCGAGAAGCTCGGTTGAAAATGCGGTTCATAAACTGCATTTCTTTGCAACTCATTCCACTGACCTTAAAATATACGTATCTTAGACGTTTCGAATGTGGGATAATTCATCAAAATTATTATCACATTTTCCGTTTTCTCTATTCGCAAAGTAACAGGTAAACTCGAAAACGGCTGAACCGACTTAAATGCTGTTTTCACTAATTTATATCCCGGGTTTACAAAACGTATCATAGATAACATAACATAAGTTATATAAGCAGTAAGTATCTAGCAGCGAACTAAAAAACAGAAAACACGAAAAGAGGTACGAACGCGCCACGTAAATGTTGGGCTGCGTATAATGCTAGGTTATGTTTAATTTCTCAGAAAATCTAAACCTGAACAAGGTAAAATTCATGGATATGAAACAAGTACTCCTCGAATAAAGTATGTAACATAGGTGTATGTAACATATGTAACATTTCTAGAAGAAAGTAAGTCACTAAGGGCGAAGCCTAAGGCCGAGCTTCGTTCAGGTGAATGATAGATAGATAGATAGAACATTCTTTATTGCTTCACAAATATTTTACAAGAATAACACAATCAAAATACATAAGGTGCAAAAGTGGACTTATCCCTTGAAGATATTTCTTATAGCCAACCTTTAGATGTGTGAAATGTGTAAATAAAGTAAGGTACTTAGTAGCAAAGATAACATAACTCACGCTTTTGTATCCCGACAATCAGGGTAAGCAGAGTAATCGGTGTTGTGCTATAAGTTCATACATACATACACATACATAACGTCACGCCTGCCTGCCTCCCAGTGGGGCAGGCAAAGACAACGGACCCAACCCACGCAAAGAACCCAAACCCCACGCGCCACGATCCTGACACACTTTTGCCGCCTCTTCCACTCTCATAATGTTCTTCATACATGCTCGTCGGTTACGGGTACTACGCACCTGACACTTTTCGAGCACATGCCCGAACTGGTCCAGGTACGTGTGTCTAGGGCGACCCTTCCCGAATCTTCCACTAACATTCGCTCCATAGATTTCTTTCATTAGTCTCCTATCATCCATTCTACAGACACACATACTCCTCTCAACGCGCGCATTTCGACATCATTTATCCTGCTCTCATGCTTCGCCTGCCATACCCAACTTTCACTCCCATAAGTACTCTGGTAAATTAAAGCACAACACCGACCACCACGTTTAGCACAGTATACGGACAAGATAACTATCAAGCAGCAAGTGAGGCACGAAGACCCACCTGCTGCATGACAAGGTGGAAGGACCGCGCCAAGGTGAGAGGTGGCTAGCCTTTCGCCCTTTAGCGCGACATCTTGTCCTTATCCCTTAGTCGCTTTTTACGACATGCACGGGGATATATGCAGTGGGGCTATTCTTAATTCTTAATTCGGCAAAGATAAGTATATCGAAACTCGAGAGTGGCACGAGATGGTTCGTGATAAAACCCTATTCTATTCTAAAATCTATCAACAATCTATAATTTCTAGAAGAAAGCAAAACACTAAAGAACTATTAAGTAATCTGCGACTAAAGGCGAGGCCGGAGGCCGAGCTGTGTTCAGGTAAACAATCAATAGCATTACTCCAAGAAAGTAAGTAACTCTTAAGAGGTTGAGATGCTGGGGCCACAGTAACACCTGATGCGTTTATGGACGCGTCATATCAGTGTAATGGCCACCTTTCGTGATCCAGCATAGGGTGGCTATTGCACTCGTATGGCACATTAAGGAACCTCATTAATTAATGACATTATACTTTAGTGTGGTGTGGCCCCAGATTGGGTCTCAGATAATCATAAGTTTGCACAGCCTCAACAAAAAATACACATTGGAAAAAAAGCTAAATATACGAGTTACTTAGTACACCCAAATGATTAAATACGCGCAAAAACCCACCGAAATGTTGATTAGAGAACGCGTAGGCGGTCTTCGCAACGCCCGTCTAGGGTCAAGGGCCGCGTTCCCTTTACTGCAGCTACTGGTAATAGCCACTAATAGAGCACTTGGACGTGAACACAATCCAAAATAGACCACGGAAGCGCCCAGCATCTTCTACGTCGAGTGGTACCGCGGACTTTACAGTGGAAGCGACGACGCCGCGCGGCCCGCCGCCGCCGCCCGGCCGCCGCCCCGCCGCGCCGTCGGAACTCGGAATGTACGAGTCGTGTTTAGGGCGGTGCGCCACCTGAAAGACTTTATCCAATCCCTCGAAACCTTAATCCTGCAAACCTTCGTTTGGTTCTTCGTCAAGTGATAAATAAATGATGTTTTGGTGGTTTAAAAAAAAAAATTACCAGGGTTAATATATAGAAGATGCGACGCATATTCTATATATCAACCCTAACCTAATGTTGAGGCGGTGCATGTCCTTTTTGTTACGTTTGTATTTCGGAAAATAAAGCTTTTAGGTGGTTATAAAAAAAAAACTAAACACCCTAAAACAATTTAAACATCCTAACATTGCTTAAAAAAGAAAAAAAAAAACAAAAAAGATTTTGTGGGATTCGAACCCATGGTCAAAAAGTACAAACCCTACACGCTTACCACTGAGCTAACAAATTACTTAGCCGACCAAACGAATATCGGCTTCTGTTGGTTCGCTCCGGGCGAAGGAGTAGGAGTGAAGGATTAGAGGGATTCGAGGGATTGGATAAAGTCTTTCACGTGCCGTATCGGTGTTTAGGGTGCTTTAATTGAACTAGGAAGTAGGAAGGAACCATATTATTCTCGATCGATACAAGTCCTAAAAAAAATTTCAATTATTCATTGGTCTCTTCTTCAGTGGTACATATTGTGATTTGCGATGTAAATTTGCATCTTCATTATCAATTTTAAAACCAATTGAAACAATAAAAAATAAAATTAGTGAGTGCATAATACTGGCTGGATAGAGGGGAGGCAAATAGAATTAAATTTAACATACTTATGTTAAACTAGCTGTGCTCCGCCCGCTCTCATATTTCACTTCACTGCTAACCTCATAAGCCATTTAGCGTGATAGTAAGTAGCCTATAGTTGATGGGAAGAATCAAGCTATCCGTGGATTTTTTTTTTATTAAAATCGGTTCAGTGGTTCTCGAGTTATAAGCGGACAGACAGACATACACTCAGACACTCAGACAGAAAGCAGACGTTGGATTTTATTATAGGTAAGGATGGAATTCGATCTGCCGCCATGGTATGGCATAAAGTTATCTCCTAAACACAAGCGTCCATCTGTCCGCATCATCGTACCTACGTATCGGACGGATCGTATCAAACGGATTTTTAGAATTCTTTGTATAGGAAGTCATACAAGTCCGTCCACTTATCCGCATCGTACGGACCGTCGTCGTCGTCGTCCGTCGGTAATGCCGACGCTACGAAAATCCGAATGCTAATGTTAAAAAAATTCGTTTGCAAATTGGAACCGCGTCAGCAATACGATTGCTGTGGACTGTGGATCAGATGAACACACTGACACTACCACAAACTAATCCGTTGCGATCACAATCCGATCCATTGCGTGCGTTGCGTACGATGCGGACAGGTGGGCGCCTAACATAATAAGTACCTCTCAATGGATTTGTAAAGACTCACAAACAGGTTTCACTAAATTCCTAGTGACATTTTCTAATTTGGAGCAGGTGTCGTTTTTATAATAATTATGGAATCTACACTAATATTATAGAGGCAAAGTTTGTAAGGTTTGGATTTCGGAGGGAATCTCGAGGGGAATCTCCGAAAATACTCATCTGATTTTTTCTTTGACCAATATTTAGAATAGAATGGACCTTCAGGGTGGACATAGGCTATGCGAGCGAAGTCGCGGGCAAAAGCTAGTGTAATATAAATTTCCTCCCCCCCTCCCCCTGTATGTATGCACGAAACACGCATAGTATACGTCCCTGCGCATACCTGTATGTATCGAGTAACATCGAGACTAGAGTGGAGTGACTGCTTACAAACATAGCGAAACCGACTCCGCTGAGTTATGGCAACTATTAGGCGAGTCGTGACCTACTGAGAGGAACAGGTTCGAGGCACGGCACACTCACACCCAAATACGGATGTAGGTAGACAGTTAACTAGGCTGCATGCGGCGGCGGCGGCGGCGGCGTGAAGCATCTCAAAGTCAACGCATCTTTCTCTAGCTTTATTTATACTTTCTACGGCTTACTTTTTTATATGCGTGAGCCGTCTACGCAACGCGCACGGTCGTGGCCGCGCTGCCCGCCCGCACCCCCCGCGCTGCCCCCGCGGCCGCCTGCCACCACCGGGCCCCGGGCACCGAATATAATATATTCCCCGGGCCCCTGCCGCCCCTGGCATATATTGGCTGCCTTCTGACTAGGCGATAACGGCCACGTCACACATTTTTATAGTTTATGTTGTAAGTTTACTTACATAAATAGATACATAACGTCACGCCTGTTTTTTTTTATTAAGATCGGTTCAGTGGTTCTGGAGTTATAAGCGGACTGACAGACATACTGACAGAAAGCAGACGTTGGATTTTATTAAAGGTAAAGGAAGTGCATATTCGGTGACCATGCCTGGCCCCAAAAAATTTTTTTTGGCAGCCGAACGCACTCATACGGTCAAAGAGATGCATGCACACGGATGCGGCGTGAGCGACCTTCATGGATATGGCGTACCACAATCCTTACATCTTCAAATTGCTGATGGTTCTTTCTGTGCGGTCAGACATACATAACATAACACAGCAGGATAGTAAAAGTCTATGAATAATCATATTGGGGTTGTGACGACATCTAGCCACAGCATTAAAAATACGATAACGGACGCCGTGAAATGGCGCTTAACTTTTGGCTTTAACGTCCAAACACAGATGCCATACGTTCCTACAACCCCTTCGCAAAATTATCGCCTATTTTCAATGGCAACACAGAAAGCATCGGGCACGTAGACGGAAAACATTTTTATGATCTAAGATCGGGCAGCGCTCAACAGCAAGCTGCGCAGCCAACACAGCGGAGACAGAGGTTGCTGACATCTCTCCCTACCTTGTCCCCCACAGGGGCATGCGACGCGGCTATCTGGGCCATCACCAGCAAACTAATCCGGAATGAAATTCGAACCACAATATTTCAAATATGAGGAGTTGCACAGGTGGTGACCTCGCGCCCTGCCGTGATTACACGGACGATAGTTCCAACTGTGGTGCCAACGGACGATAGATGCGCGGCGTGTCGGTGTCTCTTGGATGTAGATATCACGACTATCACCGGGTGATATCGCGAGATAAGCCAGTGGGCTGGAACAGCACAACAATTCGCGCACCTTCGCATCTCTGGTAATGGGAAAAATTGTCAACGCGGAAACCCGTCCATTATCGCGGCATTTTGTGACTGAGCGGATGAGTCAGTGTAAGCAAAAACAATTTCCTGTACGTACACTAGGCCGAGCTGAAGCCGATGTCTGTGCCGAGGTATCGTTTCGATTAATAGGTACTAAAAATTACGGAGTAGAAACCGATCCCGACAAGTAACTAATAAATCTTTAAGAGTTGGCTTTTTACCCGACTGTGCGAAGCAAAAACGTATATACTTATGTTTGTATAATATTACTGTGTCAAATCCTGTAGTCTAAACGTCTCGTCCTTATCCCTTAGTCGCCTTTCACGACATGCAAGCGTCGCATGCGCCTTTACGCATACATCATACGCATACATGCGCCCTTTGAATAGCTCTTAATAATATTTTATTTTACCCTTTCTCTGAGCCTCGACCTGTGGCAATAACCATCAGTCTGATAAACGCAGTCGGGTCATATGTAAGTTCTGTCACAACCTTATGATTTTCAAATTTCGAAAACTGGCCAGAAATGTTTTGATTGATTTTAAATTAGGAACGTTTTGCGTCTTAAAAAATAAAAAATAAAATGATTTTACTCCATTTTATAAAACATAGAATGGACGCAACAAGAAGACAGAATCGCAGTTATTGCGTTGCACCACTGCGGTTACGCGAAAACTGAGATTTTCAAACTTAAAAAAAATTTAAAATAACACTGAGATGTGTTTATCGTATAATCAAACTATTCAGTGAAGATTCGAGCTTCCAAGATGGCAAGAGGAGCGGCTGGCCTCGTACGGTTAGGACACCGGCGGTCATCAAGGCAGTGAGGGCGTGAATCCAATGAAATCCCGCGCGCAAGCAAACATTGTTTAGTTCTGCAGATGCGGTTAAGCATCATTTTAAGACATTTTGTTTATGAGCGTCTGAAAAAAATAAGGATAGTGAGATCTCGGCCTTTGTTAAGGCGGTACGCAGGAAAAAAGTACCGCGAAATACTTTTTTCAAACAATTTTTTTTTTTATGTTGGACAAAGTTACAACAAACTAAATGATAAAGTTTATGCCCACAACAGCGAAGAAGTGAGCAGGCGTATCCCGAGAGTCCAGCGTGGGCATCATCCCTCATCATTCATAGTTTGGCTTGAAGTTTCATATTCAGACCTAACCGAGGTGTTTTTCTGTGAGAAAGGTGTAAAAACCAGTGCCGTTGTGTATCAAAATACGGTGCTTTCAAACATTGTGGAACCTCTTTCTCACAAAATGTTCGAAAACAGACACTGGGCATACCAACAAGATTCTGTGCCAGCTCATAGGGCAGCAAGCACGCAAAATTGGATGACCGCCCATGGAATCGACATCATCAGGCACCAAGAATGGCCCTCCTCCAGCTCAGACTTGAAACCATTGAATTACAAAATATGGCAATATTTGGAGGAGAAAGTCTGCGCTAATCCTCACCAGAATTTGGAGTCTCAAAGCATCCCTGATTAAATCAGCGGCTAATAAAAACACGAACGTCGTGCGTGCTGCGATCGACAACTGGCCACGCAGGTTGAGAGTCTGTATTCAAAATCTGGGAGGGCTTTTCGAATAATTTTAATAAAATTTTAATCTACTTTAATCTGCCTTTCTTTTCATATATATATATTTTAAACTAACATAAAAAGTCATTACAATTTATTTAATAAAGTATTGTGACAGAACTTATGACCCGACCTAGTACATTAATAATAAAAATATAAACGATAATTCTTATCAAATTATACTTTTATTAGTAAGAAATCACATTATGCTCACCACGATACACACACAAGTCTAACTTAAAGTCAAGTCATAACTGTACCAACAGCGGGAGCACAAATGCGTCGATAAGCCTATATCGATCGATAAACATCTATTCGTCTTCTTCTATTCTACTTCGTCGAACGAAGCAAATAGATGTTTATCGATCGATATAGGCTTATCGACGCATTTGTGCTCCCGCTGCAAGAACGGCTAATTTATTTCGGCCCAGCAATTATTGTACAATTTTAGAGATTTTATCAATAACAGCATCGAAACATACCCTCGATCATAAAATGTTTGTTCTGTACTTAACTCGTCGGTGCTAAAACTTATCAACGTTCTCGTATAACAGTTTATTTATTTATAAAAAAAGCCGTTATATATAACCTTAAAAGTATCAAATAGGTATAGGTATTATTATTAGGTACCTTAAAAGTATAGGTATGTATAGGTTTAGTTTCAGCCACGCAGCAGATGGTAGAGTGTGCCGGTGGCTGCTGCGGTGCTAATGGTGTCGGGTTAGCAATCGTCGCGTTCTTGCTTCATCTCCGGCAGCGAGTGCTCCGACTCTGAGTCCTCGGGCGACTCCGCCGGGAACCAGGCGGCGGCGGCGGGCTGCGGCGGCGGGGAGGGCGGCACGATCTGCACCGCGTTCCGGTGCAGGTTGCCCAGCCGCCCCTCCATTAGGATATCGCTGATCGCCTTCTTGGCGAACAACTGCTGCGTCTCGTCCATCTTCTCCAGCTCGATCGCCCAGCCCCTGCCCACGGTTTCTGCTTCGTCCCTCCGGCGCAGGTAGTTGGAGATGGCGCAGGAGGCGCATGGGTCGTGGCGGTGAGCCGGCGGCGGCGGCGAGGGAGGAGGGGCTGGTTTCTTACCCGATCGTCGTTTCGCGAGCTTCACTCTCTTAGCCACCGTGGCCGACGCGGGACTCGCGCCCCTCTTTCCGCTGTTTCTCGACTCCTCCTCCTCTGTCTCCGGGTCCTGAAACGACAGAGGGAATCGGTTATCGTAGCTCGAGCTAAATCGAAATTGAGGACATCGTCCTTCCCGAAACTGCTCGTACTGCCGCAGGTCGGCCGCCACTCGGCTCATGTTCCTCCAGTCGTCGGCGGGACATGCATGATGATGCATGTGACGAGGTCGACCGCTTTCTCCTCCGACCCGATCGACACCCCCGCCTCACCGCCTCAGTAAATCGCACGCCGCCGCAGCAATTTGCGATTTGAGTCATCCTCGCTCACTTCGACCGGAGGCAGTGAGTGCAGTGGACGATCACATTATTGCTTGATGATCAAACACAGGGCTAGTATACATATACATACTCCTGTGGTAAACTAAGAATTTGAATTCGATGGGCCCGGGCGCGATTGCGGAAGTTTGGGCACTTTTCTATGACCACTTTAATAAAATAATTGTTAGGTAGGACCTCTTATTAATTATTTTAGAGGCCTGTTAGGACCCACTCACCGATCCAATGGGCGACCCAACCCAACTTGAAATAACTAACAAAAATATAGTTTTTAGTGTGATTGCTACGTCTACAATATATTGTTTCCACGGTGAATGGATGTACCTATTCAACGCAGCATACTTGTAACACCAGTGAAAACAGTACTTACATCTATTAGATAACACGTCATCCGTCACAAACTAAATAGGTGTTTCATTATTTATTACCTACTTACCTATGTGGACGCGAAAATAAAAAGGTACACAGCAGTCAGACGGTCAGTCAGTTAGCGTGTATGCGTCCACTGCTGGACATACGCCACTCCGATTTTCCTCCAGTCCTCCCGGCCTTCAGTGGTACGGAACCACTGCTTTCCGCCGATGAACATGATGTCGTTGTCCCACCTGACGGGTGACATTCCCAGACTCCGTTTACCTGTTACCACGGCCGCCGTGTAGGACGCGATTACTCAAACGGTCAAACGACAGGTTATAAGTTATATATAACTAATAAATAACATATATTCTGTGAAAATTTCAACGGGTACCTATTACTACGTGGGCTGTTCCGAAAATTGTTAGCCACAGAATAAATAAAAATTTTTTTTCCTGATACTATTTTGATTTGACGGCTAATTTAAATACAAATCTCCTTGATGAAAATTATTGGCCACCTATGTGTAGTTCTTTTTTTAAATATTTTTAACGGTTATCCGTCACTCATATTTTATTTGCAACAAGCTGTGCCCGCGGCTCCGCCCGCTCTCATATTTCACTTCACTGCTAACCTCATAAGCCATTTAGCGTGATAGTAAGTAGCCTATAGTGGATGGGAAGAATCAAGCTATCCGTAGAATTTTGTTTTATTAAAATCGGTTCAGTGGTTCTCGAGTTATAAGCGGACAGACAGACACTCAGACAGACAGAAAGCAGACGTTGGATTTTATTATAGGTAAGGACAATGGACGTCTCGCGAGAAGCTTTTCGTGTTATGATTTTCTATACTTATAAACTAGGGTTAACCTTCAAGGAATCTCACGAAAATTTGCAAGCTGCTTTTGGGGAGTCTGCTCCTGCGTTAGCAACAGTTACTTATTGGTTTCGTGAATTTAAACGTGGTCGAGAGAACCTAAACGATGACCCCAGACCCGGCCGACCATCAACTGCAGTCACTCATGAAAACGTCATCAAGGTAGAGTGGCTATTGCGGGAGAATAAACACATTACACATCGGGAGATTCAGGCTGAACTGAAGATTGGTATTGCGAAGTTTGTCTGCCTCAAGCTTTCGGGGAGTTGAATAGCGAGCGCCCAAGGAGCGGCGTCCGTGGCATGCTTTTTCACCAAGATAACGCGCCCGCTCACACACCGGTAGAAACATGGACTATTTGACAACTTCGGGGGTACAAAGGTTATCCCATCCTCCGTACAGCCCAGATTTAGCTCTATGCGATTTTTTTTTATTTCCCACGGTAAAAAAAATGCTTCGCGGGCGAAAATTCAACACTGCAGACGAGGCCGTCGAAGAATTTCGGCGATTATTTTTCGACCTCCCGCAAGATACGTTTTTTAAATGTTTTGAAACCTGGTTCACCCGAATGCATAAGTGCATAGGGATTGGAGGGAAATATTTTGAAAATCTGTAAATAATTTTTTTTCATATTCTAACTATTTTTTATTTCACTAACAATTTTCGGAACAGCCTATGTATTCAATAGATACAGCCCTCGGACAGACAGACAGACAGACAGACAGACAGACAGACATACAGACAGACGGCGTAGGCTTAGTAATAGGGCCCCGTACGACGGATACGGAACCCTAATAAAAATGGGAAATTCAAGAAGGGAATTCGAAAGAGGAAATTATGGTCCCAGATCGACAGGGAGGTATTACATGATATCCCATTGAAAACGTGGATTAAAACCTATTCATTTATTTGTTACAGACGCTGGACTTCGATAGAGAAGGCTTGACCAAATTAAAGAAAGCTATAAAGGCGATCCACAACTCTGGAAATGGTGCGTACATACACTTTTTACTATTTATTTTTGAGCTTTTATAACGGCGATGTCGGTTCTGGTCCTGCATTCGCGAAATACGTGACCACCTAGCAAGACATTTTATGAATGGAGCTTGTTGCATGGCAGAATGACTATGCTATCAATAAAAAAATCATACTCACATTTTGTAAAGTTTCCCGGGTGCTTCCTGGGTCATTCCTATCAGACATGAATGCAAAGGAATCATAGGCGAACCAACTGGATTTGTAAATATCATCGCGACCTGGAAGATAAAAGTATTCTCCTTCGAGGCGTTCTCCTTCAGCTAACTTTTGGGTTATCATGAAAGAGTGTGGAGAAGGAGATGACGTAAATATACAAATTTCAACAAATAATAAAATCTAAATTCAAATAAATATATAAATATATATACATATACTACACGAATATGCTATACAGAGAAGGTTACATTAGACTCTAAATAATTTACCTATAGTATTACAAAATACAAATTGTAAGGTATGTAGAAATTAGTAGGTACTATTATGAATAAATGTTTTGAAAAAAAAAAAAAAATTTTAAAGCGTTTTTACCTGATCCCATAATAATACTTTTCTTCTCTCGAGACTTCTCCCGCCTATATGATCCCATCAAAGACTCCATTTTTTTTTTCAATTCCGAAACCGGCATGTTCATTTTACGGCTTATATTTAACCAAGCGTCCTCTCTCAGCCCTCTATTTGTATAATTAGGATCTCTTGGGTCCCATAGCCAGTTGTTTGCGCCATACAGCGATATTAATTTGCGGCACTGATCGTTATTCAATTTGTTATCCATCTTTGACCGAGGCACCGAACTAAATAATACGTGTGCGTCCAGAGTGCGCGCGGCAAACGACTGAGGCAGGCAGGCAGTCAGTCCAGTGTTGCCGCTTAAGAAAAAAGAAAGTCACCAAACTATTGCCATAAAGTCACTAGAATTAGGGAAAAAATTACTTCAAAGAGTCACTAGAAGTCACTAAATATTTTTATCAGAGCTCCATCCTCACAATAAGTAAAAAAATAAAATGTGAAAACATCAATGATTTATTCATTCAATGTTTATCTTACAGAATTTAAAATTCAATTAATTGAATAATTTCTGTATCATCTTCTTCCGGCACAGGAAGAAGGTTCTGTAGCTGTTGATTCTGTTTCTCTATTTACGGTTCTCGTAGTTCTCGTAATTTTTGACAGGACTTCTAGAGGTATAATGTAAGTGTGGCAGCTTTTTTTCGCAATTTTTAGTTGGTTCCTTATCAAAAGTATTGAATTGAGAGTTTTGGTGGCTAGTCTATTTCGTAGTTTAGTTTTTACAATGTTCATTGTACTGAAAATTAACTTGAACAGGCAAAGGTATATACAGCTAAAGCGATTGTTTTGATTAATTCGCTCAAGTTCATAGCGAAGATGATGATTGATTAGTAAATGATGTGATGAAGAACAGGTAAAATCTATGAGGGTATACAGCCAAGTCAAGTTCCGTGCTTCAAATTTTATCACTATTAAAAGTCACTAAAAACCACTAGATTTTTTTTAGTGACTAAATCTTTAAAAAATGTCACCAAAGACGTCAAAAACTCACTAGATCTAGTGACAAAGTCACTAAAACGGCAACACTGAGTCAGTCAGTGGCACCTTTGTTTGCTCGGACGCGGTCGTCGCGGCTCGGCTGCGCTCGGGCGATCGGCGCGGGGCGGCGCGGCGAGGCGGGGCGCATGCGTTTGCTTCGGGCGAGGCACGTTCGGAATATACAGACCGACCGAACCTACCTACTCGCGCGGAAAAAACCGAATCTCTATCCGCCTCCTCTGCGCCGCGGGGGATACAGAGTTTCAGTCGAGTAGAGAGTTCCATGCATATGCAAGGATCCTTCATATTATTCCACGTCTTACTACTTGCTTTTAAACTATCGAATCATTTGTGCTCCTCAATTTTTTTAATTAGGAAAATCAGTTAACAAACATTATTAAAGTATATTTGTTATGCAGATTCTTTACATTTTAAAGCCGAATGCACCGATCGGCCGCGCCGCGTCCTACTTCCTTCCCTCTCTTTCCATATTCCGTCCTTTGACCGGAAATTGTGTCTGCTAACTACGCTGCGTGCGATTGCCATGCCACTCGCGCTAATTTCAGACGCCCATTTTGTTGAGAATACAGTCTTCGGAATGGTGGGTGCACACAGAGAGAGAGAGAGAGAGAGAGAGAGAGAGAGAGTGTACGGTAGAGTTGTAGTTGTGTCTGCGCAGCGCACGTGGACAACGAGATGTATCTGTCGCGGGCGCTGGAGCGGCTCGGCGGGAACGCGCTCAGCAAGGATCAGGAGCCGGACATCGGAGCTGCCTTCTTCAAGTTCGCTGTCGTCACCAAGGAGCTCTCCGCGCTCATGAAGACATTAGTGAGTTTATTATTCTTCACTCTCACCTCACCTCACTCTAATATTCATTGACATCTATAGAACCTAATTTAGCCCAATCACATTACATTGTAATGAAGCTACTTACGTACGTACCACGCGTCGTATCCCGCCAATCGGGGTAAGCAGAGCAATCGGGGTTGTGCTGCAAGGACTCTGGTAAATTATATCACAACACTGACCACCACGTTTCGCAAAGTATTCGGACAAGATAACTACCAAACAGCAAGTAGGGCACAAATACCCACCTGCTGCATGACTCCTACTTGGTGGAAGGTAATGAGGTAATGTACTGTTCATTCTACTAGTTTTTTATTTAATTTTGTTTTTATGGAAACTGACGGTTGGCTACGTCACCTACATACAACGACTACAACACACGGGATGTCAGCCCGTAGCACCTTGGTGATAATAGGTGCCATGCCAGTGCTTCCCTATGTTCGTGCCGGCTGCGCTGAACTACACGGAAAACACGAACTATTCACATAGCCGTTTCAACCGACTGATTTCATTCAGTGTCGGGGTTTATTTCTAATAATTTTCATTTTTATTTAAATAATAATTTGAATAGATGAATGTGTTCTTTAATTTGTAGAATGAATTCGTCTTTATCTGAATTAGCTAACCTACATTGCTAAACGTGAAACATGCTCACACCCTCACTTTTATATTATCTTATTGTGCGTATTTATCTACTGAATCCGGGAAAGTCGTAGGAGGTACAACGAACCCAACGCGGCGCGGCGGCGAAAACTTATCGGCGGCGGAGAGAAAAACGAAATGAAGTGGCAGCGCGCCACGGAAATATTGATTGGCCGAGCCGCGAGGCAGGCCCGCCTTGCCTCTGTGAGCTAGTGCGAACGGCCTCCGCTAGACTGAGTGACGACGTACTCGTACGTACGTACCGATAAAAAAATCATCTGTGTGAACGTTGATCACACGCAGACAGAGGGTGCTGTACCGTAGCCATCCCTTCTTGCACGCATGGCAACGCCAGTTGGTACTCATGCTTGACGTCTCGGTGAGATCTATCCGTCTGTCGCAGACGGTGATCTGTGACAGACGAATATATATTATACTAGCTTTGCCCGCGACTTCGTCCGCGTGGACTTATCACGCCATCTACCGGGTCAAATTGTATTTTCAAACCATCCAGGAACCCACTCAAATATACACACAAAATTTCATCCAAATCGGTCCAGCCGTTTAGGCGGAGTTAGGTGACAAACATTTTAAAAAAATTGAACTTTTTTAAAACCTTAACTTAACTACAGATTAATATCACACTTAGTACACACACACACTTGTTTCATGTGAAACATTCGCCCTCACTGCTTACTACGCACGGGTAGGTAGTACATTCATCGAACTTGATATTTTGGGGTACCTACCTAACTGTACAAAATTATGTAAAAGGTGTTTTCAAACTGGGCAAGAATTTCGTCAAAAGTTGATGGCAACTTTGAAAGATAAGTTTGAGTGGAAGTATATTGAAGTTCGGCAAGTATTCCCAGGCAAATATGACGTGGCAACAAAATTATGATGAAGTAGCGATTACTCGAAGTAATTTATGGGAAAACGAAAAAGTGATGTCTCACCTTATCCAATGCTGTAAGCAGGCCTTACGCACTAGTATGTACTTGCGCGCGCTAACTACCTACCGCCCGGCCGGCGGTGAATTTCTATGGGCTGCCCATAGAATATAAACAGCCGCGGTACGCGCGACCGGCGCGGCGCAGCTGCAAAGCAATAATCACTTTACACTCGCAGCGATTGGCGACGTGAAGCAGTAGGATATTAAAGCCCGAATGTAGGAACTTTTTCTATGGAGTGATTCATCTGTTACGAAGTAACTATTTAGTAATCTGTGCCGTAGCGTAGGGTAGGAGATATAATTCTACACAATATTAGTTAGATGGTAGTTAGTGTGCAATTCGTCAAAGAAATCTCGCAACGGTGTGGGTTAGAGGTAGGGTTCGAGTGGGTACGTCGTCGCCGTCGCCCGTGTCGGTCGACTCAGAACTGTTTTAGCCAATGAACCGTGCTGGTCACATCAAGTCGCAGTATCTTTACCGGAACCATACCGTGACATCGGCCTGCTCATTTAACTTCACGTGCAAGACTCCACAAATACATCGTAAAAAATGGCATATGTGCGAATTTTAACGACCCAGTTATCCTGCGTGGCCCGACCTTGACACGTCAAGTCGGCAGGACGCGCGGCCCCGCTGCGCCAACTGCGCCGCCCGACCCGCGCCGCGGTGCCGCGCCCTGAGCGTCATTTACGAAATTCCTTTGTAAGAGTAGAATAGAATAGAAATATCCTTTATTGCACTTAAATATAAATTTTACAAAAGGCGAACATATTACCTATCACAATCTCTGCCAGTCAACCTGTCTTAATTGAAAACATAATATATGGTAGGTAGCAACAAAAGAAGAAGAATGAAAGGAACTTAATACTAACGAAAGTTAAATAAATCAAAGTAAACAAGCAGACGCCAGGCAATTTGTTTTAATATAGTAAGACGCTACGCTGCAGCGAGGTCCGAGACGAGATTCCCTTTTTTTTCTATTCAAAATCGCAAGTTGGACCTCTACATACGGAATCAGTTTCATTCAACTCTATATAAAGAAGTAATAATTTATTTGAAGCTTGCATTACAAAAACTATATAAGTGGTAATCATAATCAGCTATATTTGTGACTTACTGTGACTCTGTGACAACCTTTCGTCTTGGTGTAAGAAATCAAAGAAATCCCACAAGAGTTTGTTGTTGTTGTTTTGGTTTGGGGTTGGCTCTAGGCCTGCAAACTAATCCCGCTTGGTTGGGGACCTTCGTGCAAAACCCCGCAGTCTCCAGTTACCCCAGCCAGCCTATGTCTTCCATGAAAGCCACAAGTCGACCGGGGTGTCAGCAGGCCGCTTATCCCTTAGTCGCCTTTTACGACATGCACGGGGAGAGATGCAGTGGGACTATTCTTATTAAGTACCGACCCCACACAGTACATCCCACAAGAGTGTTTTAAGAAAGTATTTCTTCGAACAATATTATCAGTATTTACAGAGAATATACAAAACCTACATGCACACGATTTTCTTAAAGCGAGTTGCATGCATTTCTTAAAATAAATCAAAATGTTCTTCATTTACGTAAGTTTGACTGAAGTCAAACTATAAAGAAGTAAAGGAACTAAATTTCTTAAAACAACATTATCAGTATTCACTTCGAGAATCAAGTGTAACTTCGAGAGTCAAAGCCGAAAATGAAGAGAAAAAAAAATATGTCCCGACCAGGAGAACCTGGAACTCGCCAGCGCGTTACCATTTCGATCGCCACCGAGTCGATGACGTATTCACTCTAAATGTTTAACCGTTGCAGCTTCTATAGTATGTATGACACAATCTTCTGCGTTCAGTCAGCTTGCGCGATTCCATATTGAATCTTTGCCATCGGACACTAGAAGTTGACCTGAGATTTTGAAGTGAAAACTTCTTTAGCGGCGCTTGACACTTTTTATATGGGGAAAAAAATCTATGTTCGCTTCAGCGCGTCAGATAACAATCTATCGTTGCTATGACAACCGCGTCAGATAACAATCTATAGTTGCTATGACAACCGCGTCAGATAACAATCTATAGTTGCTATGACAACCGCGTCAGATAACAATATATCGTTGCTATGACAACCGCGTCAGATAACAATATATCGTTGCTATGACAACGCTCAATACATGACATCTCAAAGTTCTGCAAAATGAATGTAGGGTTCCGTAACAAATGCATGTCTGTCCGTTCTACTAAATTTAACATTTATTTCAAAATGAATGTAGGTTTCCGTAACAAATGCATGTCTGTCCGTTCTACTAAATTTTAAAATTTTCAACCAAGGTCCTCCGACGGTTATTTTATAATAAAAGTAGGGTTCCGTAACACGTTTATGTCTGTCTATTCTACTAAGTTCTGCAAAATGAATGTAGGGTTCCGTAACAAATGCATGTCTGTCCGTCCTACTAAATTAAAACTTTTTTTTTCCATTAATTTTTTTTTATTTATTTTTGTTTTTTTTTTATTTTTTTTTTAATATAATTTTTTTTCCTTTAATACTTTTTTTAAATTTTTTTTTAAGCAATGTTACGGTGTTGTTTTCACTTCTGTCGGCACTCCCGGAGTGCAACTGTGGCTTTTTTTATTAATATTTTATTTTTATATGTTAGTACCAATTATCCTTGAGTATCAAGCATGTACCCGCTTTATATTTCTTTATTAGATAGATGCAACGCCGAAAATGAAGAGAAAAAATACGTTCCGACCAGCATTCGAACCTGGAATTAAGGAGGAGGCGATATTTTCTTGGAACAGGGCAACTTGCTTTGCTCTTAGATTGTTTTTTTCCGCGAGGATCAAGAATAAAGAGTCAGATAAAGAGCCAGTGCAGCCTACAAAGGGCCCGTAGGCTATCCGTAGGTAATTCTGTCCTCGCTGCCGAAATTACGCCCCCTCTCTCGATACCTTGTATCACCCCCGTGCATAAGACTGACATAAGAACGATTAGAAAAGCGAAGGACGCCCGAACTAAGTGACGCCCGTCGATTATTCCATTAAAATTAGATACATTCCAAAAATTCAAATCCATGACAACGCCATCTATCATTCGTCATCATCATTTGACACTGACAATTCTTAATTCTTTGTTCTCTGACGACGACTTATATCTAAGAGTAAGTTATGTATATCTTACTTAGATACAAGTCGTCGAGTCGACGACTTGTATCTAAGTAAGATGTATAATATGTGTATTTTTTAATTTATTGTGTATGAAATATATATAAAAATCTGAAACGAAATATTGGTATTAATAAAAATATTGAATTCATAATGTAATAATGACCTAATGACGGACGTATAGCGTAAATAAACGAATTTCGCAATTTCGGGGTTAATTTTGGGGGGCAAATTAGAAAGTTAACATTTTTTCAAACGTAAATCCTAAGAAGATCCTAAAGAAAATCCTAAGTCTTAAAATTCTCACGGAAAACGGAATGGTACGGAACCCTTTCCACGCGAGTTCGACTCGCACTTGACCGCTTTCTTTTTAAATTTAAGTACGTGCTTTCCTTCACCCACTGCTCCATTATTCGGATTTCATGTAAAACTGTAGGTCCACCGGGTTGACTGGAGGAGATTGCCTAAGGCAATAGTTCGCCCTTACCACACAATAAGTGGCATAAAGTGTGTTATTTATTATTATATTTTTCATACGAGTATCTCGATGCGACAACATTCGTCCTTGACCCATTGTCTAGGAGCAGGAAAAACCAGCAGCAGCGGTCTGCCTGACTGGGCGACTCTCTCGTCTATTTGAAAGTCAACGTGCAATTACTTTCACCTGCAGCCGGTGACGTCTGCACGGAATACGATCCACGAAGCCGGCTAATTAGCCGGTGTTCAGTAGTCGCTTCACGTTATCGGATAAGTAGCGCAGATAGGTACGTAGTAAAAGTAATTTGCCAGCCACTACCTCGAGTGACGGACGACGCGACTCACTCGCGATTGTTGACTCGTGCGTGTCGTGTTGCCGGTTGCCTACAGGAAATGAACGAATGCATACGAATGCTTCGTCGTTACAAGGTTTAGTTTTCCATGTATTAATTTATTGTATCCAATAATATAATGGCTCCCTTGGCTGGCTCTGATTGAGTTGGATTTATATCCCATTATGCGCGTCAACTATTCTGCGAGAAGATCGCAGTGTTGTATCTAATAATAATTGATTGTTGATTGATCATTGCAGCCATAGTACCTACTCGTAGGAAACCATTACTTTTTCACGAAAAAAAAATTTTTTTTTTCGATAGATATCTTGTAACATAATGAATATAGACGGCAGGTTTACGATACTCAGACAAATTATGTATATTAGGTATATGTCAGTAATTATTGCAACCCTGACCGCCATGCATGCGCCCTTAGTTGAGCATCATCAACATCATGGAGCATCATGCGCCTGACCGTGATTCTTAGAACAATTTGCGTGTTTAGTATTCGCCCGAGGAGGCTTCGAACTGCTTTTATAAGGCGAGCATAATCAAATGATGTCTTCTACATCGAAATACTGTAGAAGGTAGGCTTAGGTAGGTACTTATACTACGAAAACACGCACTTTTTGAACGAATATTTTATGCGGAATTTTATATAACTAAAAATGAATGGATCTTCTACCTGTTTATGAGTCGATTCGATACCGTTACATGAATATAAATGAAGTCAAATATTTTTGCTGTGTATTTGTTGCTTATGTAGGTGCATATTTAGAACAAAATATGTTAATTTCTGTTCGATGATTATACTATTATGCGCGTGTATCATTGGCTATGTGGCCTATCAACTATCAACTAACAACTTGCTGAGTTCCCACGAGAGGCGTCAACGTAGTGATAACGTTGCGTTAGGCAATGTTCGTTAAAACCCGCTATCTGTCCACTTCATACAATAATGTTGATATCATAAATTATACATACATACATACATAGCGTCACGCCTGTTTTCCGGTGGGGTGGGCAGAACAACGGATCTCCACGTGCCACGATCCTGACACATCTGCCGCCTATTCCACTCTCATAATGTTCTTCATGCATGCTCGTCGGTAACGGGTACTACGCACTTGACCCTTTTTGAGCACATGCCCGCGGATCTGGTCCACCCTGGTGGACCCTTCCCGACTCTTCCACTCACATTCAAATATCATATCACTGCAAATGGTGTTTGTTGTCTGTCTGTAATACATAAAATAACCTTTGCGTGATTTTCGTCGTTAATCGGTTATAATAAGATAAATGTTATTCATTCGAGAATACCTTCCTCAGTACGATAGTGATTTCAGCGCAAAGCTTAGCTTCAAATTACACCTGCGTCTTTCCGTTTTGTTATCGTGTGTTCATGTATAATTTCAACAAAACTCTAACACATAAATATTTGTTAATTGGCATGTATCAGGTGTAACATCAACAATAGTTGAGCGAGTGCCACGAGCGAGTTTGATGTGTGAACGCGTGGCCTAAGTATTGTTCGAGCGAGCCTGCTTGCGTGCGTAGTCCGGCTGGAATGTGAACATTTTGCTCTAACTAAGGTTTACGTACGGTTAGTTGCTCTGCGATGTTTTATTTATTGCCAACACTTGCGTCTTCTCGTATCGAGATAGCTATAATTTTATTATTGCTCCAGTCCGGGATTGTTTGTAATACAGGAACAAAAATGGAAATCCCATCTCGGATGAAGTACGCATGACATTGGAGGTAGATAGAGTGCATCTTGCCAGCCGTTTAGAACAGCGGTGGTGAGGATAATATTTATGAAATAGCTGCATGTTGAGATATGTAAACGTCTCCAAACCTGAATGCTCTATCTAGGACTATCGAGGCTTACATTTTTGCTTTTTAGGTTTCCGTATCCCGTACGGAAGCCTATTATTAAGTACAGACAGCGGAGCACTAAGCCTCCGCTGTCTGTCTGTCTGTCTGTCCGTCCGTCCGTCCGTCCGACTGTCTGTCCGAGGGCTGTATCTCTTGAACCGTAATAGGTAGCCCGTTGAAATTTTCACAGAATATGTGTTATGTATTTATTATATGGCGGATATAACAACAAATAATAAAAAATAGAAAAAGTTAAAAATTAAGGGGGGGTTACCGTACAAGAAACGTGTTTTTTTTTTCAATGTATTTTTTTTGTGGTGCGGAAACCTCGGTGCGCGAGTCCGACTAGCACTTGGCCGGTTTTTAATTATCAATCAACATAACTTGGCTGACCTAATAGTGTTAGTGAAAGTGGTAATAATAAAACGGACATTGCGCGTTGATTGCCTTACCAAATTGCTTGTCTTGATTGCCCATAATAAATAACACTTCCATAAAAAATTTAATATGTGTGTTGTATGCACTCGCCTACGTATGTCGACGTATGTTTGTGGTGCGAGGAAAGGCTTTCCGTCGTCGGTCAAGCCACCATCTCTGCTGACTAGATTATTTACTTCTTATTAATTGCATATATTATTCGACAGCATGTTAGAAAGAAATAATAATAAATGATAAATATCTATCACGAAAGAACCGGGCACAGAATACATTAATAGTACTAGTTAGGAGAACTGTCAGGCAAACCGTCGCGTCTGTACGTGCCGACGTGAAATAGAAGGGGAAAACTTGAAAAATAAAGGTGTTGCGTCAGATCTGATATGATAAATAAAATTCGTCGTGCACAAAGAGATTTAAATATGGTCGTCTATCTATGTCATCTCATCACTCATCATAAGTTTTGAACGTTCTGGAATGAAAGCAGCGCGGCGGAATTTTGCATTTTTGTATGTAGGTACGTGTACATACTTCGACGACGAAGTTTTGAGCCATTCTACAAGTTGCCTCATTTCATGAAAACATAATTCTTCTTAAGGTTATTTATTTCTATATTTTTAGGAGTTTGCTCCGCTTCTGAAGTTTGAATTATCTGCTGAGAAAGTTGGGGCTACTTCGGACAGCCGGAGCAGCGCCGGAGGAGCCATGTTCGGGATGATTTCCAACGCTAATCGAAACTTGCTCTGGTTACTTCATTCGCAACTTCATTAGGCCAAATGTACGTTCAACATTTTATAGATACTCTATATAACATACATGCAAAAATAACAACTATACTTTGTTTATATTATGTTCAATGTCCAAAAAAATAATAGCATTTCTATGGCCTAACTAAAATATTACAAATGTTTGCCTCAGCGAGTGCGTTCTGCGCCTCAACTCTCATGGTCTCCAAAAGGACCTTTTGTGCTGAGGTCGCATTCTTCACGAGGCGCTTCTCTGGATGCGGTGGAACGCATGTTGGTCTCGCTGGAATCTCTTTGACATGCAAATGAAACCGAATATTTAGTCAAATTCAATGGAATATTTTACAATTAAAAATTAAACACAGCATGTCAACAATACGTCCAGAGGGACTGTGTGACGTGTCCACGTCTTTGGAGACAAATTATTTTATTGATCCGTTACAATTATTAGTATTTGGTAAATCGGTCGCATGAGTCAGAGCGGCATCTGGCTGGCCCTCTCGACCTTGGAAATCAGTGAGGATAAGAATGACCTCCGCTTGCGCCTATGTTGCGCCGCCGCCGCCGATTTACTTACGTTGCTGCCATACTTGCCAGTTAAAGACGAGATTCTAGGTTGTTAGCGCGCAGAGAAGAGAGGAGACAAGAAGTGGTAATTACGCGCCGATGTTTCAGTTTCAGACTCAGATATTTATTTCGCCATAAAGTAAATTGAGGCATATTCAGTATGGTTCGTCATCATTTTTAGGGTTCCGTATCCATACGAAAGCTATTACAAGCCTACGAAGCGCGCCGTCTGTCTGAATGTCCGTCCGTCCTAGGGCTGTATCGTTTGAACCTAATAGGTAGTCGGTTGAAATTTTAACAGAATATTTGTTATTATTATTATGGCGGATGTGCCAACAAATAATAAAAAAACATAAAATAAAAAATTAAGTAGGTGTCCCCATACAAGAAACGTGCTAACAATCGATTAGTGTACATATTGATGCTACTGAATAAAAGATGGCACCACAGGTATTGATATTTTGCATTAAAGAAATGCAAAATAAAAATATCGTAAAAACAAACGAATATGATTTTTGACAAGTATGGTATAGCGGATCGCAGAACCTTGCGTGCACGAGTAAAGCTCGCTTGACTATTTTTTTTTTTGTCATGTTTCGTTCAACATTTCAATCTACATATAATGCCGGCTACAGACTCTCGCGAGAAGGCTCGCGAGAAGCCTCGCCGAGAAGTCTCGCCGAGACTTCTCGCGAGCACAAGACCAATCCACACTCACAAGTTGTTCTCACTTGTGTTCTCGGTCCTTGTCCGATATGGACGACCCTGCAGCAATTTAGAAAAGGGAATTTATTTTCAAAATAAATGTTTTAGTTGCTACAGTTAATACGAATACGAGTCCATTTTATTGAAATTTTCCGAAGACGTATTTCCGGCGGATACAACGAACGACTGCGGGGATACAACGAACGAGACGCGCCGTCTTTGATTATAAACTGGGAGTAAGATGTACGTACCACATTTGACCTGTTGCATTGGTAATCTGTAGTGAGCCGCATTGTCGGATGAGTTTTTTCTTGGTAGAGTTTTCTATGACAACCATATATTTTTTTATATATTCAATACAAATACAATTCCAGACATAAATTATTTTGATCCCATACAAAATCACTTTAGTAACGTACCCCTCACCTCGTGGCTCGAGCGCATAATAAAATGTATTTATTTACATATCGCTACATCTGATTTGGAACTGTTGGATTGATCGTCAGCTTCATAGCGCTTGATGTCAGCCTCGGTAGCTCACTGTGGTACGATCGACCGACCGCCGTTCGTGATCTTAAGCACATCTGGGCGCGGTCAGAACTTGGATGGGTGACCGTTCCCGTCTTACCATACTAGGTGGTATGGTTTAACCCGCCCGGGTTAGTACCATCATCGCACTCTGAATGAAAGGTCGGTCGAAGCGGTTATGTAAATATTTCGTGTTTCCCGTCTAGTTCAGTCAGTGTAGCTCGCACGACTAAAGGCACTGGCATGGCACCTTGTTCACCAAGCCGGTGTTATGGGCTGACATCACGGGTGTTGTAGGTGATGAAGCCAACCATGTCAGATTCCAATATAAAAAAAAAATACTTTTTAGAAGAACTATGACAGAGTTATAAAATCAATGGAACTATGAACTTAAAGACTATGCTAACGTGATGGATCACGATGAGAGTACATACTTACTTGCTCTGCGTGTGATGTGTTCGTTCGTTCTTCGTGTCTAGATTTTACAAGGAAACGTAGTAGGAAACAAATTAGTCATTACTTTTTTCTTTTTATTATTTATCCTTACGACGAAGTAGGAAAAAATAACATCTCTACTGCATCAAGTATTATGCGTCACATCACATCACAACACGAACCGTGACGTTATAATTGCCTTAGCTATACTTTTGTAATATAGTATAAGGAATGTAGGTGGTGCTAGTCATCCATCATATACATATGTACATTACATAGGTTAGATAAGTTTCAGTTATACATTTGAGGTGATACACCATCACTACCAGATGTCTCATTTGTAGGTATGCACATACATATATGTAGGTATATAATTATATGAGTTATGAAAGAAAACACAATATGTGTGAGAAAAGAGAAAAAAAATCTAAAAGAGCCCTTCTCTTTCTATATATTAATTTATCCCTTCTGTTTTATTAACCCCCGACGCAAAAGAGTGCTGTTATTTTATTTTATAATATCAGTTTTCAGTTTCGTTATTGTAATTGTTTTTCAACAGCCACTGCCGCGTTCTCCTTGCCCTCTCTCTACAACTGAAAATATTTGTAACTTTATTAAATTTATTTGAATAAAGGGTTCAAGTAAACGCAACGTCCCGGGTGCGGGTTCCTAGGCACTGGCACAGTCTCTGTAATTCCTCCGCTTCATGCATCCTTGTTAATTTACTGTTACATTTGTCTTATTATAAATTCAACCGTCTATGCGTCTGTCCGTCAGTCCTACCGTATCTTTTGGATCGTAATAGGTAGCCCGGCCCGGTTGAAATTTGCCCAGAAATGTGTTATTATGGCGGATATCTAACAATTAATAAAAGAGTAAAATGTAAAAAAATAACGTATTTTTTCAAAATGTTTTGTTTTTGCCGAGGCTCACATAGAATCGATTCTCAGTGAACGACCCCTCGGTTTTTGCTTTATCGTAAAAACGGTACCTAATACATATAAGCGTCAACTTTTAACGTCGTTATATCAACAACGTATATCAACACATAATAACATAATTTCGCCTGATCACTGGCAATATCACAAAAGCCATTGAAGTGGTTGGCCTCCCACACCCAATTTTTAATTTTTTCTTATCAATATTGGAAACGAAATTGTCAAAGGCCTTCGCTAGGTCCAAGAAAACCCCAATGCCCAGTTTTCCAGCATCAAGAGTACTAGATATGAAATTTGTACAGTCCAAAACTGCATCATTCGTAAATTTTTTACTTCGAAAACGATACTGATTATCAGTAAGCAAATCGTTGAGCTCAAGAAAGCAACGAAGTCTAGTTTTGACTAGTTTCTCCAGGATTTTGGAGATTCCTGTCAACAAAGAAATGGGGCGGTAATTAGAAACTTCCTCTCTGTCGCCAGCTTTGTGTATTGCGACTATTATTGATTTCTTAAAGGAGATTGGAAAGATGCCAGACGACACGCTCCGGATGGCTATTTAAGTAAGATGTATAACTAACCTTCTTTTGATCATTTTTAGGGTTTCGTATCCGTACGGAAGCCTATTAGAAATAAAGAAAGAAAAATAATTTATTCGTCATACATATTTTACAAAACGGACAGAAGAGTTCTTCGAACTGCACGATTCTCTAACTAAATCGTTCTTGTGTCGCACTGCAAAGGTGTGGAACGGGCTCCCAAGAAATATCTTTCCCCACTCCTACAATGCACGGATCTGCAAATCGCGGGTTAATAGCCTTTCCCCAGCAACATTAGTCCACCCAACGAAATGTCGTTGAACCCACCTCCAAACCGGACTGGCACCTCCTCGGTGGTGAAATTGGCTGCACCTGAGGCCTCGACCTCGGGCAGAGCCACCCAGTTCGGAAGCAATAAAAAAAACAAAAAAGAAATAAAACTGCTTAGAGGTTAAGCAAAAAAAAAATGCTATTGGTGACAATAATTGCTAATATGAATTTACAAGTGATAGTATCCCAGCCCGCAGCACTACTAATTTTCAGTTCGTCAATTATCTTTCCAACCTCCTCCATCTCAGTTGGATAAAAGAAGAACGACTTGTTTGGCCCATCACTTTTAGGCGAGCTGATAGGCAAATTTCTGGCCAGCTCTTTCTCCCTCTTTCCAAGTGTCTTTATTTTTTGGGGTGTTCCCTACACTGACAAAATAATTATTAACATTATTGACGGGTTGCAGATGCATTATCAATTTATCACTTAGGTGTTCTGTGTGCATTATCTTCATTGGTTAAAAACTTTATAGCATCACACGTAGCCTTTGGAGGCAGATGCGCTGCTTCTGTGATTGATTAATGATTAGGTATCTGCCAGGTTTTGTAGGGTTATTTTTGTTTTCATCTAAACTATTTCTCATTTACAAGTCCATGAGGTATATTATTTTTTAAATAACAATTCAACAAAGTTTCGTTTATATGCTCTTAATGATTATTTTGACTCCACTATATCAAGATGTACTCGAAATTGGGAGGGTCGTGTCGTACCGGTGGCCAAGGGAGGTGGAGCGCAAGCTCCTGCTAAGTATGGTGCAGAAGATTCTGGGGCACATATTAATCGATGCGGGCTATCCACAGATGCAGAACATCAACAACATCGTGATGTTCCCCGTAGACAGCCTCCTGAAGGGCGAGCTGCGCGGCGTGCGGGGCGACCTGAAGCGCCCCTTCGACAAGGCGAGCAAGGACTACGAGAGCAAGTACGGGAAAATCGAAAAGGAGCGCAAGTCTCAGGCCAAGGAGGCGGGCCTCATACGCAGCGAGGTCACCTCCGCGGAGATCGCGGACGAGATGGAGAAGGAGAGGAGACTGTTTCAGCTGCAGATGTGCGAGGTGAGCATCTCTGGGACACACTTCAAACAACAAAAAATTACCTAGACCTACAGTCTAAATTTAATAGCAAATTGATTAAGCGCGTCACAAACGATGAAGAGATCTATAATATTTTATCTTAAATATGCCCTAAGATGAAATGTTATAGTATTTTCATGTATCACACTCGATTCGCTCGATAAAAAAATACTTACCTACCACTATTTTTGCGGAAATTTCCAATATATTCGGTAAATAATGATTTTATTACATAATACTTTATTTGAAATAAAATACATAAAATTAGATAAATCTAGACCTAAAAATAACTGAATTGAATGAATTTATTTTTCTTCTAAATTGAATTTTTTTTATACACTGCGCGCTGCTTAACTATTTTCGGATGAAAACCCCATAGTCCATGGAATTGGTACATTTTACCTTGCATCAAATAAGGTAGTTCTGGTTGTTTTATATGTTATATGTGATGAAGTGGTCATGACAAGTCCAAGTTTTCCAACTCGAAAGGCCCCCGGATCATTGTTAAATACTTGAAAAACCATTAAATTTTCGGACTCTTTTTAGTTTCTGTAAATTTTTCACCAACAAGGACCTTTGTTACGGCAAAAGTTACTATGAACAACTTTAAGTAATCTAAATTTGCAACAAAGTGAGAATAATTTGGTCTCGGTATACCAAATAGTTTCTAAGATAGAGCTGTTCAAAGATTTGGAAAATTTCCAAAAATATGAAAATTTTGAGTTTAGAGGTGTCTGTTGAACATTTTTTCTACTGTAGGTGTGTTTTATTTTTACTTTTATGTATCTTATATTAATAATAAGAGAAAAAACAAAACAATAAAAATCTGTGACACCGGTTTTATATTTAAACCACAATACATTTCGGCTTTGCCGCGCGCGAGCCGCACCTGCGCGCTACAGCAAAGCTCTGGATTCAATATTTCCGAATGGTAACTTTGGTAAAACAATTCATTGAAGCAGAGCGAATTGTAAACTGGGATCTACATCTCAAGACCATCCAAAAAATGCTGCCAATTTTTCATGCAGCTGGCCACTTTTTTATGCCAAGTGTGCCCACATGTACCTTCAACATATGTTCACGCTCGAAAAAAGAATGGATCCTTTGGAATTCCAACTGTATGACAGACAGTGTGCTAACCCGATGGACATTAGGAATGATATACCTCCAAAACATACGTACAGATATGGAAAGCTACTGCGACATTACGAGTGGTACATCTGAGCAGAACAAATTTAGTCTACTTAAAAGTGTTCATAGTGACTTTTGCCATAACAAAGGTCCTTGGTGGTAAAAATCAACAAAAACCGAAAAAAAGTTCGAAAATTTAATGGTTTTTCAAGTATTTATCAATGATCCGGAGGGTTTCCGAGTTGGTAAACTTAGACTTATCATTACCACTTAATCACATACAACATATAAAAAAATCAAAACTACCTTATTTGATGCAAGGCAACACCCCTTATTTGGTACGATTTCCATATACTACCATATTTGTCTGCATTTTTCATAGCAGCGAGACGAGAAAACCCTGCCTCGCATAAATAAGGTAGTTGTGAAAGATATCAAGGATCTTTTCACTCACACACCTTTTTTTTTTTTTTTTATTTATGCGCGAGACACTTGGCGCCGTCAGCATGCATTTTAATTAGATTCTTATTGTAATCCTACTGAGTCATTTTCAATGGGACTTCAAATCGATTTCTAACCACACAAGTAGGTATACTATATTTTATTATTTTAACTTTATTATTTTATACCTCGTTTTATACTACTATTTTCATTTCAAGGTTTCAAATGAGAATAATAGGTATAGAATCACTGGCGGCCGGTCCTAAAGTGCGCCCGTGCGCCGCACTACCATACCACGAGAAGTCTTCACTTCGCTCAAAATAAATAATATCTTACAATACAACATACCTACATTAAAACCATAAAGATCGTACTCCAAATAAATACGAATGTGAATTCGACCTTATTTTACAGATAACAAGGCACGTTTTTGCGAGTAAACCCGCGCCCCGTGCGGAATCGATAAACGCACGCGGGTCTCCCATCTGAATGTATGGGGATCGGCAAAACACCGCTGGCGCGTGAGACAAAAGATACTTCATAGAAACAGTATGGGCCGAAATGGAGTTCTGCGTGCGGCGCACGAGCGCCAAACAAGGACGCTATATCGTGAATATCCGCACCTGCGACACGTCGCGAGCGATTGCTTTTGCACGAGTCCGCCTACCTAGACTCAGCGCGCTGTCGTGTGATGTCACATACCCGTTAGCGCGCGAATATTTAAAATGGGATATGGTTAGGTTTTGTGCTTTCTGTCACGTGATAATTGTGTATTAAGTGGTGCCGATACATGCCTAAAAGTTGGTTAAAGGTAAGGCTTTACAATCAGGTGATCCCGGGTTCAATTCCTACATTTCAAATGTTTTTTTTTCGTTTGTTTAGTATTTTTGGGACATTACATTGCTATTGTTTTCTTTTTGAAAGCTGCAGTAGTGTTGTGGTCTATGGGTGTGTTCATAAAGGTACTATAAATGAGTTAAAAAATTTGTTTGGATTTATTTTCTTGTTTTTTGCAACTCATTGAGTGTCTAGAGAATATTCATACTACTACTACACTACTACATAAAAAAACGCAGGCGTTTGAAAAATTCGGAAGTCGCGATCTTGAAATAACATTGGGAATGTGTTGGGAAATGGTATTTAAGGAGGTAGGTACTTAGCGCACTACCGGTCACTGAAGTCACCAGCCGCCACTGTATAGAATAATAGGTATATATCACCTCTATAACATTGCGATCTGCCGTCGGACAATGTCGGACTTTTTGGGCGTCGTTGGTCTGCGATGTCGGCCTAATTAATTTTTAGCGACGACGTATGTAATTTGGGTCTCCTGCCCCAATTCTCCGCCTCCGCGGCGCGGCGCGACGAGCTAGTGTGGCGGGCGACCGCCTCGCTGCAGTAGGTACCTACGAACTACGCCTACGAACCTGTTGACTGGCAGTTTTCATTATAAATTACTCCATCCTTACCTTCGACACTTGCCTCTGACGCCTGATTCCGTAACTTGTTTGCTTCTTTATATGCAACACCGCGCCACAAATAGCCTTTGATGCTGATTGACGGCTGCTGTGTTGACGCTAAACAACATTTATGTGCTCTTGTGTTAGACTTAGCTTAGTATAGGGAAATCACTTGGGGAATTGACACGCTGCGAGACGATGATAGTTGAACGAAACAATAGATCCATTTAAAATAAAATAACTAACGTTTTTTTTTATGGAAACTGACACGGTTGGCTTCATCACCTACAACATCCGTGATGTCAGCCCATAACACCGGGTGAACTTGGTGCCACGTCAGTGCTTCCCTTCGGTCGTGCCGGCTACACTGAACTGGACGGAAAACTCAAACTATTTACATAGCCGTTTCGACCGACCTTTCATTCAGCACGGTGGTACCAACCCGGGCGGGTTAAACCCTACCACCTAGTGATAGAGGAAGGGAGTCATATCCCTTAGTCGCCTTTTACGACATACACGGGGAGAGATGCAGTGGGGCTATTCTTTTAAAGTACCGGCCCCACACGGTACAATACCGGCCCCACACGGTACAGAATTAAAAAGTAAAAATTATCAGTAAAATGGTAAATCTTGCTCTCAAACTGTAAGCGGTGTATATTATTCGTGCATAGTTATTAAAATACTTGTAATAATATTTATATATGTATAAAAACCCGCGAGTTTCTTGCCGGCACTTTTTATTAGTGAGGGATTAATCGAACGGGATATAACAAATTGTGAGTAGTAAGTAAGCTACGAGTAAGTTCAAGAGTAGTTTTACTGCCTAACATAATATGTTAAGCAGTAAAACTAGTCATTTATATTTCATATTGAGCATGTATTATATGCTCAATATGAAATAGAAATTACTCAACGTTATCAATAACAAAATGTAGAGCTCATCGAATGGGTTTTCCAGTTTTCCCAACTAATGCACGTATTTATACACGGCCGTTTACGTGTCAGTCACCATAAACCAGCGGTTTTCACATTACTATTCAAGCAATAGCTCTTCTTACCCATGACAACATTGTTCGCATTATCCTTCGATCCAGTTCTCTCGCATGAAATCCTCGAGAATACTCAAATAAAACTATCCGTAGGCTTTCCAGTTTCATTTTCTGAACTGTAGAATTTCTCGATTTATCAACTCCGACGAAGGGGGCACTATTGAGATAGTACTCTATGCATACTACAGAACAGAATATAATGTGTCTACCTACCTACCTGTCCTACATACAGTACAGCCAGCCTCGCAGAGTGGAGGCAGCGCTCGATAAAGCCTATTTACATCTCTATATAATAAATGTATTCAGTCTGAGCGGAGCCGGCTCGCTAGTTGCGACCCGTTTTCATACCTTTTATGTTCTACTCTCCTGTAACCTAACGAGTAGGTGATGTATGAGCTCGGCAGTAAATCTCCCCACCTAACCCACGCACCACTATTCACTGCACCAATATTGGTTTGGACGATTAAATTTGTTAAAGTTCTTTGGATCCCCAGCCAATGAAAGCTGGATGCGACCCGAATCATTTTCAGCCAAAATTAGATACTATAGCATGATTACCAGGTTGACTATCCCATTTCCTACCAGGTATTTCAAGTGAGGCAACAGTCAGTCAGTCAGCAGGTACCTATGCGTACGACATACACCCCTCAAATTTTTCTCCAGTACTTTCCTCCTTCAGCGGTACGGAGCCACTGCTTTCCGCCGACGTACTTGATGTCGTCTTCCCAATTGGCGGGTGGTCTTCCCACACTCCGTTTTCCTGTCCACGGCCGCGAGTGTAGGACACGATTACTCCAACGCACGGTCGTCGTCTCTTCGGCTGATGTGCCCAGCCTCGTGCCAATTGAGCTTAGCCACCCGGTGTTCAATATCGACTGTTTCGCTACCGTTATGCAACTTCTGCACCATATCACGTAGCGATATTCCCAGCATGGCTCACTTCTTTGCTCGCTTGGAAACTTTCAACCTTTGGACAACAGCCACAGCCAGGACGTACTGGTATTAAATACGGGTGTTTAAATTTTGCGGAAGGCAGCCGAACCCTGTGAGCCAACGATAATGTTTAATTAAAATGATTGAATGGCTTGATTTGCTATCGTTTTCGCAAGAGTGTCACGCACGCGCGACAGACAACACTACCTTCCAAACTTCTTTCCCAGTGAGGTCAGTGTTTGCCACGCCAAGCACAATACATCTGTTACCTCCATTGTACATTTGGCATACGGTGTATGTGTAAAAATGTGTATGTAACGAACGAGGCCAACGCTCGCTCCTCGGTCTGTATCTACAGCATATTCGGCGCGACAATAACGAGACCCGGCCGGGCGGCGGCGGCGAGTGCCCATTTATGATGTGCGCGCGCGCCCGCGGTTGCTTCATTTCAAGAGTAGTGCAGTCTGCAGTGTAGGTACGAGTAGGTATTTCAACCCGCAACCAGAACCACTCGACTCTTTAAAAAAATCTCTCTATATTGTTTGTGTTTTGTACCTCCACAGATTGTGGAATGATTCCTCTCGATGGATGTCATATTTTTAGGGTTCCGTATCCGGTACGGGACCCTATTACAAAGCCTACGCCGTCTGTCTGTCTGTCTGTCTGTCTGTCTGTCTGTCTGTCTGTCTGTCTGTCCTTCCGAGGGCTGTATCTCTTGAACTGTAATAGGTAGCCCGTTAAAATTTCACAGAATGTGTGTTATTTATTATGGCCGATATAACAACAAATAATAAAAATAAGAAAAAGCAACGACACTGCTCGACACTGCACGCATCGTCCGGAGGTTTCTCTCCCTGGGGCCCGACCATCGGTAGCTTGGGTTCGGCCCGCTGCCGGTGGTGGAAACTCCGTTTATTTTTATATTAATTTTAGATTTTAATTGTTAAAAAGATGTAAAATTTATATAAAAAGGAACGTGTAAATAAATGGAGAAAAAGTAAAAATTCACGGGGGTTCCCATAGAAGAAACTAAACAGTGTATGCGCGCCATCTACCGAAAAGAGTATGAAGCATTTAACTAATCATGAATTTTAACTAATATGAAGCATTTCATAAACACACCATAGTTGATGTGAGTGGCGCTGACCATACGGAACCCTCGGTGCGCGAGTTCGACTCGCACTTGGTCGGTTTTTTTTTATTCTATGTGCTAGCTAAGCTATCCTAATAAATAAAGCGTAGTTCTACGGGCGACCGGACCGTGTAACGTACGTAAATTTTTAGGATTCCGTATCCAGTACGGGATCCTATTACTAAGTCTACGCCGCGCCGCGCCGTCTGTCTGTCTGTATTTACAAACGAATGTATTATTTCTTCGAGCGAAGTGGGTCAAGCGCCTGGCGGCGGGCGGCGGAGCGCGGAGGAGGCGGCGCGGTGGCAAAGCGCGGGCGTGGGTGGCTACTGAATCGTGGATAAAACAACAAAGGCGTGCTCGTGGATGAGCAGTTTTCATCGGACGACGCTTTGTTGTTTCGTGGTCGCCCATCTGCCGATGCACGTTGAAACCACGGACTAATCTGTGGTTGTAATATAGATATTAACCACCGAACTATTAATTTAATAATAGAAGCGGCAAAGCCCGATGAAACATGTTAGTCTTCGGTGAACAAGTGTGAATGCACTAACGCGCTCCTCACTCGCATGTGTCCGCAAACATATATATTAATGTTTTGATAATAAAAAAAATGAATCCGTTTAAATCTTAACCATAAAATGTATTTTAAGTTTTGATTTATTAATTTAATTACATTTTTTTATTTTACTCGTACATATAAAAATGGATTTTTAAACGGGCTTATTGAATTTTTTTTTTTTTTTGTTAATTTGGTTCCTTGAGATTTTAACATTTTAAATTGTTATATTCATTTTAGATGGCTAGGTAAGACTTCCTGTTTTATTATTTATTTTATTAATTGATTTAATACATATATGTACATAATACATAATTTAAAAGCGAAAGCGATCATAAACTCCACCTTTCTTTACTCGAATACTTCACATTTTCCGGCAGTGGGATAGAACATTACTTAGAGATTATTTAGTAGGTATTATGTAAAATATGCAAATTGTGTTGACAAAATCGCAAAATACAAGTCAAGTAATTACAAGAAGGTCGAGCACGCAAATTGTCCTCCCACGTAGGTACTGTACGAGGCCGGATTGCGACGACGACGCAGATGAATACCTACTACGCTAGGCTTTGTCGTTTCATTCGGGGTGGGCGTAGCCGCTGTACAACCTGCACGGCGCCCGGCGGCGCGCGGTGCGCGGGGGAGGCAATCAACCTGCAGTTTGTTATTATTTATTATGAAATATGTGTGCGCCTTCAAGCGTTGCATTATTCGCGTGTCTCGCCCGAGTTCGGGCTCTTTACATTGTGCATAATAATATTGCCTAACTAATGCAGGTAGCAACGTAGATTGAATATAATGTGCACTATATTTTATCTACGGCACTAGTGCCAAAACCATCTAGCAACGTGCACATTTGTAAATGTAGGTAGACTAAGTGGACGTAGAAAAAGTATCCAGCGAACTTTCTTGCCTTCGCTTTGGATAATCGAACTGCCAAAATGCTAAATGTTAAAATATGACGAATCCGAGTGCAGTGTACTTTCTATGACGGAGGTTACACGCTAGGTTTGGCATCAGTTCAGTCCATCAGTCTGGTTAAACCATGGTCCAGGCAGACAGTTTTTTTTTTATGTAAACCAGCATGGGTGGCTATGCCGAGGGACCAATGGTGCAGTCGACAGAGCCAAAATCACCTCTCCTCGCGAAACCACGCTCAGTTAGGTGCCATGCCAGCAGATTTGCGGACTGTTGCTAGGCTGTCTAGCCCGTTAATACGACGCTTGAAGACACCCAGGTTAAAGGATTCAGGAAATACACTCGCCGGAAGACAGTTCCACACTCTAGCGGTGCGACAAAGAAAATCGATGGGTTCTCAAAAGCCCAATGTCAACAACAAAAGGGTGCTGAGTCTCTCTGCGACGAGTCATGCGGAGATAGGACGGGTGACAGGGAATAAGGGATTTATTCTATTGACCGATGGACTGCTGGACCAGACTGATGGATTTTAAAATATTTTGATACTAGACTGATGGCAGACTGATAGTGCGAATGCATTTTACGTCTGGCGTCAGTCTGGCGTCAATCTGGTCGTGACCAAGGTCACGGACTGAACTGATGCCAAAATTAGCGTGTAACCTCCGTCTGGATGGTGATTCTGTAGGCAGAGGATCTCCACGTGCCACGATCCTGAGACACATCTGCCGCCTCTTCCACTCTCATAATGTTCTTCATGCATGCTCGTCCGTTGCGTGTGTGGGTGGTTGCGTGTATTATTATTACATGTATTATTCAATATGTTCGTTTAGGATTTTGCAGCTGGTGCACATTGTCGTAATGTTTTCGGTTATGCGGTACATTAATTTGAACGACTTACAAGTCGACATTTCGTCCCCGCTCCGGAGACATCGTCAGGCAGGACTCGCGGAACTGTGACGGACGACCTGGAGGACACCCGCTAGCGCTACGCTACGCCACCCAGTCAGGTGTCAACGTTGACATGACAATTGCGCCTTATTTCCGTTATGTTTTGTATGAAATTTGAATGAAACCGCGCCATGTCCCGTGTCCGCGTCGGACGTCCTTTCTGTGTGGCTTGCACCTCTAGTGTGTGTGAGTGATAGATAAATAGTATTGGATATGAAACGTTGGTTCAGCCTCTGCAGTTGCTCTAAGAAGCGCTTGCAGCGTGCGGAGGGAGAGTCGAGCATAGAAAGAAACGAACAGCTGCAGCACTGCAGTGGTAGCAGACCACAAATTGTAGTAAGGTAGTAAAGTAAATACCGAGCATAGTCAGTGGCGTGGCGACTAGGGAGCGAGACTGGCGAGTGTTGCTAGCTAGCTAGCTAGGTACATAGGTACTAGGAGCGCGCGCAGTGCGCACTATTGGCGGCGCGGAGGGGTCGTCGACCGGCCTTGTGTCACGTGACGTACCTACTCGAGATCCGAACGAGTGGAGCGAGCGGCGCGGAGGCGGCGCGGCGGCGGCGTGGCGTCCTTTGTTCCCGCCTTGCCTGCTTCTCTATTAGCGATTTTGCAAAAAAATAGCGATAGTCGCAGCGCAGCTCTGTCTCAGTAGATGCATTCAGTCAGACACATTGGAGCGAATGACACGGATAGTGGGAAATTGCAAAAGAAATTGCTAGTAGCGATGTATTGCTAATAGGAATAGCCCCGCTGATTGAAGCAAGAGTATTGTACAACATACTGTTGTAGCATTGGCCGGTAGACGCGACTAGCGTCCCTTCTTATCAGTTTGCATTTTTCTCGAATTTATAGGTAGGTACTCCGCAGTCCATTATTTTCACCGTAGCGTGATGTTACATACGTATTGGTAAAACTATCCGGATAATGAGTACCTTTTGAGTTTATCCTATACAGACAGACACATTTTGCAATTTATAATAGCAGAGAAGAGTGAGATTGATACTGATATATTCGCAGTAGCTAACTTGTATGTATTTACTTTTACCTATCTATTAACCATTATTTATGGTGGATGTTAGTTCCTATCGCGGTAAGGTTTGAGCTATTGTGTGCGCTTATCCGCCTGAACTCATTAGGTGACCCAGAACAGAACCACATGAAGAGACCGTTTTACTCATGTTTTACTAGTGTAGGTATGTAACTATATTTCACTGTTCGCTGTACTACACATTTTACTGAAAACCGCAGGATCGCGGTTCCAGGAGATATCGTAAAGGAAGTGCACCGCCAAGGACACAGACGGGCGTCGTTTGTGCGGTAACGTGCCAGCCAGCATCTCGCATACATAAGTACATGCGGTATTATGCGGTCCGTCCGTCTCCGCTTTGGCACGATCGCCGTCCGGAGTTAAAATTATACAAATCCCACGGCGACGGAAATAAGTCGGCGGCATTCCGGCGGTCCTGGTGGTGGCGCGTGGCGTCACCGCGTCTGTTCTGACTCTTACTTCACCTACATATGTACCCCTACCAGCACTACACATGTTTATTGGCGTGTATAGTATAATGACTTCGCGTGCGAGTATACAGGTGCCTAGGTAGGTGTGACTGCGGCATTCGTAACTATATGTATGTTGCGAAATAGGTCGCTTATCCGGAATCGATATGCATTATAAATTTATAATCATATGCATATTATGTAAATCACTTATAGTTATATACGGTTCACACATCAATGGTACAACAACGCTCAAACAGCTTACACATAAGAAATATATTTACAGTAGCGGGGATTATGATTCTCTGTGTGTTGCTCTCGATGATATTGACTGGCGTGAAATTTTGTCTGAGGGTAATCTTGATAAGGCTACACAGCACTTTTACAGCATACTCAATACAAATATAGACTGTTTCATACCTCACAAGACTGTGTCAGATGACCATCATCCTCCCTGGTTCACTGTCCCACTTATAAAATGTTTTAAAATTCAAATATTAGCGTAGGTATATGGTAGGCCTCAAAACCGCCAAACGTTTTCACTTCTTCGTGCTCGGGCAAAGAAACTACATAAAAAATGCTATAATGAATACCTATGTGGCATGGCGCGCTATAATGAATGAACCCAAGTTAGGTTCCCAGGGATGTTGCAGATGCGATTTATTTGACATCCGCGGATACGGATGCAGATGCGGATTTTTGGACGCTCACATCCGCGGATGCGGATGCGGATGTTAACAAGATTGCTTGAAGAGCCGGTTAGTTTAAGTCCTTGAATAAAAGAGATTAAATATGCTTTTAATATCTTTTATTGATCAATCAATTTTTAGTAAGAAAATTTCAAGATTGGGCTATTGTATTTAATGAAAAGTAACTTGGCTGCCTTTTCAGACTCCAGCTTACTACCAGCAGACTTACTTAAATAACTTACCTGCTTTCTCTTTATCTTGTTGTTGATGTTCGAACGTTGAAACAGACTGAACTCTTCTGGATGCATGGATTTCAGATGATTTTTCAAAGACGTAGTGGTGCGGCCCTTGCGAGAGTATGTGTTATTACATATTATACACAGCGATTTTTCGCGATCATTTTCATCCGCCTTAAAATAAGTCCAAATCTCACTTCGTACCGGTGGTGACATTGTTGTTACACTTTATGAATAACATTCACTTCTGGGACACTATACTTCGCCGCACTATATACTGTGGAAGTGGAGCACTCGAGTCGGAAATTCAACTTAGAAGACGAGTCGTCGCGCGTGTTTAGACACGCATGCATACACGAAACGTGACGGAATGAAATGTCGCAATAATAATGGAAAACAAAGTCGTCAGCACTGCACTGCACCGTCGCACAGCATATTCCCTTCCTATTGGTCAATTGCAGCGCGCGCCACTCGCGGACTCCGCCCAATGTCATTCAAGTCTCAACCTGCACTACATCCGCATCCGCATGAGTTCCGCATCGATTGCGGAATGAAAGGTCGGTCGAAACGGCTATGTAAATAGTTTATGTTTTCCGTCCAGTTCAGTGTAGCCGGCACGACCGAAGGGAAGCAAGCACTGACGTGGCACCAGTTCACCCGGTGTTATGGGCTGACATCACGGACGTTGTAGGTGATGTAGCCAACCGTGTCAGTTTCCATAAAAAAAAACGATTTAATGCGGATGCGAATGGAGATGCGGATGTCAAAATCAATGCGGATGCTCCGCATTTACGGATGCGGATGCGAATATCCGCAACATCCCTGAACCCAACATACAGTTTGATGGGTCAGCAGATGAAAAACGTTGTAAAAGACCTTGGTGTCCTGCTCGACTCTCACCTATTATTTGATTCACACATTGACTACAGTATTAAATACTCGGTTTTATACCTACTAAGAAAAAAATCTCTCAAAATAAAAAAAATCCCTATACATTGCGAACTCTTTTCTGTACATACGTGTGTCCGCAGTCACCTTGAATATGCCTCTCAGGTGTGGAATTTATTAGGATTGTTAGGATTACTTCGTTGCATCTTCATAGAATTTATTAAGCTGTTTCCAGGAAAAAGAAAACCACCTTGAAGTCACAGACTCGTAGGTTTTATAGATATGAGCGCAATTCTAACCAAATGGAATGATCTATCTACGTCCTAGGTACTACGTAAACGATCAAGCAACGGAAAACTCGCGAGATACCTAGCTAACTTAGCTCTAACGCGAGAGGGCGATACTTGTGTTACTTTGACTGCGATCCCTCGGGCGAAGAAACTAGAAACCGCTCTCAACTAAATTGCTTCCACTCAATAAATCCGAAATCGCCTCGCCTGCTCCCGCCCCGCCCCGCCACCGCCGTCTGGCGGGGCCACAGACAGACTCATTGCGAAGGTAACATGTCTGCAGCGTGTTGTGGAATAAACTGGCCACTTTCCATTTTACATAAATATTAAATACGCATGTCACAACACCGATAAGCTGACATCTAACACGAGGATAATTTGTACTTAGTTATAATGACAATAATTTTCACTTGTGCTAGGACAACCACCTGTTGCTCTGCGCGCGCCGCCGCTAACAGTAATTATGGCTATTCGAATTTGGCAATTGAGCCAGTTGACGTCGTGACTCGTGATCGTAGACGGAAATAATATTTTTTTTTATGACCGAAGCTCATGAAATGATAGACGAAAGTGTTGCTGAAATATTTGCAACTCCCAAAACATGTGGCGACACCTTATTGTGCACCTGGTTCAAAAATAGATTTTCGCTCATACCTGCCATACATCCGTTGTCCCCCCCAAACACAGGCCTTTCTTTATATTTCACCTTACTTGAGTTGATGTATTACTTTGCAGTACCTGATCAAGTTCAACGAGATAAAGACGAAGAAGGGCATCGAGCTGCTGCAGCATCTTGTGGAGTACTACCACGCGCAGACCAACTATTTTCAGGTAATTCACAATACTATACTTTATTTATTTTAATAGGAAAGCCAACATAGACAACAATAATACATTGAATATTTATTACAGACACAACTAAAAATGAAATCTTGTGGAACTGGATTAAGAAATAAATACAGTACTTAATAACTAATTTACGGTAAATACCAATTTTCCGTTTAAATCCAGACATGTTATAATGAAAAATATCTAATGATATTTTAGTATTGACAGTACCTATCGTACTTTTGTATGACACACACACACAGAGTATGGTTTTACACTTCGTAGTTGTTGTGGTGGTCCTTTTTGCAACCCTCTCGGTCACTGATAATTCTTCAGGAATTAACTATTTGATGAGTTCTTGAGACACTTCACCTACTAATTGCAACCTCCTAAGTCAGTTTTGAGTTTGTTCGGGTGCCTTGCAATTGTGGTTTTGTATGAGTATCTGTTTCTTCAGAACTGGGTCGGTAGTTGAGGTAGAGAGGTGATATGTGTTGCAGGACGGGCTCAAGACGATCGAGCACTTCGGCGGATACGTGGCGGACCTGAGCGTACACCTGCAGCGCATCCGGCAGCAGCAGGACGAGGAGCGGCGCAAGCTGCTCGAGCTGCGCAACATGCTGCGCGCCGCCGCACCGCCACACGACAAGGAGGTACACTATCTCACTCACACAAGACGATCGAGCACTTCGGCGGGTACGTGGCGGACCTGAGCGTGCACCTGCAGCGCATCCGGCAGCAGCAGGACGAGGAGCGGCGCAAGCTGCTCGAGCTGCGCAACATGCTGCGCGCCGCCACATCCCCGCACCACGACAAGGAGGTACATTACCTCATGCTCTGAAGTTTTGGGATGGGAGCATATGTGCCACTGTAACCCGCTCCATAACAAATATCGCACCACGCATTTAATACCACATAATCTCTGCACTTGTAGGACTTGAGGGCGCTCTATCAGAGGGGAAAGTCACTAGATATTAAAAGGTCACAGCAGCGGCAGCAGAGACTAACACTCGTACCTCGCCACGGAGCAATAAGCGCACATTTGTCTTTGACGACTGCAGGGCAGCGGCTCGCTCGGAGGGTATTCGCTGCATCAGCTGCAAGGCGACAAGCAGCACGGCGTCACCAAGTGCGGCCACCTGCTGAAGAAGTCTGAGGGCAAGGTGCGGCGCGTGTGGCAGAAGCGGCGCTGCAGAGTGAGCGCGGAGGGCTTCCTCGACATCTGCCACGCGGACGAGAGCAAGCCGCCGGCGCGCGTCAACCTGCTCACCTGCCAGATCAAGGTGGCCACCGACGACAAGCGCGGCTTCGATCTAGTCTCGTGTGAGTAACACTCTCTACGCTCGCTCACGGTTCGCAAAATGCTGCAATAACAAATTACCGTTTGAGAAAAATTGCTTTTTCTCAAAAAAATATATTTTTCTTTTTTGTTTGTCGAATCAAAGCCACTCTTTTTAAGGTTTGAATGGTTTTTTTTTTGTTTAAAATAATGCAATTGAATTATTTTATTTATTAATCTGTTGCCTCCAACAGGTTACAATATTGTCAATTTTAGGTTGGAAAAAATCAGGAAAAGGCACGTTTTTAAAGTGTGAGACGCAAACAGATCAATATTGTCGCTTAAGTCGTTTAATAAGTTTAACCACCACATCGAAAAAATGAATTTTGCCTGTAATTCGAATGGGCAAGGGGGATGTAATATGACGTTACTCTTCGTCGCAAATCTCAGAACAAGTAATCTAATGTGACCTAAAAGTTTTGGGCAATCGATTCACTGCCTATTTTTAGTAATAGCGTAACTTCCCGCTTTCTGTGAAGAGGAAGCAGCTTATGAAATATATTGTATGTACATTTAGTATTTTTTTCATAGCAGTACTTCAATGCAAAAATTAGTTTTCTTTTTGCCATTTCTCATTATGAAACTTTTTTAATTCCGTCCGTTCATAATAAAGGTGCGATCATTGTTCAATACAGCACGAGAAAAAACGCATGTCCTTAGCCAGTCGCGGCACGGCTTCCTGTCGCCACTAGCTGTCCCCAGTGATATCGACATTTGCTCACCTACTGTGTTATTCTGCAGACAACAGAACGTACCACTTCCAAGCGGAGGACGAGAGCGAGCAGCGGGCTTGGACGTCGGTGCTGGTCAACTGCAAGGAGGGGGCGCTGATGCGCGCGTTCCACCAGCACGGCGGCGCGGAGACCAACGACGGACATTCGCTGCTCGACCTGCAGCGGGCCATCATTAGGTCCGTGAGGGCCATGCCCGGCAACCAGGTCTGCTGCGACTGCGGCTCTACTGACGGTCAGCACTATTTATATGTCAAGAAAAAAAAGAAGATGTATATCTCTTTTAAAATTCTTCTGCATTCCAGTTCTTATTATGCAGATTTTCAAAGTTTTTCTCTTAGTCTCTAATTTGAAATATGTATTTACTTTGTTTAACCGTGTGGTGCCGGTACTTTCAAAGAATAGCCCCACTGCATCTCTCCCCGTGCATGTCGTGAAAGGCGACTAAGGGATATGACTTCCTTCTTATATTACTAGGTGGTAGGGTTTAACCCGCCCGGGTTGGTACCACCGCACTGAATAAAAGGTCGGTCGAAACGTGTATGTAAATAGTTTGTTTTTTTCCGTCCAGTTCACTGTAGCCGGCACGACCGAAGGGAAGCACTGACGTGGCACCAAGTTCACCCGGTGTTATGGGCTGACATCACGAATGTTGTAGGTGATGTAGCCAACCGTGTCAGTTTCCATAAAAAAAAACATGCTGAAGTGAAATAAAAAAATGGAAAAAATGGTTACATTCGTAATAAATAAGCCATTGCAGATCCGACGTGGCTGTCGACAAACTTCGGCATAATAGTGTGCATCGAGTGTTCGGGCATCCACCGCGAGCTGGGCGTGCACATCTCGAGGATCCAGTCGCTCACGCTGGACCGGCTGAGCACGTCGCAGCTGCTGCTCGCGCGGCACATGGGCAACCAGGCCTTCAACGACATCATGGAGCACACACTGCACGACACCGACAAACTCACACCGGATAGTAAAATGTTAGTACTGACCATCTATTACCCTTTATGATAAGCGCTTGGTTTGAAAAAAAAAAATCATTTTTTTCTAAGTACCCACGTCGGCTACAATCATATTTGTACATACCTACATCACACTAGTACCCTAATCACGAGATTTAACCTGCTACGCCGTGTTCTCCGCATCATTTGTATGGAGAAATGGAGCAGCGCCTCTAGTGATAGATTTGCGAACTTCGTTTCTCCATACAAAATGATGCGGAGAACACGGCGTAGCGTAGTAGGTTAAATCTCGTGATTAGGGTACTGTTTTCAAATGACGCCGGCAGAGACAACGGATCTTCGTGCGCTGCAATCCTGACATACCTCTGACGCCGCTTCTACACTCACTATATTTCTTAATACATGTTTAGGATTACAGATTTTTGTATTGCTTTAGATCAGAGAGTTAAAATCCAAATTATGTTCAGGGATGAAAGGCTGCGGTACATACGAGGGAAGTATGTGTCGCGACTGTGGGTCGCGCGCACGTGCCACGACGCCGCCGAGAGACTGTCGGAGGTGGAGCACGCGGTCAACAACGGCCATCTGTACAACCTGCTGCAGGCTTACGCGGAGGGCGCCGACCTCGCCGCCACCATGCCCTGCTCTGTGAGTAGTCATACAGGCCAGGCCAGGCCTCACCCACAACCGGAAAGGACTTTCAGGATAGCGCTCGATACCACTTCAGCTTGCAAAATAATGTAAACCCGCTAGCAGTGCAGCTCACACACAACAGAAGGCATTGATTGAGAAGGCACGATGTCCTCGAATTTAATAAGCAGAAGTAGTAACATCGAAGGTGACTGATCGCTGGATCACAAAACCTGCAAGCCAAAATGACGCCGAAAAAACCTATGGTCGAAAGAACGATCGCAAGTAGCTGTAAATAAAAAAAAAACTCACTTTCAGTTCAGCCAGATTTCGTTAATAAATCTTGCATGTTCTCAATTATAAACCAAATATGCCTTATTATTTGAAAGTTGTTGGGCCATCTTTAGGTGCAAATTGAACGCATAACTATGATGAGTGGCAAGAGATTGTCCTGTGTTGTATTCTTCATGAATACAATAAGTATAGCTAATATTTGACTGTGTCAGTCCCATGTGTGTGTATATAAAGATCTACCTTTTATACATATTTTAGATACATAAGGCGAGATCCTCAAGTACTTGAAAATGTTACGGCCATCAATGTCCATTTTATAGATTAGCCCATCCCATACATCACTCCCGAAAAAATATGTTCTTGACGAGACCTGCATATAATGCAGATTTCACAGACAGCCGCTTCATACGGCAAGTCTGTATGCAATAGCGCGGCGGGCGAGCGATTACATCTTTCTCGCTCGCTCTTGTCATCTGTGGGCGGGTGAGAGCGAGAACGCGATAGCACCGTCGTAGGGATCGTGTCACGTATCACAATACTGCGTGTGAATGCACGCACACTTGTACCGACGTCTAGCACAAATTGCATCGTACGATGTGCGATCTATAAAATGGACATCGATGGTTACGGGCACAAAAATGAAAATGAGCAATATTCAGGACTGCGGCGAGACGGCTCTACACCTGGCGATATCTCGCGAGCTCGGCGACGGCTCTCGGCTGCACCTGGTCGACTTCCTCATTCAGAACGGCGGCCAGCAGCTGCTCGACCGGGTGACGACGTCCGGGCTGACCGCTCTGCACCTCTGCGCCGCCACCGACCGCACCGAGCCCATGAAGCTGCTGCTCAAGGCCGGCGCGGACGTTAATCTGAGGGACGCCAACGGGCGGACCGCGTTGCAGATCGCGAGGCACCTGGGACACTTGTCCTGTCAGGAATTGGTGCGTTGTTGTGATGTCACGTCGGACGGCCTGATCATTTATTGGAATTTATTGTACAATATTTAGTGGTTATGCTGTGGTGCAAAAGGCTAATTAGGAATTTGGCTTTTTTTGCTAATTTGGTCGACATTTATTTATTTAATATGCTTTATTGTTTAATATAAATTCTATATAACAAATGGCGGACTTAAGGCTTACCTTAGGCAATAAGTCCGCCAGATTGCCTTAGGCCCTAAGGCAATCTCTGCCGGTCAACCACCCTATTACAACATTTATTGTAGGTATTTAAAGAAACAACACTTAACTAATAACATATTAATAAATTAATGAAAAAAAAAACAAAAATTATAACTTGAACGCCTAAAATAACACTATAATACTACATAATTACATACATACATGAACATAGATAAAAAAAACTACATATTAATACATAGAGACATACTTATATAAGTATATTAAATAATATATATGCTCCATAGGTAAAATACTTAAACTACATAAACATATTCATATAAAAAAAAATAATATGTTATACACCAATTATTCCTTTGAGAGGTATAGTACCTTTAAATCATCATGTACTCATGTAATCAGCATTTAAGACATCATGTACGTCGCACAGAGGGGTATTTGTCTATTTTAACTGGCCAAAATTAGTTTTACGTGATTATGGATTCAAAATAATGAGTTTCATGTATTTAAAGTCTAAACTAATGAAATTACATATTAAGTAGTGTAAAAATCTTTATTACGTAAAAAAAAAATCAACAATTTATTTGCGATCCCATAATATCGTACATCTCTGCGAATTTTGATAGACATGACATGCATTTGTTACGGAACCCTACATTCATTTTGAAATAAATGTTAAATTTAGTAGAACGGACAGACATGCATTTGTTACGGAACCCTACATTCATTTTGCAGAACTTAGTAGAATGGACAGACATAAACGTGTTACGGAACCCTCCTTTTATTATAAAATAACCGTCGGAGGACCTTGGTTGAAAATTGTAAAATTTAGTAGAACGGACAGACATGCATTTGTTACGGAACCCTACATTCATTTTGAAATAAATGTTAAATTTAGTAGAACGGACAGACATGTATTTGTTACGGAACCCTACATTCATTTTGCAGAACTTAGTAGAATGGACAGACATAAACGTGTTACGGAACCCTACTTAACAGTTGCACTCCGGGAGTGCCGGCAGATCCCGTGCCACTCGTAACTTGACCCTTAATGCAATGACTTAAGGTTACATTTCGCTTTTCGAGATCTAACAATGACGCGATGACGCGAACAGAATTGATCCCGTGCCACTGTAACTTAACCCTTAATGCAATGAATTAAGGTTACATTTCGCCTTTCGAGATCTGACGAGGACGCGATGACGCCAGATTAAATTTTTTTACCCAAGCGCCGCTAAAGAATATAAATGAAAATATAAATGAAACATTAACTTTATCTGTGAATTATCACGAGTACGACTTTAAAGTTTTAAATTATATAATTATATTACTTCCGCAAAAATCGCACTCCGGTTTTTAGGTATTTAACAAGGGTAATAGTACTACTTTTTATTGATATATGAATAGACACCCAGAAGTACCCAGAAGTATAACAAAAACCTTAGAATTCCTTTTAAATAAATGAAAATTTAACACAATAAACCTTCTGTAATCATTGTACTGCCAAATATTTTTAATGTATTGCAATTTAATTAAAAATAACTAATACACATTCGTAAATACCTGCTTTGCAACTGTCCATCTTTATGTTTTTTTTTCCACACTCAACAAACTAAAATAGGCCCATTAAACTCTTAACACTCTGATAGCAAAACGATAAACATTACATGCGCAGGCACCGACATCAATATTGCACACTAAGTGGCGGGCGGGATAAGAGGTGCAGGGTGGCGGTAAGTGTCAAATGTCGTTGTTTGGTTTGTGGAGAATAGGTTATGTGATACAATACTGAATAGGAACAGTTTGATGAAATTGAATATTGGCCAGTTATAATAGACAAATACCCGTATGTGCGTCGGCGGAAAACAGCAGTAGTTCCGTGCCGCTGAAGGCTGAAAGGACTGGAGGAAAATTGGAGAGGCGTACGTTCAGCAGTGGACGCATACACGCTGACTGACTGACTGACTAATTTGGTGGATTTATCAAGTTGCCAATTCCATGCTGCTAAGAAACCCCCACATGGGCACAGATTACTTAATAGTTACTTCGTAACAGATAAATCTCTCCATAGAAAAAGTTCCATACCTTCGGCTTTAATAGCCTAATGTTTCACGTCGCCAATCGCTGCGTGCGAAAATGTACGTAAACGATCGAGTGTAAAGTGCATTATTGCTTTGCAGCTGCGCACAGTAGCGTGGGCGAGCGTGTAGGTATGTTTCGCGCGGCTGACGAATTTGCCACTGAATTAGATCGCCGGCGGTCCACCTGGCGGTAGGTAGTTAGCGCGCGCAAGTACATAGAGTGCGTGATGCCTGGTATGGGGCCATATTGCCCATTAGAACTTAGCGAGGCAGAAGTGGCACGACAAGATTAGTGTAGACGACGTGTGTTGTACAGATATTGTGAAGTAGGGTAGACTAACGATGTGAATGTGTGCATGTTGTTAGTTGGAGAGTGTGGAGCGACGTGAGAAGAGCATGTGGGACAACGTGAACATAGACTGGAACCTGTCGCACGACGACGCGTCCACAGACTTCTCAGACGACGACACCGTCATCGACGAACGGGTGAACACACATTATATTGCTTTCATCCTATCGACGCTGCTGTAAGTGCTCTAAGTGAGTTAGAAACCTAGTTTAAAATGTGTTTCACATGCAAGCTTTATGTTCAGCAAGGTTATTTTAACATATACATTTTTTTTTTGTTGGATAATGACGGTGCACTACATCATCTACAGCATCTGTGATGTCAGCCCATAACACCTTGGTGACTAGGTGCCATTCAGTGCTTCCTTTTGGTTGTGCCGGCGACATTGAACTAGATGGAAAACACGAACTATTTACATAACCGCTTTGACCGACCTTTATTCAGTGCAGTGGTACTAATCAGACAGGTTAAACCCTGCCACCTAATTTAACAAGGGAAGGGACCTACAGTTTTTACGTGGAATCCGAACCACAGTCAGCCTCAAACGGTCGAACAGTCACCCATCCAGGTTCTGACGGCGCTCAGGTGTGCTTATGATCACAAATGACAGTCGACCGATTACACCACTGAGCTACTGAGGCTGACAAACCTGATGTGTATAACCTAACCACTGTATTGTATTTTAGTCAGCCATTTGGTGAAACAAAATGTTTATTTCTTTTAGTATTCTGTTGTGGAATACAAATATGAATTGTACAATCGTCTATAAAACGTTCAACATTTCATTAGCACTTAGCCAATGGCTAACTGGTGTGTAGTGGTCGTTGCAGAACGGCAGCGTGACGCCCGAGAAGAAGTGTCCGCGCTCGCGGCCGCCGTCGTTCGCGGGGGGCGGGGGTGGGGGAGGCGGCGGCGGCGGGGGCGGGGAAGAGTCGCCGGTGCTGCGCGCGCGCTCGCCCAGCGGCGACGCCCTACACCACGCCCCGCCCACCCCCACAACACTGCCGAGGAAGCCTAACGTCTGTAAGTACATTGCGTTTTGTGAGGAAGGCCAAGTTTGCGCGTTTGTATTATATTTAGATAAAAGCAAAGCAGAAAATAAAGAAAAAAAAAACATTCGTGCTTGATTCTGCTATGTTCTGCATATGTTCTGTTTTATTTTCAACTTTCATCTAAAACAATAAAAAAATATTAGTACGAATAATACAAGAGTCCAAAGTGGTCAAAGGAATATTGACTTTGAATATTGGCAGTTTTTAGTGATATTGAGTTATACATTATGTAATTTTATATTTTTTAACTTCCAAAATGCATAAATATGTTGCTAATGGATAAAGTAGGCTCTACTGCTCATAGTGGTCAATTCTGTCAATGGGTGTTTTTAATGCTACTGAGCGATGGATGGTTTATGTAGGGTTGATTCCTCATTTTGAGACTACAAGTATTCAATAGTGCGCGGAGCAGGTCGTGGTGTTGTCGCACGTGAAAGCTATAGATGTCTTCCAATTAGTCGCTCGTACTAACATCTCAGTTATTGCATTATAGCCGTGGTGATGCTCAGCGAGGGTTGTGTGCGCGTTGCAGACAACATCGGGAGTCTGAAGAAGCGCGCGGCGCCGCTGCCGCCGGCGGCGCACTCGCTCGCGCACGCGCACACGCACACGCTGCCGCACCCGCCGCACCTGCCGCGCTCCACGCCCTCCCCCTCCGCCGACAGCACCCGCTCGTTACACGGTTACTATTACAATACAATATTACTTTACTAATTAATGCTGTAAAAGCGAACCAGATGAAATGCTTATGAAAATATTTTGCGTGATGCGTTTAGTTCAGTAAAACTGGCGAGAGTGAAACCTCGGTCAAACGATTGATCAATCTAAAACCATACAACAACCTCAGGAGGTTCATTCTGCAAATGTATAGCTCGTCTTTTCAAGCAAAATTTTTATCTGTAGGGAAGTAGAGCGCAGAATTTGTTCTGCTCCACGTTCTAATTAACGCACACTAGCTGGCGAGGGCTGGACGCGAGCTGAGAAAAAATGAAGCCGGCGTTCTCAGAAAACAAACATGACCAATGGCCATCCACTAGTCACGTGCTCGATTGAAACATTCACCTAGGTAGGTACTTGCGATGGGTCTGGAGTCCAGATGTGTTCGGTGAAGCTATTGAGTGCTGTGTTAGTCACCTGCGAACAGCCCAACATCATGAGTGCACTGCTGTGCAGTTGTTAACATTGAACGAGCCAAAAAATTAAAAAATATATAACATAAAAATATAAGAAAAAAAGAATTGCCTGCATTATTACCAGTGGATGCAATAATTTCAGGGCTGTTCTTGTCGACATCTTCCCACTGCAAACTAACGTTATGTTGTCGTACAGGTACGCTCAAGTGTCGGCCGCAGCAGCCGCCGCCGACCCCGCCCCCCGGCCCCGCGCCCCCGCCGCTCGCCTCGCCCGCCACGCCCCTGCACAACGGCACCGCCCACCACACCGAGGAGCCCACCCCTCCGCCGCGCAAGGTAATCTCTCTCGGCTCTTCATAGTTCATCGGCATTGTTTTATAAAGTCAGTATTAGAATGGAAGCTTCATTGAGGAGACTAGCTAGGCTCAAAGTCTTAGCAGGCAACAGTTTATAACAAGTATGTAAATCGGAGATTTCAGTTTTTTTTTTCACAATGTGCCGGTCTATTGGTGCCTGGCATATGGTAGTTATCGAGATGAACACATCTGAAATGAAAATATTTATAATATCAATAATTTGGAAATACGTGGGTAACAAAAATGCTTTCATTCATTCAGATGTGGTTGTTTTAGAGGCAAAATGTAATGATTACTAATCTGAGTAAGCAGGTAGCTGAGGGCACACGAGTATGTGAGTGGTGAAGCATATCCGTGCTCTTTGAATGGCAGTCATTTTATATAAATTGTCTTTTTATAATGCAATTTTGTGCACTTTGGTGTAGTAAAACACTCACCTGATCATTAATCAAACTAAAATGCTGTTCTGTGCTGTACAATTTTCGCCCGAAATGCGTGACAACACTATGGATACAGTGCACTTTGTTTTTGCTTCAGAAGAAAAATAGATTCCATCAGGAAAGGGCTGTGAAACCCAGACCGAAAATGGTAAACCGATAGACTTAGACGTTGTATAATACTTTTAACAGCTTTTGCGCTCCCCGTGATTTGTTTAAATGTTTTTGCCGCCCGACCTATATTTTATTATTTCAAAGTGATGCATGCAGTTATGTTTAGCGTAACACAAACCGCCTCCCTCACAATATATTTAATTGAAATGCAAATTTGAGTTTGCCTTTTTTTCTTGCATGTTGTGATGAGCTTATAATTGTGTTAAAATGCGGAATTGTATTTTCTGTGGCAATTTTTTCTCCTATTCTCTAAACGGCGTAAGGTAATGACTTTAAAATCCGAAAGCCGTAATATCCTCTACATTGCTTTTATACCTAAAAATACTTATGCCTACTTTTATTCCAGATTTTTTTAGCTTTTAGGCAACTTTTAAATGGATCAAATTGTAATAGGATTAGGATCGTAGATTGAAATGTTAGGGAGTAGAATTTTTTTATTATATTTGCATACAGTTTTCTTTTTGTTTTATAATTCAGGATTTTAGGGCAAATAAATTTATTAGTGATGCTGAAATTTGTAAAGTATTTCAATCGATTGGCCGATCATTAGACCTTTAAAATGCCCTGAAAATCCATATTATAGTTGACACGTAGTGTTTCTGTGTAGAGAGAACAGCACTTTTCTGTAGTGGTACTTTATTACATTGTTTGTACGGAGAGAAACCAATAACAATATTGCAATACATAAGTTATTGCCTTCCTTTATGTTGGATGAACTCATTGCTCACCTACAACATCCGTTATGTCAGCCCATAACACCCTGGTGCACTAGGTGTCATATCAGTGCTTACCTTTGTGTGTGTAGTCTAGTGAGTAGGATGTTAGTATTTTCCATTTAGTATCAAACATAAACAGCAATTAATTAGTGCACTTAATTTTAGGGCATATAGGATATAGTTTAGAGACTTAGCGTGTGAGATTAAGTAGGAAGAAAGTCAAATGTATCAGACGGAATAGAGCACATGCTCCGACCAGCAAATATCACCTCCGAGAAGGTGCCACACCAGAGGGAGTGTGTACTCCCCACTCTCATTATTCATAAGTATATCAAGATATTATTCAATTGTCATCTATTATATTGTTCATGTTACAATGTTACCTATTACAATGGGCATTGATGAGTCAGTGAGAGTCATTCAGTCGGGCACATCCTTTATATGTCACCTATTATGATATTTCACCTACTATTTCATCAGTAATAAATAATTATTACTGAAGAAAAAATTATTTTATTATTATGTTAATAAATAATTAATTATAAAAACAAGTTAACATAAACAATTTGAATTTAATTAAAGTTTGCTTATATAGTACATCAGCAAATATACATAGAGCATTGATTTTAAACAGGACAGATGTGCAACCCCATACAAGAAAAAGGGTAACATGAAAAGTAGTCTTCAATTAACTCCTGAGGTGGCATCGGAAGTATTTGAATTTAAAAATTCATATATCTTTAAAGCTGCTAATTATTATATGACAGTGCTAAATGGGAACAGCACATTTAAAGATTATTTTATTTTATTTTTCGGAATTATAAATTTGAAGGTTTTTACAATCCAATAAAGCAAAGAGCCACCTAGTAGGACTACGACAAATTTTCAAAAAATACCAACCCTCTGTTGGTATTATGATTTTATGTTACCCTTTTTCTCGTAAGGGATTGCACATTGGTCCTGCCCAAAATCAATGACATAGAGCAAGTAGTAGAAAGTGTTCGTGTTGAGCGGTGTGCGCGCCTCCAACAGGAGTGTTCGAGTGAGCACTCGTCGCTGGAGCTGTGCGAGCTGGCGGATGACTCGTACGAGAGCGAGGGGCGGGGCCGGGGGCGGGGGCGCGGCGCGCGCGCGCGGCGCAGCGACAGCCGCTCCCTCGACATCTCCGACACATCCAGTCTGCACTCGAGGTCTCCCTCGGCCTCCATCACTATGGTAATTACACATAGAGCAATGGTATTTACACATGTGGTGACTGGCGACACCTAGCCACAACTGAATAAAAAATTGGCAATAAACCTACAATGCTTCGCGACATAATCAACAGAAAAATTCATTAGCACACCAACAGGTGGCGAACAGTCGAGCAATAACGAATGCCATACACCACTAACACACTCTCGAAATATCAAATACGCCTCGCATAAATACAGATAGCTTGACAACACATGGGCAGACAGCTGTGCAGCAACAGTTGAGACAAAGGAATCTATATCTCTTCGCCTTTTACCTCCATACTCCATACACATACCTTCGTCCGGTTGACTTCCTCCCAAACAGCACTGCATTGCCATCTAGTTGACAATCCCCGAATTACTGTGCAGCGCCATATATAATTCGTTCCGTCCGACACACAGCTTTGCCCAATCCCGATGACGTCAGATTCACATTCATCAAAATGTCTTGTTCTTCAGTTCCAATTTACAACCCTTTGATATTATAATGACTATACCCACCCTGACGCATGCACCATGTGAGATTTCGTTAGCAGAAATCCCTGCTTTCGCGATCACTCAGCTAATAGCTGTCCTCAGCTTGGGTTCACATCTAAGTTGAAATTAGCTGGCTGTGTTCAGTTCTCAGTTCAGATGTGCACGAGTCACAGGAGGCATACACAACACACAGTACAGCAAATGTGACCTCATTGCTCCACGTCTATCCCACTGTTGGGCAACTAATTTCACTGAAGACGACATAAGTCGAAATATTTGAATTAACTGTAATTTTATTAATAATATAAATATATAAAAATTCATTTAACAAATATTTTGTAAATAAAAATAATTTATTATCAGCAACTAATTGAGAGAAGATAGTGGTAAAGGTTTGTGGTGCACGTTGCAGGGGGGAGGGGCGCGGCGGTGTCGCGCTCTCTACGACTGCTCGGCGGACAACGAGGACGAGCTGTCGTTCCGCGAGGGCGAGGTGCTGCTCGTGCTGAACGAGCGCACGGACGACGACAACTGGATGGAGGGACAGGTGGAGGGCTCGCCGCGCCGGCGGGGCATGTTCCCCATATCGTTCGTTCACATGCTGCCCGACTAACCCACTCATCCTGCATGACCAATGAGAAACAACAATTAGACACAAGCGGATATTTCAAGCTCGTTTTGCAAAATTAACACACTGTCATACATTTCCTGTGTGCTGTTTTGTAAATTAAAAGCCAGGTTTTTTTCTCGCATAATTTGAAATAAATTTAAATTTAAATTCAAAATGCGTCAGAGGCCTCATTTTAATGGTGTCTGTAATAAGTATGCAGAAGAGGAATAACATTTGTCTGTGCCAAATAGCCATCAATATTTAGTAATGACGTGGCATACAAATTCCAAATCGATACCATTTTCAAAATGATATGTTTTCTGAGGTCAATATTCCAGACACTCGACACAGTACTTACTGTGCGCTATTAATTAGTTAATAAATGCATACTCATCTTGCGTCTACGCAATGATTTTATAAAACCAAATATGCAAATATTTTAATTACATGTTTTATTAAAATTACTGTAAGGTATGAACAATGGGCTCCTTGTCACTGAGTCTAAAAATGCCCAATGCCCTTGTTATAAGGATGACATCTTTAATTTGTGTTCATATCTAGTTCACAGCTGAAGTGATTTCCTTTCGCAGAAAAACATAATATTTGTATGTTCACAAATATTATAGGAAGCAGTGAGTGTTAGCTCATTTCTGTATGGCATGGCATAGCGTACGAAAAAAAAAAGAAAAACAATTCCAAATTCTGGGCTGGATACCTCGAAATATTTACACTAGATTACCAATCGACCTTTATTTATATCAAGTGATGACTTTTTTTAAATGTTTATGAAGTGAGCAAAGATGATCGTGTGTATTCAATATTAAATATTTCATAAGCTCGATCATCATTTTGACTTAGTTTTTTAAGCTTCAGAGCCAAATGGTTTTTAAGGAAATGAAAATATTAGACCCTTCAAATGTTTATTAACTCTTTTTACTTTTTGAATAAATATATTTGGCATTTTTGTGCGTTGTAGCATTGTAGATTGAATATGTCTATGTAACGGGAGCTTATTTATCAGTATCACAAAACGTTATACAATGCTCGGCACAATCATATACACATACATTCATATTGCTTTTATACATACTAGCGAGCTTCGAAAGAGCACATTTACAGATGAAACTACATTCAGTAGTCAGGGAAAACAATTGGTCAAAACTCTTAGTAGGTACACATGTACAATGTGAAGTATCTCTTTTTTTATTAGAATAAGTGAATTTGTAGCCAAAACTTATTTGAAACTTGCCGAGTACTCGCAGTCAGTCAAAATGTTGACTGTTCATATTTAGACATTTTATTACTCATCAATTTTATCCATTCCAGTTAAAACATTTTTAATATTGCTGTTGAAACATATTTTAATCTAGCTTAGAATATTTTGCTATGTGAAAAAAAAAATTGAAAACTAAAAAAAAAACCAACAAATAAATTGGACGGCTTAATTGTTGAGAGATTTGCACTGCTCAAAGTAGAAACCCCTTTAACTTACAATATTCCTGTAAAATTAAAAGGTATGTCACTAAATTCTGCGGACTAAAATGACTATCTAACTAGAGTGTAACTCTTCTCGCTGCTTAATTTACTCTATGAACATAATTCCTTAACTCTTTCCGTAAGCGGCGACACATTGTACGTACAGGGTGTATGTAATGAGTTGCCTATCAACATTGTACTATTATGAATAAAGCATGACGAGCCGCAACTGCCATATTGTTAAATACTATTTAGGTTTTATCTCTTCCTAGTGTAGCTCAGTGTGCATATTTATTGAAAAACATCACATTTGTGCCAGTTTTATATTTTAAAAGAAATGATTGGGCAACTTCTGTCTCCGGCGACTGCAGTCTGTTCGTCACAATGCTGCTTTATTTTCATACTGAATGGATAGAGGTCAAGCGTCCGATATCAATACTTCATGACGAGAAAGATTGTTCAGAACCGCTATAGCCACTCGTACTTCATTCTACATGTAGCACTGTAGTATGAACAGTGAAGAACAGACAACGAAGATGGCTTCTCATTTTGTTGAAGTACACAGAAGTACACAGACCATGAATTGCATTAGAAGATACAAGGAAAATTGATGTCGACTGATAGTTAATTCGGAAAAGCCGATAGTCGCCGGAGACTAAAGTTGGTCGCGCCGGGCTGTATGTATAGGTACACTGGGTGAAGATTGTCAGCTTTTAAGTTATTTATTACCGGTAGGTACACGCAGGCCTTTTTCCCTGTGGATGTCGTTAAAGGCGACTAAGTGATAGATAAGACAAGATGCCGTGCTAAAGGGCGACAAGGTAGCCACCTCTCACCTTGGCACAGTTCTTCCACCGAGTCATGCAGCAGGTAAGTCTTCGTGCCTTACTTGCTGCTTGATCGTCCCAATACTTTGCTTAATGTGGTGGTCAGTGTTGTGGTGTAATTTAGAGTGCCCCGCACGTAACTTGGCCTCTGTGTGAGAGGGACGGCGTTATACGCATGCGATCGTTGGTATAACGCTGTCCCGCTCGCACAGAGGCCAAGTTACGTGCTGGGGCGTATACCTGAGTTGTTGCAGCACAACACCGATTACTCTGCTTACCCCGATTGTTGGAATGCATGTGTGCATGCATTGTGTATGCAGTTCATTTTTACTAAATGTGCAAGCACGCGCATCAACATGAGCGCCTGGAAGCGTAAGCTGGCCGGAGCTGAATTGATGTTGAAAGAAAATATACGTGGTTGTACTACCGTGCACACAATATTGTAGAAATCTGATTCTGTCGGACAATTCAGGGATGAAAATTTCAATGAACTTTTACTGGGATGTGGGCCAGTTATGACAACATGACTAGTAAATATAGTGCGAGGGTTATTTGTACAATACGCGACAGTAAATAATGCACACCCAGGTTTTAGAAAGAAACAATCCGGTTGTAGAACGTAGACCCTGTCGCACAGAGACGTGCGAGTTCGTGCGCACAGAAAACGCTCTACAACCGCATTGTCACTTTCTAAAGCCGGATGTGCATTATTTACTGCGGCGTACTGTACTTCTTTCCTGTAGAACTACATACGTACAGGTCATACATACCATCCACCTGTATCCCAGCAATCAGGGCAAACTTCTATTGAAATAAGAAAGAGAAATATGATATAAGATAGGTGTTAGAACAGAATGTTGCTATTTGTCCAGGGGTCTAACTGTAAATATGTCTCAATGTGTCTCTTACTAGCATAGAGATGTGTTCTATATAGAGCGTAGTACAAGTCAGTGTCTTAAGTGTTGGCCGTTCATATAGTTGAGGGTGGAGAGCTCAAAATAAATGTTGCCAATTGTTGAAGTGTCTAGCACAAGTGAGGGCTGTAGGCTGGGCGATGCAGTGTGACTATCAACGTTACTCGACTAGTAAGCTCAACTGATGAGTGACATTGTCAGAAAGGTTATCATTACTTGAAAGCAATTTTGATAGTTCATATTGAAAGCCCGCGGCTACGTCACTCGTGGGTTGTGGCTGCCCAAATGTGCAGAGCAGTAGAGAGCCATATCGTATTGGGGATGTAACAGGAAGAAGACAAATTTTTGTTGGACCACAACACAGAATCTTTTAGTGTAGCGTGATATAGTAGCTTAGTCGAGAGATTTGTGATGGAAAATAATATAGCCTCAAAGGATAGTTTCTTGAACATAAAATAAATATCTATGCGTCTATAAATAATAAGGAATAAATTCTCTATTAGGCTTGCTATTCACTCTGTATTGTTACTACACATTACCACAGAGGTGAGGATGGATGTAGGTATCAAAGTGTTCTGAAAATGAAAACCACGATGATGTGGAAAATTCTTGACGTAATCTGGAATCTGTTCAGTAGCAAGTGTGAAAGCAATAATACAGGCAAGTGTTACTGTGGTGCGCTCAATATTTTTCATTAACATGTACTGATTTTACCAATTTAGGTATTTAGTAACTTATTACTCTGAAATTAGTAATGATTTTAGTCGTTAAACTTAGGTAGGAATTTTTGATATGTTGTTAATCAGATAAAGCCTATTTTTAACCATAGTTACCGTTGAAACATTGTTTTTGATGCCATATGAACATTCACAACTCTAGCTGTCCGAGTCAGATTCATGCGTTACTTTGGAATGCATACATTTTAATTATTTGTATTTTATGGTAATGATTTTACTACGAAGTTGTTACTTACTAACTCATAGCTTGTGTGTTACGATGTTACGATGATTATGTAGTGCTCACAATCTAACGTAAACACGGTAGTTATCTGCGTAAAAATGTATTCTTACTCGGCGTTGTAAATAGATGTTTGTCTCTGAGAAGGGAGTGTATGTAGGAGGTGCCGGTGTGTAGTCTGTAGTATAGTTATTGTATTCTATCACTTTAAGGTTAACTTTATTTATTTACTTGTGGTCGGCAAACCTTTTAATGTGTATTAATGTAATCAGATCGAAATTGCGAGTCCGGCCCTCCCCCGTGCAGGGATAATGATCAACAATCGTGTTAAATAAAAAAATTTAACAAAGGAAGGTGGGATCTCGCGGGCGCAGCGGCCGGCTCGCAGTGAGTGTGAAGTGTGCGCCGGTCCAAAGTCTTATTTATTCTACTACATACTTAGATAATATCAAATTGTGATGAGATATTTTAATGCCATTTTATTTTGCCTGTTAAATATTAATCATCAGAGTGTAATAACCAAATGAAGCTAGTAGTCGTAAGCTGTTTTTATTCTCAAATTTGAATATGGAATTATCTAAAGAGCGAGCGGTTGTTAGTTTGAGAGTGTGTGCGTACGTGTACGTGTAGATATGAATTTATTTTGTATTGTGTATCCTGTGAGTCTGCAGTCTGTAATGCGATGACAAACTAAATACAGAATTTTCAAATCATATAAAGTTTTTTATTTTAATCTCAGTGGCACAAATCAATGTCAGAGGATGTCTGAGCCGTACTAGCGGCCTGCTCTATTAAAATGCAGTTATAAAATACATAATACTTTATTTGTATAAATAATGTATTTACAGTTCATAAATACTAAATTTGAAATAAGTTATATACTCGTCCTGCGGCGGTAATATTTACATAATACAAAATAGTAATACTTAGTAGACGTGTGAGTAATACATGTGCGAAAATACTCAGTAGACGGTGAATGAGTTGTCGAAGAGCATATGGATGTCCTCCTCGGTCTGCGGCCGCGGCGACAGCTTCAGCAGGCGATCCTACACACGCACACACACATTCATATATATCCAGCCCAACATCAGCACAATTTCTAATTAACACACAATTACTTTGTATGCATTTTTATAAATAACAAAGTTAATTATAGCTCCCTCCCCCGCCCACACAGTCCTTTGAAGTGAAACTATGGGGCTCATTATTAGAGCAATAATATACTGACTTGGGGCAAAGTTCCCTTCACTAATGTGGCGACGTCATCCTTAGTGAATCCAAGTGCAGCGAGTCCGTTGTCGATCTTCATAGCCTGCATGTACTTCCTGATGACGTCAGCGAGGAAGGCGCCCGCGTCGGCGCGGCGCGCGCGCGCCACGTCCGCGCCCAGCAGCTGCGCCGCCTCGAGGTGGCGCTCCGGGTCGGACGGCGCGGTGAAGGTGAACACCGCCGGCGCCGTCATCACCACGGACAGACCGTGCGGCACTATCGGGTGATCCTTGCTGCGGAGAGTGCAAATTGGTGAGTTAGTAAAAAGCATAGTTCCTAAACCCCAAGCAAGAACACCTTAAATCTTTCAATGGCTTATTTATAATTTAAAATATTGTTATTTCATGTTACTTTTTTTTTCAACACAATGCACCTATAGGTATCTACGCATTATCTTTATGAGAATAAATACAAATCTACAATTATACCTGAACATGCACGTATGGTGTGACATGGCCCAATAATGGCCCCCTGAAGTACTTCTGACATACCCGTTGATCTGTTTTGTTGATGCAAGGCTAAATGAGGTGCACCAATGATATTTTAGGAAAGATAGGTTATCTATATGACATTCAGTGCTCACACATGGCACGTCCTTGAAAAGTTGAGAGGAAGAACTAAATAGTGATGCGCCGTCTCGAATAGTCTTATTCCAATTAGTGCAGAATCTCATTAGTTCATTACACACGACGGCATTTTCGATGTCTAAGCGGCTCGTGGTTAACGGTCCGAACGCGTGCGTAGTTGGTGGGCGACTAACCTCAGCTCAGACAGGACTTGTGCCGCTTGGGAGCTCAGATGACTTATCTACCTCCTTTTAACTTATAATATTATTGAGGTGCACACAAAGTATCTTAATAAATTGGTCTCAGATGGTTATTATAGCACTTTTGAAGTTTTGTTTGTTAACAGCTAGGTAATTTCTTGATTTTTCATATGACAGTAAAACTGCACGAACGTGTCACAATTTGTTCTATCCGCGGTTCGATTACATGAACGAAGAAGAACCGGCAAGAAACTTCGCAGGTTTTTGTGAAATACATATTTTAGTGACTAGCCACATAATAGCATCGCCTACAGTCTATCTAAAACACAGATTGAGAGCAAGAATAACAAAATTAACTGAGACTTCTGACTACAATACTAGTCAAGAGCCTTTGTCAAACTATGATAGGTACGTAATTTGTGTGGGCTGTGGGCTGAGTTGACCAAAGAGTCAAACTAATTTAATTATGTTAGTGGGTACATTAAACATACTGCAATGTAGTATAATTGTCAAAAAATAAAAAAATATATATAAATAAATCTTAGTACCTACTTACTAGTTTTTGCCTGTGACTTTGTCCGCGTGGATAATTGAACATGAGATTTTATATATATATTTTTTATGGAATCTGACACGTTTTGGCTACATCACCTACAACATCCGTGATGTCGGCCCATAACACCGGGTGAACTAGGTGCCATGTCAGTGCTTCCCTTCATTTCATGTCGGCTACACTGAACTAGACGGAAAACACGAACTATTTACATACGTAGCCATTTCGACCGAGATACTTGAAGTAGGTATCAAGTTGTCAGTGGGTTAATAAAATTGATGTAGGTACTAATCGTACCTAGTCAAGCGTTAACTAATTATGCAGTCAGGTAAGTAGTAAATACCAATGGTAAATACCATTCAAATAACATGCTGCCAATTGGAGCAGGCCAGTCTCCACAAACAGTTCCCGAGCATCACGCCAGGGCCAGCCATCGCCTCTCAACCATAATATTTGAGGGTGAGAGGCGACACTACCCCAGCGGCAACATGAATTTTTTTCTGCGCATTTAGTTGCAGACATTTAGATGATGATGAGTATAAAACAATTTAATTACTAATCAATGATGCCTTTACATCTTCAGCCCTTACATCATCAGCATTCTCACCTGTAGCCCTCAGGTTGGAAGGACTTTGGGTTGCCTGCGATGGGGTAGGAGAGTCCGTGGCACAGGTGGCAGCCGGCGTTGCCGAAGCCTACGCCCGCCATCGTGGAGGCGAGGTGCAGGTTGGAGCGAGCCTCCAGGTCCTCCGCATCGTACACAGCGCGCTCGAAATTCTGGCTCAGAGTCTATCCAATCATACAGCTTGTGTTTAATAATGAAAGCTTAATTTGAGTATAGTTATGCAGAAAACTACCAACCAACAATACTACCATATCGATATCGGGATCTGAAGTTTAAAAGATAGATTATTATTAAATTCGAGGAGCCAATAAGGTATCTTTAGTCTCCAAAACTACGAAAACGATAAAATATATGTAATATACAGGTTGTTTCAGGATAGGGTTTCGTAACTTCAGGGTTCAAAAGGGGTCCATATTTGAAGACGAAAAGCTCTGAAACGTTTTCCCAGATTCGGTCATTTTATAGTACTTTTTTGGTGAAAATCGTTTAATCGAGATTTGGTGGACAGTTAACGTCCGACTTTATTAAATAAAAATAAAATGACTAACTTATATTTAACTAGTAGAATTGTACTGCATGTAGGTAAATTCCAAACACTTAAATTTGAATGACATCAAAAGAAAAAGGGGACTGGACTAGGTCATTGCAAACCTAGACAGCACTTTTGCCAAATCTCCCCAAACTCACTGTCCATCGAGTTTTTATTCCAATTTTAAAATTTTGTATGAAAAAAAAATACGGAATTTTGATTTGAGTGATAAGGATTTTTTTCTTCTAATAGGTAATGAGGACTTTCTATTCCTGAGTTTCTCAAGCCTATAATTACGTCCTCTGAACTCACAGTGGTTTACGAGAAACATCAATGGGGCGAAACTGATTTTTTGTAGGTACTACATTATATATACATGCCTTAAATAGGTAGGTAGGTAGGTTTCAGTCCGTCAGTGAGTATGCGTCCACTGCCGGACATACGCCTCTCTAATTTTCTTCCAGTCCTCTCGGACTACAGTGGTACGGAACCACTGCTTTCCGCCGATTACGTACCTACTTCATGTCCTCCCCAACTGGCTGCTCTGCTATAAGTCTGCAGACAGATCAGATTCACATTCAGATATGCTATATATAAGATAGAATGCATGCATAGATAGACATATTGCATGCGTAATACGCGTAGGAAAGAATGTTGAAATATGGTGATCATAGACCTTGAGAGCGTATCTCGCCCAGACATCGGAGATGGGGTTGGAGCCCTGGTAGGCGGGTCGCAGCAGGGGGTTGGAGGGCGCAGCGCCTCTCTCTGTGTACGGGATAGCCGTGAAGCTCTCCAGCGCATGACAGAATACGTCGAAGCCAGAATAAGCCGTGACGCGTTCGGGCAGGGATTTAGTGTGCAGTGGATCTATTATACCCAGCGTCGGACGCAACGCCCTGTTGGCGATACCAGTCTTCGCGTGAAGAGGCTCGTAGTCGAAGATGCTGACTCCAGTTGTCTCACTTCCCGTGCCGGTCGTGGTGGGTACTGCATAGTAAAACGAGCATGCATGAATTATGGGAGTGGAAGAGGCGGCAGAGGTGTGTCAGGATCGTGGCACGTGGAGATCCGTTGTCTACCGGGAAGCAGGCGTGACGCTATGTATGTATATGTATGTACATTCCATGAGATGTTACGCGCCTTATCTGACACTCATATTTTTTCGGTAGATACGAGTAAAGAAAGACTTGTCATAGGAGATATCTCTAAAGCATGTTTACCGAGTCGACACTCAAATTGACATGGAAACAGCAGATATGCAATTAAAATTATGATGCGGTTTATTCACGGATCATAGGTATAAACTATTTGAGTAGGTAGTAAGTGTATAATTACTTTATGCTTCAATGGCCAAGGTTAATTTAATTATTGTTTTCTTTTCAGGTAAAATGCTTAATCCCAATAAATTCGAGTGTTAGTTTAGTTCGCGGTTGAAGTGGCACTCTGAATAGACAAGAGTTTATTGTTCGTTTTAAATCAAATACAAGTGTTAAGTTAAACCGATCTAGTCCTTATTTAACCGCGTGACTGAATAAGGCAGATAGTGACTAACTACCTCAATGCAATATATATTACTAACGTATAACTTTATATTTAAGTAAACGTATAACTTTAGCATATCACTGCCTCAATGTATGTAAAAAATTAGTATAATTTCATATAATCTCATATTCATAAATTTTATAAAAGAAATGTTTCACGAATAGAAGATGCACCTGACAACACGTGAAGCGCCATACATCAGTGTGTTATGTATGGTAGAGCCGAGCTAACATTTATTAGACTGATAGCTGTAACAACTATTTTTATAGTGAAGTAATTTACAAGAGTACTTGCAGCACAACATCGATTACTCTGCTTACCCCAATTGTCGGGATACAGCAAGCTATGTATGTATATAGTGATAGAGCAGATGACGTACTCGCTATCAATGGCTTCAGCGGCACAGTAATAGGCTTCCCCTTGCCGATGGGTGCGTTGACATAGTCGAGGAAGTCTGCCTCCTGGTCGCAGTAGTAAAGGTTGGCAGCTTTGCACGTGTCCATCACCGATCCGCCGCCCACGGCTACGAACGCATCGAATTTTCCCTCAATTGCAAACTTTGTTGCGTCCATTAAACTGAAATTGTGAAAAATTATTTACTAATTTTGATAAGAAATGGATATTAGCTAATGTTTAGAGAAAGAACAATTTGACATTAGATTTCACGAATCTGCATCGAAAAACCTAGACATATATATATTAATGAATGTTGATTATATTTTTGTTAGACACTATGTAGTCTGAACATATTGTATTTTTCACTATTAAGTATGTATTTGAAAACTTTATAATATATTCTCGTGCTAATAATTGAGGAGCTCTTCTCTCGTATCTTGTTAATTTACTTAGAGTCTGTCTCTTTAGTAGTTAGTAAGCCTTTAAAAATGATGTAGGCTTTGACTAACATTTTTGCATATCACTGGATGTATAAGGCAGGTTGAGATATCTATTCCTGCACCTTCTATTCCAATAAACTTTTGAGTGGTTCTACGTGTAGTGAAAGCTTATTTATACTGTTAGGTACCTATGGGTAATTAATTATTAATGAAGATATCTGTGTAGACGAGGTTTACCTCCTCTCAGTGGGCTCAACCCTGACTTTATCGTACACGAGATAGTTGACCCCGCTGGCGGTGAGGGAGTCCAGGGTGGTCTTCACCGGAGACAAGTGGACCAGGTTGGCGTCCGTCATCACGCACACTTTCTTCGCGTTCATGTTCATCAGGTCCATGCCCACCTCGCGAGTCACACCAGGCCCGTATCGGACAGTCGAGCACGCCATCTGAGTACCGTACCAGGATATGCTTATAAATACGTTATTTTATTTATTATCCAACGAACACTTTTTAGGGTTCCGTAGCCAGCTACGCCGGCAGGGGATCTTATAAATCGATCATATTCCGCCCGTCCGTCCGTCCACAGCTTCTAAACGGTTTGAGCAATGTTCTTGTAACTTGGAATGTTTATACATAGATTCCCGACAGGTAGCTACATTTCATGTGTAAACAATGTCAGGGGTCCTCAACTTTAATTAACAGAAATTAATTTGAAAATAAGAATATGTTTTCAGAAATCTTTACTAGTATTTCAAAAACTTTAATTTAATTGTACAAAGAGTTATAGCAAGAAATGGTACATTTTATCCTTACGGCATGAATACTATCATAAAAGTTTAGAGAGAAAAGCTCTCGCGTTTTACGGGCCGTGCGGGCGGCGCGCGGGGCGGCGGCCCGGCGGCGCGGAGGGAAAACGCGCTTGGAGGGAACGAAGCAACCGCATGCACACACACTCGTCTTGTGTGCAAGAAGGGAGTGGCTACGGTTATAATATCTGTCTTTCGAGGACATTCAGTAACATTTTCTCTTTTGATTTTGAATATAAAAGAATAAGAAGCAAGGTTAGTGCAGAAAATAAGACAGGAAAGTAATAAATAAATAACATACAATAATACAGCAATATATGTATTGTTACCGTTAACACCCGAAATCCCTAAGAAAGAACCCGTTTTTACTAGAAAATACGCGAAATATCGAAGAGCATAAGAAACAACGGGTTTTTAATACCACGGTGTTATGGGGTGACATCACGGATGTAGGTAGGTAGTAGGTGATGTAGCCAACCGCGTCAGTTTCCATAAAAAAACTGGTGGGTGTAGAAGCATGAAATTTTGCATAGGAGTTCCTTAATTTAACGTAAGTGAGCACTAAAGAAGGATTTTTTTAAATTATAATAAAAGTCAGCGTTTTTGGAAATGCATACTTACTCTAAGGCGGTAAAATAAGGGATGAAAGTTTGTATTAGTTAACACCTTGTAGGAAAAGTAAGTGCAACTTTAGAACTTTGTCCGTCACATCTCTTCTAAGGGTGTAGTAGCGAGTGAGGGGCGAGTAACAGTTCTACAGGCAAATAACAATACTTAAGAATAGATGAGCAATTAGACCTTCGTCATAGTTATTACATTACATATCTATGTACCTACTGTCACATTCTCTTGTAATGAAATGATGAACAAGGTGGGTTCGTTTTTTGCACAAATAAAAACGAATTTATCTAAAAATATAATATGAATCTAGTCACACCTCAAAGGCATATTCTTTCTGTGGCACCGCGCCCGTGGCGCTGCTGGCCGCCGCGGCACCGTGGCTGTGGGCCGGACACCTGCAGCTGCATGTCAAAACAAACAGGCGTCCATCAATAGAGGCCCCACTTCAGCCGGTTTTCATATTATCGTGGCATACTCGCAGCTGTCTGCTTGAATATATCCAATCAATTGAGGCTAGCTATCAGAAATATCTAGGTAACTACCTACTTACGTCGTATCTACATGATGAAAACATGTTTCAGCTCAATTGAAAGATAATTGAAGGACTTCAACTCGCGCTCGCGAACTCGAGCTCTACATATATTGTCTGGCATCGTCTGGCGTTTAAAAATTATGTAGGTAGGTATCTACTTTGAATCGAAGACAATAGGTACGAGACTTTGAATAAAGCGACGTCGCCGACAATTCAACTTTCAACAACAACAAATTTTTTTTTCGACGCTACGACGGTACTATGCCACAGATTACTTAATAGTTACTTCGTAACAGATAAATCACTCCATAGAAAATGTTCCTACCTTCGGGCTTTAATAGCCTACTGTTTCACGTCGCCAATCGCTGCGTGTGAAAATGAACCTTCACGATCGAGTGTTGGGTGGTTATTGCTTTGCAGCTACTTCGCGCGGCTGACGAATTTTAACTGAAATAGACCGCCCCGGCGCGGCCACATTGGGCCGGATTTCGAGTTTCATAGACATTCAACAACTTTTTTTTTACGTCCTGTTTTTTTATTGAAAATGTTTTGAAAGACCTACAGTATGCCTAAATATGTATAACGAGACCACATAAAAGGTCTACTACAAAGTTATGATTTTTTGTCGAAAAAATTGTATGGAAATTACATAAAAAAATTTAATATCTCCTAAATCGCTCGGTTGCGCGTTATTTCTTCGCACAGTGTGATTCCGCTATTATTTTTACTTATTTTGGCATACTTAGAATTTCGCGCACAACTGCGTTTTTTTTTAAATAATTCAAGAAAATTTTTTTACTCCTCATATCAACCGCTTGCTAAGAAACTGAATATTTTGATAACTATACTGTGAGTGAGTGTGTTAAAGAAGCATGCAGTTTACAGTTCAGTAGGTATTTGCTATTTGTGTACCTATAGGTGTAGTGTAGCTCGCACGCGTTCACGCTCACGCTAAACTCATGCGTCCCACCCGCACGCGGGCGCAGCGCGGCCGCAAGCGTCCCTCCCTCCCTACCTACCTACCCTTGCCTGCGCAGTGCGCAGTCTGGCATTGGGCCTCGCTCGGGCAGGACGTGTCATTCTTTGTACACTCCACACATCGAGCGTGCTAGTTTCGAATAGAGTTTAGACGTGTCATTCTTTGTACACTCCACACATCGCTCGTGCTAGTTTCGAATAGAGTTTAGCGTAAACATTACACGTGCGTTAAAAACACTAACTTGTATGCTCTGTGTCATATTACTTAAAAACAAAAGGAGCGAAGGATGAGTCGTGCCGAACTGTACTGTCTTTAGTAATTTATCTGCTCTTTAATTACAATTAGAAAAAATATAAAAACTGACTTCAAAAATTTATGAAATAAAAGAAAATTTAACCCTAAAGTTGAAGGCGGTGCAAAAGAAGGCTACACAAAATCACAAAATGATATCATCCACTCATGTTTTCTTTCATCCATCATTTTTGCTTGCTAACACCGCCTTCAACTCTAGGGTTCGATTTTTTTTATTTCATACATTTTTCAAGTCGGTTTTTATATTTTTTATAAATAGTTTTTTATTTCACAGTTTTTTTTTAGTAATTCTTTGCTATTAGTGTACTCGGCGGAATCGCGTTTATTTCATTCTTTTTAGTAATATTACATAAAAAAGAATAACCGAAATCGGTTGAAGTGGTACAGAAATATTCGCCATGTGTCAAACTGCAAAATGTTGAGCGTGTTGCAGTATATCGACGTTCTGAGGTATCGACTTGCTTATGTTTTTATTGCTGAAAAAGTCCACATCAAAAGTTTTGCTGAACGTAACCACAAACCATAGTTTTTTGATGTTTTTTTTTTTAAAATCGCTGAATGAATTTCGATAAAATTTACATGGGACCACCTCTGAAGTATGACCTACCGAACAAAAAAAGAATTTTCAAAATCGGCCCACAATTTACGTAGTAATCGCGTTACAAACTTTCGTCAAACGTCCCTCCTTTTGAAGTCGGTTGAAAAATGGAAAGCTTGACTACTAAACTGGATTTGTTCATAAATATAAAAAATGCAGATAAGAAACATGTTAATCTAAAATTATTTGAGGCAGTCGTATCCCGATTGAACTACACCCTTTCTAATGAAGAAAGTTCGACCTTAAGAGAATTTTGTCGACGTTTCACTGGCTACTGCAATGAAGAGATAGCAAAATTCTCATCGAAAATTTGAAATCTTCATGGAGACTGGCTTGAGGCAGATATTCTTTGGCCATACTGCATTCGAGCTGATTCGTTAATGCTAGGGGCATTAACGAATCAGCATTTTTCATAATTATGAACAAATGCAGGTTAGTAGTCAAGCTTTCCATTTTTCGTAATTAAAGTTTCACTAAAGAGCAGAGAAATTAATAAAGACAGTACAGTTCGGCACGACTCATACTTCGCTCCTTTGGTTTTTAAGTGATATGACACAGAGCATGCAACTTAGTGTTTTTAACGCACGTGTAATGTTTACGCTACTCTATTCGAAACTAGCACGAGCGATGTGTGGAGTGTACAAACAATGACACGTCTAAACTCTATTCGAAACTAGCAAGCTCGATGTGTGGAGTGTACAAAGAATGGCACGTCTAAACTCTATTCGAAACTAGCACGAACGATGTGTGGAGTATACAAAGAATGGCACGTCTAAACTCTATTCGAAACGAGCACGCTCCTCGATGTGTGGAGTGTACAAAGAATGGCACGTCTAAACTCTATTCGAAACTAGCACGAGCGATGTGTGGAGTGTACAAAGAATGGCACGTCTAAACTCTATTCGAAACTAGCACGCTCGATGTGTGGAGTGTACAAAGAATGACACGTCCTGCCCAAAGAATATAATACTACTAGGGCGTAGAAGAAGCACAAGCCCATACAAAATTTGTTTGCCTATGTTTTAACCTTGGTGGCGCCAAATGCGGCCACCGGCGTCCTTCAGAACTAGCACTTGGCGGGAATTGGCGGGAATTTCGAATTAAATATATTTTTAGTAGGTACTGCACATTTAGCCAAACTGTGACCATTTCACACTGATATTTCTAAAATTGTCAGCCCACTCTGACTGAGCAGGCAGAACTGACAATTTTAGAACTATCAATGTGAGATGGTCACAGTTTAGCTAAATGTGCCAAATAAATAACATCATGAGTACACAGCAAATGCTCTTTTATTACAAAATGAAGTGTTTGTACAAATAAACTATTACACAAGTAAATATTAAAGTAAATAAGCAATTTCATCCAAATAATTGGAACAAACCGTACAACATAGGAAACTGTACATAATAAGTTTGTTTTATGATCTTTTTTTGTTTGTTTTTCTCTTAACAATTTTTTATATGGTGAAATTCGCCTACAACTTCTTGGCTTATAACAAGTATGTACATTATAACTCATAAATCATAAATCAATGCTTATATAGTATAATGAACATCCTCATATTACTACATACTTACAATATTACCCTTACATATAATTACAAATGCACGATTTCCTCGAACATTTCATAAAACAATTCGTCTTTAACTGTTTGAGCTGGGGCGCTTTACAAATGAAGTTTTCTAAATTATTTATTAAATGTGACTGACCTTGTAAGATACATTTTATACTACGACTGTGCGCCACTATGCCACTAATCGTCACAGATTTTAGTCCAGCAAGAATTGCTGGACTGTGGGATTGTTGTTATTTCCACAGCTCGATCTTACGCCCCCAAACATGTTTTCTAAATTGTCTTGATTTAGACAGTTCGTTGAGACTAAATAAAAGTCTAGACGTAACATTTTAAACAAACGCTCAAGTGCTTCTATTGTAGCAATCCACTCATTTTGGGAAGGTGGAATGGCCCTCGCTCCTTACCACTTTCAATGTTTAATGGCTTGCTTGTGTTGTTGCCCAAAGAGCTGGTCCACATCTTCTACGAGGTTCGCCGTTGTCACTGCTTGCAGGGGCAGCTCACCTGTAACATATTAGGAGTAATGAGCATGTATGTATATAATACTAGCATTTACCCGTGATGCGCGCATATTTATATTAACTGTTCAGCCCACTGACGGCATGCCGTGACGTAGAAGTAAATTGATTGATTGGATTCGAATTGATTGACTGATTGATTTTCAGTGGTAAGTCCTACCACCTTGTAAGGATGGAAATGATTTCCTTGCAGTGTTTTCCTTCACTCGCCGGAGCGACGACGGGCAAATTGTAAAGATTTTTACAAGGACTGGGATTCGAACCCACAACCTCGCGCTTGAGAGGCCAGTAAAGCCCCAGATACTGAGTGACTCATCGCTTATGCTGTCAATTTCACTCACATGTTTTCTGTACCGTTCTGATTGACTTCCATAAGTATTGTACATACCATTGGTCTTACCTTTCAAAATTGTTCAAGTTAGGTGAAGGAAATCTGTGATATGATCGTGCTGCTTCGACCGCGTGTTTTGCAGAAGACGCCCCACTCTTCTACGAGATTCGCCATTGTCACTGCTTGCAGGGGCAGCTCACCTGTAACATATTAGGAGTAATGAGCATGAATGTATATAATACTAGCATTTACCCGTGACTGCGTGCGCATTTATATTAACTGTTCAGTCCGCTGACGGCATGCCGTGACGTAGAAGTAAATTGATTGATTGGATTCGGATTGATTGATTGATTGATTTTCAGTTGTAAGTCCTACCACCTTGTAATGATGGAAAGGATTTCCTTGTAGTGTTTTCCTTCACTCGCCGGAGCGACGACGGGCAAATTGTAAAGATTTTTACAAGGACTGGGATTCGAACCCACAACCTCGCGCTTGAGAGGCCAGTAAAGCCCCAGATACTGAGTGACTCATCGCTTATGCTGTCAATTTCACTCACATCTTTTCTGTACCGTTTTGATTGACTTCCATAAGTATTGTACATACCATTGGTCTTACCTTTCAAAATTGTTCAAGTTAGGTGAAGGAAATCTGTGATATGATCGTGCTGCTTCGACCGCGTGTTTTGCAGAAGACGCCCCACTCTTCTACGAGATTCGCCGTTGTCACTGCTTGCAGGGGCAGCTCACCTGTAACATATTAGGAGTAATGAGCATGTATGTATATAATACTAGCATTTATAGTGCCCGGGACGGATCTCGGCGTGTCGTCGCCGCAGCGGGCGACCCGCCACGCGAATACACTATACAAGTACGGTGCGGGTGCGAGGGAGAACACTGACGAACCGCTGCGGCGGCGACACGCCGAGATCCGCCCCGCGCATTATACCCGTGACTGCGTGCGCATTTATATTAACTGTTCAGTCCGCTGACGGCATGCCGTGACGTAGAAGTAAATTGATTGATTGGATTCGGATTGATTGATTTTCAGTGATAAGTCCTACCACCTTGTAAGGATGGAAAGGATTTCCTTGCAGTGTTTTCCTTCACTCGCCGGAGCGACGACGGGCAAATTGTAAAGATTTTTACAAGGACTGGGATTCGAACCCACAACCTCGCGCTTGAGAGGCCAGTAAAGCCCCAGATACTGAGTGACTCATCGCTTATGCTGTCAATTTCACTCACATATTTTCTTTACCGTTCTGATTGACTTCCATAAGTATTGTACATACCATTGGTCTTACCTTTCGAAATTGTTCAAGTTAGGTGAAGGAAATCTGTGATATGATCGTGCTGCTTCTACCGCGTGTTTTGCAGAAGACGCCCCACATTTTACGGACTTCTATGGTGTTATCTGGGAAAGAACACACCAAGATTTTATTTATAAGATTATTAGTACCTACATACTTTGATTTGTGGTCGGCCGTTGTAGACAGTAACCTAAATTGGTTTGCTACTGCAGGAGTTGAATCAGAGGGGAGTCATAAATATATTCTAAGGCTGCAGTACATTTATCAGATAGGACTGAGTCAATAAAAACCTTACCTAATTAACCAGCAGCATTGTTTTTTTTTTCATTGTGGATCTCTCGTAATAGAGAACTAGAGACGTATTTCAATTTCCTGTACACAAAGGCGTGCGGCATACATAATATATATGGATGATACTGCACATTTTATAGAGGTTATGTTTATTTTGACAATTTTCACTACAACCCTACTTGGGTAATAACTTACTCTGTACTACAGACAAAGGCAAGCATCCAATAAATAACATGCTGTAACATTATGTTATTTGGAAAATATAGGAGATATCGTGGAAAAATTTGAAATATCGACAAGTATCAAAAGCACTTTTCTTACCTCCGTGAAGCTGTAGGTACACTGCACTTCACCCAAATACTTTTACTGTTTGCTGCAAGCTTGGTGCATTCGTTTTCGAACGAAAAATGATAGTAAAAGGCATAACTCGTGTTTTTACGTCGTTGATTCTTTTCTTTGGGTAAAATTTCGTAAATGCTGGAATCCATAATGTTGCCAGGTAAAAAATGTAAAAATGCTCAATTCAATTTTATTTGAATTGAATAAAAAACCTTCTTACCACTGTCTGAAATTACTGATTTAAGCAATTAAGTGGAGAAAATATTATATTTTACTGTTCCGTATTTTTTACAGATGTATAACTGTTAAAAACGTGCTTACTTCGTGTAATTAATTTGAATAAATTTCCCCATAAAACCCTGGAACTGGCAATTCAGTAATAGCGGGGAAGTGCAGTGTTGTCTCTTTCATTTTGCGCGAATTTTCTGTAGAGCTGTCCCTCTCGAAATGTGGCCATTGACCTTCAAAACCAAAGAATATAATTTCAAACATAGGCCACGACAGCCGGACTGGACTTGGCTCCCCGTGGTCCTGCCCGAGCGAGGCCCAATGCCAGACTGCGCAGTGCGCAAGGGTAGGCAGGTAGGGAGGGAGGGACGCTTGCGGCCGCGCTGCGCCCGCGTGCGGGTGGGACGCATGAGTTTAGCGTGAGCGTGAACGCGTGCGAGCTACACTACACCTATAGGTACACAAATAGCAAATACCTACTGAACTGTAAACTGCATGCTTCTTTAACACACTCACGCACAGTATAGTTATCAAAATATTCAGTTTCTTAGCAAGCGGTTGATATGCGGAGTAAAAAATTTTTCTTGAATTATTTAAAAAAAAACGCAGTTGTGCGCGAAATTCTAAGTATGCAAAAATAAGTAAAAATAATAGCGGAATCACACTGTGCAAAGAAATAACGCGCAACCGAGCGATTTAGGAGATATTGAATTTTTTTATGTAATTTCCATACAATTTTTTCGACAAAAAATCATAACTTTGTAGTAGACCTTTTATGTGGTCTCGTTATATATATTTAGGCATACTGTAGGTCTTTCCAAACATTTTCAATAAAAAAACAGGACGTAAAAAAAAAGTTGTTGAATGTCTATGAAACTCGAAATCCAGCCCAATGTGCGGCGGCGCGGGGGCGGACCTTCGGGCGGGCGGTAGGTAGTTAGCGCGGGCAAATACATAGAGTGCGTGAGGCCTGACCCTGACTATGGGTAGCACCATAGATTGTGCGTAGTTCAATAGGTAGAGTGTTTTAATTTTACGAAGGCACGAGGGGTATGAGATAGGAAGTGGTGTAAGACCGCGCGGAGCTCAGTAGGGAACGACTCGGTTCGACGGAGCGATGCGGAGACGTGTAGAACGTGTGTACCGACCTGGCATCGAGTTCGTTCTCAACTTCTCACTGAGATCCGCGCGGTCGCTTCTCGCACCACTTCCTACCTCGTTCGTACTCCTCGTGCCTTCGTAAAATGAGAACACTCTACCTACCTATGTAAGCGATGTTTTCTATTTTAGTGCACTAGGTAGCTAGAATATGATTCTGCTACTCTCGCATAGGTGGCGCTATTTTACTTACCTACAAAATAAAAAAAAGTTTTAATCCTCGAAGTACCTAGGTAAGTAAATATGTCTGCAAAATTACTCTTTTATTTATTATAGGATATTTGTAGGTACCTATTAAAACTAACTAACATTCCGATCGAAAGTTTGTAAAGGTTAACTGTCTAACTATAAACTGATTGTTTACTACCATAGTTTACTACTTACGATGCCGTAGACATCACCTGCAGAAGGTCTATAACTCGTTTTCTACCAGCCATGGTGATGTTGAAGTGGATTACGCGGCCTAACACGAACTCTGAGCGCTTAGTGCGTGTGCGTACTGTGAGTGAGATGATACTGATACCTATTTTCATTATGTGTGCCGTCCGTCCGTGCTATTCGCAATTACTACCTATACGAGTAGGTGCTGTGCTACGTCGGTATCTATGCCTATATGTACCATACGCTTTTTACGTGTGGTATTCTCAACCATACCACAGAGAAAATGTACCTTCCTAGCTACAAAATCCGATTTGCCTCGGTTAAAGGCCCATTGGTTAGGCCATGGTTTGGCATTTGGGCACGACCGAAGGGAAGCACTGACATGGCACATAGTTCACCCGGTGTTATGGGCTGACATCACGGATGTTGTAGGTGATGTAGCCAACCTTGTCAGTTTCCATATCCAAATGCTCGCCCCACTCAATAACCTCCACTTTAGTAAACCACCGAGTTTCAGTCGATTTAGATTTTTTAATTTTTTTAAACCATCAAAACCACCAAAATATTCGCAATGTTTTGGTGGTAAAAAAATTAACAGTGCCTATATTTCCTATATTTCAAGGACAGGGCTATTCGTAGCCAAAAAGAGATTATTAAAAACTCGTAGTATGCCAAATAGAGATTGAAAGATGAGAACTGATTGAAACTAAGAACTGGGAGTGTCCTATTTGATTTCCTGCGAATAGACCTAGGTAAAAAATCCTTTTACTAGGCGGGACAGTGTTATTTGCAGGTAGGTAAATGAAAGTGTATATGAATGTAAAAACAGGAAAGTGGTATGGGTGAATGTTTTGATGATTTTAAAAAAAAAATTAACCCTAACCTCATGTTGAGGCGGGGCGGCGCGGCGCAGGCGGCGGCACATGTCGTTAAGACAGATGGTTCCGGCAACAAAGGTCGTAAAAGCCATTTCGTTTCCGGCAACAAAGGTCGTAAAAGCCATTTTGACGAAATGGCTTTTACGACCTTTGTTGCCGGAAACAAAATGGCTCTTACGACCTTTGCTGCCGGAACTCGATGGTTCTTATTGGTAATCTGTAGGTATACCACGCCCTAGTAGTATTATATTCTTTGAGTATAGCTATATAGACACCTTCAGTGAGTATATAGCACCTTCCAATGATGCATAATATTGCCCCGAGACGCTCGTCAATTTTGGGCCACATGCTGCAGGTCTATTCTTGTAAATTCTGACAGCGGAATCAGCGCCACATCAGCGCTGATTCCGCTGTCAGAATTTACAAGAATAGACCTGCAGGACTGGCTTGATTGACGGCCGATCCGGCAGTGCTGCTGCCACCGTGCTGCCAAATACAAGTACTCTCCCAAATCACCCTGGAAAACAGTAACAGTTGTATTTTTTTATTTTCGTCCAAAAAAAATATTTTTAGTATTTTTTCACCCATGCGTGTGTGTGTGGTATATATTCACATGTTTTGAAATGAAGTTTGGCGACACTGCTGCGCGCGCAAGTGTGCCTGCGCGGATCAGCCGATTGTAAAGATTGTAAACAAATAGTATGGGTGAATGTTTTGGTGATGTTTTGGTGGTTAAAAAAAAATATCTAGAATTTAGATGGAGAAAATGGTTAAAAAAAAAATAGAAATTAGAAGTTAATTTATAGAACGCGACGCATCTTCTATAAATTAACCCTAACCTAATGTTGAGGCGCGCGCAATCAGCTGATCGCGCAGGCAGGTCAAAATCCACTTCCTTTGTTCTTTCATGTGCCGCTTGCCTGGCTCCTCATGGCTGTCATTGCAATCAATGAAACAACAGACAAGGCTGCATGGTATCTTTGCCTATCCCAAAAAAGGGATAAAACAACCAAAAAAAAAAAAAAGATGTCAGAGTGACATTTCTTTGTATGTGTGACAGCTGTCAGAGTGACATTTCAACAAAGTATGACGTTGTATGTATGGCGTGCGTGCTTAAAATTTACTGTAAAAAAATACGGAACTTCATGCGAGGTGTTCTCGATGACATCTGTCACGCGTATCAAGCTTTAATTTACGGAGTTTATCAGCTTCTTTCTCGCCTCTTTCTTTCCGCAAGCAAAGATAAAAAAAGACAAAACAATCTCTGGCAAGAGTTTTTAATTTTTCTCATTTTTCTTTATTCCGTCCGCCTGAACATCATTTTCATTTCGGATATGCATGCTACAATTATTTATAGTAATACTCCACAAAATATGCGTCTTGACCCCTTACGTGTCGGAGCGGAGAGTGAAAAATTTGTGATTTTTTTATCAACAGGGTTATCGGCATTGTTATCTGTGTATTTATGTAAGTGGAGAATGTGATAAAATCATGTTCAGTCAATTTTTTACTTTGGACTCGGGAAGTGTATAACGTTGCGCCTGCTTCGCCAGTGTGTTTTTAAGGTAACATTCTCCCTCTTCCCTTCCAGCCTGTGATGTATTTTGGACTTAATTATAGACTCAAATTACAACAAATATAAGCTGAATGAAACAAAAATATAATAAATGGTGCATACTTCTGGATTGCCATGATAGAAATAGGTCCCATCTCATCACATTGTATTGTATATAATTCCAATCGGTAAAATCAAATTTATTCAAGTATATAAAATAAATACAACCATACACTAATACACTAAAACTAAAACTAATCTAAAATTAATATTCAGAAAACCTACAAAAAATAAATTTCTGAAAAGTCCGCCGAAGCGCCGTCTCTGCCGACGCCAAGAGTACCCAGTACGCTCGCCGCGTTACCCCTCTGAATCTCGATACTAATCCGCCGTTTAAGGAAGGCTTTGTAACGATGGTCGCCAGTCCTCTCCGCGAGAAGCTTTCCCAGCTTCTCCGTGAAAACCTTGGTTTCAGGCGACCATGGTCCCAAAGTCTCCACGGCGAAAGGTTAAAACTCAAAGCGGTCACGCAGCGAGCCAATCGGTTATATCTAACATCTGTTTCAATTTCAAATGTCCTAACATTTGTTCCAAATTCGAAATCTCTGTTTGAAATTGCAACTAATCGCAAGCATCGACTTCACCCACTTTGGAATGCAATAATTTATTTGAAAAATAAAATGTGTTTACAGACGAGAACTTGACATCAGTTACACTTGAGCATCGCCACAATGGTGTCCCGTAGAAGAGTCGTCAGTTTATTGAATACAATGAATGTTGCTGCGTGAGTTGAAACATAAATGTTTTATTTTCTATACAAGCATACCAATTAAGCCTTGGATAATACACTAGGGGGCAAGTATCGTGTGACATGTCTCAACTTCTATGGTAAACATCTCGGAACATTCTGCGGAACATGTCTGACCAGACCAGTAGAGATAGCAGCATGTCCCGTAGAACGTAAATCTTTTCAAATCAAGTGATTTTGTGAGAAGTTTTGTTATTATCTGTGTCTGATCTTCTTTCGAACTTGTAGGCACAGCCACCCGTGCCGGTTGTCTATAAAAAAAATGCCGCGCTAGGATGCCTGCAACATCGCTGCGAGATTGCCGCAACGTTGCTGCGGCACGTAGACTCCATGTTGCAGTTGCCTGGCTAGTGTATCCAAGGCTTTAGTTGTAACATATTTCCCCCCCAACGAGTATAGTCTCGGGTTCTTCAAGAGAGGCGTGTATAGGCACCTGTCAGGCCGGCATGGCATTCACAATCCCTGTGCACGACCGAATGTCCATGGGCGTCATTAGACACCTTCCTTATGGGTGACTCAGTGCCACATGTCGCGCTTCTATAAAAAAAACCTGCTATTTGAACAATAAATGAGTGATTCTGATTAGATAATGTAAGGTTCCCAAGTCTGCTTAAAAACAATGTTTACAGTATCTAAGAAACTCATATTAGATTTATTTGCTTAGGGGTACTTACATTTAATAAAATGTCTGTTTTACATACTTGCCATATGTTTCACGTATTACTGTTACTTCAGATGCCGGTGTCCGACTCACAGCAACAGAGGTCAAATACATGTGTCTAGCTCTACTCCCACCAAGGATTATGCATTTGAAGTGAGTCAAAATATGTGAAGTAGCGAGTAATTATATACTTAAATGTAATTTTTTTCCATAATTATAATTTGTTTTATACCTAAACTGTGATTAAAATAAACTATTATTATTAATATTATAAGTACTGCGAAATATTATAGGGGGATCAATTCCATAGTAGTTTCTCATGGTGCAAGCAAACTGTCAATGGCTAGTTCACGTAGGTAGACAGTATTTTCATAGAACCTGAAATTGTTGGCTACATCACCTACTACACCCGTGATGTCAGCTCATCACACTTTGGTGAACTAGGTCCCCATGTCAGTGCTTCCCTTTGAACGTGCTGGCTACACTGAACACGACGGAAAACACAAATTGCAGTACGCCGCAGTAAACAATGTACATCACAGGCTTACGTTCTTTACGTTTGTTCCCAACGGACCACCCAATCCCAGTCAATAGGTGGTCGGTTAGGAATTTTATTCCTATCAAACCACCACTGTCCACCTGGGTGGTCAGTTAGGAATTTTATTCCTATCAAACCACCTACCGAAATATTGAACTAATCGACCACTTGATTTTTTGTTTATGTCGAAAACAAATTGTAGAATTTATAGGTTTGAAACCACATCAAACCATAAATATTTTTCAGATTCGTTAAATAATCAAGTAAGGTAAGGTGACTTCATGTTTGTTAATGTTTCATAATAAATAACTTATATAAAAAACTATTTAAAAAAATATAAAAACTGCCTTCAAAAATGTATGAAATAAAAAAATAAAAATCGAACCCTAGAGTTGAAGGCGGTCGGTTATTTTTGCTTGCTTTAGCACCACCGCCTTCAACTCTAGGGTTCGTTTTTTATTTTTTTATTTCATACATTTTTGAAGGCGGTTTTTATATTTTTTTAAATAGTTTTTTATTTCACAGTTTTTTTAGTAATTTTTATTTGCTATTAATGTACTCGGCGGAATCGCTCGGCCTTCGGCCTCGCGGTTCCGCCTCGCTTTCCCATCCGATCTTGACCAAAAAAAAATGGGACCACCTTGGAGCTAGACTGAACCGAACACAAAAAGAATCATCGAAATCGGTTTACAATTGGGGAAGATATTGCTGAACATACATAAAAAAAAATTACATACAGCCGAACATAGAACCTCCTCCTTTTTTGAAGTCGGTTAAAAATTATGGAAACCTCCTTTCAATGTCTGCTGCCCTGGTACTTTAGAACCGTTCCCAGTTGTCTTACCAAGTAGTCTTTCGGGTTTCCACTTTAATTACGGTGACTGTATTCTGACCATTTGAATACTTTATTGCAGAAAAAATAACAAAAGGCGTTATTTTCATTAAATTTACAATTAAGTCTATTATTACAATTATATGTGATTTTTTTTTTCACATAGTATAAATGTCGAAGGAAAATTGTAGAAACAGTCTAGGCATTTTGAAAAACGGCAAATTCTACAATTTTTCTTCAACATAAACAAAAAATCAAGTGATCGGTTAGTTAAAAAATTTCTAATACATAGGTGGTTTGATAGGAATAAAATTCCTAACTGACCACCCAGGTGGGCAGTGGTGGTTTGATAGGAATAAAATTCCTAACCGACCACTTAGGTGGACGGATTGGGTGGTCCGTTGGGAACAAACGGTTCAGTACTGTGTGGGGTCGGTACTTAATAATAATAGTCCCACTGCATCTCTCCCCGTGCATGTCGTAAAAGGCGACTAAGGGATAAGCGGCCTGCAGACGCCCCGGTCGACTTGTGGCTTTAATGGAAGACATAGGCTGGCTGGGGTAGCTGGAGACTGCGGGGTTTTGCACGAAGGTCCCCAACCAAGAGGGGGTAAGTTTGCAGGCCTAGAGCCAACCCCAAACCAAAACAACAACAACAACAACATCACAGGCTTTAGAGTACAGCGTCGTCTCTGCCGCACTAACTCGCAGACTCTGTGCGACAGGGATGACGCACTACAACCGAACTGTCTCTTTCTAAAGCCCGATGTACATTATTTACTGCCACATACTGTACACCTAGTAAGGTTAGTGAAGGGAACTACAATTTTACATGGAATCCGAACCATAGCGGCGTGGCGCCATCCTGTCCTGTCACTATATGTGTGTGGTTGTGCGTGCGTGAGAGGGTGTGTGTGTGTGACTTGTGTATTATTATCATTGTCCTGCTTGTACTTTCCATATGGACGCTGTTTAGCAATATTGTGTCAACCCACAAAATGCCAAAAAATGAGATTTGAATGCAGATCCCTTCTTTAGGTGATTGGCTACGTTTTTCAAAAGTGCTTTAAGTGATTTGATTCATTCAAACATCTTGACACAAACATCTAATCTGTCATAGACAATTTTGCAACAGTGTTTCAAATTCCTTAACTCACAGTTTAACTGAGGAGAGCGCCATCTGTTTATGGCTATAAGATGTTATGCAGGTTGAAATATTATTGCGAAATTCACATGCCTTCATTCCAGCAATCCGTTTTCTTGAATGTTAGATAAATATTGAAAATTACCTATAGTTTAAAAATAAAAATAGTTTCTACAATAATAAATCCAGTGATGGTGTGATCCAGAAACAACTGTACTAGTGAAGGTGAGTCCTATATTCTTGTATTTCATAGGTTTTAGTTTATAACTATGTTTTTGAGGTTATTTTGCCGGTAAGTCCTGTGAAAAATACTTCGTAAGGTACAAATTACGCCTATAATTTAAGTAAATGCGTTTTATTTACACGAAATTACAAGTAGATAATGAATTCATACACAATTTCACCTTATTCAAGCAATACAATTTAATATGTGGTATGACATGTTATTGCGAAACGATAAATTGGTTATTTACTTTCGTTTGCTATAGAATCATACAGCTTGATACATTATTGCGAAATGAACATGAAGTGTTGCTAGTTTGCATTTTGTTGATAATAATCTTTTAAACTCTTTGACACATTTTAGCCAAATGTGAAAATTAAAGTACTGCATTTTTAAATAGTGTTATTTTTATCGCAATCATGATTATCGCAATATTAAATAAAGAAAAATACATAGAGTCGAACATAGAACCTCCTCCTTTGTTGAGGTCGGTTAAAAATGGGAATTATTAAAAAAACAAATCAAACATGTGATAAACCGAAAAAAAAAACTTTTATTTTATTTACCAATCATTGTTTTATTTTATTTTATTTCTTTAGTGCACAAAACATTTACATATACATTTTTGTTATTGTTTCAGAATGCCGCCGCCACAATCACGAGGCCGCATACTGGTGAACTTTGTTAATAGAAGACCCCCCAAAGATGTTCCAAGTCCACCGTCAGATAAAGTTTCAAGACTTGATGAAGAGAAATCGAAAACAACTTTCGCGGATACCTCACTTTCAAATATCATCATATCAGAACAGGACTTACCAAACTCAATTGAATTATTCCAGGCTTATTTTCTGAAACTGTTTCTGAGGATCCAATGCCCTCCATTTCAGCAGTAATTGAGTTTATCGAACAGGCAGACATGTTTGTACCTGAGCCTGGTGACGTTTTAATCGACCTCAATACAGAAAGTGTTGCCTTCAGACACGACGAAGACCTCGAAACAGAAATTAATGCCTTAAGACGCAATGAAGACCTCGATACAGGATGTAGTGCCTTAAGACACCAAGAAGACCTCCATACAGAAAGTCGTGCCTTAAGACATGAAGAAGACCTCGAAACAGAAAGTAATGCCTTAAGACGCAATGAAGACCTCGATACAGGAAGTGGTGCCTTAAGACACGAAGAAGACGTCGAAACAGAAAGTGATGCCTTAAGACACAATGAAGACATCGATACAGGATGTAGTGCCTTGGGACACAAAGAAGACTTCCAAATAGAAAGTGATGCCTTAAGATGCAATGAAGACCTATATATAGAAAGTGGTGCCTTAAGACATGAAGAAGACCTCGAAACAAAGTATTGCGTAAGATGCAATGAAGACCTCGATACAAGAACTGGTGCCTTAAGACACCAAGACCTATATGGTCTTGGTGTCTTAAGGCACCACAGACCCGATCTTGAAGATCCAGATTTCATATCAGAAACGTACGGTAATCATGAAAGCGACAGAAATGAAGGACGAATGAATGTACCTGTACTTTACCCTGATGGTCGTGAGCTATCAAGTGCCAAAGTCAATGACTTGAAGGAAATGATGATGCTAATTCCAGCCGATGATAAACCATTCTGCAACCTTCTGAGAATCGTCAGGTCAAGTGACTTTACAGATGATACAGAAGGCTTTGGAAATACTATTGATTTCGAAATTGAAGATACAGAACAAGAACAATAGATTTTATTTCCTTATGTAGGTTTACGTATCATTTCCTAAATAGTTCGAAGAACCATGATATATTTTTATAAGGATTGCTGTTTATTTTGAGATAATTTTTATTTGGGTTTATGATTTTTGTTTTAGTTAGAGATTTTTTAAGTTTAAAAAACTATTCCTTTAAGTACGAAAGATGAGAAAATTTTTGAGACTTATAGGTACTATGGTTCGTGTGATGTGTAAATTTTAATAAAACAATTATTTGCAGATGAAATTTTGTTTTCTTTTATGACACTTTTTTGGAATCATTAATCGTACATTCAAATAAGTCAATACAGTTTTAAATTCCTTAACCTAGAACAAGTTGATCCTGGGACCGCAATTTTTAGTTAAGCAATAGTGAGTTATGAGTCTATGAGTCTTGAAACATATTTTAGAATAAATTGGCCTTTAGAGCATTCTGTTATATTAAAACTAGCGTTATTTGCAAAAACTATGCCAATATACTAAGTTTTTTATGTTTTAATAGTTTATTTGTCTGTATACAAACATACTTGCATATACAAAATACCTTGATGCAATAATTTTCTTAACAAATTAGTTAATATTGAGAATCAAACTTCAAACTCGATTTACTCAAAATGGCCGGCATGTGGGTTGACACAGTCAAAGAGTTTGTATTACGTCGCTGCGCTCCTTCATTAAGGAGCGCAGCGACGTAATACAAACTCTTTGGACACAGTATTGTTTATCGGCGTCCTTAAATTCTAACTACATTGTTCGTCAACAGATGACATGTTCGACAGTACGTTACGGGATCGGTGTGACTCGCGAGGTAGGCATGGACCTTGTGAACCTCCAAGCCAAGAATGTGTGTGTGATGACGGACCCTACCCTGGCGTCGCTTCCACCGGTGAAGGCCGTTCTCGACTCGCTCGTCCGCAACGGAGTGCAGTTCCAAGTCTTCGATAAAGTACGCGTTGAGCCTACCGACACTAGGCAGGTACTTTAAGGATTATTGAAAACATTGATTAAGAAGTTCTCATAGAAATTATAATATAATATTTTTCGCATTTCAATAAAAAACAAAATCAAATCGAAAATAGTTTATAAACAGTCAGAAATACATGCAGCAGTGGCAGTTCCCCAGGTGAAGCAAGTGAGGCGCCGCCTCAAGCCGCCTCACTTAATTATCTTAAAGGTAACTAAAGAAAAAAAAATCAACATGGATGTTTATTTATTGCTAGACTTTGGGCATGTCCTGTCCTCGAAATGGAAACTGCAATACAACATTAATAAAATGCTATTATGTAGGTGGTGCCTCACTAAAATTCATTGGCCAGAGCCGCCACTGACATGCAGACACACTTTTTAAAAGAGTCGTGACAACTAGGTGTACTAAAAACAAGTACTGTACGTACAGGCTAGAATGAGTGATTTCTTGATCTAAACATGGACATGGAAGACAGTTATTATTTACCTGTCTCCCTGTTTGAGCGTGTGTATTGCGCTGTGACTGCCGCAGCCAGAGCGGCCCGCCTGCCTTGTGGATGTGCCTCCATACATTCTCTAGTAAAATTGCCGCTGTGGAGCTATGGCTCCTAAATTTATCATCGTCAGCTTATAATAGGGTGTCTTCCCTCAGGTAGCCAACCGTGTCAATTTCCATAACAAAAATAAAAAAGTGACCGGGGGGGGGGGGGGGGGGGGGGTGGGGGGTATTCACCCTGTCACCTCGCCTGTGACATGGTATTTCAAAATGTAATAATTATTTTATAAAGACTAAAAAACACAGCAGCACACACTTCATTCAAAATAACATTTCAATATTCATTTTGTTTCATTCTCGCTAATTTTCCCCAAGAACTCGACAAGCACTGTTAAATTACAAGAAAAAGTACACACATTCAACCATACGACCATTGAAATAATATTAAAATACACATTCGTTGTAGCCAAAGTCTACAAAGTACTACTAACTAATTACACCCTAATCCACATAAATACATTGAAAAACAGCAAGCACGACCGAAGGGAAGCACTGACGTGGCACCAAGTTCACCCGGTGTTATGGGCTGACATCACGGATGGTTGTAGGTGACGTAGCCAACTGTGTCAGTTTCCATAAAAAAAAAGTTTTGAAATACCACAATATGATCACACACAGGGTTCCAAAAGTGGCCTAAAAAGTGGTATGGGAACGTTCCCTTAGGTATGCGGCACATTCTTCCATTTAGACCTAAAATCTTAACACAGTGATGCATAAAGTAATTAACACGACACTGTGCTTTTATTTATTTACTAGCTGAGCCTAGTATACTAGTGAAATTCGTATTCCAAAGAAGAATGTAAGTAACTAAGGGCGAGGCCGAAGGCCGAGCTGCGTTCAGGTAATCGATAAACCTTCTTAAAGAAAGTAACTAACTAAGGGCGAGGCCGAAGGCCGAGCTGCTTTCAGGTAAACGATAAACCTTTCTCAAATAAAGGAAGTAAGTAAGGGCGAGGCCGAAGGCCGAGCTGCGTTCAGGAAGACGACAAACCTTCTAGAAGAAAGGAAGGAACTAAGTGCGAGGCCGAAGGCCGAGCTGCATTCAGGTAAACCAAAAACCCTCTTCTGCCTTCGGGCCTCGCCCTTAAAGACTTCCTTTCTTCGATAGAATATACTCAATCTATTTATTTCATATAAATAAAAAAGTAATATTAATAACTAAAGAATTAAACCTACCTAACAAACATTAAAATAACTATCAAAACGGGCATTTTCAAATGTTCTGAGAGCACTTGCGGCATTACCCCGCTGGATGGCAAGGCTTACCCTTTGAATGAAGTACATAAGCCCTTGATGACGGGACACCAGTTGCGTCAACCAGCTCAAGCCTCTTTTGGCTTCACTGCTCCACGGACCGAGGGTTTCAACCGCAAACGCAACAAATTCGAAATCTTGAATTATATTTCTATATTTGCTGCGTTGGAGGCTCTCCGCCCCAGCCTCGGCCGCGCCAGCCGCTCTTGAAGATGTCCTAACGTAACTTGGAGCCAATGTGAGAACAAAAGTGGCGTCCCACATCAAAGAACTACCCTTAGTCCATGGCACTAAGGTCTCTAGCATCGGGCCTCTTGCCATCCAGCCGGGAATAACCGCGAGGTTCTAGGATGCACGGTATATTTGCCGTTAGAAGCGTGGACTTTATAATAAAATTTAAATTAAATTAACTCAATCTTAATATTAATTAACTTTATTCGAGATGGTTTAGCTTCTTTCTGAACGCAGCTCGGCCTTCGGCCTCGCCCTTAGTTACTTGCTTTCTTCGGTTTATCATTTGTCAGAACGTAGCTCGGCCTTCGGCCTCGCCTTAGTTGCTTACTTTCTTCAAGATGGTTTAGCTTCTTCCTGAACGCAGCTCGGCCTTCGGCCTCGCCCTTAGTTACTTGCTTTCTTCGAGTGGCGGACCTCGCCCCTAAAGACTTCCTTTCTTCGATAGAATATACTCAATCTATTTATTTCATATAAATAAAAAAGTAATATTAATAACTAAAGAATTAAACCTACCTAACAAACATTAAAATAACTATCAAAACGGGCATTTTCAAATGTTCTTAGAGCACTTGCGGCATTACCCCGCTGGATGGCAAGGCTTACCCTTTGAATGAAGTACATAAGCCCTTGATGACGGGACACCAGTTGCGTCAACCAGCTCAAGCCTCTTTTGGCTTCACTGCTCCACGGACCGAGGGTTTCAACCGCAAACGCAACAAATTCGAAATCTTGAATTATATTTCTATATTTGCTGCGTTGGAGGCTCTCCGCCCCAGCCTCGGCCGCGCCAGCCGCTCTTGAAGATGTCCTAACGTAACTTGGAGCCAATGTGAGAACAAAAGTGGCGTCCCACATCAAAGAACTACCCTTAGTCCATGGCACTAAGGTCTCTAGCATCGGGCCTCTTGCCATCCAGCCGGGAATAACCGCCAATGTGAGAACAAAAGTGGCGTCCCACATCAAAGAACTACCCTTAGTCCATGGCACTAAGGTCTCTAGCATCGGGCCTCTTGCCATCCAGCCGGGAATAACCGCGAGGTTCTAGGATGCACGGTATATTTGCCGTTAGAAGCGTGGACTTTATAATAAAATTTAAATTAAATTAACTCAATCTTAATATTAATTAACTTTATTCGAGATGGTTTAGCTTCTTCCTGAACGCAGCTCGGCCTTCGGCCTCGCCCTTAGTTACTTGCTTTCTTCGGTTTATCATTTGTCAGAACGTAGCTCGGCCTTCGGCCTCGCCTTAGTTGCTTACTTTCTTCAAGATGGTTTAGCTTCTTCCTGAACGCAGCTCGGCCTTCGGCCTCGCCCTTAGTTACTTGCTTTCTTCGAGTGGTTTTTCAATTATCCGAACGTAGCTCGGCCTTCGGCCTCGCCTTAGTTACTTACTTTCTTCAAGATGGTTTAGCTTATTCCTGAACGCAGCTCGGCCTGCGGCCTCGCCCATAGTTACTTACTTTCTTCGAGAAGATTTATGGTCATCCAGAATAGAGCTCGGCCTTCGGCCTCGCCCTTAGTTACTTATTTTCTTCAAGAATGTTTTTCTTCTTCCTGAAATCAGCTCCGCCTTTCGCCTCGCCCTTAGTTACTTTCATCGAGAAAGAATATCGTTTACGTGAGCGCAGATCCGCCTTCGGGCCCGCCTTTAGTTACTTACTTTCTTTTTTTAAAATACGAATTTCACGCGAGCGAAGCCGCGGGCAACAGATATATAAATTTTATTGCACCAATGACAGCGACATATCTTCGACTTTCAATTATTATTTTTATTTATCAAAGAATTTGTCACCGGCCAGCTCACGTCGAGATGACAGTTCTCCGTTGTCAACATGACATTTAAAATTGTTTTTACCTTTACTTTGGACTACGTGATTTTAAACGCGCAATAATGTTTATAATTGTTAATTTTTTTTTATTTTTGTTAATTTTTTTTACGTATTATGTTAACCCGGCATATAAACTGCCACTATACAAAGTTTCGTCTAATTCCGTTCAGTGGTTTTTGCGTGATGCGCGTACAGACAAACAAACAAACAAACAAACAAACAAACAAACAAACAAACAAAAATTTTAAAAACTGTTCTAACATGTTCAGTATCTCATTTTAAGCCACCCTGGTTAGTTTTTTTCCGAATACATTCAATGTACAGACTTTCTTACCTCTACGATTTTATTATATGTATAGATTACATCATACAATTTTACAAATAATTTTGTTATGGCAAATAATGAATGAATCATCTATACAGGGTGTCCCAGAAACCGACGATAATCCTTTAACAGGAGATAGGGCTGCTAATTACCTCTCAGAATATCTAATTTTAGGTTTAGTAAAAATGGCTTAGTTTTTGAGATATTGTCATTTTTGTAAAAATCCAAAATTTTCTCCCTCAGATCATTTTTTTAAATGCCACAAGTACAAATGTAAGATTTTCTTAAATCTAGTTTTTGTCCAATATTCCTGAAAAGTAAGGCTTTCACACGGTATAATTTATTTTTTCATGTTCAATCCTGTTTAGCTGAAAAACGACTTAAGAGCCACATGTTAAAAATTTTTCAGCCTCATCCCTTGAGTTTGGGCCTTCGCGGTGAAAAAAAAAATTACTACACTAAAGTGGCATTATGCAACAAAAATACGCGCATCTAATGTAGTTTTTAAAATGGTACATCACTTACCGATTTGCCCAATAATTTATGAGATATTGTTATTTAACTGCAAAAATACCTCGGAATTTGATAACTGTTCTACCAACTACGAATTGGAATAAAATAAACACTTGAAGTAATTGGTCTTTATTAACCTGTTAAAGTAGATGTTCAAATTGTTTACAACCTGCACGAATGCTAGCTCGACATCTTCTCACAAATGCCCGGTTGATGCGTCGAGCAAGTACTCAATGCCTTGATGATTTTGATGTAGCCAACCATGTCAGTTTACATAAAAAAAAACCTGAGCTACTGCCGTAATTCTTTCTTTGAGCTCTATCAAGTTTTCCACCGGTTTCCCGTAAACATTTTCTTTTAAATAGCCCCAATAATAAAAATCTAACGGATTTAAATCCGGTGATCTAGACGTCCGGTCTATCTGTGGGGATATGCTTGGTCTAAAAAATTACGCACTTCTCTAGCGTAATGGGCTGGGCAGCCATCATTTTGTAACCACCTCCGTATGGCCAATGGTACATCTTCTAAAAGGCTCTGAAGCTCCTGTTGCAGAAACTCAAGATAATTCGCCCGTTTAAAGTCTCTACAATTCAACGGACGTCTTGTGACCTCCTAGCCACTTGCATCCCCACGGATAGACCGGACGTCTAGATCATCGGATTTAAATCCATTAGATTTTTATTATTGGGGCTATTTAAAAGAAAAAGTTTACGGGAAACCGATAGAAAACTTGATAGAGCTCAAAGAAAGAACTACGGCAGTAGCTCAGGTTTTTTTTATGTAAACTGACATGGTTGGCTACATCACCTACAACATCCGTGATGTCAGCCCATAACACCGGGTGAACTTGGTGCCACGTCAGTGCTTGCATTCGGTCGTGCCGGCTACACTCAACTGGACGGAAAACACAAACTACATAGCATAGGTGGACGTATCTGCACTTGCATCGAGTACTTGCTCGACGCATCAACCGGGCATTTGTGAGAAGATGTCGAGCTAGCATTTGTGCAGGTTGTAAATAATTTGAACATCTACTTTAACAGGTTAATAAAGACCAATTACTTCAAGTGTTTATTTTATTCCTATTCGTAGTTGGTAGAACAGTTATCAAATTCCGAGGTCCGTTTGCAGTTAAATAACAATATCTCATAAATTATTGGGCAAATCGGTAAGTGATGTACCATTTTAAAAACTACATTAGATGGGCATATTTTTGTTGCATAATGCCACTTTCGTGTAGTAATTTTTTTTTTCACCGCGAAGGGCCAAACTCAAGGGATGAGGCTGAAAAAATTTTAACATGTGGCTCTTAAGTCGTTTTTCAGCTAAACAGGATTAAATATGAAAAAATAAATTATACCGTGTGAAAGCCTTACTTTTCAGGAATATTTGACAAAAACTAGATTTAAGAAAACCTTATATTTGTACTTGTGGCATTTAAAAAAATGAGCTGAGGGAGAAAATTTTGGATTTTTACAAAAATGACAATATCTCAAAAACTAAGCCATTTTTACTAAACCTAAAATTAGATATTCTGAGAGGTAATTAGCAGCTCTATCTCCTGTTAAAGGATTATCGTCGGTTTCTGGGACACCCTGTATATATTCTTTCATTTTTTCATTCGTTAGAAGTGCGGCAACAGTAAACTGCAATAAAGAATGTTTGTGCAGCTTTGCAGAGGCGATAGAGTTCGTGAAGGCGCATCAGTTCGACAGCCTGGTGGCGGTCGGCGGCGGCTCCGTCATGGACACGTGCAAGGCGGCCAACTTGTTCGCATGCGACCCCGCCGCAGAACTCCTCGACTACGTCAATTCTCCTATCGGCAAGGCGAAGCCGGTCACCGTTCCGCTGAAGCCTCTCATAGCCAGTTGGTAGTGCTTCTGTCGTATTCAAATTATTATTATTATACACGGTGTTGCAATTGCCCCCGTAATATTTTTAACTGACATCAGGGGGTGGTTCTATATGTGAAACTAAATAAGTTGTGCGGCGAACAAAAAATTTTAAACAAAAATTAAATTTCTTTTTTCCATACAAAATTTTAATACCTATTCTCAAAATGTATTGGAAAATAATTGTTTTTTTCTTCAAATTAAAAAGTCGTAGAACAAAAGTTGTTCCGTTTCATGTACAGAATAATCCCCTTTCGGGTTTAACGGTTGGGGTTGCAACACCGTGTATATTTAAACACTAGCAGCATAAAGCTGATGTGTGTATTCTAATATTCCGAGTGCACTTGTATTTATGATTTTTATATTATTATTTATTTATAAATTTTTATCTTTTTTAGATTTCTTTATTTTGTCAATATGGTTTTTGAAACTATTTATTGATTGAACATGTTTGCGAAAAACTTGAAGGTTAGAGTAGACTAGAAAAAACAAATTATTGTCCGAAATAGAAGTGGCCTAAAAATTGGTAATTGTACAAAAATACATTACCTGCATTTTTGTTCATTTTCAGTAAAACCTGTGCCATTGATAGCCATATGCACCATTTATTTATTCGGAGATTAATATTTAACCCTTTCATTCTTCTGTACAGTCTAACAGGAATATTGTTTTGTTTTTTATGATCTAGATTTATCTGTCGGTATAGATGATATTCGTCCCTCCCATGCTAAAACGACGAACGTGCAAAAAGGTCATTCTGAGATAATAGTTGTCAAAATTTTGTGCTAAAATAACCAATGTTACAAATTCGTGACTATGGCATGGCTAAAATTCAAGAACTTCTAAATTATTCTAAACTAGCTGTGCCCGCGACTACGTCCGCGTGGACTTGATCTTTCTCAGCCTGTTATAAAACGCAACGTGACTCTGTCTGTCCGTTCGTTAGATGATTCAATTGCTTTGGTGTTTTTTAATTGGGAAGATTATAGATTTGATTCGACCTACATAAGTGAAGCCGCAACTAATGGTAATTTATAATCTACAATAACGCTTCTCTGTAAACTAAGGCACGACCACGTCCACTTTAGAGTTCAGCAGACCTCGTGGCCGCACATAAGCCGCTAAGATAAAAACACCTTTTTTTTTCATGGAAACTGATACGGTTGGCTACATCACCTACAACATCCGTGATGTCAGCCCATAACACCGGGTGAGCTAGGTGCCATATCAGTGCTTCCCTTCATTTAATGTCAGCTACACTGAACTGGATAGAAAAGACGAACTATTTACATAGCCGTTTCGAGCGACGTTTCATTCAGACCGGGATAAACCCTACCATCTAGTAAGGTAAGAAGGGAAGGGACCTACAGTTTAACGTGGAATCCGAACCACGGTTAGCCTCCAACGGTGGAGCGGTCACCCATCCAAGTACTGACCGCGCTCAGGGTTGCTTATCAACAGTCGACCGACCGCACCACTGAGCCATGGCGTGTTATGAAATGCTGCATATTAGTTTAAATGCTTCATAATCTATTCGGTAGATGGCGCGCGCGGATACACTTTTTGTTTTCTTCTATGGGAACCCCCGTGATTTTTTTTATTTTTCTTTTTTTTATTATTTGTTGTTATATCGGCCATAATAACACATATTCTGTGACAATTTCAACGGGTTACCTATTACAGTTCAAGAGATACAGCCCTCGGACAGACAGACGGACGGACAGACAGACAGACAGACGGCGTAGGCCTAGTAATAGGGTCTCGTACCGGATACGGAACCATAAAAAGGAAATGAAAGGATAAAAGAACTAATAAATGTAATTGCCAATTGTAATTGTTGATAACAACGCCATCTGTCATTCATAATTTGACTTATTAAATTATATAAACAATCTTATCTGAAGATCTGAAGACGACAAATTTGTCGAAATACCATAAAAAATATGTGTTTTTTTATTAATTAAATAATAAATAATATAAATTATAAAAACAGATAAAAACTGCACACACGAAATTTTTCACCCTCGGCAGTCTACCTACAGCAGCCGTGTTTCTATCGGCGCGAGACGCGGCGGCGCGGTGGCGCGGCGTGGTTCTATAAGATATTTTCTAACTAAACTTAAAAATTTAATATCTTTTGATTCTGTGGGTCGATTTTGATGAAATAAACTCTAAATGTTACTCAGAATAAAGCTTCATATTTTTTAGTAATTAGATTTTGAATCCTATGAGTGGTTTTTGTGTGATGCTGACAAACGAACAAACAATCCAACAAACCAACAAACCGACAAACCGACAAACAGACAAAAATTTCAAAAATAGTTTTTTTACGTTCTATTACTTATTCCTTCCGTCCCCCAGTTATTGTTTTTAAAAATATTTAATGTACAGACACGGTAAGTCTACGATTTTATTATATGTATAGATTATCATACAATAATTATTTCACGAATATTAAACACTAGTGTGTTTGGCACAGTAAAATTGAAAAAAGTCACATTCGTTATTATTTCACAACAAAATAACTCTGAGTACCGATAATTTAGAGATTCGTGACTTTGGCATTGCAAAAATTTGATAAAAATTTATGAAACTACATCAAAAGGTCATTTTCGCCAAAATTGCACATTCGTCGTTTTAGCATGGGATATTTATCTGATAGGTACCGTGTGGGGCCGGTCGGTACTTAAAAAGAATAGCCTCACTGCATCTCTCCCCGTGCAAGTCGTAAAAGGCGACTAAGGCTTAAGGACAAGTTGTCGTGGTAAAGGGCGACGGGCTCGCCACCTCTCACCTTGGCACGGTACTTCCACCGAGTCATGCAGCAGGTGGGTCTTCGTGCCTTACTTGCTGCTTGATCGATTGAATCTTGTTCGAATACTTTGCGAAACGTGGTGGTCGGTGTTGTGCTGTACTTTACCAGAGTTCTTGCAGCACAACACCGATTACTCTGCTTACCCCGATTGTCGTGATTCAGCGTGTGTGATATGTATGTATTTATCTGTGACATTGTGTATCTTCAGATCAGCGGTGATTAATTCCCTGACTCTACTACCTAGCTGGTTGTTTATGGTCACATCTCTCCTCTCCTACCTCTAACCCTAAAGCACCTAAATAAATTAAGTTTACACTTACATCTTTTTCTTCCAGTACCAACGACCACGGGCACCGGTAGCGAAACGACTGGCGTCAGTATATTCGACTACGAACCTCTCAAAGCCAAGACGGGCATCTCGCATCGTGCGCTCCGTCCCACCTTGGCCCTCATAGATCCTCTACACACGCTCAGCTTGCCCGAGAAGGTGGCCAACTACTCTGGCTTCGACGTGTTCTGTCACGCGCTGGAGAGCTTCACGGCTATTCCGTACACGGAGCGCGGACCGGCGCCCACTAATCCCAAACTGAGGCCCGCTTACCAGGGCTCCAATCCTATTTCTGATGTCTGGGCGCGATTTTGTCTTCAGGTATGTGCATCTATCATACACCGGTACATAAGTAATTTGTAAATTCATATTATTTTATATTTTACGATAAGAGCACCGGGCGTAGTTAAACAACAAAGAGGAAAACACCGCTCAACCTCCCGGACAGATCTAAACAGAGAATGAGCGTGACACACCTTGTACGAGTATGTATAAGGCGGCAGTACATTAATCAAACTCGCAGTCCACCAAACATATTACTTATTGTCCGACTAAAGAAATAAGAGACATAAAATATTTATTGTACTATAGTCTGTTATTTTTGGAAGACGGAGTAAATTGACGTTTGACTGACATTAGAGTGTTGCACGCTTTGCAGCACTAGTGATTGTAGTCGATGAAAATAGTATCGACTTTTACACGACACGACACACCTTCACACATATTATGCGCTACCTGTGGCGCTGCCTTAAACTTAACATTTTTCTAGCTAGATTTAACTAAATATGTTGTCAATAAAATCCACAATTAGGTAAATATTAGAGTTTACGGCATGCATTTCATTAGTTAATCAATCGATAGCAACTACATGCCTATTTAAAATTTGCCAGAAACTGGCAACACTCCAAACTGTCACTTTCCTCCGTCTTCCAAAAAAACAGACTATAGATAGATCCACAGGGATCTATTACATTAAACATAACGGGTACTTCCAGTGTAGCCTTCCTCCATCAGTCAACCTTTCATATTATATATAAATTAGAACAACTTTTTTTCAAGTTATTATACGAGATAAATCTTTATTCAGTAAAATTTGCAGTAACTGTGCAAACGAAACATGATTAAAATTAAGTACGTCGGCAGAAAGCAGTGGTTCCGTATCGCTGAAGGCCCGGAGGACTGGAGGAAAATTGGAAAGGCGTATGTCCAGCAGTGGACGCTTACACGCTGACTGACTGATTGATTAGTATTATCTGAGTTCTATCTTTATTTTAACTCGCAGGAGTAGAAATTTGAAGGTAATTTCATGCAAGGTAAGGTCATGCAAATTATAAGGAAATAAGTAGCAAATAGGACCTTTAGTAGTTGATCTCACAATATTAATGGGCAGTCGGCGCGCTTGAAATCATACTGTATTAGAATTGATTTGATTGACTAGAAGCAAAGCTCGGCCTTTGGCGGAATGTGCCAGCAGACGTGCGAAAGAATTACACAGCACGCTATGTCGTCAGTACTTTAGTCTGAGTGCACCCGCACTGCAGGCACAGCTCGTTGTCTAATGCCGTCACTTCACTTGGCTGTATGCACTCAAATATTTGGCAAAAATTTCCGTTTCGTCTCCCTTTAATGACTTGTTTAGAGCAAGATAAAACTAAAATGTTTGCAACAATCGCGAATACGCTAAGCCAAGTGAGTGCCGGCATAATAAAGAAATGTATATCACTCAGATTCTGCAGAAGTACTTCGCGCGAGCAGTGTACAATGCAGACGACCTGGAGGCGCGCTCTAACCTGCACCTCGCCTCCACGATGGCGGGCGTGGGCATCGGCAACGCCGGGGTTCATCTGTGTCACGGTCTCGCCTATCCCATCGCTGGCAACGTCAAGACCTTTCAGCCTAAGGACTACGGGTGTGTTGCTTTAGTTACTCTCTGCAACCGATTATAATTTACAAAACACCAATGTCAATGGTCCCTTGACTTGCATTAAAACGTTCGATAGGAACAGGACGTTAGAACAGTGGAGAACATTTCTCTATCAGATTTAGACTGAATTTATCGATTTGGAGCTGTTTTTCTTTTTTTTTCTTGAAAATTTTTTCTTGCCCCATTTTTTGCTAAACATGGTGGTCTGTATTGTGCTATATATAACCACCAATTTCACAATTCACCATCCCGATTGTCCGGATATAGTGTGATGGTATGTATTAAAAACTAAGTATCAAACCTGCACATATACATATGTGCGGATGAAACAACAAATAGGTTTTATAGAAAAATTCATGATCATATTCAGAGACTCGCATCCCATAATTCCGCACGGCCTCTCCGTGGTGATGACGGCGCCGGCGGTGTTCCGGTTCACGGCACCCAGCGACCCCGACAAGCACTTGGAAGCGGCCAGTCTGCTCGGCGCCGACACAAGCAACGCCACGCGGGCGGACGCCGGCGGCTTGCTCGCTGACACTATCCGGAAATACATGGACTCTATGAAGATTGAGAATGGACTGTCTGCTTTGGGATACTCGAGAGATGACATCCCGGAGTTGGTAAAAGGGGCCTTGCCTCAGGTCAGTTTCATTTGTCCGTATGCACGCTTTTTCGTATTGGTATGGCTGCTCACCTACAAGCTCTGGGAGAGTGATTTCGTGAGGAGCGGTGAATTTATCGCTTGTGAGTTTGACTGCACCATTGGTCTCTTTGGTTTTCATTAAAAAAAAACTCACTGCAACCGAGCTCGCTACCCCGGCCGGTCTATAAGCAGGTCCGACAGAAGTAGAAACACCAGAAGTTTAACAACAACAGAGAAAAGGGCATCATTCTTTGAACAGATACTTATACATTCGGGTGACTTTGGGAACATCAAAAACTTTAATACTCAATGTTTCTAATAAAAATGAGTGTTTTGATCTAAGAATCTATGTTGTTGTTGTTGTAGTAGTAGTAAGGGTTGGCCTGTAGTAAGCCTGCAAACTAGTCCCTCTTGGTCGGGGACCTTCGTGCAAAACCATTTGATCCCACCCCAGCCAGCCTATGTCCTCCATGAAGTCCACAAGACGACCAGGGCGGCTGCAGACCATTTTGTTCATTTGGCTCCACCCAGGGGGCACGTGACACTTGAGGATCTTCAGGTGTCACCGACGCGAACAACGTTACCATCCATCGGAGAATCGATCAGTGGGTTGAAGTTTTCGATGCATAATTTGTTATGTTTGTCCAGGGCCGACTGCTTAACATCGCTCCTCTACCACAGAGCGAGGAAGACTTGTCCAGGCTGCTGGAGGACTCTCTCACGGTGTTTTGATTATACAGTTTTTCAAATTTGTATATAAATAGGTTTATATGAAAATATACATTTGACTGTTACAAATAACTTATAATTGATATAAGTAATATTTTTGGATTTAGTTTTTTTATAAAAAAGTTATATTTTTCCAAGAAAATTAGTTTTCTTAAGCATACTTTTTATTAATATTAAGTACATAAAATAAACCTAAAATTGTAAACAATAAAATATATAATCTTATTTGTAAAAAACTTGACTCCGCATTATACTTTAATTTTTATAAATAAAGTAATAATAAGCGCTAGATGGGACGTGAATATTGTTTAGGCTGCCGTAATACTTTCAGAATATTCCATTCAAAAACACGAAATGTACAAAACTTCCTAAAATGTATATTCTTCGATGCATTTGTATCGATTGACTAGCGCTTACGAACAAAAATACTTCCTTATCTACACTAACTTACATTAACTAACACAGTTATTTAATTTGTTTGTCTTTTAAAATCTAACTTACAACATTTAGTATGTGAGCTTCAGACGGCCTCCGGAAGTATGTTGTTATGGTGGAAGGGGCTGCTCTCGTATGACACATTGGAAGCCTTCACGGAGACGGGCGGCAGCGGGCCATGGCGACTGAGCTTAGGCGTCCGCGGGCCGTTCAGCTCCTCTGACAGTTGCTGGTACACGAGGCCGCAGTCCTTCTTGGTGCGGCCCTGTGCGTTGCTCATGGCGGCTATGATGGCGCTGTTGTAGCGGCTCTGGCGGCTTCGGCGGCCGCACACGATCAGCATCACCTTGCCGATCACGATCAGCAGCAGTAGCGCTGCCAGCACAACGATCAGGATTGGCCAAATGTAGTCGTAGCGGCCGTGCGCCGGCTGCGCGAAGGCCTCGTCCTGCGAGCCGAGTGCCTCGTACACGTCATCCTCGTCCATCACGCGCACCTTGATCTCCATCTCCTCCTTCACGGGAGTCAGTTTGGGTGGCGGCACGTCCAGCTTCTCCACTTTGTGCACGGTGAGCTGCTTGCCGACCTTGCCTTGCTGATCTTCGATCAGCTTAATGTCCAGATCGATGTCGTCATCATAGTCGTCCTCGTCGTCACCGTCTTCGTCCTCATCGTCCTCCCCAAGGTCGTCGAGCTTGGCGTCGTCCACCTCCTTGGCGTCCTCGAATATGTTCTTGTCATCTTGCTTCGGGTCGGTGTTGTCGATCTTCTCCCATATCTCCTCATCGGACGCGGGCGCCTCTGTCGACGTCAGCAAGTAGTATACGCTCGAGTTGAAGTCTGTCTTGCAGGTTTTGCGCGCGAGCGTTTCCCAGCTGTACGGGTCGTCCTCCTCGGGGGCTGTCTTGGCCAAGTTGGCTATCAGCGAGTCTTTCGCGGCGGATGTTACCTTGTGCTTGCTCAGCCAACTCATCAGCAGCTCGAACTCGCGGTTGCACACGAGCGGGTTGTTGCTGATGTCTAGCGTGGTAAGGTGGTCGATCGACTCGATTTCGGTTTGTTTTATTTCTGAGATGTTGCTGTTGGATATATTGAGGAAGAGCAAGTTGTTCAGAAGGGCGGCGGGATGATTGCCCGTCTCTTCCCACAGCGAGGACAGTGCGGTCTGGCTCATGTCTAACCAGGCGAGTTTTGGCGTGAAAATAAACACCTCCGAGGACAGTACTTTCAGTGGATTTCCTCGAAGATGTAGCTTATTTAGTTTCTTGTTCTGAGCGAATACCTTCCTGCTTAGTGTTGTGAGCAGGTTGTCAGCAAGGTTTAATTCCACTAGTCGTGTACAATGTGCGAAAACGTTATCCCCGATGCTTTGCAATTTGTTGCCCGAGAGATTGAGCTGTGTCAATACTGGGAACGTGATTAAAGCGTTGTCGGAAATCTCTTCGAGACCGCAATTCGCCGCTTCGAACATGTAAATGTTGAATTGTTCGACAGAGCATTGAAAGCCGTTTTTGGGCAACTGTTTCAGCCTCGGATTGTTCGAGATCTTGAAAACGTCCAAGTCTATGTTTTGCTCAATGAGGAGTGGCGAAATGAGGTCCAAGTTGTTGTAGGTGAGGTCCAGGTAGTTCAAATCGACGAGCTTGTGGAAGGCCTGGTTGTGGATCTTTTCCATTCCATTTCCGCTCAGATTGAGGTTCGAGATGTAAGTCATACCGTTGAACATGGACGGACCGACGAACTTGATTCTCGTCTGTCCGGCGTTAAGTGTCACGATATCGGGGGTCTCGAGCCCGTACACCGTCTCGATCGGATTCCTCTGGATATGGAGTGTAGCTAGCTCCGTGTTCATGGAGAATAGATCTCCGGGGAGATCCATAATATCGTTGTCGCTCAAGTCGAGCTCTTCGAGGTCCTGGAGATTACGGAAGACGTCCGCGTCCATGCTGGCCAGCTCGTTGCCGCCGACGTTGAGGTACTTGAGCGAGCGCATCGTCGAGAACGTGTTGGAAGCGAGGTAGCGTATGTTGCAGTTGGAGATGTCCAGTTCCTGCACGGACGACGAATTCAGGAAGAAGTCCGTGGAACCCTTCGCGGGGAACTTGATCGGATTGTTAGACAGGGTGAGTAGGGTGAGTTTCTTGTGGTTGGCGAAAGTTTGCGGATGAAGACCGCTGAGCCCGTTGCCGGTTAGCGTCACCGCGTACAGCTCGTGCAGACCATGAAAGGCGCCCGGACTCACGGGGGAGATCGTGCTGTTGACGATCTTCACGGTGGAGAGCTGATGCAGGCCGAGCTTCTTAAAGATGCCGTCGTCGAGACGGATCGGGTAGCGTGGGTCGATGTTCTCGAGCACGAGGTCGGTGATGTCGTCGCCGAACTTCTGCGTGCCGAGCTCGAGCCGGTTGCAGGTGGCTATCCTGTAGCCCTGCTTAGCGGCGCAGACGCAGTCGCGGGGACAGGGCTTGTCCTCGCTGAAGAGGACCTCCTCCTGGTCGTCGATCACGTCGTAGTCTTCGTACTGGTATATGGAATTGTCGGCGTCGTTGGTGGCGTTGACGCGCACGGCGCTAGCCCCCGCCGTCGTCGTCGTTCCCGCAGCGACTGCCACCGCCGTCGCCGCCAGGAGTAATAACACCTCCCGGTACATCACCCCCATATTGGATGGAACTCTGCAACAAAACATAATATCACTGTTTAGAATAAAGAAACGTCATTGAACTTCTTTCCTGCCTATTTGCCTTGCATATTGGTCACAATTAGGGCTGCCACCTTTAAAAAATGGCAAACCCGGAGTATTTAGAAAATATTTTATCGTAAATTTTCCGAGGTATAATAACGATAATAATTAGGCATATTAACAATAAAACTTAAACAATGCTGCTAGGACCGCTTGATTTTTAAAATAATATTTTTTATTTGTTTGTGATTTTTTTATCAACTTTTCTTGCTCTGGTTTCTTCAAATACTTTAAAAATTATTGACAGGTCATATTATAATTTTATTCATCTTTACAATTAACTCCGACTTCACCATGTCGACTGATAAGCAGGTTTCTCTCGTCGGTCCATAAATTTTTCAATAAGCATAAAACGAATTCCACAAATTCATTGATAATCGGTATTGAAAAAAAAAATCACAGATCTCGTGCATTACACGACCTTCGAGGTACATTGAAAATTAACTCAACAAAATAAAAAAAATATATTACATTTATATAATTTTTGTTATTTTTCAAAAACACAAGCAGCTTAAAAAATGTAAACTAAAATTTAAACAGAAAAAGAGATAAACTTGACATTATGTCAAACTAAAGTAACAAATTAATAAATATCAAATATAAAAATATAATATAGGTAAGGTTAGATTTTTTTTTTTTTTTTTATGGAAACTGACACGGTTGGCTACCATCACCTACAACATCCGTGATGTCAGCCCATAACACCGGGTGAACTTGGTGCCACGTCAGTGCTTCCCTTCGGTCGTGCCGGCTACACTGAACTGGACGGAAAACACAAACTATTTACATAGCCGTTTCGAAAAATTTTTAAATAGAAAAATATTGAGCTATTCAAAAGGTAAGAAGTGAAATCGCTGCCTTTATTAATCAATTTTTTTCGTGTCTCTAGGTTTTAAAAGTTAAAAACAAAACGAATCATACGAGTTGGGTATGGGAATCCTCTTAACAGCCAGTGTCAAACTTAAAAAAAATGCTTAATTATGTATGAATTAAATATTTTACAGTCAATATTCAAATAAATTCCATATAACGATACTATTCCATTTGAAATTATCCTTAAATTTTTTCTCAACAAAAAAATTAAATTTTTATAAATTATGAAAAATTTTCAATTTGCAATATACCATTTATTGCAATATACCATTCCATTGTTCACAAACACATCTCATTTAATAGTATTATAACTCCATCACAACTGCACATTCGCATTTGAGTGAACTCACGAAACTCTAAAACAGCGCTCACTAAAAAATTTATAACTTATTAATTTTTCATTTTTTCCAAAAATTAAAAAAGAGGTCTCCAGATATCGAGTCAATCTAGAAGATAAAAATACAAAACTTATAAATTTTTAATAATAAGTCTGTCAAAAAGTGCCCTTTCTAAACCCCATAATAATAAAAAGGGCCCTTTTTAGCAATTTTTTTGAAATTTATTTTCACGATTTTGTAGCCCTTATCAATACGCACCTTTTGACACCCTAATCATTTATGTAGCTTCAAAACTCACGACACCAGAGCAATGCCGCACTTTCGCTGGAAATGGTGCCTATACAGAAGCGATCGAATAAACATTTTCAATGTTAAAAATTCCAAATTATTTTCGATAATTCTGTGAAATTTGTTACTTTTTAATAATTGAAACCATAAACGCGCGCGCACGCGCACGGTGCATCCGATTCGTCCGATGTCAACGCACTCCGCTCCGATCATCCAGTGATTCAGTCAGTCTAACCGAATTCACCGCTCGGGGCGACGCACCACCCACCCGGTCTGACCCGGAGATATACGATGCTAACCCGTAGCCCGGATGTACACCATTCAAACCCGTAGACTCCGGGTCAAACCCGGACGGGTGGCAGGCCTAGTCACAATATGTGTTTTATGAAGGTGTTTTTTGAACCTTTGCAATTTCCGCGTGATTTTTCTCTGCATGCATAGCATCTGATTTTACTTTATGGTTATTGGTACGTTTTTGCACGCAACGGAAAGAGTCTAACGTAAACGTATACCTTATTATATGATAGGCATACTCGGGGGGTCTCTGAGATAAGTATTGGTTTGCACATTCATGCCTAAGTAATCTAAACTGTCTGTGTTTGCAGTGCTGCCGTGTACTAGGTACCACAGAGCAGTACTACCTATTTATGAAAAGCTCTAGCTTGAGTTCTTGCATTGTTCGAGTTGTACAAACCTACGCCAAGCTGACGCATACATACATAACATTATTTCATCTCAGTGGAAACGGTAGACTGGAGAACAATAGTGTCACGTTAGTGACTTAGTGACTTGAAATTATGTAATCTAAAACTTTTTTCACGTGAATTTGATGAACGTCTTTGGGTTCGTGTATAGGGGGGGGGTCAACTAAAAAAAAATTAAGACTTTTTATGTACTTTGTGACGCTTCGCATCGCACGCCGTGCGGTGCACGGCTAAACTATTTGAGCTATGGGCATTCCAATATGGTACGGTAGTTACGGTACCACATGAAAGATTCGTTCGGCGACTTCAAATATGTATCACACTTTTAATTTATATTTATAGCCCTTCTGGGTGTAATCTGCCCTTAAAGTTGACGTGTCTCAAAAAAATCGAAAACATGCTAACTTCGATAGCCTCCTGTTTCATATCTAATATAGTTGTGGGAGCCAAGATGAATTTAATGTGCAGATCAAATGTTGTAATTTAATAAATGTATCGATAAAAATCTTCGAAGAGTTAAAGGTGGGGCAATATGGGCTACAGAAGTTGTAATATTTTTTCGACAAAAAAATTTATCTGCTCACAATATCTTAATTTAACATATTATGTACAATCTCACAAATTTATTAATCTTTAGTATGGTGGTTCAAACATACACACATCAAATTCACGCAATAAATTTGACGGCTGCATGCGGAGGGACTTCTCCGATTTTTTTTGTCTAGATAATGCTGAAGATTCATCCGATCTCTTAGCAAAAGAAACCCATATTGATCTAACGAACATTATTAAATATTCTTGAGATTATTTAATAATGTTAATCAGTACATTTTGCAGTAAAGTAACGCAGAGCCTATTCTAGGTAATGAATGTCACGACATAATGATGAGGTACGAGCGGCTTAGAGCGCGAGACGGGTGTCGAGCGAGACCGAGTCCATTGTGTGCCGTGAAACTCTATCTCCCTCATTGTCTGCGTGCGCGCAGGATCGTGTGGCGACGCATCATGCTCGAGATAATACAGATTCTCCAGATAATACAGTCATTTGGATAGGAACTGCACCGCATTCTACAAGAGATATCTATCGATCATTCCATTTAGGCCAGTGATTTAGGCGTGAACAATTTTAGGTACGTTTGCATACATCCTGTTCGTGATGTGATGTGATGACGATCTCGGTCATTGCCTCTCCCGACAGCGCCGGGCGGCGGCGGCGCGGCGGTGGTGCTTGAAGTGCATTATCCTCGGATATGTAGGCGTCGAGCGTTTCTCAAGGTTTAGGTGACATTTGCAGGTGAAGATAAAACACGGATTAGTAGGAGTAGGTAGGCCAGGTAAATAAGTAAGTAATTAAGACATGTAAATCGTGTAAGTATATTGACCAACTTGATTATTTTATAGCTCATTCAGCAGCAAGTCATCGTTGCACGTAGAAGGTAATAATTTGTATCTGAATCCTTCGATATAAGTAGTGAAACAACCTTGCAGTGAGCGCAGAAATATCGTGATAATCGTTTATGTCAATGTTCAGCGTTCGCACATCGAAGAGGCAACACTCTACGATAGAGCAACATTTTCAACATCCGAAAACTTTTAACACTTATGTCACTCACTCGTAAGGAAGTGCAAGTAAGCAATGGACCCTCGCTCGGCGTGTAGCCAGCGGTGGTGGCACGTGGAGTGTGGGAAGAAACATTAAGCGTTCGTCATCGAAATAAATAAAAAAATATATCGTTGGCGTTTGTTTGTAGCAAAATTATACTATATTATTATTAGTATTGATTAGCTATTGACGTTACAGCCTTATCGTAAATATTGTGTCACAATTAGCTTAGTTTTCAATCTGGTTTTCCCGCAATTGTGCTAAATGAATACCTATTTAAATGGCGAAACAACTAAAAGTTGGGAATAATTGTTCTGCGTTAGCTAGCTGCCATGCTAGCAGCGGTATAGTTTATTTGACTAGGTCAGCGATTGATAAAGAATTTCAAAATAACTCTTTGACTATTATACTAGATCGTCTTTATTTTAATGTATTTTTTCCATATTTTCCTAGCACCGACTACGTTTTCCTAGTTAGTCATTAATAAATGAATGATATCGCCCATATTATCCTCAAAATTAAAAATGTGTGTGGTAAGTACTATTCTCGGTAATGCGAGGAAACGGCCATGTTTGTTTCAGTCACCCGCTTCTGCGTCTTCGTGGTTTTATCAGAGCTGCACTCAAATGCGAAAGAGCACAAGCAAAGTGGTAACTGAACACACAGAGGCTGTATGGTATCTTTTCTCTTTGGTAGATCGTATTAGAGAAGACTTAAGCCAAAGAGCAAAATAGACTAAGCTTAGATTTGTTCAATAGGAAGGATTGATCACAGTGAAAGTGCCGCGAGGCAAGCGAGCGAGCCGGAGCTCAACTGCTCCGGTGGGAACTTATGGGAACGCATGCACTATGCGTACCTAGTAGGTAGGACTTGCCGCGTGGTTTGGAAACATAAGTACTACATACTTACTTATAGTGCCTAGCCTAGCCTATCATGTGCCTATAGAGTCGAGGCAGTACGGCGTCCGCGCAGGACGTTAGACGGTCGCTTGAGAATAGATAAGATTAGATAGCAGTATAGGTGAACTGAAACTAAACGGCCCCAGACTAGCCTAGTGCTCGTACTGTCTGCTACACAACTAAAAATTAAAGGGACAAAAATGATGGATTGTCGTTTGCCGCACTCATATTCATTCTCATGATTTTACATACGGTGAGATTGACAAAGCTCTGCAAATGTGGTTTTAATTCTAGATCCGACTGTACTTTCAAACGATACCAACCTAGTGGTGACGTACTGTTTCGTTGCTAGTTAGTAGTTGCAGACACTAAGTGTTGATTTAGTATTGAAGGTGAATTGAACGGTTGTAAAGATAAAGATTATCGCGGAGGCGGAGAGGTAGGTGAACACGAACAACGTTAGTAAACACTAAACAGCGAGGTGGTTCTTGAACTTATTGGTAAGAAAAAAAGAAACACAGACGCGACCATAAACGGAGAGGTACCTAACGGGCTGAAATGGAATCCTAGGTTCCGTTCCTGTCGCCTGATGTGTCTATTCCCTAGATCCTTTTCCATCAGTTTAGACCAGCCAATATTAGAACAAATATCATCTAGATATTTCCCACTATTTACACATTAGCACTTCAAAATCGATAGATATAACGAATTGTGATATTTTAGTCAAAGAAAGACATTTTCACAAACACCTACATTCACATATTTGGCCAAAAAAGTTCGGAACTTTTTTGACCGAAATATGTCGACTCTGGCTGGAACTAACATTTTTATTCTAAAATATTCATCCCCCGACACGTGCACGTATCCTGGATCGGTGGGTAGACCAATAATGATGACGTCGTATGTGGTATGTAGGACGATGCAAGACATAAAGACACCAAGCCGTACCCCAACCCCACGTGCAGTTCCTCGGCCTCTATCGCGAATAAAACGTTTCTTATTTGTATTCATTGTGTGTAGAGAGTTTTGCATACAATATCGACCCACTATCTGATTGACAACGTGCAACAATTTTATTCACAAACATTCATGTCATATTAGACCTTGCAAGTAAGTATGCACATTTTATTTTTGGCAGCGATATTTTAAGCCTTACCAATCTCCATTACAAGATATGACCGTGATTCGTAACTGTAGGTCCCTCCTCTCTTCCCTTACTAGGTAGTAGGTGGTAGGGTGTAACTCGGCCGTTTTGATACCACCACCGCACTATGACCGCACTGAACGAAAAGTCCGTCTAATCGACAATGTTCATAAGTTGGTGTTTTCCGTCCAGTTTCATGTAGCCGGCACAACCAAAGGGAAGCACTGATATGGTACCTAGTTCACCAAAGTGTTATGTGCTGACATCACGGGTGTTGCAGGTGATGTAGCCTATCGTGTCGGTTTCCACAACAACCTATGACATCGCCTATCCCGAAGAAGCAAATTTAACAGGTTATTGTCTGTCACTAATAAAATAAACTAACCTTAGCTCATTTATTATAATCCTTAACTATCGCGTCTCTTCCACAGATCATGTAACATAAGGAATGTCTACTGGTATGACAAATAAGGTCATACCAGCTTTAATCAATCCAATAGTAACTCTTGTCACAATAACTAACTTCCCTTGTGATTCGTTCGAATACTTTATGTAGCGTGTTGGAAATTATGACATGGTTCTATGCAGCTATACTTTGTGACCGCCCCTGACGCTGAATAAATGATAATTTTATATACTTCTTTCCGGAATTTTGAAACGGCCGTAGGTACGATCAAAGGGGGATGCACTGACATGGCACCTAGTTCACCCGATGTTATGGGCTGACATCACGGACGTTGTATGTGATGTAGCCAACCGTGTCAGTTTCCATAAAAAAGGAAAAAAAGCTTTCTTATAATATTTGATAAATTATTAATTATTATCCATACTGTTGATTTTTGTCTGATTTTTTCATTGTATTCCGGAGACAGATAGTTTTTCGATATGGCTTTAAATTGTATTTAAAAATTTTGAAGAAGAAAAAAATTGGTTGTCTGTAAAGTCGGTTTACGGACGATAGTTTTACGTGATGACCTCATAAAGTATATAAAGTGCGAAGTCAGATACAAAATCAGTTCCGGCGGGTTTTTGTAGAATATAAAATATGTAAAATTAATTTAAGTACATGATAAAGATGTGATAATAACTAATAACAAATATGAGAAAATAACGACTATTAATTTTTGTTTATTTTATATTTAAAAAACCTAAAAAGCCAATAATATTAATTATCAATATAAACATCGTGTTGGGAATCAAACCTACATAACGCCATCTACATGTACAACGTTGCAACAACTACCTAACTGCGAAATCAAGTAAATATCGCTGAAGTATTTCATTTACTATTGACGCTAGATGTGGACGCTAGATGTCGCTCCATGAAATCTTCACATACTGTTGAGCAAATTTGCTGCGATAGGTACATGGTCGATTAGCCCGCGTGGTTAAGACGTCTGGTCGGTGATGGTGGCAGGGACCGCGGGTTCGAGGCTCGCAAAAGACGGACAAATATATTTTGTATTTCCTACTATTGTATATGCCTCTCTATCGCGCTCTCGCTTGCACACACAGGTCTCTATCGCGCTCTCGCTTGTGCAGCCGGTGTTCATCAATTTATAAGACGTGACGTCATCACGTCAAAAAGATATTTCGTTCTACAAAGTCGACCCGGTTCCAACGATGTGTCATCCATCATCCATCACTTATCGCTCATATAAAAAAAAATCAATGTTTAAATGTGCAATTTTTATTACATTTTAGAGTTTTTGCAAAATAGTATTATCTAATATCGTACCAAATTTCGACTTGGTACGATCAACCGTTTAGAAGTTATTATAACAGACAGACAGACGGACGCACGAGTCACACACAACCTTAGGTTCCGTTTTCACCGCTTTGAGATAGAGTAACCTACAAATTTGAAACTTGTTGAATGTTCTGAATATTGTGAAAAAGAAATGCGTATAAAGGAGTGGGGAAAGTTTAACATTCCTCACCTTTGCAGGGCGATACCAGAACCATTTATAAAATAGATAGGTAATTTAGAACATATTTTAAACAGGGTAACGTTTTATGTAAAAACTCACTTACATATCAATCATAATAAAATATATCAGTGAAGTTTACATTTCGGTTGCATGCTCGAATTGCTGCTCAATGAAATACCGGCCAACGCACCGAGTTTACTTACTCTATTTTACTCGTTTCTATATCGAAGTCCACTTCTGCCCATACTACGCCTACACAGATATCATACTAGATTCCTACCTTATCTAGCTGCACGTGTTGCGTGCTCCGTTGGAAAATTACGCACTTTGAAATGACCATACGGAAACTCGATTAGTTGGACTTGTCCCACAGCCCCCTGTCGGGTTGGCCCCAGAATAAGTCTTTTATCTTATTACATTTTGATTAAGTAGGTAAATACGCACCAAAGTAGCGTTGCAGAATGTAATGCAAGTGTTGCAGAGCTCATAGCATCAGCTCTCAAATAGGGGGTAATAATTGGCCGTAGTATCGGAAGGGCCAACTATTGTTGGGGCACGAAAGCGTTAAACGGAAAGCTTCATGTACCTCCAGCTTGATCCGAGTTTTAAACGTAAGTACGATAGAGCTTGAGGAGTGTGGTAGCAGGCGAAAGAGACAATCTGGGAAGGTTAAAGCCAGGACGAGGTTATAGTAATAAGCTAGGCAAGAAAGAAAGGAGTTCCGTAGCCATTCGTTCTGTGCAAGAACGAAATTGCTAAGCTTTACGTTACGGAGTAATCATAATCACACAGCGTGTGACAGAAAGCCAGACGGACGGACAGACAGCTGATCTATTTTATAAGGAGCCCTGGCAGCGTCGGAAAACCTAAAAGAAACTGCCAACCACTGGGATAACACCAAAGCATAAGAAAACCGCATATTAAGAACTATTTTCCAATTCAGTATTCAGCAGTAATCAGATTGTGTAATCATTGGCCATTAAGGAAAGGGAGCCTGAATTCAAAAGTTTAAATAAGAAACTGTCTTAGGAAAATGTGCAAAAGGAACGTCCGCTTTGTCGTTCACATAAAGGAATTGTACGTTGGCATACATTACAGGTACACAGACCCGCATCTGCATAATAATTCCCATGGACAAAGTGCCAGCGGAGAAATTCGTAGAAATAATCTGTGGTAATTATGCGCGGTAATGAGGGTTAAAGAATTAATATTTACCTGCTATCGTGTTCTGATTACTCAGTCGCGGTGGCTCGTTATTCTGCAAAAAGAAGAAAATAAATATTAAACAAGTAGATTATAAAATTACAAATTAAAAAATCCCCAACCCTTAAAAAGTAAAAAAAATATTTGCCTTTACTTAAAGGAGTCGGGGGACCGCTAAGTAAATTCCCGCGCAGCTCTGACTTTTTATATTTTATTTACTTAGCTGTCTCCGACTCCTTTAAGTAAGTAAACGCAAATTATTTATGACGCTTTAAGGGTCGGGAGTTTTTAAAATTTTTAATTTAACTTTTATACAAGCTTTTTTAAAAAAACCGTATGAAAATCGATCCACTTTTTAATATAATTATTTTTTTGATTACTTAATTGATTACAAACATCGCTAACAACCATCCCGATTAAACCGGCTTTAAAAAAATCAGCTAAAAAAAAACCGCATTCAAATCGGTCCATCCGTTTGGGAGCTACGATGCCACAACAGACACACCCATACATACACACATATAACACCCCTCTTTATTTCGTCGCGGGTTAAAAATGTCTAGTTATGCCGCGTGAGAGGGTATGTTGGCTGGGCATTATACCTATATACTTTAAATACTTGACTTTAGTTTTGTTTTCTAGTAGTCCACGATCACCCGTGGATGAGACCGATGATGTTGCAACGCCCACTGCCATGAATCTCAGTTGGTTTCAATCATTTCCACTCGTCCCACTCACTACCCAGTCGACCCAGTCAGTATGCTTAGAGTACCTCCTCTCCTCCGTGTAAGTTACGTTTCATTCGAAAATGGAATTTCCACTTCCTTTTACTTTAGCTACATAATGTAGGTAGGCAGATTGTCTAAATGTTGTTCCGCTAGTTGGTTGTAGAAGTTTTGTCTTGGCTTTATTATGTATGACTGAATGACAAGAGGATTTTTTTATGTAATCCGTTATGGGTGGCTGAGTCAGAGGGGCCAAAGTAAGAGTCCGAGAAGGTAAGTGCCTTATCGGAGACTTCCCTATGGATTGCTGGATATACTGGACTCGAGAAGAATACAGCCGAGGCTGCTACGCGGCCATCTTAGATCCAGTACGGTGGTACCAACCCAGTGGGCTACAATTTGAGGCTACCATCTTTTTAGGGTCCCGTCGCAAAATGCGAAAAAGGGACCCTTATGGGTTCACTCTGGTGTCTGTCGGTCTGTCTGTCGGTCACACGCAGATATTTTTTTTATGGATACGCGAGACACTTGGGGCCGTCAGCATGGATTGTTGAGCCGACGACGCCCAAAAGCATTCGGTTTAGAACAGGGGCTGTGAATGGCGTGCCGGCGTGACAGATGCCTTTTTACGCTTCTTTTGAAAGAACCTAAGTAATACACTGAAGGAAACACATCGGGAGGAAGTGCATTCCAGAGTTTCGCAGCACGGAAGATAAAAGAAATACTGGAGCGCTTAGTCCGCACTTTAGGCAGCTCTACAGTGTAGGGATGCATTCCCTGTCTGTTACGCGTGGAAACTTATAGTGAACCTATGTCTCCACGGAGCTGCAAAGGTTCAAGTCGATACTGAGCAGTCCATTTAGTAAGGGGCAAGGGAATAAGCCCAAAAACAATCGCAAAGAAGTTATTAAAAACACTGACCAATTTGAAGAAATTAATTACTCGATCAAAGACAAATAAATGAAAGGCGCAATCAAAGCCAATACTTGAAACGATGACGCAACTCGAATACAGCTTTGCGCATCTCTCGTCGCGCCATTGCTATTGGCAGCTGTAATGATTCTACTTTATCTTGCCTATTGTTGTGACAACTGACAAGTACTGCTTAAGACGTTGAATCTCATGTGTGGAGAAATCTACACAACCTACCGAGACGTGACGTGACAAACGCAGTAGGGTACTTTATGCAGATAGGTATAACAGTCGCGGTGACATCCGACATCTACCTACCTAACTTAATAGACATTCTCAACGTTCTCAACACTGACTGACTGACGGAAAACGCAGAGCCTAAACCAGTGGGTCTAGCTTGTGGTCTAGCTAGACGCATGAAATTTTGCGTAGACGTTCCTTATGTAACGTAGGTGAACACTAACAGGATTTTTGAAAATTTGTCCCCTAAGGGGGTTAAATTGGGGATGAAAGTTTGTATGGAAATTCGTCATTTTTGAAGTATAGAAATGTGGAAATTGGTGTTTAAGCTTCTTTTAATAAATAAAATTCAGCTATATCAGTTTTTTTTTTCAAATTCATCCCCTAAGAAGGTTAAATAGAGGATGAAAGTTTACATTGAAATTCTCAATTTTTTTAAATATAAATATTGAAATTGGTGTTCTCTTTATAAATGAAATTCAGAAGCCTTTTTGAAAATTCATCCCCTAAGGGAGGGGGGTTAAAATAAGGGATGAAAATGTTTATGGGAAGTGCGTCATTTTTGAAGTTAGAATATGGGTATGGGTAGAAATGGGGATGGAAGGAGGGAGAGAATATATTGCGTCTACTTAAATTAAGCATAACCTACAGTGCCGCGAGCAAAGCCGCGGGAAAAAGCTAGTAATTATATATAAATTGCATCTAGGTACAACGACGGTGTTGTGCGATTATCTGAAACATGTTATAGTAAAGATAGCAGATGCTTTCCACTCGTCTCACCTAACTCCTCCCAATTGTGAGTGTCGGGTCCTAGAACTGGATTTCTAGTTTAATTTATGGAAGCTGTCTAGGGAATACTCCTAACATGATGCAGCGTCGGCAGCACATCGCTCCTCCCCTTCCATACCGGTGAGCGGGGCGACTGACTGAGGCGACAGAGTTGCAATGGGAACAGATTCCTGAGCACCGCCGGGGTCCGGCCGGATGCAGCGTGATTATCACTTCGCCTCCCTTAACGAGGATAGAGTTTGCAGCCGCTCGGTTTGAGCCGACCCTATTATCTAAGCCTACCTGCCCGGGTGTGCTTAACTTCATGATCGCACGTCGATCCATTGTACAATCGAGCTATATTTACATTTTAAGTGCGTGCGTTGATTGATTGACCAGACGCCAATCCGTACTCCGCTCTACGATACATAAAGCATTGTCAGGTTTAAAAGAGTATTTTTGAAGAGCCAATAAAGAGTATTTTGCAAGCTTGTCACACTAGTTTTTGTGGTAAAGCATAGAAAACGACAACTGGCAAGAAACAATATTGAAAAGAGGTTAGTTCAAGGCGTTACTTCTCAATTTTTATGTAAAAATGTTTATGTTTTTTCATTAGATAACAATGTATAAGATTCATTACTTATTTGGCTTTCAAGAACAGTGATTAGTTTGGCGTGTGCCTAACAATTTTATGAAGATTTTCAACAATTTCTAAGACACGCCGCGCGCGCCCGGCCACCGCGCGAAATCATAGCAGACGACGCGTAGATTTTGCGCGCCTACTCCAGCATACGAAAGGTTAATGAATGAGCTCGACAACGACGAGGGGAACGGCAAAGCAAACAATATCTATATGAAGCCTTCCATCCTGCCCTGTAGCATCTTGTTCCGATAGAAAGGCAGTCCAACTGTTCAAATAATGATTCTAGACGATACTGTTATCATCAAAGTAAGGATACATAAAACTGGATACATTGAAAAGGCACGGAGCTACCCTGAGACCTCCAAATTAGGAGGAGGCTCGTTAAAAGCTACAGAGACCGCTCGAATAGTAATGTGCTCGGTGAGATCGTGATGCAACGGTAAATTTATTGTCCCCTGGAAGTGGGCACTCAACTATAAATCAGCGTGAAGACGGTCTCTGTTCGTATACCCAGGACCTCGCAGTGTTCCGCGACGGAGCCGCTCCGGAAATGGGGTCGCGTGAAAACGGAAAGTCGGTATCCTCACCTTCCACTGATTTATTTCGACTGAGTTGGCGTGGCGACACTTACATTACAGCCTAAGCAGTAGTGCGTGTTATGCAGGCGTAGGTAAGTCATTCATTATACAATATGAGAAAAACACTCGCATTTTTCCTCATGCGAAAACCCAAAATAGACAAGATCTAAATATAATCGTAAGTAATGATTGTAGTAGTAGGGGAGCGCGCAGCTCCTGCTTGGATGTTCCTATTGGAAACCTACAAATAAAAATACCTATCATTACTCGTCATTTTCATACATCGTACTGCGTGGGGCCGGTACTTAAAAAGAATAGCCCCACTGCGTCTCTCCCCGTGCATGTCGTAAAAGGCGACTAAGGGATAAGGACGAGATGCCGTGCTAAAGGGCGACAGGCATAGACGTATTTATTTCTCTATGGCGACAGGCTTGCCACCTCTCAGCCTCTCACCTTAGAACGGTCCTTCCACCGCACCGAGTCGTGCAGCAGGTGGGTCTTTGTGCCTTACTTGCTGCAGCATGATACTTAGTTATATTGTCCGAATACTTTGCTAAACGTGGTGGTCGATATTGTGTTGCAATTTTCTTGCAGCACAACACCGATTTCTCTGCTTACCCTGATTGTCAGGATACAGCGTGTGTGGTATGTATGTATGTAGGTATGTTTCATTTGTATAATATATAAGTATGTAGTAAGTTTATAAAAATCTTAACTGGAGAGGAAAATCCCTCCACTTAATTAGTTTTATTATTGTGCATACTTCATTATTATCTCAATGTTTTCAATGGCTATAATAAATGAAGACAAATTACAAGTTTCGTTGGATTGCTTGTGTGTGCGGTTTTCTAAATGCGGTAATCACGAACGTAGCTACTATGTTAACAATAGATTAATTAATGTATTTTCGTTATTATATTACTTACATACACTACACCATTATTTGGTTTGTGGTCAGATTTGTAAATTTTCCTTTGAGGAATGTTTAATGCCCAATAAATTCTAAATGCAAAAGCTTTGTTTAAATTATGCTAAAATATTTGAACTAGTACTTATGACGAAGTGCGAAGTGGTGAGCGAAAGAGACATATAAATAAAATCGACAAAATCGTGGTTTCGTATTCACCTGTTTGTTACCTCCTCCAAATCTGTACATATTTTTGATATTTTTCCATCAACTGTATTAGAAGGAATATCGTAGATAGATAGATCTGTACGTTTTGCTTTTTTTTTATACAGTCTCGAGAAATTGTGCACTGGACGTCTGTTGACGGCGCTAAATTTTAAGGATTTTTTGAGGGTCCTAGCCCCTATAAGAAATAACTCATGCCGACCATCGGCCGATGGCGGATACCTATAACATATTAAAAAATAATTGCCCTCGTGCCATATCCAGGGAGGAAAATAGGGGAATACGTTTGTACGAACAAAATGCCCCCCCGCGTTTTTATTTATATATATATTTATAGGTAGTTATTTTATTCACAGATTAGGTAAATAGAGCAGTAGTAGCACAGAAAGAGGAACTATGTTTCCAAAGACAATAATATTAGAATAGTATAGAACCATAGTATTATTTCATTTTTAACTATTTAGGGTTTTTTCCTGGTAGGTACTAATGGAAATCCGACCGTGTCAGTTAGTTCCGTAGTTGCACATTTAAAATCTTGGTTTACTTCGAGTAATGCTATTCATTCGATGGAACTTCGTGAACATGAGGGATCAAAATATTTTCTGCCGCACAATTTCCTAAACGAAGTTATAATTTTAATAATTTTTAATAATTAGGGTTCCTTACCTCAAAAGAGGAAAAAAACTGAACCCTTATAAGATGATTATTGTGCCTGTCTGTCCGTCTGTCACAGCTTATTTTGTCCAAATCTGCTGGACGAAAAAGTAGACATTTTGTACATTATATTACATATAGAGTTTGATGACCGAATTACGAACGCATGGCGTAAGTAAATCAAGGAATTTCGATTTTGGGGGACAAATTAGAAAGGTAATTTTTTTTTGTTTCAAGTGCGTCATGTGACATTTCAATGAAAAGTGCTCGTTATAAGGATAATACGGCTGATCCGTTTCCTCTCCAGGGCAGCCAAGTCCCCAATCCCCAACGATGGTAGTCTGGCCGTCCTGGGTATGGAGGTGTCCAGGGACGTTGGATTTCAATCGATCATTTATAGAGTCAAGGCGAAACTAGCGTCTCGAAAATTAGGGGTCCTTTACCGATGTCGGCGATTTTTCACGCCGGTCCAACTGCTTACACTCTATAAAGCACAAGTAAGACCGGTGATGGAATGTTGCGGTCATCTTTGGGAGGGTTCCCCTGATTACCTTCTTTCAGCCTTGGATTCAATTCAGCGACGAGCCATTCGCCTCATTGGTGACTCTGTGCTCACAAAGGACCTTCAACCTCTAAAGCACAGACGTATCGTTGGGTCATTGAGCCTGTTTTATCGGTACTACTATGGCCGCTGCTCGCTCTGGCGAACTTGCTTCCCTTATCCCTCCTCCTCCTGTTGGCCTTCGCCAAACCCACCATACTCACGCGGAACAATCCTTTGTAGTGGACAGACGAGTTTTTCGACCTGCACGCTTCTCTAAATCGTTCTTGTGTCGCACTCGTTATCCGCGTGCCGTGCCGCGTCGGTGTAACGGGCTCCCAGGGAATACCTTTCCCCACTCCTACAATCCACGGGTCTTCAAATCGCGGGTTAATAGCCTTTTCCCAGCAACATTAGTCCGCCTCCAAGCCCGACTGGCACCTCCTTGGCGGTTAAATTGGCTGCGCCTGAGGCTTTGACCTCGGGCCGAGCCATCCAGTTCGGAAGCAATAAAAAAAACATAAAAATAAAATGCCAAGTTTAAAAGATATTAAAGAAAATATACAAAAATCGAGCATTCTGCCAGCTACCCTTATCTTCGAAACTACTGAGTCTAAATTTCGAAAAATCAATAATATAAATAGGAAATACAGATAGGGCCTTGTTTGTCATCAGGAGGGCACGTGCGCGCCGCGCCGCCACCAACGTGGCCGCCTCACCATGCCTCACCTTGTCCGCGCCGGTCGCTAATGTCGCTATATTATGGTTATGGTATTGTCACACTGTGGTATTGTTCTGTATTAAAAAAAAACCTGCTTCCGCGCGCCGCCCCGCACCGAGACCGACCACGTGCACCGCCGCACCGCACCGTGCCTCCCGCCCGCACCCGCGCCACGCGTCGCTGAATAGTGACAAAAACTGCATTGGACGAGGTCGAGAGCGCCGGACACTTCCGCCACGCTGAACCGACGATCGCTTCAGTCCGACACCCGGATGCTGGAACCCGGGCGACGACTCTCATTGGACTTTCCAAACCAAATCCGATCTGAATCACTGACTCGATCGCTATTGATTCCGACCGAGTAGAACTCTGTGACCTGTCATATAGAATTCTGTGATCTGTCATAGAACGGCCGACCCGGCTCTAGCAACCTCAGCTGTTTTCAAAATGTTAGAATAGAATAGAAACTGAAAATAAGCAAGAAGTACAGGAGTGCTCAAAGGCGGACGTATCAATGCAAATGATTTCTTCCGGTCCTTTCTGTCATGAGGATTAAAATAATAGCTCTTCGTTCTGGAAAAATAACATCGTCCGGATTTGTGGGGTAGCATATCGTTGCGGTTATTTGATTATTTATTTGCTGTACGTCTATGGGACTTTACACTGGGACTATGTATTTTAATGAACATGTAGGTAGGTACTAGAACTCGTAAACTTAGTTTTACTTGGCCGTCTAGCGTCTTTTCGTTCCAAATCTCTGCACTCATGGTGAACGAATTGAACATTTTCATTGTCTGTGTCAATGCCACCGTCCGACCCGAGCCGCATCACCTACAACATCCGTGATGTCAGCCCATAACACCGGGTGAACTAGGTGCGTGTTAGTAAGAAAGCAATGTAGAGAGACATGTGTAGAGACATGTGCAGTTAGTAGGTAGTAGACAGAAACGTTGCCCCCGCGCCTCCGCCGCCGCCGCCGCCGCCGCGCCACCGGCGCGGCGGCGCAGTCCGGAGGCGGCAGGGCGGCGCGGCGCCGGCGGCGGCGGCGCGGAGGCGGGAGGTCATTTTATTTCAACTAGATACTTTCCTTAATGGCTAAATTTGCTTTTTATGCGCTCTATGAGTTCTTCACTATGTATATGTAAATGTCGCCGGGGCGCGCGGCGGCGGCGCGTGGGCTCATGTTGGCGATGCGGTGAGTGAAGTGATTTCACGTTACAGTTATTCCGCATCCTTTCTCAATCAGCCAGGTTGGCCGTGCAGCGCAGCGGTGCGGCGCGGGTCTGACTCCGCGTCCGCGCGCCGCGCCGCCCGGCGCGGCGCGGCGCGCGGCGCACGCTCATCCTTTTCCTTGTGACGGTGCCGACGCAAGGATTCCGAGAACCGGCATTCATTCATCGGGTGCCTCAAATGCCGAAAGGCTATTCGAATTGCAAAGAGGCAAACCGCAGCATGTGTGCAGAAAAACCTCAATGAATGTAATATTGAATCACTTTTTAAACGGATTCCTCACTTTCCTCGGAACATACAAACTATACTCATTATTAACTTTACTTTTGCACTACAGCGTGAAATTGTTCAGCACTACTTAGTGTGTCAAGGAGCCACTTTTGGGTTTCGTTCTACTTTTGCGAGACAGTCTTTTGTTGTGAAAACTTGTCCTTGTTTCAGACTCTATTTCTATGAAAGTATATATACACAGCTGTATGCTAAATAACACATACTTACACTAATACTGTTACTAATTTTTTTATGGAAACTAACACGGTTGTCTGCATCACCTACAATACAACATCCGCGATGTCAGCCCATAACACCTTGGTGAACTAGGTGCCATGTCAGTGTTTACCTTCGGTCGTGCCGGCTACACTGAACTGGACGGAAAACACGAGCTATTTACATAGCAGTTTCAACCGATCTTTCATTCAGTGCGGTGGTACCTAGGTATAACCCAGGCGGGTTAAACCCTACCACCTAGTAAGGTAAGAAGGGAATTAAGGACCTACAGTTTTACGTGGAATCCGAACCACGGTCAGCCTCCAACGGTCGAGCGGTCACCCATCCAAGTGCGGACCACGGTCAGGTGTGCTTATGATCACGACCGACAGTCGATCTACCGCACCACCGAGGCTGACTGATTATTGAATAGATAGACAGTAGTACCGAGCGTGTTAGTAAGAAAGCAATGTAGAGACATGTGCAGTTAGTAGGTAGCCCTTAGCAGACAGAGAAACGTTGCCCCCGCCCCGCCGCCGCCTCCTCCGGGCGCCTCGCGGCGGAGGCGGCGGCAGCGCAGCCTTGAGGCGGCAGGGCGGGGCGGCGGCGGGAGGTCATTTTATTTCAACTAGATACCTACCTACTTTCGTTGACCACCATTATTCCATATTTATTTTTAACTCCCCCGTGAGAAAAAAATAATTAGAAAAGGGAATGCAAATGTAAGTTTTATATAATCCTAATGAAGAGTTACAAACATTACAAAATTGATGCTAACAAAAAGTGCCGCAAAAAACATTGCAAAAAACCTCTAATCATTTAACATTTTCTAAACGAGCTATCATACTGATGCAACGATCACTTCCGCTGAATCATCAAGTGTGAAGGCAATACAAATAAAAAGAAAAACTCACTTCACTCTTATGCGTTCTCTATCACTATAAAGTTTAGTTGGCGCCGCGTGTCGCCGCCGCCCCGGTAGCGCAGATCCCACAGAAACGCAACAGGCACAAATAAGTCCAGGAGCAGGCACTTGTACGGACGAGGTGCTCACGGAGCAGATGCTGTCACGAGACTGGCTGCTGCTGCGGTGTCAGACGGCTGCCTTCTCCGAGTCCCGCCCGCGCCCTCCGACGCGCCGCCTCCGCGCCTCCGCGCCGGCCTGTGTTGTAGGTAGGCATGCGTGCGTTGTAGGTCGTCGGCTGTTTGCACGATGATCTTTATTTGGTTGAAACATTCTCCTTCTCCTCGGTAGATAAGATAAGCCGCATGTCTCGCTCCAGTAAAGAAGCGAACGAAGTCTCAGGCAGGATCGAGAAGAAGGCGCGACTCGCGCTTGAGAGAAATGAAACGCTTTCATTTACGAACCACGAAGTCACTAAGTAGCCGTCAACCGCAATCTTGATCTACAGCAGTAAATAGCTTATCGAAAAGACAGCGTCGATTCCAAATTGTTGTATGCAATAAAATTATAAACGACTCATTGTTATTGATTCATTCATTACTCGAAAAATAAGCTAAACAGAACGCTATAGTAATAGATAACGCAGAACGAAGCGGAATAACCGAAATGGCCTGCTTTGGCTGGCCTCTGCGACAACAAAGCTATCAAGTTTCCGATTCAGGTGGGGCAACATCTGGTGACCATAATGAACCGGCGCGGTTGCGGTCTTTGTAATAATTTTTAATTAATCGTAAAATATCACGGACTCGTATAAATAGATGTTTGCGAATACTATGTTTGTATAGTCGCTGAGGGAACCTGGCTGCAGGTAAGTACACTTAATTTAAATATCTAATAGTAAACCGGTTAGCACACTTTGCAATACTAAACTATGCATGATCTGTCCGCTTGGTTATGGATGCAATCGTCGTAAATCAGCCAGTGTAAACTCTGTGAAACTGAGAACCGATGCTGTTCAATAGGACATTTTTCAAATGAGGAGAAGGCGGCGGGGGCAGAGGGGGCGGTGGGAGAGGCGGCGCGGCGGCGCGGCGCGTGCACAAAAGAAAAATTTAAGCTAATGAAAAAATAAAATCGACCAAAATAGTACTGATATGTTTATGTAACTCAAAACTAGGCAGTAAAACATTATTCAGTCAATAAAGCTAGATTTTTTTTAGTTGTAATTAATTTTGCATAAATTAATAGAAATATAATTCTTTTTTAAGTTATATAAATTAAATAATGTTCAATATAAAATCTTATATATTATTATATAATTATATATAAATAACCAGGCCCATATTAAAAAAATACATGAAATAAAAAAAAATTCAGTGCCTGATAAAAAGGATAATAAAAAGTGTTGGTAAGTATGCATTTCTCAAGTGTTAACTGCTGCTGCTGGGTACCACGACAGGTAGATACCTAGCAAACTGATCGGCTGAAGGGGAATAATTTATAAACCGCATAGCAGAAAACCTCACGAACAATAATCACATCAAGGTAATAGCTGTTGCTCGGAAGGGAGCAATGCCTGGAGGAACGCACCACCTGCTCAGTACTACGTACGGTGGTTGTGATACCGATCGAGTAACGAGCGACGACGCAGGTGGCTGCCACGCCTCCTCCGCCGCACCACGCGGACGGAGTCACCGCCGCCGCGCGGACGAAGTCACCGCCGCGCCGCCGCCGCGCCGCCGCCTCCGCTGCCGGCTCGGTCGGACGGTAGGAGCATCTGTCGCGTTCGCGTCCCTGGCATGTACATAGCACGACATATGCTATGCACGCAATGTGAGGATTCTCGCAAACATGCCTCCAGCCTGCCTGCCTGACTCAACTATCAAACCAAAACATTTCGAAACATCGAAGGACAACAAATTCACAATCAAAATGCATAAAAGCTCATTGTCAAAATGTTGCGTGGTGTGCTTTACGGTGTTTGTTTGATGCTGGTGTCAAATTAAACAAAATTAATAAATTTGTAAACAGGCAGCAGGACCTAATAAAGATAGGTACTAAGACCACAGATTACTTAACTAAGACTAGCTTTAGCTTCATACAGCAGCTTGCACATTTTCAGTCCTGTGTCCAAAAACCGGACAAGTGCGAGTCGGACTCGAGCACCGAGGGCTCCGTACTCCGTACCACCAACCACGCACGTAATTGGCCGGTTTTTAGGGTTCCGTATCCGGTACGGGAACGGGACCCTATTACTAAGCCTACGCCGTCTGTTGTCTGTCTGTCTGTCTGTCTGTCTGTCTGTCTGTCTGTCCGTCCGTCCGTCCGTCTGTCCAAGGGCTGTATCTCTTGAACCGTAATAGGTAGCCCGTTGAAACTTTCACAGAATATGTGTTATTTATTATGGCCGAAATAACAACCAATAATAAAAATAAGAAAAAGTAAAAAATTCACGGGGGTCCCCATAGAAAAACCAAAAAGTGTATGCGCGCGCGCCATTACCGCATAGAGTGTTAAGCATTTTAACTAATCATGACATTTAACACATCATACTTTTAAAGGTAGGACAGAGGAACGGACAGACAGACGGACAGACGGCGGTGTAGGCTGGCTGGGTCCTCTATAAATATGGATCCCTAAAAATAGTTTTGACAAACCTGAAAGTTACGGTTATGAGTATCTTTTATTGCTCACATCCATGTGCAGATGCAACGAACATGTTTATTGTCACTTTTATTGTTCGTGACCTGTGACTTCAAATCCAAAAGACAATCTAAAGGTCAATCGGAGACAAGTCGGGCGGCGGCGGCGGCGCGGCGGCGGCGGGGGCGGCGGGGCGGGGCGGCGCGCTGTCAATTTATTGGTCTCGACGAGACAACTTGTGCATGGAAATCTAGATTTAGTTTTTCATATTGTGGTAGAAATCATGGTCAGCCTGTTTCGGTCCAATGCTGGGCATATACCTCTCCCAAGGCGCGCCACCACACGCGGTCTTCTCATCCATCGACTCCCGGCTACCTTTTTTTTTATGGACACTGACACAGTTGGCTACCTACATCACCTACAACATCCGTGATGTCAGCCAATAACACCGGGTTAACTAGGTGCCATGTCAGTGCTTCCCTTCGATCGTGCCGGCTACACTGCGGAAAACACAAACTATTTACATAGCCGTTTCGACCCACGTTTCATTCATTGCGGTGGTATCAACCCGGGCCCTTACCACCGAGTAAGGTAGGAAAGGAAGGGACCTACAGTTTTACGTGGAATCCGAACCACTGAATCGAGGCTGAAAAATACCTTTTTAGGTCGTCTGTTTATCTACCCGGGGGACGCCCCCGGATAGGTAGACCTATCCGGGGGCGTCCCACGCTACGTTTACTTGTACGTGGCCTCCATTCAAGCATACGTCTACCCCAGCTGTTGTTGGGTCTGCGACAACCGAGAGAAAGTAACTGTACGCAAATATCAGAAAGGTGCAACGGACCGGAAGCAATCGTCTGGAATCTGGATGGATCTGTTCGAGATCATCGAGACGAGATTCATTCATGACCGCCTACTGATGTACCATTCTCATATGGTGGTACTAACACGGTAAATAATGTCAGTCAGCGTGTAAGCGTCCACTGCTGGACATACGTCTCTCCAATCTTTCTCCAGTCCGGCTTCAGCAGCGGTACGGACTACGGACCCACTGCTACGGAACCAATGTACCTACGAATAATGTACGAGTAGTAATGTGATGTTAGTGCTTTTTGTTGGAATATTTATATAAATGAGAGTAAGTAGGTACCTACCTGCAATTATTATGGAAACTGACATAGTTACAGCTAAGGTACATCAATCACCTACCACACACGTGATATCAGCCCATAACACCTTGGCGAACTAGGTGGCATGTCAGTGCTTCCCTTTGCTCGTGCGTGCCGCTTAGTTGGTCTTTACCACAGAGCATCGAATGTCTTTACGGTAAATCGTTTTGGCCTTAATCTATTTATAGCCACTGTTTATAGCTCCGATGAGAAGATCCGTCTAGGTGTTGTCATGCCATTGCTTGCAGGTTTCTTGTACCTATTGTATCTCTCGTTGATTGTATCCACCTTGTGTGCCACCTTGTATCTATTGATGTCGCGTGTTCCTGGCTTGGTTCCTGGTTTGCAATAGAAGCAGCGGCGGGGTGCGGGGCGGGGCGGGACGGGTGCGAGCGATGTGCGAGTGCGATGCGCGAGCCGGCAATAATGTGTCTACGTAAATATTTACGACGGACGTGATTTATATTACAAACACTTCCTTACTGCACATATCGGCTTCAAATCTGCAACTAAACTGTTGCGTGCGCGCCACGCACGTCTAAGTCTAAAGCCGCGTCTCCTGCTCATGTTTTTTCGAAACATTACACAAGAAACATTACACAAAATCATTTATTTTCATACAAAAGCGTATGGATGGACACGCACGCCCCATTGTTTCGATGTTTCTGAGTAATGTTTCGAAAAAAAACATTCGTAGGATTCGCGGCTTTACATCGATATTACCATAAATATCATTTTTGTCTCCATATTACCATAAATATGGAATGTCTCCGGTAGGTATGGCACCTACCTTCTCGGAGGTGATATTGGCTGGTCGGAGCATGTGCTTTGGCCCCTCCGACCCAGCCACTCATACCGGATTACATAAAAATAAAAACAGTGCGCTGACTACAATAGATATTCAATGCACAAAGGTAAATGGCATACCTACACATTTCGGTCACATCGTAGGTATATATTTGAGTCGGTGTTTATTTCGACGAACAGGTGTAATTGTGGACAGATCGCGGACCTCGTCGCGGACACTAGGGGCCCCGTGTGCCCGTAGACAGTGAAACGGAGTGTGAGAGAACACCCGCCAGGTGGGACGACGACATCAAGTAGGTACGTAGGATCCGTACCGCTGAAAGTGCCGGATGGACTGGAGAAAGAGAGAGGCCTATGCCCAGCTGTGGATGCATACATTTTTGACTGACTTGATTTGTGTTAAAATGTAGGCGATACACAGACCTGAACCGATAATGAAAGGTTACACCTTACTCTTACTTCAAGATACACACACTTAAAGACACAACACAACGTAGCAACTTGATTCAACGCGTGCCTGAGATGTTTCGCGACGCAATAAAGCTCGTGTAGCTTGATTGTTACAACAGCGACAACGGATATGTAGTATTAGCAAAATGCTGCTGTGTCGCAAGAGCTATAAACTCTTGTTCGCGAACCACGCGAACGGTACGACGACGTTTATGGTTCTCCGAAACCGTGTCGTCGGTGCAGCAAGCGGAGGAGTAGAAGATAGCCCAAGTTCCTTTGTTGAATATCTCGAGGAATATCTTGGAGATTGATGGTGTGAAAATATATACATTTCATATGAATTTGCTTTAGGTATGTAAGTATGGTCTCAAAATTAAATTTAAATTAATCGGCGCTAGCCATTACCAGGGCAAACGCGATGCAATCTTCAATTCCCTTATGATAATGTGATGGTTCATAATAACATTATGAAAATCACGATGTAAAATCTCGAAACGGAACAATTAAAATCATTAGACGAAGCACGAGCTACTTTGTTTGGCACATACATGGCTTACGTTTTCTTCTACTCTCGCGGGTTACAAGAATATTAATATGAAGCTTTGAGATTAGTTCGTGGTATAGGTATTGATGAGACACGTAAAGAAAGAAATAGAGGTCTCGTCTCGTGGCCATATACTTTGCATGGGGGCTCGACGAGAGCTCTATTCATTTTTTGTGTCTCGATCTCAAATGTTGAATTAAAATTTACAAATTCATATTAAAAATGTTTATTATTTACAGCTTAAACTGACATTCAATACAATTTCAAAGTATGAATTTTTTACATATTAATAAACTATGCATATGATTATAATACGTCCAACGGAACGTCGCCGATATTTGAAGTGAATGTAATATTTCAATTTTCAACATTTTATCACGTTTTCGCGGCTCGCGGCGCGGCGCGGGGCGGCGCAGGCAGACCGAGCCGCACAACATTCGCGCACCAAGAATCCCAACCCAAAACATCAACATGTTGTATTTACAGCACTTTGCCACTTTGTAGTTCACGGTATCCACCACTTCATACTTCGCCTTCATAAAGTCGTATGTACAGTGAACGCGGATATTAATTTTATTTTTTATGTTTTTTTTTATTTTCAAATTTTTGGAAAGCACAACATGACTACTAAATAATGTACCATACATATAGTACTTAAGCTAAAGGCCTAGACCGATAAAGCTTCCACATTTACATTTATTTATACATAACTTATCAACTAAAACTACAAAGTGAAATAAATTTTGAATAAAGATAAATAAATTAGAAATAAAGAGAGTGAATGAAGTATATAAAAAAAGTACAATTAAACAAATACCAAAAACAATATAATAAAATAATTTACTTAACTAAGTTAACAAACGTTTTTACACAAAGTATTTTGAAGTTAAATATATTTGAATTGAATAAATCTACGTTACTAAATGATTGGTTATGTGTCTTGATAATGAATATTCTCTAATAGGTATGGTGACTCGACATAGTAATTAATAATTTTAAAATTTATGTGGCCCTGTAGTTCTTGTGTACGGAGAATTTATATTCTATGGAATGGCTGGTTCTCTTTGCGTGTTGGTCGGTTTGACCTATGATTATGTGATTGATTAAACAATATCTAAAAGTCACAATACCTTAGAATGTTTTCATATACATAAGTTTAACCGAGTGACGTATATAAGGTGCTTCGTTATTTATGTCAAAAATTTCGGGAGGCTTACATAGACACACAAATAAACACGTTACGCAAAAAAAAAATATATGTTTTTAGCATTACTTTTCGAGAAATTTAACAAAACATGTTTGCTACCTAAACATTAACCTGTGTGTAACAGTAGGTAACTTGCATTGTACGGGGTCAATGACCGTACTATGTTCAAACGCAGAACAGCTGTTTGTTTAAGTTATAGGGTCACTATGATTGGTTTTTACAGCTACTTATTTGATTTTATTTTGTTGTTAGGAGAAAAAATGCTCCATTAAACATATGTTTTTTTCTTACGTAAAGCATCGATGTCTATTTTAATCGATGACGTAAAGTGTTTATTTGAGTGCGTATGTAACCCTCCCGAAATTTTTGTCATAAATAACGATGCACCTTATATAAGCGTACGTACAGTACATGTGATATTCAATCAGCCACCCACAAGGTAGAATCGTGACACTGTCCTAATTTTGGTAAAATGGAGCAGCAATAGAGTAGATAGATAAATGTCGGACGGAACCGTTCAGAACCATTAATTTTATACGTCCCATGTCATTAGGGTGCTTTCTTTACTTCGCCGCTCCGCCGCGCCGCTGTAAAAGGCGCGTAACTGTGACCGTAAAATTCAAAGCACACAAATATAATTTACGGTGGCATTAGAAGCTCTCGGATTTAGGTCTCGCTTTCCCAGTTGAATAGTGTGTAAATTGTTACAGAGACAACGCAGCACAGCCTCGAACAACCATATGTCGTCGTAAACACCGCTGCGCTCTTCTCGAATCCATCGTTTTTCGAAATCGTTCATTTGTCGTATGGCCAATATGTCAGCCTCGGTAACTTAGTGGTGCGGTCGGTCGACTCTAGTTACACACACTTGGGCGCGGTCAGTACTTGGATGGGTGACCGCTCGACCTTTGGAGGCTGACCGTGGTTCGGATTCCACGTAAAACTGTAGGTCCCTTCCCTTCTTACCTCACTAGGTGGTAGGGTACATCCCGCCCGGGTTGGTACCACCGCACTGAATGAAACATCGGTCGAAACGGCTGTGTAAATAGTTCATGAAATGAAGGGAAGCACTGTGATGTCAGCCCATATGGCACCTAGTTCAACCGGTGTTATGGGTTGACATCACGGATTTTGTAGGTGATTTGATTAGCCAACCGTGTCAGTTTCAATATATATAAAATCCAATAAAATCGACGACAACCTTTTTGTCCACCTTGTCGCCACTCCACTTCACCTCGGCGCGATCGAACACCATCAGGGGTCAGTCAGGGATCAAACTTAGGAAAGTTAGAATTTCTTTTGATTATACGAGTGGTGAGAATCGCTGTGCTTGCTATTCACGGATGACTTCAATATTTTCTTGGAGATAAGAAGCGAAGCAGATTGTGAAGCTATCCAACGTGACATAAACTGTGTATACCAGTGGAGTCTAACGAACCAACTGCACTTCGACACCGACAAATGCATGGTCGTTAGCTTCATTAGGAAAAGTAGACCGATACAATACGAGTACAAACAAACTAAGAGATTTTTGATACCACATGGCAATGAGTAGGTAAAATAAAAAAACTATTTAAAAAAATATAAAAACCGCCTTCAAAAATGTATGGAATAAAAAAATAAAAATCGAACCCTAGAGTTGAAGGCGGTCGGTTATTTTTGCTTGCTTTAGCACCACCGCCTTCAACTCTAGGGTTCGATTTTTATTTTTTTATTTCAAACAGTTTTGAAGGCGGTTTTTATATTTTTTTAAATAGTTCTTTATTTCACAGTTTTTTTAGTAATTTTTATTTGCTATTAATGTACTCGGCGGAATCGCTCGGCCTTCGGCCTCGCGATTCCGCCTCGCTTTCCAATCCGATCTTGACCAAAAAAAAAGGGGACCACCTTGGAGCTAGACTGAACCGAACACAAAAAGAATCATCGAAATCGGTTCACAATTGGGGAAGATATTGCTGAACATACATAAAAAAAAATACATACAGCCGAACATAGAACCTCCTCCTTTTTTGAAGTCGGTTAAAAATATAAATACTCATCGATGCCCTTGTATCTTCAATCCAGTTGAAATATATGTAAAGTATGTATATAAGTATGTATGTGTAGTATATAAGAGTTGATGTAGGTATATTATAATATTTATGTTTCTTATTGTATATATGTAATTATTATGTATATGTAAGTATATTGATTGTATGTATCTTTGTACAATTTGTATATTATGTGTGTATTTATAGGATGTATCAGGATAGGTTTGAGAAACTTCAGGAATAGAAAGTACTCATTATTAGAAGAAAAAAATCCTTATCACTCAAATCGAAATTCCGTTGTTTTTTTTTGTCATACAAAAGTTGGAAATTGTAATAAAAACTCGATGGACAGTGAGACTGGAGAGTGCAGTGAACTAATTCAGTCCTTTTTTTCTTTTGAGGTCATTGAACTTTCAGTATTTGGAATTTACCTACACGCAGTTCAATTGTACTAGTTATTATGCAACCTACCCATTTTTATTCATGAGTTAGAATTTATTTTTTATTTAATAAAGGCGGACCTTAACCATTCACCAAATCTTGAAGTACAGATTTTCACCAAAAAGTACTGTAAAATGATCGAATCTGGGAAAAAGTTTCAGAACTTTTCTTCTTCAAATATGGGCCCCTTTCGAACCTTGAAGTTTCGAAATCCTATCCTGAAACACCCCATACTACTGTTCCCTCTTTAGTACTGCATTGTCCGCCCCTACGTGTTTTCCACATCCCAAAGGTTAGTTCGTAAAGAATGCCGCAAGGCATTAAACTCGCCTTTTGTAACCTTTTTATTCAATGGTGTACAATAAAATATATTTTCATTTCATTTTATTGATTTCAAATATTCCACTAAAACGTGCCGAGCAATTAAGGACTTGGGTGAAGTTGGGTGTATTTATTCGACGATAAGTTAACGTTTCACGTTTACACGGTGCGAGTGTGCAAGGTCGCGAGTAGGAGGACACTGGGCGTAGTGTTAAGGCCCGGACTAGATAGAGTCGTTTTTGTCGAGAGAAATAGGCCACCACGCCTCCAAAACGACGCTCCATAGAAATGTATGGAGATTTGACCCGTCGACTACATGCACAACTCATGCGAGTCGAGAGCGCCGAGCGGGCTGAGTTGAAAAAAAAATCCACTGCATGTTGCGTTTTCTTCGACTGGACCCGAGTCGAAGTTGTCGACTTGAGTTAACAGAACGTATGGAGTTGTATGACGCCGACTAGACGCGCTCTCGGCGAGTCGAATTTTTCAACTTCTCCAGTCGAGCTCGTGAGTGAGTGACTGTGAGCCTTTCTTCTACTCCTATCGGTACTCGTAGCTTTGTCTGTTTTTGGATCCTGTCCCTTATTTAAGTATTTTAGTTCATCAAAAGTGTTGACGGACATTCTATAGTACCCGAAAAATATATCTGGGTATTCTCTAATTTTTGAGTACATGTTTTGAAAAACTCCTTCAGTTAACCGGTTTTGGTACATTGGATGAACCCAATATCTTATTTTCTTCTTCTTCTTTGTTGCTTTGTTAACTGCGACTGCCAAACATAAGATTGTCACTAAATTCAAGTTATCCATGCTTGATGCACATCCGACTCCAAGAGCGGCCGGCTGAAAAAAATTACTCTATCTAGTCCAGGCCTAAGACTTTGAAAGACTTCAGTAATACTGCCTCAATGAAGCTGCTGTGTATTTCTAATTAGTAATTACTAATACTAATTAGTGTGTAATTATTAATTATGTTCGAAGTAAGCTAGAAAGCATTGCAGTCATCTGGACCCCGTGTGAGTCGTTATATTATAAACTCATTAAAAGGTTTAAAAAAGTATATTGGATCTTTGTGTAAAATACAGTTTAATTATTACGCGCAAATGGCCGTATATTTTGATTGAGTTGATTTAGAAACTTGAATTTCTACATCTCTAAGGGACCGTAGACCTTAGTATTTTATACCTCTACTCGTTCCTGAGAAAAGGGTCGTGACAGACGGACGGACGGACAACGAAGTGATCATATTTTTCGTTTTCTTAGAGTTTCGTTTTTCCTTTTGAGGTAATGGACCATAAAAACAGCACATAGTGCACCGACCAGAAAACCCAATAACGTGTCGTTTCCCTTTTTCGTTCTAAAATATCAAATTAAAACACAATACGTCATTTAACCGAAATAAACGAAGCGGTAGAGTCAGGTATGTCTTATCGCGTGAGAGATTCAAGGACAGGATTAGCATACGTTTTATAATCGGGCATAGGTAATGATGAGTGTGCCGGCTCTATGCTAGCGCTAGTGTCAAATAGATTTATGTTGCATTCCGACATCTTTACGGTCTACAAATGATGTAGCCGCTGGCGGAATATCTGATCAATTGGTTGTCAATGAATCCTAATTAATTATATGTATCTATCTAGGCCAATAGATGACATCTAGCTAGGCTCGAGAACATTCGTATCATATCGACAGAGTTACTAGCCAGCAATGTCAAGCTAAAGTCGCAACTACATCACACACATCAGAATTTACAAAAATTGCATGAACATCTTGCTTGAGAAGGTTCATCCGAACCTTGGCTCCGGAAAAGGAAATACACGTTTTAGCAGCGACTTCATTACACAGTCGCCCGTGCTCGGTCGAGCCATAAATTAAGCGTTTGTCGCCGCGTTTGCGTTTTTGTTGAACAAAAATGAAGGCTCTCGCGCTTACGTCAGTTGCTACATTCAGAGTTCGGACACATTGAATACCTACCGCCACAGTCGAGAGTAGATCTACTAGTAGTATCTATACGGACGCGTTCGGAAAACCCACCTACTTTTTTGTACTTAGAGACGTATTCTATGCGCATGCAGATTTGGCCGTGATCCACATTTCGAGGAATTGTAATCACGGAACTGAGATGATCAAGAAGATGATTTTGATAAATAGTAGTTCGTGAGAGAAGACAATACTAGTAACAATGGCAAAAAAAAAACAGGGCTGGACCAAACTACCGATGGCGAGGAAAATGATACCAACACCAGTTCATCAGAAAAAGGCGCCACAATAAGCCGGATCAAGTTAATGAAGGCACGTGGAACGCTCTAGAAATTGGTTATATGCCTATTTGACGCACATTGGACTCTAAGACTGTTCAGATTGTTTGCGTTTTGTGACGAGGCGGTAATAACTGGTAGAGCATACACAGCATATACAGTTGTTTTATGTGACGAAGGCGGGTTGGTTTTACTTGCGAGTGTAGATGCCGCGCCATGGATATAATAGACGCACATGCACATTGTTTTTTGTGTACGTATGCTCGAGAGCGCTCAGTCAGTGTCTCCCGAAGTCCCGAATCGAGCGCCAGGAGATTTTATTCGAGTTCAGAGTCTGAACTCGAATAAAATCTCCTGGCGCTCGATGCCGATGGCGTCTATCTTTTAACGTGGACATAACATCGAAAACATGGACTGTCCACGGTAAACATGGACTCCTGGCAAATCTGGTTCAGATACACAGTCTTCGCCTCTTCTTATCCTCAAAATACAATCTCGCTGAAGAGTGACTGGTGTAGGATTCGTATACCGCACGACAGTTGCCAAGATATGCAGAAGAAAGCGTGTTGGTAAGAACACCGATTCTTGTGGTACGCCCACATTCACTGGTATGGCGTCCGACGAGCAACTGTCCACGCACGAGGACCGAATTCTAGACCCATGCAAGGAACTGACGACACAGTCACAGAGACCAGAGGTAATTCCGTATGGTGGCAACTTGCCCGAAAGCGACACAATTTATAAACTCTACCAGCCACAAGGCACTGTAGAGTTTTAAGTCCGTGGGCTTGCTTAGGTTGCACGTGTGTGTACGTACGTATATACACTTAGAGTAGGCAAGGTAAACTAGCCTCAATTGTTTTGCTGTGAACAGTTGCATTGATATTTTCATCGATGATTGCATCCTTTGTAACTTTGAGTTCTCTGTGGTTTCATAATCATAACTGTAGAGTGCGAGTTCAGTAGACGAAGGTATTGTGTCGTTTGTATGTTTCATGATTTTGACCACAAGTTCTGCTATTGCGGCTTTTCTATCATGCGTGGATTAATCACGGAACGTGTACTTGTGACATTCTGTGGAAAGTGTGCTCTCATTTTATAGTCAATCTAATAAATAGGTAAGTAAATTTAAAACATAGTTGAAAACGCAGTGAGGAAACCTATACCTATACCTACATTAAAAATGCCGAGGCGTGGTTATGTCTTACAAAATCTATAGACGAAATTGCATTTTACAATACGTCAACTTTCTGCAAGAAAGAAAAGTGTAAAATTATAAAATACCTAAACCCAAGTGCAGATAATCCACGCCTTTTACCTGATAGGAGTAGTGGAAAATCTTTACAGCTCGGACTTATCAACAATGTAGGTACGACGATAGATAACGCGACACGTCTACTTGTTATTGTGTGAAATCGTGTCATTTCAATGTGTAATTTCCTTATAGTTTTACCTGGAAGTTGAATTTATTCAAATAATCCTGGCCAAGCCAACTCATTGGCTTTTATATAGCACTCTTCTGAAAACTAGTGGGACATAACAAATAAAAAATATTAGTAACCAGTTGTCCCACCCATGGAACTAGTGGGATATACTCGTCCCACTCTACTCCCATCATGGGACAAGGTCAATGGGACTAGTAGGATAGACATGATTTTGATTCTTATTCCAATGCTATAGGTGCTTATAGCATCGACAACACAGCAGCGTCCCCTCTCTCCTACATCTGTTATCAGCTTATCGCGTTATCGAGTCGCTAGTGCCGGTTCAATACTTAGCGGGAGAATGCGCATTTTATATCGACATTTACTTATCGCAACCATTAGGTGAGGCTGATTAACTATTTTACTAAGGAGTTTGCTGTGAACGGAAGGAAAATCGAGAAAGGCTCAAGCATTTTACTACATGTGGATGGGAGAAGGGCGCGACAAGCACAAATGAAGGATCGGAAGGTGAAGGGATGAATACTGAGGGACCAAAGCAATCCATTCGAACGACACGAGTCGGAATTCCGAGATTTGTTCAGAATATCCACAGATACGAGGAAACTGCAAAGCGACAGTGGCCGAAAGGAGAGAATTAAATAACACGACTCGACAAATTGCGACACAGGAATTTGTGACACGCATCGTTCTAATCTAACCTTAACCTAACTAATTAATCTTTCTTGATCTGTCGTACTCATTGAGGCACCGATTCCGGTACGCAGCGTACGGAACGATACCGGCAAACTATATCAATAAAGTCGATATTCGTAACGTGCACGATATCTTATCTATCTTATACCTGTCGTGTGCTCCAGCAACAGAACAGGACGTACTGTCAGGGAGATAGTGTTGTATTGATCCTGCGATAACGATCAATATCACGGGCGTCCGTGTACATTTTAATTCTGGAAATGCTCTCACCTTAACATGATTGTGTAATCTCGGTCCGAGGATAAGGTATGGTAAGGTGAGGAAGGTGGTGCATATTTCGAGAACTAAACCTATGATTTGCTCTAAAAGAGTCAAGTGCGTAGTAGTGACCGAAAGCGACGAGCATGTAATATGAAAAACATTGTTAGTGCAAAAGAGGCGTTAGATAGAGGTGTGTTAGGTAGGACCGTGGCACGCGGAGATTTGTCGGCTATGCTTACCCCATTGGAAAACAGGTACATAATATGTATGTACGGAAATCCATGAACGAAGGATAAAGGTCATGATTCTTCTATAAATGTCTACCCAAGATGATGTCTTATACATAAGAGAACTAAATTATAATTACACTTAGATGGAGAACCCTTTGATTGGTAAAATATTTTACATACATACATACCACACGCTGTATCCAGTCAATCAGGGTAAGCAGCGTAATCCTAGTAAGAGCAGCAAGTAAGGCACGAAGGCCCACCTACTGCATGACTCGGTGGAAGGATCGTGCCAAGGTAAGAGGTGAATGAATAGCCCCACTGCATTTCTCCCCGTGCATGTCGTAAAAGGCGACTTAGGAAAAGGACAAGATGCCGAGTTAAAGGGCGACAGGCTCATGGCAATATGTTCTTGATTTATAGTAGCCATTTCCATAATGCCTCATTCTCATTTAGCAAGAAGTCACACATTTCCACAAACAGCAGCAACAACAATATAAGTTGTAGAAACAGCAAGCAGCAATCTTGCGAACATTCACTGCTCTTGTTCGAAGCGACACAATCAGAATCGTAGCCACGTTTGGTGGATGTTCTTCGTTAGCTTCGTATAAATCATACACATCTATGATGGCAAAGCGTAAACAGGCGAGAAGCCTAGTCCTCATAACGGAGCACTAGCAACATGCTATGTTTGCCCAGCACATTCCTGCTGATAAGAGGATGCTAAAATAGCAACTGGCTCTAATGACGCCATCTTGATAACGAAGCAGGACGCCTTTAGCGACAAGAATTTGGGGGAAACACGGAGTATTTTAATACTGTAAGTAAGTAAATTAGATACGCGGAGGTTACAATATGATTTTCTACTGATGAAGAAATTTAAAGAATTGTTTTGATACCTACCAGATTCTTTAACCACTCACTGAAGTTATAAAGCAACTCTTCGATGAAGCACAAAGAGCTAGTGCGTAAGTGTATCGCATGATCGATATTTAAATCAACGTGATTCTATTTTGGAACGAGTTATTCGCCATTCCAAGAGGTGACTTCATTCAACTGCACTGCATGTCAATCATGTTCATAGCACAAGTAATTTCACAAGGGTATGCCAGTAAGTAAATTGGTTTAAAACGGTATTAAACTTTAAGCAGACCTACGTAGAGCACGGTACGTCTTGTTATTTACCCAGGGTAAAGTGAATTAGTCGTTGAGTAAACTAGACCTGCCTGGCGAACGACACACAGAACTTATGATAAATAATAATTCGTCTGTATCGGTACAAAATGAAGACCACTTTTTCGTATTTGGTCTACAAATATGTATCTGTAGCGCGTTCTTCAATTACCACATTATTTAGACGTCTAAATACGTTAATACATACCTTCTGAGATCACCCTAGCTAGTGCGTAGCCTCGAGCGGGCCAAGCCCAGCGACCGGCGACATGGCTCGCTATACTCCAACCTGGACTCTTGTAATGCGCGCAATCGACTTCGCTCCTGCGGTGGAGAGGAAGTTGCGCGTCAAAATATCATGAACATTGAGCTACGTGTCGTCTCGTCTGGAGGCCGCGGCGGCGACGCGACGAGATTTGCGGAACATGACGACACGCTAGCCAGCACTGGCAGCTCACCTTTGTCCATCACTAGCTTTTGCCCGCGGCTTCGCTTTGCGTGACTTTTTGCTCACAGCCAGGCCGCCGATGACGTAGCGTTACGTATGATTTATAGCCTAAAACCGTTATGAGAAGTGACAGAATGTAACACTGAAAACCGTATGTAAATCGACAAAGAGTTATAAGGATGTTCATAACCATTGACCGCCTGTTCCATGTATCCCCATACCAGGTCATCCTTACTAGTATGGAAGATTCGTTACAAGGCCGGTCGCCCGTAGAAATTTCGCGTTATTTATTAGGAATTCATGCTACCTAGATACATGGAAACCTACAAAACGACCAATTACAGTCGATTGGACACTGACTGCCGTATATCTATCGGTACAACCTCATGATCTAGGTCCTAGAGTCATTCCGAATAAGTGTATCATAGTTTTGGTGGTTACGTTTTTTTTTATGTCAACTAATATGGGTGGCTGTGCCGAGAGACCAAATGGTACAGAAGACAGTGCCAAAAACACCTCTTCTCGCGAAACCACGCTCAGAGAGGCACTATGCCAGCCGATTAGCGGACTGTTGCTGGACAGTCTAGCTAGTCTGTTACTACGAGCGACGTTAGAAGACACCCAAAGGATTCGGGAAACACAATCACACACGTCTTCAGCCGAATTATTATCAATATATATAATGTGCCTTCCTGATATTTATTGCTTGCTTGAATGGTTGCCTATTTTTGCCATTACTGGGTGGTAAGCTTTAACCCGTACCCGGATTGATACATATTGGTTTAATTTTGTTATTTTAATTTTGTATTTTATTCAATGACATTTTGACTTTATTGTTTGGCCTTTTTTTATTTAAAGTTATATTTGTATTATTTCAGTTTTTTATTTTCATTGTAAATGTATTGACGATTGCTTAAGTTTTGATTGGATCAAAATACGAGTATTACAAGAAACATATATTGTAATGGTTTTTGAAATGACAATTTCCAGAAATAATGTATATCGACCTGTCTAAGTGTATGACCGACCACAGAGATCGGATTTAATCATATTACCACCGCACTGAATGAAGATCGATCCTGTGGTCGGTTGAAAGGACTATAAAATAGTTCGTGTTTCCGTCCAGTTCAGTGTAGTCGGCACGATCAAACGGATGCACTGACAGGGCATCTAATTTGCCTATGTGGGTTCCTTAAAAACACTTTCCTCCCTAAGTGAAGTGATTGATTACCTACCTATTCTGATTTAAAAAAAAGCCACAGTTGCACTCCGGGAGTGCCGGCAGAAGTGAAAACTTTTTGTATTTCCGAAAATAATTCTTAGGTGGTTATAAAAAAAAACTAAACACCCTAAAAAAATTTAAACACCGTAACATTGCTTAAAAAATAAAACAAAAGAAAAAAAAAACAAAAAAAATTTTGAGGGATTCGAACCCATGGTCAAAAAATACAAATCCTACACTCTTACTATTGAACCAAGAAATCACATAAACGACCAAACGAATATCGGAATCCCTTGATTCGCTTTCGCCGATACTGTCACTGAGAGACGAACAGAATTGATCCCGAGCCATCGTAACTTAACCCATAATGCAATGACTTAAGGTTGTATTTTAAATAATAAAAATAAATCTGTCGCTTTTCGAGATCTGTCGCGAGTCTAACATTTTTTACCCACCTAAAAAAGTGTCAAGCGCCTCTAAAGAAGTTTTCACTTCAATAAAAGTGTCTATTCTACATACATACGCCACAGTTCTCTGACAAACTTAGTATCACGTTGCCTCTATATTGTTTACAAATGATGTTAGATGTTTAAAATTTTTATTTTTAACATATAATATCATTGTAATTTGTATACCAACGTTGTTTTCCTAATCGATTTATCTAGCATTATCTAACGCACAAATTGACAATTTTGAGATAATGCTGCGTCATGCATGAGTCTACTCACGATCACGTAACTACATCGCACTAATAATTTGTTTATTTTTGTAGCTTTTGCATATTTTCATAATCGTCTACTTTGCTCGCATTGTAATTTGTTTTTAAATAAAAGAATCATAGGGCATCTTTCCTTCGACTTAATCGGTGTGGTTCAGAATTTTCATGCAAATAATCAAAGAGTTTGTATTACGTCGCCAGCGACGTAATACAAACTCTTTGCAAATAATTTACAATAGGTGATGTTTCTAACTCTGATCTAAAGAGCTGTATGTATATGCAATGACCCGCTTGTTTCAGACTAATAACAACATTGTTGCACACTTGCGTCAGCCGAACGATACACTCGGCGAGAAATGTTAAGTGGTGAAAACGGAAAGTCCTGCATTTGAAGAGCTTTACAATAATCTCCATATTATTATGAAACACGAATTCCACGTAGAATACGTGCTTTAGATTCATGTTAGCTCAGCAGGGTCTTTCTTGTCTTGTCTCAGGGATTTTCTTGTCTAGGCATTATTTTTACGATTCTATACTCTACTGCTCTACTGTCAAGGATCACCGTCCAAAACGATCTATTATGTTCGATGACCTGCCAACTCTGAGTGGTTACCAACATCGAAGACTACGAGTACATATCTAAAGTCTAGACTCGGCGATTGTCGATTAGAGATCGTTTCGTCACGCAAGAGCAGTTGCGCCACGTGAGATGAATACAAACGAACGATAATCAGATTTGAATTAGTCGTCCTTATTTAAGTCACCTTGGTAGTAGTGCCACCTCCTCTGATCTTGACTAAATAGATACTGTAGTTATCATGTTAACGTGTTGACCACGGTGTCCTCGCGTAATAGGTGTGAAGTGAGCTACGAAGCCTTTTCCCCCTTTCGTACCTAAAATACTGCAAAGTTTTCATACTAAACTCATTTAAAAAAAAAATAACGGATTAACCCTGGTAGGTCCTCTGGACTTATAGGACGACGTTTTGCATGCTACGTAACAATTTAAATTAATAACAGGGTAAACTTAAAAAACATTTTCATACTAATTTCACAGGGACAACAGGATTTGCAGGAGTGCTCGTAAGTCGCAAGATACTGAAGGCCTGCAGTTATACTATGAGCACGTGAAAGGCTTAGCTCATAATCTCTTTGGATATCTAGTTTCTTTGTCGCGGAACACCTATATATAATGGAAAAATACAGCGGCCATATTTCTTTGTAAAATTTTCCTATGCGACGAGCGCAACGATTTTTCAAAATAACTTCCTCGTATCGATTCTGCCAAAAGGCTAATGAACCCGTAGGTACTCCAACAGTAAACGTTTCTAAAATACGATTATGACGAAGACGGCACTGGCAGAAAAGAACAGATCTGAGGAGCAGTTCACATTAATATGTGTATAGGTTAATAATTATACTAAGTCGGACACGGTTGGGAAAACCAACCTTACGAGTTTGATTTCATCAGGACTAACACATTAATTATTGCCGTTGCCGCTAGACCATAAAATGTTACATTTCGGCTCGGCATAGGCAAAAACAGACGTACTGAGGGTTCGTTCGACTAATCGAGGTTTTGGCTTGCGGCGGAGAAGTCCTGTAACTAGTATATTGACTCTGAATAGACGTTCCTGAGCTCTGCCGATGCAAGCAGTCGATAAAGAGTAGGTGCCGGCTATCTTGTTTCTGTTTTAATCCCAGGCGAGCACATAAAGTGAAGGATTGATCAGGGAGGAGCGCTCCAAAGTGACTTGGGAGTACTCCAGAACCGACAATTGAAATGGATTGAATTTCCGCGGTCTGAGTGGAGGAGTCTCGTGACCGAGTCTGCCAGCAGGCAACCACGCCACGTAGTCGAAGCTTCTCGTGTCGGCTGTACTGGAATGTTTTATTCCCAGACGATCGACGTGATTAATTTATGGAAGCATCTGTGTTTTGTTATCCGTCGAATTGTTGCGATTGAACCCATAGACTTTTGTTTAGTCTCAACATGTGTAATGTCTACGGTCTATAGAACTTACCATTCCTTACAATGAAAGGAAGGCATACCTTGTCCATTAAACTCAAAACTGTGCGATTGTAAAAATAAACTTAAAGGGTAAAGGGGCAGTAGCACTTTATCGAATTTGTACGATAAAGTAAGAAAAAGTCAACGCGCGGCGAAGACGATGGATGTAAAACTATTTTTCATGATCAGAATTTCTTTGTTCTTGAACACACATTGAAGCGGAAATCCACTCGGCTTATCTGTTATCTGTCACATTTCGCATTCGCCACTCTGGCTCAAAACACACCACCGCAATCACAGTATCATGATAACTTTCTGTAGGTCGCACAATCCTCTTCATTTATCATTGTCCAACTTTCACTTCGCTAGATTTTTACCGGCCTTCGGAAAATACGCAGATTTTTTATTCGGTTCTAATTTGGTAAATAAGCTCGGTATGAGGTCATTCAACGGACATATTAATGTTGAACACACTAGGATTCTATTTTGAGCATATCTGCTATCACTGTTTACTGTTTACCCATGAGATAGATCGCTCATGTTGGTTGAGGGGATTGCTCGACATGCCCGACGACGACGACGCCTCCCTCTCTCTCGCTGACCTACAAGTGTTACTACCAAACCCCACCGTAGCAGAATGGAATCAACGCATTGACGAAATCATATTTCGAAACGTCGCGAAACGTTTACTAGAATTTGGACCCCCGTCTGTGGAATATAAATAAAAATAGGTTCAATGTAGAAAAGTGCGCGTCTACAATGTAGTCGGCCGAGCTTTGTAGGAAACGGCCGGACGCAGATGTTCGCATTATAAATAGAAAACACACTGTGTGTGTGCCGTAATGTTTTGATCTCGTGAGCGTCGGTAATCGTAATATGATTGACACTCACAACAGCCCAGCTGCAAAGAGAGCAGGCAAACAAATAAGATCTGTGGCTCCTTTATTACGAACGTCCCGCTGGAGAGTGGACGGACACCCACGGCATATCGACAATCGCATCAAGTGGAGATCATCCAATTGAACCGATTACCTCGGTATTGAGATAACCATTACGGCCAGTTAGCTTCTGGAAATCGGTGCTTGAAGGTCAACGCGACGCGTGATTGGCGCGGCGTCACGTGCAATGTGTTGCGGAGACATTCAATATATAATGTTATGTCCTCATTCATAGAGATTACGCATTTTGTATAACACACTGGATTAGTGCTGCTTTGATTTAGGGGTTTGCAGAATGTGGCGAAACTCACAAGTCAAATTTTACGCATTTCCGTGTCCCAAGTGTTCACAATGAATCGGGAACATAAAAGAAAAAAAATTGACTTCATAGTGAAACTATTGGTTTGTCTATATGTCTATGTCTTTTAATAGGTACCTAACAGGTATACTTGAGATATACAATCTAGATTTACGGACTGGTCCCTTCCACTTCAGCAGGATATATTTCAGTCCGCTAGCTTGATAGATAAAAGAGACAGTCCAGACTAGAAGAGGTTTGTGGGGCCGTGCCCGTGCATAGGTCACACACCGACACCCGATGTTCTTTGTTAGTCACTCCACTCCACTGATACAATCGGACATTAGACCCTATTTGTACCGCATTACACTCACGTACCTACATGCTTTCTAATACTAGTTTTATTTATGTTCGACTTTACAAAATGAGAGGTCGGTGCACGCAGGAAGTATGTAAATGCGAAGCCCGCATGAGTTTTTTTAATAAAAAAAGTAAGTGCATCTCATGGGATAAAGAAAAACCTCTCGAGGAAACCTAAAAGTCCTTGTAGGTACACCTGCAATATGAAAATGAACACGCACTGGTAACATTTACTTCAGAACTTATTCGTTAACTGAATGAAATAATCTTCAACAAGAGGTACCTACTAGTTAAAATACCGATGTCATTTAAAATCAAGGTTCCGTACCTACCACGAATAAATAATTTCAAAGCGCGCGGCGTTCTCCTTTCTTCGTTCAGTGGTACGTGCCGAATTATTGCGACCGCGTGCCGAATAATTGATCATTTAGTTAGGGTTCCGTACCTCAAAAGAGGAAAAAAAAAACAGAATCCTTATTTATGGGATCACTTCGTTGTCCGTCTGTCTGTCGGTCTGTCAAGACCGTTTTTCTCAGGAACGGGTAAAGGTATCAAGTTGAAATTAATATCAAATACTAAGGTTTACGTTTCCTCGGGATGTAAAAAAATTAAGCATCTGTTAAGCTAGAATAATGAAATTTGATAAGAAGCAAGGTCTCACAGCACAATTAAAGGAAAATTGTAAACTGGTAGTTATATTACATTAAACAATTTTGTTTTGTTTGGTATGTCAATACCCTTTTTCTCAGGAACGGGTCAAGATATCAAATTGAAATTAATATGAAATACTAAGATCTGCGATCCCTTCGACACGTAGAAAATGTAAGCTTCTAAATCTACGTAATCAAAAGATACGGCCATTTATGTCAAATTATAATACTCGGAAACTCACTTAAATCAAATCAAACCCTATAGGGTAGTTGCCGTTAACCTATCTAGAATAATGAAATTCTAGCTAGGTCAACGGAATTCAAGGTCTCACAGCAAAAGTAAAGGAACAATCCGAACATTTTAAATTTGTGGTTATGTCATATAAAAAATATGTTTGTATGTTTAAAAAACTACAGCAATGGTTTGACCATTGCTGTAGATTTTTTTTGATTAGGTATTTTCCAAAACAATTATTTTTGAACATATATAATACAAATATATTGTGTAATGGTACGTAACCCTTGGTGCGCGATTTCAACTCGCTCTTGGCGGCTTTTATAATGTCTTCTAGACTTTATGCAAAATGATATTCCTAATTTCGTACCAATTTACGACTTGATCCATTCGACCATTTAGTTAGAAGTTCTAAGCCTGGATAGACGGACAGACAGACAGACTCAAAACTCCCATCATGAGGTTTCGCTTCATCGCATTGAGGTACGGAACCTAAAAAGTAAAAAAGTTTGAAAATTTCAACGGTAAACTTTTTCTGATCTGTAAATACACAGTTGCTTGTCTATAAGTACCTATCTCCCTTTGATGTTTTGTTCAATCTCCCATGTTGATAGGTACGCGACCAGTTTATTCAATGTTGTTATTGTTTATTGAATGTAATAGTGACACTAAAATGAGACTAATAGATTGGTAATGACAATTTACTACATACTGCTGACTGAATGGCAACAGCAACAGGTGTCTAATAAATAATAAACCTCTGTGGCAGTTATTGGAAACTCTACATTTATTTTTGCAGTATGTAGAGAGTGATAATCGGTCGTACAAAATATGGTCAACGTAGTGCAAGTCATTTGATCCAGTAACCGGTTGCACTACTTTTAAATTTATTTTTTTCATACGTTGATTGATTGGTCTGTGAATGTAATATATGAACTTTAATTTTTAAAAGCTGGATTCTTAGGGTTATAATTATAAATGTCCAGAAATCGAGTCTTGTGTGCCGTATGGAAACCCGTCCATATTTGATTTTTTTAAAAGTCAATCATGGTGCCAATTTAATCATTGAATTGAATAAACACGTGCTTGATAAATTTTAATTGAAGTAAAGCTGACTTATATCTAATAGATAAGTATTTAATTTTTGTTGTCATAACATTTCAGATTCGACTGTAGCTTGAAAATAAAACCTAAGAAATTCTAATTTATTTTCATAAGCTTGTGGATATCTACATATACCTAGTTAGCTTTGAAAGGTTGAATAAATCTAAAGAGAAAGTTCATAAACTAGCAGCCATAGGACACAATACAATGAAATATCAGTTCAAACAATGACTACATTCAGGTTAACGGGGAAACCGACAAACAAAAGGGTTCAGGCGTTGAACTCGATTTACGGTCGCGTCTGACAGTCCCACCGACCGAAGTTAGGTAGGTAGTTAGTACGTACTGTTTTTACGAGTAGACCTGTTTCGCGAGGAGTGGTGTTAAGTATTGGCAGTGTCTGATCTTCTTTTGAACTTTTGGCCACAGCCACCCCGGTTGTCCATAAAAGAAAAGACACCTAAGCGAAGCATTATCCCACAGTCCCACACAAACGTTTTAATTTACTTCGGTAAAGTCCGTGACTTGGTGTGTCGATTCCTTGATGGTACAAATTGAAAGGGCAACACTGGATACACCCACCTACCTACTACTAGCGGGCGGGCCAGGCAGTAGACCTTAGTAGAATTCTTTGCATAATAACTTGCGAAGAATACTAAACTAGTTGGAAATGTGTTAAAACATCACAAATATTAAAGCAGCAAGTTTTAAGATAATACAGAAACTTTCTTACCTTTTCTCGAAGGATTTTGTTGTACGATCGGTGACAGGAACCAATGAAAAGTGCACTAGACAGTCGTGTTCGGGTTTTGTCGTAGTCGGTCGGTAATGGCGCCGCGCCGAGTGGAGCGAGCGGGCGTTCGCGGCGTACTTCGGGTCGCGCGTGAGTGAGCCACTCACTCGATGGTGCCATCTGGAAGCCGCTCACTGTAATTTAGGGCATTTGAGGCAATAATTTAGAGTTAATAACGTTTGGACATGTAGTTCTGAGATTTCAGTCGACGGAACACCTTGGGAAATCGAAAATAAAAAATAATCTATGACCAATAATCAACACTTGGTTACGTCGAGAGTACCTACCTATTCAATACCTTCTGATGCACTTTGCTATGGATCGTTATTAAGTGCATAAGTCTGAGTCTAGTTAGTGCTTATAAGTACCTATAACGCTAATGTAAAAGTTTCGAGGCCGTGATTCCGAACATTTAATTATGGAATGCTTCGAATGCTACAGCAGATATTGAACCGTATGTATGTATGAATAAAGAAACTATGGAAAGCTCGCTAAGCATTTTACGGAAAAGAACTTTCTTAAAAATTTTAGGGGATATCTCTGAAATGAGCATGGCAACTCCAATGCTCAGGTTGTGTTGATTCAGCCAGGTAGTGGGTGATATACCTACCTATCCCTACATCGTGCCTACGCACAGACGCACTCTTGGCGGGAGGGGGCGGAGGCGCCCCTCGGGCCCCTCCGCCGCCGGTGCGTGCGGTAGGGTAGCACAGAAACATGATTCTTTCTTTCTGGCATATTGCTGCGCACATACGGAAATACGAGACAGCTATACATGTTCGCTGTATTTCCGGTCTGTGCGTGCAGCCTCCATCCATACCAGCGGGGAAACTCACCATGACAAACTGAGAGGAGCAATGTAATAAAATCTACATTACCTATTTACTTATTCAAAATAAAAATAGGCCGATGACCTATTTATAATAATTATTATTGTTTAATGTTCTTGAGTACCTAATACCTATATTCATACCTACTATACCTAGTTTTAATCTCGTACAAAAGTTTTGTGATACTATTTTCTGTGGTAATACAATTAATGGAATAAGAAATGCGCTTTGCATGTTTGCAGCCGAGTACGGAGTATTTCTTACTTATTTATTCGAGGAAAGTTTTGTGTGAGATTTTTCTTCGAAAATAATGTCAATCACAGTTCAAGCGCCATCTATCCGGTTACTACCGTTTTGTGTCAGTCGATGGTTTGCTCAAGGCTTGGCTGAATGTTCGTTGATAGCGCCATCTGTTTGCTTTCCGTGGCAGGCAACACATGCCACGCCACGCCACGCACGCCACGCCACGCCGCCGCGCGCGCTATAAATAAACCGCTCCACTCGCTGGCGCTGCGGTCAGGCCGGTCAACTATCACACTGCTTCAAGCCAAGCCGTATAGATGGCGGAACTGAAATATTATATATTATGAACAAAACACGAAAATCATCATAAGCACAAGGATTTTTGTTGATATCCAATTCGTTAAATATTATCGAAATGATAGTCTACGCAGTCTACAGTAACAAAAAACAAACTTTGTAATGCCATCCATCACGCATGGCATGATACGTTTTCGGCCTAACCGAATTTATTGCGTACGAAATTAAATGCCGTTGCATTTTACAAAATTATAAATTTTCGATAACACTTTATATTCTTGTGCAAAGTTTAAATTACGCGCATTGTATACATTGTTAGAAATATTTTCTTACCTACTTTTACCTATTCCAATTCATATCTATTCGCGAAACATTATAATCCACTGACACGAGAACATGTTTGTATTCGATAGCGCGCCCTCTGTAAGCCGTACGTATGATCATTTCGTTCTATCGCTCACCCACCGAGCCGAACGGGTGGTGGTGTTGCGTTGCGTAGTCTCGTCCGCCGTGTCGTGTCGTGTCGTGTATTGTATGTAGTGTAGTTGTAAACCAAGAATGTTCGAGAACGGACGCATTTTGTAATTTTCGCTTTGAAATCAAAATGCCCGGTTGCGCCATCAAGTCTTGCAAGAGCAGGAGTTCGACCCATAATCTGCAAAACGACGGAATAACATTTCACTTGTGAGTATTCATCCACTCGTATTTTGTTTTGTTTGAGGGTTAAAATCTAGTTCTAGAGACGCGATTCCTTCGTGTTCGTTCGTTCGACAGGCCGCATACTTGTCACGTGCGTCGTCGTCGGCCAAACGAATGAACTGCGCACGTTCAATGTTTTGTGTTGTATTTACTGTTCTGTGGGATCATTGTCTGTGGGAGTGTGTTGAATTCTGTATAACGCTGTCGTTACGTTACACTAATCCGATAGTTCAATACCGAAGGTCTTGGTTGAATACGGTTTACATTGTAAGTGGATTTAATGAGAAAGAAGGGACTTTATGGGATCATTCTCGTGTCTGTCTGTCTGCCTGTATGTCGGTCACACGCAGACATCTCCGGATATACTGAACTGATTTTAATAAGAAATAAGACCTCCATAATACGGAAAAAAAATTCCACAGGTACCCCAAAATTTGAAAAAAAAATTTTTTTTTTAATAAATCGTATATGATTTTATTCTATAGGTATTATTAGGGAAATTTCAAAGTATATAACATGTCTATAACTCTTTCTCCGCCGGTATCGTGCCTGATTGCTGGAGGAAGGCCTCGGTCCAACCAGTGCCCAAAAAGGGCAACTCAGCTGGCTCCAAAAACTATCGGCCCATTGCGATAACCTCTCCTCTGTAAGGTTATGTATGGAGCGGATCAAAAACTCCCAGCTTCTGACTTATCTAGAAGCTCATAAACTCCTTGACGATAAGCAGTACGGTTTCCGTAAACAGCGGTCGTCAGGAGATCTTCCAGCTTATGTCACGCATATATGGGCTGAGAGATTGGACAACTTTGGAGAGTCACTGGCGGTCGCTTTAGATACTCACTCTAAAAGAAAGCAAATAACAAAGGGCGAGGCCGAAGGCCGAGCTGCTTTCAGGAAGACGATAAAACTTCTCGAAGAAAGTAAGTAACTGAGGGCGAGGCCGAAGGCCGAGCTGCGTTCAGGAAGACTATAAACCTTCTCGAAAAAGTAAGTAACAAAGGGCGAGGCCAAAGGCCGAGCTGCGTTCAAGAAGACCATAAACTTTCTCGAAGAAAGTAAGTAACTGAGGGCGGGGCCGAAGGCCGAGCTACGTTCACGAAGACCATGAACCTTCTCGAAAAAAGTAAGTAACTGAGGGCGAGGCCGAAGGCCGAGCTGCGTTCAGGAAGACGATAAACCTTATCTAAGAAAGTAAGTAATTAAGGGCGAGGCCGCAGGCTGAGCTGCGTTCAGGAAGAGGCCATGCCAGTGCTATGTCAGTGCCAAGAGTGCCATTTCAGTGCTTCCCTTAATTTCATGTCGGCTACACTGAACTGGACGGAAAACACGAACTATAATTACATAGCCGTTTCGACCGACGTTTCATTCAGTGCGTTGGTACCAACCAGGGCGGGATAAACCCTAACACCTAGTAAGGTAAGAAGACCTACAGTTTTACGTGGAATCCAAGCCACGGTCAGCCTCCAAGGGTCGAGCCGGGCGGTCACCAATCCAAGTACTGACCGCGCTCAGGGTTGCTTAACAACAGTCGACCGACCGCACCGCCGCCGCGCCGAGCTACCGAGGCTGACAATAAATAAAGCGAAATTTCTACGGGCGACCGACCGCGACCGTGTAACGTACGTTATGATGAACGTGATATATGAAATGTTCTTATAACTCGAAAACCACTTAATAGATTTACATACGGTTTTCACTGTTACATTTCGTTACTTCTCATGATGATTTTAAGCTATCAATCACAACGCTACGTTATCGGTTGCTTACTACTACTAGCTGAGACCAAAAAGTCACGCGACAGACAAGTCGGTTTTATGTTTTTTAAAACCGTTTTTTATTTCACAGTTTTTTTTGTAATTTTTTGCTATTAATGTACTCCCTGTACACACCATAGTATTATATTGATTTTCATAAACCGCTCAATCAATTTCGATAAAATTGAAATGGGACCACCTCTGAAATATGTCCTACCAAACAAAAAAATAATTTTCTAAATCGGCTCTCAATTGACGGAGAAATCGCGTAACAAACATAAAAAAAAAAAACATACACTCGAATTGATAACCTCCTCCTTTTGGGAAGTCGGTTAATAAATAAATATCAAATGGATATCTACTTACTGTTTTTTTCTTTATCCCTACCTCCACAAAATTACTTATATTTTTCATTGGTTATACGCCTTCCTAGTTGTTTCAAAATAATTTATCGGTGTACAGGAATTTTAATAAATAATATCAGCAGTTATCAATCGATGTTTGGTTTTAGACAATTTCATAATACCAACATGTCATACATTTTATTGCAACAAAAATACGTTACGAGAGCAAGGTTAGTCACTTTCCTTGTGATGTATCTTGTTAACCATTGTGTTTTAACTATTTACTATTGCCCAATCTGAATAAATATAGGAATGTAAAACTCTTTTCTTTACTGCAATACATATTATGAGTGACTATTTAGGCAATTTGATCTCTAAAATTTCAGTAAAAAATGGCGAATTAAACATTTTACCTGTTTGCCTAAAAAAAATTAATTGTATAATGCGCCAATTATCTACAAAAGTAAGATGTCAACTTTACTATGTGTTTATTATTTAGACAGTAAAATTATCTAAACAACTAGGTATTTTTAATTGAGATCGGATTTAATTTAACAAAGATATGATTTTTTTTTCTAAACTTCAAACTTTAAATTGCTCTACTGTAAAGTCGCCAAATGGCGTATTCACCATTCTTCCTTTCCACCGTCGAATTACTAGTCCCTTACGTCTTCTCCACCTCGCTCGAATAGACCCAGCCTTATGTCAGTTGCGGGGAAGCAGCGCATGCACTCAGATAGCAGTTCCTTCATCGTCCACAACACCGGCCGGATTCGTTATTATGAATTTAGCTAAGTTAAACTAAGACTAATCAAACTGTAACTCATGCGTGGAGATGTTTGTTTGTAAACTTTATTTGTGTTGCTAAGTTGATGTGGCGATCGTGGCAGCAAGCAAGCAACGTCGCGATTAGCTTACTTACCGCGCATGTTCATGCATTAATATTTGTTCTTACTAAGATTATTGTGGTAGCAGTTGAATTAATTTAAGCTGAATTAGCGCCAATTTTCCATCACGACTGAGGCCACGAAGGTATCAATTAAATTCTATTAACAATTTAATCTAGTTTTTTTATTTGACCATCCTTCCCGGTTTTATTTTTTTTTTGTCACTCTAGCTACCACCGATTCTCAAACTTTTATTGGCCGGATGGCAGCTGACCCGGGCCGTCCGTGTCAATATGTATTTGATAAAATAGGAATTATGACATTACCCAGTGTTTATATTTATCAAAATATCTGCTATGCTAGGAAATATATACGCTACATGCTACGCTTCACTCTGATATGCACCAGCATGATACTAGGCATAAAAATGATGTTCTAATTACGAAGCACAGGTCATCTAAAATGTCGAAAAGTTTTGTTTGCAACAGTATTAGATTGTATAATAAAATACCAGAAGAGGTAAAAAATCTAAATGACACTTTGTTTAAGAAACATATAAAATCAACTCTTGTAAAGAAACTGTATAAAAGAGGCATTAGTCGACAACTCGACACTCGACAGGACTATATCTTGAGGTTCTGACTGCATAATTAGTTAGCGCATGACTAGGTACTATTTGTACTAAAATTTATTTACTAACCTATTGACAACTTGATACTTCAAGTATCTTAATATTTTTATTATAATTTTTTTTTTTATTATTTGACAATACTACGTTGTCGAATACTTATTATGACTAGGTACTATTTGTACTAAAATTTATTTACTAACCGATTGACAACTTGATACTTCAAGTATCTTAATATTTTTATTATAATTTTTTTTTATTATTATTTGACAATACTACGTTGTAGTGTGTATACTTATTACTAACATTATTGAGTTGATACAAATGACGTATCAAAAATTTGACAAAGGCTCTTTACACCTGATCCACTAAATTAAGTCCTTGCAGTCAGACCTTCAAAAACAAAACAAAAATCTGTTTTTGATCTTGCTCTCAAGCTGTATTTTCAATCGACTGTAGGCGGTGTTATTATGTGGATAGTCACTAAATGCTTGTAAAAATTATTATGAAAAAAAAACCCTGCGAAGTTTCTCACCGGTTCTTCTTCGTGGGTGTAATCGAATCGGATAGAACAAATTGTGACAAATTCGAGTACAGTCATGCTGCCTAATGAATGCTTAATAAACAATATACAATATACAATGTTTGAAAGGGGATAACCCTGAGGTGGTCCCATTTTAATTTGGTCAAGATCGGTTTGAAATCCTCGTTTGATATAGATAAATCCTCGTTTAATAAAATTGGGCTCGTTGGATATAGGAATATAGGTTACGTTAGAAGATGCGTCGCTACGCGACGCATCTTCTAACCTAACTTAATATTCTTATCTTCTATATCCTTATATTATATTTTTATATTTGATATTTATTAATTTGTTACTTTAGTTAGACATAATGTCAAGCTTATCTCTTTTTCTGTCTAAATTTTAGTTTACATTTTTTAAGCTGCTTGTGTTTTTGAAAAATAATAAAAAATATATAACTGTAATATATTTTTTTTATTTTGCTGAATTCATTTTCAATGCGACGCATCTTCTGACCTAACCTATATTTCTATATTCCTATATCCAACGAGCCCAAATATGGTGGATTTATCATGTGTAGTTTAGGAGTTCCTATGGCTTCCTTCCGGCTCCATCATCAGGACCCTGGAAATAACATATGACTAGAGTACTTGCGAAGACATATCCAACGAGCACAAACACGGTCGATTTATCATGTGTGGTTTAGGAGTTCCTATGGCTTCATTCCGGCTTCATCATCAGGACCCTGGACATCATATATGTCAATAGTACTTGCGAAGACAAATCCAGCGAGCCCAAACACGATGGGCTTATCATGTGTAGTTTAGGAGTTCCTATGGCTTCCTTCCGGCTCCATCATCAGACTAACCTTTTTCTTATCCCGACTTTCTCGTGTCGCTCAGCGACAATATTTTTTCGAATTCCGTAGATTCATTTCCAATGTGCTCGATAGTCGTGTGAGGCACGAAATCTGTGAATTTATTTTTTCAAAAAGGTTGAGCTACAGGGCAAACCCTTTTTTTTTTATGGAAACTGACACGGTTGGCTACATCACCTAGAACATCCGTGATGTCAGCCCATAACCGGGTGAACTTGGTGCCACATCAGTGCTTCCCTTCGGTCGTGCCGGCTACACTGAACTGGACGGAAAACACAAACTATTTACATAGCCGTTTCGACCGACCTTTCATTCAGTGTGGTGGTATCAACCCGGGCGGGTCAAACCCTACCACCTATAGTAATATAAGAAGGGAGTCATATCCTCTTAGTTTTAGGCTCAAATTGTAGCTGACTAAATTGTCCAGAGGAGATTTTCTCAAATTTTTGATATCATTCTTCGTTTCCAAAATATCGAGCACCAAAATCAATAATTCGGAAAATTTTTTATTTTTTTTTTCACTATTTCGGCCATAACTTTTTTCGTCTTTTGAGCCTTTTTTGAATATCATGTCTTCACAACTCTCCGAGATATAAGGGGATCGCACTTTTTCGTGAAATCGGGGCCTACACTGGAACGAACCAAAATACATTTTCAATGTCAAAAATCTATGGGGTAAATAGTGGGTGCGTCCCAGCATAGACCATCGTAAACAACGATCGTAAATATGTAGCAATGTGGTGGTGTATACAGTGTTCTTGTATACAAAGAATATCCCCACTGTATCTCTCCTCATGCATGTAGTAAAAGGCGGCTAAGAGATAAGGACAAGATGCCGTGATAAAGGGCAACAGGTTACCCACCTCTCACCCTGGTACGGTCCTTCCACCGAGTCATGCAGCAGGTTTAGGTCTTCGCGCCTTACTGGCTGCTTGATAGTTATCTTGTTCGAATATTTGCTAAAGGTGGTGGTCGGAGTTGTGCTGTAATTTACCAGAGTCCTTGCAGCAAAAAATCGATAACCTGCTTACCAAGATTGTCGGGATACAGTACAGCGTGTGATATGTACGAGTATGTAAATAGTGATGTACCTATGCAGATTGTACAGTTTGTTCATAATATCGATGAGTGTGTTTCAGGTTCCCCAAAAACAAGCAACACAAGGAGCAATGGATCAAGTTGACGGGCCAGCGAGCCTCCTGGGTGCCCACCAAGACCAGCACCATCTGTTCTAAGCACTTCACGAGGGAGTGCTTCGACGTCACCAAGAACAAGAGGCGGATGCTGTTTGAGTTCGCACTGCCGACTCTGCACTTGTATACAATCAGTGTTGTAAGTGAGATGTCATTCTTATAAGACGAGACGGAAGTCTACTTTATTAAAAAAATAAAAAAACTGGAACGTAGATTCGACTGTCCTTATTAAAACAAAAAACGAATTGTAAAAATCGTATAAGGTTTAGGGGGCTAGAAAACATTAATGCCGAAAGACCATTTTGTATGGAGAAAGTTAACTTCCACCTTTATCTCCACGGAAGTCGTTAATCAAGTCACGTTATGTATGACAATATGTATGAGCAACCGACGCGGAAGGCGCGGCGCCGCCGTCCCGGCGCGGCGCCGCCGTCCCGCCGCGGTGCGGCAGCGCGCTTCCTATGAAATAAAAACAAAAATAATCTGGCAGGGGTGGGCTATGTCATTGTTATTCCCGACCACCTAGTAAGGTAAGAAGGAAAGGGGCCTACAGTTTTACGTGAAAACCGAACAACGGTTAGCTTTCAACGGTCGAACGATCACCCATCCAAGTTCTGACCGCACCCAAGTGTGAAGATCACGAAAGGTAGTCGACCAGATTTACTAATACCATTGTAATTTGCAGAAAGATCCTCCAGAATCATTAGAACCAATAATTCCCTCTGTGCCTGATACGTTTATCAAATGCACGTGTCCCAATGCACAAATAGTGGGCACTAGACTTCGTAAGCTGGAAATCGTAGTTAGATCTCAAAAGAAGAAAATTAAACATTTGCATTACAAAAACAGAAAGTTTGAAGCAAAAGTCCAGTCTTTAAATGAAAAACTGCGCCTGTTAAGAGAAAATTTGGAACTAGATGAAGACGAATTTCGTGCTTTGACCAAAACTACCGACGGCGAAGAAAAGGATAGCAAAGAAAATAAGGTTAAAGAATCGAAAGACCTGGAATCAAATTATTCTTCAGATTGTGACGATGATCCTCTGTCAAAGAAGCTGGAAGACCCTAATCCTGTGAAAGAAGAAATGGAATTTAATGAAGATCCGCTAAATACAGACATCAAGTTAGAAGAATATTAAAGCGCCAGCCTTTAGGACAACATTTATAAGAGGAAGAAGAAATTAAATATTTAATAATAACCTACATCTTTTAACGATATGTAGATTGGATTGTAAGTACTCGAAGTAAAACAAAATATCCTGCAACACGATTTAGCTCGTAAATCCTAACACATTAGGTATATATATATATATATATATATATATATATGGTTACCTACAAATAAATATTGTTTGTGGTGTGAAATGTGTTTTAATTTCTGAATACCATAATTTGGCATTTTTAATTACTGTAAAATGTATCTAATATATAAATGGAACTGTAAAATGTACCGTATGGGTCCGGACTCAAAAAGAAAAGTATAGGCCCACTGCATCTCTCCCGGTACATGTCGTAAAAGGCGACTAAGGGACTTATCCCTATTATTCTTCTTACATTATTCTTGCCTTAGCAAGATGCCGTACTAAAGAGCGAAGGGATAGCCACCTCTCGCTTTGGTATGGTCCTTCCACCGAGTCATGCAGCAGGTGGGTCCTCGTGTCTTACTTGCAGCTTGACTTGATTTTATCTTACCCGAATATTTGGCGAAACTTGGTGGTCGGTGTTGTGCTATTATTCACCAAAGCTCTTGCAGCACAACACCGATAGTACAGCGCATAATAGTTAAATTGTTTAAAATTCTTTAAAATTTCTCGTCGAGATAGACATTGTTTTCCTTGCGTGGGTAGAGCACTTAAGACATAGCGGCTAATAAATTAAACACCATTGCGGTGTGACCGATGCGATGGATGATCGACACAGTATACGGGACACGTGAAAGCTACTGATGAACTGCTCGCTGGTGCTTGAAAGTGCCCTAGAGCAAAGCGCAGGGATGACTGACACACTAGCTAGATCAATTGTAAAATGTAATAATTTCAATGGTGACGGTGCTTCTCTCACACTAGTAAGTAAACAAACAGTAAATAAAGTAAATAAACAATCTTAAACACTGACTCACTGACTGTCAAACAACGCACAGTCTAAACCAGTGGGTCCAGAAGCATTAAATTTTGCATAGGAGTCCTTATAGTCCTTTTCCCTCCTTTTTCCTTCTGTAATTGTTTAAATGTGTGTGTTAATTAATATTACTTGTCTTGATTGTTTAAATGTGTCTTAATATGTAAAAATAATGTAATGCCGTAGGGGAAAAAATAAATATTTCTTTCTCTTCTTCTTTCTTTCTTTCTTCTTTATATAGGTTACTATAATTCATGTAGGTGAGCACTAAGAAAGTATTTTTGAAAATTCATCCCCGACGGGGGTTAATAGGGGATTAAAGTTTGTATTGAAGTTCGTCATTTTTGAAGTTAGAAATATGGAAATTGGAACCAGCAGCGCCAGATGGCTTCTGCACACATGCTGAGCCGCTGCAAATTTTGCATAAAATATTAATTAAAGCGTATCTTATATTAAATGTACATAAGTTACAGTACATCTAGTGGCGGGTGGCCGAGTGGTTTGGGCATAGGCTTCTCATGCGAGAGGTCCGAGGTTCGAATCCGGTCGGCGTGTACCAATGAGTTTTTCTGACAAAACAATTTACGTGCATACCTATACACCTGTTGCTTTACCGTTCGGAACCGGTGTAAAACTGTTGTATGTCCTTTCCATTGCCCCTTACTAGGTGGTTGACTGAAATTGTAGCCGAATGGGTTGGTACCACCGTACTGGATGTAAGATGGCCACATTGCAGCCCTGGTTAAGCTACTATCTATCTACCAATAATTTTTAGGATTCTTTCAAATTATTATGTGGGTTCAATTAAACTAATAATCCAGGAAAGATTACGAATTAGGAATTTATACGCTAGAAATCATTAAAAATAACTTAAAGAATTTATTAAGCCTCTGAATTTAGAAATCAGTGGCCATGATCGCAAACACCGCACATAAGACATTGAATGTCGTCGCTTAGGCTCGAAGCTAACGACGGAATTGTTGAGTCCTCTTGCTGAATATCTTCAGACCTCAGTTGCCCGTTAGACGGTTCTCGTATCGTACTTGGACAGTTATTAATAAATTGTACACGGCCTATTGGTGGTCTGCGGGGAAACCGCCGACGACGTCTGTTTACGACTGCTTTATAGCTGTCAGCGAGGAACACGACACCTTGTGAAATCTCTCCGAGTGTCCGAAGCCCGGGGGCTTCGGTTCGGTCCAGCGCGGCTTATGACTTTCCTTGTCGGCTTCAATAGTCGCGAGCTTAATTAGATAATTAATGGACAAGACTTTTATGACGTCTATTCGAAGTGAGATCTCACCGACCCAGGTGCCTGCAGCATGGTGAGTTCTATACGGTCGTATATGCGCTGAAATACTGACTGCCACATAGAACATCTATCTAATATTCCAAGCCGTACTCATTTCGAGTCGCCAGTTGAATGTATTTATTATGTTTAATTATTGTCGTTTGCTGTTTCTTATATATTCGTGTTTGAGAAAGTCTATGAGAATGTTTACCGATCTTAAATTTATCTCGAAACCTTTTGTGTTAGTATGTTTTGAAAACGTTTATTTTATAATGCAATATTTTTGTGTAATAATGTCAGTAGTGTTTCTTTCTATCTTGGTCCTTCTAGGGTGATTAATCCTAGTTAAGGGGATGTGAGACTGCGTTTGACTCGAATTTCAAGACGTGTACCGCCAATATTATACTTACCTGACAGATTCAGTTTTAATATAGGTATGTAAAACTTCATCTATCAGCGCAGATCGATAGCTTTTTGAAAACACGATTTCATTAATTTCGCTCGATAGAAAAAAATCATGAACATGCCTCTGAATCTAAATTCAGTTTTATAAACGTAAATATTTAAGGCAACGTGACCAAATCAAGGCTTTGGAAAAAAATTATTTTATTTGTTGATTAAATATCTAAATCCGTAGCTTTTTACTTTTTTGTTTCGATCCGTAGTTTTGGAATAAAAAAATAAAAACCTAATTTTCGCTTGCGCTAAAATTGATTGATTTATTTGCATTCTACTGTAATAACCTCTACCCTATACCTATTGTTTTTCCTTAGATATTAAAGGCAGAATTATCAAAAATCAACTCTTTAGCTCTAGAACAACTAGAATATAAAGAATCGAAATATGGCCAGCGTATAACTTTCAAGTGATCTCTAGGTTTGTCAGAAACAGTGTCGCTAATTCGTACACATAATTCCTGTAAAATGGACCCAATTATTACTTCCTTTTCAGGAAGCCGTTGTGTACCGTAATAACTCAGAGTACTAACTCTCATTTCCTAAATCTATTCTAGTAAATTCTAATATCAACATTAAAGCACTTACCAAACTAATTGCTCATTCATCTATAGTCATTTAAACCCTTCTGGTTTCCCTCTGTGTTCTATGTGCACGCTTCGACAGCGCGCTCACGTACCTCGCTTGCGAGCTTGTGAGACCCGCCAAAATTCAAAATGAAAGTGTTCTGATGTTTGTGTTATTGTTATTATTAAATTATGATCAATGTATTACTTGATAGCTTAATTTTGTTGTGCTGTTCAATAGATGAAATCTATTATTTTATATTTTCTTCTAAATTTTAGAACTTCAACAATACAAACTTTTATTGACCCCTTTTGAAGGGGTTTGTGGAACTGGCCCCACTAAATTCGTATGGACCCTCGGTCCATACGATATTTATCCATCGCCAGTCCCCGTGACTCCCAACGCAGATAAATTTGTACTTAAGCTACAAATTTATTATTTGTCCCTAGGAGTCCCCGTTTTCTGATCTGTACAAAATATACATCTTCAGACAGATTTACCAATTTAATCTCGTAGTGTTATGTTGGAGTTCAAAAGATATTCTTTTGTCCTCCCTAAAGGCATAAGTGTATGCTTTTAATTGTGAGTGTATAGTGTATATGTTATGGTTTATATTTCTGTGGCTATCTATTGATATACCTACAGAAATTGTTTTATTCCAAATGATGCGGTCAGGGGTCCACCTTTCACCGAAATCAATTAGGAATATTTTCTTAAGGGTTTATTAAAATGGTGTGCTGGTCATAATCTACATAACCTATACAGGTATATTTAAACCTGATTTACGCAATCTCCCTACATCCTAAAACGTAACTAGCCAGTATGTTGCATATGCATATATATTACAAAATTTACCTTTGAATTCCACTATCCTAACCGGTCTGACACGATTCACTAAAATCACCTTAAATAAAACACCATTACAAATAGAATAGCGTAAAACAATAAATTCAAACGAAACCACAACACCCGCCACTGAATCTAATCGCGAAGTTAACACTTAATAAAAATATACTTTTATATCAAAATACGGTAAAACCACTGATTTTACATATTTAAATTCGACATATTTTTTAATAATTACGCGTGGTTCAAACACTCTTATATACGTATGATTTACGAATTTAAAGATCGGGTTTTGTTTCTTTTAATCTTCTCTATATTTTAAAATACCTTCCCAATGTACTAGTCCTCATGGCAGGCCAGTTCGGACATAGTGTCATTGTAAAAGTTCTTTGGAAATCCTTCCATCACCAGTCAAGATTCCAGAATCCAGCTCAACCTTCATCCAGAACTCAAAAGGCTCAAAAAGAACATCCAAAATATAATTCGCAACCTAGTTGAAAATTCCTATATCACCCCCAAAATTACAAAATCCAGCTCAACCTTCATTTGCAACTCCGAAAGCTTTACAGAAATTCCCACACTAAAATTCACGAATCAAACAAACTCTATTCACTGACTTCCTTTATGTACGTGAAATTTATGATCAGGTCACAGTCCATTATATTTTAATATAAAATAAAACCTTCCCAATGTACCTGTCCTCATGGTAGGCCAGTTCGGACATAGTGTCATTGTAAAAGTTCTTTGGAAGTCCTTCCATCACCAGTCAAGATTCCAGAATCCAGCTCGACCTTCATCCAGAACTCAAAAGGCTCAAAAAGAACATCCAAAATATTTTCCGTAAAACTAGTTGAAAACCCCTATATCACCCCCAAAATTACAAAATCCAGCTCAACCTTCATTTGCAACTCCGAAAGCTTTACAGAAATTCCCACACTAAAATTTACGAAACAAACAAACTTTATTCACCGGTTTTTACAAAATCATTTATGAACTAAGAAAACCTTCCCAATGTACCAGTCCTCATGGTAGGCCAGTTCGGACATAGTGTCATTGTAAAAGTTCTTTGGAAGTCCTTCCATCACCAGTCAAGATTCCAGAATCCAGCTCGACCTTCATCCAGAACTCAAAAGGCTCAAAAAGAACATCCAAAATATTTTCCGTAAAACTAGTTGAAAACCCCTATATCACCCCCAAAATTACAAAATCCAGCTCAACCTTCATTTGCAACTCCGAAAGCTTTACAGAAATTCCCACACTAATATTCACGAAATTAAACTAATTTCAATCACCGGGGTTTTTTACCAAATTCATTTACTAAGAAAACCCAATCAAAAATACACGCGAGCGAAGCCGAGTGAAATTATTCACTAGGAAAACCCAATCGAAAATACACGCGAGCGAAGCCGAGCGATACTTCTTTCCCGAACTTATTCGAAAACTCACGCGAGCGAAGCCGTACTAACTTTCGTACCTGGGCTCTCGCTAAATACGCACGACCGTCTCCTTCGACTCCCAAAACAGACTGAACTCCCCACGCTCCCCTCCCTCTCCTTTTATAATCTTTCCTCGTGTCACAATCCTGACACGCAGGAACAAATCGAACGGTGGCCTCCTAGTATGGCCATGACACGTTCGTGTCACGGAGCGCGATTTTGTATGGAGATTGAATTTCGATTTTTAGTATGGGCTGGACACGTTTGTGTCACGCAGGAACAAATCGATCGGCTGCCTCGTAGTATGGCCGTGTCACGTTTCTGTCCGGACTCGTAATTTTGTATGGAGGATAATTTTATGTTTTTAGTATGAACTGGACACGTTTGTGACACGATATAAATTCGATTTTGGAGGGAAAACAAACCCTCTTCGTACCTTCCACATGGTACCTAAAGCTGTTTCGCTCGTCAGCGATGCGATTTACCTCTACTTCGGGGGTTTTAACACCACTTCCCCGCACCCATTGTGCATCTCCGCATGCAGAGAACTGTTGCTTTTGTTATATAAATTAATTGATGTTATTACATGTGCTCTATTAATAAATCGACTTTTAGCGCCATAACGGAGTGTTTTATTTATATATTTTTGTTTAATATCGTCTATATTCTTCGAGTATTTTCATTTAAAATGCTAACGTTCCAAGTTGTTAGTTTTCTTATTGTCTATATATTAATTCCTGTACATGCGTGATACCATCTTCCGTGTTTGATAATACTATTCATGTACGGAACCTGGACACGCAGAAACCAATCGAAATCTCCTTACCATCGTCGTGTTTTATTCATGTCAGGACACGAAACCATTCCTTCATACTAACACCGCTTAACGAAAACCCCTCCCGCACCGCTTGACAAATTACCTCAGGTCGCTCCGCCTCGCCCCGCGGCCCACGCGCGCCCGCAGCTCGGTAATACCTCACCCCTTGTCTTGTTTACCTCATACCTCTCTCCGCCCCGCGCGCACGCTCCAACGGATATTTATTTGAATGTTGGCGTCATACTCAATGAAACGTTGTTTTGTTTTATTTTATGTTTTTGTTTAATAACTGGTACTTTGTTTATATACTCTTCCCTTTATAAAATGTTTAGTGTATTAGTTTGAATCATTAATAAATAATTATTAAAATAATTTTAGACCCTGTGCGATATCTTCACAGAGATCACGAAACTTCAAATTCCCATAAACTCCGTCATGTCCAGATTCCAGACACGCAGGAACAAATAGACCAGCGACCTCATAGTATGGCCGTGTCACATTCGTGTCCTGACACGAATTTAGTATGGAAATTAAATTGAATCATTAGTATGGACTCGACACGAATCGGACACGCAGGAACAAATCGAACGGCGCCCTCTTAGTATGGCCGTGACACGTTCTTGACACGCAGGAACAAAACGCTCGGTTGCCTCGTAGTATGGCCGTGACACGTTCGTGTCACAGAGCGAAATTTCGTATGGAGATAGAATTTAATTTTTAGTATGGGCTGGACACGGTTGTGACACGCTCGAACAAATCGAACGGTGGCCTCGTAGTATGGCCGTGTCACATTCGTGTCCTGACACAAATTTAGTATGGAAATAAAAATAAATTATTAGTATGAGCTTGTCACGTTTCTGACACATAGGAACAAAACGTACGGTGTCCCCGCAGTATGAGCGTGTCACGATCGTGTCTTGACAATAATTCATTCTTTCATACTAACAACTCGCAGCGAAATAATCACTACTCGCGCTCCTTGACTCGCTACCTCAAGCCGCGCTCAAACGGCGTGATGATACCGCGATCTCTGACCCCGCGCCCGCAAGACGCGCGCCTTCTTACCTCACCTCTCCGCCGTTTCGTACGCGCCCATGTCTTGTTCCCCTCTCACCGCGTGTCAGGATTACCTCATGCTACCTTCCCCGCCTCGGCGCTCTATAGTGTTTTATATGCGAACCAACTGATGTTATTATATTTCTTGTTTGTCTAATTGCGCGTCGTATTGTAATGGCCGTTCGCGCCATTTTATTTCTTAGTGGAGTGTGCAGTCACGATTGAATTTATTAGGTGATTAGTTAAATTGTAATATAAATTATTTTGTTAATGAAACGTTTTAATGTTCTATAATTTAGCTTTGAATTACTATTGGCTATATATTTATCTTTTTTACCTTGTGTGATTCCATCACAGTCGCCCGCATAGAGGTTCGTAACGAAGCAAAGTCAACGGAACCTCATTCCGTGACGCTTGATCTCGTTAAGAAGCTATATACATTATGATCTTGAAAATTACTTCTTCTTTGTTAGGGTTTTATTGTTCCCTTCCAAGAAGTTTGTATATATAATTATTTATCACTGTTAGGGTTCAAGTTCCCTTCCAGAGACCCCCTTCTTCTATAATTTTTAATTTGTGTGTTTTTTTTTTTTTCAACACCATCTGTCCACGTGCTTTAGGAAGTTCTTACCCTCCAGCTTAGGATTTATCTCCCTTAGCTTAAAGAGAAAAGATTTTTAGAATGCATACCACAACCTTACCACCTCCGGCTTAGACCATGTTTGCACTCTTTCCCTTATCTTCCATTTGCAGCTCGTGCCAATACTACATTAAACAAATATTTTAGTGTAATTGATTTAGTTTATTATTAATAAATCTAGGAATTTAGGCAAAAGTTATCACCTCAAAGCCTTAGATCCCTATATTCTGCCTCTAACAGATTTCCCAACAGTGCAGGAACCTCTAGTCTCATCCTTTACCGTATGGGCCGAAACAGAACATCACCGCTTACAGTGCAATACACACCTTACCACCTCCGGCTTAGGCTATGCAAGCAGTTCGGCAGGACAGAACTGGTCCGTGAAGAACACATAACACACCTTACCACCTCCGGCTTAGGCTATGCATGTATCCTAGCACAACAAGCTTCCATTAAAGGCAGAGTAGTCGGGATACATATTTTCAAAAGACTTCGAAATCGACTCATGCATCATTTTGGATCCTAACTCACCTATTGACGAATAGACGGACTCGGTATGCTTGTAAACGATTCTACTTTAACTCCTCCAACATTTCTCCGGTTAATGATTTCAAACCAAATACTACACTCATTCACTGTAAATAGACCAGAAAATGTCATCCTGAACTTCCAACGCTCCATTTTTTTTGTGTTCGGAACGCCTTTAGTAGACGATGTCATAATCCCTCCCCAGCGTGAGTCAGACTCAGTAAAATGTAAAGTTCTGCACTTAAGGCATTTTCACCTCACCTTTTCTAAGTCCCAAATTGTGTGTTCTTCACACTGAATTTAATTTAACATTATTTTCGAAGCAATGTATGGGAAAACCAAACGAAGCCAAAGTATCCTGATTCCTTGTAAAGGTCCCTTCAGGTTAGAGCGCTGCTCTCATTAGAAGGAAATTTCACTACAGAGTACAGACACTACAATACCCGCAGGTTTACTCGCGTATTTTACACAAACATCCAAAACCATCCACTCAAGTCAACAAGTCTATTTTAAATTTTTGTTACTTCTTATTTAGAAGTAATTTAGTCTAACTCTCCTCACTGTACAGCATTTTATTTATTTATTTTGTCATATTTGTTTCCCGTTTTTTTTTTTTTTTTTTTTTTTTTATTTATATTAATTTTATATATTTATAAAATAAATTACCTATATAAAATTTATACAAACAGACATAAACAAAAGACGGTATTCTCGCCGGCGACGGGAGACGAGAATTATTATTATTATTATTATTTATCGTAAGGACCGATACAGTACATCACTGTTTACAATGCAATACACGCCTTACCACTCCTGGCTTAGGCTATGTAAGCAGTTCGGCAGGACAGAACTGGTCCGTGAAGAACACATAACACACCTTACCATCACCGGCTTAGGCTATGCAAGTAGTTCATTATTTTTTTTTTCTTTTTATTTTAGAATTAATTAATATATTTATTTATTATTTTTTTTTTTTTCGCCCGCATGACTTTACTTACTCTGTGAAATTTAATTTTAATTTTCTAACCCGTATGAATCTATTTATTTTAACAATAATTTAATGAGCACTACTCTAGTGGTTTATTTACAGTATTTATGAGAATGTAACCCACAACTACGTCTATCAACAATTCAATACGCTCGCTACCGACAAAGTATCCTTAACATGATAAAAGTCACCGATAGATAACGTGATAATAGAAATTGAAGAAGGTTTTGTATAGTGTAACGATTATGCGTAACAGTAGGTTGTTTCACATAATCAATTTTGACAAGGCGCTTAATAAAATTACATTTTTTTTTTTTTTTTTTTTTTTTTAATTTTACTTTATTTTACAAAGTTATTCCATTAGATAAATTTTCTCTGGTTCCTATTTTATCACAATCCTTTTCCTTTGTAGGTTTTCTTGTAACCTGTAAAATAACACAAAATGTCAATATTTTATATATTTTACAAAAAATTTTTTTTTTTTTTTTTTTTTTTATAAATATTTACTAACCTGTTTGTAAATGCTTAGAAGGATTGTTTTCTTTTTTTTTTTTTTAAAGAAAAAAAAATTTTTTTTTTTTTTTTTTATTATTAAATCATTTTATTAGTCTTCTTCTATAAAATTAAACATGTTTACATACTGTTAAATTACATAAAATGTATCAAAATCATATTTTCAATCTTCTTAAATAAAATTAAACCTGTTACAACCTGTTGAATTACATGAAATGCAACAAAAATCGTTTTATTAACTTTCTTCTATAAAATTAAACCTGTTTACAACCTGTTAAATTACATAAAATGCAACAAAATTTATTTTATTAATCTTCTTCTATGAAATTAAACCTGTTTACAAACTGTTAAATTACATAAAATACAACAAAAATCAATCTCCTTAAAATTAAACTTATATTAACAATGTGTACTTGTGTTCTTTATTGTAATTTTTATCACAGATGCATCACGCCAGAACTAGCGAGATTTAATTTTAAACCCTATCGAACATGTTAATGTCCTCATATTATAATAAAGGAATTCTAGCTGGGACGCACAAGAATTAACCTAAAACCCTAACAGAGAATGTTAAGTGACCCCCCTTTTTATAAGGAATTCACGCTGGGACGCACGTGAATTAACCTAAAACCCTAACAGAGAACGTTAAGTGACCCCCCTTTTTTATAAGGAATTCACGCTGGGACGCACGTGAATTAACCTAAAACCCTAACAGAGAACGTTAAGTGACCCCCCTTTTTTATAAGGAATTCACGCTGGGACGCTCGTGAATTAACCTAAAACCCTAACAGAGAATGTTAAGTGACCCCCCTTTTTATAAGGAATTCACGCTGGGACGCACGTGAATTAACCCAAAACCTGTATGAAAGGTAAACACCCTGTATGAATGGATGACACCCAGTATGAACGGAAAACACCCTGTATGTATGGAAAACATCCTGTATGAATAGAAAACACCCTGTATGAATAGAAAACCCCCTGTATGAATGGACACCAGTATGAACGGAAAACACCCTGTATGAATAGAAAACCCCCTGTATGAATGGAAAACCCCCTGTATGAATGGACACCCAGTATGAACGGAAAACACCCTGTATGAATAGAAAACCCCCTGTATGAATGGAAAACCCCCTGTATGAATGGACACCCAGTATGAACGGAAAACACCCTGTATGAATAGAAAACACCCTGTATGAATAGAAAACCCCCTGTATGAATGGAAAACAAAATAAAATCTTTACTAATGAAATCTGTTTAGATTTAGTTTTTTTTTCTTTTAAAACTCCAATGTGTTAATTATATGGTTAAAATTCTGGTCTATGTAGTCTTCTATAACCGGAATCAAATCTGACTGTGGATTGATGATGGATCCTTCTCTCTCAGGCCCGTCTGATTCTTGTTTCTTGCTCTTCTGTTTGGACAACCAATTCATTTCCGTCGTCACAAACTGTGTGATTTGTTGAAGTTGTCCTTCATATTCTGATATTAGTTTCTCTCTCCTGACTTTCCTGATATTTGATTTTTTTTTTGTGAAGCGTTATGTCTTTCTCCAACCGTTTCTGTCTTCTGTGTAAATCATGTTGAAGTCTGCTCCCTACTTTTGGCTCCTGTTCCTCCGCCGTTCCTATTGTTTCTTGGTGTTCTTCTTCCATTATTGTTAACATTCTTTTTGTTATGTCCAGTCTGTAGACTTTTGTTTTTAGTAATTGTTCCTCTTTCTCTTCTTCTTCTTGGAACTGCATTAATTCTTTCCTTTTTGACTCTATTTCCTTCTGATTCATCATGTCTCTTTTCTGATCTTCTCAAAACCTGTCAAAAATGTATTTTCATCAAAACTTTTCTTTTCTCTGAAAATAGGTGGTCATAAAATATTTTGTTGCGGGGTTTTTTTTTTTTTTTTTTGAAATCCTAATTTTGTATCTATTTATTTTTTTATTTATTTGTTTTGTTTTAAGTGTTATGTAGTTCATTTATGTTTTCTTATTTTCCACAATTCTCTTTCCAGGCCAGTCTTAAATTTTGTAATTCTTTATGTATCTTCGCCTTCTCTACCCTGTTATTTTGTTCCAAAAGGATCATTCTATTTTTTATTTTCCCTAATCTTCTGTAAATGCTCATGCATTTTCTTAACTTATTTTGTTTTTCAAGATGAAATTTTCTTTCTAATTTCATTTCCTTTTCCAATTGGTCCAACTTTGCTGTGTTTTCCAAAATTTCCTTATTGATGTTGTTGCTAATTTCCTGTTTATTACAAAGGACTTCTTTCCTTATTGTTTTTATATTTATTTCAATGTTGAGTTGTAGTAATTTATATCTTTGTGTTATCATTTCTTCAGTTAGTTGTATTATTACTGATTTTATTTGTTCCATCCGTAGTTTTGTTTGAACCCTGAAAATTTTCAGTTTTATTTAAATTTTCAACAACAATTTTCCTTAATTTTCTTGTCTTTATAATATTTTTCTAAGTGTATGGTATTAAAGTTTCCTCTAATTTTACCGGTGTCTGGGTGTACTAGTGTGTAATTATTTTTATAAGGTGTCGCCGCTATGGTATATGGTCCTTCGTAAATTAGTGAGAATTTTTTCGTGACTTTCTGCTCTGCTGATGATTTAGGTATTGTTTTTAATTTTACTAATTGTCCTATTTCAAATACCACATTTTGATACTTTTTGTTATACCTTTTAATTCTTGCTATTGCGTTTAATCGAATATTTTCTGCAGCACGAATTCTATCTTCGGTTAATTTATCTTTGTTAATTTTTATAATATTTGGTAAGAATTTCTCTATTGGTGAATGATATGTTTTCCCTGTTAGTAAGTATGTTGGTGCAAAACCTGTACTACAGTGTGTTATTTCATTGTAACAGTCTTCTACTTCCTTCATTATAAAACCCCATTTAGTATGTCTATCACAACAATATGTTCTAAACAGTCTTCCTAATTCTTTGCATACTCGTTCTACACAATTAGGTCTTGGATTGTAAACAGAAGTGTATGTTAATTTAATTCCTAATTCATTTATCAATCACTGATCATCCCCTCACACATTCATTCGTCCGGAACCGTTCACTCAGAATGCATACCCATTACTTCTCTAGTATGCTCGTCCATTGGCAACGCCCAATTACAACAAAAGTTATCCAAACAATCTTACACATACAGATATAAATAAATATCCATAATTTCATTCCAACAAATGTTGCGCAATCATATGCAGTGTCCGAGCACATTCGTCGTTTATCCGATACTCTGTAGCAGACAGACGCCCGATCGTCGACCACGCCTAAGCATAAAATGGAACGCTCCTCCTTCAGTTAAGTGCACCTATAACCCCATAGGTAGGCAAGAGCAGAATAAAATTAAAGTGAAACACCGAGCGAGGTGGGAAACCCCTGGAAATGCCCACGTCCAGCAGCAGTCTGACACAGGCCGCTGCCGACTAATACGAACCAAGGTATTTATATAAGACCCCCTACAAAATATATAAACACATTCGTGCCGAAACTTTACGCTGTCACTTTACCTTTCAAAATACTCATCAATGAGCAAGTTCAAGATCTTTAGTTATGGTAAACCTTAAATAAATAATATAAATTTAAACTAATTCGGATTAATGTAACTCTCATACTTTTAACATTATCAATTAATAGGCTATACACTCAGCAGCCCGACCGTGGTAATTCCACTCGATCGACGAGCTCGAGCAAAGTGAACGAGTAGGTATAAATGGCACCGTCGTATCTGTCAAATGTACAAGTGAGTGAGTGCACGAAACGGTCTCGTGGTCTACTCGAACTCGAACGTCGTTCCACCACATTTTGACAGTCAATGGCAAAGTTGCACGAAATGTGAACTCGGACTTCGAGTCATCTTGACGTATACGCTCACTCAAACACTTGATTGATTTTGATCATCCCCTGCGACAGTTTAGAAAGTCTCAAGGTTGATCACATGCCAAATTAATGATTCCCTTCTTTGAATCTAGTGTAGAGGTATTTAAACATGTATTATTCTATCTACAAGTTGTTCATTCCTTCATTCATTAAGTATTCACTCAAATATTATAGATAAAATACAAGTAGGTACTTATGTACCTATCACTAAAATAAAATAAGAATAAAGTCTGTACCTAGGCACACACACACACACACAACACACCACACATACCACACATACCACACGCCACATTCCGACCATCAACCCGACAACCGGGGCAAGCAGAGCAACCGGTGCCGCGCCACACACACCCAACCACTTCAAGCAGCAAGCAAGCACGAAGACCCACCCCTCCGCACGACTCGGCGGAAGGACCACGACAATGCGACAGGGGCCAGCCCGCCGCCCCTCAGCACGGCATCATGTTCCCCGCACCCCAGCCGCCTCCTCCTCTACACGCACAGGGAGAAACGCAGCGGGGCCACTATCATTAATACCGACCGGCTCACATGCACGGTACCGTTGTTAATGCTAAATAAAGTCTTGTGTTCTAAGTACACGACTCATATCAATTTGACAGTGCCTATCTAAGTATGTACCTACCTATGTAACTAAATTATAGGTGACCGGTAGTGGAGCTATAGTGTATAACCAAGTATGATAATAATAGATAGGTACATAGAGTTATTTATTTTTAGATAGTTAGGTATCTACAGCTATGTATTACCCGTCGGAATTTCTATATAGGCATTATAGGCTAGGCACCTCCTCTCCTCGAATAAATGCGCTTTCCTCCGCACTTCACCGCGGTCTCACCTCGTTAGTACCGTTATCGGGGTATTTTTGTGGCTAGGTAATATGGCTGGAGGAAAGGCGGAGGGTTGAGGGGAAGAGATTCAAAATGATTGTCATCATCACTCACACAACTGGCTGACCGACCGACAACCAACATCACGTGTGTTACCACGATGTAATTTTTACCAATACTAAATAGCTACTCTTAAATATCGAGGTGTTCAATTTATACGCGTTTTCAATTTAGTCAATACTCTTTTTCCTCCTTTAATTAACATAAAGATTCTGACAAATAGTATACATACTATATTGACCGTTTGATACCTGACAAAATGAGCGCTTTGCATTCTAGGTAGCATAATACATTTAGTAAAATTTAATAGTGGCAAGATTGGTGGATCGACACTCGCTCGATAATTTCGTCACCTGTACAACATTCGCATGCGCACTCACCCGTACGCCGGTACCAAAATAATTTGCTTCGTGCGATCGATCGAGTCGAACGCAACCCGAACTCGTCGTGCGAGCGAAACCAGCACGGCAGGGGCCCTGATGTTTACTTTTGTAAAAGGGAGGAAAAGTTTAATTTGAATTTTAAATATAATTATTTTGTTCCAGCGACACCTATCTCACTATGTATAACAATGCCCAACAAAATTTTCTACGTTGTAATGTCAAAACTTCACTAATACACCAATAGATGGCAAGTAAATAGAATACTCCATGTTTCGCAAAACTCACTTCCAAACATAATACTAGTATTGTATAAGTATAATTTGCTTCTGCAAAATCATTAAGCATTTTTCATAACCCCTCACTCCCTCCCTGCCTCTTAACCACTTCCTTTCAGATGTCACTATGATGTGAACATTGTGAACTGTGGGTATGTTTATTTCCTAATTTTAAATTTTTTCCCTTTTCCCTTCTTTTTCCCATTTTCCCGGGTTCTTGAGTATTTGAGTACCCTACCAAATCTTTCTCCATTCGACTTATTTTCTTTCCCCTTTTTTTTCTCCTTTTCGGATTTACTCCGAAATTCACTCCGTAAGGTTGGTACTTATTTGTTTTAGTACGCAAGTCTGGTCCCCTTACGCTGTGAAAGCAAAACAAACACTAGCAATGGTTCTTATTGTTCGCGATAAGATCCATATTCCTTCAAATATTTTTGAACCGGGCGCCCTGAGTCAGTTAATACACAACCACAGCAACGTTACCATTTATATGGAATTATCCATTTTTAAATGATTTTCAAGATAAAATGTGGAATTAAATATCCGGGCATTTCATACTAGTTTTATCATTTTACAGATTTCCACATAAGAAGATCAGTTTGGAATATGGATTTTCTATAAAGCTTTTCTATAACATCCACATTTAAATGATTATCCAATCGCATATTGATTCTTAGAAAGCCTAGAACTGAAATGCCGCCACGGTTTTGCATCTTGTGTGAATATAATGAATGACCGGCCAATATACGACCTCACTTCATTCTTTTCAAAATCTAAATCGTATTTAAATTAAATTAATAATCTACTTATAATATCTAAGCTATTTGCTCTAATAATTTGGCGGAACAGGTTTCACACGAATGCCTACCTACCCCGTTAATGCTGGCCACACTGAACTGAACCAAACTCGAATCAACCATACAGCCGCATCAATCCTCTATTCAAAATGGTGGCACCAATGTATTATTTCCGGCAACTCTTAGACCCACCCCTTCATTCACGTAATTTTCACAAGCAAACAGCTCACATACAACCGACCCATAAAACAGGCAACATCTACTGTCCACCTCCAGTGGCAATGGGCTGAGTACGTCAGGCAAAAAATTTTTTCTGGACAACAGTGTCTTGCTCCGACATCCGCAGACAGGATACTTAATATAGGAAAACCTCCACTTCCAGTCAATACGTTGACATAAGATAATTAATGGAATCCAATAATACACATCTTCAGAATTGAATTTCTACATAGAAAAGTTAATGCATACGTTTTCTATTAGACCGTCATCACATCCATTCAATTTCCCCAATAATGTTAGTGAGACAAGATACGACTATCTTATCTTCTAACTCCCAATCACGTTGTAAGAATACATAAATACTAATATATCCATGTACTCGCTTTTATAAAATGAACAAACTCATACAACTAGACAAATATTTATGCTTCGTTCCCATACACAAAATATATGACTTCAGTTAACACGGAATCCATATACCTACATTAGCTCAAACATACTTCCTCAAATACATACCATCCAACATTTCCAATTCATAACTAAGTTGATAAAATGGATCTACACTGTTTGATAGTGAAATACGCCTTCGACAACACACCGCAACAAACCATCAACTAGTAATTCTATTGCGTGTCGCCTCGGACTAGGCGCTTAATAGCCTTCTTGCTTGATTTTCAACAAACACTTTTAACTTCATCTTTCTGAATCGTTGTAAAACTGTAGTCCCTTCCATTATCTATATTAATTGGCACAATTATAATGTTCTAATTAGCTGAAACGTTACATCTAATATCAAACTTCTGCTCTACAGCCAATTATATACATTACTGCTTGACAAATACATACAATCACAAACTGATATATATATTTTATTCCAACCCACATCTCAAGCAGTGAAATAAACAGCGTTATACTGCTGACCACACTAACGTATATTCAATTCCACAGATAACCAACACTCCGACATGGCATCCATAAAACCTATCTCCCACACATACCAACATGCTGCATCCAGGCAAGTCAACCTTCACATTGCAACAAGATACAGGGTCCTTTTCCCGCACTACCTAACAGTATAACCGTGCCAAGGTGAGAAGTGGCCAGTCCGTCACTCGCCATCCGCAGAGTTTCGCCTCACGCACAGTCACCCCTTTCTACTAGCATAAAACTACTCTCTCTTCACAACATATTACTTGATAAAATTTTAATTCTTCAGTAAAAAAATCTCCCGATGCGCCCCAACAAATTCGCAAGAAGCAAAACATCGCAAGTTCGTTTTTTTTTCCTTTCCCTACAAAGCGCGATTCGTCATCCGCAAAGTTCCGCCTCACTCACAATCACTCCTATATATTATCGTAAAACTATACTCTCTTCTTAACATATTACTTGATAAAAGTTTTTTAATTCATCAGTAAAAAAATCTCCCGATGCGCCCCAACAAATTCGCCTCGCCTGGCGACAATTCCAAATTGTAACCGTCCGGCCTCTCATTTGTTCTTATGAAACTGCAAGTTTCTGACGCTGTAGCCGGCATGTTCATATTATTAATGTTTAAGTGGCACTATAGAACCGGACGTAAAACGAACTCATAGCATCCCAATGCTTTACAATGACACAGCACAACAATAAAACCCTCAATTGCACTCCAGGAGTACTGACAGAAACAAAATCTACATACGCTTATTACAGAACTCCTCATTCCTTCCGAATTAACTGTCAATTCTAGTAGAACGGACAGACACAACCATTCTACAGAACTCTACATTTACCCTGAAACAAATTTCAACTTTAGTAGAACAGGCAGACATACAAGCAGACAGCGTAGGCTCCGCAAAACGATTTCCTCATTCGCTTTTTGTGCACCAACCTGCATCCTACAACTTGTAATATTCTATGCTATGCCGCTTAATACTATATTAACCGAGGCACAACGCCGATCACTCAACCCATACACATCTCAAGACTTAGTGCATGACAAAATAAATTGTATTTTCTGCGCATTGTTTTCCCGACGAGATACTTGACACAACAGAAGAACCGTACTACTGTTAACATCGCTAATGGCCTTCCCATTCCTCAATTACTTCGCCAACCACGCCGCACCTCCAACGGCGTGATGGTGTTGCGAACTCTGTCTCCGCGCCCGCAGGACGCGCGCGCGAGCTACGCCCTGCTCGGTCATCAATTCAACAGAGTCTCCGCATAGTATACTTGAATCATGTTAAGATAACAACAATCCGTCCAATGAGCGTATGTCCCAGCGTCACAAAATGATCAAAACGGTCTAGTCAACGTGCGTTGACAATCCATCCAGTCAAACCGTACACAAACATTCATACTAGATAAATATGTAATCTTTATCTTCAACAAAACGAAAGACACGTTGTCACAGCTACTCACCACTGAGGTGTAGCACGTCGCAAGTACAGTTGCGACACTTTTTCCAGTAACTACGCACGACAGTACAAAACGCATCCGTCTGTACAACATTCGAGTAAGTCATGACAAAACGAGAGGTGGCTAGTCCGTCGTCTTATCGCACAGCAACACATAAAGTCACGAAGTAATAAATCAATATGTATTGATTTATTCTCAATCAAGTAAAACCATTTCATATACAAACATCCACTGTGGTATGATACTTGCACAGTTTATTAAGCACACATTTAAAAATACACAAATTACCCAAAAAATTAACAGTAAAATCTAACATACATTTACCTACTCATCATTCACTATTCATTTCGTTTACCTAAACATGAAAAAAAATTTTTTTCTTTCTCAGCACTGCTATTTCATTTCCTCTGACAATTATATATATACCAATATTCATTCCACTCTTTTACCAATGTACACAAACCAGACAAGCATCAATGCATTAGCAATCTGAGCTAAACCACGCGCTTCTCCATTTTTTTTGTCTAAACCGAACACCTGCACCGATCACGTGGCTAAATTCTCTAACTTTTGTTAGTCTCGTATATAAATCGTATCTCCCTCTCTCTCATTCATACCCCACTAGAAGAGCAAGTCTAAAATAGCGCTCTAGTCTACTGTCTCGTTCTAACTCTTACTTGCATTGCATACACTTTATACTAGTGGGAAAGAGATAAGAGTCATTCGTACACTTACGCCAAACGAAACTAATGATCAAACACAAACAGTACAACACGTGCACCCATAAATCAATCTTTCTTGACCATGGTTCTCTCCTCATGGGCCTAATCAACACGAAATTTACAAACTTGTGTAGGGTTGCCAAAAATATTCCACCTTCTTACTTCAAATTTCGTGATTGTAATTTCCACATAATAACAAAGTAATAGAAATCATACATACATACACACATCACACGCTTCCCCCTCCGACAGATCAGGCAAGCAGAGCAATCAGCGCTGCGCCACAAAGACCTTAGTATCTGTTCGTTTTATTCCAAAACAATTCAATACATAATGTGACACATACATAAATAACATCTGCATAATACGACTCCGTGCACCACATATTATTACTTTCAATTTCCTTCTTTTTTTTTTTTTTTATTTTTTTGAACAAGATAATTAAACAAGTCAGATTAAACTTCCCAAACCCTTTAGCACGAATTTCTTTAAACACACAATGCACCCAAACATGCTTCATCTTTAAAACCAGTCCACACTAGTCTTTCAAAATTTTGGTAGCCCTGCGCCCGCAAGTATTCTGTGGCCCTGGCCAAGCGCTCATCAATCAATAATTCTCCAGTTCCACTTTTCCATAGAACAAATAATCATTATGCAAGTGACATTAAAATTTCTTTTTATAATAAATGGATAATAACATACTTATGACGATGTAATTGCGTAGGTCATGTAAATCATTTCACAATTACGTACAACATTTTCCCTCTGAAAAGAAACACTTATTTTGTAATCTCGCCGGATAATGGAATAACTCACATTGTTGCTATGGACCAAACCATAGTTAGATGTCATCTGCTGGAAACTGCTCCGATGTTTACTGGCAGTAGACTGGGCACGCCTAGACTTACATTACGAATCGTAACCATACAATTCGCTCGCAAATTACGTTTTGGCACAAAATAATAAGATTTCTCGTGTCAGACCATTACAAAACGTTTATATATATATATCTACACATTTTAAACTTTCCTAAACCATGGTCACGGGCACACCCGCGATAACTTTCGTACCTGGACCTTAGAATTCCATGGATTTATGATAACACTACTATAACTAAAAAAAGAACTTATTTTTACATAATTTTTTTTATATGCTGGTCACGCGCACTACTGTAATAACCTCTACCCTATACCTATTGTTTTTCCTTAGATATTAAAGGCAGAATTATCAAAAATCAACTCTTTAGCTCTAGAACAACTAGAATATAAAGAATCGAAATATGGCCAGCGTATAACTTTCAAGTGATCTCTAGGTTTGTCAGAAACAGTGTCGCTAATTCGTACACATAATTCCTGTAAAATGGACCCAATTATTACTTCCTTTTCAGGAAGCCGTTGTGTACCGTAATAACTCAGAGTACTAACTCTCATTTCCTAAATCTATTCTAGTAAATTCTAATATCAACATTAAAGCACTTACCAAACTAATTGCTCATTCATCTATAGTCATTTAAACCCTTCTGGTTTCCCTCTGTGTTCTATGTGCACGCTTCGACAGCGCGCTCACGTACCTCGCTTGCGAGCTTGTGAGACCCGCCAAAATTCAAAATGAAAGTGTTCTGATGTTTGTGTTATTGTTATTATTAAATTATGATCAATGTATTACTTGATAGCTTAATTTTGTTGTGCTGTTCAATAGATGAAATCTATTATTTTATATTTTCTTCTAAATTTTAGAACTTCAACAATACAAACTTTTATTGACCCCTTTTGAAGGGGTTTGTGGAACTGGCCCCACTAAATTCGTATGGACCCTCGGTCCATACGATATTTATCCATCGCCAGTCCCCGTGACTCCCAACGCAGATAAATTTGTACTTAAGCTACAAATTTATTATTTGTCCCTAGGAGTCCCCGTTTTCTGATCTGTACAAAATATACATCTTCAGACAGATTTACCAATTTAATCTCGTAGTGTTATGTTGGAGTTCAAAAGATATTCTTTTGTCCTCCCTAAAGGCATAAGTGTATGCTTTTAATTGTGAGTGTATAGTGTATATGTTATGGTTTATATTTCTGTGGCTATCTATTGATATACCTACAGAAATTGTTTTATTCCAAATGATGCGGTCAGGGGTCCACCTTTCACCGAAATCAATTAGGAATATTTTCTTAAGGGTTTATTAAAATGGTGTGCTGGTCATAATCTACATAACCTATACAGGTATATTTAAACCTGATTTACGCAATCTCCCTACATCCTAAAACGTAACTAGCCAGTATGTTGCATATGCATATATATTACAAAATTTACCTTTGAATTCCACTATCCTAACCGGTCTGACACGATTCACTAAAATCACCTTAAATAAAACACCATTACAAATAGAATAGCGTAAAACAATAAATTCAAACGAAACCACAACACCCGCCACTGAATCTAATCGCGAAGTTAACACTTAATAAAAATATACTTTTATATCAAAATACGGTAAAACCACTGATTTTACATATTTAAATTCGACATATTTTTTAATAATTACGCGTGGTTCAAACACTCTTATATACGTATGATTTACGAATTTAAAGATCGGGTTTTGTTTCTTTTAATCTTCTCTATATTTTAAAATACCTTCCCAATGTACTAGTCCTCATGGCAGGCCAGTTCGGACATAGTGTCATTGTAAAAGTTCTTTGGAAATCCTTCCATCACCAGTCAAGATTCCAGAATCCAGCTCAACCTTCATCCAGAACTCAAAAGGCTCAAAAAGAACATCCAAAATATAATTCGCAACCTAGTTGAAAATTCCTATATCACCCCCAAAATTACAAAATCCAGCTCAACCTTCATTTGCAACTCCGAAAGCTTTACAGAAATTCCCACACTAAAATTCACGAATCAAACAAACTCTATTCACTGACTTCCTTTATGTACGTGAAATTTATGATCAGGTCACAGTCCATTATATTTTAATATAAAATAAAACCTTCCCAATGTACCTGTCCTCATGGTAGGCCAGTTCGGACATAGTGTCATTGTAAAAGTTCTTTGGAAGTCCTTCCATCACCAGTCAAGATTCCAGAATCCAGCTCGACCTTCATCCAGAACTCAAAAGGCTCAAAAAGAACATCCAAAATATTTTCCGTAAAACTAGTTGAAAACCCCTATATCACCCCCAAAATTACAAAATCCAGCTCAACCTTCATTTGCAACTCCGAAAGCTTTACAGAAATTCCCACACTAAAATTTACGAAACAAACAAACTTTATTCACCGGTTTTTACAAAATCATTTATGAACTAAGAAAACCTTCCCAATGTACCAGTCCTCATGGTAGGCCAGTTCGGACATAGTGTCATTGTAAAAGTTCTTTGGAAGTCCTTCCATCACCAGTCAAGATTCCAGAATCCAGCTCGACCTTCATCCAGAACTCAAAAGGCTCAAAAAGAACATCCAAAATATTTTCCGTAAAACTAGTTGAAAACCCCTATATCACCCCCAAAATTACAAAATCCAGCTCAACCTTCATTTGCAACTCCGAAAGCTTTACAGAAATTCCCACACTAATATTCACGAAATTAAACTAATTTCAATCACCGGGGTTTTTTACCAAATTCATTTACTAAGAAAACCCAATCAAAAATACACGCGAGCGAAGCCGAGTGAAATTATTCACTAGGAAAACCCAATCGAAAATACACGCGAGCGAAGCCGAGCGATACTTCTTTCCCGAACTTATTCGAAAACTCACGCGAGCGAAGCCGTACTAACTTTCGTACCTGGGCTCTCGCTAAATACGCACGACCGTCTCCTTCGACTCCCAAAACAGACTGAACTCCCCACGCTCCCCTCCCTCTCCTTTTATAATCTTTCCTCGTGTCACAATCCTGACACGCAGGAACAAATCGAACGGTGGCCTCCTAGTATGGCCATGACACGTTCGTGTCACGGAGCGCGATTTTGTATGGAGATTGAATTTCGATTTTTAGTATGGGCTGGACACGTTTGTGTCACGCAGGAACAAATCGATCGGCTGCCTCGTAGTATGGCCGTGTCACGTTTCTGTCCGGACTCGTAATTTTGTATGGAGGATAATTTTATGTTTTTAGTATGAACTGGACACGTTTGTGACACGATATAAATTCGATTTTGGAGGGAAAACAAACCCTCTTCGTACCTTCCACATGGTACCTAAAGCTGTTTCGCTCGTCAGCGATGCGATTTACCTCTACTTCGGGGGTTTTAACACCACTTCCCCGCACCCATTGTGCATCTCCGCATGCAGAGAACTGTTGCTTTTGTTATATAAATTAATTGATGTTATTACATGTGCTCTATTAATAAATCGACTTTTAGCGCCATAACGGAGTGTTTTATTTATATATTTTTGTTTAATATCGTCTATATTCTTCGAGTATTTTCATTTAAAATGCTAACGTTCCAAGTTGTTAGTTTTCTTATTGTCTATATATTAATTCCTGTACATGCGTGATACCATCTTCCGTGTTTGATAATACTATTCATGTACGGAACCTGGACACGCAGAAACCAATCGAAATCTCCTTACCATCGTCGTGTTTTATTCATGTCAGGACACGAAACCATTCCTTCATACTAACACCGCTTAACGAAAACCCCTCCCGCACCGCTTGACAAATTACCTCAGGTCGCTCCGCCTCGCCCCGCGGCCCACGCGCGCCCGCAGCTCGGTAATACCTCACCCCTTGTCTTGTTTACCTCATACCTCTCTCCGCCCCGCGCGCACGCTCCAACGGATATTTATTTGAATGTTGGCGTCATACTCAATGAAACGTTGTTTTGTTTTATTTTATGTTTTTGTTTAATAACTGGTACTTTGTTTATATACTCTTCCCTTTATAAAATGTTTAGTGTATTAGTTTGAATCATTAATAAATAATTATTAAAATAATTTTAGACCCTGTGCGATATCTTCACAGAGATCACGAAACTTCAAATTCCCATAAACTCCGTCATGTCCAGATTCCAGACACGCAGGAACAAATAGACCAGCGACCTCATAGTATGGCCGTGTCACATTCGTGTCCTGACACGAATTTAGTATGGAAATTAAATTGAATCATTAGTATGGACTCGACACGAATCGGACACGCAGGAACAAATCGAACGGCGCCCTCTTAGTATGGCCGTGACACGTTCTTGACACGCAGGAACAAAACGCTCGGTTGCCTCGTAGTATGGCCGTGACACGTTCGTGTCACAGAGCGAAATTTCGTATGGAGATAGAATTTAATTTTTAGTATGGGCTGGACACGGTTGTGACACGCTCGAACAAATCGAACGGTGGCCTCGTAGTATGGCCGTGTCACATTCGTGTCCTGACACAAATTTAGTATGGAAATAAAAATAAATTATTAGTATGAGCTTGTCACGTTTCTGACACATAGGAACAAAACGTACGGTGTCCCCGCAGTATGAGCGTGTCACGATCGTGTCTTGACAATAATTCATTCTTTCATACTAACAACTCGCAGCGAAATAATCACTACTCGCGCTCCTTGACTCGCTACCTCAAGCCGCGCTCAAACGGCGTGATGATACCGCGATCTCTGACCCCGCGCCCGCAAGACGCGCGCCTTCTTACCTCACCTCTCCGCCGTTTCGTACGCGCCCATGTCTTGTTCCCCTCTCACCGCGTGTCAGGATTACCTCATGCTACCTTCCCCGCCTCGGCGCTCTATAGTGTTTTATATGCGAACCAACTGATGTTATTATATTTCTTGTTTGTCTAATTGCGCGTCGTATTGTAATGGCCGTTCGCGCCATTTTATTTCTTAGTGGAGTGTGCAGTCACGATTGAATTTATTAGGTGATTAGTTAAATTGTAATATAGATTATTTTGTTAATGAAACGTTTTAATGTTCTATAATTTAGCTTTGAATTACTATTGGCTATATATTTATCTTTTTTACCTTGTGTGATTCCATCACACTACCTACTCCAACCAGCGAAAGTGGCGCCTTGAAAGAGGAGTACGGGTGAATAGGGTTGATAGGGCCATAAGCATACAGATATTACTGGAGCCGCCGCCGCCGGGCCTGTGTAAAGAAGATGGAAAAAGAACCGACGGAATGACGATTCTGCCGTGGAAGCACGGCCGTGCTCTGGTGTGGCACGCAACATTATTTGGACGCCCCGCGTCTGTGCGAGCAATAAAATTGCCTTGTGCGCAGGCGCGGCGGAGGAGGCCGCAGCAAGCAAAAAATACGAATTAGGTGCAAGTTGCACCTGCAACTAGGTACTCATTCGAGGCTTTCGCCGTGTAGATGTTTTGTACGTGGTTGGAGGAGGCCAAGGCATTCGTCATCGAAGTGGGTTCCAGTAGTAATAAATAGACACACCCATGCATACATACACACACACACACATTAAACTTATAACACCCCTCTTTATTCGTCGGGGGTTAAAAAGGGACCCATGTATAAATTTTCAGGTGTGTTTTTGTACCGCCTTCAACTCAATTATTTAATTATTTTTAGTTCTAAGTAGTTGTTTTTTAGGGTTCCGTATATGGTACGGAACCCTATTACTAAGCCTACGCCGTCTGTCTGTCTGTCCGTTCGTCTGAGGGCTGTATCTCTTGAACCGTAATAGGTAGCCCGTTGAAATTTTCACAGAATGTTATTATGGCCGATATAACAACAAATAATAAAAATAAGAATATGTAAAAAAATCACGGGGTTCCCATAGAGGAAACTAAAAAGTGTATGCGCGCGCGCCATCTATCGAATAGAGTATGAAGCATTTTAACTGATCATGAATTTGAACTAATATGAAGCATTTCATAAACACGCCATAGATGGCGTGAGTGGCGCTAACCATGACATGGCGATACGGAACCCTCGATGCGCGAGTTCGACTCACACTAATTATGTTTTTGTACATTTTAGCCAGTAATAAAAGACTACAGAGGAATAGAATAAAAATATCTTAAGATTACGAATAAAAAAAACCCCCCGACCCTTAAAAAGGTAAAAATGATTTCCGTTTATTTCGAGGTCGGGGGACCGCTAAGTAAGTTCCCGCGCAGCTCTGAGTTTTTATATTTTATTTACTTAGCGGTCCTCCGACTCCTTTAAGTAAGTATGTAAATGGAAATTATTTTTGCGTTTTTAAGGGTCGGGGCTTTTTTAAATTTATAATTTAACTTTTATTTCAAGCTTTTAAAAAAAATCACATGCAAATCAGTTCACTTTTTAAGATAATTAATTTTTTGATTACCTACTTAATTTCTTGATTATTTCATTACAATTCCCGATTAAACCAGATTTATAATAAAAAATCGCATCCAAATCGGTCCATCCGTTTGGGAGCTACGATACCATTGACAGACACACCCATACATACATACATGCACACATACACACGCAGGTTAAACTTATAACACCCTTCTTTTTGCATCGGGGATTAAAAGTATCTACGCGTGGACGAATAACATATTGCATACCTAAATTTAAATTTAAATTTTGTGAAAGTATTATATAGTTCAATGGTTGCACACAGAGGTCGTTTGAATGACTCATAAATATCACGACTTATTGCCCTGGTCGTTTTCTTGATAATTTCCGTACTGGAGTGGTGGAGTCATGTGGAGTGGTGGTGGTGGTGGTGCGGGTACGCGACACGGCGCGCGGCGCGGCGGAGAGGCGGCGGCGGCGGCGCGGGCAATATTCTGTGGAGGAGGCGGCACTATATTCTATCTTCACACGATCGCCTACATACCTACGTTGTATCGACGACGACGTCGACGCGACACTTGCATGGATTGTTGAAATCAGTGGCAATACAAAAGTTGTACAGATTCCGTGTACAAGTGAATAAATTACAAAAAGTGTTCACATACAGAGCAGTAAAAAAAACAATCAAATGCAAATCGAAATCGCGTGGTTCCCTACCATTCCGTTTTCCGTGAGAACTTTAAGAATTAGGATTTTCCCTATGTGGGTCTTTCTCCGCCGTCGCAATATTTCGATGACTTCGGTGGCACTTTTTTTTTCTTTGAATTTAGACATTCTCACAGGCAAAAGATAATTTAGAATTAATTTAGAATCGAATGGTAGTGGAGGGAACGAAATTGATTGAACGGTTATGAAGTTATTGAATTTAAAAAATATGATGTCCACCGAAATCAATATTTAAGTCACCGAAATCAAATCGTGTAATTACTTTATAACTTAACACTTTAAACACTATGCAACTGTGCAAAAGAACAAACAATACCAACTACAATTGTGTGAAATTTCGATATGAGTAGGTATTGAGCAGATTTATATTGTAAAAATTTTTTTTGTGATATTGCCGGTCTCTTTCCTTGTTAAGTGCATAAAGTATGGGGTCGCTTTTATTTCTAGCTTTTCTAAGTCCTTCAGCCACTCTTTTTTTAGCTAAGCGTTCCTCTTTTGAATTCGCTATCACGGCAAAGCTCACACGTAATACTATACCTAATAATAAATCGACCACCGATACGTCGAGATACTCCAAAACTTGTATCGGTAAACGGCGGTGACTGTGAGACTCCATGAAAATACTCGCCCCATCCAATGATATTCTGCTAAGTACTCGGCAACATACATTTTTATGCGGACAAAAGTAGGTACACGGATCCTACACCAGTCACCCTTCAGCCAGACGGGACGTTGTGGATGAGAAGAGGCGAAGACTGTCTGAACTCGAACAAACGCTTCGGTCTATTTCCGAATGGGGCCGTACTAATTTGGTCGAGTTTAACGCTTCCAAGACAGTCTGCGCGTTCAGTGCGAAAAGAACGGCGCTCACACCCGCTCCTTCCTTCCAGATCCCATAGCTAAAATTAAGCGATCACCTCGGGGTCCTCAGAGTAGAACTGTCGCACGACCTAAACTTTCGGCGCCATAATCTAGTGCAAGGCCAAGCTAGTTTCTAAAAAGTTGGGCGTACTCAATAAGGTGCGACGGTACTTCACGCCGGGCCAAAGGCTGCTTTTGTATAGCACAGATTAGGTCCTGCTTGGGGTACTGCTCGTACTTGTGGGTTGGCTCAGCTAAATACTTGCGCCTTTGGATTCGATCCAGAGTCGAGCCCTGCGACTAGTGGATGACCCCAACGTGTACCGCGATCTAGAACCACTGCAACTCCGTAGGAATGTCGGCGACATAAGTGTGTTCTATCGCTTATTCAATCCATGGTGAATGCTCGGAGGAGCTGTTTAACGCGATCCTTCCGTCCCCTTTCCACCTCCGCACAACGCGCACTCGACAGGGATTGCATCCCTATACGCTGGACTTATACGGGTGAGTACCAATCGGTTCTGCAGGTCTTTCCTCCACAGAACTGGTAAACTCTGGAACGCTCTCCCTGCCCACGTATTTCCCCCCAAGTATCGTCTCGGGTCCTTCAAGAGAGGCGTGAATAGCACCTGTCAGGCCGGCATGGCATTCGAAAGCCCAGCGTACGACCGAATTTCCATGGGCGTCATTAGGCACCTTATTGGTGGCTCGTCGTCACATGTCGCGCTTTTTATTTAAAAAAAAATGCTCCTTGGTAAGGGAGTGAGGCAAGGGGACGTGATCTCACCCAAGCTCCTTACAAAAGCTCTTGAAGACGTGTTCAAGACGCTTGAGTGGGAGAACATTGGAATAAATGTCAATGGGGAGTTTCTCAGTCATCTCCGTTTCGCGGATAACATTGTCCTCCTCGCCCATACCCGGGTTCAGCTTCAAGAGACGCTCAGCGACCTTTACGAGGTCTCGCGAGACCTCGCGCTGAACGTCGGCCTGAGGATGAACCTGGATTTTTTTTATTGCTTCTGAACTGGGTGGCTCTACCCGAGGTCGAAGCTTCAGGCGCAACCAATTTCACCGCCGAGGAGGTGCCAGTCCGGCTTGGAGGTTGACTAATGTCGCTGGGGAAAGGCTATTAACCCGCGATTTGAAGATCCGTGGATTGTAGGAGTGGGGAAAGATATTCCCTGGGAGCCCGTTCCACACCTTTGGAGTGCGGCACAAGAACGATTTAGAGAATCGTGCAGTTCGAAGAACTCTTCTGTCGACTACAAAGGGGTGCTTCGAGAATCTGGTCAACCCGAGCAACAGTTTCGCGTCTCGCGTTTGCTGCTGAGGCTTCTCTACCCTTCCAGTCCTTGATGAACCCTTCGTGCACCGTGCTGTCCTCCACGTAACAATGTATTTCGCCGAGCGAGAGCATGTCGTTGATGAATAATAGAAACAGCGTAGGCGACATCACGGATCCTTGTGGAACACCAGCATTGATTGAGTAGTCGGCCGAGCAGGCACCATCTAGGGTGCCATCTAGGTCTGATCTACGGTGAAATGATCGAACAAGTGGAGGAATACGTATATTTCGAACAAATATTTCGGATAGGTAGGTCGACAAGGCCTACTCAAGGAGGTAGAGAGACACATTCAACTGGGTTGGGCTGCCTTCGGAAAGCTGAAGTTCGTCCTAAAGTCGGATCTACCGTAACGCAAAACATATTTAATAAGAAATATATACTGGTCTCAAAAGTTATTTAGTTAATACAGTGTAAACGGCATAATACTATATAACTTCGATTAAAAGAAAAACTGTTGTTTTTTTTGTACTTCATTCGACGAAAACTCTCAATGACGCAATAGAATACAGTAAGTTAGGTTTTGCTACGTAGAGTTTGCAGTCTTAAATGTTTTTAAATTTTTGTGAATTTAATTTTTTTTTCATTTCTAAACCTCAAATACATAAGTTATCCTGTTTATAAGTTATAATAGGCATGCTATTTAATTAAAAAATATGTTTCTTGCTTTCGGTGGTTTTGCAATTGACTTCGGTGCACCTATTTCCACCGAAAACACCGAAGTCATTGACACTGAAATCAAAAAAGTAAGGAAAATCTAAAATATTTGCAAATATAATCTATATATACAGTATTGCTCTCTAAGTTGGAGATCTAGGACTAATAAGACAATCTCTAATTAAAATATAATAGTAATATGTCAAATAAATAACGAGAAAATTGGTTCAGCGAAATCAATTTTATAGGTTACCAAGCCACCGAAAACGATTACATACCTTAATAACACGGCCGCACAGGAACGCACAGACGTGTTGTCCTCGCCACAGAAGCGGCGCGACTGATATTTTTTTTCGCTTTAACAGCTATGCACGCAGCTACAATAATATAGGATCTATGAGCGTATTCGTGCGCGCCACCGAACTATAGGAAACTAGCGGACGCAGATAAAATAATTCGTATTTCGTCTTCTAAAGCGTATCCATGCTTAGTAAAAATGTAAGGTAAAGCATAACTAACTAGGTTTTAGAGAACATATACAAAGAAGCGTAATTCCTTATAGCGTAATTCCTTATATAATTCCTTATATTCCTTTTCTACCGCAAAGTGTAGTCCGGACGCGCCAGTGAAGTCAAGATTTCAGCAGTTAGAATTTTTTTTATCGCATTTCTAATTAATGAATTAAAAAAAGGACACAGGCCCCCCCTAGTATTTTAATCATATCTACAATATAAAAAAATATGAAAGTATTATTAATCCATTTTATAAGACTTTTCGATCCGGACTCGCTTATTCTGCCCATCCGGAGAAAGACCCATGTATTCCCTATCTTTTTTCAAAATTTTAGACTCGGTAGTTTCGGAATAAGGGCGGGATGCTCGATTTTCGTATAATTTCTTTAATATCTTTTAAACCATGCATTTTTCAATTATAAAAAATATTTGTATTCTTTATACGAGTCCTTTCATTTTATAAGTCACACGAATAATATTTTTTTTTACTTTCTAATTTGTCCCCCAAAATTTAACCCGAAAATCGAAGTTTGTTCATTTACTTACGCTATACGTCCATGATTGGGTCATCCATCAACCTCTATTATATGAACTAAAACAACCTTTTTAGTAGATTCGGAGAAAATAAGGTGTGACAGACGGTCAGACAGCCAGACACGAGAGTGATCCTATTAAGGTTAAGTTTTTTTCCTTTTTTTGAGGTAGGTACTACGGAACCTAAAAACTTGCCATGTATGTGGAATCCCAAGTTCCCAACTTTCTCAATAGTTGTGGTCGTTATATTCGCTCACCAAGGGTTCCGCATCTAGCATATCCTATTATTTTCATACCATGCGCCTACCACCACATCTCTCCGAGTAGCGAAAATGCTTCAAATTGTAGGCATTCCAAATTATATAAGGTGTTTCCATACTTACTGCAAATATTTTGGAAAGGACACATACCCGACGTAATAAAGATGTTAAGCAAAAAAAAAATCATTTTTAGCATTCGTTTTATAAATAAAAACAAATTGTAAATTGACCAAAGTATTTCTATGTTCTAACGATGAAAACGTGAGGAATTCCCCGTGGACCAACTGAGTGGCACAACTAGTTGTGCTATAAGGAATTCATTTGCCAATTTATTCCCCATGACACAACTATTAAATTCATATCAACTGAGTGTCACAACAAGTTGTGCCATAGGGAATTCATTTGCGAATTTATTCCCCATGACACAACTAGTTTAAAATTTAAAACGAGGCCCTGGGTATCTAAACCGCGGATTATTTGAGGTCATTGACTCTTATGGTCGCGTGCGCTCAAGGCCATTGACTCCTTTAGCGGACGGGATCAATGAGACTCAATCACCTCAAATAATCAGCTGTTTAGGTACCTAGTGGAACGTTTTCATCGTCAGAGCATAGACATGTTTATTATGATGGGTATGGGTCCCTCCCCCAAAATATTTGCAATTTGTATGGAAACACCTTATTACCTATATGCTATGTTTCGCCACGAACGGGCTAAGAGACCCTAAACTCATACATAGACTCTCAAAATAATTACCCTTCGTTTTGGATTAGCCATAGTTGTGTAACGAGCGTGTAGACTCTCTAGTCTACACGCGCGCTTTTGGAACTTTCTCTAAAGGTCCAAAAGCGCGCCAAAAGGTCAGTCGTCGACTTACTCGGATGTCGATACAGCCCTAAGTCAGCATTGCAACCTGCTTCTGCGCCGCCCGCGCCGCGCCGCCACCGCCGCGCCGAAGCTTGTAGGCCTATAGTGTATGGGTGTTATGCGTTGTCGCTAGATTTATGAGGCTTCAGCCGGCTTTATGCCCACTTTCTATAGAGACGGCGAGATGGTCGGCCGTGAGCTTTCCTGGAAACCAGCATCATTAGTGCTGCCTTTAATAAGCTTCGGTATCGCGGCGGCGCGGCGGCGTGGTCGTGGCCGGCCGCGGCCGAGTGCTGTGTTAGATTTAGCTAATTGATGATTGTTTGCGAATTTGTGATTGAATATAAACTGTTGAGAAGTCATCAGAATGAATCCTACTTGAAGATGACTCGAAGAGAGTCGAGCTCTACGGTCGTACTTAAGTTTTGAAAAATATTTCCAGAGGAATTGCACCGATAAAAGAGGCCATTGTCAACATCGACCATTTAAAATTTATTCACTGAAATACCGGAATAGATAAAAATTGGCTTATAATATTAAGAATATTAGAATAATTCTATGATATTTAATTAGTAACCAAAATGAAATCACAATGATTTGTGAATTTAATTCTATCGTCTAATCTAAAGTAAACTTGATCAAACCAGTTCCAAATAGTGCATCCACGCGTGCTTGATCCTGCGGAGCAGGTTGCAACACTTGCAACAAGGCTATTGATCAACAAGACGCACGCGCACAAGCCAGGGACTGTGCTGTGTGAGACGACGTGTGAGGCTGAGATCTGCCACCGTTACTATGCTACGCGAAATGTTTAATGCTGTGAAAAGCCGATCGATTAAAATTAACTGTTTTTAATTTCTACTACAACTACATTATATTTGATGGTGAATGACTACTTGTTATAAGCGATCAGTTGTCCCATTTATGGTTGAGAGTTTTCGATCGAAATAAATTATATAGATTTATCATTTCAACTATGAGAATTAATCGTACAGATGTTGGAGCACCGATCAATGTCACGCGCTGGCGATATTGTGACCAGAGATCAGTGAACTTAAATGATTGTAAACTGTTGTTGAGATTATAATTTAGCACATATACCTATGTACAAACAAAGCTCGTTTTAAAGTGCCATTATCTACCGTTAGCCAGCTCACAACATTCGCGACCGCTGATTACTTGGAGATGAATGCACAACTTTTTACAACGATGATGCGAACTTGATCAATATGTAACCTACTTCTAAATATCTAATCAGTAACGGTACAAGAATAATATATGTTGGGGGCCGAAACGTAATGGAGATAATCTATCTTAATCTTAATTTTTAGATTGGTCTGGCGGACGGACCAGTTCTATTTTGTGATGTTTTGCGGGCGGACCGAAAACTGCCAGAGCGCGTTGTATGGCGTCGTCGTCGTGGCCGTCGTGTTCGCCGGAGGCACCTCGGAGACACCTCGACAGTTCTTTCTCGAGAATTATATATTATCTTACTGATCTATCTTTTTGTAAGTATAATATGGTATTTCTAAAATTTATTTACTCGAGCTCAATGTTTATGCATGCTCCAAAAATCTAATTTATAGTAACAAAATGAGAAGTATAAAAAAAGTCGCCAAATGCGAGTTGGACTTGCGCACCGAAGGTTCTATACCATCACACAATATATTTGTATGTATGTACAAAAATAATTGTGTTTTGGAAAATCACGCAACGCCCAAATAAAAACTACACCAATGGTTTGACTGTCAAACATTCTTGTAGTAGAAATATAAAAAAAAAATCTTATATGACATAACTACGAATTTACAATTTTCGGATTTTTCCTTTAGGTTTTGATTTGATGTTCCAGTAGCAAAATATGTGACATAAATGGCCGTATCTTGTGATCGCGTTGACTTAGAAGCTTAATTTTTTTACATCTCTGAGAAACCATAGACCTTAGTATTTGATATTAATTTCAACTTGATACGTCTACCCATTTCTGAGAAAAACGGTCTTGTCTTGACAGACAGACAGGCAGACGGACAACAAAGTGATCCTATGAGGATTCCGTTTTTCTACTTTTGAGGTACGGAGCTCTAAAAATATTGTTTTCGTGTTATTTATCAAATTTAATTAATTACTACCTATAATCAAAGTCTCAAATGTAAACAAATCTTTAGAAATTCTTATTTCCATTTCGGTTGAAGCTATGAAATAAATATAACTTATTGAATTTTTGTGTTGTGTTTTGTGTGTATACTGTGTAATTTAATTTGTTTATGATAATATGTTGTTAAGGGAAGGGGCTGATATATTCGTAAAAGGTATAGAGACCAAAATAAAAAAAAATAAAAATAAAACTTATTGAAGGCTCTGTTTTTATTAAAATTTTTTTTTTAATATTTTAGTACTAAGCATGTACTCACTTTTTATATTTCTTCATTAGATAAATGCAAAGCCGAAAATGAAGAGAAAAAATACATCCCGACCAGGATCGGGACGTATTTTCTCTTCATTTTCGGCTTTGCTAATCTAATGAAGAATTATTGAAAACTCCTTTTTAAAGGTCTCTTGAATATCAATTAAGAAGTCGCTTGTCCAATTGCAAGTTACCCACAATATTTAACTTCACGGTAAATTGTCATCAGTTTCACGCTGCATCAAGCTGTAAACGAGCCGTGGTGGGTTTCCGTTGGAAGAACCTTGAACTCTAATCGATTTTATGCCTTCTGCTCTGCACTCACCGATTAACTATGCAAAATTATGTCGATTACCCGCGGTTACGCCCATTTGGCCGCAGGAGGTAAATTCATTGTAACATTTTGGGTGTAACCTCACGGCCTTGTGCCCCGGTAACAATGTAATTGTAATTATTTCAAATCCCTGGAATTCTGCCAAGGAAGAACTTGAGCTCCCACGATTTCAGGTTAAAACGGAAAACGCACATGAATATTTGAAAACATTTTCCTATTGTTTTGGAACATATAACTAACAATGTTGAAATTCAGTTGAAGAATGTAATTTCGGTATAGTATTAGAGGCACGCAAGCGCAGCCCACGAGCTTCCTGCTGCAGTCTAACCGTGAACAGCTTTCATATTTACGTCCCTCCGCCGCCGTTGTGCCTCGCCCCTAGAACGTCGCTCGGGATGCTGTTCCAATCATATATGTATGTATACCATATTATCATGAGAGGGTTTAAGTTAATTTTTAAGGTTCCGTACCTTAAAAGGATAAACGGAACCATTATAAGATCACTCCGGTGTCCGTCTGTCTGTTACAGAGGTGGGTTCCGTACCTCATTAGACGAAAAAAGGAACCCTTATAGGATCACTTCGTTGTGTCCGTCTGTCTGTCGGTCTGTAAAGACCGTTTTTCTCAGGAATGGGTAGACGTATCAAGTTAAAATTAATATCAAATACTAAGGTATACGGTTCCTCGGGGATGTAAAAAAATTAAGCTTCTAAGTCAACGCAATGACAAGATACGGCCCTTTATGTCACATATTTTGCTACTGGCAAATCAAATCAAGACCTACAGAGTACTTCAAGGTCTCACAGCACAAGTAAAGGAGAAAATTGTAAACTTGTAGTTGGATGACATTAAAAGAAATTTTTGTTTGTTTTGTAATGTCAAGTCAAGACCCTTTTTCCCGGGAATGAATAAATATATCAAATTTAAATTAATATGTAAATACATACTAAGACATAAACGACATAAGTATATAAATACTAAAGTCTGCGTTCCCTTTGCGGTGTAGAAAATTAAAGCTTCTAAATCAACACAATCAAAAGATACGGCCATTTATGTCAGATTTTTTTACTCACGAACTCACTGAAATTAAATCAAAACCTATAGCATAAAATTTGGTAAGAAGCAAGGTCTCACAGCACAAGTAAAGGGAAAAATCCGAAAATTGTAAACTTGTAGTTATAAGACTTTAAACAAAATTTGTTTGTTTTGTATGTCAAGACCCTTTTTCACAGGAACGGGTCAAGATATGAAATTGAAATTAATATGAAATACTAAGATCTGCGATCCCTTCAAGCTGTAGAAAATATAAGCTTATAAATCAACGCCATCAAAAGATACGGCCATTTATGTCAATCAAACCATTCCTGTACTTTTTATTTAGGCTTTTAGTGATTTTATAAAACAATTATTTCGAACATATATAATACAAATATATTGTTTAATGGTACGGAAGCCTCGGTGCGCGAGTCCAACTCGCACTTTTTTTATTATTCGTTTAGTTAAGGCGGAAAGACAGGCGGACGGACAGACAGACAGACGGCGTTGGCTCTCGTACCGGATACGGAACCCTAAAAAGAAGAATACAAATAATATTGAAGAAAGTTATAGGACGTGTTTTGTGGTGTTTTTTTTTTATTATTTTGACTTTTTTCCTTCGTTTTATTTAATTTATTTTTTTGTGTAAAAAAAGAAAAAGAGAAATTGACTAAATGGAATACTTTATAATATTTATTTTTTTAATTTATTGAGGTTTACGTTCTAACTAAAGTAATCACCTCAGACGGCGCGTGTGACAGACGGACGGACGGATGAACGGACAGACACTTGACCGATTTTATAAGGGTCGTTGCCAGCATCGTCGCCTACGAAACCCTAAAAAAATTACATTGTTCAATTCATTGTTAGGTAGGTACTTACTTACTGACTTTTATGAAGTCCACATTTTGTTAACTTTTGGTGTTTTAAATTTAAAATTCCCCTTTTATCTATCGAATATTCTGATCTTAAAGAGGTCTTGAGGTGGGGTGGCCACAGCGCGTGAGTCGTGCGTGGCGCACATGGATGAATCAGTGCCGCGTATCAGGGTACCACGCCACGGTCCACGTCTCGGCGATTCCGGGATGTTAGAGCGAGGTGCGCGGCGCGAGCGTGTGCCAGGTTGGAGATTGTTCCTCCACTTGTTTAGTAAAGAGCTGGAGCCTCGGTCCGGGCACTCCGGAAGCTAGCTACGTGCCGCGAGTAGTCACGACTCGCACCTTACGTCACGTCGGTCACGCGCCGCACCAGTAACACAAGTCATATTTCAACTAAACTGCGAGGTAACGCCGCTAGTGTCATGGGAACTTTCCCCTCGTCGGCCTCTTTGGATGAAATTTTTTATCTAGCAAACTGAGGCCGTTGAGGGAATTGCTCTATGACTCTGGCGGTAGGTCAACCCGGATCGTGGTAGTCTCTCGAGTGGCTAATTATTTTTAAAGTTTGTTTATTTTGTTTTAGTTTAGGTAATTTTAATTTGATAGGTAGTTTTAGTTTCTATTTTAATTTAATTACAGTTTTTTAATGAAAAAATTAATCTATTAAATTATAGTTATAATGTTGGATATGCAGTGAATATGCACATTTCAACTAAAGTGCTATCTGAAAATTCACATTTTCACGTTCAACGCTGTTCAAGGTTAGAATGCTGCAAGCTTAAATTTTTTTTTTATGGAAAGCGCGACATGTGGCATCGAGCCACCCATAAGGTGTCTAACGACGCCCATGGACATTGGGCCGTATGCGGGGGTTGCGAATGCCATGCCGGCCTGACAGGTGCCTATTCACGCCTCTCTTGAAGGACTCGAGACTATACTTAGGGGAAATTTTTGGGCAGGGAGAGCGTTCCAGAGTTTACCGGTTCTGTGGAGGAAAAATCTGCAGAACCAATTTGTACGCATCCGCGGTAAATCAAGCTTATAGGGATGCAATCCCTGCCCAGTGCGAGTTGTGCATAGGGACGGCGGAAACGCTCCAAAACAGCTCCGTCCAACAGTTCAAATTCAAACAGAATTTCGTACCGAAGAGGGTATGCGTACCTGCATTGATGTATATTTAGAGATATGCCCATCCCATACATTACTCCCGAACAAATTTGTTCTCGACGAGAACTGCATAAATTGCAGATTTCACGGACAGCCGCTTCATACGGCGTGTGCAGCGCGTGTTGAGCGTAAGTCTTACTGTACCGAGTCTGTGGCGCAAAAGTGCGTGTGTTCAGCATGTCCGGTTGCTGTTACAAGTATTGTAACAGCTCAGATCGAAATTACGTAAAGAATGGCGTCTCCTTCCATCAGTAAGTATTTATTTTGCTGTTTTTTTTCTCAAATTTTATGTTAAACAGATTTTTGTATACGTAATTAATATAAAGAGCGAACGAGAAAGAGTAAAGCTGTGTTTTATGCAAGAGTAACAGTGACAAACGTTGTTGTTTGTTTCGCCTGAGCATGTTATGACGTGTTAAGAAGCCATGCTGACTTGTGTGACGTAGCTATCGCGTTCTCGTTCCCACCTGCCTACTGATCATAAGAGCGAGCGGAAATACGACAATCGCGCCGATGGGCGAGCGATGACAACTTTCTCGCTCACTCTTATCATCTGCAGGCAAGTGAGAACGCGACAGTAACGTCGTAGGGATCGCGTCACGTGACAGCATGGCGGTGTGTAAAATGCAAACACGAAAGTATCTCGTGGCAGGAGGCGCGGCGCGCTCCGATGCCCGCCGTTTACGGACATGAAACGACTATATGATGTAAGTGTGTGCTTGTGTGAGTATCACAATACTGTGTGTGAATGCACGCACACTTGTTAAGACGAAACGTAGTACAGGTTAAATCGCGCGACGTTCGATCTATAAAATTAGACATCAATGCGTACCTGTTGTCCGTTATCAGCACAGAACAGCGTTCGGCGGCCTTCTTGCCCCAGCCGGCCACGACACAATTTCTTGATCTGTGGTTCTCCGTTTGTCTGTCACAGAGCTTTTTCACCACCGAATGAAGAGGTACTTACTGTTATGGGCTGACATCACGGGTGTCTTACACACCTATTTATTTGCAAGAGACTGGGCAAGAGATTTTTCAAAAACTTATCGTATGAATCGTAAAGCTGATTCTCATGTGATCTCGTTAGTTTTAACATGCTAACAAGTTGTATGTGGTTGTTTAAGGTTAATAAGCATTAAACCAAGTCAAAAAACATAACGGTTGAGTGACGCGTTACTATGACTGTCACCAAATGGCAATCCACTCCAGCTCCGAAAAATCATCGGGTCCCGGTATAGATGTTTACCTGGACATAAAAAAAATCCCAGTGAAAGTAAAGCATACGGAATAATTAATGTATTTACCTAAAGTATAATTCAGTAAGAAGGTCCTGACCTGACCGAGACATTGTACCTACATGTAAGATTACTCTACAGTCTACCCTGGCTTTGCCTTATAGGAAGAAGAGAGATAAGGCACCTAAGCCTTCATATTTCAAAGGAGATTATGTCATCTCATCAGCGTGTTACATCATAGTGGATCAGATATGACCTTCCTACATACAGGCTGCAAGTATAAAATGTTATATTTAATTAAATTTAAATTGAAATCTAAAACAAACTCTCCAACATATGTATGTGTATTAATATTTTTTTGTGATTTATTCAGAATTTATTATTTTTATAAATCGGATTTTTTCCTTTACTTGTGCTGTGAGACCTTGCCCTTACTTCTTACAAAATTTTATTATTCTAGTTTAACGGGAAGTACACATAGGTTTTGAATTCATGTGCCAGTAGCAAAATATGTGACATAAATGGCGTATCTTGTGATTGCGTTGACTTAGAAGCTTATTTTCACACCTCCAAGGAATCGTAGACCTTAGTATTTGATATTAATTTAAACTTGACACCTCTACACGTTCCTGAGAAAAACGGTCTTGACAGACAGACAGATAGCCAGACAGATAGATAGACGGACAACAAATTGATACTATTACAAATGGCGGACTTATTGCCTAAGGCAACCTCAGCCCGTCAACCAGTCTATTTAAACATTTTGAAAGGAAAAAAAAAACACTTAAAAACTAAAGGTACATATCTTCATAAAGTTCATGGGCATGAAGTTTTAACGAATAAATAAATACTACGTTAAAAAAAATTAATTTAGTCTTCACTATTTTCACTTTGTCGTACCAGAACATGCTATATTATGCAGCAAACGGATGCACTGAGAAGGGACACATTGTTGCGTCTCATATTAATACCTACACTACACATATTGACAGTTGACAGCTGCTTTATCGGAAGAGTGCTAAGAAATAAACGACGACCATATAGGTAAGCTGCGCGGTTACACGCGATATCCAGTCCGTTGTTACATTTTCGAAAATGTTATTGGGTCTTTGACAGTGGGGTTATCTATCTTGCTCGTTTTATGAAATCTGACATGGTAGGTTAGACCTACTATACCCATTATGCCATAGGTGTCAGTTAGTCAGTCAGTCAGTCAGCGTGTAAGCGTCCACTGCTGGACATACGCCTCTCCAATTTTCCTCCAGTCCTCCCGGCCTTCAGCGGTACGGAACCGCTGCTTTCCGCCGACGTACTTGATGTCGTCGTCCCACCTGGCCATATGCCATAGGTGGCATGCCAGTAATTAATTTGATCGTGTCGGTCAAACAGAACTAGACGGAAAACCCGGCCAATTTTTCATACTGTTCCGACTGCCCTTCTTCAGTGCGGTTCATGGTGAGCTACAGATTTGCAATTCAACCGAACTATGAAGAGAATCAGACGTATAGAAAGAGAGAAAAAGCTCTGATAATTTTAATCATTTTAAAATAGTTATGTAGGTTCAGTTATGGACGTTTTTTTTATTTTTTTTTTTATGGATTGACACGGTTGGCTACATCATCTACAACGTCCGTGATGTCAGCCCATAATACCGGGTGAACTAGGTGCCATGTCAGTGCTTCCCCCTTTGATCGTGCCGGCTACACTGAACGTTTATTTATATTTGACAAAAAAGTAGGTACAATGCAGAAAAATATAAAATTAGTGAATTATTATTATTTCACCAACAGCGGGCTATATTATCCGGATATGGTATAAGTTCTATAACCGCGTTATACCTTAGTTTAATGGACGCCGTTCGTTCTATCTCTACAAATGCGGAGACCTCGTAAATCTCGAAGAACTAACGATCCGGAGCGTTAATCCCCACTAACTATTTTCTTTTATTAACTTTATGGTCTAATGACCTCATTTCTTCCTGATCTTTAAACTATCTTTACTCACTTTACTTTAAACTACTTAACTCTGGTATGAACACAATTTATTCAAATTCTTATAATGTGAGTTTGGAGTTGAACGTTTAGAAAGAACTAATTATTGTAGTGTAATAGAGATCGCAGATGCAACGCATGTTATAAAAGCCATGATTTTATGTACCATTAAAATATTTTCTTCTGCCATAGTTTAGTCTTGAAGTGATCGTAAAACAGTTACGCATTCATGTCATCCGGTCGCTTTGTATTCTAACAATTGATTATTTTCAGTGTAAGGACTTCCTGGACATTGTTTTCTTCATTCCAACTCTATCGTGTTTCAAATCTGGATTAATTAATTAGTTAGATAGCATATAAGACTAATAGATATATATTGTTATCTGCCCCAAAACTACAAAAATACAGTTTGGTAGTTCAATCGTTTTCACATATCGTGGAAGCTGCAATTTGGAGTAGGTAGATTATTAGGTACGTACGTCCTTGTGTGTAGAATGATCTGCTGCGAGGAGGAAAAAATGCGAGAGATTAATTTTAATTATTTATGGGTTTTACCCATAAAGGACTAAGATATCTGTCAAATTTCTTTTCTACCTACATATCACACGCTGTATCCAGACAATCGGGGTAAGCAGAGTAATCGGTGTTGTGCTGCAATAACTCTCGAAAATCACAGCACAACACCGACCAACAAATTTCGTTCTCTTTTGGCGTTTTTGCCAGTTGATCACTGGTAAAAATATGGATATCTACAGGTTCTTGTGGGAACTATTCCTGCGATGAGACGGCGTATTCGCACATTCTGAGGCAAAAACGTGTCAGCACGAACGCTGAGTCCGGCTGCATTCTTAGCGGTCTGATGAGAGACAAGGATCTCCTTCATTTTGGGTACAACGACATTGAGTGTGCTTCACAGGTGCAGTTCACTTTATATGAAGCTTGGCACAGGTGACAAAAATGAAAGCGTCCATTTTATGATGTATAGAGCTGGGGGTTTTCTAGGTACTAGCGGCGCGTTGGGTGTTTTTTTTGAAGAATTTCAAATCTAATTAGTAAGGGAGTGAACTCTCGGTGTAAGGAATTCGCTAGCCTTTGGCCATTAAATTTTTTGTCTCAAGGACTAGCTGGTATGACGTCGCCACATTACGAACTGGAAGATAACGTTTACTTACTACAGCTGGATATTAAGAAGATATAAGGAGCTCGCAGCATGAGCAGCACCATCAAAATCAAATAGTACCTCGTGTTGCATCAGTGAGTGCATACCGAAATCAACGGACGTTGCGGCGGCGCGATAACAAAGTTCCGATCGTTCGACCGACGACTGTGACATCGCGTACAAAACCTCGCGCGATAACATCCTGGGAAGTGGGAACAGAGACACCAGTGTACGAAGCTTTCTAGATAACGAGCCGCGCGGTCAATGCCGCTACTTGCCCGCTTTGACCCACATGTGACACACGAAAACGTCCCACTTTTATCTGACCTACAGGAAAAAGTGAAGTTTCGTTTCGAATAAAATCTTGAACAATGCAGTTTTAGACAAAGATCTTTTGTAAAATCACGTGACTGTAAAATATTAGAGTGTAGGCACGTTATGGTAAAGAAAATAAATGAAACGAAAAATACGCGTTTGAAATAATATAAATTTAATAATAATCTGTACCGTGTGGGGCCGGTACTTTAAAAGAATAGCCCCACTGCATCTCTCCCCGTGTATGTCGTAAGGGATATGACTCCCATCTTATATTAACTAGGTGGTAGGGTTTAACCTGCCCGGGTTGATACCACCGCACTGAATGAAAGGTCGGTCGAAACGGCTATGTAAATAGTTTGTGTTTTCCGTCCAATTCAGTGTAGCCGGCACTACCGACCGGAAGCACTGACGTGGCACCAAGTTCACCCGGTGTTATGGGCTAACATCACGGATGTAGTAGTAGGTGATATAGCCAACCGTGCCAGTTTCCATAAAAAAAAACAAAATAAAGCATCGTGGAAACAATTAGGGTCAGGCGAGGTGTACCTACCTGGCCTTTGTGTAAATATGACTCAATTGAGTGGTTCGTTCTTGACGTGGTTGCAGCAGAGGTTCACCGCCTCGGTTCACGGAGCAGCTGATTGGGCCACGCCCTCTGCTGCACCGTGCACGCGACGCGTGGGATGCGCGTGGACGCGCGACAGTTTATTGCCATTCCATTGATCATTAGTACCTAATATAAATAAGTAAGTTTAGCATTGTTTTGTTTCAAGTTTGACAGTGAAAACTAGGCCTGGCTAGAACGAAGGAAACTGAAACAATGAGGTGAAATCACAAAGCTCGACGCTCGACTTGATGTTCGCTTACGGTTAGTTAGTTAGAGCCTTTGAATGGCGGTCACGTCACGGGCCATACAAGTCCATAGGAGTCCCGGTTCAACGACACTCAGAGAATGGTTACCATCCAAGTCATTTACATAAGGAAAATGAATGAGGGAAACATTGCATTTACAAATAGGAACGACTGATGGATGAGCTTCACGAATTTAAAAATTATTATCAGCATTCGTTGAATTGCGGTCGACATACATACGATCAACTGCTGCTAACTGGCTGACATCGTTGCTACTACAGATTCTGCGTATTGCATCGCTATCGAGCACTTGGCGTCGCGGCCGCCGTCACTGATTCCAGCTGAAACGCAATATGCAGACGGTCGCGCGCCAGTGGACAACGCGGCGAGGCTCGGCGAGCGCGGCGGAGGAAGCGCCGCGGCGCGGAGGTGTAGCCGTGCTGACTATCAGTCACATCTGCGACGTTTAGTGCCGACGTCGCAAGATGGCTTTCTCTAATTTTGCTGTTTACCGGCCAAAATTGATATAAATTTGCAGAAAGATGAATGATGTTGAATGTGACGTGGAAACATCGTCGACTTATTCGGCAATGAGTTAATTTAATGTATTTAAAACCACAGAACAACGACCGTCTTCCCCTTCCTCCAGCGCGGCGCGTGCTCCTTACTCTGTATACATAAAACATTGTATGTAACATAGGTAATATCAGGTCCTAGATACTACGGTAATATCAGATAATATACAGAACTATGAGATATCTTAGTGGGTAATAATATTGATGATGATGAAATGATTTTTCACTTTGCTTCAGCAGTTGAAATTGTGCTTCGGCAAAATAATTCTAAATACCTTTACCTTTACTACCTTTCGTGTAATCGATGTGTGTGTGTGAGTGTGTTTGTTTTATAATTTAGTTAAACCATGGTTAAACGTATAAACATTAAACGGTCAATTATCAGTGGGAGGACTAATCGCATCTGCTTTGGAGCGTCAAAATGATTGAAAGTGCGCGAATGTGCTCTCGCGCAGCGAAACTGGTGCTGGTCACTCTCCCATGCACACTCCCACGCCACGGCGCGGCGGAGGCGGCGCGCGGCGCGGCTGCCTCCTCCGCACTCCGCACGCGCCGCCGCCCGCCGCGCCGCCGCCGCCGCGCCGTTGCCCGCCATGCTCGGGTCTACCCAGATTTTGGATGGGTGGCAGTCCGACCGTTCATGTTGACAGTGGTTCGGATTCCACTTGAAACTGTAGGTCCTCCCCTTACCTTACTATGTACATATTATGTAGGTAAGGTAGTAGGGCTTAACCCGTCCGAATCGGTACAAATGAAATGTTCGTGCGATGTTCTCATCACACGAACATTTTTTTTTTATAATAAAAGATAACCACCGCACTGAATGAAACGTCGTCGGTCGAAACGACTGTGTAAATAGTTCGTGTTTACCGTCCAGTTCAGTGTAGCCGACATGAAATGAAGGGAAGCACTGACATGGCACCTAGTTCACCCGGTGTTATGGGTTGACATCACGGATGTTGTAGGTGATGTAGCCAACCGTGTCACTTTCCATAAAAATAAAAAATAAAATAACCAAAGAACTAAATCGCTTTTCATATTATGATCTAAGTGTAAGAATATCGGTACATATTAATTGCTGTATATGTGCACAATTTGTACAGTACAAGCAGATGAATAAGAATAAGATCATTGAATGGTCGTCTTACTGCTTAAGAAATAATAACGTCCGGGCGCCTCCTAGATCCGCGCTCAGCATCCACTCCCGCCCGGACTCCCAGCCGGACACCAGACGTCTCGACTGCGGACTCGCCGCCACGCCGCGAGCGTGAGAGTGCTGCGGTGACTTCCGCGACACTCGTCGCTGTTGAGATGAGAGCGTCTGATGGATGACCTACTAGCAGTTCAGTGTTGCATCTCTGAATCTTGCTGAAATGAAACCCATTTCAGGAAATTAATCGACATTCCTAGATCAACATACATTGAAATATTCGTGAAAAACGGTATGATGTGAAACCTTTTGTATCTACTTATAGATAAAATGTTCAAGGCATAGCCAAGAGACAGAGTTATTTCATGCCTAAATAAATATAGAAGAATCGAGAATTAAGAAACAATGGTATTCAAGTTCTGTGACTAATATGTGAAAACCTCAGTTATTTATTATCGACGACGACTTTAATATTAAATCGCCAACGAAATCTAATGTGTAATTTAATTAAATTCTCTGATTTGCTTATTAAAATTTATTTTGATGCGCATTAATGTCCATTCGTTCAATATCTCAATTGAATCGGAATATATATCCTTCCTATATCCTGTAAGTAAGTACTTATTGTTTTTTTCGTACGCGTCAATGAGTACGCGTGAATGTAATGCAACCCAAAATTATGGTTTATTGTGGGCAGTGATTGAATATCACAGCACAGTGCGCAGCGGAGTGTCATGTCGGACCAAGGAACGCTATTATACTATAATGGTGAACGGTATGTACAAGTACGCTTGGTCGAACCCTAGTTATTTGACTGTGGAGGCCGATCAGGTTTAGTGCTGCAATGATATTCAGTAACTTTGAGGGCGAGTTGTCGATATTATTATATCAGATTATTATACCTAGACAAGCTGTGCCCGCGGCTCCGCCCGCTCTCATATTTCACTTCACTGCTAACCTCATAAGCTATTTAGCGTGATAGTAAGTAGCCTATAGTTGATGGGAAGAATCAAGCTATCCGTAGAATTTTGTTTTATTAAAATCGGTTCAGTGGTTCTCGAGTTATAAGCGGACAGACAGACATACACTCAGACACTCAGACAGAAAGCAGACGTTGGATTTTAATATAGGTAAGGAAGTATTGTTAAAACGTAGTCGTAACGCGTCCTAGTTATCATAGTATTGTACCGTATTTCAGACACTATGGGCTGTTCCGAAAATTGTTAGCCACAGAATAAATACAATTTTTTTTTTCCTGAAACTATTTTGATTTGACGGCTAATTTAAATACAAATCTCCTTGATGAAAATTATTGGCCACCAATGTGTAGTTCTTTTTTTTTTTAATTTTTAACGGTTATCCGTCACTCATATTTTATTTGCAACAATGGGCGTCTCGCGAGAAGCTTTTCGTGTTATGATTTTCTATGCTTATAAACTAGGGTTAACCTTCAAGGAATCTCACGAAAATTTGCAAGCTGCTTTTGGGGAGTCTGCTCTTGCATTAGCAACAGTTACTTATTGGTTTCGTGAATTTAAAGGTGGTCGAGAGAACCTAAACGATGACCCCAGACCCGGCTGACCATCAACTGCAGTCACTCATGAAAACGTCATCATGGTAGAGTGGCTATTGCGGGAGAATAGACACATTACACATCGGGAGATTCAGGCTGAACTGAAGATTGGTATTGCGAAGTTTGTCTCCCTCAAGCTTTCGGGGAGTTGAATAGCGAGCGCCCAAGAAGCGGCGTCCGTGGCATTCTTTTTCACCAAGATAACGCGCCCGCTCACACACCGGTAGAAACATGGACTATTTGACAACTTCGGGGTACAAAGGTTATCCCATCCTCCGTACAGCCCAGATTTAGCTCCATGCGATTTTTTTTATTTCCCACGGTAAAAAAAATGCTTCGCAGGCGAAAATTCAACACTGCAGACGAGGCCGTCGAAGAATTTCGGCGGTTATTTTTCGACCTCCCGCAAGATACGTTTTTTAAATGTTTTGAAACCTGGTTCACCCGAATGCATAAGTGCATAGGGATTGGAGGGAAATATTTTGAAAAGCTGTAAATAATTTTTTTTCATATTCTAACTATTTTTCATTTCACTAACAATTTTCGGAACAGCCCACGTATCTGAATATCTTCGTATTTTGTTAAATTTTCTATAATTAACTGTCATCTATGTATGATTTTTTTTATGGAAACTGACACGATTGGCTACATCACCTACAACATCCGTGATGTCAGCCCATAACACCGGGTGAACTAGGTGCAATGTCAGTGCTTCCCTTCGATCGTGCCGGCTACACGGAACTGGACGGAAAACACAAATTATTTACATAGCCATTTCGACCGACGTTTCATTCAGTGCGGTGGTTGGTACCTACCCGAGAGGGTTGAACCCTACCACCGAGTGCGGTATGAAGGGAAGGGACCTATTAGATATTCTGTGCCTACAGTTTTACGTGGAATCCGAACCACGGTCAGCCTCCAACGGTCGAGCGGTCACCCATCCAAGTACTGACCGCGCCCAGCGTTGCTTAACAATCAATAGCAACAGTCGACTGTCTGCACCACTGAGTTATCGAGGCTGACAGATTCTCTGTTACAAAAACTTCGGTAATATCGATGGTATGGTAAAATCTGAATATTTTAATCGATATTTCTATAACGCCATACCGCACCTTTCCCTATATGCTTCACGATTTCATAAATATTATGGATATTATTTCGATACTTTTGAATTGTAGATAAAATTATCGATATCAAAATCAATTAGCAGACCTATTGTCAGGCTAATAAATAGTGCAGCTCGCACGTGGGCTGAGCGCACACCGTGTCATTTCATTGCCTTTGTTTGAAGTTAGTCAATGTAGGTAGGTATACACACAATTATACAGTCCTATATGGTCAACTAATAAAACTTTAATTGACTGAGTGGTAACCAATAGTTTGTTTAATCTAACTTACAAACATCAACTCGTCTTTTGTAGCCCTTACTAGTGAACAATGAAGTATTTTAATTACATCCATTTAATTTCAACAAAGAAAATACAACTAACATAAACTACATAATATAAAATAGGTAACTTAAAACGATCTAAAATTAAGAAATAAAAACTGAGTAATTCGAATAATGTATTGTGGATCTCGTAGATTTCCCACTACTAATTTATGCTATTTTTGAAGCTGGTCAAAATGCTCCAGCTTATAATTTTTACTTATTAAATTTTTGCATTGTAAGCTGTGAATAATAATTTTTTAAGTACCTACCTTCTTTATATTTGAATTATTGGCATACACAACCTAGAATAATTCCAAAATATAATTATTGACACAAACTTTATTATGTTCTTAATATAAATAAATACTAAATAACTAATACACTAAAATTAATATTAAGAAAACCCACGAAAAATTAATTTCTGAAAAGGCCGCCGAAGCCCGTCTCTGCCGACACGCGGCGACGACGACGCCAAGTTATATCTATAATTTTAAACAGAAAAGAAGAAGAAACTAATGAATAATGTTTAGTGGCCCCTAAAATCAATCCAGTTCTTACGACATTCCAAAGAATTACCTCTGTTAGGTTAGAGTGGTATATGGTGTAATGTGCTATTATATTATACTACAGTAAGCAGCTTATATCATTACGTCTCACCAGATGGGGTAATCAGGTTAACCGTACATTATAATTTGAAGCTACATTTGTCACGATTTTTAAGTTAATTTTATAATACTGATCCACCAAGTTTTTTTAGTAGATGGTGCTCCCCTTTTGAAGTATGAGACATCTCTGCATCAATGCAGAAAAGGTCTTTTGCAGTACGTATACCTACTTAAATGAATAATCATTATGCATATCTTTCAGTTATTTACTCGTACTACGGCATGTAAAGGGATCCTACAAACACCTTATTAATTCTTAAATTTATTTTATTTAATATTAATTGTAATTTTATAGGTTAAGATCAATAGTAGTAGAGTAATAGAACAAAAATAAACTATGTATTAGTTCTTTACAGTTTATTTTATCTGCAGCGAATCCCTCGATAGTGAACAAAAAAATATAGTATATTATTGAAATATGCACAAACTGCATCTTGGAAACAAATCTTGGGAAACAAACCTTAAAAATTAAAAAATTAAAATCGAACCCTAGAGTTGAAGGCGGTCGGTTATTTTTGCTTGCTTTAGCACCACCGCCTTCAACTCTAGGGTTCGATTTTAATTTTTTTATTTCATACATTTTTGAAGGCGGTTTTTATATTTTTTTAAATAGTTTTTTATTTCACAGGTTTTTTAATAATTTTTATTTGCTATTAATGTACTCGGCGGAATCGCTCGGCCTTCGGCCTCGCGATTCCGCCTCGCTTACCAATCCGATCTAGACCAAAAAAAAAAAAAAAATGGGACCACCTTGGAGCTAGACTGAACCGAACACAAAAAGAATCATCGAAATCGGTTCACAATTGGGGAAGATATTGCTGAACATACATAAAAAAAAATACATACAGCCGAACATAGAACCTCCTCCTTTTTTGAAGTCGTTTAAAAATGAAGTTATAATTCTATAGATAACACATTTGTTAACGGTTTGGAAGGAAATAATACGAATGTAGGAACTAAATTGGAAAGATAGAAAATTAATGTTATTCCCTCAGGTCGCCATCCAGTACCTAAGCCCAGGTTGCAGTAAATGTTATCTCTATGTAAGCGTTGCATTGCATCCCGCGGGCACTGCGTACATGCAATAAATATAAAACAATTACGAGCTGTTATAAACTTGATTTACGGAAGTGCGCCACCATAGCCGACTAATTAATTGACTTTATAAACGGTCGGTCGGCAGGGCCATCCAACGTGTAGGGAAGGTACTTTTAAATTACGTTTTTCTTCTTCCACTCGTTCTTCCAATATACGGTACACAGTAAATTGAGACACGTAAATAGAGCTCTCGCGCCGCGCCGCCGCACACTGTAAGATGGTCTATGGGACGCTTGGCCAAAACTCGAAATAACAAACATACGCCGATGTCTTCGCGGCCTGCGGAGAGGGTTGTTAGATAGCCGGGCCATCTTCTACCACTTTTCAATTGACCTATATCGCGCCAGTTTTTAGACAGTCGCCACTTGTAAGTACAACTCCTTGTGTGCATCACAAGGGTGTTAAAAAAATAGTTCGCGTTTGAAGTTTTCATTTTTTTATTGTACGATATTGTTTTAACGGAGTTTGAAAATGAAGGAAGCAGAAGAAGGTATGCCCATCCTAATTGCATAAAAAAAATATTTATTTACTGATTGATTGTGTGGACAACATGGCGCTACTTTCACCTCTCTAAAGTAGCTATGATTTTCCATAAATCTGACATTGACGAGACTAAAAGTTTATGAATTAAATCACATTAAATAGAGTCTTTGATGCAATCTTAGAGATAAATTAATGTAGTTTCGAGAACAGCTCACAAACTTTGCGGGTTTTTGCGCATGTCATACAAATGTATCCAAATTCCATGTCAAGGTACTATGTAGTATTTACGTTTAAATAATATTAAACTTCTGTTAACACTGTATTAAGTAATTAACCAAAAGAATGCTTTTATGTTTCTAGGTCTTAAAAGTATCCTTGTGATATTAACAATGTGCCTGGATATATATTTATTATATTTGTGTTATTTTCACGCTACTTCCAACTACTTAAATTTAATCTTTCAGCAAGCAGAGATAAAATAATCTGCAGTCGTCGAGAGTTATGTATTTGCTGACCAGTGACCACGGTGTATAAAATACTGATCCATGGGCACTTGATTTTGAAAAGTGCCACTTTTCCCATAGGTCAACTCTCCGAGGAGGCTCAGGAGGCGAGAAATAAGCATATAAAACTATTTCGGGAGGGTTACTCTCGAAAATGCTCCAGAGAAAAAACCCTAAGGGATATTTTTAATCGTCTCCTGGTCACCACGGACCCATACGGCGGGTGGCCGAGAGGTTTGTGCATCGGCTTCTCATGCGAGAGGTCCGAGGTCCGAATCCGGTCGGCGTGGTACCAATGAGTTTTTTCTGACGACAAAATTTACTTGCATACCTACTTGCTGCTTCACCGTTCGGAACCGGTGTAAGACTGTAGGTCCCTAGTCCCTTGCCCCTTACTAGGTGGTAGGCTCAAATTGTAGCCGACTGGGTTGGTACAACAGCACTGGATGTAAGATGGCCGCATAGCAGCCTCGGTTGGGTTCTCCTCTAGTCCAGTATAGCCAGCAATCCAGGGAGGCTCCTCCGGTATGGCACCTACCTTTCGGAGGTGATATTGACTGGTCGAAGCATATGCTTTGGTCCCTCCGACTCTGCCACCCATACTGGATTACATTAAAAAATAAAAATAAGTACATTTCGAGCCTCCGAGAACTACCGAAAAGAAATACAAAAAATTATCCCCAGAGGTCCTGCAAGTGTAGAATGTTGTAGCGAGCACTTCTGGAGAGAGTGATACAGATGAAGAATAATTTAATATGTAAATATAGATAGCTACAGGATAGATTACAGATTAAAATAATAGATAAATGATGTTATCGCTTAGATACTTAGATATTATTACATCAAGTTAATTTAATTTAATAAAAATATTATTAACAAAGGGTATAAACATATGCTGCAGTATTTAATGAATACATATAACTTAATTCAGTTTCATGAATAAATGTGAACACACTACAACAAGAAAATAGGTTTTGGCCAAGCGTCACATAGACCATCTTACAGTGTGCGCCGCCATCAAAACATGGCGACGTGAGTTCTATTTACGTGCTTCGAACTACACCGCATACCGTACACACAGTACTGTGTCACTAGTATCTCATCTGTGGCGTGTGTACAATTGAATCGATGTGATCAATAAAATTGATGATTTTTTTAGTGCAACGGTGCACACAAAACTTTTTTCTGCGATGCCATAGTAGATAGAAAGAAATAAACAAAGCAATTAATTAGACGTAGCACAACGGCTGAAAAAGATAAGTTAGACATCACTCAAAAATAGCAAATTTTACTAAACAAAAATCTAATCTAAGTAACGGGAAAATATCTTTGATTATTAGAATTAGCCTTAGAATTTGTTTATTGCTAGAATATATAGAACGATGAATTAATGATTTATTTTTAACCCGACTACAGCGAAGTCAAAAGTAAGGATTATTTTACTTACGGCTGTATTTTAGCACGTCAATGTTTTCTTCTGTTGCTGTTTCTATATTCTGTTGGCATTACCTTTCCATTCTTAGGCCCGGCGCGTACGAACAACTTTAGTCTCCTGCGAGTACCTATACTATTCTTCATTATATTAACCATTTAACCATATGCAATGTAGTCAGTATGAAAATAAGTCATATTGTCAATTTGTAACGAGTATAGTCACTGGAGACAAAAGTTGCCCGTGCGCGCCGGGCCTTACTGTACCCTAAACATTAGTTATAAACAGACATCGGAATCCGCGGGGCACGAATACGACCTTGTTAGGGATTGACTACGGCGATCAATAAACAATCGACACTGTTATCGATACTCATATTTATTTGTTTATTGTATTTTATTCATGTCATATTTCAGACCTGAATACTTATATACCTACAGTACTTATATAAAAATGTATACTTTATGTTAACGATTAAGTAAATATAATACATATTTATAAAAGGTCTTTCAAAATTAGTTCATAGTACGCTAAGGGGGGGTTCTGTATCATATAGGGAGTAAAACCTATATAAAAATTTTTGGACCTTGGGCTTTTTTTAAGTAAAAAAATTTTTTATGTAGGTATTTAAATAAAAAAATAGGTGGTTGATTTTTATAACCTAATCGATTCAGTTTCATAACAGTAACAAAAAAGTCTTCATGACCATTATGATGTAACACGTGTAAGTTGGTAAAAAAAATTAAATTCTTTCTATTCCTACTAATAAAACTAAAATTGTGGTTTTTCACAATTTCTGAAAGAAAGAGATATACGTGTTGGAAGACTTTTTTGTTCCTAGCATGAAACCGAAACGATTAAGAAAATTTTTTTTTTACATTTAACATTAAAAAAAAAAATAATTGTGAAAACAAAATTCTTTGTTCTTCAAAAGTGATCTATTTCCGATACAGAACCCCCCCTTAGCTTACTATGAACTAATTTTGTAAGACCTATTTTTTTGGACTTTGGCCTTTTTTTATGTAAAATATTTTTTTATGTGTTTAAATAAAAAAATAGGTGGTTGATTTTTATAGCCTAATCGATTCAGTTTCATAACAGTAACAAAAAAGTCTTCAATATCATTATGATGTAACACGTGTAAGTTGGTAAAAAAAATCAAATTCTTTCTATTCCATACTAATAAAACTAATATTGTGGTTTGAACAGATTTGTATTGTACCTCCAAAGTAAATACAACATTTGTTTATTATATCTTATTTTCTATAGAAATACTCTTAGTTTTAATAATCGACATTATTTCATATTATTCTAAAATAACGATCGATTTTCGATATTTGTGGATACATTGTCCCATCACTAAACAACCTTGAATCATTCGTGCCCCGCGGATTCCGATGTATGGTTATAAAGTTAGGAATTCAAAACTGTTAGTTTATGTTATGAGTGTGTTCGGTTAGCTGTGAATAACATAAAGCAACAAGTACTTGTAGCTAGTTACATTGACTTAGTATGGGGATCAGGCGCTTTCGGTCATAAACTGTTAAGATTTGGCCCTCAGGAATGTACTCAAACTATGGAAGTACCTTGTCATTTAAGTGTAAAGAAGATTGATGGACGACACCAGGAAAAGAATGTATCTCTCATAGTGAAGTGACGTTGATAATTAAAAGTTGTATTTACTGACGTTCTTGTTCGTATTTCGTCAAATAAATTAACAACAATATTTAGACTAAAGGCGCTACCACATTAGCAAATAGAAAAGTATGAAAGAACATACTTCATGTACTTCATGTTTAATTACATTATTGTGATAGCAAAGACGCCACTGCACCGCCGCCGCCGCCGCGCCGCCCGCTGCCGCGCCTCCGCGCCCCTTTACAGTATGAAAGTGTAAAACAGTACTATAACAGTGACAAAATAATGTATTTATTACATATGAAATAATTATTACCTTGGAGTAATTTACAAAGCAAGCTGCCGGCGGCGCATTAACTTTCTGAAGCGATCGTTCAGTAGTGGAGGAAGTGAAACTTGAAAGGGGCCGCGCAGCGTAAAGTCACGTCCACACCCACCCTGGCATCGTTAATTTGTGGTTGGTACCACGACGATGAGCGCTGCTTACATACTACGCATTGTTATAGTATAGGTATGGCTGGTTAGGTATCGAATATATTTTTATTTTATTTCAATGAAGTGATTAATCACTTCTAAACTAGATACGAATAGTATAGTGGAAAAAAAAATACTGAAAGTGGCAATTTTTATATTTTTTCCATGAGAGTATTTTCAGCTGACTAGAATGGGTAGCTGTGCCGAGGGACCGACAGAGCCTGAAATTAAGTTGCCATGATAGCAAATAGATAATAGACTTGAATAAAAATAAATTGTATACAAATACAAGACCACCGAGTGGAACAGTGATACTGATAACTATTGTAGGATATGATTAGAAGATTAATACAATGTTTTTACTTTAAATAAAATAAAAAGAAAAGGCGATGATAATCTTCATTTCAGTTGTGCCTACAGTTTTAGCATCGTCTCGTCATAATATTATTATAATCGATGCAGAGAGAGCTTAATCTGCGACAACACAAGCACAAAAGTGCGTAATATTCCAACAGCCTTTATAGGCACTGGATCGAAAGTGGTTCTCGGTCAAAGTCTGTGATTATCGGTGAGTACCGGCAGAGCCCCTGAGTGCCCTAAGACCGCGCCCGCCAAAGCCTTCAAAGACATAGAAGGCTATCAACTCGACGAATAGGTCAAAAGTAATTATAATTCAGTTCAGTGTAGCCGGTACGACCGAAGGTAAGCACTGACGTGGCACCAAGTTCACCCGGTGTTATGGTCTGACATCACGGATGTTGTAGGTGGTGTAGCCAACCGTGTGTTTCCATAAAAAAAAAAAATGTTGTATGCACAAAAATGAAATTACAGAATCGATAGGAAAGGTACCATGGGGCTGATATTGGCGAATTGCTTTGTTAAAAGCCCAAAAAAATAATCTCTTTTACAATTTATGCACTCATGTACATATTTTAATGAAAACGCGTGTTACGAGCCGTCTCATGCAAATTGTGTAAGTAAATTGTGTGAAATGTATGACAATAGCGGTTTTATTCCTTCGGATTCTTTGGCATTAGTACCACCTAGTTCTAAGTAAACATCGAGATTACCCACCAGACCTGCTTGGAACTCTCCGGAGTGTTACCAGATGGGGCTACATTACCCCATTTGTGATTGATTTTAAATAATTACAATGGAGAAATTCACGAAATAAACAAAATCCTCGATGTTCAGTCAGGAAAGTGAAGCCAAGAAAATGTTCTCGTGACAGCGTTCCTCATCAATGTGCTAACATTGTCATTGTATCGAGACGAGACGAGGAAATCTCTAATGAGCAAGGCTATAAAAGAAAATGTATGTACATGTGTACGAAGTACGAATGATCTTTTATTTGACCAATGTCAGGTACAGTCAGCGCGTACGTTCGTGGCCTCCGGCAGGAAAGCGAGAATGGAATGTATAGTGTTGTGAATCAATCTCTGAAAGTAACGACAATTATGAAACCTCTTTTTTATTTATGGCATTAAATTATTTTTCTAATAAGGTTTTATTGCGTGGTTGAAGTACGAAGACAAAACAGGGATAACCGTTTAAAGATCTATCGGCCTCCGCCCGCAGAGGCCACGGACGTGCGCGCTAACAGTAAATTTGTCAATATATATTATATACGGCACGGAAGATAAATAGATAAAGGTTTCACATTTCCAAAATTAAATAATCGAACATAAGTTTTTCGAATTTACAAAAATAATATATTCGTTACTTTGGTAAGTGAAAACACCCGTGCAAAGTACCTATTATATTCCTCGCATAACCGCTATTGAGCTTGTTTGTTTTGTGGTAGGTCGGTGCGCCCACGCAGCGCGCAGACAGAGCGGCTGCGGACGACTTGTCATCTGTCACGCACGCCGCCGAGCCGCCCATGTGGCAACCGGTGCGGTACTCAATAGCAGACGCAACCAACTCTCCGTAGAGGTAATGAATGACAATAGTTTTTTAATAAACGGTTTTATTTAAAAGCAAAAATCGTCGGCGTCGTCGTCCCAAAAAGAAAAATCATCAATTTATACCGCGTAGCTCCGTCACTGGATACTAGCAGAAGGAAGCGAAGTACGTTCGTTTGGTCGGCAATATTGAAATAAAAAAAGGCAGAAAAATCATACCCACTGTAGAGAAAACAGTGAAATGAAGCGTAGCTGATGCCACAAATTTCTAAACGTTGAACTTGAAGATTGGCACAAGATTTGTTACTCTTGGCACATCTTAACTCTAGACGCCTACTGTATCCTCGAAGCGAAGAGTGAACAATTACAGAACTCTGTCACACGCACGCTACTCTCCGAGTGAAGTGTTTAATGAAGTCAACCACGCTCCTATAACTCAAGAATATTTTAAAAAAGCGTGTAAATAAAATCGATGACAACTTATTATTATTAGTCACCTTGTTGCTGGCATGATCACAGAATACTTCATAGGTAGATATATAATACTATCGTGCATCATGCATGATGCCTTACTGGGTGTGATTTTGCGGGATTCGTGTTATTGGATGTATCTGATTGTCCGATGGACTTCCCTATAAAATATATTAAAAAATCAAATAAGTTCCTGCTACGTTTGATATGGTTCTATAAATGTGTATTTACAGCCGGCACATAAATTGGGACTGGTAAAAGAATGTTGGCTAATAAATTGTATTGTTCTTTCTAACTACATTCGAATTTGTTTGACATCACCAGCGTCCGGTGGAACTGTAGCAGTTGGCGCTTTGAACGGAACGTAAAAAATGTGAGCACAAAAATATTGTCACGTAGTGACACTGTCTCTATTTGTTTCCAATTCAAAGAAGCACTTGTTGCGGACTCTACATTGAAGAGAGTGCGCCGCCTGTAAGTGCAGCGGGACATCTGGCTAATTGTTTATTTAATTAATTAACCTAAAGATATATTGATTCTATGTACGTATATTGTAGCTCCTGCATTACAATGTTTGGTACATTTATCTATTAGAAAGTTTATTATGGATTTTGAGATGAAGTTATATGAGAATTTCAACTCATTGTTGAAATTCGGAAAATAAAGTAAGATTATTTTGCTAATTTTTTCATTAGATAAATAAAAAGCCGAAATTGCAGATTTTTTGTTTATTCTTGCTAATGTTGTTAAGTGTTGTTTTCGATGTTAGCATTATAAAGGTTAAATCTCTGCTGACGTGGCACCAAGTTCACCCGGCTGACATCACGGATGTTGTAGGTGATGTAGCCATCCGTGTCAGTTAAAAAAAAATAAAATCAGGTAAAATAATAATTTTGCGTGAAATCTACGCAGTGTAATACATACTATAATTGAACTAATGATCTCTTCACCTTGAAAGTTCTATATTAAGTTATTTTGAAACTACTAAATTATAAAAATAAGTATACTCATATACTCTAGTAACCAGTTGCTGCAAAAATACCCACAGTTTAATGTTTATCGCTAGGTCAAGAGATAGCGCTAAGTATTTGCTCTCGCCTGGCTAGCGGCTAGAGTAGCGTGGCTAGCGGGCTATTTATATTGCCAACCAAACCAAACATATATATGCAACAGAAATTTTATTGTAATTATTTATACATTTAATTTAGTTAACAACATTTCGCATGCACTCCGTTTGCACCAGATCGAGGGTACGTGAGTAAACAAGCGTTAAAATTAAACAGACACTTATTTATTATTACAGTTGTCTCTTTATTATTAGCTGCAAATATTTTGGGAGGGTTACGTAACCATCACAATATACAAGTTAAGAAAAAAAAATTATATCTTTGTAGCATTCATTTTCGAGAAATTTAACAAAACATGTCTATGTTCCGCACAAACAAAATGCGGCACTAGGTACCTAAACTGCTGATTATTTAAGGTCATACATAAGCCGCGGTGCGGCTCGGACGCGGCCCGGCCAGGAGAGTCAATGACCTCAAATAATCAGCTGTTTAGGTACCTTGTGGCACGTTTTAGTGTGTAGAACATGACATGTTTTGTTAAATTTCTCGAAAACGAATGCTAAAAACATATGATTCTTTTTGCTTAACGTGTTCATTATGGTGGTTATGTAACCCTCCAAAATTTTTGCAGCTTATAAAAAGGCACCTAATATAGACTCATCCATCAGATATCATATTTTTTATGGTACCTGACATGGTTGGCTACATTACCTACTATACCGTGATCTCAGCCGATAACACCTTGGTGAACTAGGTGCCATGTCAGTGCTTCCCTCTGGGCGTCCCGGTACACTGAACTGGACGAAATACACGAACTATTTACATAGCCGAGTAAGGTAAGGAAGCTACAGTTTTTGCGTGGAATCAGAATCACGGCCAGCCTCAACGGTCGAACAGTCAACCACTCACTTCTGGCCGCGCCCGGGTGTGCTTAACTTTACGAACGAACTTCGATCCATTGCACAACCAAGCCAGCGACGCAGCATTGTTCTCGTCGATAAGTATCTACCCCTTCTATTCTTTTTAAACGTACGTTGGCAATATATGTACGTAGATAACAGTCTCAATCGCACCAGATAAAAGGTCACGACGAGGTCTTTTATATAATTTTAATTAAACATTTTTAAGATTAACAATTTTCATTAACGTAGTTATAAGAGAGCGAATATTTGGACTGTAGTCGGAGACTAAAATAAATTTCAATACATTTTATTCAAATTTATTAGGCTTCCGTATCCGGGACCCTATTACTAAGCCTACGCCGTCTGTCTGTCTGTCTGTCTGTCTGTCCGTCCGTCTGTCCGAGGGCTGTATCTCTTGAACCATAATAGCTAGCCTGTTGAAATTTTCACAGAATATGTGTTATTTATTATGGCCGAGATAATAACAAATAAGAAAAAGTAAAAATTCACGTGGGTTCCCATAGAGGAAACTAAAAAGTGTATGCGCGCGTGCCATCTACCGAACAGAGTATGAAGCATTTTAACTAATCATGAATTTTAACTAATATGAAGCATTTCATAAAAACGCCATAGATGGCGTGAGTGGCGCTGGCTGACCATGACATGGCGATACGGAACCCTCGGTGCGCGAATTTGACTCGCACTTGGCCGGTTTTTTTAACGCCCGACGCAAAAGGGGTTATAAGTTTGACGCCTCCGTCTATCCGTCTGTCTGTCTGTCTGTGTGTCTGTCTGTGGCATCGTAGCTCCCAAACGGATAGACCGATTTAGCGCATCTTTAAAAAAAACTTGAAATAAAAGTTACATTAAACATTTAAAGAACCCCGAGCCATAAAAGTCAAAAATAATTTAATAAGTCCATCGCACCACCGAGCTACGCGCCTGGAAAATTGTATATAAGGTAGATTGAGAGAAGTGCATTCTACAATGAGTCGCCTTATCAACCGCAGACAGTCCAAATTGATTGAAGATACATTCTATTAATAAATCGTGAATTCGGAGAAAATAGCGTTTATACTAAGTTGTTGTAGTAGTATTTGTGTGTAATTAAATTAACCAATACAATACATATTGAGTTAAGTTCTGTGCCAATGTGGCTAAACAATCACTCGTTAAACGGACTGATTTAACATAATGTATGGAAAACCCGATGTTTTATCAATTATCTATCAGACAAAAGGTCAATGTGAGCGATTGTTGGAATAACCCGAAGGTGTTTTTGGTTGGAAGTAAAGAAGGTGTTTCTGCAACAATTCGTATGAGTTTACATTGCATGTTGACCTATTTTCCGACGGCCTAATTACCTAGTATCCATGGCATTGTGGTATTATAGTCCTAGAGTTTGTAATTTCTTATCTATGTAATTTTAAACCAGTTTAGATACGATTTAATTTATAGGGTTCCGTACACGTACGGGATACGGAACTAAATTCAAAATGTGGGTAAGTATGTAACGATGCCCATGAGCATCGTTAGACACCTACTCGTAGGTGCAGCGATGCCACATGTCGCGCATTCCATAAAAAAAAACCGGCCAAGTGCGAGTCGGACTCGCGCACCTAGGTTTCCGCACCACAATTTTTTTTTTAAACACGTTTCTTATATGGGGACCAGTCAGATATAAACGTTGCCAGGTAGCCGCCGCCGGTAGGGCCCCAGAGTTCACTACAAACATAAAATATTTTATTACCGTTTCCACTGACCTTTATTCAATGCAGTGTCGTACCTACTATAAAGTGTTTTAACAATACGGACAGATAAGGATGAGGAAAGGGACATAGAGTTTGACATAGAATCGGAATAATTTCATACATAGAGAGTAGTTAGATAAGTACTAAAAGTAGCAAGCATAGTGCACTAAAGCCTCAAGCCCTGTTCCTAGAAGCATGTAACGTGGGAATATTGGTTGAAATTATATTATTTCTCTATGGTTGAAATAGTAAAGCAGTAAAGTGAGCAGATGAGCGTTCACAATGACACTACTACGTGACCTTACGCCCCTTTTCTCTGTCAGTATATCAAAGGGCTTTGTACAAACAGGAACCATCTAATCTGCCTTCCTGTGTAAACATTGTATTTAGTGATAAATTTAGGGGAACAAATTCGGTCGAATAGTAAATATGCACTTTCTCATAACGAGGGTGCAGGCCCCTTTTCCCCATATTTTTCTACAAATCTTATTAGTTTCAATTATATTATTACAAAAAAATCGTTTTACACTGGGAGATTCCATTAGGTGAGTAACATGGTCAGAGTGTTACAGACCACATCGTTTGGATTTATCTGAGATGAGAATGAAATTGCCCATGGGCGTCGTTAGACACCTTATGGGTGGCTCTGCGCCATATGTCGCGCTCTCAATAAAACAAAATAAAAAAATATTGTAACATCTATCTATTGACAGTTGGACGTATGTAAGAAATTGGATATGTCTGAATGAAAGGTCCGTCGAAGCGGCTATGTAAACAGATAGTGTTTTCCGTCCAAATCGGTGTAGTTGGCACGACCGAAGAGAAGCGCCGACATGGCACCTAGTTCACCAAGGTGTGCTGGGCTGACATCACGGGTGTAGTAGGTGATGCATGTAGTAGATGTAAATATGTAAAATAAAAAAAAAAATGCACGATGGCGAACAGCCAACAATAAGGTTCTACCTACAGACGTAGCTGCAGTTTTAGAGCTAACTGTACATAATGAATATGTATCGAAGCATTGACATTGACTCTTGGGCTAGAACTTGGTCGACATCCAACTCGCAGACGAATTCCGAAAATGTCAACGCCGAGCGTCTTTTGATTTACTAAATCTTCTGCTGTTCATGGATTGAACATTTCGGAGTAATTAAAACCTGAAATAGCGAATAGTAGTAGGCGGTAGTCATCAAAGAGATTAATAATAATCACTGCGCTTTGTGGCATTCATTCGTGAGCGAGATGTAGGTAGACCGCGGAGGGGGCGCGGAGGTGGGGGCGCGGCCGGCGGTGGGGTGGCGCGGCCGTACATTGAACTAGATTATTTTTTGGTCTGCTTTATTGGTCAGTCATCATAATCTCATTGCAATCTATCTTTGTTTGATTTATCACGATGAAAGTCGAAACTGTTTAAGTCGAAGTCGTCCATTTAAATGTTTTACTTCACTCACAGGCTGTCGAAGTTTGCTTTCAAACGTAAAATGTTTGACTTGGATGATCGATGCTTCGATCTACTCTCGGTCTACCGGATCAGAAGTCTTGATTAAATAAAGTATTTTTATCTGGGGCTCGAGAGCGGTTGGAGAAATTTAAATTAATGATTGAAACGTTTAACAAAGCTTCGAATTAATTATCCCCCCCCCCCCCCCCCCCCCCCCCCCGCCTAGTAGCATGACTAATAAAAATACACTTAAGTATAAACATTTCGAATATTGAATTACTTTTACGTTTTAATAATATTAGACTACAAATAGGACTACAATGTTATTCAAGTAAATGAAATGTTATTAGTTTTGCCTGAGTTTTCTTTCACTCGTGTTATAAAAACGTCTTTAGGGTTCCTTAGCCAGCGGCACTGGCTTATAAAATCGATTAGGTTTCCGTACGTCCGTCTGTCACGCGCGCTGTTCGAGGTTTTTACCTACTCCGGAACGTAAAGATCAATAAATCTAAAAAAAAATATAAATTAGTCCTGCGACACGAAAACTATTTTGAAGTTTATATCTTAAACGGCATTGAGAAAAAATAGCATTCTAATAGAATGCGCCGCCCGCCAGACACGATGCGACCGCGTGATCATTGCGCACACTTGTTATGCGCGCAAGAAGGAAACCGCTACGGAACCCTCTGTGTGTGAACAACGTTCACACTTACCAGGCTTGTTTATAACCGACTTCAAAAAAAGGAGGTTATTAATAATTCGACCCGTATGTATGTAATATCGTTGGAATAGGACAATATTCGTATATGTTAGTCTATGTGGATGTGAGCTTCTAAACAGGTGTGCCAAATTTCATAAGTGTATGTATGTTTGTATGTATGTTTGTCCACGAATTTCTCGGAAACTAGAAATTGAATTGCCATAATTCTTGCTTTTTTAATTACTTTTTTATTGGATTAAGCATCTTCCAACTTAAGGAATAGTGCAAGTTTAATTAAAATAAGTTTAGTAGTTTTCAAGATATGGACTGGAAACACACGTCGTCGGTTTAACGCCCAATTCTACGCAGAGCTTGTTATGTGATATAAGTAACTAAAAGAGTGAAATAAAAAATATACAGATCTCACACTACGCGCAACTATCAAAGGTATTGAAAATGTAATTTAAAAATATAGCACACCATAAAATTTGACAAATTTGTTAATAGGATTTCATTCTTTATCGTACTGACGATAAAGTGAACGGAGCGCAGAATAACCTCTATTTTTAAAAACATTGAACCGACTTCAACAAAAAACAACTGATTCATATTCGGACCCTTGAGTTGAAGGCGGTACAAAAGTACAACAGGGGTCCATCTATCAATTTTCACGTGTGCTTTTGTACCGCCTTCAATTCAAGCGTCCGAATGTTTTTGGTTGAAGTCGGTTCAATGTTTTTTTAATAGTTTTTTTTTTAAATTAGACTGGACAAACTGGGAAGGAGAATGTTTTCTATGAACATTACAACTTTTATCAATTAATTTGTTACAGACAGTTGCACTAATTAAATGCTGTAGCAGTGTGTTGTAGAGTAACACAGTGTAAGGCATTATTCGTTTCGTCTTACGGATATTTCACGAAATAGAAACACGAGTTATTCTTTTAGACGAAATTGCAACTAATGTGTTTATAAAAAAATAATTATTGTTTTTCACAAGCGCTAATAATAAATTATCGATAATAAAAGAAGAGCCAGACATCACGTAGACACCGCGGCTTGCAATAAGTTAATAACAACATTGAACGAGATAATCATAGGGTATAAAATACCGCATTACGTACGCGCCGACTCTATCGCTCCAATACTCTATCTATGAGTACGTACAATATTCTGTGGCCGCACCACTGCCGCCGTCAACGTTGTGGTTACTGGAGATGGCCGTGAGGAAATTTGCGGTGTTTTGTATTTGGTCTGATAAATAAAATTTAAAAATAGTCTGGGTTGATTATTCGTCGTACTTGCCAGTACGACATAAAGTATATTTTATTATGTTAAAATTTATCATCGACCTGATTATTAAACAAATAACTAAAACATATGTTCATTCCTCCACGTATACCTACAATTTACGAAATGGCGCTTAGGATAAATATGCAGGAAAGGGTCCAACTACGTTTTGGCAGTACCGTAGGGAGATCCGAGACACTGATAGAAATAACAAACGCGGAACACACGACTACCAACAAAAAAGTACATAAGTAGGTAAATTCAATTACAAATATAAATACAGAATTACCTCAAGATTTTGTAAGATAACAAATGACTTACAGTTTATTGAAAAAACTCATATTGTTAAGATAATTATATAATTAATTAATTACACATATTATTGTGGGTAGTAGCTGCGGTGCTTGTAGCATATATTGAATAAGGTTTGGAATTCTGTTTGTTAGCAAAGAAATACGAGTAAAAAAAAAACGCACGATCATCATACTATTGTAGATTCACTTCGTGAAATGCTGTGGCTATGAGTATAGGGTAGAATACCACCGTGCAGGGAAACTTGCGTGATAGTGATTTAAAGGTCGATAATTTGGAGAAAGTATGATGATTTGGGTAATACCTAGTTTAGTTTAATCATAAAATGATAAATGCGAAATTTTTTGGAGTTTTCATGGAAATACTATTGTGTATTAGAGAATTTAATCTTCATCATGATGAGCATACTGATTTGGATTTGAGGAGAATTTTGACTTGCAGGTCAAGGTCACATTTTACCTTACCTTTCTGTAAATAGTTTCTGTTTAGCTTTACCTACCTTTATGTAAATCGCTCCTTGATTAACCGGACTGCAGTTGACAGCCGGATAGAGTTGGCAGAATTCCTCGATGATTTCCTCATGTCGGCAGTGCAGTGCTCTCTTCAGAATACACGGAAGTGTGAAAACATCAAACTTGACACCGAAGATTACACAAGCGGCGGAGGCGGCGCGGCGCGGCGGCGTCCCGTCACGCACGGCACCTGATGTTTATTCTCGAACTGAACATCTTCATGATAATGACCTCGGCACATAATCGTCTCACGACCGCGTCTCGTCACAGCCCAGACGCACCGATTCACCGCCGCGCGCCGTCTCCGTATTATTCTAGCGCGCGTGACAAGCGCGTTTGTCTACTGACAGTACGGCATAATTATATGAATTTAGTTTGTCTAGGTGTAGTCTAGTCGGAGTGACCGCCAAAGTGGAGATCGGCACACTTATCCGTATCGAGCGAGGGCTTCGGGGCGGGGAGCGGGCGGATCGCTTTGTTCTATCTTACGTAATGTATCGCTCCGCGTGCACCCTCGACTCTGTAGGGCATGTCGCGAGCGAGCAATCGGGCATGTATCTGAAGGAAGACGGCGCGAGTTGCGACATCTTCAGCTACATTTCTTTAATTTTTAATTTTATTGTTAATGTTTAAGGATCGTAGGTAGATTCCGGACCGAACTGCAATAGCGGCTTTCTAAACCTCTCTTACTTTATGAAATATAGTTTTTGATTAGTACCACCGCACTGAATGAAAGGTCGGTCGAAACGGCTATGTAAATAGTTTGTGTTTTCCGTCCAGTTCAGTGTAGCCGGCACGACCGAAGGGAAGCACTGACGTGGCACCAAGTTCACCCGGTGTTATGGGCTGACATCACGGATGTTGTAGGTGATGTAGCCAACTGTGTCAGTTTCCATAAAAAAAAAGTATGGAATATTATAAAAGCTGAAACATGCAAAAACTATTGGAACTCGTTGACTGCCTCTCTCTCTTTTACATTCTTCTTACATAATACCCATTTGTCTAAATCAGTGGTTCTCAAACTTTTTTAGCTGACGGCGCCCTTAACCCGTTCAAGAAATTGTGCGGCACACCGCTTCAATATTCGGTTGGTGTCTTTCATAGGCATCATATCTGAACTGTGATAAACTAAGCATGCAAATATGTAAATCAAGTAATATTTTCGAAAGGAATAAAAAACACAATTTTGCGATGCGTAAAAGTTACGCATCGAAATGTAAATGTTTCAGTATTATTTCGATTAAGTATGTAGATAGGTACATTACTTTTATACTTATTATGAATTTAATTATTTACTACTAGTGAGTGGCTCTGTGAGCTGTAGACCTCGACCTGTTTTTGTATAGCTTTTGTATATCTTTTGTGTTTTTGTATATCTGTTTTTGTATAACTGAATAAATGTTCACCGGCGCACCTCGACCCCCATGGCTCAGCGATTTTGAAAAATTACCAAAAACTTGTTGAGAAACAGCCGGACATCCGGACATACGTACGCATTTTTGCCCAAGCTGAAACGGAGACGCTTCGCTCGCGCTTCGCGCTCGCTCGGTCAAATAATGTCCACTTTTTCGCGGCACCCCTGGCGTAGGTTCGCGGCACCCCGGGGTGCCGCGGCACCCAGTTTGCGAATCACTGGTCTAAATAAATTACTACATCGTCTGTTTCCGTTAAATATTGGAACTCGTGAACCAATTTGCATGAGGTGCATGTAAATACACTAGTAAATACATTTCCCGGGAAAATATACGTAGTTATAGAATAGTGTAACAGTGAATGTAACGTTATAGGTAGTTACAAGTCAGGAACGAGTTAAAGCATATTATTATCTTTCTGTGGTACCAAACAACCACCACACCATTTACATACTTACTCCCACTGAGTCTCAGTGCTTACTCCGGTTCGGTTGGTAGATCACGAGGGTTATGGAGGTTCTGGAAATTCATTAACTCTGGGGTTTATCGCCCCATTTGATTTTTTTTAATGTAATCCGCTATGGCTGGCTGTGTCAGAGGTGCCAAAGCACATACTCCGAGCAGTCAATATCACCCCCCGAGCGGTAGGTGCCATATCGGAGACTTCCCTTTGGGTTGCTGGCTATACTGGACTAGATGAGAACTCAGACGAGGCTGCTATGCGACCATCTTACATACAGTACGGTGGTGGTAACAACCCAGTTGTCTATAATTTGAGCCCACCTAGTAAGGGGCAAGGGAAGGGACCTACAGTTCTACACCGGTTCCGAACGGTCAAGCAGCGGGTACGTATGTACGTAAATTTTTCCGTCAGAAAAAACTCATTGATACACGCCGACCGGATTCGAACCTCGGACCTCTTGCAAGAGAAGCCGAGGCCCAGACCACTAGGCCACCCGCCGCCCAAGAAGTACTATAGTTACCAGATTACTTGCAGCACAACACCTAGTACTCTTCTTACACCGATTGTCGGGATGCAGCGTGTGGTATGTATGTATGTATATCTGCTTATTTAATCTTTCCAGTGACATCTGAGTTCAATTAAGTTATTTGATCTGTTACTGAACCCGTTGCACTAGTCATAATTTTTTGCACACTACAATCAATTTGTCGGACGATTTTAATAAGCAGACAACAACGCCTTCTTTCATAAGCTAGCGGTGTTATTCAACTTGCGATCGTCTGATGCGCTCTCAGAGTCTGTATCTTGTGAACTATTAACGCCGAGGTGACGGACGTGAGGCGGCTCTTTAGTAAACAAGTCCGTAAGTACACCGTTTACGTTATCAATATTTGCAAGCTTTTATAGACTTGCGTCTCCAGTCAAAGCAGGGCAGGAAATTGCGGTAAGACCTCGTGCACTCGAACGATCCCACTATGTCATCGATACTGAGAAATACTCGTGAAGAAGGATGAAATTGTTGTACCTACAGCCGACTTTAAAGTAAATATGCGAACATAGAGCCTTGTCTCATAGTTCTCATACTCGCTTAGTTGTCGCGTGCACTTTTCAGAGTGGTGCGTAAAAATTTGGTTTCATATGGTTCTGCAAATATTTGCGTTGTCAACTGAGATATCTATGACCACGTATCGTCGGCTTGTTCAAACAGAACCTACTATGAAAATATAAGCCATTCATACGATCAAACTTTTATAAATAATATAATGTTGGTACATAATCAACTCGCAGTTTCAAGTCTTTTAAATGCAATGTTCGAAATTTTTGAAAACCTTCAGAAAAGTCCATCCTCCCTTTTGCCGGGAACAACAAGTCCATAAATAGCGGATGGATTTTGTTTTCGTCCCGGTGACGTCACAGTATAAACGGGGTCAAGGCCGTTTTCGTACACACGCACGTTAAGGCAGAAAAATAAGAAATGTAAAAGCGAAGTTCGTTTAGATAAAGCCCAGAAATCACAATGAGTACATGTTGAAGCTACTTACGTAACCACAGTAAAAGGTTGGTGACAGTTTCAGACATGGTCTAAATAATTAAATCTACTTCACAAATTTATCAATTAGTATGCACATAATTAAAATTATTATGTTTTACCGTAATAACTAAAAGTTGATTTTTTTCCAAGTTTGCTTTTGTAACAACAAACAGTTTTATCCTAGCGCATTGAAACGCGCTACCGCATTTTTAATACCTATCATTAACTAGCTTAGCATAGAAAAACAAAACTAGATGTTAACAGAATCAATCAAAGAGGGGCATTAACCCGGCCATAGCGTTTCTGTGCAGCCTGGTACATTATAATCGATAATTGAACTCGTCCGCTTTACGCGTTTTGTGGGTCTGCCTGCGCGTACCACGCTAACTAGAAAGTATGTATATCTTTTTTATTTCTCAATGTAATTTTTGAGTAGTCAAATGTATGGCTGTGCTTGATATTTGAGACTCAAGATACTATTTCACCACCGAGGTGGTATCAGTCCCGAGCCGACTAATGTCTTGGGTGGGGAGCTACCATTATCCACGATTTGGAGCTATGCAGGTGGTGGAAATAGGATAGATTCACTATTCCTACGTTTTTTCCATAAAAAAAATCCTACAACAACATCCTCCCATTCCTCTTATACAAATGTGGCACATTTTACACACTTTGTAGTTCGAAATAAGGACAATTTCGATGGAAAGGACGAGACGTCATGGAATGGTTATTTTCAGTTTAATCGTTAGTGTCGGTTGTTTCTTATGAGGTTTCGATTGAACACTATTTTCCGAGTAAGCGTGGTGTACTCATTGGTTCTAAAGTCTAACTAATTGCCGATAACTAGCGGCGCCTGTGTCTACCCGCCGCCTCCGCCGCTCCTCCGACCACTCCCGACTCTCCTAGAACAGCATCGAACCACATCGATGCAAGCTAATAACTATTTGGGGCAACGCATTTAGAGGTAATTAACTGAATAATCGTCTTGCTTGACTACTGATAATAGTAAGTATCTATAGGCCGTCAACTTTTTAACCATCGATTTTTTAACCATCTGAGAGTTTATTTTTCTCTTCAAATAATCAATATCGTAACTACAATTCAATATATTGCGTCGACTCAAATTAAACATAACCTATAATGCCGCCAGCGGAGCCGGGGCCAAAAGCTAGTAATCTTACTTAAAAAGTCCCCTGAATAAATGGTGATTTGATTATTGATCAATATGCCTTAAGTAAGCAGATAGGGAAAGATAGAGTTCACGCGAGTGTCAGTCTAATGTGATGTGCCCATTAATATTGTATCCCTATTGAGTAACCTCTCACTATTAGCTCTAAAAATTTTTCGTGACTACATAAATTACCAATGATAAAATTATTGTTGATGCTTCATACATAGATAGATATATCCGTACTCGTCGATATATCCGCATAGTTTTTTGCAAAGCAGTATTTACATACTGCTCGCACATAAAATGTCGTTGACGTCAATACCATGGAATTGTACACGTTAGCATGCCATTTGTTTGTACCCCATGTTTGAACCCCACTATCTACGTCATATACTAGACCGGAAATTGATTCGTCATCTTTATTAGACTTTTTTTCATGTAATTCCTCGTGTAACTCGAGCGTTGAATGTCGTCGGAATCATCACACTGCGCGTTCTGAAAGCTTTCACTTCGTTATGAATGGGATGATACGAATTAATATCTAGTAGACGAACGTAATCAAAATAATGCAATACTAAGAACAAGAATATATTTGTGACATAATATTATGTACATATATTGAATGCCATATAAAAACTGAATACCAGCATTAGTAAAATTCAGTTGAGGTTTGTAGCTTCAAAAATACATACATACATACATACATATCACACACGCTGAATCCCGACAATCGGGGTAAGCAGAGTAATCGGTGTTGTGCTGCAAGTACTCTAGTAAATTACAGCACAACACCGACCACCACGTTTCGCAAAGTATTCGAACAAGATTAAATCGATCAAGCAGCAAGTAAGGCACGAAGACTCACCTGCTGCATGACTCGGTGGAAGTACCGTGCCAAGGTGAGAGGTGGCGAGCCCGTCGCCCTTCAGAAATACACATGCTAAAATATGCAGCACGCGCAGGATATATGCATCCGCATCTACATGCATCCAGGAGCTATCAGCGAGCCGTGATGGATCGCAGTTACGCCACGGAAGGGGCTCCTGGCGGACTCCTAATCGTCCTGTATCCGCATAATTGTCATCCTGGCCCGAGTGGACGGCCAAGGTCACAGGATTGTCTCCGCCACACAAATTGGCGGCCAAGCGCGCCGCTTCACGTCCAACTGCACCTTTCCACTCTCGGCATTCGGCTGGCCCGACTACGTTTGGGCTCCGCACTTGATGGCGAGGCACTCGGTCGAACGAACAACTGAACTGAACAACGAGCAAGCTGTTGTCTTCTGCAAGTCTGCTGCATTCACAGACTGGCGCTCAAAAGGCGATAGAATTCGGAGCACGCACGGACAAGGAGAGCCAAGTATCGAGGCGAGCGACCAGCCAGCAGCGTTTTGAGTGAGAGACGGAATGAATGTTCACGTTCGTATTGATGAACGTGAACATTCACGAGAACGAGAACGCGCCTCGTCCAGCATTGACTGGACGAGAGTGGACATGGAGCATATTAAACAGTATCGTTGTCGTGATGGAGAAGATTGCTCTTGTATACAATGCGGGAGCAGTGACTACGCGCTCGCTTGGGGTATACTCGTAAGTGGAAGAACAAATTGGGGGTACCTAGTGTACCTACCTATTGCACGAATGGGAGACCAATCTGTCTGAAATGAACGATACTTCGTGATTCGACTGAAACGTTCTTGTCCCATAAATCGTAATATGTCTTTCTCCTACACCTTCATTACAGTGTTTATTAAAATTATGTAATAAAAAAATAAACCTAACAAAGACAAAACTTTTAACAAGGTAAATTATGAAAACATTTTCAATTTCAAGTTTGAAAATTCTCACAAAACAATGTTACAGTACCTATATCAACAACTGTTAATCATACTACCTAAATTGTAAAACGGCATGCAGTTATTTAATTTGGTCCAAATTGACAATGATGGCTAAGGAACGAGCACTTCATTTGACTGGCGATCCAGATGTCCCGAGATGTCCGAACTTGAACCCGCATTTGATGTGGCCGAGACATTGCGACGACGACTATTTCATTACTATTGGGTCAAAATGTTAGGTCGGACCACGGAATAGGAGTAGCTGGAAGAGCCATGGAACCACGATGACCATTTTACTTATAAGACATTTTAGTCTGTACTACGAAAAAATTCGCCTATTTGAACATGTTTCCACTGCGGCCAGACGTCATGCGATCTCGTGCCTAGTATGAAGTAATTCACTTACTTACTTTCGTACTTACTTCACTTACGTACTTACTTGCGACCCTCGACTTTTCCCCTCGAACCAACTCAAATTATCTGTGGGTCGGAGTCGGACCAGCGATTGTCAACGTAAAACGTTCGTACGAACACATACTTAAGTAACATTTGTTTAAGTTTTGCGGTTTTACTTAGATGAGTCTACTCGTATACATTTACATAAGAGTAAGTCCAAGAATTGTCTTCTTAGAATTTAATGGACAATAAATAAATAAAGCTAATTTCCCTATTCACCCATTAAACGTCCGTCTGTAACTTGAGACCAGCAGCGGGGTGTGGCGGCACATTTAAAAGCGGATATGGTCGTCTAGAACTCTGTTATACTCGCCCATTTCTGATTTCTGAAGGACATTCGGCGAAATAACTTGTTTGACAAGGTTCCAGAGGTGATTTACCACTTTTGAGTGGAACGGTGGAAGCGTTCCAGGTGTCCAGTACTCGGCTGACTCGGACGTCGTCGTGAGTTCCTGACAGATTACTCGGCGGCGAGCGGCGGCTTCCGCCTCCAGCTATCCTCGGACAATCCAATTACAATACACACCACAGGCGCACGTAAGCAAACGCAGTATAGATCGACCGATTCCGCCAAGCGAATGCGATGTTTAGACGTACCTTGTTTTATAAAATCTGACGTGTTTGCTGTATCACCTACTGCACTCTGTACTAAACTAAACTCGTGATGACACCCCATCATACCTTGGGGAAGTAGGTGTCAAATACATTAGGAACTAATTCACTTGTAGGTACGTATATATCGACTTTTGCAATACTAACATAGGTACTAACATTAGGAGTAGGTACTCCCCTTTCCCGCCACTGTAAAGACAGCCTTAGGAGCAGAGCAGTTCGGTGATACATATTTGAAAGCACTGGTCTTGTAATCAAAAGACCAGCGATTGTAATCAAAACTTTGAAATTTTCATCCATTACAATACACACTGTGAAATCACTGTGCACTGATGTGAGATTGGACCAGATCGGCGCGGTGGTCGCAAATATTGCAGTACACCTTTTTGAAAGAACGGTTGGACAAGGAGTAAATTGCCTTCTGGACCATACGTTCTGGTTTCTGGTCCTCAATGTTCGATAATTCAACATTTGGCGCTAGACCCTATAGACACTAGCCTAGCTATAGACGGAGACAAAATAACGACGATCACAACATGTGAGTAAGATACAACAATTTTGAGAGCTTTTTTTTTTGGTGCAGTTTTGTAACATATACCACAGTTTGCAACATTTGCTGCCAAAGTTTTCCTCGATGCTTAGTAAATTTTGATTTGCATTTACAGTTGGCTATTTGTCTTTAAGTAAGGACTCAGTCTTTTGCAAAGGTGCGTGTTTCCCGAATCCTTTGACCTGGGTGTCTTCAAACGTCGTATTAACAGCAACAGTCCGCAAATCTACTGGCATGGCGCTCAAGGCGCAAATAACAGTCAAAGTGGCCTTGAATTTCGACCACATCGGTGTGGGGGAACGTGGAGGATCCCCCCGAAAAACGAGTTAAACGCGCCATCTCTCGGCAAATAGGTATTTAGTCTTTGGTTTCCTGTGCTCCCAATGAACGCATGTACTGTCTGTACAGTATATTTTATTCTATGTTCATTACTAAAGAAGAGGAAGCAAGCGCTCTGCTGTGGGATGGACGACCGCCACAGATCGCTGTTCGGTGGTTACTGTAAACATGACTTTAACCTTAACAATACTTTTGGTTAATGGATAATGCTTATTTGTTTTATTCTTTTTTTTTTCATTGCTAATGATTTCATGCACCAGAACCTGCCAGTATAAATAACGCTCGACATAAATGCAAATATGTAGGTAGGTGTTCAGTTCTGTCTAGACTACACTCTCTTCGACCTCGGTTAGACTACTCGACTTACCTTAGGTTTGAATTACAATCGGAATGCAGGCCTTGGAGACGAGCATACGAACTTAGAGTATTTAGTGTCTCAGTTAGGTTGGCTCTCGCATTTTACATACTGGTAAATATAATATAATAGTACATATATTGGTGGAAACCACCATTTACACACAATACAATATACTCGTAAACACCGTGATATGAAACATGAATGCCATGCAAGACATAATATTATCTTGATGCCACCGAGTATAAAGTATTTATTTATTTTTTATAGAAAGTGCGACATGTAACGCTGAGCCACCCATAAGGTGTCTAACTACTCCCATGGACATTTGGTCGTACGCGGGGCTTGCGAATACTATGTATAGTTGGTGGGAAATATATGGGCAAAAATATCTCAATGTGCTCATCTCATAGCTGAGATTGAGTTGATGCATCTCATCTACGGTTGAGGTGCATTGGAGACGCAGCTCAGGCGGAAACACCTAATCTATTAAATATATAGTCCGAGGGAGGGATAGTTGAAATGCAAATGAAATAAAATTATACTTTATTGCTCAGTAAAAAGGTCATGCCTGCCTGCCAGGAGCTGGTTGGAGAAGCACATGTGTCCTACCTGGCGCTCTGATAGTTATTCAGAACACATCAACTAAAGAACTGCAGGAGAACCTACAAGCTACAGATGTTCCCATTTAATGTATGCAGATTGAGTTTGTCGGAACGGAGTTTTTGCATGTTATATAATACCTATTTTATAACGCATTAATACAATTTTTCTGTTTGTTTTGTCTATGTATTTGTATTTCTTATTTTACAACAATAATTAATAAATAAATTAATTAATTAGGTAATTAATGCCCTTTTAATTTCTGTTCTTATTTGTAAATAATTATATATTGTAGATAAATTTTTATGTTAATATTAATAAAATGGTTTTCCAAATTACTTTTATTACGTAATTTGAAGGATAATATACAAGGGATAATAAAATTAATTTTATTTTATTATAATATTTTATAAATAACTTAATAATATTTTTATAAATGTTCTAATGTGAATTCAAACACATTTTAAATGGTGCAGATATTTTATTAAAATGTAATCGAAAGCATTTTAACCCAATAGTTTTCTTGCAATAACATGCATTCAGCTTGGATAAGTTTGATTAATGTATTCTTATTATGTGAGCCAGTCATAAAATATATAATTAAAAATAAATAATATCCTTTCTTTCTATGGATTATGTAATTGTTGTATATTTTTAATCACTTATAACGAGATAATGTCCGTGTGTCTCTACGACAAATTGTCTTTCGGAAGTGATTAAAGGCTCTGTCAGTAACTTGTGTGTTGGCTAATTTAAACTAGTTCCCCCAAAACACATGGGGGTCCGTAATAAAACTATTAACATATTTATGTCGTTACGTGGATGTCGTTAAAGTGATAACTGAAGGCATGTGAAAGGGACGAAATGTATTGGAGAGTTATAGCCACGTTATAGCCAACACGCTACAACACTTACGTTTAATTAATTAAATTGCAAGCACTCGCTTGAAAAAAAAAGTATCTGGCCAAGACGAGATAAATGTTGAAATATCAAGCACATTTTCGACTGCTGCAGTAGCGGACAATTTTAAGAAGCATGAGTGGATTGATTTTAAAATAGAAGTCAGAAACATTTTGAAACTAAACAAATGAAGTACGAATATGGTTAGTGTCAAGTAAACAAAAGACAAGTGACTTTTTAACCGAATGGGCGAAGCAAAAAAATAAAAGACAAGTGACTTTTTTCGAAACTTGTTTGAAACGTCTTTTCAAATTTCGATTTAGCATTTTTAGGGTTCCGTTATGGGATTTGTTCTGACGAACGTTTTATTGGGACGAACGTACGAAAGTTCTTCGCTTCGTTTTTGACGGAACCTGTAAAATATTATAAATGTTACGACATACGTCAAAGTTGCCGTTCAAAATAGTGGTCCGAGGAATCAAGAAGGCGTAAGTTGTTGGACTTTAGTATTAGGAGAGGCGTGTTAACAGCTGCACTGTGAATGTGCTAACCGAATATCGTCATTCCTTTCATCACATTTTTAGGGTTCCGTATCCGTCGTACGGGACCCTATTACTAAGCCTACGCCGTCTGTCTGTCTGCCCGAGGGCTGTATCTCTTGAACCATAATAGGTAGCCCGTTGAAATTTTCACAGAATATGTGTTATTATAGCCGATATAACAACAAAAAATAAAAATAAGTAAAAGTAAAACATTCACGGGGGGACCCCCGTGAATGTTTTACTTTTAAGTAAAGAAGAAAGCTTAGGGCATATAAGAAGCTAAAACATGTATGCGCGCTATCTACCAAAAAGAGTATGAAGCATTTTAACATATGAATTTTTAACTAATATGAAGCATTTCATAAAACACGCCATAGATGGCGTGAGTGGCGCTGAACCATGACATGGCGATACGGAACCCTCGGTGCGCGAGTTCAACTCGCACTTGGCCCGTTTTTTGGTCTCTCGGCCCAAGAGTTAATACAATATTTGGAATTTTGTTTCTTATTTTCTGATGATACAATGCAACTGGATTGAATTTAAAACCAGCATAGAATATTATTGGCAATTAGTGAAGCGATAATTAATCTGAGTTTGTCATTGTCATTTCTCGAAAAATGATTAGCTGATGTTAAAATTTTAGGTAGATAAAATTAATTGCTATAAATGTGATTTTGCCAGATCCCTTATTATTTGAGTTTATAATTTCCGCACAGGATCTTAAGACGATACCCATAGCTGGCTGCTTTGCATAGAAAAAGGTCGTAAGTCGGTGTTATTTTTTAATTTAAAAAAAATTATGTTAATAAAATTTAAAAATCTACAACCACAGAGTTCTGTGCTTGTGGTTTAGTTATTTATCAGTGCAATAAAAATTTCGTTTTATTGATTCACTTTTGCGTCAGATGAAATAAATGATTTAATTTAGATTTTTTCATCTGACGCAAAATTGAATGAATAAAACGAAATTTTTATTGCACTGATAAATAAATAAACCATAAGCACAGAACTCTATTGTTGTAGATTTTTAAATTTTATTACCATTATTTTTTTTAATTAAAAAAACAACACCGACTTACGACCTTTTTCTATGCAAAGCGGCCAGCTATGGGTATCCTCTTAAGACGTGTGTTTATTCTTATTGTAAGGAAATGCCAAATAACTAACTACTTTTGCTTTTCTTCTTAAAACTCAAAATTACTATATTGCTATAAATACATAAAGATGTTTTATTCCTAACTGGATTTGCAATACGTGTAATTAATTTTAACATTTTAATTGTTTTAATATTGTTGCTTTCTCCGCAAAGCCAATTTATCTATCTATCTAATCTATGTCTCGGTAGACGGTGGCCAAGTGAGCTCTCAATTAGAGGCATACTTTAACTATTTCGTCACCTTAAGCAATTAAGATAAAGTCAAATGAGATTAGTGAACTAGTTTGTGCGTGAAGGAAGCGTGCTGCCATTTAAATAAATAGAACAATTGAATGCGGTACAGTGGATATAAATAGATTAGAATGGATGTTAATATTAAAAATCGTAACCCTACCTAGTCAGGCAAAAAGAAAGGTCTTCGTCCGATGTTCATTGTTTGTTGCACTTACTCCTGCCTGCCTTAGTGTCATTAAAGCCTCTTCAGACAGTTGCTTTATTCAGAACTCCGCGCCTGCTACATATGTACATACATCAATACTGCTGTTTCTGGATCTTCATATCATTTCACTGCAGGTAGGTCTCCCCACATTATTCGGCTATTAGCTTAGTAAATGAGTGCTTAAATTAAATTGAATTATATATTAATAAAATTGATGTTATACACTTTTTACCAATTCTCAATCGTTGTCGAAATATAAGGTCCGAAAAAAGGCCGATTTTATTTGCAAATAAAAGCAATGTATGACAAAAAACGTGAGGTAAAAAACTCATTTTTGAAAATCGACCTTTTTTCGTACCTTATATCTCGACAATGATTGAGAATTGGTAAAAATTGTAAAATATCAAAGTTGTAGAGAATTTTATCACCTCTTATTCCGTAATTGAACAGTTTTTCCTATGATGCACCGTTTTTGAGAAATAAGCGAAAAACCGAAAAATGGGACCTTCTTTGTGCCCACGGGGCGCACCCCCCAGTCAAATGTTCTTGCCCCCAGTGGTGGGGACTTTTAGTATGTTTACCTCATAGCTAGTCAGAACAAGGTTCTGAAGTCAAACTTTCTGCTTTCGAGCTTTCCGGCTACAATCATTCGTTTCCTGACCTATATAGTGCGTAGGCGGTCTCCAGCTCAGTGCTCTTAGACTTTATGTTCCTCTTATACAGCTGCAAGTCGATGCGAATTGTTTTGTGCTCCGCACATCGTTCGGAAAATATGTAAAACTGCAGATGCTTCCCCTTAACTGGTTTAGGTTGCGCAGTGTGAAGTCAGCTAGGATATAGGCTTCATCGCACGGGGGGAAGGTTCTACTAAATGGTCATGTAAAATTATTAAATTCAGTGATTTCGGTTCACTTCAGTGTCGCCGGACATTTTAAAAGGGATGTTCAGGAGCACTGACAGCAAGAAGTTTGAAAAAGATTGAACATACCTGTTCGTTTCGTATTTCACAGACTGTAGATAGGTAGCTGCATATTCTAACCTGCTTTTCGAGTAAAGTGCTCGAGTCGGCGCCTGTGTTGTCAAGTCAGTGGGGTGGTCGCCGATTGCACACAGGTCATCGACCTTTCGTACTTCCTCGTTAGCTACCTATGGACTTCTGACACCTCGCGAAAAACACAAAACTGCGGCGTGAGAATGCAATCAGAACACAGTTTGGTTTAAAGTTGTAATCACTAGATCTGTGGTTGTCATGCTGCCGAATTTATTAACAACCTATATGATTTTGTTAACAAATCTAGAAAGAGTTGACCTAACACACATATTACGTAAATGAACATCTTTTGTTCTTATTGTTTTAATATTATATGAAACTTAAATGTTATTGACATTTATTGTAAGCGAGAAAAGCTAATTTGAAATGTTCTTATTTACTACACACAAAAATACTTTTAAAAATATTTCAATACAACTTATACATACCAAAGATCCTATCCTATTATACAATACGTTGTTGATAGGACGGGGTTTTTAAAATTGGTATTTTAACATTAATTTCAAACCTTTTAAGAACTGTATTAATTTTGTTAGGTTAGGTTAGATTACAAGTATATACATTAGTTTTGTATTAATTTCTGTTTATTTACTTAAAGGCGACGAGTGAAAGTGTAATAAATTTCCATTTTACAGCAGACTTCACCAATTTAGGAAAGGAATTAGAAAAAAAATCGGCTTACCTGATCTTCATTAAGCATAACTACATAAGAACCAACCCGGTTCACCCAGCTTTCTAATAACAGACGCGTCAGCTTCGGTAGCTCAGTGGTCTTGGATGGGTGACCGCTGCGCTCGACCGTTGGAGGCTGACCGTGGTTCGGATTCCATGTAAACTGTAGTAACATGTGTAACTGTAGGTCTCTTCCCTTCTTACCTTACTAGGTGGTAGGGTTTATCCCGCCGGGGTTGGTACCACCACACTGAATGGAACATCGGTCGAAACAGCTATATAAATAGTTCGTATTTTCCGTCCAGTTCAGTGTAGCCGACATGAAATGAAGGGAAGCACTGACATGGCACCTAGTTCACCCGGTGTTATAGGCTGACATCACGGATGTTGTAGGTGATGTAGCCAACCGTGTCAGTTTCCATAAAACTTATAACACCCCTCCTTTTGCGTCGGGGGTTAAAAACATTCGGGCACAGCCAACAACACCTCTCCTCGCGAAACCACGCCCAATGAGGCTCCAAACTCTATGCAGGCACTTATAACAAAACTCTATACAGAAACAGTAAGTGTATGCAAATGAAAATTGTTCAACTCAGAATCAATCCATGTGCTTCATGGATCCAGTACTTGAGGACAAAGATGAAGCTGTAGTGTGATATCGTCGTGCATGACGTGGGTGGGGAGTTGGGGACCCACCCGCAGGCTGTGCGAAGCTATCGAGGTGTCTCAGCTAAGCCCGCGATGTGGAGTGTGGACAAGCGAGGCGAGATAAAGCTGAGCTGACAATCTGCCTGACTGACAAAGTTTTTGCCAAGTAAACATAACTGTGCTGAAAAACATACATACTTCTAGAACACATCTGGATTTCTCATTTATTTTTATTAAACGTTACTATGTACTTACATACTCTACTAGGTGTTTAGTTTAAACATCTACGTATAGCTATTACACATCGTATCGATGTATTGATAGTGATAGTAGGTAATTCAGGAACAAAATTGCAATTATTCGGTGCTGTTTGCCGACACCGATCTACTATTGTTATTTGACAACGGGCGTTACATTTTAGCATACTTCGCTGAATGGAAGCATATTCAAATGTGTAAGTTACCAACATTCGAATAAAATTAATTTACGTAGGTAGGTACCTAATTTAGAGTAAAGCGTGGCTAAACTTTCTTTCTTTCACAAAAGTACCTATAACAGGCCCGACATTTTGAAGATGGTTATTCATATTACTTATTTTATTATTATATTTTTATTTACACATTTGCTTAAAAATAATTTTGTACACATTAAAAACCTAACATTACAAACATATACAAAGTTAGTCTTAAGAAAATTGAGTTTCCACCACCGGCGGCGGCGGCGGGGCGAACCCAAGCTACCGATGATGGTCGGGCCCTAGGGAGAGAAACCTCCGGACGATGCGTGCAGTGTCGAGCAGGGCTGCCTTCTGGATCTGGCCTTTGACCCAACCTCGCTATCAGCCCATGCGCTGATACGACTATGGGCACAACGATCGTCGAATCGACGGGCCACATTTTGGTAACCTCGTGCTGCAGATCCAGATACTTCAGCATCTTCTCTGCTTCCTTACTGACGAGGTTACCATCGTGCGGCACGGCGATATCGACGAGCGTTGCGCGACTCGCCTCACGGTCCACTATCACAATATGTCTATTCGCGATTATTATTATGTATCAGAGATCCAAGTGTTGTGGATCCTTGATTAGTGGCGATCTCAATAATCTATACATATAATAAAATCGTAGAGATAAAAAAGTCTGTACATTGAATGTATTCGGAAAAAAACTAACCAGGGTGGCTTAAAATGAGACACTGAACATGTTAGAACAGTTTTTAAAATGTTTGTTTGTTTGTTGGTTTGCTTGTTTGTTTGTTTGTTTGTCTGTACGCGCATCACGCAAAAACCACTGAACGGAATTAGACGAAACTTTGTATAGTGGCAGTTTATATGCCGGGTTAACATAATACGTAAAAAACAATAAAAAAAAATAATTTCAATTATAAACATTATTGCGCGTTTAAAATCACGTAGTCCAAAGTACATAATTATATCTTGAGAACTGGCAGCAAATACAATTTGAATAAAATATTCATTCGAAATTTAAAAATAAGTAGATACAACGAAAATGACAGTTCTTCTTTTTTATAACTTGAACACAATAGTCTATACATATCTATTCTTTCTATACATATCATAAAATCGTAAATGCAAAAATGTCTATTTGTACGCGCATCTCGCAAAAACCACTGAACGGAATTTGACGAAACTTTTTATAGTGACAGTGTATATCCCGGATTAACATAATAATTAAAAAATATAATAAAAATCACGTAATCCAAAGTAAAGGTAAAAAACAATTTTAAATGTCATGTTGACAACGGAGAACTGTCATCTCGACGTGAGCTGGCCGGTGACAAATTATTTGATAAATAAAAAAAATAATTCAAAGCTGAAGTTATGTCGCTGTCATTGGTGCAATAAAATGTATATACCTATCTGTTGCCCGCGGCTTCGCTCGCGTGAAATTCGTGTTTAAAAAAAAGAAAATAAGTAACTAAAGGCAGGCCCGAAGGCGGATCTGCGCTCACGTAAACGATATTCTTTCTCGATGAAAGTAACTAAGGGCGAGGCGGAAGGCGGAGTTGAGTTCAGGAAGAAGAAAAACATTCTTGAAGAAAGTAAGTAACTAAGGGCGAGGCCGAAGGCCGAGCTCTATTCTGAACGACCATAAACCTTCTCGAAGAAAGTAAGTAACTATGGGCGAGGCCGCAGGCCGAGCTGCGTTCAAGAAGAAGCTAAACCATCTTGAAGAAAGTAAGTAACTAAGGCAAGGCCGAAGGCCGAGCTACGTTCGAATAATTGAAAAACCATCTCGAAGAAAGCAAGTAACTAAGGGCGAGGCCGAGGGCCGAGCTGCGTTCAGCAAGAAGCTAAACCATCTCGAAGAAAGCAAGTAACTAAGGGCGAGGCCGAAGGCCGAGCTGCGTTCAGGAAGAAGCTAAACCATCTCGACGAAAGCAAGTAACTAAGGGCGAGGCCGAAGGCCGAGCTGCGTTCAGGAAGAAGCTAAACCATCTCGAATAAAGTTAATTAATATTAAGATTGAGTTAATTTAATTTAAATTTTATTATTAAGTCCATGCTTCTGACGGCAAATATACCGTGCATCCTAGAACCTCGCGGTTATTCCCGGCTGGATGGCAAGAGGCCCGATGCTATCACCTTAGTGCCATGGACTAAGGGTAGTTCTTTGATGTGGGACGCCACTTGTGTTCTCACATTGGCTCGAAGTCACGTTAGGACTTAGGACATCTTCAAGAGCGGCTGGCGCGGCCGAGGCTAGGGCGGAGAGCCTCAAACGCAACCAATATAGAAATATAATTCAAGATTTCGAATTTGTTGCGTTTGCGGTTGAAACCCTCGGTCCGTGGAGTAGTGATGCCAAAAGAGGCTTGGGCCTCTTCTCTCCCCATAATATCAGCCCGCGATACATTTTTGCTTTGCTTGCCGCCAAGTGCGAGTGGGACTCGCGCACCGAGAGGGTTCCGTACCATCAGACAATATGTTTGTATTATCTATGTACAAAAATAGTAGTGTTTTGGAAAATCACGAAACGCCTAAATAAAAACTACACCGTCGGTTTCACTGTCAGGCTTTCGTATAATTGAAATATACTTTTAATATATTTTTAATGTAACATTACTACATATTTACAATTTTCGATTTTTCTTTTACTTGTGCTGTGAGACCTTGCTTCTTGCCCAATTTCATTACTCTAGCTAGGTGATCGGTAAGTACCCTATAGGTTTTGATTTCATTTGAGTAAGTTACCGAGTATTAAAATTTGACATAACTAACTAGCCGTATATTTTGATAGTGTTGATTTAGAAGCTTGCATTTTCTATAACTCGAAGGGATCGCAGACCTTGGTGTATCGTATTAATTTCAATTTGATATCTTGACTCGTCACTGTGAAAAAGGGTCTTGAGCTCTTGACATACAAAACAAGCAATTTTTTTTCTAATATCATATACTATCATTTAATATCATATCTAAGAGTTTAAAATTTTCGGATTTTTTTACTTTACCTGTGCTGTGAGACCTTGCTTCTTACCAAATTTCATGACATGTTAACGGGAAATACGCTATACGTTTTGATTTGATTTGAGTGAGTTTCTTGCAAGTATGAAATCTGACATAGATGGCCATATCTTTTGATTGCGTTAATTTAAAAGCTTGCATTTCCTACACCTTAAAGAGATCGTAGCGTAGACGTTAGTATTTCGTATTAATTTCAATTTGATATCTTGATCTATTCCTTAGAAAAAGTGTCTTGACATAGAAAACAAATACACATTTTTTTATGTCCTATAAATACAAGTTTACAATTTTTACAAAATACCCTATAGATTTTGATTTGATTTAAGTGAGTTTGCAAGTATCAAATCTGACATAGATTGGCCGTATCTTTTGATTGCATTGATTTAGAAGCTTTCATTTTCTACACCTCAAAGAGATCGTAGATCTTAGTATTTTATATTAATTTAATTTTATATCTTGATCCGTTTATGGGAAAATGGACATACAAAACATACAAAAAAATGTTTTTGTCATAACATAAACTATAAATTTACGATTTTCGGATTTATTGCTTCTTACCAAATTTCATGATTTTAGGTTAACGGGAAATACTCCATAGGTTTTGATTTGGTTTGCCAGTAGCAAAATATGTGACTTAAATGGCGTATCAAGTGATTGCGTTGACTTAGAAGTTAAACATTTTTACACCTCTGAGGAAACGTAGACCTTAGTATTTGATATTAATTTCAAGTTGATACCTCTACCCGTTCCTGAGAAAAAGGCTCTTGACAGACCGACAGACAGCCAGCCAGCCAGACGGACAACAAAGTGATCCTATAAGGGTTCCGTTTTTTTCCTGCTTTGAGGTACGGAACCCTAAAAACGATAAAAAATCTAAAACTTTTTAATGGAGTCACAAGTTGTGACTCCATTAAAGAGTTTTGACTCACAACTCTAGTTAATCCTCTAAGTTAGAAGATAACTATTACCCCGTTAAGTCAATTACAATTCACACAACGAGCACTAGTATACATTTGTATAGTCACCGAGGCCGGGAGAGAGTGCTTGTCTCCCAAAAACAGCTCAAGAGAACGGTCGACGCGAACTTCGGGAAGTGTGTTTACGAAGGTAAGATGGTATATTTTTATGGTTTTAATGTTTAATACTAATAACAGATTAAATAAATTACTTCTTAGGATTACTTATTTGTAAGAAAATTTACTAATTTGAGAGAAAATCAGGGGCCTGGAGTTAGGTTGACGATTTTCCATAAATTCCTTTTATCAGCCAGGCGCTGATGTTGGGCAAATAACTTTCGTTTTAGAAATTAAATTCATCGTAATTTGCTCGTCGAATTTGTTGTGCTATTAACTAGATTTATTTATCCTGCATCCAATAGCCAAAACACAGACGAGTGAATAATGTTCAATACCTTAGTTACGTATTTTCTCTTCAAATTAGGCGCTGATACTAAAATGATATGGGAACCCAATGTCATCAAGCCGTTCATCAAATCTTTACAGCAAAACGTTAGTGTTTCCACTCCATACAAAAAAAAGTCTCCTCTCTTCAATGAGAAGACACCAGAGTTTTGAGAATAACGCCCCTGCTTGCGCTTTTGGACTCGATCCAGCGTCGAGCCGTGCAACTAGTCAGTGTCCCGCGATCTAGAACCACTGCAACTCCGTAGGGATGTCGGCGCCCTAAGTGTGTTCTATCGCTTATTGCATGGGGAATGCTCGGAGGAGCTGATTAACGCGATCCCGCCGTGTCGTCGTCCCCTTTCCACCTTCGCGCAACGCGTACTGGGCAGGTATTGCATCCCTATACGCTGGACTTACCACGGATGCGTACCAATCGGTTCTGTAGATCTTTCCTCCACAAAACTGGTAAACTCTGGAACCCTCTCCCTGCCCAAATATTTCCCCTCAAGTATATTTTCGGCTGTTTCAAGAGAGGCGTGAATAGGCACCTGCCAGGCCCGCATGGATTCGCCACCCTCGTGTACGACCGAATGTCCATGGGCGTCGTTAGACACGTTCAAATTATTTTTTTGCATTTTGTAGCCCTCGTCGAGACATCAGAATCAGCCACGTAGTCCCAAAACACCAGGGCGATGTCGTACTTTCGCTGAAAATCGGGCCTATACAGAGTGACAAAAAAAATTCAATGTTAAAAATTCATTTTGAAATGAAATGAAATGAAACGAGTTTATTTATCTCATCCAATACATACACACACAGTAGATACAATAAAAACACAATACGGACAAGACAAATTTGACCTGACACAGCCTTTGTCCCTCAAAATTTTGTACAAACATATTAGAACTCTCCGATAGTTATCTTATTTTGTAACATGAGGGCAAAGACGACACGCGTCGTCTAATTCCTAATTCCAGCCCTCGCGACGGGTTTTCCGCCCTTCGTGCATTTAAACGCTTGCCTATTTTTTTCCCCAAAACTACTTAAAACTAAGTACTATTTTCGAAAAAAAAAAACAGTAATCAAACTATCCAAAACTGTATCAACACAGCGACAGAGTTTCAACGTTAAAAAATCCTTGGGGGGGCTGATATTTGGCATATCCACCCTACCTACTTAGGAAATTATTTCACTTCCCTTCCGCTCGTGTTGATAAAACAGATAGCTATCTACTGGATAGTATCTAGTATCAAGATACTTGAAACTTGTACTCAAAAGGTTGTATAGTTATGCTACTTTTCTTCTATATTCGATTAGTTTTATTTAAAAAAATTGCATCTGTTGAGGGCGGCACTATGCAAATGTTGCATTTCAATGCGCATTGTAAACCAAGCCAGAATGTGACCAAATGGTGCAATCGGAGATCCGTTTCGTTGGTTGTACAGTAAAACAAAATGTTGGTTGTTTCCTTCCACCGTTCGGTTCCTCTCCATCTCGTCCAGTGTATTCTGTGCCAGTGCGGCCTATGCGCTGGCTTGCTGGCTGGCGCTAGCAAGCAGCTGGACCACGAGAACGGACGGACGACCAACACTCCAGCCCTCCCGGCTCCCAGCCGAGCCGAGCTAGCATTGCCAGCAAGCAGCAAGCAGTCAGCAGCGCTTCAGTCAGTCAGCCAGTTTGTTACGCCGATCCGTCCGTTCAGTTCAGTTCGCGGTAGGCGGTCGTCCGTGGCGGGTGTGCGTTGTGCTGACACACCGCACCGTCACAAACTCTAGTGCTACGCTCATCATATTACGCAAAATTCTTATCGTATTGTCGTCCCGCACTATTTACTCGGGCCTGTTCCAAAGTCACATCGTAGTAGTAGTGGAGCTGCGTTCCGTTTATACATATATATTTAAATATTTGTTTTTTATGCCGACTGACTGAAAAAGTGAGTGAAAGTGTGAAAAACTATTGTAGATAATCTTTATAGAACTGGGAACGTACATTTTATCCATATGATTTTATCTCGCATACTTAGCTTTCGCGTGAACTGCTGCGACGGGTGATATAATTTCCCCACATGGTCTTCGCACCCGGAACGCCAAGTACGGAGTATCTCTGACTCGCGCCCGATCGGAAGGTGGAAGATTCATCGAACTACGAACGATCGAAAAACGAAAAAAAAATACTCAGCAATACAGCACGCTCGTTTGGTAAGTATTTTTTAATTTTTTATTGTATTTAAAACAATCAGTAAGTCTTAAGACTTGGCGAGGCGCTATTTTCAGTCTTGCGGGTAGGTAGCATAGGGCCAAATGTGATTCCAGTAGAACAATGCCTCGCCACTGAAAGGAATACCTAGATAATAAATTTATTGAAGATTACCTAACTACTTTAGTATTTACTTACCACATAGTATCTAAGTATTTAATAGATAGATAATATCTGGTAACGTTATTTATTATACTTTTATATATTTATAGAAAAACGGCCAAGTGCGAGTCGGACTCGCGCGCCTAGGTTTCCGTACTACCACTTAATTGATAGGTTTTGATTATTTGCTGTTTTACTTTAGAGTTTGCACTATGATCACACCAAGTTTGACGCTTGTATGTATAACCATTTTTACGATAGAGCAAAAATAAAAAAAACGTTGAAAAACACATTTCTTGTATGGGAACAACCTTAGTTTTTACTTTTTGTTTTTATTAGTAGGTATTATTTGTTAGTATATCCGCCAATCATAATAAATTTTCAGTGAAAAATTCAACCGGTTATAATGCGCGGGACGGATCTCGGCGTGTAGTCTCCGCAGCGGACGACCCGCCACGCGCATACACTATACAAGTACGGTGCGGGTGCGAGGGAGAAGACTGACGAGCCGCTGCGGCGGCGACACGCCGAGATCCGCTCCGCGCATTATACCTACCTATTACGGTTCAAAAGTTACAGACACATACCTTTAAAGGTTAGGTCAAACAGACAGAAGGACAGACTGACTGACGGGCGGACGGCGGCGGGAGGGGCGGCGTAGGCTTAGTTCTTCCGTACGGGTAGTAAAACATAAATAAAATGGCACAGAGATCACAGAGAAACTGATAACATTATTAAAGTGTAGGGAGGCAATTCAATCAAATAATTTAATGTTATTTGACCACAAACTAAATACTAGAAGCGGCAAAGCGCGATGAAACTTGTTACCTGTTGGTAAACAAATGTACGTGCCTTCAGGCTTCACATGCAATCATCATGATGAACACTTTCAAACGATCTCATTACAAACCATCTTATGCTATTAATTCGCTATAATGCACTTTGCTTATTTGCGGACATAGACGATATTGTGAGCAACACAACACAAGCCCGGGTTGGTACCACCGCGCTGAATGAAACATCGGTCAAAACGGCTATGTAAATAGTTTGTGTTTTCCGACCAGTTCAGTGTAGCCGGCACGATCAAAGGGGGAAGCACTGACATGGCACCTAGTTCACCCGGTGTTATGGGCTGACATCACGGACGTTGTAGGTGATGTAGCCAACTGTGTCAGTTTCCATAAAAATAAAATAAAAAAAACAAGCATCAGTCAGTCAGTCAGTCAGCGTGTAAGCGTCAACTGCTGGACATACGCCTCTCCAATTTTCCTCCAGTCCTCCCGGCCTTCAGCGGTACGGAACCACTGCTTTCCGCCGACGTACTTGATGTCGTCGTCCCACCTGGCGGGTGGTCTTCCCACACTCCGTTATCCTGTCCACGGCCGCCAGTGTAGAACACGGTTACTCCAACGGTCGTCGTCTCTTCGGCTGACGTGCCCAGCCCATTGCCACTTGAGCTTAGCCACCCGGTATCCAATATCGACTACTTTGGTGCGTCGGCGGATTGCCTCGTTACGCACCATATCACGTAGCGTTATTCCCAGCATTGCTCGCTCCATTGCTCGCTGGGCAACATTCAACCTTTGGACAACACCCACCGTCAGCGTCCACGTTTCACACCCGTACGTCATAACCGGATACGGGTTTTTAAATTTTGCGGAAGATCAGACCTCATGGCGAATTTTAAGACAAGCATCAGTCATTGTGAAATCAGCTTAATAAGCTCCTTTGGTCGGTGACATGTTTTTTTCGGGAGTGATGTATGTGTGTGTGGGAAAGGCTCATCTAGATCAGTGATTTCGACAAATCATCACCACAGACATGCGTCGGCTCAGACTACGATAGGGCGCGATGGTTTCTGCAAATACCACAATCATATTCCACTCCACAGTCAAATAGGTAGGTACATACGATACGATAATCATAGTACGATTATTGCACATCTATCAACACCATATCGACATTCCCAGCCGTGTCGTGTGGTCTCGCTTACCTACCGTAATTTCCAACGAATGTCCCCAGATCGACCCCGGACAGTCAGGCTAGCTAGAGTCAATGCAATGTGAATTGTCAGACCGGTTTATAAAGCGAATCGATGCGAATAAGCACATAATAATAGGCATGCTTTTTTAAGACGAGACGGAAGTTAACTTTCTCTATACAAAATCGTCTTTCGGCATGTATGTTTTCTAGCCCCCTAAACCTTATCCGATTAAAAAAAAATCTTTTCTTGTCTGGACAGTCCAATCTACGTTCCTTACATTGTCATCTTGTTTAGATGAAATATACAACGCCGAAGCTAAAAATGTATTTCGACTGAAAAAATTTGAATTTTTTATTTTTGATGCCATGAAGATCATTAAGCTTTATTGAGTCACTTTAGATATTTAAAAAAAAATTGGTTGTCTGCAAAGTCGGTTTAGGGACGATAGTTTTACGTGATGACGTGGAATAATCGTAGCACATAGAGCAAAGATCAGTAATTATATTTCCAGTAGAAAGATTAATCATCTTGTGACTGGCCATCAATAAACTTCTGTTGTCTGATCTTGACAGTTTTACTTCTTAAGACGTTTCCATGGTAACTTTGACTATACCGATTGTGCCTCTCTATCGCTTGTTACGCGCTCTCGATTGCACACACAGGCTCAGATGGAACGTGACACTTTTTCGTGTGTGCAGCCGGTGTTCATCAATTTATAAGACGTGACGTCATCACGTCAAAAAAAGAGAGGAACGTCTCGACTGTCCTTATTACAACAAAGGAAGAATTGTAAAAATCGGATAAGGTTTAGGGGGGTAAAAACGTAAATGCGTAAAATAGGGGGGTAAAAAGACGATTTTGTATGGAGAAAGTAAACTTCCGTCTCGTCTTAGACGTTTACCTACTTACATAGGTAATAAATAAACTAATAACTAAATATACACATTTTGTAAACTTATGCTTTACCTTTATTTTGTAAATTTCTTCACTATCATAAATTCTTTTATACGTTTACCTAAAACCGAGTTTCTTATGTTTCCAACATTATATCATTCGTTACACAGAAGACGTTTGGTCTCATATATAGGTACAAAATAATTCACAATTTTGTCGCACGAAAATGTTACCGATTACCTAAGCCAATTACATACAAAACTGACGTATGGAGTATGAACGTGGGACAAACCCACCTCTACTTAGGTATTCTTTATTTACTCGAAGACTGAAAGTAGGTAGGATTAGATCAAACAAAACGTGTACATAATGATGACATGAAATGCTTTGTCATAGTGATGCAGAGACCGAGAGAAGAATGAAGAATGTCCAGTCCGTGGACGTTGTTAGACGCCTTAAGGTGGCTGAAGTGCGAGTCGAACTCGCGCACCGAGGGTTCCGTATCGCCATGTCATGGTCAGTGCCACTCACGCCATCGTCTTTTCGGTAGATGGCGCGCATACACTTTTTAGTTTCTTCTATGGGAACCCCCGTGAATTTTTTACTTTTTCTTATTTTTATTATTTGTTATATTGGCAATAATAACACATAGTCTGTGAATATTTCAACGGGCTACCTACCTATTACGGTTCAAGAGATACAGCCCCCGGACAGACAGACAGACGCCGTAGGCTTAGTAATAGGGTCCCGTCGTTCTGTCAATCAATCCTTATTAGCGAAACTTATTGGACTAAATTTATTGCTAAACTCGTAGATAGACAAGAACGCAGTCAGTCTGGTCTTAAAGGGTGGGCGGTGTACCACTTTTGGTACGACAGAGCGAATGAACGGATGTTGGAGGGGCTGACACATGGAATTAGTCTGAAAATTGTTCACACTTGACGAGTTTTTGAGCAACTTCGGAAGCCGCCACCTAATCGTTCAAGAGCTCACTTTCTTCGTCGGCACTCGTGTACCGCAAGGTTACCGCCTCCGCCGCCGATGACACGATTTCCGAGTTATCTTTGTAACATGTTTACTTAGCATTGTTTGATTGAGGTTTCAGTGGCGCGAGTGCCGAGTAAGTATGCAGCGAACCGCTAACGGACAATAAATACCTAATATGTACACTTATATACATATATGTACCTATACAGCACAGTTGACCTCTTTTGTAATATCTGTGCATATACTTCTTCAAGTAGTTTACTTACATACTTACTCGACTGATAGATAAATGAAACAAACTAAACATTTATATACAACCATATATAAAATATTCAATTGTTGAAATACTCGTAAAATAAACGCATTTTGGATAAACTGCTGCACTAGGGGCGATCTGTTTCACAGAGGCACTTGTAGATAATAATCAATACTTAATTTGTAAATACATAATTATATTCTCCTCCTACTTCTTTTCATTATCTATTAAATTTTATGTATTTTCATTAAAGAGTAAGTAGGTAAGAACTTGTTTAATAAGGACCATTCAAAGCGACATTATATCCACAATCATATTAAATATGCATTATGGTAATTAATTACCTCCTACCGCTTTACTAGCGAGCTAGACTGCTGAGCTAGATTACTATGACGTAAATACTATTATAATTATTCGAAAAACGTCACAGAAGTTGACGCAGCAACCCTCTAACGACCAGCTTGCCTCAAGTTCAAGGCGTTGAACTCTTTTGTTCGCGTCTACTTCTCTCATTTTACTCACTCCTCACGTAAGTTCTGTTTGTTAGCTCATTGCATGATTTTAAGGTTCCTTCCTACCAAAACATTATATTTGTTTCCTTTTAGATTATCTTATTTACAAAATTTCGTGACACCATAAAATTCGGAAATATGTACATACTATACATACGTTGTAAAACTCATAATAACCCTCGTTTTGGCTTCGCTATAGTCGGGTAAAAACGACAGGCAGACAGCAAAACTAGCGTTATATTATATTAGAGAGAGATGATAATATTTTAATATGTTCTAGTAAATGTGACTAGGACGTCACCGTATCACACAAAACAAACATCATGAACTGTGTACATTGTCACGCACGCCAGCCGCGTGACAGACAGATGGAGATGACTAATGGCACGCGGCGGCGGCGGCGTCCGGGGTTCCAGTCCCGGGGGTGCGTGACCAATTCGAAGGCATTTTAAGAAGGAAGTGAAGGGATTTTAGAAAATTCTAACGCTCCGTCTCGAGAACCATTAACAAAAGAATTTATAAAATGATTTGGGACCTCGGACGTGATTTGGGATTATGGTCGAATATCTTGGTCTTATGGTGTCATGATACTCATGATTCGTGATGGTATGACGGATACAGCGGTTATCTTAACACTTATTGATGGACCTAAGCCACTGAATAAAATAGGTACTTATGGTTTCTTGTACGTCCCAACATTTTACAAAAATATTATTTTATATAATTATGTAAGTACTTAAAGTGTAGCTTTAGCGGTAGGTGTCCGTAGAGTCTGGGCGTAGCGTCGGCTTCTCTTGCGAGGAGGTCCGAGGTTCGAATTTGGTCGGTGTTTACCAAGGAGCTTTGAACCAGACCAGTCTTGGGCGCGCGGGCGGTGTGGCCCGATCGTTGTTCTGTCTGTGGTGTGTACGCATGAGTGTTCTATCATTAAAAAAATTACGTGCACCACTACACCATCTGCTCCATGGTTTGTATTCCATGTAAAACTGTAGGTTCATTGGGTAGACTGCAAGAAGTTGCATATATAAAATAATAAGTCCGCGCTTGCCACACACAGTGGCATAAATAGAAGCCACATCGTTATGTAGGCTAGATCGTGAGGCGAACCGCTACAATAAGCAGAAAGCTGCAGTTTAATAAAAAATAAAATTTGTAGGCGACTAAAACGATGATAAACGATTCGATCAATTAATTGCTGTAGCCGAAATTGAAACGAGAGCGATGTCTTTGGCGGTCAGACTGCAGAAAGTATGTTCAGTGCTTAATAGCAATATTGACTGCTGTGAAAGTTGATCCACTTTCTCTCGATCGCGCAAATAATTGCAAGGCCAAACTGTGCGCGTGTCCTCAGGCAAGTGAATAAATCTGTCTGTACCGGGACGACAGCAAGCCAGTATCGCCCGCCGTCTGCTGGTACCGCGGTACAGCACTAGCTCGCCAACATTACCGTTGAGAAGTTGCCGCAGCCAACTTCGCAAGCTCTCACACTGATCCGACTCAAAATCGTATTAATATCTGCTGGTCGTCGTTGTTGTTTGGCGAAGCGTAGATGTAATGGCCTAACTTTCCTATCAAGACAGATATGTACTTTGGATTTTAATTCTGTCCGGCAACAACGAGGAAAGGTTTTCTTTATCATATCCTCGTCCAAGTTTTTTGGAACCTCAGCCATCGTTGAGTTTTGGCTGAACAATCTTCATCATCCCCGCCCAAGATCACCTTGGGAGAGAGGGTAGATGTGGTAGATGTACGGGGTAGTTCTTCAACTTATTTAGGGGGTAGATCCTCAACTTTGAAGGGGGTAGATTTTCAACTTAGTCTTCAGTGGTGTGGTTATTGTTTCCTTGTAATTCTTCCAAATAGCCGGTCATAAATGTTGGCATTATATTGCATGTATGTATAGCAGCTTGTTGTTGTAGAATTTCAATTTTGATATCTGCTTTTAAATCCGTAATGTATTTGTCAATAGATCTGCCAACTATTCCTGTAGTTTCAATCACTATTGGTATAATTTGGGCTTTTGTTTTCTATTTCTATTTTGAGTGCATAGTATTTGGTAAGCTTCTGTCTCTTCTGTCTCTTTTTTAGGGCACTGTAACATCTATGAGGAAAGTTTTATATTTATTTTGTCAGTGTGTATTATGTCAGGTCTATTATTCGGTATAGGATAGTCGTTGACAACTGGAATTTCCCATATTATTTTTGCATTGGAGTTTTCTTTGACATGTGGTTCACTAAGGTTCGTTGACATGTGGTATATATATATATATTTTCATCTTTCGCTTCTCGGTTTTAATCTGTATTAAATTGGATATTATCTTTATCCTCCATCACTCAGGGTTTTGGGGCAAAATAATTTCAGTCGATTTAAGTGAAAATGCACAATGCTCCGTTTTACTGTACCTATACGTACAGGGGTTGGCTTTCAACGTAGTACATACCATTTAATGTTGTCTCATTAGCTCGATTGCCCACTTAGGTAATTTATCTTATTTTATTAACTTATTTTTGCATTCCTCCGTCACAAAAATAGTTTTTATTGCCAGGTACAACGGTATTTGCGACCAAACTGGATTGATACCGTTTAGTGTGCAATGACCTGGCCATCCACAATCATCTATGTATGTAGTATTACAAGAGCTATAGATAGGAACAATATGTAGAAGGTTAATGCCGCTCTTATAAACTGTATCTGATTTTTTAATTAATTCACTTCGTGCTTCCACCTAAGGGCCGAATAAAAACGTGGGGGTTACATTTAATATGACTGAATCAGAGCATAATGAATGAGAATAAAATCCCTTCATCGAAAATTAATTTAGATGTGCAACAAAGAACGGAGAACCTAAGTGGGTCGCATGCGCAGAGGTGGTGCTTACATCTATGTGCTGCGTGTACGCGTGCAGTGCAGTCTTGTCACAAAAGCCATTGTTAATTGCAATGAACAAGGTGTGTGTCCTATTAGCATATTGGAACACATCAATAATGACTTTGCCTGGGTATGATGAGCAAAAGTATTGTAAGTTAATTTAGGGGGCATGTGGAATGTCTCTATACTATTCTATACTATATAGTAGTCTCTATACTATATTTATTACTATAATAAATAATATATAAAATGTTCTTAATCTTAGAATGTGACATAGGTAATGATGTTATATATATATAAGGTAATATTTCTGCGTGTCATGTCATGTGTTATTTTATTTATTATGTACAGTTAATTATCGTACATACCTACTTACTAGATAAGTGACTATCATGATGTTTTTAGTAGCCCGTTATTTTTAACTTTATTTACTCGTACAACCTGTTTTCTGTTTGTTGCATGACTCTTAATGTGTTTATTTACTGGTACGACTTATCGTTGCCACTAAACAGTGGGTAATATTTAATGGGTAAGAACTAACATAAATTAAATAAAAAAGTTAATAATAAAATTGTATTAAACCCGAATACGAAAACCGGAGGAAATAACAACGAAAGTTGATGAGTAGGTAGTTCAATTCTGTTATTCACGTATCCTTCGTTTTTCGTAGTCGGGTTCTTCATTTCAACTGTTGAATAGCATAATCACTCGACTAATATAATGTCGTGTGACGCGATTGAAAATACTATTTCATATTTCTTTAGCATTGTATAAATATTTCTTCATATGAAAACGTATACGTTCTTATTCATCATCATAACGAAAGACAACGAAGACTGAGTGCAACCTTGACGAGACTCAATAATAAGCACACCGCGAACTCAGCATTTATTTGCTTATGCTACCATCCACCACGATATACTGCACAAGGTTTGGCTGGTTTCGTCCAACTTCGACATAATGTTTCACAACCGTCGCGATACTAACATAATATACCTATGTACCTACCTACCTGCCTGCACACTAGTCACTTCACTAGTCAGGCGACCGCGCCGACCAATAATTTAAGGCTATTTCTGGGTCATCGGCCTTCACGTTGTCGCATTGCTTCTGAATCGCATGTTTCAAAAAATACACGCCATTTGCATTTGTTGTGACCTGAGCTGTGACCCTGGCTCGTGGCGGCTTCTTTTATTTGATTTCACGTTCTACAGGTCTAAATGGCCGCATAGCAACCTCGGTTGTGTTCTCCTCTAGTCCAGTATAGCCAACAATCCAGGGAAGTCTCCGGTATGGCACTTACCTTCTCGGAGGTTATATTGGCTAGTCAGAGCATGTGCTTTGGCCCCTCTGACTCAGCCACCCATACCGGATTACATAAAAAAAAAATATATATATATTTATAAGGAAAAACTATGTTCAGCTAATCACTCATGCTAGTTCAAATGAAAAAAAAATCGACGTGCAAATGTGTGCAAGTACTGAATTTAACAAAATAAAGATATTAAAGAAGATACGATTTGTACATTATTACTGTACTATTTAAATTTTCATTTTGCCAATAAACACATGTAATTTTCCAAACAAGTTACGCATCTAATTAAATTTGCTTATTAGCGCCTCAGAAAGTTGGCAGTTCTTTAATTAGAAAACTGATTAGGCACCTAGCAAGCTAAGGAATTAACTAATATTTTGACAGCGAGTGCTTGGAGCAAAGCGACAGAGAGCTGGCGTGTACACGTGACGTGTGACTACATATTTAAATTATTTAGAACTTATCGTCGCTTCAATATTGGTTCAGATAAGTAATGGTTATTGGTCCACAGGGACTGTTCATAGTGCAGTTCTCACGCTCGAGAAAGTCGTAATCTTATGAGAACAGCGAGGAGAACAGGAGACTCCCTTGTTCTTCGTGTGGAGTTTTATGTCCATTTTATGACATGCCTTCCCCACAGCGCTCACAAACACAGACGACCACTGAACGAAGAAGGTGAAACAATTAAAATATTGCCTCGTCCAAGACAACCATCACATCATCGAATACAACAGAAATTATTTATTCATATAAGGTATTTGAATGGTAGGTATGTAAGGACGAGATGCCGTGCCAAAAGGCGAAAGGAATTAGGAAAGCCACCTATGACTCGGTATGGTAGTTCCACAGTCATGCAATAGGCAACTTTACATGCTTCTTAATAGTTATCTTGTCCTAATATTCTGTTATACGTGGCGGTCGGTGTTGTGCTATAATTTAAACGAGTTCTTGCCTCACAATACCGATTACCCTGCTTGCCCCGATTGTCGGGATCTCCAATAAAAAATCTATACTAATTCTATAATAAATTTATACAAATCCGATTCCTCGGAGCTCGCGCGCGAACTGTAAGTATGTATTCTTATTGTACACAAAACAAAAATAACAAAAAATCAACATACATATTATTAAAATCTAATTAGACGGTGTGAGTCACAATTCAGTGGTTGTGGCCATCCATACTCCACAAGAAACTGTACTCAGGCCAGGAAGACATCTTTGAATCAATAGAATAGGGGTAAATAATGTTAATTAGTTAACTGTTCAATAATTAATTACCTACATAGTTAATACAGAGAAGAAAGCTGCGCGCGCATAAGATCCAGAAAATAGAGGCTCGCTCGCATTAATTTAGTTTAGCCACCGCGCCAATTATGATAATCACCGCAATGATTAAACTCTAACTCCCGGCGCCGCGCCTGCCGCCACCCCGCCCCGCCCGCGCCGCCGGGTTATCTTATAGCTTTAATTTAATTACGTATAGCATATCGGAATTATCCAAGCAATTTCAAAGTTCGTAAATCGTTCGTAGCTATAATAGTATCGAAGAGTATGAGTATGTAATACTTACGTATATTAATTAGCTGATCACAGTGGCTCGGTTTAGGTTGAGCCAGTCCAACGTATTATTTCAGTAGACAGGAAGATTGCATCATCTTCAATTCTTTATTCTTTATCCATCATCCATAGACAGTACATTTCACTAAGATTCGTCATATTTTAACATTTAACATTTATCATTTAGCATTTTGCCAGTTCGATTATCACAGCGAAGAACTGGCGAGAAACTTCGCTGGATACTTTGTTTTTACGTCCACTTAGTCTACATTTACAAAAATGTTTGCCACTGCCTACATAGTACGAGTCATCAGTTGTATGTTCTTTGCATGCAATGTGTTCTCAAACTTTTGAATCTCATCAATGGAAATCTCCGTGATGGAATACTATATATTCATTTCCGAAGATTCTGCTGAAAAATTCACCATGAGAAAAATATAACCTATACATTCATTGTGCACAGAACAGTAATCATCATCATCTGCCTGTATCGGTCCACTGCTGGACATAGGCCTCTCCCAAGGCACGCCACCACATGCGGTCTTCCGTAAGTAATCAACCTGTGGTAAACTGGTGACAGCCACGACAGACTGTTCATCCCGCGACGACGGAGTTGATCTCGCCGCGGTCGTCGGAGATAGCCATTGATTAAATCTATTTGCGCTAGACACGAGATAAATGCTAAGCGCCCTCGCTCTGATAACCTGTTTCGTGATTGGTGCGAGGGTCACGGGTGGGGTGCGGCGCGCTCGTCGTCGCTCAGCCCGCGCGCCCGTCTCGCGCTCACTATCTGGGATTGTTACTGATAGATAGCCTGTAATGTTGAAAATACTGACATTGTTTTCTCCCCATATCAATACGTCAAGCCAATACTGGGTACGTACATTTTACGTTAATTATTTGTATTGCGTAGAATATAGATAACACCGACAATTATATGTGTCTTGTTGGGGGTGTTAAAGCGTTATTAATGCTAAACAGGAAATAGCAGCGCGATCAGTTACATACAAATTGAACAAATTGTGACAAGTTCGAGTACAGTCTAACTGGCATATTAATGATCAATAATAAATACAATATAGGTACGGTAAGACGACCTTAAATATTCAAAACTCTGTAAGGGATAAGCCCGCTTGTACCTCACGTAAATGTTCTAATGTGGTTATTTCTGTTTAATGTTTCTTGGAACATTTAAGTATTTTCTATATAACTTCCTTTTTTAGTCCGGCCCAGACTGACGCCACTGGCTGACATCACGGAAGTTCTAGGTGATGTAGCCAACCGTGTCAGTTTCCATAAGAAAAAAATTGAAATCAAGAAGCATGACAATTTCAACCGGGACCCCTTCCGTCAATGTACAATCTAGTCATAGCTCCGTTCAAGAGTTGAAGACACGACGGGCACGATCGAACGATCGCCCGTCAGCGACTTCTGACTCTCCGCCGAGATCCGTAACGCATCGGCGGAACCTTCGTCTGCTGAGATTACCCGCGACCCGCCCTGGTCACCCACCGCTACAATTTTGAAATGACCGTTCTCTTTCAACCGTCGCACGTCGCACAGGCAGAGTGCTCATGAAGATGTTCTGTATGTTTGGACCGAAACGTCGAGCCCGAGCCGCATAGCTCGTAGACGACCGTGAGTAAAACCGCTAAATGTTTAATAATGTTTAATAACCACGGTAATTTAAAAAAAACCCATACAGCTCCTGAGAGCATACTTCCTGTATGCTCTCAGGAGCTTGAAAATATTACCAGAAAATATTATATGACACAAAAATAGCTACAAATCATAATGATGGCATTTATTTGGTTATTATCATTTATGTATGAGTTACTTATTTATTAACCGACTTCAAAAATAATAAAACGGAGGTTATCAATTCGACCCGTATGTATGCAATATCGCTGGAATTGCCCTTTTGTGATTTTGTACCGCATTCAATTGAAATATTTAATAATTTTTAGTTCTAGGTAGTTGTTTTTTGAAGTCGGTTCAATGTTTTTTTTTATTAGTGAGCTTTACCTCGTTCTAATAATGATTTAATTAAATATCATTATCTGTTAATACTTACCGCGAATTATAAATACTATTTTTATCGCCAATATGTGTGCGCTTACGCATTTTTCCTAATGAATAAATAAAATGGACAGGCGCTTCCAGGTATAGATCATTAGACGTTTACGACGCTTGCTTTCTACGCGCAAATTGGCATTAGCGAGCCCAAGTCACGGCAAGTATAAATTGTCATCATCCGTATGTTTAGGAAAGCGAGCTTTCAACGTTATCCAAGTGCGAATTAATGGTGAATATTAATAATAAAAAGAAAAACGCGTTATGGGTCGATATAAAAAACAACGTTGGCTAGCTGACGATGTTATAATTGATGGGTTTGTGCGACGACGGCATGTCTTCCTGGTATCGGCTGCCCGATATGGCCTTGTAATTCTGTAAATGTGCCCACTGTGCAGTAGTGTTGTGCCATTATAGCCATAAATCGAATGCAGTTTCTTATTTTTGAATTTGCTACATGCATGTAGGTAGGAAGGAAATTAATTAATGGTTATTTCTTGATCAATGGGTACTTGTGTATGCTTGACTGGCTGGCTGGATACGAAAGGAATCGGTCTGATGTCACACTAATATAAGATTTTTGGTGGGCAGTTTATTTGAAAATACTAAAAATAATAATCGAAAGAGATGTGTCGATTTTTTTTAACTATACGGTATCGCGGTATATTGTGGTTAATATTTTCGTATTTACACATCTGCCCCTGTCCTGTGAGTGAGAAATAAATCTTTCATCTAAAATATAATCAAGTCTACCGCACCGCAACCCCTATGCTGTTTAAATCAATTGCATTATTCGAGGAAAGGATTCCAAAGGGACAAGGGTTATCCTTGTGTGGCATTCGGGGGTGTCGCATGTCAGAAGGGTTTAGCATTTTTATGGTTGGCCGCTCTTATTGTGTGACAATACAATTAAATTGCCATGGATATCTCTATTCATCTAAGTGTATTGGAGACACAAACACGTGGTATTATTCCCATTCGTATTAGGGTTCCGTCGCAAGCGACGCTGGCAGACGGACTCCTATAAAATAGGTCAGACCATCCGTCCGTCCCTCCGTCCGTTAGAAAATACTGTAGAGACGGGCGTAGAAGGATTCGAATAGACATTATAGCCCGACTACAGCATTTTCTACTGATCTTTCCTTGTGTCCTTCATTTTTAGGGTTACTTATCCGTCGTACGGGACCCTATTACTAAGCTTACGCCGCCGTCGTCTGTCTGTCTGTCTGTCCGAGGGCTGTATCTCTTGAACCGTAATAGGTAGCCCGTTGAAATGTTCACAGAATATATGTGTTATTATGGCCGATATAACAACAAATAATAAAAGTAATTGTGAATTATTAAATTATTATTATGGATAAATATGTACTTTGCCCGCGCGATCCGCTATTGGTCTTAGGTTGATTGTTTTATTTGTATGGGCAGGCAGGCGCTTATTCGTATTAGGAATCCTATGCGCATGTGGTTTACGATAGTAAACGTCTCTGTAAATAGAGATAAACCCCCTGTTACAAGTGGGTTCTGCATTCCAGGTCCTTATAATGACTGAGTTCAATTTGCATGCAACGTCCCGCAAGAATTTCTTTCTTACACTATTTCTTGTAATTCTTCCGTCTTCATTCCATTTCTAGTTCACGAGCGCGCTTTATTCAATTAAATTATTGTGATGGAATACGCGATTCAATGTTCCGCAGTCCATTATCCGTGCACTGGTGTTGCGAGTATGTACGTACAGTAAGTATACCGGTATACCGCTCGAACTGCACCGTCCCGCGGCGCGTAGGCAAACACGAACAGATAAACTTCATAAATCTTCTTGAACCGGATCCGCTGCTCCCTCTCTGGATAGTGAAATCGCACTATCGAAGCTGCATTTCATTATTATTGGGACTACAAAGCAGTTTCCGCCACCCACGCTCCTCTCGCCCAGCTCTTAGGTGTGACGGCTCGCAGAATTTACAGCTCAGGAACTGATTTACTCCTAGAACTCCTCGTTAACTGGGTTCATTGTACCTCTTTGTACGGTACGTTGCCGCGGCTCCATGTCTCCCACGAAGCGGAGGGATAGTAGTCATAAAAGGGTTTTTGCAGTCAGTTTCGAAGCACAAAGAGTAATGACTCTTCCAGCCAATCAGCGATCAGTTAGAAGAGTCTTCAGTGTGGTCCTCTTAGACAGGTGCTCCGACGCATTGACCTCATATAATTTTCTGAAATAAAACACACCAAGGATTGGATTGCATCGGTCACTGGTGGACTAAGTGGAAATAAAAAGGGACTAGCTGGCTGGCGATGCGATACCGTTGCAATTATGTTGAAATAATTGTGTCAGGTGTGGTAAATGCACATAAGCATGCATGCTTACCGCGTAACATACAAAGTAGTTTTTCCATTTCTCAGCTTTGCGTACGACTTACGAAAACTGCACCGACCAGTTCCCAGTTTATTATCGTACCGTTATCAACACAACCTACCGCATTTGGTTGGCGAACAGAACAGCAATGGCGCGGCGGCGTGGAGCGCGTCGTCTGCGGTGCAGCGCAGCGAAGCGACCTCGGTTTTTCTGTAGGAAATGAGCGTTGGTGGTCGGTCAGTAACTGCTTCATCAAACCCCCCAGACGACCCGAACAGAACTTTATTGTCGAAAGGTTGTTAAATCAATTGATGTGAGAAACCCAAAAAAATACGAATCAATTTCATGTTACTTAGTTACACGCTATATTCAGAATAAAAAAAAAACAATTAAGTGAGAACGTTGTTCACACACAAAGGGTTCCGTAGCCATACGTTTCATTTGTTGGTATACCTGCCATAATAACACATATTCTGTGACAATTTCAACCGGCTAACTTTACGGTTAAAAACATACAGCCCACGGGCCACGGACAGACGGCGTAGGCTTAGTAATAAGCTTCAGTATGGACACGAAACCCTAAAAAACATACCACGAATATATCGTAGATATGTTCCGAAGGTTTACATTTTTATTTTTGGTTCTACTTGTTTAAGAAATTTTTAATTGTATGTATTGAATAAATTTGTTAGCGTCATATTTGCTGCCATCCTTATTGACACAGAATGTCATGGTAAATATCTTTTCCTTCGTTAGAGGTTGATTAAGAGATTCGTCGGAACCTTTTAAAACTAGGCCTTTAATGCAATTCCAACGAAATCATCAAGGTTTACATTGCCAGCATAACAACCGATTTGTCATTCACTGGGTTATTATGCTCGTCTTTGAGTTCCGTCTGACAAATATTGTGCTCGGAAGGAATTTTTTTTAGGGTTATGTCGTTCATTTTCATATACTTATTATTACGGAACTGGATGCTGGGAACTTTTTTTAAAAGCTAGAAGTAAACTCATCGTGTGGCAACACCACTTTGGGCTCTGGATAATATTCTCAAATACCGTTCTGAAGTTATGATATGACCCTGCGCCAGACGGACAGACAGACGGTGTTTTTGAGGTACGGAACCTAAAAAAACTAATCCATCAAATAAGAATTTTCTCAATTTTAGGAATATCTTGTTTTGCATTTTTATAATTGTGTAATATGTCCTGCTAATTAACTAATAAATACCCATCATAAAACCGATATAACACCTTGAAAGCTCGTATAGGATTTGAACAGATTTTCCTCATTTCTGTTTTTCATTTCGACCAACTAGTACGTTACGAAACCTTGAGTTTTATGAGCTGCATGCTTCTCCGACTTTTTTCCGCTAATTAGTGTGTTCTTCATCGAGTTTGGCACCGGCTACTTGACGGACGCCGCACCGCCTCCTCCGCCTCCCCGCCGCCGCCGTCTCCGCGTCGGTCGCCGCCATTTGGGACAGACAGAAGACAAACATACCACTCGCATCGCATTGTGCAGTCGTCGCTCGGCTTTGCAGACGGTGAGCAGCCGTCGAAGTGCGCTGATTTTCTCATCATTGTGACGACTCGACTTGTAAACATCGACTCGTCTTCTGATTGGTTCTTGTGTCGTGCAATTTGTGTTTAGTTAGCTCTTCTGAATGTTTTATGTATGTAAGTAGTCTTTCTTTTAATTTAATAAGATTAACGGATTAACGAACCGGAAGCTTATTAAAAATAATAAATTAATAAAAAAAATATTGTTTAATAACGAACTTAACTATCAAATAGAAAATAACTTGAAATTAGTTTTATTAATGTGTATCTACATAGGTAAGTATTTTTTTATTATTCATGCAGGTACATTATCTGTGAAATTATTATCAAATAATAACCTGCTTGTTTACGGTTCCATCCACTCTCAACTCAAGTTCTCAAGAATGAACAATAAGACAATACCACCGCGGCGCGCACAGCACTTGACTTTGGAGAAGCGTTTGACTGGAAGTTGGGACATATTGTAACTCTATGGGGACCACCCTTGTGCACCGCGGCGCCGCCGCCGCCGCTGCCGCCGCGCCGCCGACGCCGCGCCGGGAGGCGCGCCCAGTCACTCGATGTCTTTGTTCTGTTAACTTTTTGTTCTTCTAACATTACTTACAAAATGACAAGAATTTTATTAATAAGCATGTGTTGACGTGTTTTGTTAATTCTCATATCGTGTATTCTGTTTCTTCTAGTTGATAAGGTTATTACGGTCAGATTAATATTAGGCGACATAGTTTTTAGCAATTGGTCTGTTCCTTCATTTATTCATCTCATCATTGTACATCAAACATTATTAAACAATAAAGCAAGCTAAATATTACAGTACACGTACAGGGAAAGAAAAGAAAGAAACTGTGCAGAGAGATTTGCTAAAGTTATTTCATATTTGATTACAAAATAAAAGCGTATATAGACAGTTGACATAATATATTTCTCCGTCCATTGTCTTGTCAAGTAGATTCTTATTCTACCACTAATTCTACTACTAAAAGTAACATGGGATCGAAACAATCTCAAGCTCGTGTAGAATTTTATGTGACGTAAGTATTTGTAAGGATAGCTACAAATACTATTAATATTGTATCTATGCATTGGCTGGCAAGGCCGAGGGAAAGATTGTAAGGGTTCTTCTCTTCTAATATTAATTGTCAGTCGATGATTCGATACTACACTAACACGACTGCTGGCTAAAAGTACTTTGCAAATTTATTTCGTGTGGTCGCATCCAGCGATATGTTATACCATCGCTAGGTCGCATCCTTATGGATTTCTGCTAAAACATTTTGTAAGTAGATAAGCAATGTTTCTAAATTCTTTATCACAGTTATCAGACAGGAGAAAAACGATTGAGCGATGTTGTGAATTGGTGTTCAATTTTCGTTAAAATTTACGATGTCAGCTTCAATTGATCTCTGCCAATGAAAATGGATGGATGCGGTGCGGCTGCGCCTGCGACTCCCTCATGTTTGTGGTCAATTAAACACGCTGGCGGGTCACTGTTGAATCGATTTGTCGTTTCAAATGTGTTTTGTTTATATCATTGAGCATCGGTTTTGTTAACTCGTTAGTAAATTGATGTTGTGAAAGTGTGTTCGAAAGAACACTTTGAAATGGCTTATGAAATTTACTGGATACATAATCGGAGAACGTGAGTAAACAGTATAATATATATTTTGTTTAAAAAAAACTTGAATGCTAGCCAATGTGTTGGCGTGGCGCGGGCGGAGGCGGCGGGGCGCCGCGCGGTGTGATGACAACAGACAGGATGCGTCTTGCAACTGCGCCCCACGAGACGATGTCACGGTGACAATCCGGCAACTGGACATTTTTTGTTTGCCCTCATGACACAAGAGCAGTGACAAAACAAAAGCCGTGATTCACAAGCGCGCCTACTTCTTTTCTAAGCAGTAACAAATGAATAATGAAGACATATTTATATTCTCATACATACAGAAGTACTTATCTACTCGTAGCTCTCGAGATCAAAGTTAAATATTCGGATACATAAAAGGTGTAGGTATCGGAAAGTCGAAGTAGCGTCATAGTTAAACCAGAGTAGCGTTCAGTCCGTCAGTACATATTATGCTATTCATCTGCAAATTTGAAAAAGTTGTATGATTTGATTCCAGTTCCTCCCACCAATTACTTCACTTTGTTTAGAGTTTGATAAAGTTTTCAGTAATTATAAGTTTGTATAATCCATATGCTTATCACCCGGCCAATTAAAATATCCGCATCAAAGACTACGTCACACACACGTACGACTTTCAACATTGTCAGCTGATATCCCACTCGCGCCGCGGCGCGGCCGCCGCTCGACAAGGCCGCATCACGCCGCCGCATGCCGCATCCGCCGCCTCTGTTTCATTCACCACCGCAACGCACCGGACACTGACGAAACAAAACAATTCGTTAATATGAACCACTTACTAGGAATGTAGGATTAATTCTCTCTGCAACAGAATGTACTTTCGGAATGTTTCATTGACCCAACAGTTTTGATCACATGCTCGCTTGATCATTCGACCGTTCCAAGAAGATGTGTTTACATCGTTAATGGCGTTGAATCCTCCAAAATCAATAAAACCAGACATTTACGTAAGCCGTGGTCCGGCGATCAATTGCTTCCTTCCTATTGTTATATTCAGCCTGTGATTGGTCGGGGGGTTGGCGCGGAGTTATTTTGTTTGAGTTTATCAGCAACACAGATAACCCAACATCCTCAGGGCTCATCGACTATTTGGCTACCTGGCCCTTATCTCCCACAAACAAGGATCCGCCGTATATGCATTAGGTCTAAAAGCGAAACGTCGAAGATAAGGACTAGGTAATCATTCGGTCACTTTGACTTTATCAAGGATCATTGAGTGTGAGGCCAGCTGAGTAATAAAAATACCCACAACGTTAATTTTTTACCCGGGTGCGTCAGAAGGAGGGTAATGTTTTCGCTCTTGCACTCATACTTACTCCGCCTTTTTAAAAAACTAACTTTTCCAGAATTCCCACTTCAGTAGTCAATAATTCTGGTTCATGATGATTCACTCGATTCTGACAAATATTTTCCATATTCACTCTATTCATAGTCTGTCATTTCCATTCGTCAGCAACCGGCAAGTAAACATTTATCTAGCTAGGTAGGTACATGAAAATGTGTCACATGCCCCAAACAGTATTCGACTACTCGTGTGATTCGACTGCCGTATTTGAAGTGTCCTATTGTTTCCCAGTGTGAAGGAGCCAACATTAACAGACAGAAACGATTCTTTGTATACTGATGAAATTAACATAAGAAATTGAATGCATCAGGTACCTACTCCTGTCAAAATGATTGCTTGGGTCGAGTGGTCCGGTCGCAGGTTAACTCACGTATTTAAAATGTCAAAGTTATGAAGGTCGTAAGTGCACACTTTTATGTCATTTAGTTATTCAGGATGACAGACTATGATTATCTCATCAATTTACTATAACGAACTACAACTGGCATATTACTTCAACAAATCCACCTGTCGACCGACATCTTTGTTTATTGGGTGAAAGCGTTACGGAATAAGTGTGAGATTCATTTAAATTGGGCTCCTCCTAAAATAGATCTTTTAAATGTTTTATTTAAATCTTATTTCGAGCGTTGAGGAACTTCATCCGCGTCTCTCGTCGGAGTTGAAAGTGTATTAGTTTATTTTCATCTCGTCTCACTCCCTGTCACTACACTTTACGAGCGGTTTCTAATGGAAGCCACTTAATCTAAGTTATTTTGATCAATAATGCTGTTGCATTGGCATTTTAAATATAAGCTGTTGGATTATCAATTTATCATTGAACCATGACAATTAACATTTTATCAATTTCTTATTTCACTCATTAATAGATCCGTACCTAGTTGCAGTTTTTATTGCATATGTTATTATTATTTTAAGATTTCTGAATTCGTGCAACATTGGCCTTCCACAAATAAAAAGAAGCTCAGTAAAGATCTGCATACTCATAAACACACGCATGATAAAACACGCGGCTTTCACAGAAGTAAGTGCGGCTAATATATTATCATCAGTGGTCCCCAGGGCCAGTCGTTACCTTCGCATTATCCGATGATTACTTACTCTATGACTAAATTATATCGACGGGGTGCTGCGAAGATGTTTGAATGATCTAGCTAGTATCAAGGCAGTGTATAGTAGAGATGAAGAGCGACATTGCGATGCAGACGGATTGTGCAGTGCAGTGCCTACCGCAACATGCAACGAGTGCGTGCAATTATGCGAAGCTCCTCGGCATGCGAACTCGTGGCGAACCGATATACCGTCTGCAGTTAGCTGCGGCGATGATGAACCGACCAAGGTGCATTTATGATGTAGATAGGTGCGTAACTCCTGGGAATCAAAATATTTTGTAAAAATGTTTAATAACGCTTCTTGTTAACTATTTCATTATTATACCTTACGTTATTTCATGTTTTGGCTAACTGTGTGTGTAGTGAAGTCACATAGGTGTGTAGTGCTCTCAAAATTCACCTTGATTTCTTGACTTCACGTTCTGATTGTTGTCCTACGTAATGATGATGTTCTTTAGATAATAACTGTATATATTTTTAACTTATGTATGTGTATACGTGTAGTCTCTCTATCACCACGGCTTTACGTATAGAGCACACGTAGATTTAGATTTTTTTCCCCCGATATCGAAGTTACAGTTTTTAAAACGTTTTCGTCAGCTGATAAAACTTTTGACACTGAACTATTCGTACGTCCGTACCCGTATCCTTTACTTTCCATATCCGTCTTTTCCTTAGAGAGAACTGAATCACCAGTTTTTTACAATTTTGAAATTGATTAGTAAATTGCTTCACTGACTGAGTGTACGAATACCTCTACAATCTGTGCCAATATTCGACTCGTCGTCAATGTGCGCCCGCGCCCGGACACTGCCTGCTGTCTGCTCACGTGTGATTCACTCTGGAAAACCAAACGGCTTCATCTCGCGTCTGCGTGACATTGACTGAGCTCGACCGCGCGCACCACGGACGTTACATCACACTGCTGTACCCAGTTTTGTCGTAATCGAACGACTTGCCGGCCGTCATAACATTTTAATATCCTCTATGGACATGATCTCCAAAACTTGACCATCTCGTCCTTGGAAAACGGAAATCCACATTTCTTATACTTATACGAGTACTGTCGTAAAAGGCGACTAAGGGATATGACTCCCTTCTTATATTACTAGGTGGTAGGGTTTAACCCGCCCGGGTTGGTACCACCGCACTGAATGAAAGGTCGGTCGAAACGGCTATGTATAACCCTACCAAAACATGTAGACCAATGGCATTAGTGTTAGTGATAATATGTACAAGTGTACGCGCTGAGTGCATCTATTAGTGTGCCGAGCACCGCAGTGGCGTTCACGCACACTAACTCACTAACTAACACTAATGCCATTGGTCTAAAAGTTTTGGTAGGGTAGTAAATAAGTTTGTGTTTTCCGTCCAGTTCAGTGTAGCCGGCACGACCGAAGGGAAGCACTGACGTGGCACCAAGTTCACCCGGTGTTATGGGCTGACATCACGGATGTTGTAGGTGATGTAGCCAACCGTGTCAGTTTCCATAAAAAAAAAACACCATTCCGCACTGTCTGCACACAGAATCGTGGTCATTCAAAGTTTAAGTAAATACGATATAATCATGGATATATTTGAGAAACTTTCATCCTTCATTGTTGGCGGCTGCGCGGTGCCGTGCTATAACGCGCCGCCCGTTATGTAGTTTGGTGTACCGATAATTCAATTCTATTCGGACGTATTTCAGTTTCGTATTGTTATTATATGCAAAACTGGAGTACTTTCACCTGCAGGCTCTATTGTCGAGAGCAGACGGCGGCGAGACGAGTGGTCTGCCCACGCGGCCCCGTCTGCGGCGCCGCCGCCGGAGGCGTATCTGCTGAGGACGGAGGCCGGCGGCGGCCGTGCGAAATGTGGCGATTAGAAATGGACCGTTGCTCCGTGCCGTGAGTAATGCACCTCCATTAGAGCTCGCCGCTATTCGTTATTTACGATGTTAGCGTACGAATAATGATCCAGTTACTGTTTGTTTGATGCTCGACTATAATTTTAGGCGATCAATCTTGCAGATGTCCTCGAGCTGTGAATTCGACGGTCGAACTCGTCAGACGTGTCTTCTCGGGTCTAGCAGTCGGTGTCGATGCACGCGCGCGGAAAAGTAGGCGTCCTCCGTCGTCTGCCATCAGCAGCTGCCTCGAGCGCCGTGCGTTGACCAAATCTGGAAAATGCCAAGAATAACGATCGACTTCCGACTAGCAGCACATTGACCCTATAGAATTTTAACGAATCTACTGTGAGCGAAGTGCACCAGCCAGCATATTGCAAGAGAACACGCACAAAAGAATGATTGATGATGTGCTTTTATTATTCTCCTTACTATACAACAATTATTAATAGGCAGCTTGATTACATTGATAGATCTTTAGAAAACTGATAGCACAAGCAAGACTTTCTTCAGCGTAATGTCGCCATTCTCGCCGACCTGTGTAGGTACCGACCGGGTCGGCGTCGTCGTCGTCGCTGGAGGTTTAACGATGCATCAACAGACGCAGCTCGCATGCTATATTGAATACATCTATGGTAAATACCGTAATACTTCGCCATTTTTGGGTGTATCTGCCAGCGTATCTGCTGGATACGGTATTCGCAGCGGTCGTGTTGCGCTGTCGTCTCCGTGCCGGTGGCGGCCGGCACCGTTACTCTTGCTGCTCTCCGCCCCGCTCTTGGTGGCATTCACCGTCTGCCGAGCCGTCTGCTCAAATTATACCAATTCTTGGCTATTATAATTATTTATTAGAGCGAATTATTTTTATAACAGGTGCATTTCCACGTGATACATTCGAATATACGTGTGTTATTTATTATTATATCATTTAATAACAAAAACATGGTAATAAATATTTTGCAAACATGTATTTATTTAAAATCTCAATCAGATTTGAACGCAAACAAGATTATACGATTAATTGATTAATGTGCGACTCGTTCGGGGGAGCATTTTATAGCTTTCTCGATGTCGAACAAAGTTAATTCAAATGTTTTATGGATTATAATTTGATTCACATTAGGTCGAGCTTGTAAATGTTTTTGGCAATATCGGCGTAGATGACTAGGTACTATATATTACTTCTTGTATATAAATATGTAATGCACGAGTACCTAGTAATGCACGTAGCGTACCTACGCATTACACGAGCTCATCGAGTACACCGCCGCCCGATCGCATACAAACTTTTAATAACTCTAGCTAGAGATTAGGAATACTCTATTTGCGTTACCTTCGTTACCTTATGTTCTGGTGAGGCCGGTGTGTGTTTGCATTGCATTGTGAATATTCACTTATCTGTACCGCAAGTGTGGCTATATTTTTCCCGTTTTCTTGTTGAGTTTCGGTGTTGATTTCCTGCCCTACTCTATGTACGCTGGTTTGTTTTAGCTGCCCGTTTCCATACTCTACCGTCGTCGTACCTGTTTTGATTGAGTAAAATAATAATAAGTCAATGTTCCTTTAATTCAGTGTTGGGAAACGCAAGGCCATAATGTTGAATTATTTTGGCTTAGCCTACTTAGACTCTCTCGCTAGATAAACTGCACCCGTTTATTTACTTCTAACCGTATAGAAAGATACACAGATATATATAACACAGAATATACCTACGACTAGTTTGCGCTATCTCTAACACGCGGCCTTATCTTTCGATTATCTCACTAGCTCTGATATTTCGGTTCGCTTAACTCATTTAGCGATGACTAACTCGGACAAATAGTGCCTAGCTGTAAACAACGCGCAGTGAGTACTGACTCGTTGCGTTGAAATATTTAAAATATTCTACCTTATTGTTCGTTGATTGCTGTGTGCGTAATTCCTACGAATATTGAAATATTTCCGAATAATAATAATATTTTCAAGTTCTAGTCCTAACCCTTTTGTTTAATACGTAGATTCACGTTACACGATATTTATACACGGTTTTTATACACGATAGATTATTTTGAATAAATGTGCAGGTTCAAATTCAAATTGCATAAATTCTGAAACTGAAGTTATACAGAAGAAGAAGTTATTTATTCATTTATACGTATTAACCCAAATTATGGCTTTTATTTAACTAGCATTAATACTTACGTGTATTATTTCATTAATTAATAAGTATTCTTATTATTTATTATTTTATCTTCAATTCTCATGTTCAACAACCTACTTACATTCCACTATATCAATCGAATCTTAAAAACATCCAAATGTTGACTGTAAAAAATATCTATAAGGGGTAAGTCCGCCTTTGCACCTTATATAAATCCAGTTAAATGTTTCTTGGAGCAATAAAGCATTTTCTATTCTATTCTACCTAATATTTAAATAAGTTTCTGTCCATGAAGTTCGTATCAAACCTATATCATATAGTTACAAAACAAATCCTTTTCAAATCATTTTCAAATTCATTATTTATCTTGATCAAAGATGCTCACTCGAATTTTGTTATCACTTTGGGAAGTGTTGCATACATAAAAATAAGGTAAACACCTTTTTTTTGAGAAAAACAATGATTGCTCACGTAAAGTGATACGAATCGCACAAGTTACGTCAAAGTTTCGCTTCTCCGAATAGGCGGCATGGCACCGTGTTGCCTGCGGTAGCCGTGACGTAGAAATGCCAATTTTATTGCAATGATAATCTTTGCACTCTGTCGGTCATCTCTTCGCAGAAGGAAGTTGTAAACTTGTGCTGTGTCGTCTATTACAGCGAATATGCAACTGTTGATTCTAGGTGCAGTGCAGCTGGTCATAACCACAAACGTACGATTGCACATACATGATACATAGGTACTCGTTATTTATGTTTATGAATGAGATAGACATTATGACCGGCGACTCCAAAGATCGCATCCGCATACATGTGCTCCTTTTGATTTGAAATAATGTATTGTAAATTTTTAGGTTTCCGTATCCGCACGGAAGCATGCTATTACTAAACGTACGCCGTCTGTACGTACGTCTTTTGAATATTTCCTGTACTAATATATATATGTATCCTAATAGTTATAGCCTGTTGAAATTTTCACAGAACATGTGTTATTTTATTTATTATGGCTTAAATAAAATTAAGAGGGTCACAGTCACGTAACACGAAACGTGTTTTTTTAATTTTTTTTTTTTGCTGTCATAAAAACGGTAATACGTACATACAAGCGTCAAACTTGGTGTATCATCATCATCGTCATCATCATAATCAGCCTGTATCGGTCCACTGCTGGACCTGGACATAGGCCTCTCCCAAGGCACGCCACCATACGTGGTCTTCCGCTCTTCTCATCCATCCACTCCCGGCTAACTTTTTTAGGTCATATGGATAACGATAACAAATAAAATAAAAACCGGCCAATTACTTGGTGGTATGGAAACCTCGGTACGCGAGTAAGTACTACTCGCACTTGGCCGGTTTTATTGTATAACTATAAACGCAAGTCACTGTGGCCTACTATAAGAGAGGTCCTGTACCTAATACCATGTTTGTACTGTACCTAATACACTATATGTGAACAGTTTTTTTAACAATTGTGCCGACAATGTTTCTGTATTTTGTGTCGTCGTCGTGATGGTCTTTCGTTATTCCTCCGAATTTCTCTTATCTTTTTCTGAATTCCGCGCTCATTCCGTTACAGGGGCCGGGGGCAGGGGTGGTAGGGTAGGGTCCCGTGATATCGTATGATTTTCTACCTGCCTCCACAATAGCCGAAATGCCGGTCCCGACCTCGAGCCAGCCGGCCGGGTCCCAACGACAGACAAGACAGAGCACGCCGCGCCGCGGCGCGGCGGCAGCCGCTTCCAGTGTTGCCAACTCTTTTCTAGCTCGCCCACCAGATGCGCCCGTCGAAACCACCAGAATTTCCCCAGACTTTCAGAAATACTCAAAAATAAAAAATTATAATAAAAATCGAACCCTAGAGTTGAAGGCGGTCGGTTATTTGTGCTTGCTTTAGCACCGCCTTCAACTCTAGGGTTCGATTTTTTTTATTTCATACGTTTTTGAAGGCGGTTTTTATATTTTTTTAATAGTTTTTTTTTCACCGTTTTTTTTAGTATTTTATTGCTATTAATGTACTCGGCGGAATCGCTCGGCCTTCGGCCTCGCCATTCCGCCTCGCTTTCCAATCCGATCGTGGCCAAATTGCAATGGGACCACAAGGGAGGCACCAAATTAAAGAAAAAAAAAATTTCAAAATGGCTTCACCCAGTCGAAAGTTCTGAGGTAACAAACATTCCGGTTTTTGAGGCTGTGTCTGGTCTTCAGAATAATGAAAAACCGGACAAACGTGCTTTTCAGGATCTTCAAATAAAAGAGTAGGTACGATCATTTCCAAACAGATCAATTTAGTATACATATTAATTATTATCACTGCAATCACAGGACAGATGGTTGCATACAAAATAATATTACTAAAATAGCAATTGAGATTAGTCTTCTTCTAAAGAAGAAAGCGTCTCAGCTTCTTCGCATGAAATGGGTGCAGCATAAACACATTTGGTTCCAATTTTGTTTAACAGATCCTTGGGGAAAGTGTAGGTACGTGTTCCAACACTTCATCGATTTAAACACTAAATTTTTTGCACAACCACTAAACAAATCTGATCAAACTACCATACTCAGCACTAGACCCTAGATCGCAAATTTGGCCACCAGACGGGATTCCAAACCACCAGATCTAGTCGCGCTAGCACTAAGTTGGCAACACTGGCCGCTTCCTATGCCATAAGAGTGGGAAGGGGAGGCAGAGGTGAAGAAGGGATGAAGCGGGTGGGGAGAGAAATAACAGCAGTACATGCAAGGACAAGGAGCTGCTAGCAAGCAGCCGTAACTCAACCGCGCGTGCTCAATGTGAAGTGCATTATTATCAAGGTGTGGGGAAGAAAATGGTTTAGGTTAGGGCGAAATAATAATATTACATATTATGTAGGTAACTCATGAGTGGCTTACAAATATATTTGAACAATCGGGTAGATTATGTATAATATTAGTAATATTAGAAAATCTAAAAATCCTGAAAATACAGAGTACGAATATTTTTTTCGCCATTATAAGTTTCGTGTATAATTTTTGTGTATAATACGAAGTGCTTATGTTTTTGTTTCCTTTTATTCCAGATTTATGTACGAGTAGGTACCTACACGAGGCGGTGACGACGTCGCGTCGCAAGATTCTTCTGAGAACCTTCTTTCACTAGGTAAGAAAAACCTTCTTACCATCACTGTTCTTACCTGAATTTCGACTAAATACCGCCACGACTACGCTTTTGATGAATTCTGTGTAGGTATCTGCATATTCCGCTAGTTTGGTAGTAAGCGAGGTAGTAAGGTATCTCAGCCAGCAAGCAGCGCGTAGGAAAACTGGATATCAACCAACAGCAGGCAGTTCAGCCGGACTTCGTATCGTAGTGTGCGTCATTCTCAATCGCTCCGTGAGTATTAGTTAGCTGTACTTTGAGACCATTCACGCGAGTATCACTTCGCACGAGTCGCGACTAGGCACGGCAGTCAGCCGGATCAGTTGATCGACTGTCTGTATCGACCCGATCACAGAATATATTAGTTGTTGACCCGACCCGATTTGAACTCTGTATGGGCTCTATTGATTGAACTCTTACCCTATTGGTAATATAGATTAAGCTCTATTTGGACCTGAACTAATAATGACCCTATTGATGTACATTTTCATTAGAACGTTTCCAGGTGTTATGGGCTGACATCACGGATGTTGTAGGTGATGGACCCAACAGTGTCAGCTGTCATAAAAAAAAAACGCGTTTAATCCATATGAAATGCGTAAAAGTTTATCGAAAGTCGCCGATTAGCCAGTGTACGTAGTAGGTACATAATATGTTGATTGATACGGCGCGGGCGCGGCGGGCGTGTGGATGTAGAATACAATATTTCCAAGGGGCTGATGAACCAGATTTGTCTTCTCGTTCTATCTCCACTCACCTGTGGTTTGGAACTTGGCCGCCATAACAAAAACTAATCGCATTGGAGAGGTCTTCATGGGTGGCCGCGAAAAAATCTTTAGGTACTAAGATGCCTGATCCCCTTGGCGAAATAGAGCAGATTTTACCTTCTAATCTAATAGATACCAGTCCAAATTTATTACACAATTTTACTTAAAATACTAAACTTCACTAATTTATAGACTTCTGAAAAGTACCTACCTATGGTCAAACTCGGAGGTGTCGCGTTACGGACGTTGTCGTTACGCCAAGCAGCGCCACTTATCCTTCCTTCCTTATCCTTATTCCTTACCTATAATAAAATCCAACGTTTGCTTTCTGTCTGTCTGTCTGTCCGCTTATAACTCGAGAACCACTGAACCGATTTTAATAAAACAAAATTCTACGGATAGCTTGATTCTTCCCATCAACTATGGGCTACTTACTATCACGCTAAATAGCTTATGAGGTTAGCAGTGAAGTGAAATATGAGAGCGGGCGGAGCCGCGGGCACAGCTTGTTAGCAATATAATTTAGTATTATATTGTAACAAGTTTACGCTCTTTGTTCCGTATTCATTTTTAGGTTTCCGTATCCCGTATGGAAACCTATTACTAAGCCTCCGTCGTCTGTCCGTCCGTCGGCTGTATCTCTTGAACCGTAATAGGTAGCCGGTTGAAACTTTCACAGAATATGTGTTACTATGGCGGATGAAACAACAAATAAGAAAAAGTAAAAAATTAAGGGGGGCCCCCATACAAGAAACGTTTCATTAAAATCGATTAGTCACAGTATTGAATAACAGATGGCGCCACAAGCTTTTATACATTGCATTGTTATAGCCGCTAAATTGCCAACGACCTCATTGAGGTGCTGTCATTTTCCCACCGTAAATTGCTATCGACCTCATTGAGGCTTCCCTCCGATCGTCCTACATATCTTCGAAATTAAAATTCGAAGACCATGCTCCCACCTGAGCGGATAGGCGGATATTATTGATAGCGGATAGATACGGAAACCTCCGTGCATGAGTAAAACTCGCACTTAACAGATTTGTTTTTAAATCAAACCACGACTACTAAGTTTGTTACCCTATCAGTAATTTAGACTTTAATTAATAATGAGTTACCTACCACACGATTCACATTTCAGAAATTATGAAATAAAATACACATACCTGTCGGTTGTCACGATACCTACTTAGTAGATATTATAATGCTGATTTTGAAGGATGTAAACTTGGGTTTAGTTTGTACATACATACGATAAATCCTACCTACATACACGCAAAAAAAACACGCGGTGTCATCATTCTAATGACTACACTACTACAGGAAGGTGGGTCAGTATGTGGCCAACTAAGCAAACATTACAAATTATATTATTTATTAAAGAAAGACGCGACTCTCGAGCCGGTAGCATAGCATAGACCTGTAGCGCTAGGATTTTTGGTTTCAAAAATATTAAAGTTGTTTATTTGTCGCATATAGTTTCCGAACCATTTGCCCAACCTAATATATTAGTTTGTGTCATCCTAGGAATTTGCATACGTAGAAATTTAGGTATTTGTCTTTTAGATCAGTATTGGACGAAAAGAAAATTAGAAAAGAAAATTTTACTTTCATGATAATATTGAAGTAGTAACCGATGTGCAAAAACATTTATGATATGACCAACACGATGGGTCTAGCACCAGTGGTTCTCGAGTTATGACCAAAACAAAAGTTCACGTGACAGATGGATAGATCTCAGCGAGACATGAAGTGTGAGTACCAACACGATGGGTCTAGCACCAGTGGTTCTCGAGTTATGACCAAAACAAAAGTTCACGTGACAGATGGATAGATTTCATCGAGACATGAAGTTTGAGTACCAACACGATGGGTCTAGCACCAGTGGTTCTCGAGTTATGACCAAAACAAAAGTTCACGTGACAGATGGATAGATCTCACCGAGACCTGAAGTTTGAGTAGCAACGCGATGGGTCTAGCACCAGTGGTTCTCGAGTTATGACCAAAACAAAAGTTCACGTGACAGATGGATAGATCTCACCGAGACTTGAAGTTTGAGTACCAACACGATGGGTCTAGCACCAGTGGTTCTCGAGTTATGACCAAAACAAAAGTTCACGTGACAGATGGATAGATCTCACCGAGACCTGAAGTTTGAGTAGCAACATGATGGGTCTAGCACCAGTGCTTCTCGAGTTATGACCAAAACAAAAGTTCACGTGACAGATGGATAGATCTCACCGAGACCTGACGTTTGAGTAGCAACGCGATGGGTCTAGCACCAGTGGTTCTCGAGTTATGACCAAAACAAAAGTTCACGTGACAGATGGATAGATCTCACCGAGACCTGAAGTTTTGAGTACCAACACGATGGGTCTAGCACCAGTGGTTCTCGAGTTATGACCAAAACAAAAGTTCATGACGAAGTTTCTAGTTCTCACAGAAAACAGGATATTAGTTCAGCACGATTGTGTTAGGGTCATGAAAGGTGGGTCAGTTTGAACTTATGCAAATTTTAAGCGAATCGAAGCGTCAATCTAAAATAATATTGACCACATTGACCATTGACATTCGTAGGTATTGAGATTGCAGACGCGGGCTTTGTACAAAATTCGCACTGCATTATTTATTATCTCTATAGGAGATACCAAACTTCTTTGCACGAAGTGCGAGCGCGGGCGCGGGCGGCGCGGCGGGCGAGGCGAGCGAGCGAGGCACGCGGGGCACGCCAGCCAGCCACCGGCCGCCGCTTCGCATAGAAGAAATCGTAGGTACCGAACGAACGTGTGTGCGTGCGTATGCCCCCCGCCCGCCGCCACCTGCCCGCGTCCGTCCGCTTTGACCGCAACAACTGTTTTTGTGTTTTATTCATTTATTTCGAGCATGAAAATGACACAAATTTACAATGTACATTTTTGATGCATTTATGAAATTGAATATGTAAACTCTAATCATACTAATATTTTTTTGAAGCTTTTGTAGCTTGGAAAAATAACATAATTGAAAATCTTAAAATTGCGTGCCCTAATTTGGCACAAATTCATTTAATGGGCATATGTAAGTGATCTGAGATAGGAAATAACAATTTTGTCAATTCTAATTTTGTTTTAGGCACTGTTTTTACATACTGACCATAGGTCACTTTGCAATGGACGAAGATGACACAAACTGGGTTTGCACACTCCGCAGGCTATCCTAGATATGATACCATAGTTATTTTAAAGTTTAGATTAATTTTGCCAGTTTTGAATGGAATTGAAAAAAACAACCACAAATCTTCGAATTGCTGAAAATGCAAGTGACAGATGTGACACAAAACGCAATATTATGCTTCTTATGTACGACTGTATCCACAGGCAAGAAATAAGAAAGTTTAGAATTTTTTTAACTTATGTCCTCAAAATAGCCCAGCGCTATCGGTCTATAGCCTACGCCTCAGACCAAGAAAAAAAGAAAGATGGAGTCGCAATCGGAGTCGTGTTTGATTTTGACGTTAATAGAATTGAAGCCGCCGCCGCACAGTGCAGTGAATGTATGGAAGAATGGGACAAAAATCGAAACTCCGGCTGTATTTAGATAAAATTTTTATTTTATTCATATTTCAATATATAACATTATTTTTTATATATAATAGCTATATATATAGAATATAGATCATATATATATATAATTAAACTTATAATTAATATTAAATTACAACGTTAAAACTAATTAGAATCTGAATAATCGTCTTCCCTTAAATCTAAATTCGGTAGGTATATCTAGATCTCCATTGCGAGACTGGAGCCATTTTTTTCAAATAATCATTAACATCGCCGTCTATTCTCACATATTTGTGTGTAAATACCTTCCTCTGCGAGGATATAACCTACTCACATTTTTTATACTTTTTCATCGTTCAAATATACTCAAACGAGAACATATTTCGTTGAATACAACATGTTTGCGGTCATTTTTGCTGCTGTTTATGCCGCAAGCTCCAATTTTTGTATGACGATCCCCTCTCTGAAAAAAAAATCTATATATTACCTATTGGCAGATATTGGCAGACAAACTTTACTAAATCTGAAAGTACATTAATATAGCTACAAGAAAAAGTAAAAACCTCGAGACACTTTGCGCACTTTTTTTTTAAAGCTTCGTCAAAGTTTGGAATTGCATTAATTATAGATAATTTTCAAGGGTATGTTTAAGACCTAATAGAAAAATAAATCTTAAACAAAAAGACAACATTTATATAACGTATTAAACTACGTACCTTGGGCTACAGAATCCATTTTCAATCACTTCAAAACACTTGCTAATACTTTTGTTAGGACACTCGATGCAACGGACAACATACAACTGATAAGAGGGATTAACTACTCGCCGCGACATTGTTCCAGTTGGAGGGGTGATCATGAGCCAATGAGCGCAGTTCACGGAGTATAACTATAATTCCTAGAAGTAATGCCTTATCTACTTTACAACGGCAGGATGAAAGTCCATGGAATTTATAGCTCATTTTTCGATTTTTGGTAAAGGCTCACTGCACTGTGCGCCGCCGTCAACCCTTGTGTGTGTAACCTGTATAAGTTGTGCGCTTGTGTTCTAGAGAATAATGTTGCCAATTTTTTCCCACCAGAGTCCTAATTACTACAAAGTTTAATTTATTATAAATTATACCATTAATAGTAATATGTATAGCTAAGAGATAGGAGTCCAATAAAAATAATGTTGTTTTTGTATAATCTATTAGATAAATGTTCGTTCGTCTTATATGCGTTCGTAAACAGTTCATCCGATTACGGTGAATCTTGGTGGATTGTTGTGGATGCGCCCGCGAATATTTCTGGCAAAAAAAGGAAAAAAAAACGGTAGCGGAGCCACGGGCAAGACCTAGTCTGTAATAAATAAAATAAATTATTTATTAGTGCCGTTCAAAATTTGTGAAGAAACCTGAATATCTTGGAAATCACTGAGCCTGAGCTTTTCACCCAGTTTAGTCTTTAATATAAAAAAAGTGATCCTTTAAGGGTTCTGTATTTTTTTCTTTGTGGTACAGAGCCCTAAAAGTTTGATCATGCATTATTGTGATACAGGGCTTCAACGACTGGACAGACAGACAAACGCTGGCGTCAAACTCATAATAACGCTCGTCTTTTAAAAAGTAATCAATAATATCATTAAACTGTTACTAATAAATTATCTATCACTGAATTATTCAGAATTATTCAATACTACTGTACAGTTTAGGGTACTGTACAGTTTTTTGGGGGGAAAATCTTTAGACGTACATGCCACACTGACATCGTGACGTCGAGGAGGAGGAGTCAGCATCTGAAAAAATATTAGTCTTACGACTGTTACACCGTTGCCGGGCTTTTTGGCGCGGTTTCCCGCGCGAGGCCTGCCGTCACTTTGTCCGCTCTATGTAAAATAGCGCGGTCGCCGTGGCCGGCTCGCTGGCTGTATAGTGGTCGGTCACTTTGTCCTCCCTAAGTTAGGGGGGTCGCCGTGACCGACTGCTGGCTAGGGGCGAGCGGCATCGAAGGCGCTCTGCTGCTGGCACGTTCTGCAGTCTCTCGACTGCTGCAGCTGCCTGTGGTGTCGTGACGTCGAGGTTTTGTGTTTCAAAACATAATTATAATTAATTTCGTTATTCCGCTTGTAATTCGTAAATATTCAATTACTTACTTGTGAAAAGTAGTCCCGCAATACTTCTCTTGAACATGAATTTTTTGTTGTACCATTGAATCACACAGGACGGTATATTTTTTCTCTCTCTCTCGCTTACTCGCGGCGGATTTCCTATGGCCGATCCGGCATCATAGGAACCCGGATCGGCGTCACCAAGGAACGCAGATGGTTCTGTCTTTCTTTTTTTCTAGTCTGAGGCCTACGCAGACTAAGTTGAGTACCTAGTCAAGTTGCGATGTCGTGTGTCGCGCGGTGTCTTGTTTATGCGATGCCGGAACGACACACACGTACGTAGGTATGTATCTCGTCATTGACCCGACGACGACGCGACGCCCGTAATGATACATGTGGGGTCAACAATTACAACTAGGAAAATCGCAAACCGGCTTGTTAAAATAATACCTACTCGAGTTAACAATTCGTCAACGTAAGAGCAAAACGTGCGTGTAGTCGCTGGAGCTATTACAATTTTTATTTCGTGTCATATTTACGCAATTACATAAATTAGGTACCTACTGTAAAGCGTTTTACAAAGTAAAAACGAAAAAGTACAAATAATTTTGTTTATAATAATTTATAATAATACATACATAGAGTTGCCTAAACTAAAATACACGTTACGCATGTGATTCAGCTAGACTAGAGAATTAATTAAACAGAATAGAAAATAAACTCTTTGATGCACGCACGTTTGCGAAATGAACAGGAAGAAAGAAGGCGGATTTATCAATGCGTGATTTCTTCCAGTCAACCTGGCTATCTATGCCCTCGTATTGCATTTATATGATATAACTCTTATAATAAGATTTATAGGCAAATTCAAGATGGCGCAGCAGTAGTAACGCCTCGTTGCGGCCAATTTACTGCTGCTGTTACCAAGCGGCCGTCGTCGTCATCGTCTACGCTAGTAATTAATCAGTAATCGGGAACTAATTAGGCCACACGACACGACGACGACGACTGTCTGTCCCCCGACTGGGCCCGACACCGACCGAGCGACTTCATCGCGGACGCGCATCACACAACAAAGATCGGGTCCGGGTGTCAATACCTACAATGCAAAAAACCTATGTAGTAAATGATTCACATATCGGCAGCTTGAGACGCGTGCGCAGCTAAATTTAAAAGTTCTATGATGCTGACACCCCATATCATACTGACATGATGACGTACACGATCACAATACCAACGTCTATGCTCTCAATCCGAACCTCAGATCAGGAAAGGAAGGAGATATGTGAAGAAATGATTTCCAGTACGAAACACGTGTCTCCAAGACAATCACTAATACTAATGCACTGTAATACGTACGAGTCGACACACACTGTTATATAGCCAATTACAGTCATTTCACATTAATGCACTCTTGTACGTACAAGTGCACGCACACTGTCTTATAGCCAATACGCGCGGGCGCTAACGGTCCACTGACCCACTAATACTAGCACAAAAGCATCCCTACGCCAGTGATTGACAAAACGTTACAATGAGATCGATAAAGTATCGATATTTTTTTTTCAATTACTAACATTTAGGTTTTCTACCTCGTATTCATACAAAAATCTAATTTGCATTATATTAATAACATAAGTAATTGTTTATTATATAATCGACATAATTTAGGTAATATAAATATGAACAGGGCGTTATAAAGATTGATGGAAAACTTTTATGAGTTAATAGAAGATGCAATTCCTATTTATTGTTAACAGCAATTTTTATTTAATAGCATAATAATATTTAGTATATTCAAATAAAATTTATTTAAAGATAAAGAATGCATAATCATCGATCAGATGTGCGCAATTATTGTAAATATACATTCAGCTACTACAATGTAGACATAACTAACACAGTTTTGTTTGGCATAAACCAAAAATCACACCTCAAATTAACAAATAATGGTTCTAACTAATCCTTAATCCCTCACTTAATCCTTAATCTCCTTGTGTGTGACGTGCTTAGATACCAAAATATAAGCAATAAGGCTCTATATATAAGGTCCACTTTCGAATGGCTAATCCTTTCTTTCATAAATAGTGCTCATTAAGAATGTATTATTATATATGTATGTATATGTTATTTTTTGTTTTTACTTAAATGAATGGAACTCGCCCGTGGCCGGTGTATTTCTCCGAATTGTTTTGATCTAGCAGCTAGTCTTTCCGTAATGAATTTTCCAATATAGCGGCGCGAGCGACGGTCGCCCTAGATCAAACTCGGAATATTAATTAAGACACCGAACTGAACAAATCTAAAAAAAAAAATACTTTTCCTGGAAAAAAAATACTTTGGATGGACCTTTTGTAAGTAAGAAATTAGCCACTGCCTGGATTAATAGTTAATAAATATATATGTCCACCGATATGTCAACCAAATATTTTAATAATATATTTTTTTTAATGCCGGTACCCCCCTTTTGTAACAAAACGAACTTCTCAAAAATACAATTTACATATAAAAGTAAAAATTTATATCCAGTGTTGATACTGGTTGAAACGCACCGAAATAAACATCGATAAATGTGTTGTTGCGTACAACCCTAGCGACGCCATTTCAAACACATCTTCCCGGTTGAAGAAAGTGAGATTTCAGAAAATGTTTAAAATATGTAATAATCATGCAATTCAGTACTTGCAGGTGGTACGTGATCCCATGGTCCTTGCAGTTTTTATTTCTGCTCTCATTTTTACAAAGCACGACACAGCACTGAGGCATTTTGCCAAAAACTAAGAGCGCACTTCGGAGTAATATCGGACACAAAGACAAAAGCGTGACTAACTCGCCTGGCGGGTGCATTCAACGAAACATGCGGGCATTCCGCATGTGGCGGAGACAGGGCCACGCCCCCTCCGCATATCTCCTTCCTTTCCTGATCTGAGATCCGAACGCATTCGGATTGAGAGCATAGAATCACAAAAGTTCCCAAAAGTTTTATTGTAAATAGTAAGTCTTAGATTTATAATAAATTGCCAACAGAAATTAAAGAACTTAATCAACAGGAATACAAGAGAAAGATTAAAGAAATACTCACGGAAAAGGTTATTATGATTTGAATGAAGCCCTGGATGATTGTAGTTTTAAATAATCTAGTCAGCATTCTAGTCATTTTATTTACATGTTTAGCTATATTATTTATTGACAACTATAATTACAATTAATAATTACAATGACTATTTTTATGACCATTGAAATAATTTTTGACCAATGTTTTTTAAATTTAATATTATTTTATTAATTTAATCCACTTCGACAAATACGTTACAAATGTTCAATGTTTTACTTTTTACTTATGACAATTTTTATTTTATTTAACCACTAATATTATATTTTGTTTGTATATTTGACATTATAATGTAATGTATAATTATTGTTTATACATCTTTATTGTAAGTTTAGTTTTAAGTAATAACTAAGATATTGTAGTGTAAGTTTCCTGTTTGCTTCAAACCACAGTATTATTTAAACTTTTTTATCAATTTCTGTATTGAACGAAGGTTATTTTTTGTTCGATGCACAATACCACATCATAAATTTATTCCTAAATTTTGTAATACACTACTTCTCCGAGTGTGCACAGACACCTAATGGATGTATTATAAAAAAAAAGACATAGGTACATTCATACGCACGCAGCGTAATGAATGAAACATATAATAATATGTCGTCTTAGAATTTTATTACTTAATGCATTTTTCAGCTTTAGAAAGGTAGGTCGATGTTTTTATAAAAGCTAAGTTTTAAGCGTATATACCTACGTCATACTTAAGGTTCCGTCCATTGGTCGCTCCCACAGAACATAAAAACCGGCCAAATATGAGTCAAACTCGCGCACCGTGGGTTCCGTATCGCCATGTCATTGTCAGCGCCACTCACGCTATCTATGTATTAGTTAAAATGCTTCATACTCTTTTCGGTAGATGGCGCGCATACACTTTATAGTTTCTTTTATGGGGACCCCGTGAATTTTTGAATTTTTCTTATTTTTATTATTTATTGTTATATCAGCCATAATAACACATTCTGTGAACATTTTAACGGGCTACCTATTAAGATTTAAGAGATACAGCCCTCGGACAGACAGATGGACAGACAGACAGACAGACGGCGCCGACGTAGGCTTAGTAATAGGGTCCCGTACAACGGACACGGAACCCTAAAAACGATTAGAGAGAGAGAGAGAGAGAGAGAGAGAGTAGCGAGATTACTTTTTTTTATTTGTATAAAGATTGAAGATCATGTAACCAAACATTTTTTAGTTGTGGTACCTCCATGTTATTAACTTACCTAGCTACTAGCTTAGCTACCACCACCTTTGGGAAAATTCTTTGTGCGACTACAGTTTTTGCACTGTAATATCGCATTTTGTATTTGTTTAGCTTGATGGCTACCTATGACCGTGACGTGAAGTATGCTTATTTGTATGTATGTGTACTTTTGTATGTGTGGTCGTCCCTCATTCCTCGCGGTCTTTATGCATGCCCCCAGCAGCCGGACGAGCAGTAGCGGGCGAGACGCACGCGTGAGTGCGACAAAGGCAGAATGAATCAGTAAATTCAGTAACACAAGAAATAATAGTTAGCTATGGTACAACAGCGTCATAGTTAAAACAGACAAGTTAGCCGTCTTCATACAAGCGCGCCGATTTCGCACTCACACAAGCGCGCGCCAGCGCACGCTGTCTGTACACAACCACTACTTACATTCTCACTTCCCTCGCTTGTAGTCAGAGATGGCCGCCCCGCACTGTTTTTTTTTTGTTTTGTTATTTTTTATCGTGTGGGGCCGGTACTTAAAAAGAATAGACTCGCTGCATCTCTCCCCATGTATGTCGTAAAAGGCGACTAAGGGATAAGAACAAGATGCCGTGCTAAAAGGCGACAGGCTCGCCACCTCACGCCATGCAGCAGGTGGGTCTTTGTGCCTTACTTTCTGCTTGATCAATTGAATCTTGTTCGAATGCTTTGCGAAACGTGGTGGTCGGTGTTCTGCTGTAATTTACCAGAGTTCTTGCGGCGCAACACCGATTACTCTGCTTACCCCGATTGTCGGGATTCAGCGTGTGTGATATGTATGTACATATGTTATTTTTTTATGGAAACTGACACGATTGACTACTTACTTACTTACTACTCTCTCCCTCTCTCAAGTTGTGACATCCCTGGTGGCTCGGCGCAGCGTAGGTAGTTATTTTAAAAATGGGCTCCAGTTATCTTACTTGTCTCCTTTTACTATGGCAGCGTTGTGGTCCAAGTCGTGCGTTTAAAATGTGACCACACTATAATATAGTACACGTCTTTCGTATCCTATCCTATCATACAAGTATCTGTACAAGTTGTGAGTCGGAGCGAAATGTGTCGTTGCAAAAAGACATATGGAGTTTGTTTTTGACATTTAACGGCCGCGGCCCATGTTGCAACCAAGAGCGCTTGCACAATGCATGCACTTAGTCATCATAAAGTAAAGCGTGGCGCAATTTGTGCAGTGGAGGTGTATGCACAGTGTACACTGGCCTCTCATTACAATTTTGACACTGATTATGCATACTCCAATTTAACCATTTTACATAACATCTTCGCAAAAGATATAGTACCTATGAATGGAAATATGATTTTCCAAAGTACCCATAACAATTTTTACCTGGATATTTTCTTTATTGGTACTTTAGGAAACGTTAAATTTGTAATTTTTTTAATTTTTAATCTTAATACTATACGTGCAACAAGAAGAAACATGTGGCTACGGAACCCTCTGTGTGTGAACAACGTTCTCACTTAACAGGTTTTTTCAATTTGTAGTTTTGCAATAAAAAAATAAAAACCAATTTAGCTTACCTACCCTTCCTTGCGATGCATCCTACTCCAACCCGAAAAAATGGCGTATCGCTATCTTGCTTGCACCCGTGGAATTTGATCTTATCTTGTATGGGGCCTTAAATCCTAGCAATGGAATGTTTGCACGCCTCCCAGGTTTAAGAGCCCAGTTTCCTTTCAAAGCTTCTTGAGTTCCTGCGATCCCAGATTATATAGGTAACTTAATTCTTTAAATTTGAATACCGAACGAAAATTAACCGTATTCAGGTAAACGTCTTTCAAATACAAAATTCATGGACTAAATTGACGTAGTATCCGAGATTTATGTATTTTTTTCAAAGCGCGGGTGCTTATACATAAATATTTGAATGTTATTTTAGTTCCTTTTTTTCTCCTTCTGCAGCTTATTATGTTGTTTCTTCCGCGGAGAATTTTTTTAAACCTGATATGGTTTGACTATATCGCCTACTACACCCGCGATATTAGCCCATTAAACCTTGGTGAACTAGGTGCCATGTCAGTGCTTCCCTTTGATTATGCCGGCTATACTGAACTGCACGGAAAACACGAACTATTTTCGCCATAAGATGTTTCTATATTTACTCAACCATTCCAGATTTTAGTGCATCGGAAAAATCTGTCGGCAACGTTCTTGGTGTTGTTTGTTTCTCATCTGGTGTGCTTTCCTCACACACAATTTTTCAGTTCGTATTACCCTATCTATTTATCCATACCATTTTCAAATCTACCTTTTTTATTGTCCGAACTTATTCAAACATTTTCCATCTTTGTTATAATATCCATCTCTTAGTTTGGCTTTGGTTTCGTGTTCAACTTTGCTTTCGTATTTGACTTCGCTTCTCTTTGATTATGCCGGCTATACTGAACTGCACGGAAAATACGAACTATTTTCGCCACAACTGGTTTCTATATTTATATATTTACCATTCCAGATTTTAGTGCTTCGGAAAAAACTGTCGGCAACGTTCTTGGTGTTGTTTGTTTGTCATCTGATGTGTTTTCCTCACACACAATTTTTCAGTTCGTATTACCCTATCTATTATCCATACCATTTTTAAATCTACCTATTTTATTTTCCGAACTTTTTCAAACATTTTCCATCTTTGTTATAATATTCATCTCTGAGTTTGGCTTTGGTTTCGTGTTCAACTTTGCTTTCGTATTTGACTTCCTTTCCCATTTAATTTTCAGGCTAACATACCATTCAAAAAGTATTTTAAAATTATAAAATTCATTTGGTCGTTTCCACACGACCTGTGGCGTTTCTCGAAGCATGTCGCTCGGCTCGAGCCGTCGTCGATCAAGTCGACTCGTGCAGCACACACTCAACATATACGTACTTATGTAGGTATATGTTGAACGTGACAGAAGAAGAAAGGGCCAACCGATTTCTTTTCCTGAGGCTAACTATCTTGATGTACGAATACGGAATAGGTACACATATTACATACTGTTTTAGTATAAGGGTTCCAAAATTGACTAGTATTTCCTCATAGTAGGTTAAATTCAGCTAAATGGTATGGTAAATATTAACAAATTTAAGTGGCAATAAAACCATAGGTTTTAAAACACAAACAAAGTTGAGTGGTCTAACGGGATTATGATGTAAAATCTCACTGACTCACTCGTGCGCGCTATGTTAACCTGATGAAGTGAGACAGAATACTAGATGATCACTAAACTAAAGGCGACCAGTATCTCTCACGCAATAGCCCGGTAGACTTCGAAGCAGTTACTGTCGTAGGACAGGCAGTCGGTTATCTAGGATAACATTATTTTCGCCATTTTTTAAAAGTGTATGTATGCACTTAGCTTTGATGATATGCATAAACGGCAATATTTTGCTAATTTGTTACACTTGCAGTTTTACGGTGTCTACCCGTTCCTGCGAACTTCCTATGGGTTGAACGAGACGCTTCAGGCGACGCTCTGTCCTGATCCTGACTCTTGAGGATGCACACGTCTCGTGTCGGATGTAATATGTTGACGCAAAGTCGAAGTTCGGTGGAAACTATAAAAACGCCACATCTTAAAACTTCTATAAACGCGTTACTTTACGGAAAAAATACAATGAAAAAGAAGAATGACGCGAACGTATGGCGCGATGGTGTTTGTCGCAAACGAAGCTAAAGGTCAGGGTTAGCGGGTTCCTCGAGGAGCTGTCGTCTGCCGACTGGTGTAGAGGTGCGCCACTCGGTGCGCCACTGACGTCACTAACACTCTCATTAACACCTCTCAAATTGAGCCGCCGCCGCCATCAGGATCCATACAATGGAAGTATTTTCGAGAGCTCTTTCCTTATTGGGAATACTTTGAATACAGCTATCGATGTACAGCTGTTATCAGTACCAGTGGTCGATGCCTCAGAGTAAGGAACACGCGCCTCGCGCTTTACTGCGGGGGCGGCCGGCTGGTGGAAGACGACCCGTCGATTTGCTGTTCTGTGATTAGTACAGTCTTTTGAAACACAATTTCAAATGTCCTTCCTAACATCCACAAAAATGTTAGTTCCTTACGGTCGTCGTCGCCTTTTCGTCGGCCGACGTCCTTGACTTCTAGAACATTAAATTAAAATTAGCCTTGATGGCGAGTGGCGACAGCGAAGACTTAAAATCGGTCAAGCGGGAGTTTACTCACGCACGGAGGGTTCCGTATATCCGCTATGTCTGTCTACAATGCTAAGTACCTGTGATGCTATCTATTATTTAGTAGTGCTTATATGTGCCGAGATATCTACTAATCGATTCTTAGCACGTTTCTTGTATGCGAACCCCAATTTTTTTCTTTTTGCTTTTTTTATTATTTGTTCGCATATCCGCTATAATAAATAACACATATTCTGTGGAAATTTCAACCGGCTACCTAGCACGGTTCAAAAGATGCAGCCGTCGAACAGACGAACGGACAGACAGACAGACAGACGGCGTAGGCTTAGTAATAGCACAGATAACTTGTAATATGCTTCCGTAAGGATGCGGAACCCTAAAAATGACAATAGAGAGGCTTAAGTATTGCGAATATTTGGCGAGACGGTCTTGTGCACTGCAGCTGTCATGGCGCGGCGCGGCGCGGTGCGCTGATGCGCACAAGTTTGGCAACACTCCACGCGGAAAGTGAATTTATCCGAAGTATCGGCTTCTTGCGTAATTGCCCACTTAGATTTGTCGGCGGCTTCGGATAGCCGGCACTTCGTAATTTACGGAATGACGTATCTAATAACGTCGCGCGCTCTGCGCTCGGGCCAGATTTTCGGCCAAACTTGTTATCTTTTACGATGACTGGCGTAGATGGCGCGCGTACTGGTGTTGTTTTGGCTAATTTGACGTCCAAACAAAAACATACATTTTCTAATTATTATTAGTTTTGTTATTGAGCATTCTGGTTATTGAATTGCTTTTGTAATATGAAATCATGTTATCTGAAGACGCCGGTACAACTAAAATATGTAAGTAATACTTTGAAATAGTTTTGGACCAGTGACCTCAAAATGTCGCATTTCGTCCGAGTCCACGTACTCGAGATGAAGCGAGTGCAGACAGACGAGTACATAACATAATTTGAATTTGCGCAAACTTTAAGACACTGCGCTCATGTATTTACTCTGCTGAGCATTGTGCAAATAACACCGGAGCACCGACCGGCCAGGCCGGGCGCCTTGGAGTTGACGGTTTTAGTAAATTCTACTGAATTTAACAATGTATTTCTCAAGATTCTTCATTTCATAAATTGCATACGAATTTCAACCAAAACTAAATAAAAATATTGACAGCATTCTGGTTCGTAGTAGGCGGTAACGTATCCAGAAATGTAGACGATAAGCAAAGATTTGAGAAACTCTTTGATGATAAGAATGCAGTTTGAAATAATTATTGCTTGTTGATAATACGGAAACGTGTTATTGGCTATCGGAATGTTACGATCGTAAATAAACAAACAGTAGCGTCTAATGAATCTAAAAGAAAAACATTGCACAAATAAAACACTCAAAAGTTGTTTGTTGCAAACGGACTAGTTTAACAACGTGACTGAGGAGACAATTTCACAGACAACAATAAATAAAGTAAATGCGAGCCCTCAAGTTATGCCAAACCACGACTGAACGGTTGATATAAAGCATTAGGAAACCGGCCAGACGGTGTTGATGCATTATTGATTATGGATATAAGCCAGGAAACGATTGAAAGCGTTGTAACTGCGGCGCATACAACCCGCGAACGCGACACTCGTTCCTGTCGTAAAATGTCTTGTGGATGTCGAGACAACAATACCTCACACTGCGTGTCAATATTCAATAATGTTGTCACCATTGTCCGTGGAATATTAGCTTACAAACATTTCTGTTACTATGAAGGAATGTGACGCTCTGCGTCTGCGTCGTCATTATCACCACGGCACGATCACAAATTGTGATTTTTTTTAACTAGAATTTGCACTTAGGTACACTTGGGTTTAACATTTTCGATGTTTGCACGATTATCCGCCCACTTTCAGAGCTCCAACGGTTGCATTTTTCAATGTTGTCCTTGACCGAGTGTTATACATATTATTTCCTCGACAGCGCGCCTGCGTGGTCGGCTCGGCAGCGCGCACCAAGCATACATACGGGAGTGGCAACCGTCGAGCGCTATTATATGGGAAAATTAGCCGCGTCTTAGTGCATTATGCTCTTACAATATAATAGTCTGCGGGATCGAACGTCAGTGCACATGTGACTTGGGGACAAAGAACACGTATATGTGCACTACGCAAAATGGCGAGTTGTGCAGTTCGTACGTGTCGAAAGAGCTCAAGATCATCAGGAATAACAAAAGATGGCGTAACCTTTCATAGGTAAGTCATTTTAATGATAATACAACGCTTAAAACGTGAAAAATGCAATAATTCCGCGAGTTAGGAGCACGACTGCGCGCCATACCGGGCGCGTACACATGATATGCAAATTTGACAGACTGAAAAGAAATTTGAAATCAATTATTGTATACGGGGATGTTGTTTATAATAAATGCGATGTTGTTTATCATAAATGCGAAAGTATATTTGTTTGTTTATTTGTTTGCTATCATGTTGTTTATCATAAATGCGAAAGTATATTTGTTTGTTTATTTGTTTGCTTGTTTTTTTTTTAAGTGAAAATTTCTTTAGCGGTGCTTGGCACTTTTTTAGGTGGGTATAAAATTTATAACTCGAAATCGCGACATCGCGTCAGCGTCATTTTTAAAATGAAACCTTAAGTCATTGCATTAAGGGTTAAGTTAGAGTGGCACGGGATCTGCCGGCACACCCGGAGTGCAACTGTTAAGTAGGGTTCGGTAACAGGTTTATGTCTGTCCATTCTACTAAGTTCTGCAAAATGAATTTAGGGTTCCTTAACAAATGCATGTCTGTCCGTTCTACAAAATTTAACATTTATTTCAAAATGAATGTAGGGTTCCGTAACAAATGCATGTCTGTCCGTTCTACTAAATTTTACAATTTTCAACCAAGGTCCTCCGACGGTTATTTTATAATAAAAGTAGGGTTCCGTAACACGTTTATGTCTGTCCATTCTACTAATAAGTTCTGCAAAATGAATGTAGGGTTCCGTAACAAATGCATGTCTGTCCGTTCTACAAAATTTAACATTTATTTTAAAATGAATGTAGGGTTCCGTAACAAATGCATGTCTGTCCGTTCTACTAAATTTTAAAATTTTCAACCAAGGTCCTCCGACGGTTATTTTATAATAAAAGTGTCTGTGTGGGCCCTGAATACGAATCCGTTGTCAAAACTCAAAAAAAGTGGCCACCATTTTGAACTTTTTAGTTACTGGACCGATTGCTTTCAAAATCGATATCGGGGTGTCTGTGTGGGCTCTGAATACGAATCCGTTGTCAAAATTTTATAAAAGTGGCCGCCATTTTGAACTTTTTAGTTACTGGACCGATTGCTTTCAAAATCGACATCTGGGTGTCCGTGTGGGCTCTGAATACGAATCCGTTATCAAAATTTAAAAACGTGGCCGCCATTTTGATCTTTTTAGTTACTGGACCGATTGCTTTCAAAATCGATATCTGGGTGTCCGTGTGGGCTCTGAATACGAATCCGTTGTCAAAATTTAAAAAAAGTGGTCGCCATTTTGAACTTTTTAGTTACTGGACCGATTGCTTTCAAAATCGATATCTGGGTGTCTGTGTGGGCTCTGAATACGAATCCGTTGTCAAAATTTTATAAAAGTGGCCGCCATTTTGAACTTTTTAGTTACTGGACCGATTGCTTTCAAAATCGATATCTGGGTGTCTGTGTGGGCTCTGAATACGAATCCGTTGTCAAAATTTTATAAAAGTGGCCGCCATTTTGAACTTTTTAGTTACTGGACCGATTGCTTTCAAAATCGATATCTTGGTGTCCGTGCGGGCTCTGAATACGAATCCGTTGTCAAAATTAAAAAAAAGTGACCGCCATTTTGAACTTTTTAGTTACTGAACCGATTGCTTTCAAAATCGATATCTGGGTGTCTGTGTAGGTTCTGAACACGAATCCGTTGTCAAAATTTAAAAAAGTTTCCGCCATTTTGAACTTTTTAGTTCCTGAACCGATTGCTTTCAAAATCGATATCTGGGTGTCTGTGTGGGCTCTGAATACGAATCCGTTGTCAAAATTTTATAAAAGTGGCCGCCATTTTGAACTTTTTAGTTACTGGACCGATTGCTTTCAAAATCGATATCTGGGTGTCCGTGCGGGCTCTGAATACGAATCCGTTGTCAAAATTTAAAAAAACTGGCCGCCATTTTGAACTTTTTAGTTACTTTATTCTTTATTCTTTATTCTTTATTCATCATTCGTATGGTAGTACACTACGCTTGAATTTGTCCTGTTTAGTTTTTACAATCCGGTTCGATTACACCCACAAAGAAGAGCCGGCAAGAAACTTCGCAGGGTTCTTTTTTAACGTCTTCAATTACAATACATTGTGACTGGCTACACAATAGACACCGCTTACAGTGTTAAGATATAGTTTGAGAGCTAAAATAACTATAATTTAAGCTTGATAATTCTGACCACATAAAATCAAAAGTAAAAGTATAAAAAAAATCAGGTGTATAGAGCCTTTGTCAGAAATTGTTGATACATATCGTATCAAGTCATGTCAATTATAAATATTCATACCACATTGTAGTACAATGTCAAAAAATAAATAAATTAATTAATTTGATACTTAATGTATCAATTAGTCAAATTAATATTTTAGTATGCGTGCTAAATAAACTTGATACTTAATGTATCAATTAGTCAAATTAATATTTAGCATGCGTCAGCAGTATAAATTAAGGTACAGGTTGTACCCTGTCAAAATTCAAAATTTGTATGCAGTCAGAATCTCAAGTGAACATGTTTGTAGTATTTTCAGTTTATACCAGTGATAATACGAGGTAGTACAAGTCTCAAAGACCAAAAAGTAATATAATGAAAAATATAAATCTGCAACAAATGTAACAGTTCATGACAGATACTATAGTTCCTTTTAAAAATATACGCCTAACATATAAAATATGCAATGTTACCAATTGGAACAGGCCAGTCTCCACGAACAGCACCCGTTCACGAGCATCACGCCAGGGCCAGCCATCGCTTCCCTCAACCATGTTTTAGGGAGAGAGGCGACCCGGACCAAGCGTCACCGTAAGCAAAGACCTTAAAGCGATGCATTACTCCAGTGGTAACATGAAACTTCTACGATATGTTTGCATTTTGTTTTACATAATACCACTGCCTCTGTCACAAACTGCTACAGTGCCCTGATGACAAAGCAATATGAAGATCTATAAACCTGTATACACATAATATATACAGATTCTGTTTATCCTGATTAGATACTAATACCACTCGCACTAGCACCGAGGACACTATGTTAACCTATACACGGTCAGCCTCAGAGTACAATATTTTGTCAGTTAGAGCTTCTTTTACATTATAATAAGCTTTCTTTATAAGAATGGCTTTAATGCGTTTCTTAAAACATACATCATTAAGATTTTTTATTTCTAGTGGTATTTTATTATAAAATCGAATGCTATTACAAACAAAACTCTTGGACATTTTAGATGACCTGTGTTTTACAATTGTTATATCATTTTTGTGTCTAGTTTCATGGTGATGTATATCAGACTGGAGAGTAGCATTTTGTATGTATTTTCTAGCATAGCAGATGTTTTGATACACATAAGCACTTGGTAGTGTCATAATTCCTATTTTACTAAATTCATTTCTACAAGAGTCCCTCGTTTTCATATTCAGTATACAACGCAATGCTCTTTTTTGCAGAACAAATATTCTGTTTACTTCAGCTGCAGTTCCCCAAAACAATAACCCATATGACATGAGACCATCAAAGTAGGCAAAGTAAACAGTTTTTGCAGCTTGTACACCACACAATTCTTTGATTTTTTTGATGGCATAACATGCTGAACTTAATTTACCAGCAAGTGAGTCTATATGGGGCTTCCAGCTGAGAGTTTCATCAAATAGTACTCCCAAAAAGGTAATTTCTTTAGCAATATTTAGCGTTAGTTCTTCTGCAGTTTTAACAATTTCTTTGTTCGCCATGCGTCTTTGAGTTCCTAAAGCAAAATGCATTAAGTTAGTTTTATTTACATTTAGTAGTAGATTATTCGATTCAAACCAAGTTTTTAGAGATTGTATTACTGCTTTAAACGAATCGCGCAAATCATTAATGCTTTCATTTTTTAAGACTACTGAGATGTCATCAGCAAACATGATTAGTTCTATATCATCTGTAATACAACTCGAGATGTCGTTGACGTAGATTAAAAAGAGCAAAGGTCCAAGAATGGAGCCTTGAGGAACACCCATAGAAATGATTTCACAACTTGATTTTTCACCACTAACATCACATATTTGCTGTCTGTTGCTTAAGTAAGATTTACATATACTTAGCTCTATATCTCGCACGCCATAGTGATCAAGTTTATTTAGAATTATTTCATGATTAACACAATCAAACGCCTTTGACAGATCACAGAATATGCCATACGTGTGATGTGAATTATCTAGCGATTGTATGACTGTTTTTATCATTGATGCAATAGCATCACCAGTTGATCTGCCCTTGCGGAATCCATACTGTTTATAATTCAAAATATTATTTTCATTAAAAAATTCAATTAGCCTTTTTTCTATGGCTTTTTCAAACACTTTACTAAACACAGGAAGCAAAGAGACAGGCCGATAATTTCCAATAGTACTATGACACCCCTTTTTAAACAATGGTACCACCCTCGCTATTTTTAATATATCTGGGAATGTGCCCTCTGCAAAACATTGATTAATTACAGTAACTAATGGATCTATAATACTACAAGTTAATGACTTCATTAACTTGGGTGAAATATTCCATAGGTCCTGGGAACTTTTGGACTTTAAGTGACTAATAATATTTTTAAGTTCTTCGTGTGTGACAGGTTTAAATTTTGCTGATTCAGTATTGCGGGGCATATATTTTTTCAAATATACTAACGCCGCATCAGCACTTGACTTAACATTTTTTGTAGTTTCTTGAGCAATAGTCGAAAAATATTTGTTAAAATAGTTGGCAACACTGGAGTTTTCACTAACTAATTCGTCTCCAATCTTTAATTCTATTTTCGTATTGGTAGACTTGGGAGACTTGCCAGTTTCTTCTTTGATAATGTCCCAGGCCATTTTTATTTTATTCTCAGATATTAATATTTTTTCTTTTAAATATAATTGTTTTGCTTTAATTGTAACTAGTTTGAAAATTTTACTATATGAGGACACATACGCTCTCAGGCTTGGATTACTATTATTTTTTAATAAATCATACAATATAAATAATTTTTCTTTGGATCTTACAATACCGGGTGTAGCCCACTGTGCAAACTTGTTACTATTACCTATACGTTTAGATTTCATAGGCATGTGCATTTCTAAATATCTGACAAAAGTATTGAAAAAAATATTAAAATTTATTTTATTCTCGACATTTCCAAATTCAATTACTAGGTCTCTATTTAATGCCTTAATGGTGTCATTGCTTATTTTTCTACTTAGTTTATACACTGCTTTATTATTACAATAATTAGTTTCACATTTAACTGATATTATTTGTGCAAAGTGATCGGAATGAACTCCGTGGCATACCTTTGATTGTAACACGTCAGCATCTGTAAAAATATTATCTATACAGGTTGCACATGAATCCGTCACTCTGGTATATTCATATATAGATTGCTTGAGTAAAAAACTATCCATTAAGTCTGACATTTCATGTTTCTCTCCGGTATTTATAGGAAATCGAACGTTAAAGTCACCACACACTATGATTGATTTGTTATTATTTTGATTTAATTTATTTAAACATTCCTCCAGTCCATCTGAGAAAGACTGTAAACTCATTGAGGGAGACCTATATACTGAAAGGATAAGAAAAGATTCAATTTCAACACAGCTAACTTCAAACTCTTTCTCGACTGACATTTTAACAATATCTGACCTATTTTTAGCTCTCAAACCATTTCTCACATAAATCATCGTCCCACCTCTAATGAAATTCTTCCTGTGATAACTACTTATTAAAGAATAATTTTGTACATGCTGAGTAAGTACCTCACGTGAGTCTGACCAGGATTCTGAAATACAAAATATATCAATGCTATTGTCTTTTAAGAATAATTCTAGTAATTGACCTTTACCTCGTAAACCTTGGACATTTTGATGGCTAATATTTAGTTTATTATTCTGATTTTTCTTTGGTCTAGTGTTATTATTTCGTGCACATTCAATACTCAGTGATAGCTTAGAAACAGAAGAATCATTTATTAATTGCACAGCACAGTTATTACTGGATCTCGGCATAAAAAAGATCCAGCACTATCATTTATCGTATTACTTTCTTTGTTGACTAAGGAAATGAATGTTAAATTTGATTTGCTAGTACAGTAATTGCATTTATAAATTTTTGTGACTAGCATTTTCAGGGCTGAGCTGTTCATTAGTCCTCTTTTTGAGTAGCACTGCTTTGGAAAATAGTTTAAATCTAAATATACTGTATTGGGAACAGACTCTGTGAGATTAAATAACATTTGATTTGTCCTGTAAGCGGTATCGTTCATGGTAGTCACATTTTGAGCGTATGAGGTGCGTTCAGAGTGAGGTATATACAGCAATGAGCTTACAAATAAGTTTACTTTCTTGTATGCACACACCTCTGATGCATACCTGACACACTTTACATACATTTTAGGGTCCATGTTGCTCGCCACATTTCCCGCCATCAGAATGACAATGTCGCCTTCATTCATGTCGGCAACCTTGCGCGGAAAGTCTTTGATTATCTCACTGACCGGCGCGGCTGGTTTGCATAAAGCGGTGACATTCACTGATGGCCCGCATATCTCCTTGTAGTGCTGAGCCATACCAAGGCCGTGCTCATCACTCACAATGAGAATGTTCTTCTTCTGTGCGGCAGCTGTAGGAGTAGTAGCAGAGGCAATATTTGTTTGTGCTATTATTGCAGGTCTGACTGGTGATTGCTTAAACACAGTTGTGGACTGTCCGAGCTGACCGTTGTCTGCAGATTTATCTCTTTTCTGCTTTAGCTGAGCTGGTTGTGACTGGCTATTAGGCTTGCTTACGTCTTTAGATGCGTTAGGTTTCTTGTTTACCTTCTTTTTCTTTGACTGGACCGATTGCTTTCAAAATCGATATCTGGGTGTCCATGTGGGCTCTGAATACGAATCCGTTGTAAAAATTTTAAAAAGTGGCCGCCATTTTGAACTTTTTAGTTACTGAACCGATTGCTTTCAAAATCGACATCTGGGTGTCCGTGTGGGCTCTGAATACGAATCCGTTATCAAAATTTAAAAAAGTGGCCGCCATTTTGAACTTTTTAGTTACTATGGCGGTTATTATATTATTATTTAAAATGGCGGCCACTTTTTTTACATTTTGACAACGGATTCGTATTCAGAGCCCACACAGACACCCAGATATCGATTTTGAAAGCAATCGGTCCAGTAACTAAAAAGTTCAAAATGGCGGCCACTTTTTTTACATTTTGACAACGGATTCGTATTCAGAGCCCACACAGACACCCAGATATCGATTTTGAAAGCAATCGGTCCAGTAACTAAAAAGTTCAAAATGGCGGCCACTTTTTTTAAATTTTGACTACAGATTCGTATTCAGAGCCCACACATACACCCAGATATCGATTTTGAAAGCAATCGGTCCAGTAACGAAAAAGTTCAAAATGGCGGCCACTTTTTTTTTATTTTTACTACAGATTCGTATTCAGAGCCCACACATACACCCAGATATCGATTTTGAAAGCAATCGGTACAGTAACTAAAAAGTTCAAAATGGCGGCCACTTTTTTTTAATTTTGACTACAGATTCGTATTCAGAGCCCACACATACACCCAGATATCGATTTTGAAAGCAATCGGTCCACTATCTAAAAAGTTCAAAATGGCGGCCACTTTTTTTAAATTTTTACTACAGATTCGTAATCAGAGCCCACACATACACCCAGATATCGATTTTGAAAGCAATCGGTCCAGTAACTAAAAAGTTCAAAATGGCGGCCACTTTTTTTAAATCGCGAGATTAAAACACCATGAATATTATTAAACCGGAAAAAAATATTGTTTTAAGGAAGACTCCAATCTTTTACTCTGTTCCTCGAAGTTTAGGTAAATAAGCCCTACTTATTCCTATCACTGATTATTAGTACAACTTTTCAAAAATATTAGAACAACAGTCTGGTTTAATTTTTCAATATTTTTTTTTGGATTCAAACAATAATATTCGTTCAGTAAAAACTATTTGAAATAATATTACAAATAACAATTTCAAAATTCACAAATATACCGCACCATCATCGTCCGTCAGACTGGCATTCGTAGTGATCCCGTCAAGTTGCCGTCAAGCAAGGCTTCCGATTGGTCGGACGGTCGGCTCTTACTACCAGATACCCGAGCCAAGCCAGCGATAACAAACCTGTCGCTGGCCTTGCTCGCTCTGTCTCTCTCCATATCGCAGGGCGCGATATGGGTAACGGAGATAGACAAGTCACGTCATAAAAGATTAAATTGCGATTTTGATTTTCGTAGTAGTAGGGATTTTTGGCTAGCCGTGCTCCGATACAAACGCAGTAGCGTTGCGTCTCCCGTATGTATGCTCGGTGGCAGCGCGTGTTGGATTTACAAATACTTCAGACTGAAGCAGACCATGCGCTGCATAGCGGAGCGGCCGCAGTCCGTAGTATATTATTAAAACGCAGTGTTTGTGAGATAAAGTCACGGTTATTGGGTCGAGTTCCCGCTATTTTCCTTCTGATCCATAAACATTGAAACTTCTGAGGTCATATTTGAATGTCTGAATTGTACCTACTTGTGTAAGAGCTATTCCGACTACGTAAACACGTTGCATGATAAATTCACCTTTAAGAGATTGCTACGTAAACTTTCTGGTTGATTTTAGGGCCTTACCACCTTACAAAAATTGTTTTGAAGTCATCTGATCTCATGTTGATAAGTCCTCTCACATAATTTTCAAAACAACAGAAACATGATAAAAAGCTTCATGAACTCGAAGAAGAAATTGGCAGATTGAGTCGACCGAACTCCCGGTACAGGGAAATTACTATCGTATCTTGTTTACCGTCTTTTTATCTTCTATTAGCTTTTGCCTGCGGCTCCGCTAGCGTGAATTGAATTTTTTTATCAGAAACCTTTGCAGGCGCGCACACAACAACCCACCAAAGTTTCATCGTTATCGGATGAATGGTTTATGAACGCATAGAATACAAACGAACGAACGAACAAATATTATTTTGACATTGAAAATGTCATTTCGATCGCTTCAGTATAGTCTCCGATTTCCAGCGAGAGTGCGAATTCGCCCTGGTATCGTTGTTTTAAGGCGACGTAAATATTTAGGGTGTCAAATGACGCGTATCGACGAGGCCTATAAGATGTTGAAAAAGAAAATTAAAACAGTTGGAGAGGTTTTGAGAAAATCGCAAAAACAACTTAGAATATCCGTTTTAGGGGGTTTGAAAAGGGCACTTTTAAACATATTTCTAAATATATATTTTAAACTTTTATATTTTTATATTGTATATTGACTCAATGTCGTATTGTATTGTATTGTATTTATTTATCATAATGTAAAATTTCACACACATATAAAAAATGATTTTTAGGTACATGTTGGTCATTTACATTACTCGTCAGAATTGGCGATCAATGGCGATCGGTCACACACACAATGGTCAAATAAAAATAGTCAAATATACAATAAACTGTACAATAGTTATTCAGTAACATTGTCATCAAGGTATTCAGTTACCTTGTAATAAGGGTATCTGGGGATGTTTTTTTGATTTTGTGAAAAAAAGTGAAACATTTGGGAGTTATGTTTTTTTTCCGTTATGCGAGTTACGGGTTGTCTTTATCTTGCAGTGTGAGTAGTAAAATGGTTTTCGTGTATGCAATATACTTGAAAACTTAGAATTTTAATTGAAATTTTTTTTTTTACTATTTTTCTCAATTTTTCCAAATTTAAAGTTACCAATCCTAGACTACTCGTGTGCTGGGAAAAATGATAGATCTCGTCGAGATCTTCATTTCTGATGACAGCTGTCAAAATTGAAACGGCTATGTCTCTGATCGTATGCTGAGACAATAGTGATTCCACTTTAACAACGAGTGCTAAGTGATTCCTACCCCCATATTTTTTGTATTGATATTAATTTTAATATTCATAATAGGCGTACAGTATGCCCGACGCCGCGTACTGAAGGCGTAAAAGCCGCTCACTCGCACGCGCACAGCATCAGTGAGCCGCCAGTCAGTATCGCTCTCTCTGGCTACCTCAGACTACTACGTTACAATGTAATTACACAATACATATTATTTTTATTTCACTGATCAGAGGCCGACTAATCGCTCTTATAGCTCACAGTCAGCACGCTCACAGTCGGCGACTCACTATACGTTTATTTTGAATACGCCCTAAAAGTTATTTTCAATGTACCTGAAGGTCATGTAATGCATGATCAGACCGTCTGTCTGTCTGTCTGTCTGTCTGGCTGGGTGTCTGTCTGTCAAGACCTTTTTTCTCAGGAACGGGTAGAGGTATAAAGTTGAAATTAATATCAAATACTAAGGTCTACGTTTCCTCGGAGGTGTAAAAAAATTAGGCTTATAGGTCCACGCAATCACTAGATACGCCCATTTAAGTCACATATTTTGCTACCGGCAAACCAAATCAAAACCTATAGAGTACTTCCCGTTAACCTAGAATAATGAAATTTGGTAAGAAGCAAGGTCTCATAGCACAAGTAAAGGAAAAAATCGAAAATTGTAAATTTATAGTTATGTGACATTAAAAAAAAATTTTGTTTGTTTTGTATGTCAGGGTCCCTTTTTCTCAGGAACGGATCAAGATAACAAATTGAAATTAATACCAAATACTAAGATCTACGATCTCTTTAAGGTGTAGAATATCAAAGCTTCTAAATCAACGCAATCAAAAGATACGGCCATCTATGTCATATTTCATACTCGCAAACTCACTCAAAACAAATCAAAACCTATAGGGTATTTTCTGTTAACATAGAATCATAAAATTTGGTAAGAAGCAAGGTCTTACAGCACTAGTAAAGGAAAAAATCCGAAAATTGTAAAATTGTAGTTATTGACACAAAAAAAAATATTTGTTTTGTATGTCAAGGACCCTTTTTCTCAGGAACGGATCGAGATAAAAAATTGAAATTAATATGAAATACTAAGATCTACGATCTCTTTAAGGTGTGAAAAATGCAAGCTTCTAAATCAACGCAATCAAAAGATACGGCCATCTATGTCAGATTTCATACTCGCAAACTCACTCCAATCAAATCAAAACCTATAGGTTATTTCCCGTCAACCTAGAATCATAAAATTTGGTAAGAAGCAAGGTCTCATAGCACACGTAAAGGAAAAAATCCTAAAATTTTAAACTTGTAGTTATATGATATTAAAAAAAAATTGCTTGTTTTGTGTGTCAAGACCCTTTTTCTCAGTAACGAGTCATGATATCAAATTGAAATTAATATGAAATACTAACGTCTGTGATCCCTTCGAGCTATAGAAAATGAAAGCTTCTAAATCAATATAATCAAAAGATACGGCTATTTATGGGAAATTTTAATAATTGCAAACTCACTCAAATGAAATCAAAACCTATAGGGTACTTACCGTTGACCTAGCTAGAGTAATGAAATTTGGCAAGAAGCAAGGTCTCACAAGTAAAGATAAAATCCGAAAAGGATAAGTCGTTATGTCATATAAGAAATATATTTTTGTATATTTCAACTTCACGAATGCCGCACAGTCAAAAACCATTGCTGTAGTGTTTATTTAGGCGGTTCGTGATTTTCCAAAACAATTGTTTTTGTACATACATAATACCTACTAATTGAGTGATGCTGATGATACGGAACCCTCGGTGCGCGAGTCCAACTCGCACTTGCCGACTTTTTTTTATACATTATAAGAAGTAGATTGAATGAATTAAATTGGATATGTATGCCTTGCAAAACTATGAGATGATATTCGAGAATTTGTGTTACAGATTCAAAAGATTGGCAGCACAGCCTAGATAGGGATCAGAGATCGGCATATTCTGACGCACATGGCTCCATTATAATTTATAATATATTTTTATTAGGAATCGGATTCGGCTTGATAATACGTTAAGTAGTAAGAAACAGAAACTATGATAGTTTTACGTTACTGTGCTTGATATCTGTTGGTGTCATAGAGAAAAAATAATATAGATATCTCCCAATTTATGCGATCGTTTCTTACTTCTTACTTTTGTTACTACTTATTTCTCATATGTCTAGAGAATAAAATAATGTTTTATTGGGGGGCGGACAGACCGAGTGGGTGGTGCTGACGACGACGTCGCCGTGGGCGGGGAAATTGACCGCGGCGACAAAGTGAGGACGGTCGGAATTTGTGGTTGAATGAAATTATTTGAAGACGTGTTAGTTGTGACAATTGAAGGGTGAAGTGTAAACCCACAGGCGGTAAGACGGGGTGTATCGTGAATTATATTTTGGCCAGTGTCATGTATAGTGAGCATTCATAGTCAGTTGCGGTAAATTTAATAATTTATTGTGATTGAACACAGTTTCTGGAAAACGCTAACAAAACAACAACACATTATTATTTTAGTAGTCTTTGGAAATATGGTTCTTGGTTTTCATTGCAGTCGGTCGGTACTTTTGTTTTACCACTCGTTTTAACATCAATGTTTTGGTCGAATGAAACATAACACCAGTTCCTTATCCGGTCAAGGACGTCCTGCTGGCTGACCGCGTCACGGTAACCTTTATTGCCTCGGTGCCGCTTGTGGTGTGTGCAGCAGCACTACAGCGGACACGGTTGTTGTCCACAAGCTGGTCGGCGGCGCGGCGGGGCGGCCCGGAGGTGCTCACCAATTTATGAGCCCCCCAGCCCGGGCGCAAGGTCGACCGCCTCGCTTGTCACGCAGCGCATGTTTGGCCTATTTACTGTTTAAATACGTTTTTGTGTACAATGTAATACGACAACGCTGACCGTCGAGACGAAACAAATATCAAGTAAATTCTAAAATAAAAACCATTTTAACATACGAAATAAGTAAACTGCTACGCAATTTAGTATTCCCCGTGTACTAATTTTTGACGTGATGATGTCACGTCTTATAAATTGATGAACACCGGCTGCACGCACGAAGAAGTGTAACGTTCCATCTAAACCTGTGTGTGCAAGCGAGAGCGCGATAGAGACCTGTGTGTGCAAGCGAGAGCGCGATAGAGAGGCATATACAATAGTAGAAAATACAAAATATATTTCTCCGTCTTTTGCGAGCCTCGAGGCTCGAACCCGCGGTCCCTGCCACCATCACTGACCAGACGTGTTATCCACGCAGGCTATCGACCGTGTACTTATCGCTGCAAATTTTCTCAACAGTATGTGAATTTCATGGAGCGACATCTAGCGTCAATATTAAATTAAATACTTCAGCCAGCGGTATACTTGATTTAGCAGCTAGGTAATTGTTGCAACGTTGAACATGTAGATGGCGTTATGTAGGTTTTTATATATAAATTAAACAAAAATTAATAGTCGTTATTTTCTCATATTTTTTATTAGTTATTATCACATCTTTATCATGTACTTAAATTAATTTTACATGGTAAATATCCGCCAGAACTGATTTACTTTATGATCATCATGTAAAACTATCGCCCGTAAACCAACTTTACAGACAACCAATTTTTTTTTATGGAAACTGACACGGTTAGCTACATCACCTACAACATCCGTGATATCAGCCCATAACACCGGGTGAACTGGATGCGATGTCAGTGCTGCATGTCAGTCCTTCGGTCGTGCCGGCTACACTGAACTGGACGGAAAACACAAACTATTTACATAGCAGTTTCGATCGACGTTTCATTCAGTGCGGTGGTACCAACCCGGGCGGGTTGAACCCTACCACCTAGTAAGGTAAGAAGGGAAGGAACCTACAGTTTTACGTAGAATCCGAACCACGGTCAGCCTCCAACGGTCGAGCGGTCACCCATCCAAGTACAGTTGACTGTCTGCACCACTGAGCTATCGCGACTGACAGTACTATTTTACAAGCTTTTATTTAGTTTCACCTACTGAATATATTCCAATTCAGTGGTTTCACCTGTCCCGGTGTCTGTGGTGGGTATTTGGGTAATGAAATCTTACAAGTTAAATTTGAACCACTTCCCGGTGTTCGATTGAGCTGAATTTGCATACATATGTAAATCGGATGACAATGTAATATAATGATGTCATAGCTGGTCTGATGATGTAGCCGGAAGGTGGCCACAGGAACTCTGTAACGAAACAACGTAACCCCATCGAGTTTGGACTAGTTTGATTTGTCTTCACAAGTACTCTGGTCCTAGATATAGTTTTTACCATCATACAATACTAAAAAGTAAAAAATAAATAAACGTAAACAAATAGTTCAAAAAACTAGCTTAAAAGCTTGATAAAAGTGAACTAAAATGTATAATAATAAATTTATTGCGATTGAAAACAAGCCATTTTCTAATTTTTTTACAGTTTTCAGTTAAAGCGTGTTACATTTGACCGCAGGAGAGAAAAAGAGGGTGTTTAAAAAACTTGTTTTGAAATTTGTTTACGCTTATTTTGAAGGTTACCTACAAAGTAAGCTGACGAATAGATGTATAAAAATAGGCATCGCAACTGTAAACTGCCTAGTGCTCACGTATTGTAGAGTTTGGTGATTTGAGATAGGTATCTCAAACATCGTTAGTCTGTAAGTAAGTTGGACTGGGGCGCGGGGGATGAGGCGCGGAGGCTGTGTCCGCGTTCGCGTCGCTTGAGCGGAGCTCCGGCGGCGGTGTCGGGTTCACCACCCGGCGGCAGCGCAGTCACACCACACAAGGTCCACCGCTGTTCTGTTTCGACGATTGCATATCGATGCGAGAGATCCGACGATCTGTGAATAAATATAATTACGAAACTGCTTTAAGGCCCTTACACACTGTCTGTTTTCCCTCGGTAAAATCGGAGTGGGTTGGGATGAATGCATGAAGGGATCAATCTAGTGTCAGTTTTATTTACCCCTTCCATTAATTCATCCCCAACACTGCCATGGTTTACAGCCAGTCAGGCGCTTTTATACATATAAGCAGCTGAGAACGTTAAACTGCCATCGAAACTACTTATTAGAGTCCTCTTTTCAACACACACACACACCTACATTTTGTATCACCAAGTGCACCAAGTAGATCATGTTCATGGTGTTGTAAGGCAACCAGTGAAATTAAATCGAGCTCTATTGGGAGGCTTATAAAATATACTTAAAAGGAAAATTTTTACTTTCCTATACATCTTGTATGATTAATGTGTTGCGTGCGGAACATTCCATAGTGAAGTTAATACAAAATTTCCAAATTTGTTTTCCTAGGGTGACTAACATTATCAGATTTTCGTACACTCTTTAGATCCTAATATGGGCGTCTGACTCGACTTGTCTATATTTTCCCAAATGTTTCCTAAGACAAGGTAATTTACCTTATCCTAAGTGACTACTCATAAACAAGGAACTTAACGTTGACACAATCCACCGTCTCGGGCCATAAAGTTGAGGCCTTTGTATAAATCGAGGTTTATTATTTTTTATTGGCTCCGCGTTTAATTGCCATTACGTGTGAAATTCATTATAAATCGTTTACATTGTACGAGCTTGCCACGCCATAAGTATCGCTTGAAGAGGCCGAGATAGGACATTCGATGTACATACAGTGTTGGCGCCGGATAAACATCTAATATGTATAAGTTAGATTATTTATACGTTAGACATATATTAATTAAGTTTAGAACGTTTGTAAGCTTATAGGAAAATAAATATTTTGACGATTCGTGTTTTACTCTGGTGGTTGTCGGAAATGAAGCGAAGCGAAATAAAATAAATTAGACACTGCGACCGACCGCTCAAAAAGGAAGAGAATAGAGTGCGCGGATTGGCCGGCGCACCGAGACGCGCTTCGATCGCTAATCTCGCGCACTCGCGCCGCTGGCACGGGTGCCAAGCGCAGACGAAATAGAGCGCGCTGATTGGCCGGCGACAGAGAACACGCGTCGCCCGCCAATCTCGCGCGCTCGCATATTTCTCGGCAAAAATGAGCACTAGCGGTCGGTCGGCGTTCATACTCTACATACTCCACAAGATCGCAGCTTCCGACACTCGCCAGAGGACGCCACAAGAGAACAAGAAATCGTGTTTCATTTACGAGACGACCACCGCTCCGTCACGACCCCCCTGCCCGCCGCGGATTCTCTCCTTTCCGCGGCGCGTAGTTGGCGGTGTCTTCAGCGACGACAGCCGCGGAGCCGGAACCTACGAGCCTACGAAGAAGCCCCCATCAGGCGGGCGACGTGAAGCCTGAACAACTGGTCCTTCGAGCCGGATCCGAGGATGTCGTCGCGAGAGACACGGAGCAAGGCGAAAGCCGCGACATCAGAGCAGCACCGGCCGCCGCCGCCGCCCACCGACTCCGGTGTGGCCGTGAGCGGGCGGCCCGGCACCCACAGCCCGACACCCGCCGGTGCAGACATCGAGTCTCGGCTGAGCCCGCCGGACGCGCTCGACAACACTGTTGTGCCGACGCACACGCCTTCGCATCGGACTACGCCCGCCCCATCAGTCGGCGGCTCGACGTGCCGCTCCAGCGCGTCCGCCGCCCGCCTGCGCCGACTTCGAGCGGAGTACGAGGCATCTGTGGAGCTAGCCGAAGTCGAACGACAACAGGAAGAAGCGCAGCGGCAACGAGACGACGGCGAGTTGCGGAGAGCACGCGCCCTCGCCGACAAGAAAATAGAGTTGGCGCGCGCTCAAGAAGAACTCGAGCTTGAAGAAGAGATGACTTCGTACTGCGACAACGAGTCAGTGCATCATCGCAATACGGAGGGGAGGGTGCCTCCGACGGCCCCCCCTCACCTCGTCGCGCAGCAGTCCGCGACCTTGCCCCGAGGCGAGGCGAACGCGGCTGCGACCCGCGTACCCGACACCGTGCCCGCGTGCGCCGCCACGCCCGCGCTCGCCGCCGCGCCCGCGCTCGCCGCCGCGCCCGCGCTCGCCGCCGCGCCCGTGCGCGTCTCCGCGCCCGCGCGCCCCCCCGCGCTCGCGCGCGCGCCGCGCGCTGTAGCGTGGTCGACACCCGACACGCCGCGCGACCGACACACAGACGCTGCCGCCGCCGCACCGAACGACGCCATCGCCGCGCTGGCAGCAGAACTCAAGAAAATAGCCGACCGTCCCGCTCAACCGCAGCCGCTTCACCCACGACACCGAGACTTGCCTCGCTTCAGTGGGGACCGGGCGGAGTGGCTGGCGTTCCTGGCATCATACCGCGAGACGAACGCAGCGTACGCCTACACCGCCGCAGAAAACATGACGCGGCTACGCACGGCGCTCACCGGCGGTGCACGAGAGAAGGTGGAGGCGTACCTATTGAGCAGCGGCTGCGATCCGGAGCGAGTCATACAAGACTTGCAACGCGTGTACGGACGCCCCCGCGACCTCATCGACTCGGCGAAAAAGAAAGTGCTGCAGACACGACCCCTCCAAGACGATCGGCCGGACCTTCTCGACGAATATGCGTGTCGTATCAGAAACCTGTCTTATCTGATGCGGCACTACGAACAGCACGCCGACGACCAATATTTTGTCGAGAGTGTCCTCGTGCGACTGACGCCGATGCAGCGGGTGCGCTACGGAGACTACGCCGAGCGATACGAGCACTCCGGCCAGCCGAAGTTGGAACTCATAAGTGACTTTTTGTGCCTGGAAGCGGATAAAGCGGTAAAGTTTCACAACGTGAAGACGCCAGACACAGCGGCCCGGCCCTCGCGGCCCGCGCCGCCCCCCGCCCGCGGCCCCACCGCGCGCGCGCCGCACGGCGCCGAGCACACGCGCGCCGCGCAACAAGCGAACGCCGCGGCCGACAACCGCGCGTCCCGCACGCACGACAAAAGCACATGCCACCTGTGTGACGAGAAGCATGCGCTGCCCGACTGCAAACAATTTATCAACATGGACGTCGACGAACGATGGAACACTGTGCGCGGGGCCGGCATGTGTTTCAAATGTCTTCGTGGGCAACACCGCTGGGGCGCTTGCAAGGCTAAGTCTTGCAAAACCGACGGCTGCAAGCGTCCGCATCACCGCCTCCTGCACCACGACCGCCGCGAGAAAAAGGACGCGAACGAGGCGACGGACACGCCTCAGTCCGACGACGCCGCCGACGACGTCGCGACAGCGAGCTCCTGCTTCGCGACCGGCCCGACACGACGCGCCTTCCTAAAGATCGCTCCTGTGGTACTGAGAGGCGCGCGCGGCACCTTCGAGACCTACGCTCTGCTCGACGATGGCTCGACCGTCTCCCTGTTGGAGTCTACAGCGGCCGACAAGGTGGGAGCGAAGGGAAGGCGGACACCGCTGCGCCTCTACGGGATCGGAGGCGCCCTGACAGACACCGGAGCGTCGCGACGCGTCGATATTGAGATACGTGGGCGCCATAGTGACGAATGGCACACACTAGAGGGCGCACGCACCGTACAGCGGCTCGGCCTGAGCACTCAGACAATCGACGCGAGTGTGCTCGCGGACTGCACGCACCTCCGCGACATCAAATGTGAGCTGCAGTACAACGACGCACAGCCTACCGTTCTCGTCGGACAAGACAACTGGCACTTATTAGTGTCGCGAGAGATGCGCACTGGCGGCAAAAATCAACCTGTCGCGTCACAGACGGACCTCGGCTGGGTGCTACACGGCTTCAAGCCGGCGCGCTCCGCCTCCTGCTTCGCGATGCACGCGCGCGAGTCCGGCCCGGACGACGAGTTGGAACGACTAGTACGCGACAACTTCGCCTTGGAGTCGCTAGGTGTCGCCCCGAAAACGCCGCGGGTGCCCGCCGAGGAACGAGCCGTTAATATTCTGCACACAACGACAAAGCAGCTCGACACCGGCCGCTACGAAGTTGGCCTACTGTGGCGCGCGGACAACGTGACGATGCCACCGAGCGAGCAGCAGGCGCTGACACGTCTACGCTCCGTGGAGAGAAAGATGGCACGCGACGCAGACTTCGCGCGAGAGTACCGTGACAAAATGAAGGCGCTGCTGGAGTCCGGGTACGCCGAGCCGTGCCCCCCCGGCCCCCCTGGCCGTGCGGTCTGGTACCTGCCCCACTTCGCGGTGAAGAATCCAAACAAGCCGGGCAAGGTGAGGATCGTGCACGACGCCGCCGCCTGCGTAGGGGGGACCAGCCTGAACACCAACCTGCTTGCTGGCCCTGACATGCTGCAGCCGCTGCTGGGTGTCCTGCTACGCTTCCGGGAGGGAGCGGTAGCGGTCATCGGCGACATTAAAGAAATGTTTATGCGCGTGCACGTACGACACGACGACCGCGACGCGCAGCGCTTCCTGTGGCGTGAAGACGCGAATAAGCCGCCACGGAAGTACCGGATGGCTTCGCTAATTTTCGGAGCTGCGTCGTCGCCGTGCACCGCGCTGCACATAAAGAACGAGAACGCGAGGCGGCATGCGCCGAACGAGCACGTCAGAGACATAATCGTACGCGACCACTACATGGACGACGCGATCCACAGCTGCGGGAGCGAGACCGAGGCTGCGGCCACCGTGCGCGACGTCACTGCAGTGCACGCGGCCGGCGGCTTCGAGATACGAGGCTGGGCAAGCAACCGATCGGCCGCGCTGCGACACGTCGCTCCCGATCGCCGCAGCACGGGAGCTGTGGACCTAACGGCGCACGAGGCCGCGTACGAAAAGACTCTGGGCCTGATCTGGAGGCCCGACGAAGACCGGCTCGCCTTCAACCTGAGCCTGCACCGCGTGCAGGCGTCACGTCGCCGCGGGCGTTGTAAGACCGACAAAGAGAGAGATGCTGAGCTTGGTCATGTCCATCTTTGACCCGCTCGGCCTTCTCTCTCCGGTTACAACGCAGGCGAAGGCACTCCTACAACGAGTGTGGCGCAGCGGGATCGGTTGGGACGAGCGGCTCAAGGACGACGAAAATCAAGACTGGACGAGATGGGTGCGCCACCTGGCGGACTTGCGGCGAGTACGACTGCCGCGGCACCACGGGCGACGCTGCGACGACGCCGCCGAGCTGCACGTCTTCTGTGACGCGAGCTCGACCGCCTACGCAGCCGTGGCGTACTGGCGCTTCCCGAGCGACGACGGACCCGCCCACACTTCGCTAATAGCAAGCAAGTCTCGTGTCGCCCCATTGAAGACGACATCGATTCCGCGCCTAGAGCTTCAGGCGACAATACTCGGCGTGCGGCTCGCAGCAACGATAACAAAAGAACACCGAACGCAAGCGAGTCGTGTGGTGTATTGGAGCGACTCGCGAACCGCCTTGTGTTGGATAAAGAGCGACACCAACCGATTCAAGCCGTTCGTTGCGCACCGCGTCGCCGAGGTGCAGGAGCTCACGAGGCCGGAGCAGTGGAGATGGGTGCCGACACGAGACAACCCGGCCGACCTCGCTACGCGCACGCCGCCCGACGGCTTCGACGAAGGCCACTGGTGGTTCGCAGGACCGCCGTACCTGCGAGACAACGAAGACGGGTGGCCTGCGAGCGACGACACCGCCCCGACTTGCGGCGACGACGAATTCAAGATCGTGCACGCGGCAAGCGAAAATGACCCGAGCGGAGCCTTGCCCGACATTCGGCGCTTCTCCAAGTGGAGCCGACTGATAAGAGCGACCGCGCGAGTGCTCCAGTTCGCGGCAATACTGCGCGCTACGATAGCGACATCCGAGGGCGGGGCCAACACCGTGACCACGCCCCCTTACGATGTGGTTGCGTCGGACGCCGCGCGCGGCGCCACCGTCTGCGCAGCCTTAGTGAACCGCAAGAAGACACGAAAAACTGCAGGCGGCGGCGCAGCTCACGTCAAGACAAGGCGAATAAACTATATAACACTAGATAAGTGTTACGTCGACGCGGCGGAAAATAAATGGCTCAAGTCAGCCCAAAAAGATTTGAGCATGAAATGTAAGCAGATCGCCGCGCTCACCCCGACACCGGACGAAGACGGAGTGCTGCGAGTGGGAGGAAGGATCGACGCGGCGCGCGGAGTCAGCAACGACACGAAGAGGCCGATCATTCTTCACGGCGACCACCCGTATGCGAGGCTACTGATCGAAGAATATCACCGCAGATGGCAGCATGGCAACCACGCCACGGTTATAAACGAGATTCGACAACGCTATTGGGTGGTCCGACTTTGTACGACTCTGCGCGCGGTGGCGCGCGCGTGCGGCTGGTGTCGTGTGCACCGAGACGCGCCGCGACTTCCTCCGCCTGGCGACTTGCCGAGCGCCCGCTTCGTGCACCACCGACGCCCCTTCACCAGCGCCGGAGTGGACTACTTCGGCCCGATGGAGGTGACGATAGGAAGGCGCCGGGAGAAGCGCTGGGGCGCGCTCTTCACGTGCCTCACTACAAGAGCAATACACTTAGAGTTGGCGGCCGGCCTCTCGGCCGACTGCATGCTGCTCGCGCTACGACGAATGACGGCGCGACGCGGGACACCGACGGTGCTGTGGAGCGATAACGGCACCAACTTCGTGGGCGCCAACCGCGAGCTCGCGGAGGCGCGAGCGGAGCTGGAGCAGCTGGGAGTAGCGGCCGAGGACCTGGGCATCACGTGGCGGTTCCTGCCGCCCGGAGCACCCAACATGGGCGGTGCGTGGGAGCGCATGGTGCGCTCAGTGAAGACATCACTGAAGGCGACCCTGCACGAGCGCGCGCCACGAGAAGAGGTGCTCGCTACGTTGCTGTGCGAGGCGGAGCACATCGTGAACAGCAGACCGCTCACGCACATCTCCTGCGACCCCGACGACGACGAGGCGCTGACCCCAAACCACTTCCTGTTGGGGGCTTCGTCGGGCGCGCCCGTGCCGGTCCGAGCTACCGACGCCGACCTCGTGGGCCGAGCGACGTGGCGCACTGCTCAGCGCCTCGCCGACCAATTTTGGAGCCGCTGGCTGCGGGAGTACCTGCCGACGCTGCTACCACGTGGCCGCACCTGGAAAGACCAGCGGGACCTCGCACTGGGGGACGTCGTCCTGGTGGTGGACCCGAGCCTGCCCCGCAACATCTGGCCCCGAGGACGGGTCGTACAAACTTTCCCGGGCCCGGACGGACGAGTCCGGGTCGTCGACGTACGAACAACGGCCGGCCTGCTGCGACGACCGGCCCGACGGCTAGTGCTGCTACCGACGGAGGAGACGGCGCCCCAGGACAGAGCTAGGACCTCCACGACGTCCTACGGAGGGGAGAATGTTGGCGCCGGATAAACATCTAATATGTATAAGTTAGATTATTTATACGTTAGACATATATTAATTAAGTTTAGAACGTTTGTAAGCTTATAGGAAAATAAATATTTTGACGATTCGTGTTTTACTCTGGTGGTTGTCGGAAATGAAGCGAAGCGAAATAAAATAAATTAGACACTGCGACCGACCGCTCAAAAAGGAAGAGAATAGAGTGCGCGGATTGGCCGGCGCACCGAGACGCGCTTCGATCGCTAATCTCGCGCACTCGCGCCGCTGGCACGGGTGCCAAGCGCAGACGAAATAGAGCGCGCTGATTGGCCGGCGACAGAGAACACGCGTCGCCCGCCAATCTCGCGCGCTCGCATATTTCTCGGCAAAAATGAGCACTAGCGGTCGGTCGGCGTTCATACTCTACATACTCCACAAGATCGCAGCTTCCGACACTCGCCAGAGGACGCCACAAGAGAACAAGAAATCGTGTTTCATTTACGAGACGACCACCGCTCCGTCACGACCCCCCTGCCCGCCGCGGATTCTCTCCTTTCCGCGGCGCGTAGTTGGCGGTGTCTTCAGCGACGACAGCCGCGGAGCCGGAACCTACGAGCCTACGAAGAAGCCCCCATCAGGCGGGCGACGTGAAGCCTGAACATACAGTAAGCTGCTATAGCTAAATTAATTCTAAATCACATTTTTTTTTGTTTTTATAAAGTTTGATAAATTGATAATCCAATGAACGCTTATTGTCAATGAACGCTCTAATGCTCTAGCCACGTTTATTTTCAATTCACAGTACGGAGTTAGCACTTTTTGCACAACTGGTGTCACTTTTAGTCACTTTCACTAGTCGCTCAACTAGAGCTTACAGTAGTAACTTATATTAGTATTTAGTATAGTTGAAGGTAGGTATATTAACTTCGGTTATATTTATATCTGTTACGTCTAGCTATTTAAACTACCCACTGTCCACTGCGCAGGTGATAACTGGGTTGGCTGTGACCACGCTGCTGTGACGTACACGGGCGGGACTACCAAATCTTGCTATTGTACAATTTTGATGGTGTCTGTCAATCTGTCATCTCATCTGTAGCGGGTTATATACATTCCGTTTTAACTGAACAGCCGAACTTCAAAGTGTCATCTAGTCAGTCAGTGTAAACGTCCACTGCTGGACATAGCCTCTCCAATTTTTCTCCAGTCCTTCAGTCATCAATGTTGAACTTTAATTTTTGTAGGAAGCTGGCTTAGGGAATACTATATATATATTTTTATTTAATTTAACGCGCGAGAAGCTAGTATAAAATGGAAAGCCGAATCATATGTATGGATCATCATCATGTGATCTCCGGCTTCTTCAATGTTCATACACTAGTTCACTCAATGGAGTGGATTCACCTATAATCAGTATTACAGCTCGAAAACGGTTTCTCAAATGACATAATTCTCAAAAGTATCCTCCTCCGCTTATCTTCGCAATGGTACCGACCCAGTCCTGCCTGCCTGACACGCACTAGTGGCGCGCTGCTCTCATGTTAGCACGCGAGCTCCGCCGGTTAGGCGGACCCGCCCACTGCGTGTCAGCTGACTGCTGGGCACAATCAATTGGACTTTAGGGATTCGTGAACGAACAACAACGAAACCTATATGACAAATCACTTAGGTAATTCTAATGCGCGACTAAATGAAATAATCGTTTAATACCGTTGTAATTGAAAAAACCTCGACTAAATTTCAAGACTTCAACAAAAGCAGACAGGCGGTTATGTAGAATTAAACAGATGCTCCATTAGTTTTGTATTAAGAATATATTTATAACGAAGTTCCGTTAAACTGATAGTATTTTTTTAATTATGTCCTGGTTTTACTTACAAAACTAAAAATGTTATTATAAAGTATTTACCTTATAACGTGTCCTTAAGTTGAAATTACAGATGTTAAGAGGATAGTGAGATGTTAAGAGATACATGAAAATGAGACATGCAGTTCAGTAATTCCGACCATTTCAAAGTTAACAAATAAGACAATTCGTAACAATGATGAACATTCGAAAATAACTTGTGAAGATCAAACTACTAAAGTTTCAACTGGTTTTTTACAAAAAGGTTAGATTGAGTGCGCGCTGCACTGCACTCTCCTTTATTCAAGTTTACGGGGTCGGAAATACAACACAAGCATTTCGTCGTATCTAAATTTAAAATCAATGGAACAACGAGTAGGTAAACACTTGTCACTGCGGATGGTCTTGTCCTTATTTACCAGGCTATGGACTAGCGTCTCTTACAGAATCTCCCTGCATATCATCTCCCCGAACTCCGAGGGTGACAGTCATTGTTAGTGGTATTAACAAAACAAATATCTTTACATTTCCTGCCTGTTCTTTATCTCCTTTGTCATCGATAAATGTACATTTTTCCCAGAATTTCCATATTGACCAACGACGACAGGAAATATATCGTGAATACGAGTAGCTATGCTTTAATACTATACCAAATGGTTCTTCTTATCCCGCCTGGAAGATAGGTTGGCCTTGGACAATTTAAAAATCAATAGAATAGGAATGCGTAAACAAGATATACAAGCTCCGCCCGCCGTCGCGCCGTCGTCGTCGCGTCGTCGTCGCCCACCTCAGTTCTCACACAGCGCAGTTCCGCTGATCCGCCAAGGTGTTAGATTCGCACAAACGGCTCTAACGAGATGTTTCCTGTCCCGTCCCGTCCCTCCGCCTCTAACATTGAACCACTTCGGACACGTCCAAGTGCAGCGACGATGCTCACAATAAACTGCCGCTCCGACGACGACGCCCCGGCCCCGCGCGCCCCCGCGCAGCCGGTGGAACGGAACACATAATTGGCTGAATAGGTGTACCTACCGGTCGCGCAGAGTGTCAGGACGACCTGAAATTCTTAGGATTGAAAATAATTTAATTATTACTATATAGGTTACATAATATGAATCCGCCCCAATGGGTATTACCGTATTGAATGCATGCCAGTCGAAAAGAATATTAAAATATTTCGAGTTTCCTTACAAAAAAAATCGAAATTCCTCCACATGACCATGATACTTAATTTCAACAGCAAGGTGGCCTAATGTGCTGACATCAAGTTGTAGAAGTTGACGGCAAGCGGTCAGACGTCAGCGAGGACGTCAGGTGGCCAGGGGTAGGTGCAGAAGCAAGGGGAACCCTGGTTTAGGACGCTAAAACTCTCTAGTCGACTGAATCGTCCTCCTCGGGTACATAGATACATAGATTCAGCAACTATTGAAAACGTTTCACAAATATGAAAAGAAGTGTTTCGTAGACTGAGTTCAGGGATGGGCGCCTGCAGGGGGTGCCAGGTGATGTGCGTGCTCCAGTTGGGAATTCTGGAATCAACACGATACCTATTGAAATTAAAACCCGTTTTTTAAGAATGATAAATTTCTTAGTTTACTTATATATATTTTTTTTTATGTAAACTGACAGGGTTGGCTACATCATCTACTACATACATCCGTGGTGTCAGCCCATAACAGTGCTTCCCTTCGGTCGTGCCGGCTACACTGAACTGGACGGAAAACACAAACTATTTACATAGCCGTTTGGACCGACCTTTCATTTAGTGCGGTGGTACCAAACCGGGCGGGTTGAACCCTACCACCTAGTAATATAAGAAGGGAGTCATATCCCTTAGTCGCCTTTTACGACATACACGGGGATAGATGCAGTGGGGCTATTCTTTTAAAGTATACCGGCCCCACACAGATATACGTAAAGGTAACTAGGTAGGTATAGGTAAATATCAACAGTTCATGGTGGCTACAATGAAAAATTTGAGGCTGCACCACGCTGCACCCCTTAGGTATTTTTTGTGGCGGCCGCACCCATGTCTTCAGGTATTATGGGCGGTTTTTTTTATAAATATATTTTATAGATTGAAACCACGAAAACTCTCGGTCAGTATAAATAACTACATACATCTCTCGACCACATAATAATACACTTTATTTAGATTTAGATGACGATTATTGGAAATAACATGCACTTCCCTGCCGCACGTGCATATTATTCTATAAGAATTAGATAAGTGGCATCAATTGAATGAATCAGTCGGTACTACGAACGACTGCGAAAATTCATACCTCTTTCAGTTGCCCGGCTTTGGCAGCAGCCTTGCCACATCCACTACCTATGTAAAACGACTCGCCAATCCATTAGATATAATCATTGCACTGCGAACCTGCTTGCATACAGTGATTGTGTAGTTACGAACAATAGATACGGGAACCATAATATATAGCAACCGACACTTGTGGCTGAAACCCGATGCGTCTGCTGACCGCTGATCGATTAACGATTTAATGCCTATGACATGAAATACCACGTACGTCCATACTGCGCTGCATTTATTATTGTTACTTATTATTGTTACTCTACGAATCTCTCAATACAAGGGTGTTCTTTCTCGTTTTGCAGGTACTCACGCCTTATACAAATGGATGTGAAGGCGGCTATGGTGTGGCTGGCGGCACTGTCGCTGGCGCGGGGTGCGACGGCGGCCGTCTGTCCTGAGAGCTGCGTATGCAGCACCACGCCGGACGGTCTCCACAAGGCCACCTGTAGCAGCCTCCTCGACCTCTACAAGTTCACCCTCCGACAAAAGCACCACAACATCAACATCCTCGACCTCTCCCACAACAACATAACGAAACTGACACACCAGCTCGACCGTCTGACGGAGGTCGTGACGCTTGACCTTTCGACTAATGGCTTTTCGGCGATGGACCGCTTCCTCCAGACTTCGAAGAAACTCGTTCACCTAAATCTAGCCAACAATCGGATCCGGCGGCTCGCCGTGTCTGTGCTGCCGAAGAGCATCAGCTCGCTCGACTTGAGCAATAACCTCCTGGTCGACGTTCCCGCCGACCTGAAACACTTGAAGCATCTGGAACATTTGGAGTTGGAAGGCAACCCGTTGGACTGCTCGTGCGACAACATTTTGTTGCGGGACTATCTGATGAACAAAAGTGTTTTGATAGATAATGTAAAGTGCGCTAGTCCTACCAAGTTTAAAGGTATGTCTTGGTTGGAATTGAAGTCGAAGATAGTCTGTCGATCGACGAAACCCACGTTGGAATTAGATATGATGATGGGAGATCAGCCGTTCGACGATACTGCAGTGGAAATCGGCAAGGACAGCGTTATGCTTAAGTCGGTGCCGTCTCATTCGCTTACGGACTTAGACGAAGGGCAGACTTGGGTAGTTCACGGAAATAATAAGGATGACGATGATGATATCGCATTTTTAAGAGCAAAGAGGCAAGAATTGACGAGTAATAATAATATAGAAGGTTCTGGCAATGGCGACGGTACCGAAGAACCCGAACGTGACGAGACTACTTTCCCCAGCTTGAGCGCTTCTCAAATGGAAGATGAGGAATTTATTCAAAACAGGCAGTCCACTACTGAACCACCCCTGGAAGGGTCCGGTGATGAAGGCTCTGGATTTGGCGTACTCTTGTTACCGGAGCCGGAACCAAACGAGGATTTCGAGGATGAAACAGAACATCCTACTACTGAATATAAGGAACTCTACACTAATGCTGTAGACCCGTTCTTAGGTCGCAATGTACCGCAGGAAGATACCGAGATACCTGAAAGTATAGTGCCAGAAAGGCCGTCGGTGTTCATGGGATCTAAAGATTGGTTCAATAGTACTTCCACTACCACCAGTACTACGACTGAAGCGCCATTCCAGGAGCCTATACAAATAAAGAAGAGCAATGCGGGACTAACGGCCGAAACTAAAGTAGAAGAGGAGAAACCCGCTGTGCACAGAACCGGCACGTACGTCTGCATCGTGATTATTGTGGTTCTTCTGGTCGGCCTCATAGGATTTGCAGTCGTCAAGGGACAAATGAGAAAGAGGAGGGACCGAAGACTGCAACGTCAGCAGAAACGCGACGTCGAAAAGGCATCCAAGGAAATGGTCGACATGAATACGTCCTTGTTGGGTAAGCCGGCACCGGCAGCATTAGGAGAAAAGAAAGCGAACGGGAAATATGAGCTGGTTCCTACCCACGAGACTCCAATAAAGAAGACTGAAAACGGCGACGTCGCCAAGAACAGTTACAGTGATGATTTAAAAAATAATAAGAGCAGTCCCCGAGACAACAACCAAAACCGCGAAGAGCGGCCGCGCTCTCTAGCTGCGGCGGAAACGCAGGCCGTTCCGGTCACGCCCACTACCGCGACCGCGTCGCCCGACTCCAAGAAGGACACAGATTCACTATCGAGCGAGGACATATTCGTGCCCGTCAGCGAGGAGGGTCCGCAGCCAAACGGAGTGCCGGCTTCGGACGCCTCTCGACCTCTCGTAAATGGCGATCACAACGCGGACTCGGACTACCTGTCTCCGTCGCGGGATTACGTGCCGGTCTACTCGCCCGACATGGGCCGAGTCCGGATCAAGTTGACGGAGACTCCGAAGCCAAAGACGCCCGTGCTCGTCACCAGGAGCAGGTCCAACGCCGGCGACATCATCATCACTCCGTCCGTCGCCGAGGGCATCCCTAAGTCGACCACGTGAGAACTGCTGAATGAGATATCGAACTGTTTGTATATTGAAACACGAACGGTTTTGTGGATTGTTTGAAACTTTTCAATCTTGGCTAAATCTGTGATGGTGTAGCTAGTTTGTGTAATGTAATGTCAGGCAGGTGACTGCGGGTCGCCGCGGTGACCGCGAACGGGAACCGAACGGAAACGCACGGGTTCAGTGAGCTTCACCAGTCGCGTCTAGAATCAAATTGCTGCCAAAGTGTGTTTGTAGTCGACAGTGCCTTCTACGCGAGTGTGTATAGAAATATTTCGAGAATATAAGTGATAAAATGTATGATTGCACGTAGTGTGCTAATTATATTTTTTATGAGTTTGTGGCCATGTTAGAATATTCGATTACCTAAGGCAATACAATTTTTTTCATTTCTACCTGTATGTTAATGGTTACATACATATTTATAGTTGTAATATACATATATAAAACAACGCACAGACCACTATTATACGTTTTTACAAATTGTGCGATTTTTAATGTAGGTATGTAAATGTAAAAAAGTGTTATTGAAGTAGTATGTATATGAGCGGTGTGTGTGTACTTATGCGACCGAGGACAATTTATCAACATTTACTTTGAAAGTGCATTTGCTGTTTCATACATTCAAGCGTTGCAAAAAGTGCTAGAGTGTTGTTCATATTTTAAAATTATTTATTGTTAAGTAAGTAATTATATGAATTAATATTTATTTTATGATCAACGATTATCTAAATAAACATTACAATTTTATTGCACGCGAGTACTAAGAGTTTAATAAAATTTTTCTTAAAAACGAAAAACAAAATTCCTACAAATAAATTTATAAATGTTTTTTTTACTTATATATTATGTAACATAATCAATATATTTTTTGTGAAATTATCAGTTCCAATATTGAAGCCAGTCACAAAATTGTTTCGGTGTTAGTTCTTAAATAGAAGTTCCTTAAAATTATAATTTTAATTAAGTTATTGTGATACCAATTGTATGGAAATAAGATAATTAAATTGTTAATTTGTATGTACATATGTTATATTCAATAGTTTGTATATTTTTGCGAAAATTGCTTTTATAAATTATGCTTTGAATGCTTAGGATTTAGCTGTCATAGATTGTATAGGCCGCGTGCCGTAACTATACCGGCGCGCCACTCCCTCCATCTCTCTTGCACGATACTTAATGTGAAGAATTTGCGAGAGAGAGACATAAGGAATGTCGTACCGGCAGAGTTAGAGTGCGCTCATTCTAATAAGTAATACTGTCATTTAAACCAATTCCTATTGGATTCTTACCAAACTTGGCATTTTTTTATTTGTGTCCAGAATGAAATTGCACACACAGCACAAATTGAATGTGGTTTTTATTTATGAAAATGTATGTGAATTTATCGTGAATGTTGCTTCGTGTGCACTATTACCGGTATTATGTGAAATGAACATTTTAATATAAATACGTTAATACCAAAAATACAGAATTTTTATTTGAATTATACTCTCTGCCTACCTGTCACATACCGTATCACTAAAATAAAACAGTGTGTATCGACATAAATACAATATCTAATTTGTACATTTTTTTAAATTCACATTTTGACACGGTTGGCTACATCACCTACAACATTCGTGATGTCGGCCCATAACACCGGGTGAACTAGGTGCCATCTCAGTGCTTCCCTTCATTTCATGTCGGCTACACTGAACTGGACGGAAAACACGAACTATTTACATAGTCGTTTCGACCGACGTTTCGCTCAGTGCGGTGGTACCAACCCGGGCGGGTTAAACCCTACGACCTAGTAATATAAGAAGGGAGTCATATCGCTTAGTCGCCTTTTACGACATACACAGGGAGAGATGCAGTGGGGATATTCTTTTAAAGTACCGGCCCCATACAGTACATACTAACAAACCAACATACAGGGCAAGTTAAATAAAAGCTTGTAAAATATTTTAACCTACAATTAATTTCTCTAATAAAATTATACTACTGATCTACTACTACTACTCATCCGCTGGAGGATATAATAGGCTTCGATAAGATTTTTTTTTCGAAAACTACTGCTCCCAAACTGTATTGATGAGATCTTAATCAAATTCACGAATCTGCGGCCGTGTCTCCGACACAGCCCACTCGCTTTTTTATTTTGCTATCAACAAAAGCCTGCTGGATGTTCCTATGTCTTTTTTTTTACAGTTTTCCATATACGCTTGAAGTGTACGGTGAATCCTTGGCAATTGGACTCGATATTGCCAAGGCATTTGACCGGGTCTGGCACAAAGCGCTTCTGGGCAAGCTGCCGGCGTACGGAATCCCCTCTGGCCTTTGTGACTGCATCACCGACTTCCTACATTTAGGTACTCGTGGACGGCTGCTCGTCGGACGCCATGTCAGTGAATGCCGGTGTACCACAGGGTTCTGTGTTGTCTCCCACGCTGCTGTTCCTTCTGCATATCAATGATATGCTGCCACTCGGCAACATACATTGTTGTGCAGACGACAGTACGGCATACGGATCCTACAGCAGTCACCCTTCAGCCGGACGGAAAGTTGTGGACGAGAAGAGGCTAGCACTTGTGTCTGAACTCGAGCAAACCCTCCGGTCTATTGCCGAATGGGTCCGGAGCAACTTCGTCGTGTTCAACGCATCAAAGACACAAGTGTGTGCGTTCAGTGCGAAGAGAACGGCGTTCACGCCAACTCCTTCCTTCCAAAACACGTCGCTGAAATTAAGCGTGCGACAGTTCAACACCGAGGACCTCGGGGTCCTCGGTGTCGAACTGTCGCACGACTTGAACTTCCGGCGCCGCATGCTAAGGGCAAGGCCCAACTGGCCTCAAAAAAGCTGGGCGTACTGAACAAGGTGCGACGGTAATTCACGCCGCCGGGCCAAAAACTGACGTTGTATAAAACGCAGGTTAGGTCTTGCTTGGAGTACTGCTCGCACCTGTGGGATGGCTCAGCTAAATACCAGCTTGCACCGCTAGGCTCAATCCAGCGTCGTGCCGTGCGTGCAACTGGTAGGTAACCCTGTAGTGTCCCGCGACTTAGAACCACTGCAACTCCGTAGGGACGTGTCGGCTCCCTAAGTGTGTTCTATCGTCATTTCATGGGGAGTGTTCGGAGGAGCTATTTAACGCGATTCCGCCGTCCCCATTCCACCTCCGCACTACGCGTACTAGGCAGGGGATGCAGCCTTATTCAATCGACCTACCACGGATGCGCCAACCGGTTCTATAGCTATTTTATTCACAGAACCGGGAAAATGTGGAACGCACTCCCTGACCATCTATTTCCTCCCAAGTACAGCCTGGGGTCTTTCAAAAGGGGCGTGAAAAGGCTCCTGTCAGGCCGGCATGACATTCACAATCCCCGTGCATCACAGAGTGTCCATGGTCCATGGACATCGTTAGAAACCTACTTGTAGGTGAAACGATAAGTTCTTCAAGACCGGTGGATCCCCGGTACACATTAGGTGGTGGTCATATGCACTTCCACGCATATACATACATAGCTGGTGAAAACAAAAGCTGACGGCTAGTACAAAACGCTGAGGCCCTGGGCACAGGCTGTTGTTGGACAGGTTGCGGACTCCAGTGGCAGTGAAGGCTTCACACCCGGCTCTCGGCTTCGGTCGGGGGTTCCTTCGGGTGGGCATGTGGTGGCTCGGATCGGTTGGGGAAAGGCTTCAGCCTGTGTTTCCCATGGGATTTTTTCGGAAGAACGGTACAGCTATGGGGCCTCGATCTGGCATACATGATCACTGTACTCGCACGAGTGCAGGGATAGACGTCTGGATTTTATAACCGGAAGGCTGGTATTTTCGGATGTCAAAACGTAAGAGAGAAAAACTGTCTGATAGTACATCCATGTAGGTGAAACGATGCCATATTATGTCGCGCTATCCATAAAAAAAAATTATAAAAAAATATGAAAGTTAGGCCTAAAATTGCTGTTTTCAACTTTTATAATAAAATATATTTCATTTAAAATGAAATAACGAAAAAATGACAACATAGGGACGTAGATATTAATATATTTTACACACAAAAATTTAAATTTAAATTAGGTAGTTATTTTCCTTATAATTATATTTTACATTCCCACACTCAAGTCTTGCTATACTACCTATTTATATCTCACAACATACGACTCTCAAACATCCAAAGGTTGACTGGGAGAAATCCCTGTAAGGGATAAGTTCCCCTTTGCCCCTCATGTAAATAATTTATCGTTTGTTTCTGTAAAATGTTTTTTTTTTTGAGCAAAGTATTTCTATGTCTATCTAAATTTTAAAATGGTAGTGCAAGATTTACGGGTTGGAAACAGCGACTCCAATATCCTTGGTTGGAAAGAGACTTCCCCTGGTGTATGAGAAAAGTGGACTGCCCGGGTTCTCTTAACTCCTCTCTTTTAAACCCATCGATGTTTAAACCTATAAGATAATTCTAACAAAAGGCAATAAGCATAATATGATAATATATAATGCTATAGCAACACAGCACATATAGAAAGAAATGTATAATGCAACCTAAAAATAATACCGTCATAAAATAAGTAGACAGACAACCGTAGTGTACATAGGTAGTGTACTTTGTTAGAAGCACTGAGTACTGACTGAGTGAACTGAACATAATAAATCAAAAACTATTCTTAGCGCCCTCTAGAGGTGAGTAGTTGAACCATTTCATTCGTTATGTTATCAGAGAACAAAATATCTATATATTGGAACACTAGATGGCGCGTCAAAACGTGTTTACATTTTGTTACAATTATCATTTCTAGATGGCGCTGCCTTCGTTATTTCTAAAATTCTGTGTTTGTGCGGAATCGTCGGAAGGCCATACAATTTCAGGGGTAAGTAAAGCCAGTAATACTCAACAAAAGGGCCGCAAAAATTAAGTTGAAAATAAAAATATGTTTGTAATTGTTTGTTTGTTGAGTTGTTTTTCCACAAAAAAGAACTGTTTATAAATATGTATTTGTAATCTTATACAAAGTCATAGGTTGAATGAAATAATCTAATTTGTCTGTTTGTAGAGCAAGAAATCGTTATACGATTTCTGGCATAGTTTTGTTTTTCATATATTATCGAAGCTAGCAACTAATTTTATGACCCAAGTCCACAATATAAAACAAAATATTTATAAAATGGTTATTTTATTTCCACTTAAATGTTTTATCATCATTTGAGTTTGACAACATAAATAAATAAACAACTTTAAATGTAGGTAGGTAAACACTATAATAAAGTAGGTACGTTACGTAGAGTAAGTAACGATTCTGTAATGGCAAGTTTCTAGCTACTTTTATTTTAGCCTCGGAAAGATTTTTGATGTGTAAACACCTATACCAGGACCTCGAGCGAAGATTTTTCGCGACTGGAGCGAATTTCGATTCGGCAACTCGTGTGACGGGCGTGAGTGATGTTTACACATCAAACGTGAGTCCCGGCACTAATTTTGTTTCTAAATTACTTAGGTACTCTCTTACCAATGTATGTAATGTAGTATATCATTGATTACTTACTCAAGTTAATTAATAATACAACATAAGTATGTACCTAGTTTCATAATACTTAGTAAAAAAATAAAATTAAGCATGTCCTTCGAAATGCATTGTAGTAATTATTCGTACGACACACGCAAGACCACAGCTATAGACGAAAGCAAGTCGGCACTAAACGACGGCTAAAAGTCACTTTCTCTAATATTGACATTGTGTCTTCCGTTTCGGTGGAAATCCGTCATGAGTTGCGCCACCTCCGCGTCTGAGTCCGTCTCTACCTGCAACGTGACGGCGTCGCGCTCGAGCTCCGTCGCCGACATGCGCCGGCGCGGCGCACGCGGCGACCGCTCCATCTCGTTCAACTCGTGGCTGCCATAGCGGCGATTACGGCGCTTGCGGCGATCTCGCCGTCTCTCGTCATCCGAATACTCGTCGCGGTCGATGTCGACCGCCACCTCGCCGGCTCTCCCTTCGTCGACGAGGTCTCCGCTCGACTTAGCTCGTCTGCGACTCTTCTTCCTCTTCGTCTTGCCGACGTCGTTGAGCGAGTGCGTGGAGGCCGGGCGCGGCATCAGCAGCGCCTCGTCGTAGGAGGGCGGCGAGATGAGGTCGCGCGGGTCTGGCGCGTTGCACTGCGCCTGCTGCTCGTGTTGCATCCTCAGACGCCTCAGCCGCTCGCGCGCCTCCTCCGCCTGCCGCTCGCGCTCCTGCCGGATGATCTCCATCCGCGTGTTTAGCATACGGCGCACCACCATTACGACGAACGCGCAGCACGCCACGCTCACCGCTATCACCGTGAAGCAGAGAATGATCGTATCGTTGCTGGCGACCTGCGTGTTCGGGAACCAGGTGGCGTCGCACGCGTCCTGCCACGTCATGCCGGTCACGTTCGACGGACTGTGGCAGACTAGATTGTCGGCCTCCTCGAGCTTACTCGGCTCCAGCGTGAGGAACTCGTAAAACTCGAACATGTCTGCGTTGGCGCACTCGCACCGCCACGTGTTGTCGCTCATGTCAAGTCGCTCGAGGTAGCGATTCGCGTTGAAGAACTCTCTGCTCCAGGTGGTGCTGAATCTATTTCCCGCCACCGAGAGAGTCATCAGGCGAGGCAGCATGTAGAATGTGTTGTTGCTGACGACGCTGATTCGGTTGTTGCTCAAATCCAAGGCCGTCAATGTGTCAGATGATAAGCTATCTGGAATCGACCCGAGAAGGTTTCTGGAGAGATTTAGGGTTTTCAGAGACCAGAGACCCTCGAGTGAATCTTTGTCGACGTTGTCGATTTCACACATGCTAAAATCTAAGTGCTGCAGAGTTCCTGAATGCAAATGATTCAGCTTCGTGAAGTAATTGCGCGTCATGGTTAGAGAGATCAGAGTCGCCGTTCTCACGAATGTGTCCTCTGGAACTTCCGACATTGTATTTGAAGTCAGATTGAGATGTTTTAGCGCTATTAGACCTCTGAAACTATTACTCTGAAGGGAGGTTATCGAATTGTAGGACAAATCGAGTATGTCCAACTTCGTATTATTGAAAAAAGCGTTGGCATTTAGAGTTCTGATCATATTTCCCGTCATGTTCGCTTTCCTCAGGTTAGGAAATCCTGAAATTACAACGTGGTCGATATTGCAATAGGAAATGTCCAGCTCCTTCAGCGAATTTGAAGACATGTTTCCTAGTGAGGTGCTGATAAGAAGCCGATAGTTATGCGCCATCTCTAGCTTGAGCAGAGCCGGGAGGTACGCCAGCTCTTCGTGGTGAATATAGTTCAGAGAACAGTGACTCACGTCCAGATTTTGTAAGGTAGGCGACGACAATTTATCTAGTTTGTGCAACGGATTGCCGGCCAGTCTCAGGGTTTTGATGTTAGTCAAACTGCTAATAGGAGACTGGTCCTGAATCGCGGTAATTCCACATTGCTCTAAAATAAGAGTCTCCAAGGTCGTGCTCACGAGGTACTCTTCATCAGTCAAGTTGGTGAATGTTTGAAGGTTGTTTCTAGAAATGTCCAAATGTAGTAGTTTCTCAGCAGGCAGCAGAAGGGTAGACGGGTGCAGGTCGAGCCAGGCCGTGAACGCGTTGTGAGATAGGTCGAGCGTTTCGAGTGCAGTGAGGTTGTGCAGAGCGTGGGCGGGCAGCGCTGCGAGCTGGTTGCTGCTCACGTCCAGACTCTGCAGCGTGTAGAGGCTGCGTAGATCCGGAAACGTGGTGAAGTAATTGTTGGCTAGGTTCAAGTGTTTCACCTGCAAAACAAAGGTATGGACTGTACATACTTCAACGCCATATGCAAAATCCCTTTTAAGTGTTCTATATTTTCGTTAAATTTAGCACGTAAAAGTAAAAACGCTTGAAAATATATTTATTTAATATACTTTATTGTTTTATATAAATGGTACAACAAATGGCGGAGTTATTGCCTAGGGCAATCTCTGCCGGTCTGAACCACCGTATTTAAACATTTATGTGGGTATTTAAAGATAAAAATACTTAACTAATAATGGCATGGCATTTTAAATGTTATACTGTGGCCCGACAGGGCCACAGAAGATTATACGGGTTAACTGTTTTTTTTTAAACTGTGAGTGAAGGAGAGGCTCTAATTCCGGGTGAGAGCTATATGATAGTAAAAGATCGGAATAGCTGGAAGAGCGATGGGGAGGAATATGGAGCAGAATATTGTCGGGTGACCTTTGTGGTACGCTATGGGAAGAGAGATAGACGATCAATCTCTCTCTGAGATAGGAGGGTGACGACCTCAATGTTAGCATTGGGGTCTATCAGAAATTGAGAAGAGAAGAGATAGCACCTGGCATGTTCCGACGCTGACGAATAGGGAGCCACTCAAGTTGGTCACGATAGGCAGAGATATGGTTATATTTACATAGTCCGAAAATAAATCGGATGCCAAAGTTGAGTAGACGATCCATCTTATTGAGCAACTCTTCATTTAAATTAAGATTAAATATACGAGTATCACCATAATCTAGAATGCGGTGAACCAGGGATTGTAACAGCGTAATTTTGGTTTTGACCGGTATGAATCTATTGAGTCGCTATCTATCACATAATCAGCAGCGTTTTTAGTGTTGCGTAATAACATTGGTCAAACAGAACACTTATGGTTTTACTACTGTGTCCGTTCGTTCATTTATTTAAAACATAGTCGTCGTAGGCATCGGATTAAAAGAGGGCCGTTGCTCGAAATGTTCGTTAGGATCCAAGAGGTTAGAAATACAAACCTCGTCTGTGATTCCTCTCGGCAGTTCAGTCAGTTTTCTCCCCGAGCAGTCGAGCTCGGTGCGGTCTTCGCTGCAGGCGCAGAGGGCGCACAGGTCTTCCAGCTCTGAGTCCTCGGCGCCAGCTTCGAGGCCGGATATCAGCAGGCACAGGAGCAGGAGGCGAGGCCGGAGCCTGGACATAGTCGCTGCCTGTTTCTGGAGACACCATTCGTAGCGCTACGCTTCCTGCAATCACGTCGACAGCGGCTGTTTAGTTAAGGTGTTTTCTATGCTATCCAGTATGGGTGGCTGAGTCAGAGGGTCCAGAGCACACGCTCCGACCAGCCAATATGACCTACGAGTACGCTCCATACCGGAGACTACCCTTTGGTTTGCTGTCTATACTGGACTAGAGCAGAAGAGCCGAGGCTGCTATGCCTGTGGGTGTGGGTTGTTATGTACAGTACGGTCATACCAATCCAGTCGGTTACAAGTTGAGTCCTACCATCTAGTAAGTAGCAATGCAATGGACCTACAAAATATATCGGTTTCAAACGGTGAAGCAGCATGAGTGGGTGTGCACTCGAATGTGTCAAACAGAAAAACGAATTGGTCGACCGGATTCGAAACTCGGACCTTGAGATCGAGAGTCCGACGACAAGACCGCGCCTACCATCAGCCGCAGAACCACCGCCCTGTAGTAATGACACGCCGATGAAATGAAGAGTATCCAGCAAATTAAAACGACTGCAAAAAATCACTTCTGGTTATTAGTCCGCCTTAACGTGCTTTTGTTTATGTTTGTTTCTACAAATTAATTCTGTACTAATATCTAATACTAATGCACATATTAAAACTCAGCAAAGCAAAAGTAGATTAAATTCTACATATACAGGGTGCTTCAGGATAGGCTTGAGAAACTTCAGGAATAGAAGGAACTCATTATTAGAAGAAAAAAAAACCTTATCACTCAAATTGAAATTCCGTATTTTTTTTTTGGTACAAAATTGGAAATTGTAATTAAAACTCGATGCACAGTGAGTATGGGGAGATTTGGCAACAGTGCAGTGCTGTCTAGGTCTAGGGAGTGCAATGACCTAGTCCAGTCCCCTTTTTCTTTTGATGTCATTCAAATTTAGGTGTTTGGAATTTACCTACATGCAGTTCAACTACTAGTTAAGCATGTAAGGTAGTAATTTTATTTTTATTTAATAAAGGCGGACGTTAACAGTACTAGAAAGTACTATAAAATGACCGAATCTGGGAAAAAGTTTCAGAGCTTTTCCTCTTCAAATATTTTTCTCTCTTTCGAACCCTGAAGTTACGAAACCCTATCCTGAAACAACCTGTATACGTACTCGTCTCGTACACAAAACGCCAAAGTAATTTGACAAACTCGCCTGCACTGGAAGTTCAAATTTAACCTTTATATTTTTTCTTCGTGTTCGAGTTATATTTAATTTTCAAGTATGCGACTGTCTCTACGAGAAATATATTAAGGTGCAATTTTATACGCATGGGCGCCGCTCTACAATCTTATCTTCATAATTGGAACACGATAAAATAGTTCAATTACTAATCTGGGTCGGCGAGGATGCCATGCCGGTTGTACATACTCCATCTAATTTACTCTGTCGGTTAGTGTTAGGTACTGTTCTTATGTTTGTTTCAGTTCCGTTAGACATTCCGTCTAAAGAACACGCAATTTTAATTTCATTGACACCAATGCATGATTCGTCAACTGATTCATCGTCAGAGCTGTGTTTATCAGCCTACAGTCTTGTTACAGTACTATTCAAATACTGCATTAAAGGAAACACAGTGCAATTTAATTATTTGCTGTTTTTGTGTAATTTTATGTACGAAAATCACGGTTTATATTGTTGCTGAAATTTTCAAGGTTCCGTCAAAACGTACATTTTGTAAGAAATGCCTTTTCGGCTGATTGTCGGAAGCTTAACATAGTGAGTTGTTTAGAATATACGTACTTCCTTACCTATAATAAAATCCAACGTCTGCTTTCTATCTGAGTGTCTGTCTGTCCGCTTATAACTCGAGAACCACTGAACCGATTTTAATAAAACAAAATTCTACGGATAGCTTGATTCTTCCCATCAACTATAGGTTGCTTACTATCACGCTAAATAGCTTATGAGGTTAGCAGTGAAGTGAAATATGAGAGCGGGCGGAGCCGCGGGCACAGCTTGTGTACGTATAAGATGAATCTTACTTATTCCTTTGAACATGATTGAAATGAATGTCGTATGTGCAGATTTTATATTTCTCAGAAAACAAAAGTGGAAGTTTTCTCGTAATTCCTTGAAAAGGAAATGAGTGAGCAAATTAAATTATTGAGGTCTCTACGTCATGCCCAAAAAGGATGCTTACGTAATTTGAATACCTGTACTAAATAAACCACAATATGAGTAATGTGATCCCGTGCGAGCCGGGCGACTGGCTGAGAGCGGACTTATCAGGCCCTTATCAGATAACAGCACGCCGCCTGGCGGACTACGAAAACTCGCAAAGAAACTCGCGACACTACTACTTAATATACTTTAGATTGATCATAAAACAGAGTAATTACGTTGTCATCAGAGGGGTCTCTTTCCTTAAATCCGTTGCAATATTCAACATGTTTTGGAACCTTTAATTAGAACCACGTTCACGTTGACAAACACTTAAATAATGTCCATTGTGAAGCTTGTCTGCCTGACTTGTTGGCTGCTTTTGATATCTATGAGTCAGTAGATTGACATCACTGGATTGTTTCGCTGAAAAGGGACTGATGATTTTATGATGAATGTATTTAATCGTATTTTTATAAAATACTAGCTGTCCGCGTTGGCACATATTCTTGAACAATCTATCCATAGACGTGTCACCAGAAAATGTCAATGAAAATCGCATGTAAATTGAGTGGGTAGTTCTCGACTTATAAGTGAACATAGAAATAACGGCGGCGGCGCCCCGGCCGATCGGTGGGTCATCGTACCGTTTTACAGTTTTTCCGCTTCATTTATTCTACACGCAAATTGGCAGGCAATACTTAAACAATACCCTCAGTAACAATATCACACATAGAAAGAATCGAACTAGAAAAGACAGTACATATATTAAGGAAGAAGGAAGGGTTTTAGCCTCGGCAGCGGAAACTATGAGTGAAGTATATGAAAATTGTCCATTCATTTCAGTTATAAAGAAATTAAGATGGCTGTGCTGTCACTTACTCTTTCGGCAGAAGCTCCACGCTAAGTTGCGCCGACTGCGCCGGCCATGGCAACACTCACTCTACATCTTTCAGCACTCAACTCGTCCCAGCGTCCGCTGCATAGCCTTATCTTCTACTCGACGCTAACGAAGTGCGGTTAGCGACGTTTTCCAGTTTGCACTCTTTTTTTCTACGGCTGTATCTTCTGAATGGCTGTCATAAAACAGAGTTGGAAACGGACGCGGGGCGCGTGCGTCGTTCGTGAACGTCTACAGTGCACTGACACGACGAATTATTAGGCCTAGGTACCGTCGCCGGTATCACTGCTGATAAGGCTGCGCCGCTGTCGCCGCAACTCCCACACCCTCCTCGCACGTTGGCTACTTATCAAATCGATACGGGTCTATATAAGTAGGTACTCTGGCAATTTTAAAATTTCAGGAAAGTGTTAGTTGATGATGAACAGTTTTTCGGGCTGATTTTGCTCGGCACAATATTAGTATAGGGTAGGGTGGGGCTATTTCGCCGAAAATTCATGTTTTTTGGATGCCATTTCTTGCATTGTCAACTTTTACATAGTTTAATTATTTTATCCTTCCAAATGGCTCTTTGGCTATTCAATTGCAGCAAAAAAAATATTATTATTGAACTCTTTATATTTTTAATAAATTAAAAACAAAAGGCTGTCAATGCCGGCGGAATAGCCCCACGGTGGGGCAATTCCGCCGGTCTCGTTTTTGAGCTGTATTTACCTTTGGAACTTTACTGGTCATATGCATAATTATGTCTAGCCTCAGTAATACTGATTCTGATGATAAAATCCCGAGTTTTCGATATCGGCGAAATGGACGAGGTAAGTAAGGATAGGAAAAAAAAATGGCATGCAACAAGTTAAACATGCCTCTTCTTTATTTTTGTTTTTGCTCGTTCAGTTTAATTTATTTAAAAAAAACCAACCCATGTCAAGTTATAATTACTTCTAATTTGGAATAAATAAGGCTTCGTATTCATTGAAAAAAAGTTTCATGTCATTATGTTAGAAAACAAAAAAGTTACAGCCATTGAAATGACAAAAATCGGGTTGCCGGCGGAATTGCCCCACCGGCGAGATACCCCCACCCTACCCTATCGTCACTGTTTTTCCATGGAATGTGAACAGACTTATCTCAGTTTCTGGCTGGCACAAATCTAATATATCTTGTCCGAATACTTTGCTAAATGTGGTGGTCGGTGTTGTGCTTTAATTTCGCGTCCTGCAGCACAACACTGGTTACTCTGCTTACCCCGATTTTCGGGATACAGCGTGTGATATGTATGTACAAATTTGCGCTGAAGATTCGCTGAATCAGAATTTCTTCAATTCAGGCGGATTGTGTAAAATCCTGGAAGTTAGGTCGATTTCCCCAGTCACGCTGAGCGCCGGCGCTGATCGGCGAATATGTATTATCACAACGTAGCATTTCCTAATTACACTGTTCGATCAGCGCTGAGTAAAACGAGTCTGGGCTGAGAGGTCCGCGCCGAGCAGCTATACGGTGTAACCGCCAGCGCCTCGGGGACCCATGCGCTGGCGCCGCGGGCTGGCAGTGAAGATGGCCCAGCATCTATAGCCAGGGGATGCTGCCGGCAGGGCCACGCCATTAGACTGTTAGAATTTATAGGTAGTTTTTCTTTTGTGTGTAGATTTTGTTTTCTTTTCGAATAATATTCAATAGCCTTATTATTTAATGTTATTCAGATTTTTTTCAGTTTGCGACTATGTCAGCAGTAATATTTAGAGTGTACAGAAGAAATTATTTAAACATATATTAATTTTTAGGACGAACTGCTCTTTGTTATATAATTATAAACACTACTCGCACCTGGAGAAGTGCAATCCTTACAATATTCACATTTGAACCATTTTAGGGGATAATTGCCCTCATGCAATCTGTTTTCTTTACAAAATAATTGATACACACCTAGGTACTTTTAATTAAATTATCGCATGCATGATACGCTCACGTGAATGTAAAGTGGGGGCAACGCCTAAATATTGAAATGAAAAATTAAATTGTATTGAAAAAAGTTACACTTTTATTAACCGTTTCATTTATCAGTTCTAACCATATATTCGTGAATATATGGCATATATAAACCTTATAACAAGTACTTCGAACAACATAATACAAAAAACGTATTGTATTTAACATTTCAACACTTTCTAAAAATAAATACACACTAAGTATTTAGGTATTTGATGATTTCTACAAATAACAATTACATAATGGTACACATATATAACTACATTTTAACAGAAATTTAAATTATATGGTTAACACTAAGATCTAATTACAAAAGTTACCTAAATTAAATAAATTATTAATAGTAAAATAGTTGCTAAGTAAAAACTGTATTATCAAATTAAAACAAAATAAAACTTGTTTCTTTTCAAAATTCCAATATTTGACGAAGTTGTCTCCCCACGCCTCTCGGGTCACGTTACTCGGACTGAAGCCGCGCAGTGGCGCGGCGAGTAGAGGACCTGGCTAGCGTGCGGCGCGCATCCCCCTGCGCCTCCCGCTCCGGGTCGAGCAGGTTGTTGATGGAGCGCGAGAGACGCGAGTCCGGCGGGCTGGCCGGCCTCTCCGGCCCCAGGTAGTCCGGCAGCGAGTGGAAGGAGCCGTCCAGGCGCGGCATGAGCAGCGCCTCGTCGTACGTCGGCGGCAGGTCCTCCACCGGCCGCAGCGGGATTCGAATGTCCACCGTCTCGATGGTGACGCGCGTCTCGGGCTCGGCCGCTCCCGGCGCGCGAGTGAGATTCGGCGCGGCCGACTGCGGCCGGCGACTGCGACTCGAGCCCCGCTGCGACTCGAGCTCGCGCAGCTTCCTCCTCATGGAGGCGCGGCATAGGCACGCGGTCAGCGCGACGCCCACCACCAGTCCCGCCAGCACGGCCGTGTACGTGAATGTCTGCGCGTTCGAGTCCTCGATGTGCCACGTGAGAACGTACGCGCGCTGCCAGCTCCAACCAGTCACGTTGGCTGGCGTGTAGCAGATGAGCGCGGAGGTGTCGGGCACGCGCGGGATGTCCCGCGTGAGGTAGTCGTACATCAGCAGCAGGTTCACTCCGAACCCCTCGCAGCCCCAGCGGTTGCCCGTGAGATACACCTCCCTCAGACACTTATTCTCTGAGAAGTATCCGGGAGTCCATATCTCCTCGAACTCGTTCCCGCTCAGGTTGAGGACGGCGAGGTCCGGCAGCGCGCGAAAGCTGTCTGAGTTGATCCTGTCTATCGTATTATAGCTGAGGTCGAGCGTCTGGATCGTCTTCGAGTAGAGAAGGTCCGGAATCGCGTCGATTAGATTTTTAGACAGGTCGATTTCGAGTAGCGACGTCTTGCCGTCAAATGAGTCGCTGGAGATCGACGATATTTGACACATGCTAAGATCTAACGTCTTCAGGGATGACGATGCAAATTTCGGGATGTGATCCAAATCGTTTCGCGATAGAATCAGAGTTTCCAACTTATAAGTTTCGCTGAAAATGTTTACTGGAAGCGTGGATATTCTATTTTCCGACAAATCTAGAAACTGTAATGAGCTCATTCTTCTAAAAGAGGAAGCGCCCAGTTTGTTGATAAAATTTAAAGATAAATCTAACACCCCCAAGGACGATCCCAATCCATAGTCGTCCCACGTGCCATACTTATTGTGGGATAGGTTCAGTACCTCCAGTCTTCCAAAATTTGCGAAATACTGCGGTAATGGCACTGATAACTGGTTTCCGGACAAATTTATACTTTCAACTCGCCGCAAATTTTCCAATTCTGCCGGATATGAGTCGAACAAATTGTTTGATAAGTCCAGTACTTGCACCTGAAATGAGAATAGTTAAGGCTTAGCATTTGTAACGTTTAGTTAACATTGAGCCAGTTCAAATATATAATACCATCCACAGTTCTTTCATACCACTAGTGACTCATATGCGGCGGGTGGCCGAGTGGTTTGGGCATCGGCTTCTCATGCGAGAGGTCCGCGGTTCGAATCCGGTCGGCGTGTACCAATGAGTTTTTTCTGACGAAAAAAATTTACGTGCATACCTACACCTGCTGCTTCACCGTTCGGAACCGGTGTAAAACTGTAGGTACCTTCCCTTGCCCCTTACTAGGTGGTAGGCTCAAATTGTAGCCGACTGGGTTGATACCACCGTACTGGATGTAATATGGCCGCATAGCAGCCTCGGTTGTGTTCTCCTCTAGTCCAGTATAGCCAGCAATCCAGGGAAGTCTCCGGTATGGCACCAACCTTCTGGAAGGTAATATTGGCTGGTCGGAGCATGCGCTTTGGCCCCTCCGACTCCGCCACCCATACCGGATTACATAAATAAAAATAATATGCGGTTTTGGATGTTGCACGGATGTATCATTTTTTAATTTTCAATGAGCATAACACATTATGAGAATAACACATTTTATAATACTTCCTTATCTTTGTTTTCATACAAGAAACAATAAGTATAAGTGGAGGAATGGAAGCACTGATCGATATACTTACAGTAGAACTGATCCCTAGGGGCAAGTCTGTAAGGCCCCTGTTAGAGCAGTCGAGGTGGGTCCTGTCTTCCATCCTGAAGCAGCTGCAGACCTCAGGACATAAGATCTGCGCTGCGCCGGGGAGAGTCAGCAGACAGAGGGATGCTAGCAGCAGACATCCTCTGGCCGCCGCTGCTTTAAAAGTCCACATTGCATCTGGAAACGAGGTTTTCGACTTAAGGATAACATAACATTACGACAGTTTATAGCAGCCAATGTCGAAAGAAAAGGGAAAAAACCGGCCAAGTGCGAGTCGAACTCGCGCACCGAGGGTCCCGTATCGCCATGTCACGGCCAGCGCTACTCTCACGATCTAGATGGCGTGTTATGAAATGCTTCATATTAGTTAATGTCATGCTTCATAATCTATTCGGTAGATGGCGCGCGCCCATACACTTTTTGGTTTCTTCTATGCGAACCCCCGTGAATTTTTTACTTTTTCTTATTTTTATTATTTGTTGTTATATCGGCCATAATAACACATTTTTTGTGAAAATTTCAACGGGCTACCTATTACGGTTCAAGAGATACAGCCCTCGAACAGGCGGACGGACGGACAGACAGACAGACAGACAGACGGCGTAGGCTTAGTAATAGGGTCCCGTACCTGATACGGAACCCTAAAAAGCAATGATGGCTTTTGAACAATTTTCTCATTAATTTCATATTGCTATAAGCAAATGTCTCGAGACCATTGAGTTAAGTAAAATGACCAAGCTCATTTCGTTTCTTTAATAGTACGTACAATGTTATGTAGTAAATAGTAATTTATAAACCGGATTATAAATTACTTAAATATTGACAAGGCTACCGAAACGTGCAAAAACAAAATAGCTGAAAGATGACACATACAAGATAGATTGCCTAGCACAAAGATAAGCCACAGAGGACACTTTCACTGAGGATGGCTGTTGGTGGACATTTTTCATATATAAATTTTAATTTAAACGCACATCGTCTACCATCATTTTATTGACTTAGTAGGTGACGTGAAAATACTCGTATGACTGAATGGCGGTGTTTTCGATAACTTACCGAAATTGAATAGTCGCTTATCGTCACATCGTCGCTGGTGTATTTTCGATGATAACGCATATTTAGTGATCTCTTGACGCAACCGAAGAACTGGCCACCTTTAGCACCGCACCATGGTTAGCCGATGGCCGCTCGCCAGCGCCCGAGTCCACGGACTAAAAGGATAGTGAGTTCATGACTAAATATCATATCCAATATGAACGAACGACCGACTTATCAGCGACAAGTGGGGCATAGAGAATCGCTCCCATATTTGTGAATGCAATGATAGAGCATGCTTCCTAAAGATTTTTAATGTAATTTGATATAAGTCGACCACATCACCTTCTGTACGACCACATCACACATTCATGTAAGTTTAGTACCTCATGCTCTTGCTAGAATATGATGCCATGCCAATGCGCTCCTTATGATCACGATGAATGTTCCCTACTTTCTTTCATATTCTTGTTGGTATAGAACGTAACCCGAAGAACTTCATACTATAATCAATGATTTTGTGATATCTTATATATTTTATATATTCTATTATATATATGCACGTATTCTATATAACATTAGGAAATGTACTAAATCACAATCAGAACGATAACAAGAAAGCGATGTGAGACACTACCAGCGTATGACGACGACGCTGTACAATACAAACGGCTAAATCTCGGAGCACCCTGTGATCGAAGGTGTTATCGTCGGTTATCGCTGATTAGGTATCGCTATCGCCACGACTCGTCGTCTCTAAGGAAAGTGTGGCAAAGGTCCTGCTGAAACGACGACCTTATCTTGTCCACATTGTTAGCAATGATAGAAACGCATGGTATTTTTAAATGTATTATGAAATATTCCTTAGCATTTTAACTGGTATTTGAATAAGAAAAAATATTGTTTATTGTATAATTTAAATATTTTTATAGAAAATACAGTTATACTTCTTTGGCGTGACCCTCCCCCTCCACCTCCTTCTCCTCCTTCCCTCTTCCCTCCCCGCGTCTTCTCCCGCCCCTTCCTCCTCCTCCTGTCCCGTTTACCGCACAATACCTACATACAAATAATTCGTATACAGTGACTATGACGGTAATGATTTCGTTTTTCTGAGTTTACTCCTCGGTTCCCCTTTGTGTACCCCCAGTGTACTCCCTATGTTCATAACATATTTTTTTATTAACACATTTTCGTATCATATTTTCATAACGTGCGTAAAGAAGTACAAATAAAAAAAATAATAATAATGTACTAAAAAATTTGTTAACTAAGAATTATTTATCCCAGGCAACATATAAAAAAAAAGGATTAAAGATCGAATACCGATTTGTCTTTGCGCCGTCGTCGTCGTCGGTCGTCTTGTGTTGCCAGTTGCCACCCGTGGCGGCGCGGAGGCGGCGCGGGGGCGGCGGGGGCGGAGCGTGCGGCGTGCCGCGCGGAGTCTCGAGCGTTGGATTATTGACAGTTATTTTGCTCCGCGTTTGATGGCGAAGTTGACGTTTTCGAAGAGGCAATCCTAACGCCTGCCGATCCTGAGTGCCGCCGAGGAGATTAGTGTTCCGTTGTCGCAGGTGACGTTGGCGGCGGCGCGGGCGGGGGAGGGGCGACGCTAAGTGAAAAATTTCACGTCATGTTCCGTGTTCACGCCTGTCGGACTCCGGAGCGCTGCTCTATGCTAGAAATCTGGAGATTTGCGGAGGAGATGGAGCTCGCAAGTCGATCGTTGTTACCTTTGAAGATATTTTTATTTGAGGTCATCTTCGAGAGAAGCGTTTTCAGAAATGTGGAAATAAATATGTTCACTTAGTCCACGAAATAAAAAAATAAAAAACGTTGCGAATTTCACCTCTAGCGGGAAGTTGATTTTCAATTGAATTTTCGAGTAACCTTTAAATATCAAATGTATGAAAGCGCGTGGGCAAAGGAAGTAAGATGTTCCTCAATAAATAAGGATAAGGCCCATTAGTCTGCCTGCGGCGAGCCGCGCAGCCCGCCCTGAGGCGGGGCGGGGCGCCGCGCCGGACTCGGCACAAATCTTGGAGTTGGTCGGCTAGGTGCGAGTGTTGCCGGTTACGAAATCACCACTTTATTGCGGCTTTGGAGCACTATTTCAAAAAAGTTTTGAGAGCCGATGATATGCCGGAACATGCAGCGGCATAGCAGCGCGGCGACGACACAAGTACAGGGAGACAGTACGGTTTTTACGGAAAATTAAAAACTTTGAAAAGATTGGAATGTGTATCTTATCTATTCTATAAAGCAAATACGAGCAAATATAATGGCACAGTTCCTCATGGTCATTCAAATGAAAATTAAGATTTATACTCTCAAATAGACAGATACAGTTATTCAGAGACCACTACAGTTTCATGTTTTCCAAAATACATAATTGAAATTAGTGTATATCGTTTCCAAGACATCTTCTAAAACTTAGAAACATGCAAACTCCGCATACGAAATGACTGCGACCGTAAAATCTTGTAAGATCGTTTATAGTAAATCGTTTTCCGTTCGCCCCCCGTACCAGACACGCGGGGTGTGGGCGGCAGGGGTAGCTGCCGCCCCCTCGGGGGTAGACACGGCGGCGCGGGTAGGTGATTATATTGCGACGTCCACTAAAGCACGATGTATTGCTGACCCTTTCATATCTTAAGGTGCTAGGACACGTATTGCATACCGGCATGTGAAACATGCAAATATTCCAAAGTATTGTCCATATATCTCTGAGCGCACAAGACGTAGTAAATAACCTAAAGATAATGTGCATTGGTATAGTTTGAAACACGTAAATAGAGCTTGAAGGTTTGAAAATTTAAAAGGGAATTAATTTTAAACACATAGTTCGAATGCCAATACCATTCAAAGAGTTCTAAGGTACTAGCACTAGATCCACTGTTACATTGAAGACTGTATAAAAAATTGGCCAAGTGCGAGTCGAACTCGCGCACCGAGTGTTCCGTATCGCCATATCATGGTCAGCGCCACTCACGCCATCCATGGCGTGTATTATGAAATCCTTCATAGTAGTTAAAATTCATGATTGTTAAAATGCTTCATACTGTTTTCGGTAGATGGCGCGCATACACTTTTTAGTTTCTTGTATAACCCAGTGGATTTTTAACTTTTTCTTATGTTTATATTATTTGTTGTTATATCGGCCATAATAACACATATATTGTGAAAATTTCAACGGTCTACCTATTACGGTTCAAGAGATACAGCCCTCGGACAGACAGACGGACAGAGAGACAGACAGGCAGACAGACTTAGGCTTAGTAATGGGCTTCCGTATGGATACGGAACCCTAATAAGTAGTCGCTGCCGTTGGTAAATGTGGCACAAATGTTGTAAATTTATCTAGGATCGTTTTTACAAAAAAAAAATTATTTACTTAAAGTAAATGAAAAGCGTTGATTGGAAAAAAGTCACATTTATAGGCCGAATGCACGACGAGATAATGCTTGTCACGGTTAGGCATATCCAGTGCGGCTACCAACGTAATGCCCTCGAGGATCACAGAAAATATGATAGGTAAGGAGCGTATTTATTTGTCCTTAGCTAGGATTTTCCGCTTGCTTCGTAATTGTTGATATGTTAAGCCGGTTGACTCTGAAAGTCGCTTGTCCTGCTCTTTCCCGGCTTGGGTCGGGACTACAAATGGGGTTAGGAGGCAATTTGGGAAGGTCCTGCGACCGGATGATATGTTTGAGCTTATCTTGATGTTGAGACATTTGTAGCGGTCAGCGGTTGTGGGGAAAACTTGGCAAACTCTGTCGATTCCTCTTCTTGTTAGATTTGACTATTATTTTCCACCTTATTGTCTAGCCTGGTTGTACTTCTGAGTACACGGCCACATACCTTCATAGATCTGCAACCAGCAAGTATTTCAAGTTGACGGACCTTGAAATACGGTTGTTGCTATACTATAGTTTGCTATTCGGGAGATGACGAATTCAAGTGCGAAATGTATTTGCCTACGTTAACGTTGAATGTTAACAAAAAAAAAAAACGAAACAAAACAAAAAACTAAAAGACTACTTCGCAAGTGGTCTGTAGGTCTACCGGCGTTCACTCACTCGCCCGTGTGAGTGCGAGAAATGTGGCGAGAACGCTTTATTGGCACCGGTGAAACAGGCGAGTGACGTCATTCTCGCACTCCCACATTTTACTCGCTAGAGCTGTCGATCTAGTCGATTATAGCCTTCTCTATATGTCCTTTCAAGACGACAAGGACGGAATACAGAAGGCTATGAGTCGACACGGAGTCGATCTATCAAACAATTGGCACCGGGGTTTTTGACGTTTCTTTGACAGATAAACTCCCCGATATTTGCCGCTAAACTCGCTAGCTAAGGATCAACTTTTTGGCGTTCACTTCATGAGAAAACTGACGAAAACATCGAAATAAATTTATTAACTGAACAAAAATATTATAAAAGTCTTTACAAATACATAATAAATACTGTAGAAAATATAGAAATTATAGGAAATAAAATTAAAGAAATGGCAGAAGGACCCGGCATCCAAGCCAATAATTATTAAAAAAAAAAAAATTACAGCGGTTCGTTCGTAAACAAACAAGCAAACACGACATTCGCTTCGCGATGTTTATTTTGTGGTTTCTTTCTTTCTACGAAACATTTACGTAAGCGGCGGGCGGTTGGCGCGGTCTTGGCTTGGACTCTTTTGCTGGAATCCGGCCGACATGCGTCGATGAGCTTACAGCAAGAACATCGGCGCGAACAAGAATCCACTCAAGGGAGCTGCGCTTCGCCACTTTACGAACCGGCCGACACCCAGCAAAAGAAAGCCGACGCTATATCACCCACTTCCAAGGTATGTACTTTGTCATCTGTGCGACAGAAGGTTGAAAAACTACAATAGCTTTGCATCAACCTCTACTTTCTATGCTGAATCAAATGTTGCTCTTAATTATTAATAACCAATTCTAGTGTACAGTACGCGGCGGTAAATAATGTGCATCATGCTTTGATGACTTTCTGGTTGTAAAGCATTGTCTCGGTCATACAGATACTTGCAGTGCGACAGAGACGACACTCTACAACCGCACTATCTAGTTTATCTCCAAAGAACATTGCGCATTATTTTAAATTGTATTTGCTAGATAATGACTGCCCTTCCATTTTATGCAAGTGATACTTACCAACGCACGGAGGGTCATATATACGCTTCCCACAAACGCTTCTCTCAAAATGAAGTATTCTTATCTCTGGTAAAAAAAGTAAACAAAACAATAATAAGAATAAAATATTTTTATTTACACATACAATTTACACAATAACCTATTTAGGTGAACTAATTGAGCATCTTAATAATAAACGCTGAGCACATGCTGGCATTGATGTTGTGGAAGGACTTGGTGCTTGCAACCAGCAGATGGTAGTGTGCTGCACCAAACCCGAGGATGTGCTCCGTTTATGTAGGGAGGGTGTTCATTGTCCCAAGTGAGCCACTGCTGGGGTTTGTTGAAAACGCCCTCGGTTGTCCTGCAAGTTAAAACAAAAAATATCTTTAAATTATATTGTTTTGATTAGCGTAGGTACTTAGATGTATTTGGATCACATTAGACCATTACATTGCTTGGACATTTAAAAACAGGAGCCAAGTGCGAGTTTAACTCGCGCACTGAGGGTTCCGTACTACCACACAAGATATATTTTGTTATACACGGTGTTAACTTTTTTCGCGACATTTAAATTTTAATACCGAATATTAAACCATTTCGTATACTGATTATTTTGTGGTACTAAAAAATAAAATCTAAAAAAGTTTAAAAAAATTTGCATATTTTCTTCAAAATTTTACCTCAGCGACAATTTCTCTTTGGAATGGTGTAGCGAGCGCCGCCGCACAGTGGGGCGATACCGTAAAAAATGGGACATAGGATAATTAAATTTTTTTATTTTTATTTCTGAAATTTAAGTACGCTAAATTAATCTACCCATCATTAGAAATAACATTCATAGATTCATATTTTCTCATTTAAGCCTTATTTTTCGAGATATACCACTTTTTATTAATTTGTACTATGGAAATTGGGTAACTTTATTTTTTTTCTCGAAATGCTTAAAATAGCTAGACCCGTGGTTACTAAATAATGATTCCCCAAGGTAAAAAGATTATTACTGTGTAAAAACCGTATCCGACGACGTCCGACTTTTCCGTATAATGCCATTTTAATATTATAATAACATTTATTCCTGCAAAGCTCACCTTTATTCTTTTTTTTTTTTTTATTGAAACTGACACGGTTGGCTACATCACCTACAACGTCCGTGATGTCAGCCCATAGCACCGGGTGAACTAGGTGCCATGTCAGTGCTTCCCCCTTTGATCGTGCCGGCTACACTGAACTGGTCGGAGAACACAAACTATTTACATAGCCGTTTCGACCGACGTTTCATTCAGTGCGGTGGTACCAACCCGGGCGGGTTAAACCCTACCACCAAGTAAGATTAGGAGGGAAGGGACCTACAGTTTTACGAGGAATCCGCTCGAATTACGAGGAATTCACTATATTCGTAACTTTCAGCTATATTCAAATAACAAATATTGTTTATTTGCATTGGATGTATATATTTGTATTTTAATGGTAAATATATTTCTCCATATCACCTATATATTTGAACTTGATGAAAATGTTTAATTTTTTTTTTAATGAAAGCGCGATGGCGCTGAGGCACCCAGAAGGTGACAAACGACGCCCATCTAATTAACTTTGTACTTTTAGTTTCATTGGTCTATTTTGATAATAATCTACGGAGCCGCTATTATCGGCTGCTATACTTACTTATAATATCTCTTATAAATGCTTACCATTATATTAGGAATATTTTCAACTTCGCGAGGATTAGCGGATTAGGGATATTTATGTGAATTGTCACGTATTTCCATGAAAGCTCTCGAAGAAACAATTACACTGCATTGCTAATTGTTATCTACTTAACAAGGATTAACGATATACCAGGAATACTGCAAACTGTGCGAACTAATTAGCAGTATTCATTAGTGAACAACACAATCAATCTGGCACTCAGTCTGCTCCAGTCGTTTGCACGAGTCAGTCTTCATACCCGTGCTTTACATATTTAAAACTATTCAATACGAAAACATGGAGTCTTTTGTTAATAACATTGATATTTACGTGTTTATGAGAAATTGTGACAGTTTTCTGAATTACGCGGTATTGGTTGCCGCTATTGCCTCAATAGTTAGTGTAAATTTGCCCGAAGAGACACAAGTGAAAGAATTTTGTCGTAAATATTGTTACAATCTACACAAACGATGGGTGAAGTCAAGCTACAACGAGGAACGTTTTCTACAGAAGAATCGAGAATGGTTGGACTCGGCCATCAAGTGGCCCGAATTCGTAAAGAAACAACTGCCTTCAGCGAGTAGCGACCTCGCGGATAACCAAAAGGTTTGCACTTCTCAAATAATTTCTCCGGGACCATCGACAGCGCCTCCTATCTTTGTAGCATCTTCACATAAATCATCGCCGAGAAAACCATTTGAAAGTTTAGGAGCCAAACAAAAGCGAAGAAGAACCGAAGACATTCGCACAAACTATACATCGCAGGAACTAGCATTTGCGACCAAAATGCGTTTGAAGGCAAATGGGAACGAGGACCTGGGGAAAGTTTTGGACCATTTGCTTCAGAATCCAGGCGAAATCGAAAAAGTCAAAGAATTCATTGAAAGTCCAAGACTATTTATTCATCTGAAAAAGCACTTGCGATTTTGGTGTCTTTAAAGCTATCAAGATGGCAATATATAACTTTAAGAGACATGGCTAAGGAAGAAGGTTCCGACCTCTATCCATCTTATTATAAAATTCAACATGCGAAAATTGAGTGTTACCCCCCAAAACAGGACATTGAAGTTACCGAAACACAGGCCAAAATTAAACTGCAAGCGCTTTTGGACCATACTGCAAAAATAATTTTGAAAGTGGCGAACCGAAACCTCACAGGCTGCCAGCTAACATTAACAAGCAAGTGGGGATTCGATGGCGCTTCTGGCCAAAGTACATATAAACAAAGATTTCAAGAACTGAACGAAGGAGACGACTCAAGCATTTTCATGGCAAGTTTGGTTCCTATAAAACTGGTTTATGGAGACGAAGTGATCTGGGAAAATGAGACGCCATCTTCGACGAACTACTGCCGTCCTATCTTCTTCAAATTTATGAAGGAGACAATCGATAACGTGAAAAGTGAAATGGCTACCATAGAATCCGAAATACGAGATCTCAAAACCAGCGATTACGAAGGCGTTTTGATTGAGCATTCGTTAATTATGACGATGATCGATCGATTATCTCCGGTACCTCTAATCAGTCATGTGATATTTGCAGAGCTAAACCGTCTGAGATGAATAACGTTAATATAATTAAAAGTAAAGAAGTAAACACAGATATGTACCGGTTCGGACTATCTACGTTGCATGCCTGGATTCGATGCATGGAATGCCTTCTCCATATTGCATACCGCATGGATTTTCAGCAGTGGTCGGCCAAAGGTAATAATAAAGAAATTATGACCGAGAAAAAAAAACAAATTCAAGATAATTTCAGGAAAGAAACTGGTTTATTGATCGACGTGGTAAAACAAGGTTCAGGAACCACGAACGATGGCAACACTGCAAGGCGCTTTTTCCAGAATCCCGAGCAAACTGCCTCTATTACCGGTCTCGATAAGGATTTAATTAATAGATTCGCGGTGATCCTTAAGGCCATCTCCTCGGGAGAAAAAGTTTGCACTCAAAACTTTGAAATCTATGCTCAAGAAACAATTCAACTTTATATATCATTGTATAGCTGGTATCATATGCCAGCAAGTGTTCATAAACTTTTATTCCATGGATCTGAAATAATAAAGCATTTTAACGTAATTCCAATTGGCATACTCTCCGAAGAGGCATCAGAAGCAAGAAATAAAGATTTCAAGAAGTACAGGGAACACTACTCTCGAAAATGCGATCGCAAATCGACTAATCAAGACATTCTCAACAACTTGCTCGTATCGTCGGATCCATATTTGTCTAGTATGAAGCCAAAACTTCAAAAACAAAAGCAGCCCTTATCCAGTGAAGTGCGACATTTGCTAATTATAGACGATAAAAATAAGGAAAATATTGAATTTATTGATACCAGTATTATCTGTGTTCAATCGGATGTGGAGGATGATGATGATTCTGACGCTGAAGACGCTTTAGGTTGTTCCAGTGATGAAAATGAAAATTTGTAGAAATATTGAGTAAATAAATTGTAATAAAAATAGGAAGCTTTATGTACTTTAAAAATATTTATTTAAAAGTTATTAAGTATGTTTTATTTTAAGGTTTTTGTAAGATTGAAATAAGATTTTTTCTCAGAAATATGTAGTTTGAATTTCTTTTTGTTATGCACGATAAACATACTTCAGAAAATTACTTTTATTCTTGACCATAATTTTTATTGATAGTTGGTATTTTTACATTAAATAGGCTCCGTTAAAAGCCATGGGTATTTGGGTAATAATGTATTATTACTTTGAAAACTTTTATTATTACTTTTAATAATGTATTATTACTTTTCTCATCATTAATCACTATTCTTAATGTTGATGTTATTAATTTTATACTTTGAAGTAGGTTTATAATATACTTTGACGGGGGCAATTTTTTGCCTAATTATAATAAATTATAGTAAGTTTGATATATCGAAGTGTGCAGAGCCACCAAAATGACGAAATGAAAATACACAACGATATATATAACTTATAATAAGTTAATAATTCGGTAAGTTCCGTAAATACAAAAATATATGTAGTTAGTTAAATATGTAGTAATTTATATATGTTTAATTACTATCGCCAGATTAATTTGTAATATTTTATGCAAATATGCGCCGTCTGATTGATTGTATTTTGTGTGTAATAAACGTACCATTCCACTACAATAATTTTATTCAGATTAGACTACTCAACTTGAAGAATCATTATTAAGTAACCACAGGTCTAGTTATTTTAAGCATTTCAATAAAAAAAGTTACTAAATCTCCATTGTACAAACTATTGAAAAGGATTATAACACCTTAACAGAAAATCTCTGAGAACAAAATGTATTCACATATTCAGTTTTCCACATATCCCAATTTTTTTTACTAAAGAATTTTCAATGTGATATATCTAAAAAATAACAATTGAAACCGAAAATATGGAAGAGTAATACTAGTTACAAGAAATTGTATTTTTTAAAGTTCAAATTGCTATATCTCAGAAAATAAGACTTAAAATGGAAAATTTCTAAGAATAAAAGTAGTTTGTAATCATTAAGAGAATATATTAACATACTCACTTTTTACTATATTATAAATGTTTTTATAAGTGCTTATATCTCGGAAAATAATTTTTTTATCAAAAAATCTCACAGAATGAAAGTTGTTCGTAATTAATAGTAGAATCTATTTGCGTAGTCATTTCGCCCTATGTCCCGGTTTTTGCGGTATCGCCCCACTGTGCGCCGCCGCGCACCGCGCGCCTGCGACCGTGCGTACCCAGCTGACTGACCACGTGCCGCGCGCTAGCTGTTGTATCGTGTCGGTATGAATGTGATTTTTTTTATTTATTTGAAAAATTACTCAGCTTTCGATTTTTTTGGTAATGCAGTGTGATTCCTATTATGAAATACCATGTTTTTATACCAAATATAGAAATTGAAAATTTTAAAACCAAAGCTAAAAAAAAATTACCCCCTTCTTCGGCATCAGTATGTGACCCAAAACAACCCCCTTTCGGGAATGTTGCCTTTTTAAGTTTACACCGTGTATATTTACCAAAATAATTGTGGTGATATGTCCTATAAGGGTTCCGATTTTTCCTCCAAAAACCTTTTGTTTAGTATTGAAATGGGAATTAGTTTATATGGTTACTGAATGTTTTTATTTAGTCTGAATTCATCGTACACCTTTATTATTTCTGTTAATCCCATGAATCTGCTCCCGGACTTAATGTAGTGACTGCTGCAACAGCCTGTATATATTATATAGCAATACTTACATTAAAACATTTTTTTTACCTGCAGAAACTGCCGCAGAAGCTCCAACTGTTGCCGCCGAAACTCCTCCTGTGACACCAGGCACCACTCTCTGAGGGCCATGTCCTGCCGCCTGTCTTCAGCGTGTACCCGCTCGTACTCCTCAATAACCTCGCGCATAGGCGGGTTGATTTGCACGAAGCTCACGAGGGGGGCGGCCAGCAGGCGTACCTTAATGGAAAAAAATAATTTAATTAGGCATCTATCTTTTTTAACTTTAAGACATAATTTTGGATGATAAAGTATCAGGCAGATCTTTATGATTTATATTTATGATTTAACGTAAAACCATCTTAAGAAATGACAGATTGTAACAGTGAAAACAGTATGTAAATTAATAAAGTGGTTCTCGAGTTATAAGGATATTCATAGTTTTTTTTTTTTATGGATCCTGACACGGTTGGCTACATCACCTACAACATCCGTGATGTCAGCCCATAACACAGGGTGAACTAGGTGCCATGTCAGTGCTTCCCTTCATTTCATGTCGGCCACACTAAACTGGACGGAAAACACGAACTATTTACATAGCCGTTTCGACCGACGTTTCGTTCAGTGCGGTGGTACCAACCCGGCCGGGATAAACCCTACCACCTAGTAAGGTAAGAAGGGAAGGGACCTACAGTTTAATGTGGAATCCGAACCACGGTCAGCCTCCAACGGTCGAGCGGTCACCCATCCAATCACTGACCGCGCTCAGCGTTGCTTAATAACAGTTGACTAACCAACCGCGCCACTGAGCTACCGAGGCTGACGAATTTTCTTATCCCTTAGTCGACTTTTACGACATGCGACGGGGAGAGATGCAGTGGGGCTATTCTTTTTAAGTACCGACCCCACACGGTACATATATTATATAGACGTGCGTTGGCCAGACGCAATTATAGCTCGGTACTTTATTGTGAAAAATTTTGCTTCTATGTTACCTACTTTACTTTTATTCAAGAGAGAGTAGTGTTGTTGAAAATAAAATTGATTAAAAAGAAATGTTTTCCTTGTTTTCTTCCCTAAAACACATTGGCTGCTTGCATACTAGACGATAGCGTCGCGGCAGCGGTGATATGACCGCGACGCGGCAGCAGGTTTCGAGCATACCGTCACGGTATTGTGTACATTTTTCCTGCCCTGCTGCCGTGACGTCACCGTCTAGATAGTGCATAAACAGTCGTTGGTTACATACATACAATGAAGTATGTAAACAATACTACAGTAAATAAATACCAATGTGATTTAAAATATGCTTACCGGTAGAGTGTTCACTATGACCTCGGAGTCCCCGAGTCCGAAGCCCTGTCCCAACACCGCCAGCATCCGCTCGTCCTATTGCTCCAGCAGAGCTACCGGTGCCGCCGGCCCACACCCGTTCCGTGGGCCTGCCGCCTGGCTCTACCGGCCAAGTTTTTTAAGTGAACTTTATTGTCCGTCCAATACTGAAAAAACAGATGAACATATTTGTAAAATATTATATTAGTACGACCATTGTAATACGACTTATTAAGTTTGATGTTTGAAAGGAATTTGTGAATACATAAATATAACACACCTTGTGCTACTGTTGCCATGTTATGGCGCAGCCCCCCGATGCTTTGAGGCGCTCCGTTAGGCCCATCCAGAGGCGCGAGCATCGCATTCTCTCCCGACAGCCGGCCCCGCGCCAACTGCGGATTTTGTTCCATGAACTCCGCCATCACATCATATCTCTTTGCACCACAGTTGGCCGGGAGCGGAGTGTGGATGAGGTGCCTGCACTTGGCTCATGTTGCGTTACTTACACTCAAGTACGGTACATTACGTATATATATTTATTGAAGAAAAATTGGTAAATTCTTCTTCTTTTTTTTTTTTAATAAACATGACAGTTGATTGACTGACACTGGCACATGGTCTAGGTCGACATAGTCTATGCTAAGCACTCATTTGTATCAGTAAAAATGGTTAAAAGGTAATAATTGATAATTTTTTTGGCATAAATGTTCACGAATTTCCATAAATTATAAATACAACATATAAATAATTAGATAACATAAGATAATAATAAGTAATCGCAAGTAATCTAGACCGTCTTATCTATGGTAGGTCGACACTCACTTGAACGCCGGTACCGATACGAATGACGCTAAAAGTGAGAAGGAGTACGAGTAAACTCCCTCGCATATTTCAAGCGAGAAATGCCGGTAGGGCCCCTGGTCAGCTTTTCATATTCACCATTACGGAATAGTAAAATGAGATTTAACTGGTCTGGTTTAACTATGATTACGGTATGGATGAGTTCCTCTTTACTCTTTAGTGCAGTTATGCATACATACTCTGTGTTTATTTTTAATGGAATGTGTGATGAAATAATTTTCAGGATTCCGTATCCGTACGGGACCCCATTACTAAGCCCACGTCGTCCGCCCGTCCGTCTGTCCGCCCGTCTGTCCTACCTTCAAAAGGCTGTATCCTGTATCTTTTGAACCGTAATATGTAGCTGATTTTCATAGAATATATGTTATTATGGCGGATATACTAACGAATAATAAAAAAAAAACAAAAATTAAGAGAGGTCTCCATACAATAAACGTGTTTTTCAAAGTGTTCCTGTGTTTGCTCTATATATAAATATTGGTCTATTACTTGGTGGTACGGAACCCTCGGTGCGCGAGTCCGACTCGCACTTGACCTTTTCTAAATTGATTATGGTCAATTAATCCATATATATCCACGGTATCCAGTACCGTGTCAATGGTATCAATAATAACATTTTTTTCCCCTTTTCCATTCATTTGCAAAGTAGCTAGATCTCGATGCTCGAGTGGGGTTTCACTGCAATGAACTTGGAGGCGCTCAGCCTCCGAGGCGTGGTTCCTGCGGAGCTTGAGAGGGACGCGGCAGCGACAGAGCCATTATCGATATTCTTTTGTCTCCGTCTCATTCTTGCTACGCTATCAGAAACGACAAAACCCTTTCATAGTGATGCGAAATACTCGTATTTCATCGACAGAAGCGATTGCCGAGCTTGTTGTGATCGATGCAAATGAGACCAAAATTTTTTGAAAACAGATTTCCTAATAGGATTCCTAATCAGTCAGTCGTCAATCAGTCAGCGTGTAAGCGTCCACTGCTGGACATATGCCTCTCCAATTTTCCTCCAGTCCTAGGTGTCCTCGAAATTCTATAAATGATTGTAATTAAAGCTGGTTTCTCAAAATTGTAATAAGTAATAATTGAATATAAAATTACCTTTGTTACTTTGTTATAGCAGAACTTGCTGACTTTAATCATATTACATATGTGCTTCAGTTTTTCTTAGATTTTAGATGTTTCATATGTTGGTAATGTTGGTTTTTTGCTCTTTTTTCCGCCACTTTCTGGCTGTCATGTGTTTAGGAGTTCTTCGTCAAAATGCGTGCGTGCCAATGGCTGAGGTATTACTGGTAAACTAATGATTCACGACTTACTTCGCGAAAGTATCGATAATTTCCTTCGACATAGTAATGCCGGCCGCGGGGCCGGAGCACGCCGGAGTGAGGGCGGCCGAGGAGTGTGGGATGCGGGGGTGGGAGGCAGTGGTTTACGTATTGACGCTGGAAGTCGCGAATAAAACAGAATTCAGCGAAGATGTCGCTCTCTCCACTAAATCCGTATCGTCGGGAAACAGGCTTATTCCTCTACCGATGAGTGCCTTCGAGCTGCGAGTACGGCCCGCGTACAAACTCGTATTTTAATTTCAACATAATCAATCATTGGTTATATTTTCAATGTTCCGATCGAACACTGTATTTCTAGCGAGAGCGTATCACTGTTTAAAAGGAGAGGAATAGGGTATTTACTGTACTGTAAATATAAAACCCGATTACGAAAATCGAAGAAAACAAGTCAAGTTGATCTTAGAGATCAGTCGAAAATGGTACTACTTAAGATCAGCTTCTGTTGCTTGCTTTGTTTTTCATATTCGGGTTTCATAAAATTTTGATTGTTTTTTAAGTATTTCTAGTTCTAAACCATATACAAAGTGTAGTATATTTTTGAAATTACCGCTTTCTGCAATGCTACCCCACTCGATGGGTTATGGGGAAATTTAATTTTTACAGGTGTGCAATATGGCGACTGACAGCCGCCATTTTGAATTGGCGGCGAAACACAAACTGACATACATACACACGCTAAATCCCGACAATCGGGGTAAGCAGAGTAATCGGTGTTGTGCTGCAAGAACTCTGGTCAATTACAGCACAACACCAACCACCACGTTTCGCAAAGTATTCGAACAAGATTCAATCGATCAAGCAGCAAGTAAGGCACGAAGACCCACCTGCTGCATGACTCGGTGGAAGTACCGTGCCAAGGTGAGAGGTGGCGAGCCTGTCGCCCTTTAGCACGGTATCTTGTCCTTATCCCTTAGTCGCCTTTTACGACATGCATGGGGAGAGATGCAGTGGGGATATTCTTTTTAAGTACCGGCCCCACACGGTACGTACCGGCCCCACACGGTACGTACCGGCCCCACACGGTACGTACCGGCCCCACACGGTACACAAACTGAATGAGACCAGAATTATCAAAATCGGACAAGTCGTTTAGGAGATCCTAACAAATGCACTTATGGATCAGTGCAATACATGCATACGTACGTATATACAAACATTCAGGCTAAACACAATACACTCATTTTGGATTCGGCATAGTCGGGCAAAATTTTTTTTTATGGAAACTGACACGTTGTCTATATCACCTACAACATCCATGATATCAGCCCATAAAACCGGGTGAACTAGGTGCCAGTGCTTCCCTTCATTTCAGGCTACACTGAACTGGCCGGCTAACTATTTACATAGCCGTTTCGACCGAATTTCATTCAGTCAGGTCAGGTCAGGTCAGGTCAGGTCAGGTCAGGTCAGGTCAGGTCAGGTCAGGTCAGGTCAGGTCAGGTCAGGTCAGGTCAGGTCAGGTCAGGGCAGGTCAGGTCAGGTCAGGTCAGGTCAGGTCAGGTCAGGTCAGGTCAGGTCAGGTCAGGTCAGGTCAGGTTAGGTTAGGTTAGGTTAAGTTGGCCTTGTTCGACACTGCGCGCATCATCCGGAGGTTTATCTCCCTTTGTCCAACCATCGATAGCCTGGGTTCGCCCCGCCGCGCCGCGCCGCCGCCGCGCCGCCATACGCCACCCAGGTGGTTAACACCCACTTTATTTTTATGTTGATTTTGTATATATTTTTAATGTTGTAGGTATATTTCCAATAATATGTTAAGAATAAGAATATACAAATAAGAAATTATTTATTCGCTACAATTTGAATAATTTGAGTATAAAATAATAATTTAACAAAACTCAATAAAATCAATAAAGGCAAAAGGAAACATTAAATATTTTGTGTTTTCCGTCCAGTTCAGTGTAGCCGGCACGACCGAAGGGAAGTACTGACGTGGCACCAAGTTCACCCGGTGTTATGGGCTGACATTGCGGATGTTGTAGGTGATGTAGCCAACCGTGTCAGTTTCCATAAAAAAAAAAATACATTTTCTTACTATAAGTAAAAAATTTCGTCCAACTCAGTTGACTCCGCCACAGTAGCCAATACGCTAGCTTGATTAAAACAAATTAAACTAATTTGTATATTTTTTAGGTTAGTTTTAATTTTAGGTTAATTTTAGTTTTTAACTTAGTTATATTTTATATTAGTTTAGCTTAGATAATTAGTTTAATTTTTATTGTATCTTAATTTTTTGGTTGTTTAATAAATACTCTATATAACATTAAATTGTACATAAATTTAAACTAAATTAAATAATAACAACGACGACCAAAGTGAATCACTGACATGGCAACTAGTTCACCAAGGTGTTACGAACTGACATCACAGATGTTGTATGTGATGTAGCCATCCGTGTAAGTTTCCATAAAAATAAAAAATAAAACATTCATGCCTAATCGGGACAAGGAGTGATGTCCCGTCGACCGCCGCCGTCTTTCACCGCTGGATGGCCTTTTTGTGTGAGGAACTTTTTGGCTCACTCAGCTGATACACTATGGAAGAGAGCGAAGCCGATTTTCAGGCGCTCGTCAGGTTCAAAGTTAATTTTGAGAAAAATGTGTAAATAAAAAGATGTGATTATCATTGAGTTTGTTTTAGGTGTACTAAGTCTACAGGAAATTGGTCTATGGACAAGACTATCTTCAGGTAGCTCAAGTTAAGGTACTATATCGTCTTATTCTCGAACAGAATGATTGTTTTCATAAAACACGAGTTTTTCCCACCGTACCCGTTACTTACGATACGGAACTCTTTACCCTTGTCCCGCGGGAGCAGCTCTGAAGGGAGGAGGGGGAGGGGGGGGGGAGGGGGTAGGGACACCAGCTACACCCCCCTCCGCTCTTCCTACTGCCGGCCGCGTATTTTGTGCCTTTTACTAAGGTTATTGATATTGAGTAATCCTTTTGTATCAGAGCGTGTTCGGGCTCGAGCACTCCGGCTGCGTCTAGCGTAAGTACTTAGGATTGATTCGGTCCTACTCTACCGCGGCATTGCTGGAGCGATACGTTAGAATATTTTGAATGTCGTGCATAATGCGAAATAAGGTCAGCCTCGGTAGCTTGGTGGTGCGAAGGAGCGTCGTTCGTTCGTCGAATATAAGCATACCCAGGCGCAGTAGGTCTTCAATGGGTGACCGTACGAGAGTTAAGGTTGCCCGTGGTTCGGGTGATACCTACGAAAAACTGTAGGTAAGGGACGGGCCCTTACGAAAGTGGTAGGGTATCTTAACCCGTAAGGATTGGTAGGTACTACCGCACTGAATGAAGGCCGGTCGAAGCGAAGCTGCTAAGAAAAGAGTTCGTGTTTTCCTTTGTATCGGCCAAAGGGAAGCACTGACATGGCATCTAGTTCATCTAGGTGTTAAGGGCTTAAGTCACGGTAGTCATTGGTGATTCGTTATAAAAAAAATATTACGGCCAAAATTTTCAAAATTATGTGATGATTATGTATTAATCGTTATCAAAATATCTATTTACTTGTTTGTAAAAATGTGATAATAAAAATTAAGGAATCATGTTTCTTGAAAACCAATATATTTGCTTTTCGATGGAAGCAGAAGCTACGCCGGTAGCTACGAATTACGATATTTTTTTATGGAAACTGACACGGTTGGCTACATCACCTACAGCATCCGTAAAGTCAGCCGGGTGAACTAGGTGCCATGTCAGTGCTTTCCTTAATTTCTGCGATATAATGCGACATTCTAACATTTTAATTAGAATGCCACCTACGCATTCTCATGCATCGTTTATCATCATGTCAGACCATGCATTAAACACAACTAACAAGGTTCGTTGTATTCTCGTTCCGTTTCATTGAATGTGTAGACGAAAAATGTGCAGAAAAATTTTAAGTGAAAATGTGAAGAAGATTCTACACGTGTCATGCATGGAAAATGAGTGGAAGAAATGAAACGCGCTTCAGGTGGTAGCAGCGGAACTCAGCGGGAGCCGCCGGCAGAAGGCGTCGCCGGCGCGCCGCGGCTGCCGCGTCGCGTCTGCTAAAATGAAGTTGACATTTTTGCAAAGCTGCAGTAGACGTTTCAACGAAATTAAATGTGGCACTACACGAAATGAGAATACTTTCTGCGCCGCACCACCAGGACTGTGACGCGGTACGCACGATACCCAGCCGCGATCGGTGCAATATTGACCACTAGCCAGACGGAGGCCTCACAATGAAGACGAAAAATAGGAAACAATAAGAAACATTAAGTACCGTGTGGGGCCGGTACTTTAAAAAAATAGCCCCACTGCATCTCTCCCCGTGTATTTCTTAAAAGGCGACTAAGGGATATGACTCTCTTCTTATATTACTAGGTGGTAGGGTTTATTTAACCCGCCCGATTTGATACCACCGCATTGAATGAAAGGTCGGTCGAAACGGCTATGTAAATAGTTTGTGTTTTCCGTCCAGTTCAGTGTAGCCGGCATGACCGAAGGGAAGCACTGACGTGGCACCAAGTTCACCCGGTGTTATGGGTTGTTATCACGGATGTTGCAGGTGATTTAGCCAACCGTGTCAGTTTCCATAAAAAAAACATTAAGAACAATAAGAAAGCCAAGAAGGGGCATCCTGACTGCCCATTACGCGTTACCACACATTTGAACTGTATCACCGTCTTATCTGATTTGAAGATTGATGAAATGAAGAAGACGACTCACGATGATACACACCTGATTTGTTACCACGAATATGTCCTGTGCACTTGCAATAGTAGAAGTATATCATAATTTCAACAGTTCATTGTAAAACCGATCGTTGACCAAGGATGTAGTGTTTAATTTGTATTTTTGACAGTGATGCATTCCCGGGTATTTCGTGGCAAATAATTCTACCAACCCTTCTGGATACTTATTAACGAATGTACCCTTGCCTTAAGTTTCGTCGGTATATTGTAATATTGTGTGCACTCTCCCACTGTGTATATTCCTGTGAATGAAGAACGCGCGTGTAGGTATGTATATGTGCAGCTGCTATGAAGTCTTATTCTTCAGTGTTGCTTTCCGAAGCGAATATGTACTCCGACTCCGCCGTGCGCCACGAGCGAGGCTCCACAACTTTAGATTTTGTTAAAGATACGACGACTGTGAGATACGGGCGCCGTATTTGCCGCTAACGGAAACTTTCTCTCCGTGTATGTTTCTGGAAATATAATGTTGTGTAAAAGTCGTTCGAGCTTGCTGTCTCGGGCATGTTTTAATAGTTTGTATTTTTTTAATTTCTATCTTAATTATAATAATTGATATTCAGTTAGTTAGGGTTTGATAGCACATTACATATAGAACTGGAATTGCTTTTGCTTAAAAAATAAATCATCAAGTTTTCCCTAAAATACTTTTTTAGATTTTTCGGAAGGTATACCTATTCCCAAATATTCTAATGAAATATCCATAGCCCACTTTTAACTAAAGCAAAATATTTCGTCTCATCCTTAAGTCCCAATATTTTCTCCAATCCAACGCCACCCTGTATCTGCTCTCATTCAAATCATCAACCGCCGCAGCCCCATAAAGATGGCGTCGCATTTATCAGTGTAAGTTTTTCCCGAGGCAGCGCGGAGGCGGGGGTGGACATTAGCACAGGAACTAATAACCTCGATTACGCGAGTCGCGCTGCAGATGCTGTGAATATCGCCAACATTACTATAAACTACGTCCGCGGCGCACATTACGGGCGTAAACTTGACTCCGCCTGCCTCGCCTCGCCTCGGCTGGCTCGAGCACCACCGCCGCCTCCGCTGCCTCGGTTGCTATCTCTGCACTAATAGCTGCAACGAAATCTTAGAGGCAAGTTCACATTTAAAGTTAATATTGGGTGTATTTTGGCGGCTGCTATGCGATATTTTATCTGTGTACGCTCTCGCTGATGATTTAGCGACATTAGGTTATGAATGTGAGCTAAATGCTGCTGGCTTCCTACTGTCGGCTGCACAACTCCACTCAGGTTAGAACACGTAACGTATTTTTTGTGTGGTCGTATGGTGTTGACATTTCTTAAAATTATTATGTTATCCATTTATTTACACATTTTTTTTTATATTAATTTTACATAATATTTACAAACTTAAAATCTAAAATTAATACAAAAACAAATGGTGTTTCCACCACCGGCGGCGGGGCGAGCCCAAGCTACCGATGGTCGGGTCCCAAAGAGAGGAACCTCCGGACGATGCGTGCAGTGTCGAGCAGGGCTGCCTTCTGGATCTGGCCCTTGACCCAACCACTCAGCGAGAGCCTCTCAAGGTGGTCGTCGAGGCTCTTCGCTATCAGCCCATGCGCCGAAACGACTATGGGCACAACGATCGTCGAGTCGACGGGCCACATTTTGGTAACCTCATGCTGCAGATCCAGATATTTTAACATCTTCTCTGCTTCCTTACTGACGAGGAATTTTTATATTTACTAAAATTTATTTAATAAATTTATTTAAAATTTAATTACTCCTACTATTCCTACTAGTCCTTGTTTCTTGCCAGCTCACATTACATGCATAACGCATGCTTTACCTAAAAGTGCCTGCCGTTTGATGCCGGCAATATATGAAATGCAGTGTGCTCGATTTTCCATAGCTATTACTTCGGCGTTTGTCTGAGTAAGCAAGCACGCCCAAATCACAGAGCAAAATAATAGGGCAGATGTGCATGTAGAACTTGGAACCCACACGTACGAACTAGACCTGCGACTTAGAGCTGATGAGTCTTCTTAATAAAGTTTAAATTAGTCAATATGAATAAAATTTAAATAAGCTTACTAAATTTTACTAAGTTACCAACCGTTTATCTAGGTCATTTATTCTCAAAACCGGAGAAATAAGTAACTAGCTCCCTGCTCATCTATTTCCCCAGCTCGTGTTTTTCAAAAGGGACGTCAAAGGATCCTGTCAGGCCGGCGTGGTATTCGCGATCCTAGTGCATCACAGAATGTCCATTGGCATCGTTAGAAACTACTCGTAAGTGTAAAAATGCCACATTTCGCCCTTTCCATAAAACAATCATAAAAACACTGTCAATTAATGAGGTTCTCACATTCTAGTGGCCGGCGATGGCGGTCAACCTCCTAAAGCTAAATGTCATTAGCGTAATTATTATTTTATTAACCCCCGACGCAAAAATAGGGGTGTTAAAAGTTTAAAGTGTGTGTATGTGTGCATGTGTGGATGGGTGTGTCTGCTGTGGCATCGTAGCTCCCAAACGGATGGACCGATTTGTATGCGTTTTTTTTATTAAAAGGCTGGTTCAATCGGGATGGATCTTAGCTATGTTTGTAATTAAGTAATCAAAAATTAATTATCTTAAAAAGTTGACCCATCTGCATGCGGTTTATTTTTATTAAAAGCTTGAAATAAAATTTAAATTACAAATTTAAAAAAATATAAAAGTAAATAAAATGTGGGAATATTAAGGCAAAGTGGGAATGGGGAGTGTGGGTGTACTGACTAGGTGTATGTAATAATGAGGGAAAAGGTAGTTGAGGGATTAAATACCTTGCTCAGGGCTACTTAAAGGTTTTGAGAATATTTGGATCTATGCATAAAACTACGTAAACATTTTATGGTTTTATTGGTGAGTCTCTGAAAGTTGGATCAACATATTTCCGCAAGTAAACCAATTCAATAGAAAAGCAAGCAACGTTAACTCAACTGGTAAACTAGATTATGTATTGCGTTTCAGAATACAATAATTTCGCACAATAATTTCATCGACCATATAATTGTGTCTCTATAAATTATAAATATAATACAGGAAGGCCAAAAGTTTCTTCGAGAAAAGGATGATCCGGCCGTGTTTGCTCAACTTGGCATATATATACATGATATACATACACACTAAACGCTGTATCCCGACAATCCGGTTAAGCAGAGTAATCGGTGTTTTTCTGCAATTAAAATATTTTCTTTTTATAATCACATTACGATACAGTTTCAATAGAATTAAGGAAAGAAGTATTTTAGAGCGATAGCTCTCACGACAGTCTCAAACGCTACTTGTCTTGCGACTAGGTCCGTATCGGTAAGTAGTCGTATATGTCTCGGTGTGCGAGCGGTGCGCTGCACATACGACAAACGATATTGAATTATTAAGCCTCGCTCGGCCAATTTGCAAAGCGCCCATATTGCTTTCTGGATCATTATAATGTCCGTGGCACCGTCTTGCGACCAACAACTTAGTTGAAGTTGCCCGGCCGCCCGCCCGCCCAGCGCTGCGCCCGCCCGCCCCGCGCTCGCCCGCCCACCGCTCGATACGTTCGTGCACAGAACGTCAAATCGCGCGCCCGCTCTGCTAGACTAGAAATGCCCAAATAACTTTCAAACAGCTCCTTTTGTCTCACTTATACTCTACGTGTCCCAAATACGTAACACGTAATACAGGGGTTACGTTGACTGAGATATTTCCTATGTCACTAAAAAATAATTAAATAAATTCGAGACTACATGGTTTTTAGTCTAATTTGTCTATATTAAATTAAAGGAATAAAGGAAATATGGTGTTTTTATATGAGCGAGAACTTCGAAATAAATTGACGAAAAAATAGCACGGTCCGAGTAATATGCCCCCTCCATTTAGATATATTGATGCTCACTCTGTGTACTGCGCAGCATCTTTAGAAAGCTTCTAACCGAGTAACCGGCCCCTTAACAGTTTTGGAGGGTATCGTGGGGCATTAGTGCATTTGCTAGTAATGCTGGCTGCGGCACACATCTAGCGAGCGGCGGCGGCGGCGGCGGCGCGACGGTGGCGGCGGCGGCGGCGCGGCGCTCGTAGAGGCGATATTGAGTTAGGCCATTAGTTGAGTTAGATAGAACTAAGGAACTGAGGAAATTAATTTCGATGAATTGTTTACAAGAGTTAAGTGCAGCTGAGGAACTGTTTTTATTATTATTGAAAACGCGAAATATGCCGCCGAGGCACCCATAAGGTGTCTAACGGCGCTAATGGACATTCGGTCGTAAGATCTCTTAATATACTTTTTTTAAATCATATTATTGTACTATTTTAATAGACTAGCAGCTTTCTCTAATTTATCTATATCACAACACTTTCTTTAATTTGATTGTACTATTTATCCTATGCACTATTTAGTAAATTAATGTACTTACAATTTATTAACTGTTCGATTTATTGTTAATCTTAAATCCCTGATGATGATGGTAGACAACGTATACGAACGCATAATGCACGAGGTCGACTGTAAGAAATTGCATCCTGCAATATGTCGGCCTTCTTTATAGCATTAAGTTGAATAAACAGAAAACAAGATCACCATAGCTCAAATACAATTTGAAGATATTGTCTCCCTACTGTAGGTATATATATGTATGAAGGTCGGTGAGCTATCCTACGTAATTGGCACTTACCGCATTCCTTACGTAGCGGAGTCCGAACACTTAAGCCAGCGGGTTCTCATCTCAGCTACTTATTCCCCTCCGGCGAGCTTTGCTTTTAGCGTAAGTTTAAAGGGTTGTCACCTGTAGGGGACAGACGGTGTGCGGTCGCGCTAAGTAAAGCTTAATTCAATAGGTAGCGGATTCGATTTCCCGTTCCCTTTAGCGTATAATTCGATCTGAACCAATTAGGAACTTAGCCGGGGACGGCGGTGCGGAGGGGCGCAGGGGGGGGGGGGGCGAGGGGAGTCTTGGGACGACTCAATCTTGTTCGGCAAGTTTCTCTAAGTGAGGTGTAAATGGATAGTTTAAGTTAAATCACAATTTAACAAGGAATGTTTTCCTTTGTTTTAGTCACGTTTCTTTCTCCGCGGTGTTAACAGTGATAGATGTCAGTGGTCGATATTATCGTTGCCACTACTTACACCACAATTTATTGTTCTGAAAGTTTATGATTGATATTTATATAATAGTGCAACAACGATTAAAAACAATTCGGAATAAACAAAAATATATTTATTTGTTTGCGCCAAGTATTGGCAGAATATGATTCTAAAAACTGACATCTATCTGTTGATGAATCTATAATATTAATTAGACAGTTCCTATTCTGTCTCAGTAGTTTTCCTACATACATAGAGAGTATGAACATTTGAACTAACTTAACAGTAACTAAACATATAAAAGCATACAATTTAAACGCCCCCACCACTTTCCCGCAGGAGGAAAAAGTTCAACAAAAAATAAAAAGCGACATGGAGCGCTATGTACAACTCGAAAATCCACCGGAGGCTCTATTCGGAGCGCCGCCTCCGCCACATAAAGCCTTATTTACCGTCGATTGGGATCACCCGGCGGATAGCCGCCCTTATGCCTTCAGATATAAGGCTCTGGATCAGCCGCTCATATCCTAGTGACTTTGTTTAGAACGCTCGCTCGTTGCATTACCGTCCTTGAGGCGTGAGCGGAAAGGTTGAGAAGGTTTATCGAGCTGAGTTAGGTGGTTGTGGAGCTGAGTCGAGGCTTCGGATGAGCTGGGATAAGGCAACAGGTTGAGAGGGGATGAGCCGATATGCGACACGCCCATCGACGTTGGTCGCCGCCCGCCGCGGCTGGAAAAATATGTCACATTTTCAGACTATGAGGGCGTCAATAGTTTGTTAGATGCGTTATTGTGCAACATTGCAAACCTCTACTACCCCAGTTCGGGCACTGAAAAAAACTGACAATATTAACAAACCAAACTATTGATGCGCAAATAATATGTAATGAATGATCTTTAAAGAAAATTACATTTGACCGTGTCGTCGCCGTGAATCTGAACATGGATGTATAAATTCTGCAATTTTGTTTGATTAATACTTTAAAGTATTTTCTTTATATAAACAACATAAGAAAAACTATTAAAAGACATTTCGATACATGAAAGTTAAATCTGGTTCAATTTATTTAGTTGTGTAGCACTGTTTTTCGGAAAATATATATTTTTCTAATGATTGACTAACCAGGCAGGTAAGGGCGCGGGCGTCGCCTCCGAACTTCTCACTTAAGCTTTCTCAAACAAAACTTAAACCATTCTCCGATATTTGAGAGCTTCGTTGTTCTAATTTATTATCGAAATCGCCGTAAGTTTGGTAATTTTAATACCTCAAATATCTTTCTTGATCGAAGTTTGCGGCGTCAGCCATAAATGTCACATTATTGTCCAATCTGTCTTCAATCTAAGGATTTCCAAAGGGCTAGCACGAACGGCCAAGTATTGGATGTAATTTTTTATAGAGAGCGCCACATGTGGCGCCGAGCCAACCATAAGGTGTCGAACAACGCACATGGACATTCAGTCGCACGCGGGAGTTGCGAATGCTATACCGGCCTAACAGATGCCTATTCACGTCTCTCTCGGAAGGACCCGAGCCTGTACATGGGGGGAAATATGTGGGCAGAGAGAGCGTTCCAGAGTTTACCAGTTCTGTGGAGGATCTACAAAAGCAAGTAATAACTTGGGAAACGCTTGTAATAACTTGCAAGTAAGCAAGTAATAACTTGGGAAATCAGTAACTTAGTAGTAAACATATTATTGAAAACAAAATAAAATATTGAGTTTCAAAAATATGTAGTTAAGTAATTAGCTTAAACGATGTATAAATTATGCACTTATACAAATACTGTCTAAATTTGGTTTTAATTTAAAACGTTATTAATTTAGTTTATGTTTTACACTACTTTAATATTAAAAAGTAAAAAAAAAATCTGCTCTTTTAAATTTAAGACGCCGCCGCCGCGCGCCGGAGACCGCTAAGTTAAAACAATTTAACTCGGTCCCCCGATGCCTTTAATTAACTAAGCGGAAGTTATTCATTAATTTTCAAGGGTTGTTGATATGTGAGTGTTTTTTTTATTTAAATAAATTTGTTTTGTCTTAAATCAAATTATTAAATGTTTAACAAAAATATCTAAGACGCTTTGAAAATGCAATTCCTAATTTGTCTACAAATGTGCACAGTATGGGCACTAGTACCCGCGCAGCAGGTCTCCGTGACTTCACAGGACATAAGACATTTGCATGAGAGCGGAACAGTAAATTAGAGTAATCTTTTCGCTCATAATAAATTCGATGGAGGTGTGCGAGAGGTAATTTCGGAAGAACTCCTTTAATTAATGTCCCAATAATATATCACCTGGATGTCTGCGTTCGCTTCGTACCCACCACGTACTGCTCTATGGGGATGATTCTGTTCTGTTCTGACGAATAACCCTCGGCTTGTCATTGTGGGTATCTTACCTACCTCAACATATTTAAGTAATTAAAATATTTACAAAGGAAAGCTTAGAAGATTGTTCAAGTTTTTCTGAGTGTTGTTTATTATGAACTTTTTTACATAATATATATTATATCATTATTATATTTGCGATGGTTGTATTTTGTTATTCTATATTATCTGAAACAGAACAACTTTCGTTCTGTTTCTTTCTCTTAGAACATATAATTGTAATTAAAAGAATTATACATATTCAAATTTTCTATAAAAAACCGGCTAAGTGCGAGTCGAACTCGCGCACCGAGGGTTCCATATCGCCATGTCATGGTTAGCGCCACTCACGCCATCTATGGCGTGTTATGAAATGATTCATATTAGTTAAATGTCATGATTAGTTAAAATGCTTCACACTCGATTCGGTAGACGGCGCGCGCGCATACACTTTTTGGTTTCTTCTATGGGAACCCCGTTAATTTTTTACTTTTTCTTATTTTTATTATTTCACGTTATATCGGAAATAACAACACATAGTCTGTGAAAATTTCAACGGGTTACCTATTACGGTTCAAGAGATACAGCCCTCAGACAGACAGACGGACGGACGGACGGACGGACAGACAGACAGACAGACGGCGTAGGTTTAGTAATAGGGTCCAGTACCGGATACGGAACCCTAAAAAGACGCCAATAATCTACTACGCGCCACACACGTACTTATTTCGACTTACCGCACAAAGTAAGAAGCCGCCGGCGCGGCGGCGGCGCGGGGCGCGGCGCGCGGCGCACACTCGGTTACGATAATAGCGTCAAATTATAAAGTTTAATAACTTTACGAAATAAATCTTCCATTCGTTTACTTATCTGAGTGCGTGAGATGAAACAAAGCGCTAAAGTAAAGAATGGAAAGTTGGAGCAATAAATTAATTCATCCTAAGTTGCTCATAAGTCGGCTCTGGCGCCGCCGTCATGTGCGCGCGTGTGTGAGTGTGTGTGTGTGTGCCGCCAGATATCGCGTGAGGGTGAGCCGCCCGCCCTAGCCGCGCGCGCCGCCCGCCCACACCTCTGCGCGGTGGAATGAGAGCTTTCCTTAGAGTTATGAGTATTATGTTGACCTAGAAATAAAATAAACATTTCATATTTACATGTTTACTAATATATAAATACTACTTATGTATTTAGTTTTCTTCTTTTGCGTTGTATATTTTTAAGTTCCATGTGCATCACTACGGTGTGAACAAGAATAATATGAAACTTAGATGTTGCTATACATATTATTAATACGCAGAAACCCATCCGCAGTTTTAGTTTTCCTAATTAGCGACCGAATCCAAAGTTCAAGTCCTGTGATTTAGGACGTGGGCCGTTGACGGTCTATGTAATTTAAATATTACCAATGTTCAAAATAGTTTATTCTAGTGGGCCATGCACCATGCGTGAATTGATTTTTTAATTTTTTTTATATATTGTTACAATCTTTGTAATATTATGTATGTAGAAAAACAATACTGTCGAGCTCAGTGTTTGTAGCCCGCCAAAGACGGCCGCTGCCTAATGAATCACGACAAAAGCGCGATAAATTCGCAAGAGAACGTTTCCCGCCGCCGCCGCTCGCGTGTGTAAGCCGCGGTATTAGCAGAATGTTGAATGTAGCCGTCCCGCTAATAAGGAGCGGGATGTAAGGAATCGCACTGATTACTCTATTATTTATTACTCTACGTGCTCACCGTGTAAACGGCCTTAAATAGCACCCCTTGACATCGCCATGCAACCATGTCATCCTAAGCTACTCAGTAGATTCTTTGTTCAAGCCCTCCAGAGGTACGGACCAGTGAATACGATAGGGTTCCAGAAATGCAGCTATGCTCTCAGCGCCATCTTTCAGCCCGGCTAGAGACTTAGGAGAGACGGGAGCGCGCGCCACCTACACGATTTTTAATTACTGTGCGGTATTAGTGGATGATGTATGTGTAGCGAGGATCCGGCGGCGCCGCAAGGCGAGGGCGCAGCGGAGCGGGGACAACTTCATACCTATCCGAGGAAATTGCTCGCTTACCTCGGGATTTGGTAGGTAATCGATGAAATTATTGTGGTATATTGGTACCTATTATAAATGTTTGAATAGCCTTGCGCTGTCAGGAGGTCAAAGGCCTTGGTCAAAGGTAAAATTGAGCATTTTTCTCATTCAAACGGAACATTTCTACGAGTTGTAGAAATTGTAGACCTACTTTAGGTATCATCGACATTATTGTCACCTGAAATTTTGCTCATTATGAAACAAAAATGCTGAAAACACTGTTTAAATAAATAATAATGAATAGTTCACGAATTTATCAAGTTGAGATATTCACATACATCCATATACTAGACACCAAATTACATGTCACCGTGCCACATACGACATGTAAGTTGTTTTTAATATGTGTGTTATTTATTTCAAAATAAAAATCTAAATAATCAAGTGTTCAGCTAGCAAATACGCCAAATAAAAAATCGACTATGTATTTGAAATCAATTACTAAAACCATTCGTCCACATTATCTTTACGATCTCACCTTCTAACGCCAAGCCTCGCTCGACTTCCCAAAAATCTTTTAAAAAACCCGCCCGCGAGCTAACCCCGCTAATATAAATTTATCAACCCCGCCGCTCCTGTTGACATAGAGGCGTGAATAAAGCACCGCACCTCCTCATATTTCCCCGTATCTTTATATGCCGTCTGATTATTATTACGCAGGGGATAAGGCATAGAAATTTTGCTTTATATGCCACCTTGAGCTTACAGGCTCTTCGCTTAATATGCGGTGTTATGCGGGGACGCACCAGCAAAAATATTGGTCAGGCACTTCAAACTTGCTATACCAGTAAGTAATATAAATTATTGTAACTTTTCTGCGGTTGAAAGAGGTGTATTGTAGAAGTCTCGGTCCTTCAAAGGGGCGTTAATAGGCACCTGTCAGGCCGGTACGTACGGTATTTAAACACCCGAATACGACCGAACGTCTATGCGCATCCTTGTGGGTGGCACGGCGCCATATGCCGCGTTTGCTATAAGTATGTTTCACTTTAAGTAACTGGTCTTATCAGCATAGCGCGCCACGCTACGCCCTCCACATCGGCGTTCGAAAGGTGTCCGATTAGATGGAGAATTCCATCTTCGCAAAACTTTCTACTATTAACACTGACGAAACCAAAGAGATTTAAATATTTAGTGGGCTACAGAGCGGCCAAGGAACATTTTCATACAACAATTTTGATCTCGAACGTCAGTACAGTAGTCACACTGTAAGAAAGCGGGTCCAAAGTACGCGCGTGGCGGGTGGGAAGGGCCGGGAGGGGTATCGCCTCAGGCAACGCGCGGCGGCGCGGGATGCGGTCGGTAGTGCGCTTGGACGACGTCAGGGGGGCGTATCAAACTAGTATGAGCGACTTGTTACCTAGGTATCAATTTGCAGGATTATAATTTTGTTCTTGTTGTCCGATCTAGTAGGTAGTTTGAATGTCTGTGGACGAAACTAATAGTACGTCTATAGAGTATCCAAAGAATCCAAAGATATCTATAGTATAGATAGTATGTAGTAATTGTATATTGATGTTATAACTAGGTATCTGTTGAGTGAGTGAGTAAATTTTCCTCCTACTGACCGCCGCATAGTGTGGTCTCAAAAGTCACATCTCGAAAGAGTTGGATGGCTCTATCCCGCATGCGGCGGTCAATATTTAAGAGGCACACACGGCACAGATACGCGAGCCCATTCGGCCGTGAATCATCTTCTAACTGTAATCTACGGTGGCGCGAGTGAATTATTATTTATATGGGTAATTACAAAAACAGCTCTCTCACGGCGCGGCGGCGTATCGCGGCCTTGTGAGGCGTCGGGCTTCACGCGCCTGCAGACTTAGAAGATTTCCCGACCGTTATTTATACGCAGTTAAGCTTCGAGCCGGCGCGGCGGCGGCGGCGCGGCGCGGTGCGGGGCCGCTCTTGTTCCTTAGTTGCGAGGTTAATTGATTTTATGAAGACCCGGGATGTTCCAGATGCTCAAATTTGCGATTTCATTACGTTTATAATTATTAATAGGGGTTTAATGTAGAGTTTAAAAATAGTTAAATTTTCAAGTTTCTCACGATTATTATAATATTTTTGTATTTTGAAACTTATTATTATAAAACTTTTAATTAATTCCCCACAAATTATAGCCTCAAATCCTTTAAGAGGAGTTTATAACGACAACTATTAATCCGGTATATTATTCAGAAACCATCGCTTCACCGAAGTAGACACTCGCTCCATTTTACAAGTGTGGTTACGAAAAGTTGCTGTTAAAGAACTGCACACAAGTATCTAATTTATTTTTTATTTTTTTATTCAATGATAAGATTTTTTTAAATAGTTGTTAATACTTGTATAGACACATATTGCATTCTTTAAAGTTGGCTTGTTCGCTATTTGAGTGCAAATAGAGGACTATAAATTATTTCCCTCGCGTATCGGTACTAATACCCTTCTACTATTGAGAATAGATAATCGTTCACATAGAATAAACTAAGTTTTTCACCCCTCCGCCCTCGCGCCTCACACTACGGCGGAGGGTGGGAGAAGGGGTGCGGGGAGGCAGCGCCGGCAACTTTTGCCATAATCTGGAAAGTCCGGAGTCGACAGAACAGCGGAGCCGGAGCGCAAGCCGGACGGGCAATAACTCAGTCACATAATAACATGCAAGCAACATACTATGATATTATGCACGTGTGCAAGTCACACGAGGGCTACGGTCCTCGAGAAGTAAATTTTTTTATTAACACAATTCGGTAGGTACTTAATGGAAATAAAATGTGAATATCGAAATAAAACTCTTCACTCGTTGGCAACTAATAACATAAATGCCTGTCATAAATGTTCAAATTTTAATTTAACAAATTTTAATATGCAAATACTTTTTATTAATTATTAATTAATAAATTCTATTTAACTTATTATAAAAATATCTTTATATTTTTATAATAAGTTAAATAGAATAAGTGCAAATTTGTATGTACCTGAGTGTGTTAAATCACAGATTGAATGTACCTACCGAAAAATACATGTTGATTTGGAATTATGAAATGAAATCCGATTTGCAATTATTCTATACATGTCTGCTATTTTTTATTTAATTTTTAACTTATCTACCCTATACGTATTCACATGTAAGTATCAATAAGCTGATAGTAGTGTGAGCGACGCAACCCTATTAGCGGCGTCCTCGGAAGCGCCGACCTCGCGCAATCTTTATCCGACACTTTCTTAAACAAAATCATATATTCATGGCCGTAATAAATATACGAGCCAAACTTCCCGCCACTTTGCACATATCTTTTAACCTGCTACGTTTTATTTTAATATACGTAAACCGGGCCATTGCGCGTCCCTCTCGCACTTGTGCCTCTTTGCTGCTGAGGCGACTCTCTCTGCGTTCGGCGGATATCTTAATAAGATTCATGAAAGGACGCCATATTTTATATCCGACTCTGTCCTCTATCTTCTTATATTATCCGGGAAAGGAGAACGTTTTGAAATATGTGCTTGCTTGGAAATTTGGGATGTTTCAATTTAGCCGAGCTTCGGTCGTAACTTTAAGAGGGAAATAATGTTCGCGAACACCACCACGTGTCGGCTCCACCATCACGGCGGTGGCGGCGGCGGCGGCGGGGGCGGGGCAGAATGCATTTGCTAGTTAGAGCTCGTTGCGCTGTCGTTTTATTATACTTTATCTTCGGTTGCGGATAATCTAAGTATATATCAATCAATCCTAACACATTAAATTAGGACTATAAGTTGTAGGGCGTTAACAGACAAATAAACGAATAAATCATTTCTAAAAACTATTTCAATAAAGATAAGTCCGAACAAAAGTAAAACCGAAAGAAAGTCCAAAGTGTCAATACGGTTAATATTATTATTATGTAATTATTTTTAATAATAGTTTCTTTTCAATAAATCATCTGATATTTTAATCAAGGAACTCCCATCATCAATGCCATTGTCATCTCCAAAGAAACCATTCTACATCCTGCAGTCCGCTCGCTGCACCGCCGCGCAGCGCCTCCGCCTGGGGGTGGAGAGGAACGCGGAGGTGAATCTAGCTGTGAGAGGGAGGGGTGGGGGCGGAGAGGGGTGTCGGTTGACTCGCGCTGATATTAAATAAAGTTGCAGCCATAAATATTCCTTCAGCTCCGGCTAAACTGCTCCGAAACAATGTAAAAACGAGCGTAGCCATATCCGGTTCTGCGGCGACAGGCGCGCGCAACCTTCGTTTCGCATCCGGGTTGGTCACACTTTATTGGAAACATATTATTACACTTTTTATCAAGCTTTTCATTCAATTGTAGATCTTTTGACATATTTAATAAGTTGCAAATTGTTCGATAGTTACCGGACGTCACGTATGTATCTTCTATTATTAAAATGTGTTCATATTATTACTTTCATATTGGAATTGAACACGAGTTTTTAAAACTGGGTCGTGCTTGTCGATCTCTTCTACCTCCCTGTCATTGTCCAACTCTCGCCAGCCAAGTCAATCACGATCCAGTTTTAAAAGGTCCTTTCGTTCGATATGAAACTTTTTTTTTCTTTAATTATTAGTATATATTTAATATCTATATTTTCAATACTCATAAGGTCGGTGGTGCTAAAATACCAAATGTTGGAGGATGGTTGAGAGCGTCTGTCGAGCGGCTTATAGCTCCTTATCTCCTGCGCAACGCAACCAGCAACCTGCAGTCAGTCCGCATTCATTATTATATTCCTTGTGTTGTCTGTTTCACAGATACTCTTACAAGCTGACTAGTTCACCACCGCTTTTGAAAGTTAGGTAATTAATTTAAAAAAAACTTGCAAAACAAACAGCTAATTCATTGAAGACATTTAATCAAATTATTCAGAACGCCGTTTTTCTCTAAAATTCTTTAAGTCTTGTAGAAATTATAATAACTGAAATTTTTCATTCAAAACGCTACAAAAGAATATTAATATTAAACAAATTTATTTTTGTCGGCCAACACAAAATATAATATCACGTGGCAGAATATTTTGAAATTTCTTTATGGTGAGATTACACTATGCCAACTCCCCAAGTTGTAATTGGTGTTATTTTAATTACATTATAGTTTAAATAGTTGAATCGTGCTGTGGAATAGAGCACAAGTTAAGACGTCGTCGGTATGATTTATTGCAGTTATTTAGCTAAGGGAGCGGGGGGGAGGTTTATGTGTGAACTGGAGACGGTGTCCGCGGAATACCGCACGCAGCTGGGGAACCTCCGAACCTACCTTCTTTTATTTGGATGCTTAGTTTGGATGAGAATTCAATTTAATTTAAGTTTCATTTACCTAGGTCAACCTTCTTCGAAATTAATGATGGAATGTAAACATTTATGAAACATTTATGTATCCTGGGTTTAAGAGTAACTAACCCCGACAATCTAATGTTCTTTATACACAGAAGAAAAAATATAATATATTTTTAAAATATAAAATATTATTTAATTGAAACCGATCCTAATTATTGTATTACGGCCCAGCCCTAAAATTGTGTGATATTAAATTATGGATAAAAAGGGTCGAAATACTTAGCTTTCTTTTAAAATAAATCACGTAAATTTTCTTAATTTACTAAATATTTTGAAACAGATTATCAAACTGACAAGGGTTTAATGCCGATCAAGGTAAAGTTTCCTGTATTAAACCCTGACTTAATTGAAAATGTAGGTAGCGGGCGAGCGCTCGTGGATTTACCTATTACAAGCAAGACAAGTCACGCCTCCGAGCCCCTTTACTAACTTCGAGGAGTCTATTCTTTTTTCTGTATACAACTGCCATGAATTTATGCCCGTAAAAAAGTCTACGTGAGCACCCCGCCCCGCCCTGCGAGCCGCGAGCCGCGAGCCGCGAGCCCGCGACCGCGAGGCGCCTCGCGCGGAGAAAGTGGTGGCGCAATATAATTCCTAGGTGCTCGTAAATCTTAACTTTAAGAGAAGCCGGGAGGGGGATTAAAGATCAGTAATCTTACAGGATGGATGAGTTATGGCCGCACCCTGCCCCGCCCCGCCACCTCCGCGCCGCCGCCACCGCAGAGATCCGCTTTATTGTGACTTTAAGAAACTAAGAGGAGATTTTCTTAAACGTTTGAAATTAATTTAGATAGATGATGAATGGGATCTGTGGGCGCCGCGAGGTCTGTACCGAGCCTTGCCGATACGCGCAAACCGGCTGCGCTGGCGAGGTGAGCTGATGCAAATAGATGCTGGTGCGTGCGGCCGACAACCCCCCTCGTAGTAATAAATGAGTGATGATGCGACGCACGGCAGTCGTACATATACAATCATTGAGGTTATGTTCGAATGTAATTAGAGACGACGCAAGGCTATAGAAGTGCTACTGTGTAAAGTTTTGCTCTCGATAATAATTAGGTTTCAAGTTAGGACCTATTCTATACCTAGAGGAGCGCGCGAGCTCCGCTCCTCCGAGAAACGTTCAAGTGGAGCAAACAAAACAAAGGTGAGGGCGAACATCGTCATAAATTTTCATAAATCTCCGGAGATCTCGTATCAAGTCGTCCCGCGAATGACTTATCTTTTTAACGGCGACGCGCGCGCCGCGGCCGCCCGCAAACCCGCCGCCAACAATCATAAAAATGTTGAATTGTCGCCGTAATGATATTGTTGTACTGTCGGTAACGCATTGTGGAGCAGATAACGGATAAACTACACCCCGAAGACGAATATAACACTTTGGCGTGATGCGGTGGCGGGGCTGCGGGACGGGGGGGGGGGGGGGGGGGGGGGGGGCGGACATGATTTACGTAATAATACGGGATCGCACTGAGATAGCGCGTGAATAGATTATGATTCATTGTGAAAGAGTGCTTTTAGAATAGACACAATGACTCTTCTGTGGAAATATATCACCGACTATACATACCTACTCCGATGATGCGCTTATTGTATTTTTGGAAAGTTTAGTACCGGTGGGGATAAGTGAAAGCGAACAAGCACTTTTTATATTTTTAGTAAAAAAAAACTTCAAACCTAAATTGATAATGATGAAGATATTTCAATAAATTCGTAGCTGTTTTGTGAGAGGCGTGCGGCGGGGTGGGGGAGGGGGCGGGGACTCGGACGGACTCCGACCCGAGGGAAAATACAAACGAGAGAAACAGCTTGAAGTTTTCCATTTAACTAAACATTCAAATCTTATTAGAATTTTTTTTTTCATTTCCACGCTCGAATTCACACCCATGAAACGAATTCATGAAAAGAGAATAAAACATTCTTAAAATGTCTTATCTCTATGTTTGTTGGGCGCCGAGTTTCGACACGGCACAATACAGCTAGCACCCGAGTGTTGAGCGGAGGGCGGACTTTATTATCCCGTGACGTCTCCACCGCACCCCGCACCGCTCCCCCGCGTCCGGGTATCGCTCTCATCTGCCACACACTTATTTTCCTGAAAAACACGATGACTTAGCAACTGAAAGTCCCATTAAGTAGCAGGTTCTATTCGCGTGACAACTTCCGCCGGTGACGGCGCGGAGGCAGCGGAGCGGCGGCGGCGGCGGCGCGGCGGGTGTCAAGACCGAAATAAATAAAGAAGTGAGTTGTTTAAAAATGGAACAAGCGGGTATTTTGAAAGAGATAAGGCTGTACTTCCGGCGGCTCCCTCCAGCGGCGTCAGGGCGGAATTACTTCTGCGGTTCGACGTCGAGGCCGCCCCGCCTCCCGCCTCCCGCCTTCCGCCTCCCGCCGCCGCTCAAGCCCAACGTTGTGTCGCATTCACCACTCTATCTTTAAAAATGCGCGAGATGCTAGTAACAAATTGTATCGATAAAATGTTTTTTTTTAATAAATGTAATGTATATTAATTCTGTGAACTTTGTATTGAAAATATTTGAAATGTTTTTGTTTGGTATGAACTCCGACGAACGCGCTTTACCATCGGTGCGTATGAAGAATGAGTGAGATAAATTTATTTATTTTGCGGTCTTTTTGTGGAATTTATTTCTTTAAATTTGCACTGACAAACAAGGAACGCGAGAGGAGCCACGGGGTCAGCTAGTTATTAAATAAAAGGTTTGACGAAGTTCGACGAAGTTAAAAGTAATAAAAGTAATGTAGGTTAAAAATTTGTTTTTTTCGCTTTGAACAAGAAATGCGATCTATTTTATTGGCAAGTTGCACCTGTTCTGAAGTGATATAATAAAAACAAATTTCAATAAAAACAAAAAGAGTATTGCTAACTTAATGTTAGTGATAAATTTGCACTTCTGTTGCTATTACATAACTGGTGAGCACCACGAACGAATGGTTTTAGTACAGAACCGTAAAAACGATAATAATAAAAATTATCGACATAAATTATGATTATGGTTGATATTTATTTCATTCGTAGAAAAATAATTATGGTCTGTATAATTATTACAAACCAAAGCATATAATTTAATAGTGAAATCTAAAATATACTAAAATAATTATTAATCCTATCCCGGAGATAATTGTTTTTTGAGTTAGGTCAGTTTAATTTTGGAGATATAGTAGTTCAGGGAGTAAGTATCGATAACCCGGGGAGTGCACATCATTAGACCGAGATGTCGAAACGGCGCGGTCCGCGTCAGATGTTCAGCTGTTTTCTTAATTTCCTTCTCCGACGAGATAAGGGTAGCTTTTAGCTTTTTATTGAATTTTCTATGTGAGGTTTAATGTAACTTTATATTATGTGTCGCTGGTGGCGCGAATGGGCGGGGCGGGGTGGGTCGAGAGGGGCAATAAGCGAACTGAGAATTACGACTTTTGTCAGTACTCCTAACTACACGATGTCTCTCAGTGATAGTTAAACGAGATTATTATTTATAGTAAAGTATAATATCTGAAAGAACATAGGTATATTTTTGGAATAAAAAAAATGTGGACGTTTATTTCGACTTATTGTAATGTTTTGTATGCAGGGGTATTTTATAATATAACATACGTACATAGTGTGCTTTTCGCAACATCCGCCAAACTGAAACAGTCACGTTTTATTTGGGAACTTTATAGCCATAGTTGAAAGCACAACATGCTTGTAATATTATAAAATCGGTCAAGTGCGAGTTTTACTCACGCACGGAGGTTTCCGTATATCCTCCGCTATACCATACCTCTCAAAAAACCATATCCGTCTATATTTTGTCTGTCTGCAATGCAATGTACCTGTGGCGCCATCTATTATTTAGTAGCGTGAATATCGATCGATATTATGATAATATTGATAATACTATCGATATTATCGATTCACATATAGCACATTTCTTGTAAAAAGGGTTCCGTAAGGTGACAGAAAGGAACTCTTATAAGATCACTCTCGTGTCCGTACGTCTGTCACATAGGTTTTTTCTCGAAAACTAAGTAACTTAGAAACTTTAAATTTTATATAATGATAGTTCTTGATGACGCGCACATATATATAATCAATAACCAGCTAAACATTTATTTTAGGTCAGTTAGGTACCAATAAAAAAAAGTTCAAATTAATATATCGTGTGATATCATTTTGAAAGAGCTAACTTTATTATATGCTAAAAATGTGCAATGTTCTCCTATATTTCTAAAGCAAACATTATTATTTTATATTTGAAATACAAGGTTTTCGTGGCAAAGACAAACAAACCATCGTTATTTTCAAAAACATAATTATTTTTCATATAAATATATTGTGTGGTGGTACGGAACCCTCGGTGCGCGAGCCCGACTCGCACTCGGCGGACTGTTTTTAATTCTTGTTTTTTTTTTATTATTTGTTGGCATATCCGCCATAACACACATTCTGTGAAAATTTCAACCGGTTACGTATATTAAACCGTTTTTCACATTCAATAAAAAAATAGGTAATAACATTGATTTTATAACAATAAGAAAGATTGGCTCTGATTGATTACAAAGAAACACATCGCATGATATCTGAGCGCGAGCCAATATCTAAAGTCGACGCTTCCGATCGTAACGCGGCGGCGCTGTGTTAGCGATCGCGACTTGACGAGCTCGAGCGGTTAAACACGTAACATTGTAGCTCGCGACAGTAAAAAATTACAATTTCAACAAGAAACTTACGTAGCGCTGTTAAAGAGAACAAATTTGTGTCTTATGGCCGTTTTACCAACTCCAGTTAAGTCTTGTCCAACAGTTATTTGACGGTTAAAGTGAAATATCTAATACATTTCCAAAATGTTAGCCGAATGTGGTTAAAATGGGCCGATACTCCACAAAAAAATCCTGAATTGAAGCGTTTCATCTTGAAATAAATGAATGAGTTGTGTGTGAGTGAGATGTGAGAATGTGTGGTGGTCTATAAATATGTACCTACCGACCACCTCTGAGTAGTGTTTAGGCCTACGCACTTTTCGCCGGATAGCAACCATGTTTGATCGCTGCAAAAGTTACTGATCCTTCAGCCAAACTTTGCGTTTTTGTAAAAAAAAAACTATTAAGTAAAATAATATTTTGTACAAATAATTGGCAACGATCTGATTCTGTTTGAGGGTTTTCCAGTTTCAAGCTCCAATTTATGCAACTTGGTGATTCTGCAGCAGATTCCCTGTGAAGCGGAATGCATGGGGCATTCGGAGCGCGCGAGATATCTCGCTCGTAAAGGGTAAGTATCGGAATTAGTCTGAGTTACGATTGAATATTTGAATGGGAAAACGTACATTTGAATGTTTCTTTTGAGATTAGGAGTGGTAATTTGCATACGTATCTGTTGTGTTGTAAAGATTAGGTTAGGCATACCCGCATAAGTATTCGAGTGTAGTTGCATTATAGACGAGGAAAAACATTAAGTATATATACTTCCACCATACATTACTTTACTCTTCTAATGTATGCTGCATAACGCATCCTATAGGTACTACATACAAATATATGGCTAAATCAAAGAGCTTTAACACTAAACACTATGAATAATGGTAAACTTATAAGTAATTAATTTTGTTATAGATGCCTATTGTTATTCTCAAATACCTTCCTTTAGAATAAACGCCTACTTATACATACAACTTTATGTCACTAACAGTATCATAACAATTCAAACAAACAACAAAATTAGGCACAATGAATTAAAAACTGCTCAATGAACGCTTAGAGATAGCGACCGGACGGCCGCGCGCCGCCGCCGCGCCGCGCCGCCCCGCACGTCCAGAACAATGCACCGGCGAGATTCCCGGCTCCTATTGTCGCGAATAATTTTTAAACGAGTAAATAAAATTATTCCCGAAGGTGTCGGGCGTTTGTTTCAACAGAACAATAAATTACAGATGAGTTGAGGCAGATTTTTACGCCTTTTAGAACGAGATAATCAAGTCACCGGCAGAGACCTCCCTTCGAGGGGTTTTTTTATAAAATTAATTTCCGCCGGGGCGGCCTCGAGTTATAGCTGTCGGGTGCGGTGGGACGGAGAAGGTGGGGGTGGGAGGTGACGCGGTGTCAGATTCGTAAAAATAATACAATTTGAGAAGTGACGGAGACGGCGCCGCGCCGCCTCCGCCGCGCTCTCGGCGCGCGGTGAACGCTACTTATAATGTTCCTCGAATGTTTTTATTAATGTTGCTGTGTGTGAACAAATTTACTTTTTAGGGTCATTTGAAAACTGAAAAAAATTATCGCTTTGAAACATGCCGTTCACATATTAAAAAGGCTATGTACAATTTTTTAAATATATTTTGAATAAAATTCTCTGCATCCTATACATCCTTCCTGCATTTACAACAATTATAAAATGCTACTTCAATCATCTGTATGTAATCAAGTTTAAACACTTTTAACATTTACCGTGGATGTAAAAAATTACCCTAACCTCATCATCTGATGGACTGCACAGTTCGAAACGACACGCGTCGTCCAATAGATATCCCGCGACCCTGGCAAGCCAAACTTACCCTATAATATAATCACGTAATGTTTATGAGGTACACCAATGCAATTGACATATCCTGAAGGTTATATATTATATAATATGCTACTTGGTATTCTAATAAATAAAGCGAAGTTTCTACGGGCGACCGGGCGATCGTGTAATGTACGTCAATATATGAATATCCTTATAACTCGAGAATCACTTTATCGATTTATATATGATTTTCACTATTACTGTTACTTCTTTTTAGGCTATAAATCACAACGCTACGTCATCGGCGGCCTGAGCTATGAGCAAAAAGTCACGCGAAGCAAAGCTGCGGGCAAAGCTAACTGAGATAATACGTTCGGAATACACTTTTAACATTTATCAAGCTTACAATTTGCTTCTATGTCTGCTAACTGAGCTACTTGCCTACGTTGACAAGTCCCATGTGTACATCCAATGACTGCCTCTAAGTATACATCCTTCTTATGATTTGCAGATAACCACATACGTTCGCATCCGTCGACAGAGCCTGGTGAAGGAGCGGGACGGTATGGGGGTATGGGGTGTAGACGCAAGGCTCGGGGTTAACTAACAGACATAGGTTCCGGTTGATAGTGCTTCCGGTGACGACACATATTTCTGCTCGCTTGAGTTGCTGGCTACTGTAGATTTGTGTTGGTGTAATTGAAAAGGGCTACCTTTACCAACTTTAAGTGTATTACTTCAGGATTAATAATTTCACATTAGAAAAACAGTACCTATTTAGTTTTTTGTTATTGATAATAACCCCGTCCCCGTGCTGAATTAAATATATGTCAGTTCAGTGCAGCCATGCCAACATACCAAGTATGTCTAGTCGATGATTCGAACAGAACTACGACGATATTGGTTGGTCCTAGCATGTGTTTGGCCCCTCTGACTCAGCCACCCATACCGGATTACATAAAAATATAATATTAAATAAATAAATAAATGCACATGTCACATCTGATTCTACGTACCTACTGTTTCCTCCCAATGATTCCGCATGGATGATGATGAATGAACGCATTGGCCCGTAGTCGCAGTAACCTATTCTGTACGAGTATGTATGCCCGTCAGATTAGTGGTCTTTAATTCCTTATGTCCCTCCCTTATTTCCAAAATCACTGTCATATCGAATTTAAACACCTCAAGATAATATGATTGTGCATAGACATGACTGCCATAGTAAGAATAGATTGAATAACGGGTTTAGGGTTTCGTAGCCAACCGCGATAGCATACTGTGTATATGATTTTTAAGCAACTGTAACAAAATTGGTTTTCACGATAAAGTATAATAAAATAAATTTTAAAACGGTTTTCAATTTGTTTCTATTGTTACGTCCAAACGGAAGTACCCGCCCGCCTAGTGGCGAGGATTTTAATTCTAAACGGTAACCTTAACTTTAACTAAAATATAATTTAATTGTATCCCAATAAGCTTCTGTTATTCAGCCAACCTCGACTACTATTGTGAATTCTACAGGGTGTTTCAGGATTTGCTTGAGAAACTTCAGGAATAGAAATTAGAAAGTACTCATTATTAGAAGAAAAAAATCCATATCACTCAAATCGAAATTCCGTGGTTTTTTTTTCATAGAAAAATGTAAAATTGTAATAAAAACTCGATGGACAGTGAGATTTGGCAACAGTGCTGTCTAGGTCTAGCTAGGGAGTGCAATGACCTAGCCAGTCCCCATTTTCTTTTGATGTCATTCAAATTTAAGTATTTGCAATTACCTACCTACATGAGGTTACATTCTACTAGTTAAGCATGTAAGTTAGTCATTTTATGTTTATTTAATCAAGGTGAACGTTAACCGTCCACCAAAGCTCGATGAAATGATTTTCACCAAAAAGTACTATAAAATGATCGAATTTGGGAAAAGTTTCAGAGCTTTTCGTCTTCAAATATGGACCCCTTTCGAACCCTGAAGTTACGAAACCCTATCCTGAAACATCCTGTATAACTAGAAGGAGATGCGTGTGTCTGGGGTTTTTGTTTGCATTCGCTTACTATTTATTTTCAACGAGTGTTATATTGCCGCCGCGCCGCCGCCCGCCGCCCCGGTGGTGTCGGCACAGGTGAGTCCACCCCCGCCGCCTCCGCCGCCCCTCCGCCCCCCACCGCCTCCGTCACACGCGATGTTTATAAAACGATTATGTCACAGATATTTAGCACCCTCGTTCGTGACGAGAGAGGACAGGGGGACTCGTGGGAACTTTAAAGAATGTAGCAGAACAGATTGATAAGTACATACAATGATATCGCTAACATTTGAGTTCAATAAAAATAAATATAAGACAAGTCAAAGTATGTAATAAATTAATACATTACTAAGCGTGGCTAAAAGTTACTATGCTTACCCCGATTGTCGGGATACAGCGTGGTATGTATGTATGTGAATAAGTCCTCAAAAGTCAAAACCAACTGCTCCTACATAATCATTAACTCGACTAAAAAAATCACAGATTTCGTGCCTCACACGACTATCGAGCACATTGCAAATGAATCTACGGAATTCGAAAAAATATTGTCGCTGAGCGACACGAGAAAGTCGGGATAAGGAAAAGGTTAGATGGGGTCTGATGATGGAGCCGTAAGGAAGCCATAGGAACTCCTAAACTACACATGATAAGCCCATCGTGTTTGGGCTCGTTGGATTTGTCTTCGCGAGTACTCTTGTCAAGATGCGTCGCGTAGCGACGCATCTTCTAACCTATCCTATATTCCTATATTCCTATATCCAACGAGCCCAAATATGGTGGATTTATCATGTGTTAGTTTAGGAGTTTTTATGGCTTCCTTGCGGCTCCATCATCAGAACCCAACTAACCTTTTCCTTATCCCGACTTTCTCGTGTCGCTCAGCGACAATATTTTTTCGAATTCCGTAGATTCATTTTCAATGTGCTCGATAGTCGTGTAAGGCACGAAATCTGTGAATTGTTTTTTTTCACTATTTCGGCCATAACTTTTTTCGTTTTTTACTTTCTCGAATAATTATTTTTGCACTTTACAGCTCTCATGAATACGCGTCTTTTGAGTCTTTTTTGAATATCATATCCTCACAACTCTCCGAGATATAAGGGGATCGCACTTTTTTGTGAAATCGGGGCCTATACTGAAACGAACCAAAAGACATTTTCAATGTCAAAAGTGATCTCAAGCGATCAATTTGTGCATTAGGATATCACCGCGCCGCCCGCCCGCCCGCCCCCGGCGCCGGCGGCACGGGCGGCGGCGGCGGCGCGGTGCCGCCTTATACTCTCGCCCGCCCAACTCCCACGAGCGAGATGCGACAACGAATGAAATAAACTGACGTTTCGAATGTTTCAAGCATGTCAATCGTAATCTAATAATATTTCGCATATCTTGACGTAAATGAGAGAGCCCGCCCGGTAACTTCCAAATCGGTTTACAAAGTTCTTTGGTACTTCTTTACTTGTACTATCTTTAACCGGCCTAGCCAAGGGACCGGGAGTCGGATAAATAGGTGTTCTTTGGTATATTTGTATTGTGTACAGGTTACTTGTGCAATAAAAATTTCTGAATGTCTCATGAGGTGCAGCACACACTTATATCAGCTACGCGAAGGCGGGTAGAGAGGGCAGACCAGGGGCACATACACGCCGCAGTGCCAAAACCAACGTTCTTAACGTTTGTGTCGTTGTAACTCGACGCCACGTATGTACTCGTAATGTATGTAGAAGAATAATTATTCTAGTGTGTGAAAATCCTAAAAATGTACAACTACAATTTGTATTGTGAATAGAAGAGACATAGTTTTGGATTACAAAAGTTTCGAGGACAGGTAGTGCTTCTTTAAAATAATTTTGAAAGTGTGAATGGAAGAAGACAAACGGAGATTCACAGGGAGCTGGTTCCACAGACGAGCTGCATGTATCGTGAAGGAGTCGGAATATGATGTATTGGAATGGACGAGTATGTTCAAACAAAACGTCGAAAACGAAACGTCGGTCGAAACGGCTATGTAAATAGTTCGTGTTTTCCGTCCAGTTTAGTGTAGCCGACATGAAATGAAGGGAAACACTGACATGGCACCTAGTTCACCCTGTGTTATGGGCTGACATCACGGATGTTGTAGGTGATGTAGCCAACCGTGTCAAGTTACATAAAAAAAAAAACATTTTGGATTGAGCTGAACTATAATTTGTAATGCTTCTATTCTTGAATGCAACATGCCAGATGAAGACTATAGAAAATGTTCAACTTTCGATTTTAAATGTGTGCTTTATTATTTTCTCGTGATCTCGACGCGCACATATAACTCTGTGAAGCATTTCAATGTTATACCATGATAACTCTCACTGCGTCTGCGAAGCAATCATATTTTGACTTATAAAATAAGCCATCGGAGTAAAGAAAAAATAAAGTAAGATTATGTCTAATCTGGAGCAGAGAGCAGACATCGGAGGCTCACTTAATTCTATCTAGCGACGACGCAGGCTTCTCTCGAATCCCGCAAATTGTTTCGACCCCAATTCGATGAGTCAATGAATAAAAAATAACCGCCCTGGAGGAGATCGACGGCGCAAAAAGCCGAGAGGAGAAAGTAAAAAAAATAATATTATCCGGTGGAGATGAATTAAGGGCGGCCGGAGATATGGCGGATGTTGACGGAGACGCCACGCTGGCGTGGAGAAGGACTCACTTTATCACGAGCTCACCGAATAGAGAACCTTCTGGCGTGTACGTCTGCCTGTGCTACGAATATATGCCAATCAATGTGTGTTGTAACTACAGGTTATTTTGTTACCTCATCGTCATATTTGACCCCATTTTAAAGCTTCCGCCCACAAGCTACAGCAGAGGGGCGCCTTGTTTTTTTAAGCGACTTCAATAAAAGGGGGAGGTTCTTAATTCGTCGATTTTTTTTATGTATGTTCATGTTCAGCGATAATTCTTTACATCGTGGACCGATTTCGATAATAATTTTTTTATAAGATATTTACCTTAGGTGGGTCGCATATAAATTTAGTCAAGTTCTGATTATAGGATCCATGATAAAATTATCAAACTCTTAAAGCAAAAGCATGTGCATGGCAAATGGGCAAATAATTCTATACCACGCCAACCGATTTCAAATTATTATTTTTATGTTGGGAAGAAAAATACTTCACATCATTCTTCACAGGTTTTGTTAGTGGCAAGGCACTTGTATTAAAAATACTTTTTAGTTCACTCACGTCTTTATTGTATAATGACGGCAGTAACAAGGGAAGATTCTAAGTCAGCATAGACAATAGATAGATGACAGAGAGCCGATGACGCCGACCAATCAAAACACCATATTTGGCTCATCATGTTGTATGGGTAAATTGCTCTACAACTATGACTAAACAGAGTCCGATTAGTTTAGCTTTCATTCATATATTCAGTGAGCGCATATTCATAGCGCCTTAGCCCAAATCAAGTGCAGCTAAAGAGAACCTTACCGAATACACATATATCGTTAGCGGGCTAGCGGGCGCCTCCGTCCGCGCGTAGCTCCACCGGAGAAGAGCCACAGTCTCGCTAGCGAGGGTAAGCGGGAATAAAATTAACCGAGGATGATCGCTAATGAAAATAAATTGCCGCCAGGAGATCTGAGATTACTCCAGCCGCCGCCGCCGCTCCAGTGCCACCGCCGCCCCCTCCGCCGCCACCCGCTTCACATCGACTACATCGAGCGAAAAAAATGTATTATTAGGGAGCCGGTCGATGCCTGTAGGTCGACTTCAATAAGTCGACGCTAGCTGTAATAAAACGCAAGTAGGGTATTATTGATGTTAACCATAAATTTGGTTTAATAAAGGCAATTTGTTCCAAACCAATAGGTAGTCAAACCAATTATAAATCAAACAGTTTTTTTTTTTGTTAAAAAAATAACATCCTCTAAATAAACGGACGAAAACTTATTTGGAACTCATCGGTAGCCATTTCCATGACATATTAGTCCATCCCACAGTCATTGAAGATGAAGGTCTTCAATCAGTGCGTTCTGCCGGTAATGACGTACGAAGCGGAAACGTGGACCCTGGCGATGGGCCTGGTCCACAAATTTAAAGTCGCTCAGCGAGCTATGGAAAGAGCAATGCTCGGCATTTCTTTGACCGATAAAATCCGTAACGACGCGATACGTCAAAGAACTAAGGTAGTCGACATTGCTAAGAAAATAAGCAAGCTGAAGTGGCAGTGGGCTGGGCACATCTGTCGTAGACCCGACAACCGATGGGGTAGACGGGTGCTCGAATGGAGGCCACGTACAAGCAAACGTAGCGTGGGACGCCCCCCGGCTAGGTGGACAGATGACCTAAAAAAGGTAGCCGATAGTGGATGGATAAGAAGAGCTGAAGACCGCGTGTGGTGGCGTGCCTTGGGAGAGGCCTATGTCCAGCAGTGGACCGATACAGGCTGATGATGATGATTAGTGTTAATAAACCGGCCAAGTGCGAGTCGGACTCGCGCACCGCGGTTTCCGTACCATCACGTAATTATTGTCCAGTTTTTATTATTTGTTGTTTTACTTGCAATAAAAGTTTGCTTACGCACATTACACCAAGTTTGACGCATATATGTGTATCAATATATTTACGAAACATTAAAAAATAAAAAAACGTGGAGGAGTTGACTTCTGTTTATAGTAATAAAGCACCTTAGAACTATTCTGTGAAAATTTCAACTGGCTATATACCTATAACCGTTAAAAAAATACAGCCCTCGGACAGACAGACAGACAGACGGCGGCGCCGCGGCGTATGCTTAGTAAAATAGGTTTCCTTACAGATACGGAAACCTAAAAATGTATCAATATGTAAGCTTTCTTTTTTTCCAGCAACACCAACGACCGGTCGACACAGGGTAGAGTGCCCCGTCAGGATTGAGATGCGAAGGGTCCTCACAGGGTATTAGAGGTCACCGAGATGACGTATTGTAATGAAGTTCATCTCAATCCGAGCCCAAAGCAGATTATGTTCTTCGCCAATTTTACTCTAACAATAGCAATTTTTCATTCATTCGATTGGACGCGCGTCTTCGAGCGAAATTCACGCGCGCACGTGAATTTAATTCTTAATTGTTTTTCAATTGAAATAATGTTTATTATCATTTTCGCGTAATCCCAGGTTTAATCGCTGATACGAATGTTTGACTATTGAGATTAATAATTGGTTATAGATTATTGATAAAAACTTGGCTTTATTAAATCAGAAATAAAATATCTCGTCAATATGGTAAGACCGTTAAAACCAAAGCGTGGAGGCGGGGGCGGCGAGGGAGCCTCCTGTGTGCCGCCGCCGCCGCGCCGCCGCCACGATAGCCACTTAGCTAGTAGCTACAATACAAATATGAGAGCGTATTAAGTTAGCGGAGTAAATCTTTCGTGTAGTAAGCTCGCGGTCTTAAGAGTTTTATTGTAAGAAATATAGTGCGGCCCCCGCCCGCCTTCGCCCGCACCGCACTTCCGCCGCGTCGCCCCGCCCGCCCGACAAGCTCGATGAGCGCTACAGCTTTATGGGCGTTTGCTATTGTACGTGGATGCGGGTGCCGGTAGGCGTTTCTGTCCGCATACGGCTAGTTCGCAATCCATGTTTTTTTAGTACATTTTTAAGTAAAGCGGGCGTACGGACATGCGGACAGGCGAGCTGACAGCTCCGTGTGCATATGAAATCCGCACCGGTACCCGCATCCACGTAAGACAGAAAAGTCTATAGGCGAGGCGGCCAATAGCATTAATAACTGACACTGTAAGTAAATATATTGGAATATATGTCAACTTTTGGTTCCATGTTATGTTGATTTAGATTTTGAGCGAAGAAAAAATTTTTGTTAATGCAAAAAAGTGAAAATTCTATTTTTTTCCGAACAAATCTCTTATATCTCAAAAACTAAATGTGATATCTAAAAATTAAAAAAACCAGTTTAGATTTGGACTTTGGGCTACAAAAAAGCATTCGTGATGATGTTCGTGCCCTCAAATTTTTCCCATTTTGGCTGAGAGTGTGAAATCGACTTTTGGAAGTGCAACAGCGTAGATAACGAGGAGGAATATCCGAATGTATGAAATAAATGGTGAAAAATCAAATCACGGCTCTGCAGATCCTCGGGTGACTTTGTTAGTTTGTTAGTTGGGTTCTGATGATGGAGCCGGAAGAAAGCGATAGGAACTCCTAAACTAAACATGATAAGCCCGCATCGTGTTTGGGCTCGTTGGATTTGTCTTCGCAAGTACTCTTGTCATATATGATGTCCAGGGTCCTGATGATGGAGCCGGAATGAAGCCATAGAAACTATTAAACCACACATGATAAATCCACCGTGTTTGGGCTCGTTGGAATTGTCTTCACTCTAGTCATATGTTATTTCCAGGGTCCTGATGATAGAGCCGGAAGGAAGCCATAGGAACTCCTAAACTACACTTGATAAGCCCATCGTGTTTGGGCTCGTTGGATTTGTCTTCGCAAGTACTCTTGTCATATATGATGTCCAGGGTCCTGATGATGGAGCCGGAATGAAGCCATAGAAACTATTAAACCACACATGATAAATCCACCGTGTTTGGGCTCGTTGGAATTGTCTTCACTCTAGTCATATGTTATTTCCAGGGTCCTGATGATAGAGCCGGAAGGAAGCCATAGGAACTCCTAAACTACACTTGATAAGCCCATCGTGTTTGGGCTCGTTGGATTTGTCTTCGCAAGTATATAGGTTATAACTTGCGAAATAAATGTAGGTAGGTAATACTTTTTTTTTTATTTTGATGAGTTCATTTTTAATGTACCTCGAAGGTCGTGTAATGCACGAGATTTGTGATTTTTTTTAAATCGTAACATTTCGTAAAGTTTTTTAAAATCGTGTTAGCATAATCTTAAACGTTATTAATATAACAACTTCATATAATTTCTTCAGATGGCCCTGAACATTTTGTTCCATGCACGCATCCTTAAATAATTTCATAGTAGTCACGTAGGTAGATTTGACAAAATGTACTTCGAATTTATTAAGCGAGAAGATGGTGGAAATATCTTTCATGTTTTATTTTTGAAGTGAAACTTCTTTAGCGGCGCTTGGCACTTTTTTTAGATGGTTAAAAAATGTTAAACTCGCGTCAGATCTCGCGTCAGATCCGTAGCCTGATCGAAAAAGCGTAAGATAAAGATAAAGATGTTTATTTGCATAAATGTTTTTACATTGTAACATGTTTAGTATCAACCCCTGCCCTCTGCACTAGCGTGAGCTGTCTTGCAGGGGGCAGGTAGCTGTCAACAGATTAAAGAGAAGAAAAAAAAAATACTTAAAGAAATACATTTAGAAAATAAAGTTTACAAATTTTTTATTTAACTTTCTCAGCCAGTACCTGTGTACCTATCCTAAGTATTCAGTCTTATAAGTATACTTTCCACCATCACTACACCATTATGTTCAATAGTTCATTTGATTTTTTAAGTCCAATAGTTAGTAGCCAGGAATATACTTGTTTTTTAAATAGATATTTTTCGAATATTTTTAAGATTCGAAACTTTTTAAGCGGCGCTTGGCACTTTTTTTAGATGGGTAAAAAATGTTACACTCGAGTCAGATCCGTAGCCTGATCGAAAAAGCGTAAGATTCGTTGAAATTATGGATGAAAGTTGATTTTTCTGAGAAATAAACTTTTTGATGTAAAATAATTATAATAGTTCTGTAGTGTTAAATTTTTTATGTAATATAAATTGTCATGTTTGTCTACGATAGCGCAATAAATGAATATTGTGTTTTACCACATAAATAATAGTAGTTTTATACTGATAAATAAAACAATTCGTGCGAAATTATTCCCTGACCATTCCAAAATATTCAAAAATGCACAACGTTGATTACGTTTTTACTTCTGCCGGCACTCCCGGAGTGCAACCTTATGTTTTTTTTATAGATATAAACCATTAAGCCGGGCGGGTAGAAAAGAAAAGAAATGGCGCTAGTACCAACGTATATCACTCAGAGCCGGTGACGGATGTTGCTAATTTCGACCGCGACTTCTTAACAAACGTCCCTAATAACAAGCTAAGTTAAATTCTCCAGTTAATGAAACCTCAATTTTTTCTTCAAGGCTGCGGGGGTGGCGCGGGCGGCGCGCGTGGCGCGGGGAGGGGCGTGGGCGGGGAAACCGTAGGAGAATCCGCTCGAGCGTCGGCCATTTGTTAAGATTACCAACAGTTAATGTACACGTTATTATGAAGTAAACATTTTTAAGTCCCGTGTCTCGGATTTCAGCCAAATTGCGGTGGACGCCATTTTTCCTTGTTGTTTTATATTTGCAGAATGGTTCGTCACGCTCCTATCGTGGTTTTGATCAAGCGAACGTAAGCTTTCGTTTTTCATTTGAACACGTAAGTCGACTTTGGACTTCTTATAAAACAAACAAACGCACTGCTGTGTACCCACGTAGCTATGTGGTAGGTACTCGTAGTTATCGCAGCGTACTCGTGCATATTGTTACAAAGTTGAAATGGATATTGTTTTCAGCTTCCCGGTAAGATTCCACTCCGATACAAACAAGATAAAGCGAACAATGAACGAGAAAACCAAGGCAAAGCATTTCAAAGGTTCGTTTTATCTGCGTTCAGTTCCACGTTTAATTGGCTAAATCGGCTTCGCTTCATTACACAGATTAAAACATTGTGAAAATGTTCAGACGAATTCCGAGATGTTTCTTCAGCCGTCATCTCCTCCCTCCTCATCCTAGTAAGCATCTTCTTGAGAGTTATTATTGGCAACTTCCTTAGGGTGGAATCCACAGTCGCACATTGAGCACGACTTGGTATCTGTCGCAGTTTCAGCAGTCTAACTTTATTTGTTACTGGAGACTTGTATACGTTTCAAACAGTTTTATGACGTACTAGCTTTTACCCGCGGCTCCGCTCGCGCGAAATTTGTATTTAAAAAGAAGAAAGTAAGTAAGCCCGCTACAGTACCTTTATTTCGGCGCGAGAAAAAAAATCGGTCTTTATGAGAGCCACATCTGAGCGTACCGGAACTGAATTTTATTTAGTCTATCCTGTGTCCCGTACAGCTAAATGTGCTTGTACTAAGTTCCATAGAATTCGGATGATCGGTTTGAGAGTTATGGAGGAACATACATACATAAAGAAAAGATTTTTAAAAATCTTCGATTTAGTTTTCGTATCATACATAGATTCTACATACGCAATATCTCAAAAAACAAAGTAACTTACTCCATGACCATCCCTTACAGATTTATTATTAGTATATATATATATAATATAATAATATATATATATATAATAGTATATATATAATATATATATATATGATGATGATGATGATGAGGATGATGATGATGCTATGATGATGATTGATTATAGTTTTGCGTTATTACAACTGTCCTATGTATGTGGTTATACTCTTATTAATCAACGATATGCATTTTTAAGCAAATAAGTGACTTTCATTTGCTAATAGGAATATTTGTCAATGTTATTCAGGAATGGTAGGTGTTACTATTTCATTATTATCTCTGCGTTCGTATTAATTGTATACGAATTGAAATCACATTTAAAATGTGCAAACGGACTATGTAACTCGTCAGCGCGCCAGCCAAGATGGTGCAATAATTATCGTCCATCGTCATCATCGTCTTCTTCGTAAGTAGGATGAGTGATATCTCCGCAACTCCACAACGCAGGAGAAGGGGCGTCGCACCGCAGGGGGTGAAGGCTTCAGCACCTGGAGAGGTGGGGGTGGGCGGGAGAGGGGCTTCACAGAGCAAGATCTTCCAACAAAGATGTCTTCAAGCAGATAGCGGCGCCGATTAAATAAGCAAGTTCGATACAAGTGTGACAAGTGATTTGGGTCTCTCTTCCGACCGTTCCATCGATTTACTATCGATTATTGGACACAAAGCCAGAATTGGGGAGTCTGAGAAGTTTGTGCGCGTGTCACGGGAGACCCGACAGCGACCGTTCTCAGTTTTAGATAGTTTGAGAGTTTTTGAGGACGGAAATGATAAGTTTACAGCGTTACAGCAATGTGAGTAGTTCGTTTGTGTCTGTCACTTGTTTAACGATTTTTTTCACATTTCCAGCGTTTCTAAGGTCTTACGGGCTTTCTGAATTTTCAACCGTGACCACAAATTGTACAAAGTTACGAATTCTATGGTTTGCGGTAAGCGGAGCTAGAAATAAAACGTAAACTTCATATCGAGTATTCATAATTTTATTTATCTGTACCTAAAGCGGAATATACATCTTAGTCACCTAACTGGAATGACTAAATTTAATGCTATAACTTGTTTTATATACATACATAGTAAATTTATTATAATGAGTAAACGCTTATGTATAACATTTTCTTGATCTTATTTACAATATTTGGGAATGCCATCACAGTTTTACAAAACAAACCTAACCTAAAGCGCAACAGACAACATTACAAATTTCACAGAGAGGAAATTGCATTTAAATATTATATATAGCTATGCACTTCGTAACAAGAGTATTGACTCGATCCGTCAACAAGATCAAAAACAAAATAAATTAAAACAAATTGGTGCCTTCGGAACTCTTGAGATTTTACAAATATGTATGTACAAGTATCTATCTAATCTAGAAGTTAATTAATCTTACAAATGTAACGAGTATTTTTTACTTAGCAACTGATTGAAAACATCAATGTTTCTGATTCAAACAGTAAAATAAGTAATCGCGTTTATCTACGAGTACCAACCGAGAAGCGGAAAATGTGAATGTTTTTGGCTTCGTATAAATAGTTGCTACCTTATTACCAGGGATCGAAATAGGTACAGTATAGATACCTAATGTTGGCGAGAGAAGACATAACGTGGAGTGATTAAAGAGGTGGTCTTCCGGGAATTCCGGAATTAGAATAGTGATTTTGATTTGAAAATAATTATTGCTTTTATAAATAAGTTATTCATACATTACAGCATTTTACAAGTGTTAAATATTTTTCAAATTCCGGAATTCCTGGAAGAGGTGGTTTTAACCACTCCATGTTATGTCTTCTCGCCAGCATTAGGTATTTATACTCTATCTATTCCGATCCCTGCTTATTACATATTCCATTTTGAATATAATCTATGTGATATTATCACTATGCATCTGACAAGAGTATTGTTTATTTCTATCGATCATTTATAACGAATGATTTTTTTTAGAAAATATGTACAAATAATTTAAAATAAAAACTACTTAATTATCAATTTGAAATTAGAATTTAGAGAAAATTCATGAGACGTTTATGCAACCTTCCTTAATTGCACCCATATTCTCTCAGTGCATAATATTTCGGTGAGATGGTGTGGCGTCGATACTGAAATGGCACGTTTCATAGCCTCCAGCCACCTCTAGCTTAACAACCACCCTCGGGGGCGGGGCCGGCGCGGAGCCTTCTACTCCTGCGCCGTACTAGCTATTGGGTCAGCTATTCAGTCTTCTAGTTGGAAGCGGACACTAAAATAATTCATGGCTCTAACGATTTCAATAAATGTTACTGAAGTTGGGAATGTTCTAACTACATAATATGGAATGTTTAATGGTTTAGTCCTTCTGTTTTGTTCTATCCCGGCGTTTAAGCTTTTACTACATATTTTGTCATGACAAAATAATACCGTTTCAAAAAGTGTTATCCCTTTTCAACCTTCCAAAACATTACAAAAAGCTAATTCCTTTCAGTAAAGTAACAAGGGAGGAAAGATGCCGCCAAAATTAAAGTGTCGGCACAATTTTGGCACGCGATCAATATCTGTCTGTATAGTTAGTTAGGTACTGGGTGCCGCGTGGCGCCGGCGCGTGCTGGTGCGAGTGAGCTCACGTGAGCTTGCGCTCGCCGGGGTGGTAGTGAGCGAGCGAGCCGGGGGAGGGCGGCTCGTACAGAGACATCTTCAGCCGCTTGCACTTGGCGCGGCGGTTCTTAAACCAGAACTGCACGTTCTTCGACTCGAGGCGAGGGAACTTCTGGCGGTACGGCATCCGGTTCAGCTCCTCCGTGTATTTGAGGATGAGGTTGTGCGAGGGGTGCGTGTTCATCGAGAACCACTGCTCGAGCACCGGCACCTCGGAGACCGGGTCGATGAAGGTGCGGTTGCGCTTGCGGCGCTCGTCGGAGGCGCCCGCCGCGAGCGCCAGGTTGAGGCCGCTCGCGCCGGCCGCGTCGCCGCCGCCGACCCCGCCGACGCCGCCCACGCCGGCCAGGCTCGGAATGTAGTGGCTCATGTACATGATGCCGTGCCCGAACATCGGGTTGGCGACCATCGGGAAGGGCAGACGGTCGAGCGGCGCGTGGGGCGAGCCGGCCCGGTAGTGCGTCAGGTGGTCGGAGCTGCCGCGCCGCAACTCCAGCGCGCCGCTCACCTCCTCCGAGTCCTCGTCCGACATGTTGTCGTCCACGGTCACCCCGTTCTCCTCATCGTTGTTATTGTTATTATTGTTGTTGTGCGAGCCGGAGTCGCTGTTCTTGGCGGGAGACTGGCGGGGCGTGTGGTCGCGCTCCTCCTGCTTGCTTAGATCTCGCGGCTCTTGCTTTATATCGTGCACCTGTGGACAAGAGACTTGAGTTACATAAGTACTTAAATATGTGATATTCTAGTAAGGATATCAAGGTCGCTATGGGTTGTAGGAAAGTGTACTGTGAAGAGTACCTATAGAGAAACTATAATCGAGAATGAAGAGTAACTATAATCAAGTTAATTGGACGTTGTTTTACCTTTATAATATCCGGTGGCTTAGGAGATTCCCTCGGTACGTCCTCGGTCTCCCTGCTCTTCTTGTTAGTGATGAGCGAGAGCGGCGCCTCCGGCGAGTCTGGCCGGTCGTCGGGATCGACGGCGTCGTCCTCGAGGTCGGAGCCGGCGCCGGACATGTTGTCCTCGGATACGACCGACATAGGGTAGCCGCGGCCCGGGCTGCTGCCGAGCTGCGCCGGGCTCTTCATCGAGTTGTGCTCCATCGACAGGTAGTCGTTCGCCATGATGAGCGAGCCGTTCGTCGGGCTGTGACTGCGGCTGTTGAACCCGTTAACGGACATGTGGCACGGCACCCCGCCGAGGTTGCGCTGCTCGGCGCGCTTCTGGGCAGCGCGCGCGTTTTTGAACCAGTAGACGACGTTGTTGACGTCGAGCGGCTTGCGGCCGCGTCGCGACTCGAGGTTGTTGAGCTCGCGCACGTACTGCTGTATCTGCTGGCGGCTCGGGTGCTGGTTCTCGGAGAACCAGCGCTGCAGCTTGGGCAGCTCGAGTTCTGGGTCAAAACTGGTGCGCATGCGCGTCTTCTGCGTAGGGTACTGGCTCTGCACGGTCTGCAGCGCCGGGTGCACGTGCTCCGGCAGCGGGTTGACGCTCGGCGAGCGCGTCACCTTGAGCGGCGGCGAGGGCGGGCGCCGCGGGCTGAAGGGCGTCGGCCGCGGCGACACCTGCGCACTCCACCACGCCTCGAACTTGCGCCGCGTCTCCTCGGGCAGCTCGGGGTAGGCGTGAGGCCCGGCGCCTTGCGCGTGCGGCGCCCCGCGGCACATCTGCGCCAGCGTCATCTGCAACAACCCAACGGCGACCAGTTTAATCGGAATCTCTAAAACTGTTTGCGGAGGCATGTGAAAGCGCTCAGTAGGGACGTGTTTGCTCACGCCACTAGTTACGGCGCCGCTCGGCTTTTAGAAGATTTTTAAGACGAACTCACTAACTAGCGGCAGATACAGAGATAATTAATAGATTCAACAGTGAGCATTGTTTCACCGAACATCGCCATTAGATTATGAAAATATTAGGTCGTGTGTTAATGTGTGTGTCATGCGCGGCGGGCGGCGTTTGAGTGGCTTGTTCGGCTTATTTGTTGAGCGGGTTAGTGCTCGGCCGACCCGCCGAGCAATCCGTTGCGGGACTGAGCCAGAGGGGGCCGGTACGAAGGTTCCTCCGGTAATTAGAGTCTACCTACGAGTCTTAAGTGTTTCGACAGAGTGCTGTTGCAGACAATCAATATCGACAAACACCGACCGCTCTAAATGGAGCGCTTTCTAAAGATAATTAACTATTAGACCATTTCACAGCTTCCATGAGAGACTGAAACACAATCTACTTATTTAGACGACATTGGAGCATTTTAAGGTACTTGATCATGTTGTGAACTCTCGAATGCACTTTAATGGGAAATAACAAGTATGCAGTTTTCGTAGTGGATAACGAATGCAAAATAGTGATAACTAAAGTGGCAATCTCAAACGCATAAAGAATACACAAAGTCTGTTCGAACAATATATCTAATCACCAGATAACTCTATTTGCCTATCTAGAACCACTGCAACACCGTAGGGATGTCGGCTCCCTAAGTGTGTTCTATCGCTTATTCCATGCTCCCCATGGCTCGGAAGAGCTGTTTAACGCTATCCCGCCGTCCCCTTTCCACCTCCGCACCACACGCACTGGGCAGGGTTTGCATCCCTATACGCTGGAATTACCGCGGATGCGTACTAATCGATTCTGCAGATCTTTCCTCTACAGAACCGGTAAACTCTGGAACGCTCTCCCTGCTCATATATTTCCCCCCAAGTACAGTCTCGGGTCCTTCAAGAGGGGCGTGAATGGGCACCTGTCAGGCCGGCATGGCATTCGTAATCCCCGCATACGACCGAATGGCGGCCATGGGCGTCGTTAGACACCTTATGGGTGGCTCGGCGTCATATGTCGCGCTTTCAAAATAAAAATAAAAAATTGCTATTTGAGATATTCGAGTAGCGATATTTCTTTATTTCGCACTTGAGGTGTGCATCTTTTACCTAGGTGTAATTCGTACCTATACCTACCCATACCTAATTCGCTTAGTACCTTATGTTAAGAGTCTGTAATGCCTCACATTGCTTCGCATGATCCTCTGTTCTATAAGCAATACGCAACAATCAGTCTCTAATAAATATATTTTAAAGTTGACTACTAATGCTAAGTAAGTATTATGTCTGGCGAAAACATGACTACATTGAATTTTCTCTAGAAAAGAAAAAAATTGCAATGTTATCTCCAAACGTACAGAAAAACCGCTAGTAGGTATTCCATAATTACTTCAAGATCATGAAACTTTGCACAATAACTGATCTTAATATAAAGCATGTCGAATGTTTTTACATTGAAAAAATAACCATGAATTAAATCGTAAAAAACAATTACCTAAACTTTGAAGACTTACAATGAAGTTATCGAGTACTTCTCTCTCGTTCTCTCACCGATTCTCTATTGCCCTATTCCGCCCATTTTCTAGTGTCAAACGCAGCCTTAAGGGTCGGATACGGCTAGTTCGTCTTACTTTTGGAGCGTATGCATAACAGCAAATGTATTTATAAAAGAAAGTAAAAGTCATATTTAAAAAACGCTCTTTGAAATTTCGTCTTGTGGGCTAGTTGTCTTTTCACTTTACGTGGTCGTTTCAGAGTGCAAATATGTCCAAAACGAGATTTTGGACAAGTGTTTTGCAAATATTTGCATTTTAGAATAGGCATAGGCGTATAGAGTGTACCCCAAAACCATGGACCTAGGTCCATGCTTAAAACACAGCTGTACTACCGGGCTGCAAACATATAAAAAGAGCGATTTTTCAATATTCCCCTAATATTATTTTTAAGAATTCATATTCTGATTTATACGCTCTTCAAGAGCTAGGACGATCTAGCCAGTATCTGAACCTTATTGATTGATACAGCCTTCTCGGTTTTACAGTTCTTACCTTACTTTGCATTAGAGATGGAGGTTGACGTACGCACGATAGCGCGAGGAAACAAACGAAAATCGTGATTTATCTATTCGCACGAACTATTTTATTATTTCGGAGAACAGCTCGGTTAGTGCGGCTGCATTCAGGGCGGACACAATAAAATAATACGGCGTTATCTTCAGGATTAGTCGGAACAATGGCGGCGATTAGGTCGTCAAGTGACGTGACGTTTTAATAAGCGCCATATCTGCCGAATCAAATGCCGTATCAACTGAGACGTCGTCGCCGTAAATCAAGTCATTTGCACAGCTCACGATAGCTCCGAGATGTGAGTTAAGGCTGTGTCACGAGTGCTGGAGTGATTAGACGCCGTGTGTGCGAGAGGGATGTCGATCTGTTCTTAAGATTAGAAGTTTTTAAATTATTTAAATATTGTCGGATTCTGAGACCGACTGCGTAAAATGTGACTGCACGATATTGCAAGAGAGCGCGAATCGTTGTCAAAATATAGTTTTATGTAACGTGCATTTGATATTTCTTGCTATCACATGAGTAATTTAACCTTAGTGATATGTCAGAATATCTAGGAATGACTCACATTCTGTTTCTAGGAATCCGAGCGAGAACTTTCTAATTTCTCTCTGCAGATCTGTGAAAAAGGCGTTCTTACAAAATAAATATCCAATGTAAACGTATTCCGAATTTTGATTTGTTGCATAGTTACTTTGGAACGCTCTTCCACATATTTCCTCCCAAGTATATGTAGTCTCGGTTCCTTCAAGAGAGGCGTAAACGGGCACCTGTCAGGTCGGCATGGCATTCGCAACGCCGCATCGCATACGACCGAATGTCCATGGGCGTCGTTAGACACCTTATGTTGGTATCTGCGACCTTTGTCACACTTTCTATGGAAAAATTGTGTTTGTGGGGAAGGAAATTTTTCTGTAACTTAAAAAATTTACACACTTTTCTTTACGACTTTGATCAAAACTAGAAAACTTTTATGAATGTGTTTCTAAAAATGTATGTACCTACAATAATATATATAGTGCTAGTTTTTAATTGTTTGGCGCCGAGTCAAAATTAGTTACTTAATTAGTTTAAGAGTTTAGTTAAAACTAAAAACTTAGTTAAAACTTTAGTTAAAAGTAAAAACTAAAAACGTTCATTTTATTTTTCGCTCTTCTATTTTTATCGATAAATTTTTTTGATAAAAGATTTTAAAAATTTATTTTAATATCAAAATCGTAGCTAACCACAAAAGAGATAGCACTATGGCGCGCGGGTACAGTCGCTCGTGTTGAGAATAGTGAAGTTTAAAGCTGCTACAAAAATACGTCGCAGCGAGTTTCAACGTTAATCCGCGCTGTGTTTGGCGTGTCTAAATAGTCGGCGCTTATTTATTCTGTGAGATATCAACCGCTTTCGGCTCAGCAAGATTTACAGGATCTGCTGAGAGTGGCAGCTCCGCGCGTCACACGTTTCATTTGCTCGTAATCTGTGTAAATTCACGTCGGGTTGCGTGGCAGTGTGCAATGATGGGCGCTTTCCGAGCCGGTGGAAAAACACGAACGGCGCCATTCTGACCTCGATTGTGAAAAGTCTGGGCAGCTACTATGCAATCTAAGTACAGTTTACAGTACAGCTCGCGGTTACAAAGATCAGGCCCCACCATATAAGTTACTCTATGGATCAGGCGTTAGAAGTATTTAATAGAAATAAATAAATTATATACCTAGAATGGCTTTATGATGATTATTATTTTATCCTCAAATATAGCTGCTCCTCCTTCAATAAATTTAATTAATCTATGTAAATGTAATTAATCTATTATTATATTAATGTTAATTTCCTTTTTTTAGTGCTGGATATATAGTCAGCATGGAGAAGACTATGTTGGAATACATAGATTTTATCAAGGAGTTTCTCGAGAATTTTTATTATTCATATAGTATTGACTACCTTTAAATTTAGATTTTATAATTATTAAACAAAATTATACATTACTTAAATAATTTAAATTAAATATTTATTTGTGGTTTAAACATAAGTTTTCTGTATCGTACACTAATAATAATAAAAAGAGAAATAAAAAGAACTATTAAGAAAATAGCGGGCAAAGGCGGACTTATCACTGTTAGTGATTTTTTTTACGTTGACGTTCTGTCAGCGTTAAGGGCTGTACGTACGCTGCAACCATTTATCTTTGAATATAGGCTTTAACTTTACTTACCTTAGCCGCGATAAAAAAAAAACGGCCAGATGGGAGTCGAACTCGCGCACCGAGGGTTCCGTATCGCCATGTCATGGTCAGTGCCACTCACGCCATCTATGGCGGGTTTTATGAAATGCTTCATATTAGTTAAAATTCATGATTAGTTAAAATGCTTCATACTCTTTTCGGTAGAGGACGCGCATACACTTTTTAGTTTTTTATATAGGGACCCCCATGAATTTTTTACTTTTTATTGTTTTTATTATTTGTTGTTATATCGGCCATAATAACACATATTCTGTGAAAATTTCAACGGGCTACCTAATTACGGTTCAAGAGATACAGCCGAGGGACAGACAGACAGACGGCGTAGGCTTAGTAATAAGGTCCCGTACGACGGATACGGAACCCTAAAAAAGAGCGAATTTATGCTAGTACCTACCACAGAGGCAACACTCATTCCTTGTTTCACTATAGACCGCTATTAAATCGCAGCTACTACGAACGTATGCTATGCTACGCATGCATGTATGGTATGTGTACATATAGGCGCGACTACGCTTGTTTTATGTAAGGTTCAACATTTAGCACCTCATTCCACATTCCATCTAAATGAGCGCCGCAGACAGACCTCGATATCGTCTCAGATATTCTCACGAGTTCATCTCAAAGGCAAGAGTCAGTTTCTCAATTGGAGCAATCAGTATTACACGGGAGTTCATCTGTTGGTTAACTCCGAAGTGCTACATTTGATTATCTAGAAGTTTTGAGGAAATCCTTTGGCTCATTTGCAATGGAGTTCGGAGGAAGTTATCGGAGGAACTTTCTCACCTCGGAGGTGGCACGGAGAAAATTAAAGAGCGGGGCGCTACCTAAAGGTCGACAATCCATACACCTGTATCAACTTTGAATAATTGAAATATTAAACACCGGGAAATTGTGTCTTTTTTTAAATAATAAAAAATTTCATTCTTATTTTCTTTTCACAAAATGGTAAATGGCAATCAGAGCTTCAAAGAAATTCGTACTTACATATTAAGGAACTGTTCGCGAATACACATTCAACAGTCACACGTTCGAAAGACGATGATTCTATTGGTCAGTTTCCCTCTGATCGTATCCTGATGTAGTCACAACTTTATCCAATTCATAAAATATCGTGGTGATTCTTACGAACAGTCACTTAAGCTCCTTTACCAGCTTTAATAAACATGACTTTAATAAACATAAGTACTTTAATAAAGAGTACAGAAGCAGTGGTCTTTTTATAGTACAGCCTGAGGGTTAGTTTAAGGGGCGTAACATAAAAAATAAAAATAAAACACTACATATTTATTAACGCGGAAGCGAACAAATAAAAATAAACTTATATCATTATTACTAAAATTACTAAGATATTATTGTTTGACTGTATGTTATGTTTTCGTGTTTTTAAGAATAACATATCTTTAGCTTTTCTTACCTTTATAATAAAAAAAAACCAAAACTCTATATTTTAGGGGCACTGAGCGTGCATTTGAGATAAATCTACGCGATCTAACGAACTACTAGTCTACGATAAATCTCCTGACAAGAATAAGGTTTCTATCTCCCGGACTCCGGACGTCGCGGTCGTGTTCTTAGACCCGCGAGGAAGCCCGCAGTAGATAGTAAAATTGAAATCACAAAACGTCATTATTCGGAAGTGGAGGCGATTAAGTCCTCGTGGGGGTGGCGCCGGCTAAGGACGAGGGAAGCGTCGGAGGGAGGGGTAGGGAAAGACCCAGCGCGAGATCGGAAAGCACGTCATAAGCGCTAACCTCGCTTTTAATAAGATTATAAAGCATTATTTTATGGTATTAATAAGATCAAAGGCGTTCGTACATCTAAAACTCCTTTTAACCCTCTTTCAGTTCGGCTCAACCGCTCGGCGTAAGACGAAGGGCGAATTATTTCTCCAACCCTCTCTCAACTTCTTGCGTTTTAACCCGCGGCCGCCGCCGCGCCACGCCCTTCCACTCTGTGAATTTCCACTACATAGGTCGACGCGACGTTGATCGACAAGGCGACAAGGACGGTCGAGACGGAAAGAATCGACTCTTCACATCTTTAGAACTGAACTAACATAACTAGCGACATTAATAGCCGTCCTACTTTTACCTATATAACGTTAGAAACTGTAACAATATACAAGTTGTATTAAAACGTACCATGGAACTTTCACACACAGTACTCCAGGCCCTGTGCAGACAAAAATCGACATATAATTTTTTTTTATAAATCTAATACTATATAATATCTAATAATATCTAAATAAATAATAACAGAACAGATATGTAGGCGCATTTGATACAAACGTTTGCAGATAAAAACGTTTGGAATGATAACGATGCACAAGTCATGACATGAGACTTACTTTTGAATGAAAAAAAAAGTTGTGCATGCAAACTTTTTCTTGGGGATACATTATTAGAAATAAAAAACAATCTTTATTATTTCCCTGAAATAAACTTATTTTTGAGTTAGGTACTTTAGTTTATGTTCGAACGTGCTCACAATATATTTTTTCTTATTACTAGTTAAGGTTCCGGTAGGTCAGTATGCTTACAAAGATGCAATATTATGTAGACCATAAATTTATTTAAGAAAAAATCGTTCTTCTATGAATGTACGTAATAGCAATGTTGGTCAATCACAGTGGAAATTCGACCCAACGTGGTAGTTGAGCTTCGTTAGATTTTACAAGATGGATATTTAGAAAGCGTAATAGCTCTTGTGCACGGATGTGCGTCGTATGGAAATTTGGATGGGTTCAGATTCAATTAAATTTATTATGTATGGAGGTTTAGTGAGACTAAGACAGGTGCTTTCGAGGCGGTTTAAGATGTATTTATTTACTTTGGCAAGTTTTCGTGTGATTTTAAAGTATTCTATGTATGCACACATAAGCATTGGTCAAAATTAAATTAAATTGTTCATTCGTAGGAGCTCGGTATCGGGAGTAAGTAATTTAAAACAACTTTTCAAAAATACTCAATATCCCTATTCCTGCCCTTTCCTATTACATATTTGTTTATTATTTATATTCATTATCAAGCTCTTATAAAGGGGCTCAATAATAGGATCGGAAGTCACGGAAATCGGAGAATATCGGTGTCATATTTGCTAGTAACTCCAACTTGAAAACGACCGAAGTCACGAGCACCGTTAATAACTATAGGTTATAAAATATCCTATTTATTGAAGGATATTTTATAAACGCGGTACTTAAAGTTAGTGCTTGAAGTTTAAATATGCACGTATGATGTCGTAGCACAGGAAAGTGCGATACGTAGGAGTAAACTCAGATATAACCATCTTTTTTGTCTGAAAAATCGCAAGATGCTAATGAGAGCCAACATTCCCATTTTGAATTTACACACACACACACACACGCACATGTATGTCCTTTACATATCCCAGGTGTTTCTATAGAACCTTGTAATATGCACTAAAATGTCACCCCTCTAGGCAACATACGAGGCATGCCAGCGCATATTTGACAAAACCCTAAAAAGTATATATTCACAGTTTTAAATTCGCTGTATGTTTATTCCCAGGCCCCGCCTCCGACATCACAACAACGGAGTATAGCGACTGTGATTATCCCTATTAGGACAGACTTAACGTAACCTTACGAATATAATAACAGAATTATATCTGTTAAGAACTCTTGAGTAGGAATTACGCTGTTTACATTCCCGTTTTGTTTCCTTTGCTAATCATTTTGTTTACTGTAAATTTTTTCATTAACTTGAGCAAATTATTATGATAACATAGAGATACATTTGGAGGTGTACTTTGAATTAGACAAAGCATGGTATAGGTAGTCCTAGAACGATAAAAAAGGTATGGACGCCGGACTGTCAAATGCTTGTATGAGAACTAGTGTCGCCGAGTTGCGGGGAGCGGAGTGTACTTACCGATGATAAGATATTCCACTATTGTGCACACTAAACTTGGCTGTAGTGTTTTTACACGTAAACACAGAGCATGCGGGCATTTTAAACAGGTTTTTTCGGAGGCAGCCGATGACAGACTGACGGGCCAGCGCGCGACCGTCCAATGAAACAAGTATGCTTTTACTTATATCGTGTTACGCTGGCGATGAGAGGGTTCGGGATCCATACCTTTTTTATCGTTCTAGAGGTAGTCTTCAAACGTGTGATTCAGAGTACAAAAATTTCAAAATTGTTTTCTAAGTTTCAATCGAACGTTTTAGTAGGTGGTAAGTATTTACTTCAAAAATGTATGAAATTCTAATAATGTTAATATGTAGGTATTTAAATATGTACCGTGTAGGTAAGTGAATCACAACAGAAAGCGAAACAAGTTCAGTTTATTACGTTTAATAATACGTGAATAGTCGTTTAAACTCGCATAAAGAGTTTTGGTGTATTATGTACTAAATAATAAATGTCTGTGGAAATTGTTACGTTTGTATGTATGTATACAATGTATGCATTAGAAAGAAAGAAAGAAAAAATATTTATTCGTCACACAACATTTATAAAACAACAAAACCTGCTTAACCTATAAACATACAATTGGCCCACTCAGCTGATTCACTATTCAAGATAGCGAAGCTGTTATTCAGGAGCTTCCTTAAAAAAAATTAAACAAAAATACAATAAACGACTGAAAACGAACAAATACCAACACATGGTACCATAAACAATATACGAGAGTGACTATATATGCATTATAAATTAGGGTGTGTGTGGGTGAGTGTGGTGTGTGAGTTAATGTAAGATGTGTGAGGGTGCGTGAGTGTGTGGGTGTCGTGTGTGCATATGTGTCCGAACTTTGAAAGGTTAGTACCTCTTTACTTTTGGTTTGAGAGAAGATAATTTCTATACATATTTTTAAGATAGACAACCGCCTATATATTATATATTATGCACATATTTCCAAAGTAATCCCCAAGGTGCTCAACTTAAGACAATAAATAGCTGTCTAACTCTCCTGGCATTTAAAATTGCCATCCATTTGGATATTGTAGTACCAGCCACCACTCGCCCGCGGCGCTTTAGGTACTACTGAAGCTCCTTCAGATCACTCGCTTTGGTTCAACGGGACGTTTATTTGATTTCTACTCCATTAATCATCCACAGCGAGGGAAGAGACGTCTTAAAATAGCAAACACTTCTGTTGTTAAAGCGTAAAAAAATACTATAAAATAAAAGGGTGAATTTTGAAATCTACTATTTATACATTCACTCGTTGTATTATCCTTCCAGTTTGTTGACTGAGTCGGTTCGGCATGGTACAAACTGTCTAGCTACAATACCAACACGGCCTCGTACTTTTCTCCGAATTCGAATAATCGTTTTAGCATCGGTAATATTAATAATTTTGATGTTGATTGACCTAATATAATTTCCCAGGTTCCAAGGATTTTAACGAAAATTAAGCCATAAAGAAAAGTGAACTGTTCAATGTGATTGTATTAAAAACAAATATTTTAGCCACCTCCGGCTCCTAGCTAGATGATCGCTCGACTCGACAACAATATGACGTACCTTCCGCGAAATATGCACGAGCGAGCACAGAATTACTGAGCATAAAGACGAGACCGCGTACTCGTGTAGAGAGTAATCGGGGGACTTAAACATAGAAAACAATGAAATTTCCTCTAATAAGGGAGTAAAGGTTTAACTAGAACATCCTTATGAATGGATATTCATACTGCGAGGCGGGCGACACGGAGTCCTACCAATGCGGGCGCCGCCGCCGCGGGATCCATGCGAAATCCCTATCCAATTCTAAAATTTGAATCCAAATTGTATAATATTTTCTTCTAAATAAACTACAGTGCCCGGCAGTAAATAATGAGCATTGAGCTTTAGAAAGAGACAATCCGGCTGTAGAGCGTCGTCCCTGTCGCATGAACTCGCACATCTCTGTGCGACAGAGACAACGATGTTCATTATTTACTGCCGGGAAGAAGGTGTGGATTTAAGCTTGCGATGGCTTCACCGAACATATCCGGGCCCATCGGCAGTAGAGGAGGGTATTAATCGAGGCCGGGACTAGCGAGTGGCCACTCTAAATTTCCCGCGCATGCTTCACGTTTCGGCTCGCTTCAAGCCCTCGTCAGCTAGTCTGCGTTGACTAGGACGCGGGGAAACACCAGTCCCGCTCTCGACCTCCCTCTCTCTACCTATCCATATTCTGTAGGATGCTTCCAGTGACGTTTTCGAAGCTCTCTCCATGTATGAGCTTAGCGTCGATCTTGGCAGCCCTAGATTCTTGGAGAGACTGTGGACGAATTCGCTGGTAGTCCTCTTGCTCCGACTTCCACAGCGAAGAGATCAGTCTTGAATCTGTTTCTCACAATCCGGTCTACTAGGTTGCAGTACTTGTTAGGTTTGATGTTGTGGTCCTTCGGTATGTTGCTTTTCCATGGAACTGTAAGTTCAACAAGTACTACATATGCTTTGTCGCTTTTGTGAATATGAGTATATCCGGTCTTAATATTGTGGTACAGATTTCAGAAGGCATCTGGTCATGCTTCTCATGTGCCCATCGGCATACATATTACTATGTACGCGGATTTTTTTTTATATTTAATCAGTTCAGGTTTCATTTCACCTGATAACTATTGAACATGTTGTTTGTATGCAGAAAAAAATATTATTTCAAGATACATGATATTGAAGGTTTTCAGATTGAGCATTGGGCAAACATTGAAGCAGTTGGATAAGTAATGATTCTGCGATTGATTGATTACAGAGTTTCATCTCTGTATTCAATCTTACCGTAATAAGTTATGTAAAAACACTTATTGCTGCAAAGAGACTGCTTACGGAAACAAGCACAATATAATAGTTTACATAACGTGCAAAGGCGGACTTATCCCTTTATTTAAAAGGCACGCCTAACAAAAAATGTTTTTTCTGAAACTGCACAGAATGCAACATACAGTATGCATCCCGCGCGGAGCGTACAATATGAAGGAATTAGGAGTCGCCTGAGACGCTCGGCGGGTCGGGAGCGCTAATTGTTGGTTTAACCTTTTGTGTTCATCTTAACGAAGCTTTCTTTGTCGCCTGAAGCTTCGGCGCAAGCGCCGCCGCACCGCCGACGCTGGTACCGCTCCACGAGGGGCGGGGCGAGTGGCTTAAGTTGTGGTTTTTGAACACTCAAAATAGCAGCTTGTCTACTCAATGCCTACATTGTAGATTGTCTCAAATTAATTTAATATTTTACGTATTTCTTTATGTGTAGACCGTATAAGACCTATATGGCCTATACATACATAAATAATATACAAAATGAAAATATTAATCAATGAACTTATTGGAGAATCTAAAATACAAAATTTACTACGTTAAGGATTAGCTTGTTACTTCTTTACGAAATTTCGTCTGAAATACCTACGTGTAACTTGGGGATTGATCCATTTAGTGGGAAACGATTTTCGGAACCGACACGAGTCTTCTATGCTACGAAGTCGAAATTATACGCAGTTCGTTAGCGTGCAAATATTTATAGTAATATTTTTTTCCGAATTTCGGATGAGACTGCAGAAAGTGTGATATTTTCGCGCCTCCTCCGTATCTCGGCATTGTCGCTGTGCACACGGCCGCGGCGCTCGCATTGAAACCTTATCACAACTCCCTGAATCCCACTGATTAGACTACTCGGCTTCACGCCACTATTCATAGCTATGCCATGAATAGATCTGCCGGCGATACGTCTGCTGTGTGAAGTTGTCTAGCGCTCGATGAACTTATCTTGAGATGCAGGGACACCCACGCTCAACTATAGCGTCGATCTAGTACTACAGGTAACGGCGAGAACTATTATAATAGTTCTGCAGAAGTGTACGCATCGCACTGCTGGCGACATGCCGTTTGCAGTTTCCTCCTGCCCCGGTGTCGTCGGTTCGTAAATGGTTTTAATATATAAGGTAATAAATACAGATTTACAGTATCGCATATGTAATGTTTCAAATCAGAGTTTTTAGACTAAAAAAATATGAACTAATTTTGACAAAAAAAAATCTCAGAAAAAGCCTCTATATGGGGAGGTCGCCACTGTCGTACGTTAGTTCGCCATGAAGCTTACTTAGTTTTTTTTTATGGAAACTGACGCGGTTTGCTACATCACCTACAACATCCGTGATGTCAGCCCATAACACCGGGTGATCTAGGTGCCATGTCAGTGCTTGCCTTCATTTCGCGCCGGCTACACTGTACTGGACGGAAAACACGAACTATTTACATAGCCGTTTCGAGCGACACGTTTCTCTCAGTGCGGTGGTACTCGTTAGAGATAGTGAGTGCGACAGGCAGCGGCGCTCACCTCGTCCAGAGGACATCCGGTGGAGAGTAGCAGGCCGCGACTGTGCGCCATGAAGAGCCGCAGCAGCTTATCCTTGATGTCCTGGAAGGAGGAGGTGCGCGGGCGCAGCAGCTGTATCCGCAGCGTCGCCACCGTTGTCAGCTCGCCCAGGATCTCGCCCACTGTGGCCAGCGGACCGTCCGAGATGCGCTCGAAGGGCAGAGGCTTCCAGTTGTTGATCACCACAGAGCCTGGAAAGAAATACACCTTCAATTGTGATAATTCGCTATAGGCTCGATTCTGAAATGATGCATGAAGAAAGTTACCATTGATTCTTTGTACCTAAAAAAATATGTAATTTTCTCGACAAATATTAACCGCTTAATCTATATCATGATAAATGTAGGTAGGTCATGTATGTACGTAGTTTACAATGTGTTGCTTGTTGCTTTGCTAGTCAACCTCGCTGAGCCTATTTTCGTAAGCGAAGTGGACTTAGCTGTGTCGACTGCTATATATTGGTCTCTCGTCGGAGACCCACATGCTAGTTTAAAAAAAAACAGCCAATTGCGAGTCGAACTTGCGCACCGAGGGTTCCGTATCACCATGTCATGGTCAGCGCCAGTCACGCCATCTATGGCGTGTTTTATGAAATGCTTCGTATTAGTTAAAATTCATGATTTGTTAAAATGCTTCATAGTCTTTTCGGTAGATGGCGCGCATACAGTTTTTAGTTTCTTATACGGGGACCCCCGTAAATTATTTTTTTTTTATTTTTTTTTATTGATGTTATATCGGCCATAATAACACATATTCTGTTAACATTTCAACGGGCTACCTAATACGGTTCAAGAGATACAGCCTTCGGACAGACAGACAGACAGACGGCGTAGGCTTAGTAATAGGGTCCCGTACCAGATACGGAACCCTACAAATAACAGATTGCTAACGAACCTTTAGCGAGAGCGCTGAGTTCCCTCGGGTAGCCGAGCCGCATGAGGGCGGCGGAGACGAGCTCCTGGAAGGCGGTGCTGGCGGGGATGATGACGTAGCTATCCGTCTCCACGGAGGGTCTGCGCCGCCACGCGCCCTCCTCCAGGGACGTCACGCACTCCACCACACAGTGCACCGGCAACGACTTGGCTGCAACAATACACCCGTATTCCTTCATCATCAATTATATTACATTATTAACTAGTAGCATATTACATTAGTAACTATCATTCATATTCAATCGACCTACCACGGATCTGTAGGTCACCATCTACCAACCGGTTCTGTAGGTCTTTTATTCACAGAACCGGGAAAATGTGGAACGCACTCCCTGCCCATCTATTTCCTCCCAAGTAAAGCCTGGGGGTTTTCAAAAGGGGCGTGAAAAGGCTCCTGTCAGGCCGGCATGACATTCGCAATCCCCGTGCATCACAGAATGTCCACGGGCATCGTTAGACACCTACTTGTAGGTGAAACGAAGCCACATGAAGCGCTATCGATAAAAAAAAATCATGCTGAACTGAGCTGAGCATTACATATCGTTTTCACATATTCTATCGTTCTATCGTTCCGATCTCTCCACCGTCCTTTACCTCGTAAAGATATGCTATTATACAATCCCAGATTATCTGAGTAATGCAATCGTAAAATATATAATATGTACACGATAATATTTTAAAATAAAACAGTCATAAATATTTACAAACTAGGAAAATATGTCGATTGAATTTATGTTTCAGTTCGCATCTTAAAGTTCTTTTCAAAATACCCGACGCATTATGCTTCACGGACTTTTTCTTTTTCACAAAACTAGCCTCACAAAGCTGCCGGCCGGGGACTTCTCCGGCGCGAATTTAATTTTTAATTATTAAAACTTCTTCTCAAAGGCGGGAATCGATGCCTTTGAGCATTCTAAGCGCGGCAAAGGCGAAGTAAGAAGCGACAGAAAAAACAGAACGATTCGTTGCGTCGATAAAATTTTATAAAATAATTATTAATCCTTGTTTTATATTTTATGGCCTCCTCCGGAGCCGGAGAGCCACTTAGAGAAGCAGACGGAAGAAAAAGAGCAACCGTTTCTTTGTAGGCGCTCTGGGCGGGCGGGCTGCGGCGGCGGCGGCGGACCATCCGACTTCCATGCTTTTAGAGAAGATGCAGCCGTCACTTTGTACCGCTGGACTACTTAGTTAGTCGAAGCATTTTTTTAATATTTTTTTTAACTTTCGTCTTACGTCTTCGTGAAATTTTAATGATCGTTTTGGCGGCGTGTGTCTCTGATGAATTAATGTACTTTTTTAGGTTTCCGTATCCCGTACGGAAGCCTATTACTAAGCCTACGCCGTCTGTCTGTCTGTCTGTCCGTCCGTCCGTCTGTCTGTATGTCTGTCCGTCCGTCCGTCTGTCCGAGGGCTGTATCTCTTGAACCGTAATAGGTAGTCCGTTTAAATTTTCACAGAATATGTGTTACTATGGCGGATATCACAACAAATCATAAAAAATTGAAAAAAGTAAAAAATTAAGGAGGGTTCCCATACAAGAATCGCGTTTTTTTTCAATGTTTTTTTTGTGGTGCGGAAACCTCCGTGCGCGTGTCCGACGCGCACTTGGCCGGTTTTTAAAGCAGGGAGCGCACTCGTACCTCGTAACACGCAAGTTACTAGTTTATCATTAAGTTCACATTACCTAAATCCAACTACGCATCCATACAAAATGTTTACCAAATTCCCACTACTTTCCATCTGTAAGTAATCCCACCGATGCCGACGCGCGAAGTTCTCTCTGCTAGGCTTACGTTTAAAATTATTTTGGGGTGGAGTTTATCGTGTAAAGTAACTTTCAATAGTTTTCGTTATGTAGTCGGCGGGTGGGGGCGGCGGCGGTCGGAGGTGAGCGGGCGGGTCAGGTTAGCACCTCCGGTTTAATATGAACCGTGGATTAGTTGGGTTTAGTAGCGAGCACTGTGTCCGGCGCGACGCGGCGGCGTGCGGCCGGCGGCGGCGTGAGGGCGGCGCGGGAGGCGGCGCGGGGGCGGCAGTGAAGCGGGCTACTGACAGCTTCACCCCCGTAAACCTTTAGTAATGATAGGATACTGTAGAGATTTTTGTGGATACGGGATTTTCTTATGATTTTATTATACCTTGTAAAATTCACAAAAAACAAACCTGCAAACCAAACGTTTGTGCCTCGATACTGACGAACTGATACTGACTGATACTAAAGAATTCTAAAATTGTTCCTAAATCTTCTTGTTTTTTTGTAAAACGTCAATTTCAGACATTCTCTACCCATTTGGACTTCTAATATGAAAATTAAGAAACCAAGACATTCTATACAGTTGCCCGAAGTTTCGAAAGCGGAAATGAATGTCATTACATTAAAATGATGACAAATAAACGTTCATTTATTCGTTTAATAGGAGAACAAAATAATGCAGTGCTGCTAATATTGTTCACTGATTACTGCTTAGTGACATCTATCCGCCCAAATATCGTCAAGTTTCTTGAGTTTATTATTGTTTATTGTTTATTTATTATCTCTTGGCAGTACAGTGCGCTCAGATTTGTTATATTTACATTGCAACATTCCGCCTGTTCGATTATTACAGCGAGGAAGAACTGACAAGAAACTTCGCTCCAGTATTACTTTTACTAAATATTTCAAGTCTTCTCCACACTATCCTCCCAAATTCGCTAAAGCCTCCACCCCCGCCCGCCCCCGTATGACTTGACCGCGCCAGATTAATATTAGTTCCTTCTACAGAACAATAAGGGCCGCTTGTGTTTTAACTAAATTAAATTGACTATACTATTTAATTGAACGCATATTCAGGTTAATATCCACTGTTGAATACATGCATCCATCTAGATATACTGATGTAGGTAGGAAGGAGTACATGTGGGAAATATTGGTCCGGTATACTAGATGTTGGGTCACTCATGTTACAAGTGATGCAGCATGATGGAAGAAAGTGAACAAAATTTATTTCCAATTTTGATAATATTATTTCCAATGTATTTTATATTTTAAAATATATTTAATGAATTTTGTTTATTTCGGACTTCACAATATTTTGCATACACTTTAACAATAATAAGTATAATATTTAATTGTTGGTTAACGAAATTATTTTTAATTTAGTTTTACTTAATTAATGAAGGTTTTGTAAACTTAGTTTTACGTTTTTGGGGTCCCGTATCTATGCGGAATTCTATTACGAATTCTACGCTGTCTGTCTGTCGCTCTGTCTGCCCTCCGAGGGCAGTATTTTTTGAACCGTAATAGGTAGCCGATTGAAATTTTCACAAAATATGTGTTATTATGGCGGATACGCTAACAAATAATAGTAACGTAGATACAGCACATAATTATTGGAATAACAAGTTCCGCCGGGCGGCCGGCTTGCCGTGCGCCCGGTGACCACGTCTAAGATTAGGAGATTCGTCCGGAGCGCCGGAGCGCCGGAGCCGGCGCGGCGTTAGTAGACTTACAAGAATAGACGGGGTGTTAGAGGAGGCTTTGATAATGTAAATCGCTGTTAGCTCCGCTCGCGTGAGACGTCCTGCGTCGACTCTACAGACCTTCCTACTGATCCTATTAAATGTATGGCTGTGTTGTTTTGTATTATAATTTTCTGAGGTGCAGAAGGCTGACTAAATGCGGAATGTTATTATTATTTTAGTCAGGTTTATATAAGAAAACAATTTTGGTATAATTCTTAATGTTAGAACATCTAAAAACACTAGCAAAGGAAAAGTATTTGTCAGTGTTATTTCCATTAAAGAACTGGTAAATTACTTTTATTTTTATGTCTATAAATTTTTGAGAAAAAAATCTCGGTTGATGAAGTCGGTGATGTGATGAAACACAGATTAGTATTAGAATAATATTATGTCGCATGTCGCATTTAGTATGTATGGATATATTTCTGTTTAGTTTGACATTCTTTAGTTAGGCATTGTTCCAATTGGTAACACTATACTTGGACTAGTTAGGTTTTTTTCGTGATCGAATAAATTTGCTCCACTAGAATAACGTAAATACGAAAGACGAAACGTAACGACTGCTGCTAAACCTGCTCTCTTTGAACCCTGAAGTAGATTCAAATTTAAGCGTGGTGTTATTGAATGTGTCTGATCTTCCATTGAACTTCTGGGGCAGGCACAGCAGTACTGCGGCTGTTTATACAAAATTTATAATCTTGATTCTTGCTCCGATACTGAATCGGATTTCGCTCGCCACCTCTGCATCGAGTTTTTGAAGTGATACAATCCAGAACCAAGTCTCTTTCAGTAGCTTTGATGCGTGCATGCGCATATGATGGAGGCGGTTCTATTCTCTCGCAACGTTGAACTAAGAGTAAAGCCATCCAGTGCGACGGGGGCGGAGGCAGGGCAGGTCTTGTCCACCTTAATTCCTCTCCGTATTCACAAAAGATTAAACTCGTATTAAGTCCAGCTCAAGGCGTCCTCTTCGGACATTCAATATCTATACGTATTTATCGCGGGCGCGCCCGATTGCCGCAGAAGCCTTAGGATATAGGGGATTGGGCGTCCGGTGGAAATTTCGAGAAATAAATTAGAATTTTGGAGTGTCCGAGGGCGGCCACGCGGCTTACTTATAGCGCTTAGATGCGAGGACAGAGACTATCATTTTAAATACACCTGCAGCTATAACGAGTTCATATGAAACTGTCCTTGTGGAAAGTTAAACCGAGCTACGAGTTATATATAGCGTTTGTTTAAATTCTAATTATATGTGCCGTGCATCGGCACTGAAAATTGGACATTTCAGGTAACATTTTGTTTTACATGATGTTCTCTAAATTATTTACCTGGACAAATACATATACATGGTCTTTGATGACTATAGGTCTGACCTATAGTCATCAAAGTCATGACCTATTAGGTCATAAAGCAAACCAGGTACTCCTGAGCCTATTTGGAGCTAAAAAGTGAGATGACATTTTGTTCTAATTTTATAACATAGCTATCAAACAGCAAGTAAGGCACGAAGACCCACCTGCTGAATGACACGGTGGAAGGACAGTTCCATGGGTAGAAGTGGCTAACCTGTCGCCCTTTAGCATGAGATCTTGTCCTTATCCGTTATTCTTTTCAAGTACCGGCCTCACACGGCATCCGTTCCGTGGTATGGTTTCGTAGCCAGCGATACTGGGAGGGACCCTTATAAAATCGGTCAGGTCTATGTCCGACTCTCCGTCTGTCTGTCACACGTGCTGCCCGAGGTAATTGCTCCGGAACGTAAGGCGCAATAAATAAAAAAAAATCTTAATTTTTTATTATTTATTTTTTATTTATCTCTTTATTTCAGCCAACCAGGGCCATATTAAAATACATATTAAATGTCTAAACCTAAGAACTGGAATTAATTTTTCTCCACATGTGTTTGTACGGGTCCCAAATAGAGACCCGTATGCGTCATATTGGTCTGCTGACGCGGTCGATCAGGTGCGCGTGGAGTAGGCGCGGGAGTCGGCGGCGGTGGTGCGGGAGTCGGCGGCGGTGCGGGTTACTTCTCCTGAATGTGCAGGACGGCAGTGGCAGCCAGCTCCGGCACTGGCTCAGCGTACTTAGGGCGCGCGGTCTCACGATGAAGGTCGCGATTGTAGCGCCGGAACACCACACCACACAAAACTCACTGCGAAGTAATGTCTTCACCTTCTCGGCAGGAATGCACAGCTTGAAAGCACAAAAATTCGTGTCAGCCCAGTGAGAAGGAAGAGCCTCGACACTCTCAACGCTGTCCTGGACGTGGCGGACGAGGTCCTCGAACGTCATGTCCTTTAGCAGGCGAGACACGTAGGAGCTGCCTTCAAACAGCCTCCCGCACGTAATAGTCCTTACGGCATGAAACTGCTTTTCTAGAAAAATCATTCTTTCTAGTGGATTTCAGCGCGGAGCGATGGCGGCGCGGGCGGCTCCGCGCGATAGTCACGGTGCGATCGCGCGATCGCTGCGCGCACTCGCTATGCGTGCAAAAAAGAAATGGCGACGGAACCCTCTGTGTGTAATAGGCAGGCATTTTTGTTCCAGGGATTTCGAGATAGGTTTACAAAATCGAATATTTGAATAATTTGTAATGCTTTGTAATGAAACACTAACTGAATAGCAGTGAAGAGGGAATACACAGGCTGCAAGAGTATAGTGAAGCGAGTTAAATATACAAGCGAAGGTACGGTACTCCACTCCGTATGCACTTTTCCGCCTTCGTCCTCGAGGCGGGCGAGACTAATGCCTGGAACTCCCTCGTTACGCCGCTCTCTCCTAAGTAGCCGGAAGACGAATAGTACCGCCTCCGTTGCCTCCTTAATTACGCAAATGGTAGAGAGAGAGAGAGAGAGAGAGAGAGAGAGAGAGAGAGAGAGAGAGAGAGAAAAGAGAGAGAGAGAGAAGAGAGAGAGAGAGAGAGAGAGAGAGAGAGAGAGAGAGAGAGAGAGAGAGAGAGAGAGAGAGAGAGAGAGAGAGAGAGAGAGAGAGAGAGAGAGAGAGAGAGAGAGAGAGAGAGAGAGAGAGAGAGAGAGAGAGAGAGAGAGAGAGAGAGAGAGAGAGAGAGAGAGAGAGAGAGAGAGAGAGAGAGAGAGAGAGAGAGAGAGAGAGAGGAGAGAGAGAGAGAGAGGAGAGAGAGAGAAGAGAGAGAGAAGAGAGAGAGAGAGAGCTAATAAGGCAACAAGCCAGAGCCGACTGTCATTGTCTCCCTCTACGGAGACAAGCCATGCTGCATCGTCATAGCCCCACTGCGACGTTGCTATCGCTTACTCGCTCTCGCTTGCCTACCGATGACAGGAGCGAGAGAGAAACATGAAATCGCCCACCCTTCGTCGGGCGACCGACGAAATCTTCGTTTTCTCTCTCGCTCCTGTCATCGGTAGGCAAGCGTGAGCGAGTAAGCGATAGCAACGTCGCAGTGGGGCTATGACGATGCAGCATGGCTTGGTCTCCGTAGAGGGAGACAATGATAGTCGGCTATGAACAAGCCCAACAGGTTATTGTTGAAACCCTACAAACGCTCATCAATCATCCTTTCTTTTAGATTGACTCGGCTGTAAGAATTATAAATGTGTGGTCCAGTTCACTCAGCTTCAGGTTTTAGGGTTAGTATTTCCTCCTAATTGGAGATTATGGTCGCATTTTTCTAGAATGTACTGGTCACTAGGCGCGGTACTAGAAGAAGAGTGCCCGCCGCTCCGCCGGCACTCCTCGCTAGATGGCGCGTCGCCGGGCGGGGCGCGGGGCGGGGGCGCTGCCAAATCTCTCGTACTTGGTGGCATCTTATCGCAAATCCGGCATAAAATTAAATCGTATTAGCGAGCGTGTGTGAGCTGGGCGGCTCAGTTGGGGGCGGGCGGGAGGTCGGGGTGTGTTGCATATGAACATGTGTAGAGATTTTTGGGTGATAGAGTTAGGAGTTCATTAAACATCTTGTGTAACCAGAATGTGATAAATAACAGAGCTTTGTCGCTCACAAGCCAACGTAAGTAATAACAAGTCATGATTTTCTCGAATTTTTATTACTTATGTTGGCCGGATGGCTACCTATAATATGTCTGATTTGTTTGCTATAAATGTGGATCTTGTTCTCTCTATCCCTATTGCATGCAAATTTATTGGACGTTGAGCATTATCTATCTGCAATGTTTCCAACATCTACTTAATTATAGGTAGAAACAGATATTAAGAAATATACGTTTGCATGCAAGCAAAGCTAGGTGTTCCTGTAAAATATTTTTGTAGAACTGTAGTATTTGTACATTCTTATTTTGGTATTTTAGTACTTTTAGTTTGTATTTCTATAAATAATTAACAAAACAATAAATACAATCAACGCTACGGCAGCAAGAGCAAGTGCGCTCAAGTCAAACGGCAATTAGGGAGGTCCGTATCCAGCATCGAGTACGGCGGCGAGGCGAGTCAGACTTACCGTAGCTTATCCGATCTGAGTGCACTCGAGAATAGTCGAGAAGATTTCAAGTCGAACGTTTCGAAAAGGGTGAGGGGGGGCGGAGGGATGCGGGGTAAGGGCAACTCCTCGGATGTCAAGGAGGGTAAACTCTTTAACTACGGTATAAGTAGTGTGAATTAAAACTTTAGACTAACAAGAATTAAGCCGGGAGGAGTTGGTTCTTAGGCACTGTGTTCTTTCGCTGGCGCGGGGGCGGGGCGCTGCGGGGCGGCTCGGCGCGGTGGAGGGGGAGGGGCGAGCTGTTGCGCCTTTGTCTAACCCCGCGCTGCTATTTACGTTACAGATCGAGCGCCTTCGAGGCGGCTCAGCCGAGTCTCCGCCGGCGGCGCGGAGGACCTTCTTATAGACATTCCATATTGAATGTACTCTTTGCAAAATTGTGAAGAATTAAGTATAGGAAAACTACTAAAATACAAACGGGTTGACGTGTTAACATCACTCGCGAGCGTTACGACTGTGACGTGTTACGCATCTCCAAATCTCAATTCACTCCAGCCCTAGACCCATGGTATAGATGTTTACACACAAAACACATACGACACAAGTCTATTTCGCCTTTCCGTCCAGTTCAGTGTAGTCGGCACGACCGAAAGGAAGCACTGACATGGCACCTAGTTCACCAAGGTGTTATGGGCTGACATCACAGATGTAATAAATAAATAAAAATAAATAAATAAATAAGTAGCCAACTGTGTCAGTTTTCATGAAAAAAATCCGGTTTTAAGTTTATTTTACATTTCATTTTAATAATTCACGATATAAACGCTGAAAAGCGAACGATGGGTGGGTCTGCGCCACATATCGCGCCTTATTTAAAAAAAAAATTTACAGAAAATAAATAAACAAAATGATAATGAACTTGCTCTCATTTTAAACGCGGCTCCAAGCTAATATGGTTAAGAAAGGATAGAGAGCGCTAAGTACGGGAGCGCGAGGCGCGAGGTGCGGCGCGGTGCGGCGCGGTGCCTCGCGAGACTACGACGAGGTTAAGTACTTAGCGAGTAAGCTTTAACCTTTGTGGAGCTTTTGAGCTGTACATTAAACGTTCATGTTTTATTGCTTGAGTATAATTTTGTGTTGTTTTTTATAAGGTGTACCTGTACATACCTATTACAAGTATAATTTTACCTTAATATTTTTTTTACCAATCCATGTGTTCAAGTGAAGTAAATTTGTTGCCCTTTAAAAACTTCAGCTGAAGCTGAGCTTACTGGGCTGAAATGAGTATTTGAACTTCGAACACAGTCTCAAACAAGTTAGTTTTTATGTTTCACGTTTATTTTATTGAACAATTTGGGGAGTGCTCGGAGGAGCTGTTTAACGCAATCCCGCCGTCCCCTTTCCATCTCCGCAGCACACGCACTGGGCAGGGATTGCATCCCTATAGGCTGGACTTACCACGGATGCGTACTAATCGATTCTGCAGATATTTCCACTACAGAACCCCCAAGTACAGTCTCGGCTCCATCAAGAGGGGCGTGAATGGGCACCTGCCAGGCCGGCATGGCATTCGCAACCCCCGCATACGACGAATGTCCATGGGCGTCGTTAGACACCTTATGGGTGGCTCGGCGCCATATGTCGCGCTTTCAATAAAAAAAAAACAACCACATGGTATTCATGATGCCCACGTGGTATTCATCTAACAAGACAGTTCGAATTTTTATAGGTTATGTATACTTATAAAAAATACAATAATTAGTATCAATCAACGACCGTTGAGTCACTCTTCCGACCACACTGAGTCATCGCCTCAGAGAATGCAACAGTACTGTTGACGTCCTCAGCACTTCAGCAGCTTTCGGCGGCTTATCGAAGCGCGACGGAGCTCCCGCCTTCTTAACGGTGACGCGTTGAACTTTCTTCGGCTTGCATCACGATTCTGTTAAATGCGGCGTGGCGGTGCGAGTACATGCGGGGGCGGAGCGCGGGGGCGCAGCGCGGGGGTGGAGCGCGGGGGTGGCAGGAGCTTGCTTTGGAAATCACCTAAAGGTAACTTATGAAAAGGATTTAATACGCAACACCGCTAATGGGAGAGAGCATGGCGATGTAGCTGTATAGATTTACATCGTGCATAAGTGAAGTTTTGCCTCCATCTTCTTCTGCACTGAATATACATGCTTTACTAGAAATTAGAGCTAGCAACAACTCTCTACTTATTTCCTCCGTGGCCTATACCCTTAAAACGATACGACCGTTCGCGTTGGTATGAAAGGATGCTTTTGCCCATTGAACCGGGCACACCGCCACATTGTGTTTTGCAACACAAAAGTCTATTTAAAATTTATCTGCTAGTTTCGACGGACAGTTACTCGAAGAAAAATTTACTTGAGCATTTATTGTTCAACAGGCACGTACGAGTAGTCGCCCTAACACCGGTGATCTCGTTAGAGGGTTAATTTTCTCGCGTGCGGAGATGTGGAAACCTCGCAGGGCTACGAACGAGCTAAGCCCGCACGCAGCCGGTCGGTGAGCAGTAATCCGCCGCAGCACCGACCTACCCTACCGCACGCCACCGCGACATGCTTGCGGGCCACTCTCTCAGAAAGGACTCTTCGTCGTTCATAGTCAAAGTTGATAAAGATCAATCCATTCTAAAGGTCGGAGTATGTCTTTAGAACCTTGTGACACTCCAATTCAGGAATAGAATAAAATGGAACATAAATTAATAATGAGCTAAGCCGACAATAACATATAGGAAAAATTCATCCAGTTAGAAGAATCGCGTACAAACGTTAATCGCGTTATTTCTTCCAGTCGACCTTTCCAGGCTGGTTGCCTGGATAAGTATAGAAGAAGAATCGCTCTTATTTCCAAATAATATAAATTCTTTCATACATCGGTTAGAAAAACCGGCCAAGTGCGAGTCGAACTCGCGCATACACGGTTCCGTATCGCCATGTCATGATCAGCGCCACTCACGCCATCTATGGCGTGTTTTATGAAATGCTTCATATTAGTTAAAATTCATGATTTGTTAAAATGTTTCATACTGTTTTCGGTAGATGGCGCGCATACACTTTTTAGTTTCTTGTATGGCAACCCCCGTGAATTTTTTACTTTTTTCTTATTTTTAATATTTGTTGTTATATCGGCCATAATTTAATAAATAACACATATTCTGTGAAAATTTAAACGGACTACCTATTACGATTCAAGATATACAGCCCTAGACAGACAGACGGACAGATTGACAGACAGACAGACAGACAGACAGACGGCGTAGGCTTAGTAATAGGGTCTCGTACGTCGGATACGGAACCCTAAAAATGAACAAAATAAGGAAGTTATGGAACGTGCATCTTCCAATTGCAGCGCATTGAATTCCTTAAAATCGAGCAGCGGCTGACTGGACGATTCGATATATAATAAAAAAACTAATCATTACTTACATGAAAACATCAAGCTTAGATTATTTAGGGTTAAACCGCTGAAGTACAAATCGATTGGTTTATTCTAGGGTGCGATTTTACGACTGGCTGTGGCTATACGGGTTGTAGTTCATGCAGTGCGGTGCCTTTACCGCGTCCTGTCGTGTTCCTCGCCTGATATCGCCTGCAAGTTTCGTAATATGAAATCCGCACGAGATAGTAGTTGGATAGTACGGCGGGTTAGGTTAAGTTAGTGGTTTGTTAGCGGTGCGGCGGAGCCGAGCCGAGTGTGTGAGGCGTTAGTGCATTATGTGGCGAGTGTGCGGGTAATGTGATGCTAGAGTTTGTTCGGTGTGATATCGTGGAGGAACATTGTGGGCTTAATGCTTAAACGAGTTTGTTAGATACACGATGAAATGAAATTAAAAGTGCATTCATGACAGATTATATTACTAGTTAAAATTTAATCATGTGGGTTGACACAAATTATGTTACGGTTAATTATTTATTACGAACGAACGTTAATATAAAATCTTACATTAAGTTACATACTATACGCTACTACAGATATCATCATCATCATCATCATCATCATCATCCTGTATCGGTCCAGCAGTGGACTACAGATAGGCCACGATACAATTATTTTTTATGTACACATATTTTAGTAATAGTTAATAAGACACATTTAGTGATATATTTCACCCCGATGTCGTCGGTGGCGTCTTCAGTCAAGTGAGAAATAATATGAATATGATTTGATCGGGGCGAAATATATCATTAAATGTGTTTTTTTTACTATTACTAATTACTATTACTAAAATATGTGTACATAAAAAATAAAGTAACAAAAAGTTATTTAGTATTTAATTATAAAATATATATATTTATAAAGTGTACGATACAGTTATGATATTTTTGGTTCATAATTTAATATTAAAACTATTTATCCAGGAATTGAATAAAATCAATAAACGCAGAGTTAAATAAGCTTGAGAGTACAAGAAGAAGTACAACCCTCACCCGCCTGCGCCGGAATAAGCTAACTTTTAGCTTGGGCGACATTCGAGAGCGCTGAGTGCTAAGCGGGTTCGTTACAGACATATTAACAAGTCAGAGAGGGCTCAGAAGATAGCTTAAAGAGCAGGATTTGGCGCGCTACAAATGAGAGTTTCGCTCTTGAAATTTCAACGATCGCGGATTATTAAAATCTGACTGCTAAACGTTTTACATCAAAGAACTTCGTCGGGACCCCCACCGCCCGCTCCCACCCTCCGTTGGCGGCGGCGCGTCGCGTCGTCTTTAACTGAGCGCGCAGTCATAGTAGAGTTAGGTATACGTTAGGTACCAGGTCGGTTATAATTTAACTTGTAAGCCCACACTTAGATTTGAATATTATTGAGTAAGAAAACGTAAACTTGAACATAATATAACTTTATTTTTCAATACAAGTCAGTCAGTCAGTCAGTCAGCGTGTAAGCGTCCACTGCTGGACATACGCCTCTCCAATTTTCCTCCAGTCCTCCCGGCCTTCAGCAGCGGTACGGAACCACTGCTTTCCGCCGACGTACTTGATGTCATCGTCCCACCTGGCTAATATTTCTTAAACCACATGAAATTACGGTAAATCAGGTTTACATAAATAGTTAAAATATTTTTCTTATAGCTTTTGATTTTTTTTTTATTGAACATTGGGATAGAACTAAATTATACATACAATTTTCAACACTTTAACAAAATCGTAAGAACAGCTTTTCCATCAAATGAATCCCTCTAGAGCAAATCCACCTTTACGTAGCCGACTCGAGGGGCGGAAGGGTGGGGAGGGCTGTAAACCTCAGTGACCGGAACTCTGGCAGGGGTAATCTCCGGAGGGGTGTCGGGGGACAACTTCCTCTGACCGCAAGCCCCCGCCGGCCCCGCCCGCCCGCAGACGGCGGCTGTCCGTTAATACAATACGTGTATTGTTACACGTTGGGTATATTAAAGTTACTTGCAAATTTTATTACAGATGGGAAAGTTTTGAGACATTTAGGGGTTGAGTCATATTTTGTTTACGCTACTGTCAAAAACCTGATGTAAGAAAATTATTTAATATTATTGAATGTAAGTCACCTTTGCCAGCAACTTCTACAGGGTTTTAGATTTTTTTTTATTTATAATCATGTTTCTCTCTTAATAAGTACGAGTGATCAGATTACAAGTATTCTTGAAAAGATATCACCGAATGAGTCGCTAGGAAGCCGCACAAGGCACAGTGTAGTCGGCTGAGGGGGGTGCGGTTGTTCCTTCTGCAGGGAGTGGGGTGGGAGGTAGGAGGGAACGACCTAAGACGTTGGATTAGGCGGCAGGATTACCAGCGGGCTGCTAGGAGGCGGCGGCGGCGAGCGCGGCCGGCTTAGTGGGCAGCGCGGCGCAGCATCGCCTCCGTAGCGGCGGAGACGGGCGGCGGCGTAGAGGCAAGCCCGCTACCACTAGGCTACGACAGCTGCGGAGCGTAGCAGTGTCTCGTAGCACAGTAGAAATATTAATTTATGCAGCCAACGGCGGCGGCGTAGCAGTGCTACGACGGGGACACGTGTAGTGCTACGGTGCGGTATTTTAGTGAATACTTATTCTGTAAGCCATCAATACATTTTGTAAAATTTTAGCAATCAATTTTTACATGACTTATGCAGCCATGATCTACATATTATTTACTTCAAAACACTTTCACATATTAATTCATTTCAGAAAGAGCCAAATCCTTCGAAAATTCCTTTCATTTGTTGGAAATATTTGTTGGAAATATAAGTTTTCAATAAACCTTTAAGTAATACTTTACAGTACGTTAAAAACGTTGATCAAGAAGAATATTTAACAATTAAAGTAATGCTTCTAAGTTCTCTTTGAGCGGTCGACTGTACCTACATTAGCATGTAGATTAATTATTTATAGCGATTTGTAGAGACGAGTAAATGGGGGAGTCCGTCCGAGGGAAGCTTTAGGCTAGCCCAGACGCTTTCCGGTTTCTCCGCCATGTAAACTACTCCTACACAATTGTACGAAAGTCGTAAGATCCCTATGAATGCCATTCAGATACAAACGTTAACATGTAAATATTAAGGTTGAATTTCATTTAGTGAAATTGAGCAAGCTGAGTGAATTTGAAGACGAGGTAGAAAGAGATCTCAGACGGGTTCGCGATGACCGCCTGGTGATGGTCGAGTTTCGTCTTAAACCTGCGCTTGCATCTCTCAAACTAACTAATCGCCTAACTAAGCCGTGGGCAGATTCAGCGAAGATTGTGTGGTGTGGGGGCGGGCGAGCTTAGTAAAGGATGGTGAAGGCCTCGTTTCTTCCGGCACTATACGCTGCATGCAGCATACATTTATTATTTAGGATTTACTCAGTCGTGTATTTATATATCGTGTAATGATGGTGTAATTACCAATTTACACTTAGGTAGCAATATTTTTGTTTTATTTATTACTAGTTTTTGAACGCGGTTTCGCTTGCATGCTATGTAGGTATATTATTTGAATGGCTAAGTCTAAATTTCAGCCATGTGAATAGTATAAAATTAGAGACCTAATTTTTCAAAATTTTAACGACAGGTCTGCAGAACAACATTGTTTTTTCAAATCTCATACCGGACAATAAACATAGGTATATAATATACATATATATATATATTGTAAGTTTGAAAAAGATAGCAGTACCTACACAGGTACTAGAATTTTGAACAGATGGACATAAACGACATGGAACGATTTTATAAGGATATCTGCATGGGTAGGTACGGAACGCTATAAAGGCTTGTGTCGTGTGTCAAACAAAGTGTGTGTTGGGCGCGGCGGGAGGGGGATGTGTGCGGGGCGAGACGCGTGTGTTCAGCCCGAGTGCCTGACTGGCGATATTGAGTTATGTCAACGCCATTTTAATCCTTAAGACACGGCGCAAAGCACCGTAATATGCAGAAACCTTCTTAGCCTAACAGGATTATCACGAAGGCAGACATTTTCAGGGACGGATCACACATTAGCATTGCCTCGAGCTAAGGCGCAGATTTTATTACAGGCAAATGAGATTTACACTTAAGGCGTGTGGCATTGTCGACACTTCACTTTACGGTGTTTAATTTAAACGTACGACGTACTTGTCAGCTTCGGTAGCTCAGTGGTGCGGTCGGTCGTGAACATAAGCACACCTGGGCGTGGTCAGTAATTTGATGGGTGAATGCTCGGCCGTGTGTGGCTGACGGTGGTTCGGATTCCACGTAAAACGGTAGGTCCCTTCCCTTCTTACCTTCCTAGGTGGTAGGGTTTAACACGCTCGGGTTGGTACCACCGCACTGAATGAAATGTCGGTTGAAACAGTTCTTAAATAGTTCGTGTTTTCCGTCCAGCTCAGTGATGCCGGCACGACCAAAGGGAAGCACTGACATGGCACCTCGTCCACCAAGGTGTTATGTGCTGACATCACGGATGTAGTAGGTTATGTAGAAAACCGTGTAAGTTTCCATAAAAAAAACTTTGTGTCGTCGTCCCGCCTGGCGGGTGGTCTTCCAACACTCCGTATTCCTGTCCACGACCGCCAATGTAGGACACGGTTACTTCTACGGTTGTCGTCTCTTCGGCTGACGTACCCAGCTCACTGCGACTTGAGCTTAGCCAGCCGGTGGGCGGATTGCCTCGTTACGCACCATATCACGTAGCGATATTCCCAGCATGGCTCGCTCCATTGCTCGCTGGGCGACTTTCAACTTTTGGACAACAGCGACCGGCAGAGTCCACGTTTCACACCCGTACATCATACCCGTGAGGACGCACTAATTATATATTTTTAAATTTTGCCCAAATTCTGACCTCAGGGCGAATTTTTATTTTCCAAAGGCAGCCCGACCCATTTGAATTGGTCTCTCGATCTGATTAAGCAGACTTGTCTACCAGGCCGCAAAATTTGGCCGAGATACGCTACATACTCTACAACTTGTTCAATCACTTCTCCGTCAATAACGATTTGTCCTCCCGTCATAACTTCGGTCACCATGACCTTGTCCCGGTTAATCTTCAGACCCACCTTAACCGACACTTAGTGTTAGTGTTAATTTTTATATCATTACGCATCTGTAAAACGTTTTAAAAAAATTCATTTTAATTAAGGTTTGAAGATTATGTTCTATGAGAACATTTATTTTAATAAATTTAAAGTTTATATTCATAACAAAAAAAAATTTTTTATACTAAGCACGACATGTGGCTTCGAGTCACCCATAAGGTGTCTAGCGACGCCCATGGACATTCGGACGCATGCGGGGGCTGCGAATGCCATGCCGGCCTGACAGGTGCCCATTCACGCCTCTCTTGAAGGACCCGAGACTATACTTGGGGGGAAATATGTGGGCAGGTAGAGCGTTCCAGAGTTTGCCGGTTCTGTGGAGAAAGGATCTGCAGAACCGATTGGTACGCATCCGCGGTAAGTCCAGCGGCAGCGGCAGAAATATGAATAAATAAAAGTATTCCATTTATAAATATATGTACATAGTGTGTAGTTTAATCAATACAGCTGTCATATTATGATTAACATGTTTTAAATAAATAGTCTAATCCTTTTTCAATTAATACAGAGATAGAACCCCCTTAAAATGTTCCTATTAACGTATCAAATTGCCGGCTTCATCGCCGGGTAATAAGGTACTTTGTTCTAAAACGTACAACCTATGTACAAGGTACAGGCAATATTGCGAGATATTGTTTCACGCAGCTCTAATTGTCTAACTCTACATAATTGGGTGGGAAGTGGAAAAACTGTATGAAACGATAATGAACTGACTAAGTCGAAATCAGTTAGTGTTGTTTTTCAGCTAGTGTTCTAGTTATTGAAGCAAATGTTGGATTCTAGAGAGGATTTCATATCGAAGCGGCTAGTCTAGTTTTTAGTTCAATTCAGTGTAGCCGGTACCAGCGCAAAGAGAAACGCTACCGCAACATCTAGTTACGGCAGCAACATAGTATATAATAGGCTGATTTCGTAAATCTAGCAGGTGATGTAGTCAACTATGCTATGTTACGTACATCAACCGTATAAGAAGGCACTAAGTATATTCCATTCGCACCAACCAAATTTATTAGAAGTAAAAAAATAAATTAATGAAACAATTCTTGCTGTTGTTAAATATTTACTGGCATTCAATAAAATAAACGAATTTCTAATAATGTCATGTAGGTGTTTAAGAATCCGCGCAAGTCAGCTTGCTGAACAATCGCGAAATATCGACTGAGTTCGCCCACACATCGCTCGCGGGCGGAATAGAGCTGAGTGACACTTACCGGGGCGGGAAGGAGATAAGGGCACGCTTAAATTCGGGCTTTTCAACTTCTTTGACGCCATCACCCGATAACACGAAGATCGGCCCCCGCCCCCTCCGCCGCTCAACCTAGGGTTGACAGACGATCGGGGTGCTAGGATTTTGCAATATGTGTCCTGAAAAGGCAAAGAGGTAACCTAACTTAGTAGCAAGGAGTAAATGAATCCATATCTAACCTAGGGACTATGGCTGCCTCGGCTGAACTGGAAGATTTATAAGTTCATGTTTAGGTTTATTTAGTTTTTTTTATTTACAGCAAATAATGGCACAGAATTTCCCGAATAAATGATTTAAGACTGAAAATAAAAACCTAAATATTATGGACACAATTACTTATTTAGGAGTTGTATATTTCGTTTACGTAATAGATTTAAAATTAAATCTGGTATATAGCCGTAGGTATTCGTTATTCTTGAACCTAGATTAGTTTGTAAATTCTTCATAATTAAAATTATAAGTTACCATAAAACTACCTATCAAATTAAAATTACCTAAACTAAAACAAAATAAACAAACTTTAAAAATAATTAGCCACTCGAGAGACTACCACGATCCGGGTTGACCTACCGCCAGAGTCATAGAGCAATTCCCTCAACGGCCTCAGTTTGCTAGATAAAAAATTTCATCCAAAGAGGCCGACGAGGGGAAAGTTCCCATGACACTAGCGGCGTTACCTCGCTGCACCGCCAAGCTGATTCGTTGCAGCAGGTACGCCCGGGCCCGGCAGTCACCCGAGGATCTGCAGAGTCGTGATCCTAAATCGTGCACAAGAATTTTGCCCTTCTCACAGATGGGACCCATGGTCTCTATAGCGAAAGGGATAAAAATATAATTTTGAATGTTTGTCAATGTCTGATATTTGGAGTGCTTGGTGCGGGCGGCCGTCTCAGCAGCAGAGCCGGCTTTCCTGGCAGTCGACACGACATGCGAGGGCGCGAGCGTGTCGGCGCAGGTGGCGTCCCAGACGAGTGCTTTACCCTTTGACCATGGTATCAATGTCATCCCGTCTGGGCGCTTGCCGTCATCCCTGCTGAGACAGGGCTCCAAGATTGACGGCACATTAGACGCGCTAAAAGCCCGACGCAGAATATCATTCAGGGTGCCGTGTCGAGAGTGCCGACCTGCGCTTCTGCTGCAACTTAGGCCGTGAATGCCGTTTGACTCTACTTGAACCCCGCAGACGCACTTATGAGGTTGTACAAGGTTACAACCGAGTCTCAACGCTATGGAGATTCTCAGAGTATTGTTGTCCAACATAGAGCCGATATTGGTAGACGGGATTGTATGAAGCCAGGCACCTGATTCTTTTTCGCACACAGCTTTGAACCTGGCTTCATCAACCAGAGAATTAAAGTTGAATTTTGAAACTATCCGTTGAACATTTATTAGGTCCCAGTTCTTTTGAACGTGTGGAAAAGGCGGCAATGAAGTGCCCGGGCAGAGCACCTCCCACGCATCCTCGGCGTCCGACACATGGCTGATCTCAGATCTGTCTACAGGAAATGGTAACATGTTAGAGACAAGACCCGAGACGCCATGAGTGGACGCCAAGAAAGCGGGGAGGGCGATGTCCGACACACGTCTAATGCCGAGCCCACCGAATTTTATTGGCATAGTTGCCTGTATCCATTGCATTTCATTTAATCTTATATTGAAAAGAGACTCTAATGTTAATTTAATTGCTTTATCCATGGCCACGACAAACTCTGAGTATCTCGACAGTGGAGTTGTTCTGACTATATAAGTTAATTTTGGTATACAAAAACAGTTTTTAAGAAGGAAGTAGCCAACGTGTGAGTTCAGAGTAAATAATTTTTTAAATAGTGAATCTAATTCGGCTAGTTTTTTATTTAAAACTTCCAACCCTGCATCATCTGTGATAGGGGCACCAAGTAAAGTTAAATTATTTGAAATTACACGGATATTGGGACACAAGCAAGAGAATTTTTTTATTATATCTACATTATTGCCAGTTGAACAGAAGTACAACTCGCACTTCGATGTATTTATTTGTAAACCTATTTTCGAGCACTCTGATATTATTACTTCTAGATCTGACAAAACGGTGTCGGGATCGCCAGCCAATGTGCCGTCATCCAAATACCAGACATTAAGCTCGGAATGCAGACTTTCGACAATACTTTGAATAGCTAAACTAAATGCCATAGGACCCAATGGGTCTCCCTGCTGTGCTCCCACCTGTGATTGTATAATATGTTCACCAAAAAATAAAAATGTACTTGAAGAGTAACATTGTCGTAAAAATGGATATAATTTTGGAGTTTTTTCTTTAACAGATTCCAAAAGCGTATCTCTTTCTACAGAGTTAAAAGCATTTTTCAAATCAATTTTTAGTAAAACTTTTTCCGAATTTTTTTGATGATTTAAGTAAGTCCTAACCGCGTGAATGGCTGCTTCGCAGCCCCTTTTGGTGGCAAAGCCTAGTTGCTTCGTTCCGAAATACGCGCCTACGGCAGCACGTGCAGAGCAACATGCTAGCTTGGCCGTCAGTCTGCGCAGAACGTTGCCTATCGCTATTGGACGCACGCTTCCATCTGTCTTTGTTAAAGCACACAGTGATGCTCCGTAAATAAATCTGCACGATTTTTGATCAACAGATCCTGAGAGCATATGATTGCAAAGCCTTGTTATAGCAGACAGCAGTCGACGGCCGGCATCTCCCGCCGTGGGGCTAGTCAAGTCTTTCAAGTGTTGTGGACGTAGACCGTCAATACCTCCCGCAGAACCGCACGGAAAATCAAAAATAGCTTTAAGCACCTCCTTTTCGCTTACTGCTAAACATTCCCAGTCCCTGCCGGGTGGATCCGGTATGGATAACGGGCGAGAGGGTGAGGGGTGTTTCGTTTTTAATTGCTCGAGTACAGTGGTATCTTGTGGCGCCAAATCGTCATTTGACGACAGCAAACGGACAGCACCTTTGACGTCGCCGTCTGCGACCTTTGCTTCAACTCTTCTAGCCAATGACGATTGATGATGAGATGTTGCACACAAAACTGGAACTGAACCAATATTTTCCCTTATCTTGGAAGTTAGTGAATTAAGTTTATTATTTGAATCAGGAACTCTCAAACTTGAATAAGCAAAGCACAGTAAATTTTCCCAAGCATGTGAATTGTTTGAAGTTACACACTGTGACACTATCGAACATAGGTGTTGCGCTATTGGGGCGCGTGCACCCTTCGGAACTCTTCGTAGGATGTGAACATTCCTTTTTAAACTCGCTAACTTGGAAGCGAAATCCTCTTTTGGTATTTGGGAGTTCGACTGGGTAGAAGATGGATCTAATGAATTCTCGGAGCGGATATGTGGATGAACTTTTGCCTGATGAATTCGAAGACCTCTTATTCCTTTAAATTGACGAGTACCAGGACAATGCTGGCAAGGATAGAAGTCTATAGGTAGTTGACTTGTCAGTTGTGATGTTCCAGGATTTCCGATGTATCCTTGTGGTGTTTGAACTTCTGTAGAGGCGTTTCCAGACGACACGGCAGCGGTTGTTGCTGTGCCGTCGGCCGCTGTCGCACGGGAAGTAGAGGGTGCGGAATTAATGATATTACCAACTGTAATATGATGAAGAACCGAAGGTGATACTGAAGAGGATATTGTGGGATATGTGATCTCCATTTATTGGCTTCGTTGTCATGGTTATATTTATAATAGTGTGAATATCAACATAAAATCACGCCCGCGCATCATTTTTGGATTACTTGATAATTACTGGAAACTGATAAGCCTTTTTAGACAAATTAATACTGCAAACACCTCTACAGTAAAAATAAAACACCTCGGAAAATGTTTAGTAAATAAAATATCGACTGACAGTTTTGACGTTTTAATTGTTTTTTGTAAATTAATATCGTATTTTCTATTTTTTTTTTCAACCCCAGTAGATCAACGAGAACGAGATGCGATTAAGTGGAGGTTGGTTCGCATTATATATTTTGTTTTAACAGATACGAGTACATATAATTGGACTGCAAACACTTTTGAACTGCACTTACTGACATTTTTAGTAGAACTGTCCCAAAATTCGATCATTCGAGTCTGATAAGTTGATAACCCTAGCCCCGACCTCCCACCCCGCCCGCGTCGCCACGCCTGGCAACCTATTACTTACGAGCGCTGCTTTTGTCCTGAGAGCGAGCGCGCTCCAGTTTTTGTTACGGCTGATGGGAAATGTCGCAAGCGTTAATATTGGGTGAAATTTGGGGAATAACAAACGTTTTTGTGACTAGCTCAGTGATGTGTGTATGTCTATATTGTATGAATACGCACTGAAGCTTTCTGTCGTATTATAACGAAACATTTAAAACAATCGCCTTAAAATACATAGAAGCGTGGGTGGAAGAGAAAACCTTGTATTTTGAAGTTAGTTAAAAATAGAATAAAATATAAAATATTATTCATTCAAGTCTACTTTTTATTAAGTCCATACATACATTTGTAATTGTTATGAGTAAAATAACTTTTTTTATTAAATAACGCATTTATTCGTAAAATAACTGCATTTATCGAATTTGTATTTGAAAATATTTTATGTGTATGTTAGTACTAAGCACGTAGGTACTCGCTTTATATATATTTTTAATTAGAAAAATCCAAATCGAAAATCATTGGAAAAAATACATCCCGACCAGGATTTGAACCTGTTTCGTTTGACTGTAAAATTTTACCGCAAAAATTATGCGACATCATTCATGAAGGTGCAATAGATCGAAAATTTGGAGATAATAATATGTAACGGCCCGGTGGTGTAGTTGGTTATCGCGTTGGCGGCTAAAGCCAGAGACCCAGGTTCAAATCCTGGTCGGGATGTATTTTTCCAATGATTTTCGATTTGCATTTTTCTAATTAAAAAATTGTATTTGAAGTTTATAACAAAGAATATTCAATGTAAATTGTGTCAATGTAATGTTTTTAACTCAACATAGTATATTTGTGTCATCTGAAAACTTAAACTGAATTGAACTTATTATTCTTAGAAAGCTTTCCGAAACCCATATAAGGTTAGAGAGGCTTCGATCACATAATAAGGCGAGACTTAACAAACATTCAACCCCAAATCCAAATCGCACGGCAAAATCAAACGTCCCGATGTATAATGCCCGCAAGTTTTCACCCAGTCTTATGTAGGTGAACGTGTATCAATCCGCAGCGATCGGAGGAGTGACGAGGGATGAGCGGAAACAATGCCGGCTCCGGCGTTCAACGCGGCCGACACACACAAGTAGCGGCGTGGGGCGGGGGGAGAGGGGGGGGGGGGGGGGGGCGGCGGCACACGAGCGGCTAACATAATGATGACGCTCCCTGCCAACTTTGCTTGGTGCGATATGGCTCCCACGATATGTAGACTAGACAGTGGTAACTCTCGCTTTATTTATTAGTATATACAGGGTTCTGTATCTTAAATTGAGCCACTTTTGTTATACAACTTTTGGAATTTCCAAAAAAAAAATCACTTTCCCCATACATTTGGAGGTTAGGTCTGCCCTTAAATGTATGGAGAAAGTGAATTTTTTTTTCCAATTTCCATAAGCTATAGAACAAAAGTTACTCAGTTTAGGATACAGAACAACCCCCTGAAAGGAACGCAGTCAATTAAAATACACCCTGCTAGCATTAGTGCTAATTGTTCAATAAACTATTATTTTAGTAGAATGGGTAGATATTTGATATCGGAAAAGAAATTGGTATGGGGAACGTGATCATTATCTGATACACATACTCCCCTTAACGTACTATTACCTGCTAATGAAAGACCTTATATATATATTTTGTCATCTGGTATGGGTAGCTGAGTATAAAGGGCCAAAGTACTTGCTCCGGCCAGCCAATATCAGCTCTGACAAAGATGCCATACCGGAGACTTCGCTTTTGAATTGGTATTATTGGAGGCGGAATAGAGGCGGCCACGGCCGACGAAAAAAATTAAAAATAGGTACTGAAATTTGTATGATTATTATATGAATTCTTGTAATAATAAATGAAATACATACTCCACAGATTTGACTCCACAGCCTCGACAGAACTCTGCGCAAGATCTAGCAAAATAATCCGAGGAATATTTCGGCTAGCTTTCGTTGGAGTTAATTTATGATTTTAAAACTTAAATTGTACAAGTTTAGTAAGGACATATTTTGAAATAACCGCGCATATTGCGCCAGGATTAAGTTTGATCGCAGTGAAAATACATTAAAGAATATCTAAATTAATAATGAAAATTCTATAAAAGCTACTTTGACATATCGTAGGTACGTGGATCTAAACTCGAAATTATTGTGGCTCAGAGTAAGACAGTGTGTTAGCGTCGCTAGGTACCTACTCGTACGAATTATTAATTACCTACAGCAAGTGTAAATGTCAACGCGTCAAGTTTCTTGTTAGAATCTTGTTGGATAAGTTCGGATGCTCTGCTGTCGGCGCTGTCAATAACATGACATGTTATTTAAGCTAGAAACTCATTGGGCCCACGTACGCTACGCACGCGTACGTGGGCGCGTCGGTCTCCGTACATTTTATGTGGAAGAGTGCAGCACGCAGTGTGTCGCGTAGCGTAGGGTGGCGTGGGCGGCGCAATGAAACTGCGTGCTGCACTCTTCCACATAAAATGTACGGAGACCGACGCGCCCACGTACGTGTGCGTAGCGTACGTGGGCCCAATGAGTTTCTAGCTTAAATGTATTTTAGAAGAGCAAATAGTACGAAAATGTTTTGAGATTTTATGAAATTATTTGACGTTTTAGAGTCAGTCAGTCAGCGTTTATGCGCAAACCGCTGGGCATACGCCTCTCCAATTCTTCTCCCGTCCTCCCGGCTTTCAGCGGTAGGAAACCAGTGATTGCCTCTTACGTACCGTGTGGGGCCAGTACTTTAAAAAAATAGCCCCACTGCATCTCTCCCCGTGTATGTCGTAAAAGGCGACTAAGGGATATGACTCCCTTCTTATATTACTAGGCGGTAGGGTTTAACCCGCCCGGGTTGGTACCACCGCACTGAATGAAAGGTCGGTCGAAACGGCTATGTAAATAGTTTGTGTTTTCAGTTCAGTTCAGCCGGCACGACCGAAGGGAATCACTGACGTGGCACCAAGTTCACCCGGTGTTATGGGCTGACATCACGGATGTTGTAGGTGATGTAGCCAACCGTGTCAATTTCTATAAAAAAAAATACCTCAGTGTAGGACACCTTTACTGCAACATTTCTGAAGTGCTTGTATATAAAAAAGCGGAGATAGGTATTTGTCTTAACAATGTAAGCACCTTGGTAAACAATATAGGTAAGGTATCTATATACATCCGAAGCCAAATATATGCATAACCATTGTCAACCCTATACAACCAACAAAACATTACCCTCCTTTTTGCTTCGCGCAGTCGGGTAAAAACTGGTGGTAACAGCAGTATTGGATATTCTATGATCGCAAACATTGTGTAATTCTAAACAGGATAGTTTTCATAAATTAAAATGGTTCATTTTCTACCGTATTGCCAAACCATAATTCATAGTTGGCAACAATATTCCTCGAGATATCTCCATTGGGCATTGTATTAAATAGATATAAAGCGAACAATAACGGGAGCGTAGATCAGCTCCGCGGCGGCCCGGAGTATCTCCTTTAATTAATTCAACAAAGAAACGTGGCAACTTTGACAAGTCTGACGGAAGTAAGCTGGCAACACCGGCACAATCTCGAGCGGTAATGTTACACTTTGCCGATCTATACTGCCTCTACCGTATACTGGCGCGCATAGACAATACACGAGCTCCTTCCTAAGTATTACACTTTTATGTGATACAGAAGGCCGGTTTATTGCAATATTTCCTACTAGACAAGAATTAATAGATTAGGATCGTTAGAAACTACATATTTGGATTAATTAAAAATGAATTAGGAAATATTTTAGATGGTAGATAATGTTTTTACATTCAAAAACCTTATATAATAATATGTAGTTACTTGCAAAAACATTAGATTATCTAAGATCAGAAAACTGGGAAATAAGAGAAAACATTGTTAGTTTTGAACACCTCTTTAAAGTTGAAATTAGGAATGATCTAGCTAGAAAATAAAGCGCAAGTTGGGTGGAAAGCAGCTTGCATTAGGCATCGCATTTAGCCGGGGCGGGCGGGGCGGGCGGGGTGGCGAGCGGCGAACAAATCATGCGGTCGCTAAGTCCCCGTATTAGGTTTCGCTTCCTCTGCTGCTGTGTATTTTGTGTGATGTAGGTACTGGGTATGTTAGCGTACAAAAAATAAGAAAATAATAAAGACACATTAGATATTTTTCAATTTGACAATAATATGATCATTCTGAAGCATGCAATATTCGAGAAAAAATAAATTAATTTACCTTCTGTGTTTACAGATTTAACCTGAAAAACATAATGGTGTATGTCTTTTTCGATAGAGCAAAAAAAAGAAAACATCTAAGTATTGGGCAATGATACGAAAAAAAAAATATTATACGATTGAAAATAATATGTTTAATATAATTAATTATTACAATGATTATCCACAATGACAAAAAAAAATTTGCAATTTACAATTCGTAAGTTTTGTAATGTATTTTGGCCACTGATTAGCACGCGGATCTGTGATAATTAATTGAAAACATAATTTCACTGAACCGTCCGTGTTTCATTTTTATTGTTAACCATTCTCTTAATAACACCAATAAAATCCGTTAGATAAAAGACGTGTCTAATATGACGTCTTATGTGACGACTAATATGACTTTGGTTCTAATATTCTAAGGTCGATCTATATCCATCTTCATTTTCTTTAATATTGTTCTGTCAATACCTTATTTGCCCTGGTTAGGGCAACGCCATCAAGTGAAAAGTATTGAAATCTGAGTTTTAGTTATTTCACAACTTCACGCTTAATTAGATATGCAATATCAACCACGATAGGATTCGAAGCATTATTTTGGACAGAAATGATGTAGGTATCAGAAAATATAATCTCAATATGAATTTTCTAAACCCCTTATTGATCTGTTCCCGCGAGCCAACTGAGTACAACGTGTCAGTGTCCATTGAAGTCAGTAGCTTTATTGAAGCCTACAGTAAATAAAGCATTGTTCTTTAGTAAATTTAATATTAATACCTTATTATCCTGCCCACCCATGACTCAGATTAATTTTCCTCATCTGAGGATTATTTAAATACGGATTAAATGTTATCAGGATTAACTCGCACCCCTAAAATTCGGCGCCTGGTTATCCAAATATCATAAATACAGTATTTATACAGTTAGTTTCGTTCAAACCACATAATACATTAATACGTTTAATAAGGAGAGTGGAAGAGGCGGCAGAGGTGTGTCAGGATCGTGGCACGTGGAGATCTGTTGTCTCTGCCTACCCCACCGGGAAATAGGCGTGACGCTATGTATGTATGTATGTACGTACGTTTAATAAGGACAGGGGCAATTAATTAGTTATATTAAAGGATTTTAATGAAAGATATTTATGGAGCGATTGTGAGTGCAATGATCGGGAATTTATAAGTTGTCAGAGTCTAAATTCGAAAGCAATATAATTAAGGCCACGAAGTTTGCGCGGCTGCTGTGTCACTATGTTGCTACAATAACACCACAGCTCTCGTTACTACAGAATCCAATTCATATATTATGTTATGTCGCAGCCACAGAGTATAGAACGTGTTGCTGTAACATGGTGACTGTCCGGTTTTATACTTCATCAATAATTATCCCGCCTACAACAGCCGACTACATTGTCAAACTCGCAACTTAATCACCCGCAACGCTAAGCCATTAACTCATAATCAAGCGCGAACACAGCGCAATTACACGCAGCAAACTAACCGACCAAAATACAATTCATTTCAAACAGTGAATTTGGGCGGCGAACGTTTTAACTTATACTTCGGGAGGGCGAATGTCCGCTATCGAAAAGCCCCTAATATCGGCCTAGCAGCCTTACTGGGCTTTAACTAAATAATAACGTGAGAGACTGTAATCAGTTTTCAGTCGGACGCGGCACAGAGCAGTGAGGGGCTGAGGAACTACATAGACTTTAATTATTCACAATTTGAGCATTATCTAGCTATATTATTGTATTGCTTGTCCGGTAGTAACCAACTCTTTTGTGTCCTTTGTTCTTCTCTATTTCACTCCTAAGCATGGACCTCCCTCATCCTTATTAAGAACTGGGAATACTCATAAACTCCCACGCTGATCAGCCGGCTCTTCGGAACAATAAAGCCTGAGCACAAAGAGTTAAATATGAAATCATTATGTTCCACACGAAATTATAAAAATTATGTGGAAAAATATAAGTTTAGTAATAGTAGTAGGTAGTAGTAGTAGTAAGTAAAATATGAGTAAAATATTATTTACATTTCTAAAGTTCTGGATAAAACATAAAGAAATGGATAAAACACAAATTACGCCTTTAAATATTGCGAATTTTCAATTAATTTATAAGTCGTGAAAAGACCTAGGCCTACTTTATCTGCTTAAATAAATACATAACATTATGTACATGGAAGGCTCTACTAATGCAGCCGAAACCACGCACTGCACAGAATGTGATACGGCGAACATTTGAAAAGTTGAAAAGCCTAACTCCCATTAGCTAATGTTGAGGACCTAATTACCGCACACTATGTGCGTGGCGTGGGAGGGTGTGTATGTGTGTGTGAGTATGTGAGGGTGAGAGGGTGTGTGTGTGTGTGTGTGTGTGTGTGTGTGTGTATCCTCACTACACTGGAGTAAGGCTGTGAATGTTTACTACGATTAACATAGAACATATTAATGTCCTAGAATTCTCGAGGTATTTTGTTTACAAGGTAATTAGCAAGTAAAACAAACCTTGGGTGCCTCACATAATCACTGATAAGGTTTATACTCGTATGTACGAGTATGTTTAGATGAAAGATGCAACGTGGTTTTGTACTGTTTCAGTTTTAAAGGGTATGTAACAAACTTGATATTATATATAATGTTATTTATTTTATTGGTCCGATAAAAACATAAAAACAAATTATAAAAAAAACAAAACAAAACAAACCCGACTGCAAACAATAGTTCACTGAAAAAATAAAAACAAGCTCTATAATCTATAGAAGTTTGTTTCAGCACTGCTTAATGTCCCATGCAATGTTTTTTTGGTTCGATACCTAATTAAGCAAATAACAAATAATAAAATATAAGCAAGATTAAGCATATTATTTAATCTTACTCTCAGGCTGTAGTGAAAGGGATGTTATTATGTGGATGATCACTAACTGGTAACAATAATTATTACCTTGCGATGTTTCTTGCCGTGTCTTCTTCGTGGGTGTACAAATTGTGACAAGCCGAGTGCAGTCAAAACAACCATAAGATTACAACAATAAACAATAAACAACAATAAATAAATAAACTCACCTTCGGTTTGCCGGCTGTACTGGACTAGTGATCTTACATTAAGTACGGTGGTACCAACCCAGTCATCTATAATTTGAGCCTGCCAAGTTTATTTGGTCCATAAAATTGTTCATTCATTCTTTGAAAAACCCATTGGTTGGTCAAACAGATATCAGTGCGATTTTAGGGTCCCGTCGCCAAATACGAAACAAATTACTCTGATGTCTGTCTGTCCGTCCGTCGGTCACACCTAGATGTCTCCGGATCTACTGTACCGATTTTAATGAAACGCATGCTAAAATATGCAGAATTGTTGCCCGCAGACTGCAGTTCAGTGGAAAGTACTGGATAATGTTGTGTTATTCTAAAGGTTTTGTAAGGCAATCTGTAGGTATCTGTTAAGGCAATTTTATCAATATATAACGTATGGCTATAATCGAAAGGATTGCTTGAACAAATATTTCGTTAAAGTTTCGAAAAGTTGATAAAATAAATACTGCAGTTTTGCCAAGATGGTCAACAGCATACAACATTTCGACTTGATGCTATTTATCATGTAAGTGTGTGCCAGAGACATTGTTCAGCGAGATGCCATGTCAGTGCTTCCCTTTGGTCGTACCGGCTACATTGAACTGGACCGAAAACGTTAACTCTAGCCGCTAACCGCTAGCTTTAGCTGCTAGCCGGTTCGACCGAATTTCATTCAGTGCGGTTGTAGTAAGGTAAGGACAGGGAGCTAACAGTTTCGCGTAGAATGCGAACCACGGTCAACCTCAACGGTCGAACTACCACCCGTATGTATAGCATGAACGCGCCCTCGTAGAAAAGCAGCAGTGACGGAACCCCCGGACGCGGAACCTCGTTCACTTTGATATATACAGGGTGTTTCAGGACAGGGTTTCATAACTTCAGGGTTCGAAAGGGGTCCATATTTGAAGACGAAAAGCTCTGAAACTTTTTCCCAGATTCGGTCATTTTATAGTACTTTTTGGTAAAAATCGAGCTTTGGTGGACGGTTAACGTCCACCTTTATTAAATAAAAATAAAATTATTAACTTACATTATTAACTAGTAGAATTGTACTGCATGTAGGTAAATTCCAAACACTTAAATTTAAATGACATAAAAAGAAAAAGGGGACTGGACTAGGTCATTGCACTCCCTAGACCTAGACAGCACTCTTGCCAAATCTCACTGTCCATCGAGTTTTTATTACAATTTTCAATTTTTGTATGAAAAAAATGCGGAATTTCGATTTGAGTGATAAAAAATTTTTTCTTCTACTAAAGAGTACTTTCTATTTCTGAAGTTTCTCAAGCCTATCCTGAAACACCCTGTATATATGTAACGTACATCTAAGGCGTTTAGCTTGGGCTAACTAACTAATTAATTATAATTTGGATATGTTCTGTGGTCACATGTTATTATTACTTAGATGTTTCAACTTCAGTGTGTGTGACTATGAGTATACAGTAAGCGTGTGTGGGCCCAATTCACAATAATTATTGTTGAAATGGTAGAATTGAGAGAATCGTCGCTTTGTAGATGTTAATTTCATTTACTGCAGCTTTTTTGTTCTATTTATTTCCTGGGTTTAATAAAATAATTAAAATTAAATAATTGTTTGAATGCAGACGTTCACCATACAATCGTGTAATATACAAACACAAACACTAAAAAAAAAGATCCGTGCGTCATATCGACTTTAACCAACAAATTATCTCACAGAAGCGCTGCATCGCCCGGTGGTGCACTGCTCCGAATGCTACAAGCGGACAACGCAGCAGCGGCTCGGCGGCGTGGCAAAGCTTCGGCTCGCATGGAAGCCGCGCGGATGTGAACAAAACGCGGCCGCACAATCCACCCTAATCGTTGCATAATTATTGACACCGCCAAAGCAATAATACTTGCCGGAACGACCGCGACGATTGCTCGGATCAGCGTACATTATGTGAGCAGATAATGCGCCGCCGGCTTTGCTGACCAAACTGTATACGGCCTCTGACAAAACTGCGGGGGCGGCGTTTCGTTCGCTTCTAAATTGACAAAACAATGTGAACAAAACATACGTAATATATTAGACACGTTAAGTATATTCGAATTTAAAAATTTATGAGAAATAATTAAACAAATATGAACATGAAAATATGCATGATTTTTTCTCTAAAACATTGGTTTTATTTCATTTGAAGTGGTTTTAAAACCAGAGCAACTACGGTCAATGGAACTATTAGAGAACACGATATTTTACGATTTCCTGAAAGTTTAAACAGCCCTACAGCGTGCAAATCCTTCTAGAGTAACCCCGTAATAGTGCACTGACAAGCGATTATATTTTAATCTTTTACGCATTGAACTGCAATATTTTGTTACATTGTATTGTGTCTGTGAATTAGTAATGCCGCGTGAATTCATGCGTTTTACACAGCATTACCGAAGTGGAGATGCATTTGTTTTTGTTAAAGAGCTTTCATAAATTAGTAGCTTAATTCATTTCGCACATTAGCGAAGCTTGAATTGGAGCACTCGAAAAAGCGTCCTGCCAAAATTCGAACGCGAGCGAATGCAATTTAGCTGGTGAATAGCACGCAGGTAAAACTGGCGACTTTGTTCACAATCAAGTAATACATGTTGCTCGCATTGATGTTTCTAAACGAGAAAATGATTTAGCCTCGGATTATTTCTCGTTTGAAATTGTCAGCCGGGTGCTGAAATAATTTCTCGGTTCGTCCGGTAGAGTGCGGGGCGCGCGGGTGCGCGGGGCGGTGGTGCGGCCGCGACGCGTTCGGTGCGCTGCGACGATTTAGTAATTAATTTTACGCGGCGTTAAAATGAGATTGTCTCTAAATGTATTCGAAAATTAAATCCGCTGCTACGAAAGCATCTGCTGAATGGATTGCAAAACATTTCGGCAAATTACATTGAGGATAATAATATGTTCCGCAGGAACGGTATTTAAGTGAAAATAAATTGAATATGAAATTGATTACGCCATACAACAATCATACGCGATAATTATTAACAAAATTACTTTCTCAATTGATCGGAAACTCTAATGACCGAAATTTTACTTTAGTCCTGTTTTTAGAAATATTGGAAATTGTTTATATTTTATGTAAATTAACGTAGAACATTGATCTCGAAATGTCCTATTCCAAATACAACGAACGTACGGACACAATACGCATCGCAAGCAACCCTAAGTCCCTAATTAGGTGTTGGGGATGGTCGTCGTCCGAATTTGCATTACAGAAGATACATAATCGGATGCGGGCGCGAGAGAGGCATGTGCCGCGTGAGATAGCGCCTCCGCCGGCGCCGCCGCCCGCGCCGGGTTATCCTACTAGATTACCGCTGACCCTGCTATCCGCGGATCAGCCTCCTAGACAGCCGGCAGGGCGGGGGCGGGCTGGGGGCGGCCGGCGAGGGCGGTCGAGGCGGTGCTCCTGGGCAGACAACCCGACAACTCATCTTAATTATTACTTCATTATTATCCATACGGTTAGCGCTTGTAAGACATAGTTATTAAGTGCTAGATTTTTATTATGTGAATGATTATTTCGTAAAAACCTAATATAATGTAGATATATTAAGACACGAGGTCATATTATCATAATATTTCTTCACACATCATCCAAGAAGATTAAGATTCGATACCATATTTGTAGATTTGGTGTTATCCGCACATCCGCAAACAAGGCGCTATAAAAACGCTTCCACACGCCATCACTTTCCTAATTGACGGAACTGCAATTTCCCCCCTATTAGTATATTAAATAAGTGCGCACGCACACACTCACAGCTACTGCACTAACTAAAGTATTAATGCTATTTGGACGATTACACGGGCTTTTATTTGTTTTTGGCCGCGCAATTTTTCGCGAAATGATCCGTTTGTCCGTCCAATGAATACACAAATTAATCTCCTCATTTTTTGCGAGAGATTTTATATTATTGAAATCAAAATGGTTACGGTAGCCACGCGATGCACTCGTCTGGCTCTGGACGCCGCGCCGCGCCGCCGCTCTCTGTAATGGCTTTAGCATTAATATTGTACGCAGTGAGAATAATTCGTATTTCTGTGCGAGAGCGCAGTGACGTTGACTTTAGCGAATAGCAAATTAGCAAAGGTTGTGTAAGAAAGTTTACAGACCCGTCCGTTTGCTACTACTGCACTGAATGAAGATCGAAGTAGCTATAAAAAATATTCTGTCTTCCGTCCCGCTAAGTCAGACCACAAGAGAAGCAAGGGAACGGCACCTAGTTAAAACAGGAACATAATCGTGAGCTGGAAGGTGATATAGCCGCATGTTAACATAAAAAAATCTGTTAAGTGCGAGTTTTACTCGCGCACGGAGGTTTCCGTATCTATCCGCTATTATCCGCCTATCTTTTGTCTTTCAACAATGCAATGTATAAAAAGCCTGTGGCGCGGAGGCTTAGTAATAGGCTTCCGTACGGGATACGGAAGCCTAAAAAGTTGTATGAAGTTTTACTGGCAATAGTTACAGAGACGTGTCTCACTGACGCCACCGCTCGTGTGGTCGTTTGTCCGGTTCGTATTCGTTGGGCTAGCTAGATCCCTTGGGAAATAAGTGGACGCACTAGCCGTTAGTGCGCGCCGTATCGAGTACATAATCGCGTCTAGCAATTAGGTAGCAGGCGCGCGGCGGGGGCGCTCGCGACGGCAACGAGGCCGGGATCCCGGCTTCCGTCGAAGCGTCGAGCCCAAATCGGCTGCAGACACTTTTATTGCTCCAAGTAAATCTGTCCCGGATTTGCCCCGCTGCCCATCACGCCTGTACGAGGCCCGCTTTATCCCACGTCCCGCTTAATCCTGGATTTGCCGTCGCTTAATCCGCACCCATGTTGGGATATCGCGACGACGACGACGCGACAGGGGCCGCCTCCACCCCCGTCCCTCCGCCGCGCGCCGCCGGGTCGCCCCCGCAGCCTCCGCTGCCGCAGCCTCCGCCGCGCCGCCGCAACCGTGCGTCCGTGTGTGGTGTGAGAGGTAGGTCATGTATTGTTTTCGTATTGCGCATCGATTTTGAATGAAAGGCGCGCTATGAAAGAAAATTTCGGAAAAGTTATGATTATGTTTACCGTAAATTGTATGGCGAACAAGAACTGAAGGGAAACACAACTATTTAACCTATTTTTACCCGACTACGGTGAAGCCAAAAAAGGAAGGCTTATACCCTGCGAACATGTAGGTACATGGCTGATTGACATCGTGAATCTAGAAAGTCAGCTAAACATTACGTTTATTAAGATCTAGCTAAATTCAGGATATATTCAATATCAAATTCAAATGAAAAGTATGTAGGTTGGAATACAAAAGAATGGCAAATGTTTTAGTTCCATCTCGTTTCATAATTTGATAATTAGTTAAAGCGAGACGAAAGATGAACGTTCGGCCAGAATACGATGCTCGATGCACACATATATTGTGTCGCGGCGCGCCGCCCGCCCCGGGCAAGCACATGAGCGGCAAGCTTTTAAGATCCGCGAGCCGGTTACGGTTACGGTTACCGGGCGGCGTAGCTGAAACGTAGTTAGAACACAGCGCTCACTGTGTGGGGATGAAATGGAAAAAGTTAGGTGCTTAGACGATTTTATATTGAAGGCGTTATTAAAACATGTCTAAATTTTATGTCATGCTTTTTACCTGATGTTTGTTCAAAAATTTCCGAAAACCATCATCCACATTTCATGCCTACTCGTTAAAGTTTTTAGAAAAAAAACCTGCAAGGGATCTCGACCTCGCCCTCAATGACTTACTTTCTTCTTTTGAAATATAAATTTCACGCGAGCGAAGCCGCGAGAAAAAGCTTGTCTGCAAAACATTATTTCGATTATTTCTGTTCCGACAACCGAGGAGTGGACACACTATGATATTAAGGGGTTTTTAACCCCTTTAACGGCATCGGAACTTTTCAGTCTAATTATATTCTGTAATAAAATCATACTCTTTCTTATAGGCGTTACGTACGTGTGTAGGTAGGTAGGTATAGTATGATCAACAAGTCGAAATACAGGCGGAGCACTTTTTCACACTCACTAGCTTTCCAATATACTTGTACTTACATTTCACGCGGTGATCGCAAGGGCGCGACAAAGTTCCATAGGTTGCATCATGACTTTTAGAGAGGAGCGTACACGCTCGCCGGAGCGACGTATTACTGGAACCCTCACTAATCCGGATTTGAGATTCATTAGAGTAAGATTAGTCCCTATTGAAATCTGGCTCAAGCGAGCTTTCATCCGATGGAGATCCGCCCGGCTCCATACAAATATGCGGCGGGGTCAACCTCGCCCCGGACCGCCTGTGAGCCGGCTCTCGTGGCGCCCTCTCCCTTTGCTGTCGATCTTGGGGCCACCTCGTCCTCATTATGTGTCAACACGGGAATATGCAACGTCCAGCAAAAATGTTTCGGAAAGATTGAAATGGCACACTACTTATATTTGAAACTGCAGTTTTCTAAGACTTCGCACTTTTATGAAAGAAAGAAGAAGGAAAAATATTATTTATGAACGAGTAAATTATTGTTCACCTACTTAGCTGTAATATTCAGACCTCCTTACACAACCTATACATATAGGAGAACTTACTTACTTGAAATAAAGCCTGATGTCACTCAGTCCGACTCTGATTAGAGCGTATGTGAAAAACAACTGCGAAAACTTCGCTTGTGGGAAACAGATAGTGAAGTTGTGTTGCGGCGCCCCGCGCCACTCGGCGCCACCACGCGCCGCCGCGGTATATATACAGTCGGCGCCAAAAATGAAGATATACGTATGTATAAGCAAATAATTGTAAAGGCTAGGTTGGGCATCAATTTATTCAGCAAGTGAGATGTCATTTTATAAATGACAAGCTGTGCCCGCGGCTCCGCCCGCTCTCATATTTCACTTCACTGCTAACCTCATAAGCTATTTAGCGTGATAGTAAGTAGCCTATAGTTGATGGGAAGAATCAAGCTATCCGTAGAATTTTGTTTTATTAAAATAGGTTCAGTGGTTCTCGAGTTATAAGCGGACAGACAGACATACACTCAGACACTCAGACACTCAGACAGAAAGCAGACGTTGGATTTTATTATAGGTAAGGATAAGGATAAGCATAAGGAGAAACTGTACCACATTGTGGATATTGTGCATTTGTGTATACTGATACTGTTTGTGTGTATCACATTTGTGTATGTAGGTACCTATATTTTTCAACACGCTGTAATAAACCTTATGCTGCATATTGTCTGCATTTGTAGACTATCTTGGGGACAAATTTGAATTAATTTATTGATGATATAAATTTTCGATTTCGAATTATAAGTTTTCGAAAATATGAATTTTTAAAATGTACGTTTTCGTCTAATTTAAAAGCTTACTTAACGCGGGGTGGAGTCCGCTCGGCGCGTGACAGTGTTACGTTTTTTAACGTATGCTCGATTGGACATAAAATGAGAACGTATAGAACATTAGATTGTTTGTACATGAATCTCGTGCATTAGATTGTATGGAAACAGTATTTTTTTACTAAGACCGATTTTTGAGTGAGTATTTAAGTAATAAGATTTTGTCCACGAATTGGCTCCCGAAGTTAATGTACCTAGTAACTGCGGCAACATGCTGTATATTGTACACAATGGATAACCATATCAAATTTCTTTTTGAGTTCCTTGTCACACACGTGCGTACGATGGTCACGTGAGTTATTGGTGAGTACGATAGGGTTCTTCGGGTGTATCTACACCTTTTGAGCAGACCGTGCGTGGGAAGTGGGTAACTTTACTATGACTATGACCGACGCGGTGGCGGTACCGAATATGCGGCGGCGATGTTAATGCGGTTGTGACGTCATGTTTGTGGTTACATTGTACTGCAACCGTGGGTATGAAATCAATTATTGGAACTAGATCTTTTATGCTTTACAGTTTTTGATTATTTTGATAATAAATATTAGAAAATTTTGCTATTTACAATTATGCTTTTAGTCAAATTTTACCCGTAGCTTCACTCGAGCTCAATTCGTTTCTAAGTTATTTTGAGTTTATTTGCTCTGCCAGACTACATTTTACATCCATTTAAAATTTAAATTGTAAAGTGATCTGCGTCATGTTGTAACACAAACAGATGACAGATAAATATTCGAATGATTGTAACAGGCACAAGCACAAGGAACGAGCTTTGTTGAATGAATACAGAAATAAAAATTAGCGTCAGTGACCAAATGCTTGAAAACTCTCGCCGTGCTTGTCGTTAAAGGAGACTAAGGGATAAGGACAAGATAAACCGTGCTAAAGGGCAACATGCTAGCCACCTCTCACCTTGGCACGGTCCTTCCGCAGTGATACGGTATATAGGTAACTTTACTTGCTGCTTGTACTTTACTTGTTGCTTATAAGGGATATAGATGTCAACAAATTCCGCACCCGTCTGAACAATCTGTTACATGAAAAATGCTTACATAAGCTATGTGAATTTATAAAGTGAATTGATAATGTATGTAAATACATAATAATATAACGAATAGGTACACAATTTGTATCCTAAGTAAGTGTTTTAGTTACTTACGAGTATGTATTGACGTGCCTCATGGAGTGTACGTGCACTGTATATTTTTTTTTTTTTTTTTTTATTTAGTTTATTTTTAGGGCTTTTAACAATAATTTGTTAATATCAGCCCCATAGTACTCATCTTCTCCATCCCTTAGGGCCCAGAGTCCCTAAGGTATAGAGAACGCTCCACAAAGTTCAACACAATTACTAAATCCCTCTCACTTGGGCTCGCCAACAGTTTATGTATGCTAAAAAACAAATTGAGTCTGTCCACTCTAAGTGACGTCTGTAATTCCGTCCGTAATTCCTCGTTCTGACCACACTCCATCAGCAAATGGTACATGTCATCCTCCTTGTTACACCGATCACAATTTGGAGAATCTCTCTTTTTCATCAGGAATTTAAATTTATTCAATGGAATGTGGCCAGAACGAAGTCTTAGAGCTAGCACTATTTCAGGCCTTCGTAAATTACACACCTGGAACCAGGGAACCTGTGGAGGTTCGGATTGTAAGGTTTTGTACCATATTCCACTCTGTACGGATCGACTGTCAAAATACTCTTTCCATAAATTTTTACATAGCGTTTTTACTTCTGGCAATCGATCCATACAGAATGGTTTACATGTTACAGTGGGGCATTCAACATAAATAGCTTCTTTTGCTAATTTGTCCGCTGTTTCATTGCCTACAATACCCACGTGAGCTGGAATCCACTGAAATTTAATAGTCCTGTTGTTATTTACCAATGAATTGAAGATTTCGAGGATATTGTACGCAATGGCTCTTCCTCTTATACCCTTCGCACAGCCCATCAGGTGTTGTAATGCACTTTTAGAATCCGAAAGAATTACAATGTTTTCGTGTGCAACTGAAACAGCATATGACAAAGCCTCAGAAATTGCAATTAATTCTGCTGTCATGATAGGAATGTTTTCTTCGATTTTTAATTTAATACCTAAATTAATTTGGGGGTCAAAAAATGCAACACCTATCCCGGCTCCATCCTTAGAGCCATCCGTATACAAATGATAAAACTGTTTATATTCGTTTGACAGCATGTGTTCTGCTTTATTTTGCAGTTCAATCGTATTGCTTTTTGATTTGTTAACATCCGAAACTGAAACGTTTGTGCAATCTATAATGGGAATCTTGGATACCCATATATTTAAAGAAAACATTCCTAAAATATCACTATTTTCTACTGTATAATTTTTCATTAAATCGTGACAATTTACCAATAAAGGAATTTTTCTACTCCTCCAATAAGAATTTTCCTTTATCACAGACAAATCTTCTAAAATGTCAACAACAGGATTTTTAAAACGGGATATAAATCTTAAGTATTGTTTGGAGCCTAAATATTGTCTCCTTACATGAAGAGGTTGAATACAAATTTCGTTTTCCATTACATGGATTGGTGTCGTTTTTATAAATCCACCACATATTCTTAAAGCTCTATTTTGGACAACATTTAATTTGTCTAGATGTGTTTGTGCACAATTACCATACAAGAAAGAACCATAATCCAGTCGACTACGTATGAGTGCAATATATAACCTTCTTAAGTGAGTTGGGTGTACACCCCAGGACGAACTAGCAAGTACTTTCAAAATATTTATAAATTTTGTGGATTTAGAGCAAATTTCATTAATGTGTTGGCCCCAACGAAGTGACTGGTCTAACCACATACCCAAGAATTTAACACTAGGTACTTTTTCTATTGGATTGCCATTAACATTAATGTTTATAATAGATCGTCTACATCCTCTAGCAAATAAACAAACTTGAGATTTGGCTGGAGATATTTCCAGGCCAACATCACCCAAGTGTTTGACCATTATAGATAAAGACTCTTCTAAACATAAAGCAGCCTGTGTCAAATTTTTGTTTGTTGTATAAAGAACATAATCATCGGCATACTGTAAAATAATTATGTTGGTAATATTTCTACAAATTTCTGCTGTAACTATATTAAATAATAAAGGCGACATAGGATCCCCTTGTGCGAGACCTTTATTGCAACATCGAGATATTAATTTATTTCCTTCAACAATCATTTGCAAATGTCTTTCTTTCAACAAATTCCAAATATACTGATAAATAAATTTTCCAACATTAATTTTTTTAAGAACAGAAATAAGAGCTGGGATATTAACGTTATTATAAGCACTTTCGATATCAACGAAACAAGCAAGAGTGGGTTTATTTGTAGTTTGTCCAATATGAATATTAGTAACTAATCTGGATAGATTATCCAAGCAAGATTGACCTCGCCTGAACCCCGTAGTAGATTGAGAAAAGAGCCTCTGTCTTTCTGTAAACCATTCTAGTCTTCTTGTCAAAATCAAGTTAAACATCTTACAAGGACATGACATAAGAGAGATCGGTCTTAAAGATGATACCAATGATGGATCTCTCCCTGGCTTAGGGATAGCGATAACTCTAATTCGCCTCCACTGTAATGGTACATCACCAGTTTTAAAAATTATATTATACATATTAACTAATAACAATTTGCCAACATCTGGGAGATGAGAGATCATCGAATAACTAATATTGTCTATTCCAGTAGCAGTGTCCTTCACCTTAAGTACATTATTTAGTTCAGTCACTGTGAAGTCCACATCCAGGTTGCCAGAAGTATCATCAACAGAGATTGGTGGGTCTTCCACTGTATCCGGGGCTAGACTGCACAATAGTTTTTCAGCTTGCTGATCACCGATGTGAGCATTACCAGTTCGAACTCCTTTTATCCATCGCATTTTGCGCCACATCTCTGACAGTGTAGTTCGACTATCTAAGCTATCGCAAAAATCAGTCCAGCCTTTGCGACTAGCTTTTCTTATTTCTCGCCGGGCTTCTGACAGCTTCTCTTGATACTTGTCGTAGTTCTGCGGTGTGGGGTTGCGTCTGAGGAGACTCAATGCAAGTCTTCTTTCAGCTACAATTTTGGAAAGTGAAGAACTCCACCAGGACTTTGGTCTAAATTTAGATTGTGGGTTATTATTTAATTTAATCCAGGGAATACTCTCCTCTGCTGCTTGATCAATTTTCTCTAATAATAGGTCATACGCTTGTTGAGTATTGGAAGGAAGCATCAAATTCATCAAAGAATATTCTAATTTATCTTGATATTTTTTCCAGTCCGCTTTTTTGAAATTTCTTCTTCTCAGAATAGAGTCATTCGTATCAGTTCCTGTTGTAACCTTTATAAAGAAGTGATCGCTGCCAAGAGTTTCATTAATAGTTCTCCAGCTGCAAAGTAAGGTTATGTCTGTAGTACAAAATGTAATATCGGGAGAAGAGCATTGAATATTATTATTAACCATTTTCATTCTTGTATGACACCCATCATTCATAGATACAAATTGATTATCTAAGCAAGCGTTGTAAATGTATTCTCCTCTTGTATCAGTTTTATAGGACCAGTTAGAATGGTGTGCATTGAAGTCTCCGGCGATTATTGTTCCAGCACACCATTGAGAAAATAGGTTCTCCCAATCGGACTGCGACGTTTGAGTTGATGGTGGGCAGTAGACAATAATTATATTTCTTATCGGCGAACAGTTTAGCAATTCCAATCCCAATATTTCAATTCCAGAGTTCAAATTATTAATTTTCAAATTTCTAGTAGCAATGGATTTATGTGTTAAAATACAAACCCCTCCATACGAGTCAGGTCGATCTTTTCTAAAAATGTTGTAACCATTTATTCTGAATACCTTTTCTTCATTCAACCAAGTTTCGCTTATTAAACCAATATGTGCCTTTTCTTGGTTAAATATTTGATCTACTTCTGTCTTTTTCGGCATTAAACTGTTCGCATTCCATTGTAGAATTTTTAAATTATTAGTTTTATTTTGTCTAGACATTGTTAGTAAATAAACTTAACAACGAAGATTCTGAAATATATTCTGTCAACATACTGAAAATCTCTTTAACTGCAACTTTGAAAATTTCTATAATTTTCTCTCCCCAATTTTCTGAAGCCATTACAATTTCCTGAATACGCTTCAGGACTCTGTTCCATCTCTCCGAAGTATTTCTTCTCTCAGGTATTTCTGGTTTCTCCTTATTGCTTGTGCTCTCGTCTTGAGTCGGAGGAAACATTTGTTTCTTAGTACTCGGGCCTGTCTTTACTACGCTAGCATAATCTCGCTTAGATTGTATTGAATCTGTAGATCTATGCTGATGAACATATTGGGAGGATGGAAGAGCGAAGGTGCAGGGATGGGCGCTCGTAGAAGGTATGGGGGCTGAAGAACGATTTTGAGGGGTCGTAATAGCTGGAGGGGTCGTAAGAGATGGAGGGGTCGTAACAGCTGGAGAGGTCGTAAGAGATGGAGGGGTCATAATAGATGGAGGGGTCTGGTCAGACTGAGTAGACAGTTGCTTGTTTACCTGCGGATTTGTCATATTTCTTGTAAAGCTGCGTTTTTGGAGTGCCATTTTATAGGTGCAGTTACATTTTGACATAATGTCTCGAACCTCTTTTTCTTTGATAAATACAGGACAAACTTTGGACAGTGCCATATGATTACCTCTGCAATTTATACAAACAAAGTCCAACGTTTCGCAATTGTCATGTTTGCCACCACATTTTGGGCACACCTTCTTATCTGTAGGGCACATTTTACGTGTGTGCCCAAACCGCCAACATCCAGAGCACTGGGTGACTGGAAAAGTATACGCCTCCACAACACATCTGCTGTCAAAAGTGTAGACAAATTTGGGTAACACTGCTCCTTTAAAACAAATTCGAATAGCTTCACTCTCTGACCATTCTCCGTAGGTAATTTTCTTCTGTAGTCTCTTCACCGAAACTATTTCTACTTCCGACTTCATTATTTCCATAATTTCTTTCTCTTCAATGCCAATATCAATATTCCTTACAACTCCGTAGGAATATGGCACTTCATCAACTCGCACACAAGTCATTCCGTTTTGTTTCAGGACTTGGCTCTCCATGAGTTTTGAGATAGATTCGCTCGTACCACAGTGAATTAGTGCTTTAAATGGGGATGTATACTTCACTTTTAAAATTTCGGAAATATTCGCAGTCTTTAGTAATTTGGCTAAACCAATTTGCTTCGGTAATTTTTCCTTGCAACTAATTTGCACCTGTCTAGATGTATCATGCTCTCTCTTATTTTCATCAATCTGAGATGGTTTCCTTAAAACCTTTTTGCCTTTCTTACTGACCATTGTGAAGTCTTCATCTTCTTCTTCTTCGGATGGTAGCCGTGGACGTTTTCCTCCATGATTTTTCGATGGTTGTTGAAGTTCCGTGTCTGAATATATCTCATCACATTGGATATCTTCGTGCACTTCCAGGTTGGGCGGCAGACCGAGAGACCCTTCAGGGTCATCTGAACTCATCCTCACAATATTTATTAAATTTTCAAAAAAATTAACCTCAAAATGTCGTACGTATAATTGACAGGTCTTTTTTCGAATCACTGTATATTTTCAACTCTGTATTTGTGTGCTCTATGATTTGCTAATAAATATCTTTGTCTTTGTCTTGATAGTTATCTTGTACTAATGTTTTGCTAAACGTGGTGGTCGGAGTTGTGCTGTAATTTATGCGAGCTCTTGCAGCACAACATCGATTACTCTGCTTACTACGATTGTCGGGATACAGTGTCATAGTATGCATGTATGTATGTGCAAATATAATATTGTCATCAAGTTGATTCCATGTTAGAATTAGTTACATGCATTATTAAAGTTTTTTGTATATTTGATATTTATAGGGTTCCGTACCCTACGGGATCCTATTACTGAGCCTATGTCCGTCCGTCTGTCGTACCTTTAAATGTCTTTATCTGTGGCCGGTTGAAATTTTAATAGGGAGCAGGTCAAAATAACCAAAAAGTAAAAAAAATTAAAGGGGTTTCCCCATACAAGAGACGTGTTCTTTTTGTTTTTGCTCTGTCGTAAAAACGGTAATATTTATACAAGTGTCAAACTTATTGTCATAGTGCAAAATCTAAAGTAAAACAACAAATAATAAAAACAATTACGTGGTGGTACGGAACCCTCGGTGCGCAAGTCCGACTCACACTTGGCCGGTTTTTGTATATTTTTTCTCTTTGGTTTTGATGTCAATAATTGTAATTTTTCTTTATTTACAAGTTTGCGTTTATATAATGGGTAGATGACACATCAATATTTCAGCACAGAAAACGGTATAAATAGGTATTCGTATGTATGTATGTATGTACGTATGTATGTATGTACGTATGTATGTATGTACGTATGTATGTATGGACGTATGTGTGTGTTTACGTATGTATGTATGTATATATGCATGTTCGATACACATCAGACTGTTCAGCGAGTATGTTTGTTTTTCTCCGTTTGATATTCTCCGCACATTTAATTTGGCCAGGTACTCTCAGCTCAAGGGCGGAAACAAATAAGGGCGTCGAGCCCTTAATATATTGAGTAAATATATTACGTTAAGTATGAAGGAAGACCACCTAAACGAACTGACATTAACCTTATTGGATAACTCAGCGGCGGCGGCGCGAGGGAACATCAAAGGATTCCCGTCGCCCCAACTATTAGCATCATTGCGGGATGTTCTGAATCCGTAGGCGGGATCTTTTTCAGTTCGCTCTCACTTATTGGTGATGTAGCTACGTAATAATTCAGCAGCATGGAAACGTTTATAGCTTTTCATTATGCCTAACGGCGCCGCGGGCCAAAAGATGTGCGCCTGAATATAGTGCGAGCGGGATCACGGTGGTGGATAGAACTGATTATACGTGATCTGTAATGTTGAGTATGTGTAATTTTGATTTAGTAAATAACGTTGTGCAACTTACCTCCTATAGTAAAAGCCTAAGGTTGCACTCCGGGGTGCCGGCAGAAGTGAAAACTTAAACATCAACGTTGTGCATTTTTGAATATTTTGGAATGGTTAAGGAATAATTTCGCACGAATTGTACCGTGTGGGGCCGGTACTTTAAAAGAATAGCCCCACTGCATCTCTCCCCGTGTATGTCGTAAAAGGCGACTAAGGGATATGACTCCCTTCTTATATTACTAGGTGGTAGGGTTTAGCCCGCCCGGGTTGGTACCACCGCACTGAATGAAAGGTCGGTCGAAACGGCTATGTAAATAGTTTGTGTTTTCCGTCCAGTTCAGTGTAGCCGGCACGACCGAAGGGAAGCACTGACGTGACACCAAGTTCACCCGGTGTTATGGGCTGACATCACGGATGTTGTAGGTGATGTAGCCAACCATGTCAGTTTCCATAAAAAAAACAAAATGTTTTATTTATCATTTATTGCGCTATCGTAGACAAACATGACAATTTATATTACATAAAAAATTTAACACTACAGAACTATTATAATTATTTTACGGTATATTATTAATATACCGTATAATAAAAGTGTATTTCTCAGAAAAATCAACTTTCATCCATAATTTCAACGAATCTTACGCTTTTTCGATCAGGCTACGGATCTGACGCGAGTTTAACATTTTTTACCCATCTAAAAAAGTGCCAAGCGCCACTAAAGAAGTTTCGAATCTTACGCTTTTTCGATCAGGCTACGGATCTGACGCGAGATCTGACGCGAGTTTAACATTTTTTACCCATCTAAAAAAAGTGCCAAGCGCCGCTAAAGAAGTTTTCACTTCAATAAAATAATAGCTCTAAATAGTAGAGAAGGGATAATCCAGGGAAGAATTATTAACATTAGCGCAAACTGTACGTCAGTCAGGCAACTGCAAACTAGCACCATATCCCCTCAAAATCTCCCCGCATCTACACATGCATCCGTGGACATGAACGGTGCATCCAACACACACTCAAAACGCACCCCCGCACCAACACCGGCGGCGCGGGCGGCGCGGCGCGGCCAGCCACGACTCGTCTAGAAAGTTTAGGTTTAATGTTTCGGCTAAGATTAGATTAGAGGAAAGCGGATAGCGGTCGGCCGGCCTTATAGGATCAGGGAATTTTGGCTAACTCAGGTAACTGCTCGCTAAACTTTAAGCTGTACCCGAACTCGGACGAACGACGCGTTTGTCTATGGCGGGGTCTGCCTGCTGAATGTTTAATAATTAGCGTAAATGTTTTTTTGGAATAAAATATGGACATTATGGAATTCTATCGTCGTCGTTCGTCTATGTTTCTGTTCATTTTTCATGGAGCTATTACTCCACAAAAAATGGACCTATTTATACGCGGTTTTCAGCTAAACAATTTGACTTATTTCAGTTTGAATAGTCCATCAACATGCGCTATCGAAGCAGTAAGGTCAGGTAAATGTCAATAAAATTCGATAATTTCATTAGAGTGCGAGTACTGCTAGCTGTCAGAGGTTCAAACCAATTCGAAGCCACCGAAAGCCGAACGGATATTTATGAATTTAAATTTGTAGTAAATCCCCACCACCGCTACGAGGTCCCGTAAAAAAACGTCGCGCGTAATCGCACCGAGCGCTTATCTGTTGTGTGTTGTGTCCCGGACGGATTACTCGCCCCACTCGCCTTTTATCCGGGAATAAAATATTTATATCCAAACATAACGACCGTCCTCCTCTCGGTCGGCTTACCCGCCTCACCCCCGCGTGCCCCGCGCCACCTCCGCACCGCCCCACAGATAATCCAAACCGCACAGTCTAAATAAAACTGCACTAACACACCTCGCCAGCCGAGTCACGAATCGATGATTTCTAAATGGCGAGTGATATCAGAAAGTTGGGTAAAACTGAACTTATTTGAAAGACGTAAAATAAAAGATAGTCCGATAAACAAATTACATTGGCGAATAATGCCGTTCTAGTTTCTATAAAAAGAGGAATAAAATGGGATACGTATTTAAAACTATATGGTTCCAATAGTTGCGGTTGCGAACTATTGAAGAAATCATTAAATATTATTGCAATAAAATTTAACTCTACATCTAGTCATATAATAAAATAAAATCATGACAATCGTTGGACTCCACTTAAAGGGTGAAACAGGCAAGAACGGGGTATGACCTGGGATTCTCGCATGCCTTGCCTCGCTTTGTACAAACCCTTCATTACGTACTAAAAATCACAGAATCACTAATCCTAGCACAAAGCGTGCATTATGCTCTCCCCCTTCCGCCACCCTCCCCCTCCCTCCACTCCTCCAGGGGGAACAAGAGGGGAGGCACAGCTAATGCAAGTTAGTGGTTCAATGACTCGTTTTACTGGGGTTACCCCTAAATCTCGTCAGAATGAATCGGGATGAATAATAGCAGGCCTTAATCCGCGCGAGCGACTCTCGACCCTAAGCCCCCGTCACAAGGTTCACCTGGCGACCGCCGCCAAATCCGCCGTGGAAGTTTGGTCTCGAAAAGAAGATAAGCCGCGGCTTATTCCGGATAAAGTAATCGAGCGATTTGAAACCCTATTCAATTGTGTTAAGGTCAGAATTGGCACGACTAGTGATTTCGTTAAAGAAGGCAGTTATCTTAGTTCCGTTGGCAAGACAACGGAATAAACTACAATTTGGGGTTCTAATGTTTGCTTATTTTGGGGTGGATTAGAAAAAAAAAACGAGTATAATCTCCCCCTGCACCCGGACCCTACTGCCGGAGTACAGTGTACGCGACTGATAAGAAACAGGAAATTAAAAATAAGTTAGGCTACTTAGTAGGTACCTACGTGTCGTTACTTAGTTCTTGTAATAAGATAAAAATAATAATTTTCGAATACCACATCTAAATAAAGAAAAGAAAAAATTAATATCAGAATAACTGACGCAATCCCGCCGTCCCCTTTCCACCTCCGCACCACGCGCATTGCATCCCCATACGCTGGACTTAGCACGGATGCGTACAAATCGGTTCTGCAGATCTTTCCTCCACAGAACTGATAAATTCTGGAATGCTCTCCCTGCCCACCTATTTCCCCCCAAGTAGTCCCGGGTCCTTCAAGAGAAGCGTGAATAGGCACCTGTCAGGCCGGCATGGCATTCGCAACCAGATAACCATAGACACCTTATGAGTGGCTCGGCGCCACATGTCGCGCATTCTATAATATATATATATAATATAGAATTATATAATATAAATATAACTTCGATATGTCAGAAATCGTTATCAAGGATCAAGGCACACTAAATCTTATCTCATTGAATACTCTCATATTCCCGAGACATGTAACTGAAAACTCACTTTTCAACATAAACAATAGAAGGAAGTTCTCTGAGAGAACCGGAGGCGACAGTCCGAAATCTCGAACCGAGCTAGCTGCGGGTCGAGACAGACATGCGGCGCGATCCTTTATCCGGCGGTAGTGAAGGGGCGAGGGGGAGGAGGGTGGAAGGAGGGGAAGTGAGAGGGGGGGGGCGGCAACATCTGGCACATCCTTGGATTTGCTTCTATCCCGCATTATCCCTAATCCCATCTCGCACACGGCGCGGACCCGGCTAAAAATATATTCCTCAAAATACACACGGGAGCCCCCAGGCCGCGCGGACGGCGCGGCGGCGGCGGCGTGAGCGTGACACACGGGGCACTATGTGTGTATGTATGTGTGTGTGTGTATGAGTGGATAAGACCACTACAAGTGCACCCGCTAAGCCGCTGCTGTGCAGTGGTAGCGTGGTAGCTCCATGTCTTCACGGAGCGGCTTGGAACAACGAGGCAGGTCGTGCACTGGCAATTTTATAGCGTTCAGAAGGGCTACTCTTATTGATTTACTGTTTGGATAAACATTTTACCCTCCTTTTTGCTTCGCGCAGTCGGGTAAATACGCCTTGAAATAGTTTAAACCAAAGTTGTATGGAAACGCACAAACATGGGTGGGTCAAACACATGCCCCTCTATATACTGTACCCAAGACTGAACCATATTTTCTTTGTACTTTATTCTCTTTTTGATAATCTTTTACTTATTATTTTTATTTTTTATTAGATGTAGTATGTTATAGTTAACATAATTAAAAATTTGCATGTAAGTTTATCATTTTAAAAAAAGTTCTATAAGGTTTCTTGTCCGATTCTTCCTTATAGATTGCATTGCTGAACGGGATAAAACAAAAACTATGACGAACCATACTGAATATGCATTATTGTTATTGTTGTGTGTTCTTTATGTCGAAATAAATATCTGTATCTGTATCTGTTTCTGTATCTGTATATATATATCTATATATTTTGTTATTAATTCATGTAATCCATGATTGGCTTTACATTCATCTCGGTTGTCGGTGGTCTCTCTGTTATACTACACCTCCCCTGAGTTGTATTTATTATTATGGATTATGATGAACTATTAGTAATTATACTTTTGGTTGATGTATCGCGCTTCGTTCTAACATAATACCTAAGAACCAATCTGACTGAACACTGAAAGAAAAGTAAGGACTTCAGATTTCCGAGATAAGCAATCTTATATTGCCTTCGATTAGATATTACAAGTCATCTCACGAATGTCGAGCAGTTGAATGAAAAAATATCTAACAATAGACATGGCCACTTGTGACAACTGTGGCGGCCACTTGGCGCGGACCGACAGCAGATAATCCCATTCCTTACCTCTCGCTCGCACTCGCGGGTCACTTGCGCAAATCCCGTAGTCCGTCTCGCTCTAATCCCTTATTTGAATCTTATCAGATCTCAGGAGAGAATGTACCGGCTCACATATTCGCTCGTATGAATGTGTGGGTGTTGATGTCGCGGTGTGTGTGTCGTCCGCCAACACACGCATGAGTTGTAAGATTCCTTCGATTAAGATTCAGATAAATTGGGTTATAGTTCAGGAAAATAGTTCAATTCTGCTCCAATTGCAATCCTACCATTTGAAAAAAGAATTGAGACAAAAATATACTTAGTACCTAATCATTAATCACTCACTATTTTTTATTTTTTTTTATGGAAACTGACACCGTTGGCCACATCACCCACAACATCCGTTATCACCCACAACAGCCCATAACACCGGGTGAACTTGGTGCCATGTCAGTGCTTCCCTTCGGTCGTGCCGGCTACACTAGGCTACACGGCTCACTAGGTTCTATTTTAGGTGTAATTTTATTTCAGATTGGTCGTGTTACATTGAGTTTTATATATTTTTATAACTTAATTACGTCGATACAGGTTACTTACATTTTAACTATATGTACTATGTTAGAATTAGAATAATAAATAAAATGCCGCCGTAGATGAATGATTAAATCTATGTCAAACTACACGTAGTTTTATAAGTGTCCGTTGTAAGATTTTAAGTTTATAAAATATAACCTAACCCTTGCAAGGGTTGCGATTATGTAAAGAAGAAGACGTGCCCCCGATACGGGCTGGGAATGGGCAGGCGGGGGCACCGTTGGTTACAGGGCGAGGGGCAAGCTAAGCCACCGGCACAACTGACTGCTTCAACCGAGGGCTGCGGCATTTGGGAATTTGTACATCACATGTTTCATATTTTTTTTTATTAGGTGTATATTTTAATGATTGTGTGAATACCTGCTACGCTTTATAAAATGATCCTGCACTTGTGTATACCTACCTATAAACAGGCCATTTTGCATAAGGGTATTTGACATCAACTTTATTTGCTGTATTTTTATTCATAACCTGAAAGGAGGAGAAGGAAAGGAGAGTGAGTAAAAAGGTGAACAAAAAGTACCTATGTTAAAATAAATTTGTGTGTAAAAAAAAATGTATTTTTATTCCTGAAGGAATGTCCGAGTGATTACAAAAACAGAGCCATTATTCTCCCGCAAAAACCTTGCGCTCGCGCAACCGACTCCGCTCGGCTTTAAAACGAGTCGTCGGCTCAGCTCACCTCCGCGTGCCTCCGCGCTGCCATCAAGGTAATCCTGACAAATGGTGCGGATTACAGTATATCCGCGATTTCGCATATCTCGTCGGCTCGAGAAGGTTTGTCGAATTTAGCCGACAATCAGTCAACTGGTTTTTTATCGATCGATCGGCGGAGAGCAGCTGATTGGATCTCTTTGTGGTCGCCGCGCGGTCTGAACCGCTGCTGCCTCCGCACCGTCACACCCACACTGCCACACCACACAGATGCTCGTTCAGTAAAGAGGTTGATGTGCAATGGAATTTAATCCTTTGAATTTGGGAGAAAATTCACAGTAGTTTATAAGGGCTGTCCGAAGTACGTAAGCATGGAATACTGAAAGGCGTGAAACTGAATAGCTGTAGTTTTACGACTATTTATTTTGAAGACATATTTTTTTCTCCATACATTCAGATGCTAGGGCTAGCATCGACGTTAAACGATTAACAAAAGTTATTAATTTTCATGTAGACAATCACCCCTTCCAATATTACCTCACTGCGGACAACTGTTGAAGCCTGTGCCCACTACATTAAAATATGATTGAATTTTTTTACTTAACTTAAAAAAACTGGTGGCGTCGCGGGAGCCCGACAAAAGCGAAACTTCTACACATTTATCGGTGAAAGTAATTTTCGGAGGAAATATATATTATATTGTATATTAAAATATTTGAAGAATGTATGAAGAAAAACAATTTAAATGGAAGAGAAAAAAAATACCCGTAGAACTCGGGATTCGAACTCGTGTCCTCTTGGGCGACACTTATTCTATAAAGAAGACGACTTCTAAACTAACCAGGGGGTGACGGAACGGTGACGGTTATATTTTTTCTCATTTTACTCCCCGGCGGCCGAGGCGCGCAAAGGCCGTATAGAAGCTTCAGAATGGTTATTCGTACAGTATGTATGCATTTATTTATTTCCATTAACTTGAAAATTTTAATTTAAATGCATGGCATATTGTTATCAATAATTATGATTATTTTAAGGAACCTGAGATAATACGTGGGGCACACTGAAAGTTTCCGGAATTAATAAGAATAAAATACTATTAAAGGTCAAAAATGAATTTATTGTTTCTCAAAATATTCTCCCTTTGCGTAAATGCACTTTTTCATACGATTAAACCAATTTTGAAAACTTTTGTGCCACTCCTCCGTGGTGACCTCAGAAACGTGTTTTTCATATTCTTCGACAGCCTCTTCTGGTGATGAAAATCGTTGACCGCGTAATTGGTTCTTAATTTTTGGGAACAGAAAAAAGTCACAAGGTGCCGTCACCTGTTACTATGTCCCACACCAAATTTGAGGCGCCTTTGTTGAATCTGGTAAGCATGGCATTGCACCAAGTGAAGCGGTGCGTTTTTTGAGCCTCGGTCAAATTGTGTGGGATCCACCGCGAGCACAGCTTTCTCACACCCAAATGTTTGTGTAGGATTGATTGTATTTGACTCATGCCTATGTCTAAGGATGCCCGAATCTCATGGTAGGTCACATGCCTGTCTGTTTCGATCATACGGCGCACAGCATCGATGTTTTTGTTGTTCACAGCGGTGAACGGGCGACCATCCCGAGATTCGTCACTGAGATTGACACGACCGCGCTTGAATTCTGCAAACCAGCAATAAATAGTCGTCTTGCATGGTGCTTCATCGCCGAAAGCAGATTGAAGCCGAGCGAGGCTCTGATGAGCTGTAAAATTACACTTAAAATCGTAGAAAATCATACCACGAAAATTTTCCCGGGTTAAATTTATGTTAATGTAGACACGCAATTTTTAAAATGGCGCCACAATGGAAAAACAATTGACAGTCAGATGAAACAAACTGCATTCTACAGCCAAAGAGTTCCAGTTTCAAATGTTGTAATTACTTTTTAAATATTGTTTATGTAAGTGGCCAATTCCGGAAACTTTTAGTGTGCCCTATGTAGCTACCTACTACGCCCGTGCGTGATGTTAGCCCATAACACTTTGGTGAACTACGTGCCATATCAGTGCTTCGCTTTGACCGTGCAAGTTACATTGAACAGGACGCAAGGCTCTTAAGCTGTCGTCACACAAGGAGCTACACCATTCTAGGCCAAAGACATACAGTAAAAAACAAATTACATTCCAGCTAAGTATTCATTCCCTTCAGCAAACAATACAATAAAAATGTATTCAACCTATCTTACTAATTACATTACATTAATATAACATTGGAGCATCAACTCTCGAGCAAGCTAAGAGTGCACAAAAATAATTTTATCGAATCATACAAACATCAGTGAGAGGGATCAAACGGTAATAAAACATGTATAGATATTATTCGGACATGAATATGATGAAAAAGATTTAAATCCTCAAAATAAAAGTACGTAAACGACCCGTACACATGGATGAAGATAATCCGATCTGAATGGCTGGCTTGTCTCACGCACACCGTCTCGGGTGACGCTTGTGTGTGACCGATGTGTGATTGTGTGTGATGTGATGTTACACACACAATCACACGACCTCGATCCTCTGCCATCCGTGTGTGGCCGCGGTACCAGTGGTATGAAAAAGCGAGTATTGCTTTTTGAAATATTTCTGGGTAAACTGATATTGTATGAACAGATCATTCAAACTGAACGCTAAAAACACTATGAAATGCAATGAAATGACCGCACACAATAAACATTGCCGTGTATTAGTTTATACAGTGCAGCGTGTGGGTTAAGCCGAGTGCAGGCTTCAAATTGGGCTGAAGTTGAGAAGATAATCTCTTCATGATTGATGGGATGTTACCGTCCCTCTGTCCCTCCCGCCCCCTGCTAGTCGCGTCCTCATGCCGCTCTCACCCGCCCCTCCCATACTAAAGCCACGTGACCGCCATACATCGTTCAAAGGCAACTAACAGGTACCTATGTACGTACTAACACGTACGTAGGCAAAATATATAAGTTTTACATACTAATGTAAAGATGCATACGATGATGTTGTCAATTTAAATACTTTGTTTAAAATAATCAGGCTTTTCAGACATGGACAGGTATAAAAGTTTCCTCCATAGAGCCGTATGTGAATTTTTAAAGTAAGTATGTACATTATGGCGGCGTGCTAGAGGAGGATATTTTCAGATTATGATTGGCGTATGAGGCTCGATTGTGCGGAGGCGGCTGCGGGAGCGGTAGCGGCGCGGTCACACGCCGAGGGCGGGGGTGGACCGGGGGGCGGAGGGGCGGCGATCGGGCGCGTAAAGCCGGATGATCCCGGAGGTGCGGAATTAGGCTGCTGGGCGCGGAGGATAAAATTAAGCCGCTATACGTGGATTTCTCGAGGATATACGGTCCGCGTATATCGGGGCTCAGGTTCTGGGCGGCGGGATTTAATCCGGTATTAGCCGAGCGCCTTGAGATTGAGGGGTCGCAGTTTATTGTGAGCTCGCACAGTTCGGGATTTATCGGCGGCCGTGCAGTGTCGCGCGGCACAACTGTAGCTCTAAACTGTAGATCTGACTGGATCCTTCAGTTATCCCTTTTCCATATTAAATCATTAAACAAATCTTATCTCATCTACTCATGTTTCGTTGTATAACAAATTCAGTACAGTACAGATGTTTTATCTCACGAGCGCGGGTGAGCCATACTTGTAGTTGTAATGCGTATAGACACGCGCTCCTGTGTGTTTGTGAGTTTGCTAACGCTACCTGTACTTACGCACACAGGAGCGCGTGTCTATACGCATTACAACTACAAGTATGGCTCACCCGCGCTCGTGAGATAAAACATCTGTACAAGCAATTGAATCCGGCGCATCAATCGATTCTAAAACTTTGTATGATAACGATAAATTATACCTTAAGAGATAAATTGCCTTCAAAGCATAATTTGCAACATTGTTTCGTATTTCGTTAAATGGTAGACCTACGACGACAGCTATTACGTTACTGTTTCGCTCGTCCAGAACAAAACGAAATAAAATCATTGAATCGCTGAAGGTTTGAATAATAAGGGACAATAAAAAATCAGAATCGGCTTATCTTCATAATACGCTCTAATGCGCACGGAGCGCGGAGGGACGGTGCGCAGCGCAGTCGGTAGACGCGGCAGATTAAAGTTTAGGGAACTGCATTACTACTTTATCCAACAATCCGTTAATCTCGAATGGAAAAGACAATCATTTTAAACGTTAAGCGGGATTGGCATTTCATTTTCTGTAAAAACAATGAATTATATAAAAGTATAAAATTTAAGCTTAATTAAGCACCTTATAGTTTATTTATTTATTTGACGCACTTAACTAGCAAACCTTACAGGATATCCTAACTCGTTTACTAGCCTAATTTTACTTATGCATTTAATTTATTAAGATAACTTATAACTAATCTCTTATATGTACCTAGGCTATTATTAAAAATATCAAACTCTGTCTCCTTATTTAGCTCGTTCAGCATATGAATAGCTCGGTTTAGAGGAGAGCACATATGTAGATTTGATCTTGCAGGAGCTGGTTGGAGAAGAACATGTGTCCTGGCCCTATGATAGTTATTCGGAACATATAAATTAAACAACTGTGGGAAAACCGGGTTACTGATTTTCCCATTTAATGTTTGGAAAATGTAGGACATGAGGGCTAAGTCCCTTCTGAATTCGATGGAATTGTAGCCCACCATGCCTAGTAAAAATTTTGTCGTAATATGGGTAATAATTAAACTGTTTTTTATACAAAGATCTGATGTACTTTTTTTGAACCTTTTCCAGCATGAGTATATATGACGACTCATGCGGGGTCCAGATGATTGCACTGCTTTCTAACTTACTTCGGACAAACCTGTACCTGTATAGTACCTGTTTAACTGTTTTTCTGGGAATTCATTCTTCTGCTTCCTAAAATCCCACATAAAATGTATGTCTATACACGTCAAGTCAAGGAAGGTAGAAGGTAGTGCCATACATATACATTTTCCTTTTCAGAGCCATTACATTAATTCCTGCATAAATTTTCATTTGGAGAATTACAACAATCCGTACCGCTGAAGCCTGAAGGCCGGGAGGACTGGAGGAAAATTGGAGAGGCGTATGTCCAGCAGTGGACACTTACACGCTGACTGACTGACAACAATAAATAGATCGTTCTGATCACCAATATTATTTGAACATGGTCCCAGTTGTGCACGCAGTACATAGGTAGGCATTCAGAAAGAGATTTATCTTCGACATCGGTGACGTTTAATCCGGCCCCGCATTGTGCGAGTTTTTAATCGGCTGTAGAAGTAGATTCGGCCGAGGAGTAAAATTAATAATGATTAATAACGAACGATTAAACGGTATTTACGCATTATGTTAATACGGGCTCACCTTTGCGCAGCGCCGCCATCTTTCGAGCGGACGATTATAAATTGGCATGTGTTTTTTTTATTTGCTTGGGTACCGGTGGTGTTAAGAGATTAATAATTGGTAGTTAATTTATTATTGGGTTTGACCCAATCTGTTTTCATATTCCATGGCACTAGACCTTAAAGTGCTGTTGTTTTCTTTGTGAAAGTTATAAATAAATTTGTCCACAATACCAAGGAATAAGCGAGAAAATAACCGCATATCTTAATTGCGAATGTTTATATTAAATAACAAATACTTATTAATATAATAATTAATAAATTAATTATTACGATATCTACAGTCTTATTTTGTGTTATTAAATTCATCGTCTCCCTCCAAATGATGATTTTTTTTACAGTTATCATTTCATCTGCAGTATTTAAGTGCAGCCTCAAACATAAACAAGATGATGATGATGATTGAAGAGTTTTTGCACTGCAGTTAGCTCGCGTGTGTTCGTGCCTTTGCCAATGTGTATCCCGGCTTAATGCACTAACTAGGTACGCTAGTAGTCTGGCAGTATATCGTACCTTACGGACAGACGCGACGGCGCGGCGGGATGTCCGGATTAGATTTAAGGGGGTACAAGAACAACAGGAGAGGGATGGCAATACACGACCTCCGGACGAGCGAAAGAGACAACGGCAGTCGGAGATTTTGAGATTATGATTCATAAAGAGCAGAGAAGAATGAATGGAAAATTATTATGGAGGGAACTTAAATCGTGGGGATTACAGGGCCGGTGGTACGGCAGCGACTAGACAAGTCAGCTTTTGATGGGCGTTCGTGTGCGAAATGTCATTCTTGCTTTTGAACTCCAGTAGCAGAGCACTAACTTATTCAACTTATAATATTTCGTACGATTTTTTATTTTATACGAAAGAATCCTAAATAATTGACTGTTGAACTCAAATTATTTAAAAATGCTCTATTTAAATGGTTATTAGACAAATGTTTTTATAAAGTGAACGAGTTTGTGCAAATTTTCGAATAGGTTATATTGTTTTATTTTTAGCTATTTTTTATTTTTATGGATAAATTGTAAAATTTATATTTGTAAAGCCAGCCTTGCATGGCCTATGCATGTGAAGGCTGTATTGTACGCCCATTCAGGCATTTTGCATATTCTAAAAACCCGTAATGGAAGAAACTGTAAAACAGCTGCAAACAAACAATAAAGATTTTGATTTTGATTTGCTAATGGGTTAATAAATAAAACGTTAGAATCAAAGCACATATATCTTTGCACTTATGAAGTTTCAAGTGTACTCACCAGAAACGCTACTGCTGAGTAGATTGTTGAAGTTCTCCTTCTTGGGCGAGAGCCTCGGCTCGTGGTCGGCGGGGGTGCGGGGCATGTGCTGCGGCGTGCGGGCGCGCGGGGGAGGCCGCTGGTCCTCCGCCGCGGGCGACTGGCGGCGCGTCGGCGGCGTCCGGCACCGCTGCTGCAGCTCCAAGGGCAGGCTCTGTCAACAATCGACAATGTTTGAATATTAGTAGCTAGACCCTAATATTCAATTAACTAGACCCAGAACGTAGATCAGGCAGGCTTTTGGAAGAATTCTGAGATAATGGTCCAGGTAGAGTTGGGAAGCAGTGATGATATTTATGAAGCAAACATGGAAGTAAAAATTGGGTTGTATACATTTTAAATTATACTACTTCGTTTACACATAGGTATGTACTGAATGTCCCAGTTCGACCGGAGTTGCTTACGGCTGCGAGATTCCTCGTTGAATAAGCTTCAATAGAAGCTCAGTAAAATTGTTTTTCTAAGACTCGTATTTTTTTAAGATAATCGTCATTAAAAGGTCCGTTTCCTAATGCATAAAATATCACAGTACACAGTACACAGTATACAGTACACAGTAGTAGGCGCGCAGCAGCATGCATCGCACGCCTCCGCAGCGCTCCGGCGGCGGTGTGGACGATGCGCGCGGAAACTTAAGTAAATCGAACGACTCTGCCGGGCCTCAAATAGTTATAAATGAATTGTTGACATTTGTGAGCTGTAAGATAGATACTTTACCTGAACCGGACATCATCAAAATATGTGCAAGTGCGTACAGTGAAGACGAGATCGACACGTCGCGCCGGCTGCTGTACGATCTGGTCGGGAAGCGCACGCTGCGGAAGGCCGAGGGTAAGGAGAAGAAAGGCCTTCAGGACATTATCAAAATCCTAAAGGAGCATGAGCCCGACACCCTCCCCGTGTTCGTAGCGCGTGACCTTAACAAGTTGCCGCCCGTGACCTTCGACCATGTCGATGTGACGACCTTTTTAAAGGATATTACCATCCTAAAAAGGGACATCTCTCTCCTGAAGGAGCAGACAACGCAGAGCTCACTTCCACCGCAGCTCTTCAATGACGACAGCGATAACTTTCGCGAAGTTAAGACCGAGATCGCGGAGCTGAAACGGTTAATAAATGAACTCTCAACGCGAATGGCGGCGAAAACAACACAAGGCTCTAACCCGATAGGTGAAATTATTATGAATAATACCTACAGCTGCGGGCAAGCGTTTCAGACACCGACACATTACCGACCGACGACGAGCAGCGGCGAGAACGAGCAGGCGGCCGCGGCGCCGCCGCCGCCACCTCCACCGTTACCTCCGGATCGACCGAGGCGAACGAGAGTACCTACGCACACCTCTCCCCCCGCACGCGCCTCCTGCACTGGCTCTCCGTCCGCTCCGAAGGTGTTGCGGCTCCCCACCCCCGCGCCCGCACCGCCTCCATCGACGCACGGACCAGGCGCGCAGGCGGTGGTGGCTGCGCAGGCGCAATCCCACTGTGCTGCCTATGATAAAGTAGCGAAGGACACAACATTGCCGCCTCTGCCTTCACCACGACTAAAAAAGCGTACGATGGCGGAAGTAGTTAAGATGGGAAATCCAAGAAGGGAGAAAAAAGAAAATGAAAATGAATGGAAGATAGTCGAAAGAAAAAATAATAGACAAAATAAAAATAAGCGAGGTAAAGCAGAAATTGATGCGTCTATTGCATTCAATTTTCGTGCAGCTGAGCGGGAGGTTCCGCTATATGTGTCGCGTGTTGATAAACAATGCAGCGAGCGTAATATCAGTGACTATATAAAGCACCGCGCTAACATTGAAGTCTCTGTTGTTAAAATCAATGCACATGACAACGGCTTCAACGCCTTCAAGGTGATTGTGCCTGGACGCAAGTTGAGCGTTTTCATGGACCCCGAGTTCTGGCCTGATGATGTGGCCTACAGGCGGTTCATCGAGCAGAAAAGGCCTCGCCACCAGGAACCCACTGCCACACCCAATAATAATGGATAGTAACAATAAGAGGATAAAAATAGCTAGCTTCAATTGTAGGTCGATACGTCGCTCATGCTTGCACGTGCGTGACCTATGCGCCTCCCATGACATCGTCTTACTGCAGGAGCTATGGCTGCTGCCCGATGACCTGGAGTTCCTTGGATCCATTCATCCCGACTTCGGACACTATGGTGTTTCTGCTGTGGATACGGCAGCCGGTACTCTGAAGGGCCGACCCTACGGCGGAGTAGCGGTGCTGTGGAGAAGATCGCTGTTTGCCGACGTGACGCCGCTCGATTCGGGCACCACTCGAGTTGCAGCCGTACGCGTGCGTCTGGCCGACGCGCGCAGCCTGCTCGTCCTGTCTGTGTACATGCCGACACAATGCCCCGACAATATGCCTGAGTTCATCTCCGTGCTGGGCGCGGTCAGCGCGGTCATCGAGAGCGACGAGGATGAATGCGCGCTGGTGCTGGGAGACTTCAACGCCGACGTTGGAAGTACGTTCGGGGCGGAGCTCGAGCGCTACTGCAGAGAACAGCGGTGGGTATGTGCCGACACCAAACTCTGTGCGAGTGATACCTATACTTACCTCAGTGACGTGCACGGCACAACCAGTTGGCTGGATCACTGCATTGTGACGGAAGCTGCGTGGAAATGTGTAAATAAATGCTCTACTGTGAATGACGTATTCTGGTCCGATCACTTCCCTCTAATAGTGGAATTTGACATAGCTGCAATTTCCCCAAAGTGTGTCGAAACCGATAATCAGAGTGCCAATAAAGTGATCTGGGGTTATAGAACACCAGAACAAATTGATGGGTACAGGCGTTTATGTGACGAATATTTCAAAGAAATATATGTAAATAATGTTTACTTACCTTGCTCTGGTTTTCTCTGCAGCAGTCGCGAACACTGTAGCAATGTCGAGTCCATCTACTCCGACATCGTGAACGCGCTACAGCGTGCAGCCTCGGATACCTACAGAGAGAAGAAACGTGGACGAAAACCTATAATTGGATGGAACTATCATGTGCGCGAGCTGCATGGTGTAGCGCGTTCAAAATATCAAATGTGGCTGTTGATGGGAAGACCAAAGCAAGGTAAAGTGTATGATGAAATGTATACTAGTCGTAAGAAATTTAAAAACAAATTGCGTTGGTGCCAAAAGAATGAAGACAGAATAAAGATGGATGTTATTACCAAGCATAGATTAAATAAAGATTTTTCTAAATTTTGGAAAACTACAAGGTTGAACGGCAAAGGAGCGCTGCCCCTATCTGTAAATGGCAATGAAAATAAAAAAGACATTGCTAATGTGTTTAGGCAACACTTTCAGGTGAATGGCGCTCCGCTGCCGCCCCCGCCTCCGCCGCCCCCGTCTCCGCCGCCGCCTCTGCTGCCTGCACCGCCAGCGTCACCGCCGCCGTGTGCATGTACGGCCGCTGCGATGACGGAGGCCGACCTGGCCGTGAGGCGGGGGGGAGCCGCCCCGCCTTCCACACCCGCAGGTGGGGAGGAGGGGCGGAGTTGCCTCCGCTTCACGGCGGAGCAGGTGGCCCTGGCGGTGCGTGCCATGAAGCGAGGCAAGTCCCCGGGTCACGACGCGTTAAGTCTCGAGCACTTGCTTCACGCCGGACCAGAATTGGCATATATACTCGCTCACCTTTATAATATGTGCATAGCGCACGGATACCTACCGGACCACCTCATGAAAACGGTAGTAGTGCCTGTAGTGAAAAACAGGACCGGTGATGCATCCGCGCTGTCGAATTACCGCCCGATCTCGCTCGCGACGGTAATATCTAAAGTATTCGAAAGATTGCTCCAACCCGAACTCTGTAAATATCTCAATTTACACGATGCGCAGTTTGGTTTCCGTCCCGGTCTCTCAACGGATATGGCGATATTATCACTGAAACGTACAGTCAAGTACTATTTGGATAGAAAAACGACTGTGTACGGGTGCTTCTTGGACCTCAGCCGGGCATTTGATACAATAAATTATGACATTCTGTGGAATAAAATGAAAGCGGCTGAGGTCCCGGAGGATATCGTGGGTCTGTTCAGATTCTGGTACGGAAATCAAACCAATACAGTGCGGTGGGGTGGTGAGCTGTCCGACGAGTACCGATTGAGTTGCGGGGTGAGACAGGGGGGACTGACATCACCGGACCTGTTCAACCTCTACGTCAACGGCCTCATAGAGGAGCTCAGCAGCGCCGGTGTCGGCTGCCACCTGGGTAGCACATGCATGAATAATCTTAGCTACGCAGACGACATGGTGCTGCTGAGCCCATCTGTGAAGGGTCTGCGGAAACTGGTTGGTATCTGCGAGCGATATGCCGAGGCACACGATTTAACCTACAATGTAAAAAAGACGGAGGTCGTCATCTTCAGACACGGCGTCGGACCAGATCACGTGCCCCCTATAACTTTGCGTAATTCTCAATTGATAATCGCTACAAAGTTTAGGTATCTAGGGCACGTGATCACGGACAGGTTGAGAGATGACGAGGGCATGGAGCGGCAGCGGAGAGTTATCGCTATAAAGAGCAACATGTTGGCTCGCAGGTTTGCGCAGTGCTCCGAAGAGGTCAAACTGACCCTGTTTAGGGCGTACTGTCAGCCGTTCTACACCGGACACTTGTGGTGCAGCTACACGCAGCGAGCGTTCAACTCGCTGCGTGTGCAGTATAACAATGCTCTGCGTTGCATGTTGGGACTGCCGTGGCGGTGTAGCGCGTCTGGCATGTTCGCCGAGAGCGGGCTGGATGACTTCTTTGGTGTGCTGCGCAAACAGAAGGCTGCGTTCCTTTGTCGAATAGCGGAAACGGAAAACGCTATAGTACGTAGTTGTCTATCAGAGATATATTATAAAGATTTTATTAATATTTAATTATTATTGTAATTTTTTATTTTTATTTTATTGATTTTTTAATGCCTTAATTGTTGTAATGTTTTAATGTTAGTTTTAAGATTTTATTACTTGACTATAGTATTACGTTGTACTTACTGTACTTATTTTGTAAAATGTGGGACTAGTGCCTGAAATAAACGTTATATTATTATTATTATGTATTTATTTTCACATTTTTACCATATTTACATTAATTTTACATATTTTATAATATTATACAAAAACTTATAAAAATACACAAAATTAATAAAAATCTGAATTTATCGCAATTTATTATTATTATTATTATTATATCGATTATCTCGAAAACTACTGGTACAAGGAAAAAATAGTTCGGAGCTTTTTTGAAGCATTTTAATGAGAAATGCTGTGGTGATAAGCAAATACGGTCGAACTGGGACATCCAGTATATAAAATTTTAACTACAAAAATAACTATGAATAAATTAATACACCAATGTTACAGAGAAGAACTGCGACCAATAGCAGGCTCGAAATCTCGAGAGTTAAAGAACACCTTCTCCATATTATATGCCCTTGAATGATAGACGTCTTCATGTCGCCGTGATCCTTGGTTCATTCACGTCGTCAATGTATACCGATTGAAGAATTATCTATTTATGTGACTCTTGATGTTCACACTCCAAAAATATGTTATATTCGTCAAGCATCTACATACATAGTAGTTCTCCTTTTCCGTCTATTATTATTTGTACTTACTGTATTACCTAAACTATGGATGATGCTTTGGTAACCGAATAGCCAAATCCGTTCCTGAAAACATACATACTTGTAGAATCATGAAAATTTGTGTCAGGTACTCGGCTTCTAGGAACTACGAGCACTACATGTAGCAGAGAAGGATCAAATATGCGTTACTGGGGATCTCGCCTCGATCGCACTCGGCGTCACTTCGCGGCGTATCGTGGCGTCAGTCCGCGTCGCCGTAGATACGACTAATATCGTATTGGAATTTGTGATGCCGTTTGACCCCAGTTAACCCAGATTACGTTCCTCGGTGTGTGATTCGTTGTCCGCGCGCCTGCCTGATTGTATTGTGACACAAAGTGTAATGTATTATGTGTTAAGTCTTGCTGCAATCACAGTCGCGGCCGCTGCTGGCGACAACAATCATTAAAATGGATATCTTCGAGCGAACTTCAATTGCTTATTGGAGCGCTCTAGAGCGGGGTGAGCTCAATTTCTAGACGCATGCAGCGGCGACGACGCCGACTACGCCGACAACGCCGACAACGCCGTCGCCGTCGTCGGCTACGCCGCTGTCGCGTTGCAGCAGCAGGAGTAGAAAGCCCAATGCGGAAACAACTACACCGAGACACTTGTATTCATAATAAGTAACGTCGCCTAATGCTTTCGTAAAATCAATTTGTGTTCCAAGTACTGCACCAAACATTTATCTCAATTGAGAAGAAACCATTATTAATAATTATGAATTAAATTACAAATTTAAAAAACCCCCGACTCTTAAAAAGTCAAAAATAATTCCCGTTTACTTACTTAAAGGAGTCGGTAGACCGCTAAGTAAATTCCCGCGCAACTTTTGAGTCTTTATATTTAATTTACTTAGCGGTCCCCCGACTCCTTTAAGTAAGTAAACGGGAATTATTTTTGACTTTTTAAGAGTCGGGGGTTTTTTAAATTTGTAATTTAACTTTTATTTCAAGCTTTTTAAAAAAAACCGCATGCAAATCGGTCCACTTTTGAAGATAATAATTTTTTTTATTACTTAATTACTTAATTACTTGATTACAAACATAGCTAAGAACCATCCCGATTAAACAGGCTTCCTAATAAAAAAAACCGCATCCAAATCGGTCCATCCGTTTGGGAGCTACGATGCCACAGACAGACACACACACACACACACACACACACACACACACACGTCAAACTTATAACACCCCTCCGTTTTTTTCGTCGGGGGTTAAAAAATATGACTAATTTCTTTATATGAATTCTCTCAAACAAATCAACGGTATATACGAGTATACTTAAAGAGATGATCATATGTAGATGCCACAATAATGATGAACGATGACTTCATTTAGGTCAAAGTAGCAGTTAAACTTTCTCATTTCATAAATTGAGTCGTAACCTAAGTATTAGTAAACATTCCAGATACCGAATAATCAATATTTAGTTTAAGATCATAAGCGATTCACATTAATAATAAGGTAGCCACGATGATTGACGATAGTTAGGTACCCTACTACTATGTAGAGCGACAATACTCTAGAGCTGAGAGCGCCAGTGATGAAGTGATGAAGTGATCTTTACAACACAAGCAATATGGAAATGAAAGAGTGAAGAGATCACCCCATTCCGCTGACAAATAAGATAAACGGCGTAACATTTTAAATACAGGGGCAACACGCATAAGCGGCATTAAATGTTGACACACAAATACGACCGAAAGTCTGAGATAATATAGTTTGCAGTGGTATTAGCAGTGTTGTCTATTGTGAGAGAAACTCTGATTAATTTATGCCCGGCTTTATTTAAACTTTGAGTAGATAGCGTGTAATGTACCATCTAGCGTTTACTTTAGAAGAGAGCTTATCTTTTAATTCTTGAGTTGTCAACGTGGTGACGTAAGTGGCATCTGAGGGCGTCTTGGCTACTATTTACAAAGTCGTGTCTGTGTGTGGCACCCGAATAAATTTCTACTAATTACAAAGTACATTACCTTCAGCATAGAAAGGTACTACATGCATACATACATAACATCATGTCTGTTTCCCAGTGGGGTAGGCAGAAACAACGGATCTCCGCGTGCCAATATCCTGACACATATCTGCCGCTTCTTCCACTGTCATAATGTTCTTCATGATGCTCGTCGGTTACGGGTTCGTGCGTCTAGTGCTACCCTCTCTGACTCTTAGGCGTTCAATCGTTGTCTCGATCGAAAACAGGTCAATAAGTCTCAATGGAGAGACAGACAGAAAAAAACATTCAATCAATATGATTGAGAGTAGTCGTATACGTATCATTAATCTGACAACCTTCACGGACAATCACGCCACCAATAAACGCAATTAAATCTAATCCGAGGCGAAACAGAACAATCAGGGTAGAGTAAGTAGAATCAACACGCAAAATATAGGTCAATGATACAAATTGCAAAATAAATCCTATTGAAATAATAAAGTTACACAAAAAAAAAAAGAATACAATTAAGATGCAGTAGTCATGTATTAATATAGTATAGTAACGAACGTTTAGCATTAAAAATTATATAATTTTAGGTAGTAACTATGGCCCGGGTGTGTCCACAGTCATATCTCGTGTCTTCACTTCACTACAAATTAAAACGCGCGATAGCACGACAGCTTCGGGGGCAAGGGCAAAACCATCTATAATCTGACGATGGCCCGAATTACGCGCTTCGTCTTAGCGAGTAATTAAGCCAGTTTCGCCGAATAACATCACGCATACATACATTGATAAAAAACGTGATCGGTGTGACCCCAAGTTGTATGGTCTGGATGAGGTTTTGTGATGCAATAGTGTGATATTTATCTTGTATTTCGTACGTTGTGTGCTTGCATTAGCGACATTCACAACAAACCAACCAACAACAAACTATCCAGTCTAGAATAGACTAGAATAGAACAAAATAGAGTAGAATAGATTATAAATGCTTTATTGTTCCAAGAAACATTCAACAGTAACAAGCACACTAGGACACTTACTTAAGGTGCGGTCTTATCCTTTACAGATATTTATTACATTCAATGTTAAATTTTAATTTATGTTAGTTTATTTTAATGAAAGTAATGTAATTTTTTTTTTAAATAATACCTTTGGATGTTTAATATTATTAGATTAATATAGTGTAATCTATCTAAGTAGGTAGTAGCGATGAACGTGAGAATTGAAGATAAAATAATAAACTACACGCCAGTCAAATAAAAAGCCATTCGTCAGTCTAGCTTTCTCAACTGTTTCAGAATAATTAGTCTGCATGGTATCCCGGACTTGGGATCATGTATGATTCCAAGTCCGGGATACCATGAGAATGCGATGCCTTATTTCTTTTTAATTGAAATAGTTTTAATTTTCCATATTGTGCCAAATGAGGCCGAAAGACCGCACCGCTACCGCAACGCCGTCGTCGATGATGTGTATTATTAAATTAACTTCTGTTTTTTTAGTACTCCTTATAGAACATTGTATATATTCTCATAGCCAAAATGGAGAATATTATTTGGTGCAAGTACCTATACAGTAAGTACCATTTACAGATTTTATCATGACTCTCGCGAATTTAACACTATCCTGTTTATCGCAAGACGTGAATGTCTTTGAATTAGGGTAAGGTTCGCCGGATGCTCCTCCCATACTTACACATTCATAGGTTCTGCTTCCATTTGTTCAGTGAATGGATGTGATCTCACAAAAAGAATCCTTGCAAAAAGAGTACAATGTTAACTACATTACATTCATATAATAAATACATTCTACAATATTAATTCCACCTACTTCACGGTAGCAAAGTTTTTCTTTTTCCATACGTGACCATGTTTTTCCTCTTAGTCCATTGGAAACACCTTGTATGCAACGAGTTGCATACAAGGTGTTCTGTGTGCCGCTTGCATGGCGCTCGTACCACGTGACGAGACGCCATTGTGCTCCAGGTTTATCACGAGGCGACGTGTTTACTCAGAGATATCTCGCGGGAGTAGCACGCGCGCGCGGGAGCAAAGGGTAAGCACAAATCCTAAACCAAGAGCAACCTGTACTGTGATGACGATGGCATGTGCCACGCAAGCATGTATCGTATTGCAGTTTGTTAGTAGTTGTATTTTTCTGTTCCGCATTTTTAGTACAGAATGCAATTTCTTTCAGTTCAAATTGTACAATACATACGCTGTATCCCGACAATCGGGGTAAGCAGAGTAATCGGTGTTGTGCTGCAAGTACTCTTGTAAATTACAGCACAATACTGACAACCACGTTTAGCAATGTATTAGGACAAGATAACTATCAATAGGATTTGTATTATATTATTGTATTGTACACTGCATCACTTCAAAATCTAAAAAGTTAGGAAATCTTTCCACTAATGGTAATTGGTACGTGGTCTTCCTTCAGTTCATGATTTCCTTCGCGGTCATTATCTTTACGTAGCTCAGAGGCAGTGATTTTTACTCGGCCAAGTCAAAAGAAAAAAAAATGTATCATTCAAAGTTGCGCTGTCTAAAATAAAAACCGGCCAAGTGCGAGTCGAACTCACGCATCGAGGGTTCCGTATCGCATGTCATGGTCAGTGCCACTCACGCCATCTATGGCGTGTTTTATGAAATGCTCCATATGAATTAAAATTCATGATTCGTTAAAATGCTTCATAGTCTTTTCGGTAGATGGCGCGCATACACTTTTTAGCTTCTTATATGGGGACCCTCGTGAAGTTTTTAATTTTTCTTATTTTTATTATTTGTTGTTATATCGGCCATAATATAACACATATTCTGTGAAAATTTCAACGGGCTACCTATTACGGTTCAATACGCACAGAACACCTATTAACTTCCATTATCTTTGGAGATACGGCCCTCGGACAGACGGACAGACAGGCAGACAGAAGGCGTAGGCTTAGTAATAGGGTCCCGTACGACGGATACGGAACCCTAATAATAAGTACATTTATCATAATTAAAAGTATCTCAAAGTTCTCTAGCAGCTAACCTCAACAATAGCTTTAGATTTGCCTAGTTGTCATATGTATTTTATTATTTTATTGTCATCATCAGATTAGCCCTAGATTTTATTATACATTCCCAACTTCCAGATCAACGGGAGTCACGGAAAAATAACTCACGGCCGCTATGAATGCAGTTTGATGGTAGACGGTGGTTGTGTGATAGCCGCGTGTTTGTTCTCGCGGCTGCAGCAGGGAGGATTAGCAGGCGCCTCCAGGCCTGAGCTGCTAGCTAGAGGTCTTGTCTTAGGGAGCTTGCCTGTGTCTATGTCGGCCGTGTATACAATATCAGTTTACTTACACTGTTGCTTTGCAAGTCGGTGCATACATATCTGTCAATATACGTATTTACTTTTAGGTGCATCTTAGTGAAGGCTGTATAGTACAGGTTGATTAGTAATCCGTTGTCTCTGCCTACTCCACTGGGAAACCGGCGTGACTCTATACGTACATTCATATGTACATATGTATGATTAGTAAATAAAACCCGTCGTGTGTTTCCTTCAAAAGATATAGAAGTCTAAAATTTAGTTCATGTGGCGTTGTATTTCCAAATAAAATATCAGTATAATAACGTATCAAAAATTTGACAAAGGCCTTTACACCTGATCCACTTAATTAAGTCCTTGCAGTCAGAACTTCAAAAACAAAACAAAAATCTGTTTTTGATCTTGCTCTCAAGATGTATTTTCAATCGACTGTAGGCGGTGGTATTATGTGGATAGTCACTGAATGATTGTAAAAATGACTATGAAAAAAAAAAGCCCTGCGAAGTTTCTTACCGGTTCTTCTTCGTGGGTGTAATCGAATCGGATAGAACAAATTGTAACAAATTCGCGTACAGTCATGCTGTCTAATGAATGCATAGTAAACAATATACAATAACAAAAACAAAAGTAAATAATGCATACAACCTACGAGTTTGTGGGCAATAAAAATATAACCTCTACGGAATCCTGTTTATTTATATACCATTAACTTAAAAGTCGGATATCCAATAGATAGTAGGAGGACATACAAATGAGTTAATACATGAAATTTAATACGCGATCACCTATTATATAGGTTAACTCACTTCAAAACGCTTATGTACCTACCTAGGCACTAAACTAGATATGTACTCTACAGTAAGTTACGGAAGCTGGCTGGGTACCTGTAAAATTTTCAAATATGTATGTTTTATGATAGGTTACTTCCCACAGGACAAACATATTTCGAGTGGGACATATAACCATGCTAATGGTCCCTATGGGCGATTATTTTTATATAGTTAGATTTATTTTTATAGTTAATTTAGTTATTTTTAGGTCTAGTTTCAATTATTTTACATATAATTAAATATATTTTGATATAATAAATAAATTGAAATTGAAAAAAAAAAATGTCTTTGGCGAATGGCGAGCGAGTGTGTGTCGGGTTTTCAAGAGCGAGCGGACTGCACGGAGGAGGGAGCGGAGCGCGGAGGCGAGGCCGGCTCAGCTCGGAGCGATCCGACTCAGTTAGAAATGTTCCTCGAGCGATGTTTACCAGTCTCATTAGCGGCAGCACGTTATATCAGTTTAATTAGAGTTGCATTATTTTTGGACGGGATAAACACAGTCGGATATTGTCGTGAGCGCTACACAAATTGGAAACAAATGGCTTTTAGTCGGCGCGGACGTGCTAACTCAATTTGTCTAGCTTTCGCTAACTTCGTCCGTGAGTAATCGTGCTAAGAATTTCGTTTCAGAGTACGGCTTTTTGCCTAAATTAGGACGGACAGTTGTGTGAATCAGTTGTGCGATGGCCGCCGCTTGTAACTGTTTACACTTGGGATGCTTGTGCGGTGCGAGCACGTCGCGTCGGTAGCTGCCGTCGAGCTCTACCAGTATGTAGAGTTCGCTTAGAGTCTCTACTCATTTTTCAATTTCCCATATATTCATATAGTTAGATAAAGTTCCGTTAGATAATAGGATATTTAGTTAAAGGGTTATTAGTACTTTATGTTAGTTTAATAGTTTATTCAATAGACATTATATTATTGCACATCTCAACAACATTAAGTTGTCCAACGAACCATTGTCAGATTCGCTTATCTTTCCAGCGCATTGAATAATCTGAAGTGGGTAATCCTTATAAATGTGTCATAAAATGGGCTAATCTTATAAGACTATCGAGTTGGAGGTGAGACTGTAATCAGTGCGCTCCGATAAGGCAGCGCCCTGCGGCAAATCTCATTGAAGCCTATTTAAGATATATATGAAATTACAGAAATTATCGCAGTAAGTAGCGGATTATCGGTCGCCTTATCCGCCGGATTGTTTGTGTACGGGGCATAGCGGTGACGCGCGTGGAGTGCCTAATTGTGATTTTCTCGCTATCGGCTCAATGTGCGTGGATTTAATAGATGATTCTTATCTCTTGAATTTTTGGTGAATCGCTTTATCATAATTCAAAAATGTTACTTTCATATTTCATATTAAATTCTTGGTTGCCATATTCTTTGTTACAGTTCGCTCCTGCCCGCAATCGCGATTAAGCAAGAAATAGGTACCAAAGAATACGGTAGCCTTCATTCAATTCAATTCAATTTTATTGCACTTCAGGAATGAAAATGCATAGAGGAAATATAACTATGTACTCGAATATATCTTAGCACTCAAAGATAAACTGTTGATTATCAGAGTGATTTACGTTCTAGCTTCGATCATCGCATGTTAATTTTCGAGTAGGGTTTCTTTAATTCCTATAAAAGCATGATAACTGGCATAGCAATAACGATGCACTCGAAGACATTGTTTGAGTCAAAGTAATATAACAGAAACATTTTCACTCCGTTTATCGATTATAATATAAATGAGGGTAACGAAAATGTCTCTGTTTTGAAGAAAACTATTCAAACCTTGCCAATGAAATGTTTATGCAACTGAAAAATATGAATCAATATGCACCTAAATATTCATTCAAAATCTAGGCAATGAATAAAAAATATAACTCGAAATTTCAGCCTTTTTGGCAATACGGACTCACATCGTATCTCGTCAGTTGGTATAGATAATTCGTGATAATAAATCTCGTGCCGTCGAAATGACCTCACAAACGCGTCTGCAGTCAGTCTCCTCGCCCCGCCAGCGTTCCGCCTTTGTGCTGAGCTCTAACGAGAGCTGAATGAGTAATCCCGCTCCACTCGTTCTGTGTAATGAAGATCACACGAAGCGACGGATTTAGTGAATTAACGCGCGGACACGGCGGTGGAGGCGGCGCGCGTGGCTCGGCGGCACGTGAAGCCCGGCTAAGACGGTTTCAATCCCTCGCCTCCGTTCAACAAATGACCTGCGCTGCATGTGTATCATCATTCATCATCTATGGGTGTACTGTATGCGAATTTATTAAAGGGTAGCTTAGCTTTATACCGAATAATATAAAGATAAATATAGCTGATGATATATTGCAGGATAGAGCAATACAAATAGAAATAGAGAAGATGGAGATAAAATAAGCACAAGATAGTAAATCGTTCCAGTACGTAAACCATACGTGGGTGATGATTTCAGCTGATCGAAGACATAAAACAAAGTTGTAGTGTAGTTTTGGTTTGCCATAAATCCTGCAATTGTCAACAGCCTCGATTATAATGATGAGGATAATAATAGCAGGTCTGTTTGTGATGAAGACTGGATACATTATCGCAACATCCATTAAACTCTCACTCTCCATAATTTCAAATTACTGGTCAATATGTATATCCATTCGTATAGTGTCAAGTTCGCGCCACTATATCATTCAGGATGAAGTGCAGAAAGCCATGCCAGCGAATCTCCTTTAAACTTCTGTGCAATATATATAAATTGTCACAAAACCGTCAGCCTAAGGCTGCACCTTATTGGAAGATGTCGCAGGGTCGGTATTCAGACCAGACGATGAACCCGCTAAGTGTTGGTAAACATTTGTTTATAAACATTTGGTGCCAAATGCTAAGTCGGTGCTTATATAGACCCACATACATACATAATTATTAACTTTCACGTCCTTAGCTATTTTTTTACTCGACTATTTTGAAATCGTACCATTTCGGTGTTTTCTATGGCTCTTTAGGTGTTTCTATGTTCATTGAACAAAGTGCTTCTTTGTTTTATGCTTAGGAAGTGAAGAAAATTTTTTTTTGGTAGACTAACACCTAAACAATTAAATGTTGGAATTGGAGGAAGATTTGAACTGAGTAACGCCGGCAGGACTGACGACTTACCCTGATGAGTTACTACTAACATAGAACCACTACAAAGTTTTTTACAAGATAAAATGCAACAAAATGCCTAAAACTTAATTCGATTGATTTTGCCAGGCTCGCGGTAGCCTGGTGGCACTAGCGAATGACTACCGTTCATGATCCTACTCACGTAATAGAGGTAAGGTGATAGATTTTAACCCGCCCGGGTTGTACCACCGCACTGATTGAAGGATTGGTCAAAACAGCTAAGTAAAAAAAAAGTAAATATTCGCGTTTTCCGTCAGTTCAGTGTAGCCCGAACGACCAAAGGGAGGCACTGAAAATGCACCTATTATAGTTTACCAATGCGTTATGGGCTGGCTTCACGGACGGTGTAGGTGATGTAGCTAACCGTGTCAGTTTCCATAAAAAAATCGTCACCAGTTGATGTGCTCTTTGGTGTACATGTTGACCTGAGTTACGACATTCCTCAAGAGTCGAGAGTCGTCTGAAAGTCTGAAGAGTCGCGAACTTCCTCCCGATCAATATTCATCGTCCGATATCGCGGACGCGCTGTCGCTCCGTCTGCGCACTTTGCATTCGGTGCATGTGCAGTTTCGGCAACTCGAACAATGAACGCGTTCGGCGCAGTTCGGCCGACGGCGGCGGCGGCGGCCGTGGCTCGCCGTCTGGGACCACCGACTCGCATTCCCATGTAAGGACAACGCGAAGAAATGGCATTTATAACCAACAATGTGGAAACCCGTGTGGGCTAACCCGCCTCGTGCTGTGGACGCGAGCACAGCGCACCACAAAAAGAACAATTAGCGAGATGTGAGCATAGCGAGAAATTAAATTGTACGATTAACATTTTTGGGAGCATTCGCCTGTCAACTCTTGACGTTATCATTCGTGAGAAGCGCCTGTTGGATCAGTACGGAATCTCCCCCAGTAAGGAGAGTCCCATTTCCATGCTTAATTTTAAACGAGATGAGTGGAGTCGGTTCCCGTTTTTTGTGCTCGCATTTCATTCCATTTATACAAATATTTCAAGCGTAATGTTACTGTTGCTTTTCCATTTATTTATTTTTTTGCTTGTGTAATTTGACGATTTCATTTTTCCTTTGCCCTGACAGCAACAAGTGTTGCAGTGAAGTAATTGCAACATTGCTTTATTATGGGGCTGCAATAAAAAAAATCTATGTTGATTTTACTAACAACTACGAGGTTTTTTAGAAGGTAAATGCAATTTAGTCTGGCGTGCGCCATATGTCGAGTTTCCCATAAAAAAAAAAACAAAACAAAACGCCTAAAACGTAATTCGATTTATTTTGTCAGCCTTAATTATCCTCCTCACGTAAAACTGTAGGTCCCTTTCCCTCTTCCCTTACTAGGTGGTGGGGTTTAAACCGCCCGGATTGCTACCACCACACTTAAGAGAACCGGGAAGTCCACTTTTCTCATACATCAGGGGAAGTCTCTTTCCAACCCGTAAACTTGCACTACCATTTTAAAATTTGTGTGCGTAAAAGATATTATCAATATCAATGTCCCGATGTTGTCCTTTTTTCGTTATTTAATTTTAAATTAAATATATTTGATTATAAAAATGTGAAAATATAGCAACTTTAGGCCTAACTTTCATATTTTTTATATGGAAAACTATAAAAATAATTAAAATTAAGACAAAGTGACATCCATAGGCTTTTGTTGATATAAAAAAATATAAAAACATAAAAAAAGACTTCGCCTGAATGATGATTCACAAATATTTCGTAGGCAGTTTGCTTCTGAGCTGCAGTTGTCCTTTTCACGTGCGTGGGCAGCGGCGGCGCGCGGCGTGGCCCACAGCGACAGCAATTTATATCATGAAGGAAATTCGAAATTTGAAAACGGTTCGCAGTATACACGATGAGGCCGGCCAAAGCAGCTATATGTAAATATATCGCGCAGTCAGCACTCGAAACTTCGATAATTATATTCTGAACTATCGTTCAAAATGCCATGTAATTTTACTTAGTATTGTACTACTCTGTCCAATGGAAAATAGTTTTAGTACTTTCATTAAATATTACGTGTTCAATTAAAGATTGTTTGAAGATTGATCCGGCACTTACACCCTTCCATTCTGAACGATCATTCCAGCGTCTTCGCACAACTTATATTTGTTTCTTTCTTTCTTTCAGGTACCTACATCGAATTTGTAACTGTCATTTTTTATGGAAACTGACAAGGTTGGCTACATCACCTACAACATCCGCGAAGTCAGCCCAACACATTGGTGAACTAGGTGCCATGGCAGCTTCCCTTGGGTCGTGATCGGATCTTATTTTTATTAAGTATTGCTGGCCCTTTACATTGCTTTATCTGTCCTTGTGTTCTTAATTTTCCATCGATGCAGATTTATAATTCACGCAAGCGCGACGCGCGTCCCCAAATTTGTGCGCGTGCGTTTGTATTTCAGCCGCCACGGCGGCGCGGTGCGGCGGTGCGCGGCGCGGCGCCGAGGACACCACTACATCTCCGCTGTACAGTCCCGCCTGATTCTGGCAAATTCGTCGCGTCGCGTCGGAAGTATCCAATGACGAAATGCGTGCGAGCCAGATGAATTTTGATATCGATAGATTTTTTATTAATTTTTTAACATGTATATACAAAATATTATTTATCAAAAATTATTATTGATATTATATTTGTGATTTTCTGATAGTTTTAAATGTATTTTCGAGCATCGATGTCTATACAAATTGTACTTCGCAATTCCCAAGAAATCCCTGAAAGAAAATATGTTACGATACAAAGTCAATTGCATTTAATTATTATACATTTTATCTAAATACAAAACAAAATGCTGCAAAATGTAACGCCAAAAAAAACATCGATAACATCCGCGTGCGCAGTTATGTCACCGAACTACTGGGACGAGCATACAATGCACTTATTATTCGGCAGTTAAATTTCTAAGTAAAGTGCATTGATATGTTGCATACGATTATTCCTCAAATGTGTTCGTGATCGCGGCGTGTGCGTGTGCGTCGCGTTGGATGTGTCGGTGTGATAGCGCGATATGAGGTTAGTGACGCGGCAGCGGCGTTGACCGCAGAGTCCTTTCCGAATATGGGCGGTGTTAACAGCGCTGACTGAGCAAGCGTAGGTTTGGTCCGACCGCCCCGCTAGAACTTTACTAATGAACAAAAACCAAATTTTTAGTATTTATGTATGTAATTGCTTTAGATTTTAGAGTTTATAAAAAGTGAACACCACTTATTTTTCCTTAAAGTCTTTTTTTTATGGAAACTGACACGGTTGGCTACATCACCTACAACATCCGTGATGTCAGCCCATAACACCGGGTGAACTGGTGCCACGTCAGTGGTTCCCTTCGGTCGTGCCGGCTACACTGAACTGGACGGAAAACACAAACTATTTACATAGCCGTTTCGATCGACCTTTCATTCAGTGCGGTGGTACCCATCCGGACGGGTTAAGCCCTGCCACCTAGTAATACAAGAAGGGAGTCATATCCCTTAGTCGCCTTTTACGACATACACGGGGAGAGGTGCAGTCTATATAAATCTATCACTTCCCGTAAGAAACCCCATCGTATGTTGTGCAGGCGCCACTGAGTGACACGTTTGCGTCGAACGATACGCTCTGTCGAGTCATAGATAATACCGCCGTATCTTTGGAGCATGTTACGAGACAAAACAGGCAAAAAAAATGTTGGACGTGCAAGGGTCGCGGCGTTCGATACCTGTCGTTTTACAACGGATTTATTACAAATCGATGGCTATGTCTATGGACACAAATATTTTGTCTGTTTCTATTGCTTTGGCTGAACCGCCATAAAAGAGACAAAAAAAAGCTAAGCAACTTATAATAAGATTAGGGACCTGCACAGTTTTAAAATATAAATGTGTTGTTGGCCTTGCCGACAGAAGGTAACTAGTATATCATCTATGACAGAAGCCTGTCTCTTAGGAAAGTTTGAGTGGGGAAAAAATCGTCGTCGGTTGGTCTATTGGATAAGCCGAAGAAAGGGTGTGAACGTTGTAAAACTTGGAAAGCTCTATGTTCCAAATTGACCGTTATTAAACGGTCAATTTGGAACATAAAGCCTTCCAGAGTAACAGAGTACAGTCAGACATTTTATGGTACAAGTGAAGATATTGAATGTGGATAAAACATGTTTCCCGGTGCTGTTCTGCGTGGAAAACTGAAAGAAGATAATTTGGGCGGTCGTAGTTGTTGGTGAAGCGCGTGCATCTGTGTCAATCTGTATGCGTCCGTCTCGAGTTATCTGAGTGCAGCGTGCGTGGAGCGAGGGCTACACAAAACACAGATTACAGTTCATTCACACAGGATTTTATTTTATAGTCATTTATCGATATGCGTCGGACGCACACACGCGCGACCTACCACCGCTATTACTCATTTGTGTCGGGTTTCCACGCGCCGCTAGTTGATGGCGTACAAGCTGCAACTTGCTTGTCTGCTTCTGACTGATGATGATCATCTAGAGGTTTCTGCAGATTTAGACAATTTATTCCATAAAGAGCAGTAAATTTTTTTAATATATATTTTGTGAAGTAAAATCGAGTGAGTTAAGAGTAAAATCGAGTGAGGAATGTTTATTTGACCGTCGAGAAGATCGTTAGGCAATTTGTTCACATGTCTTTCGGAGACAAGCTGTAGAAGTCAGAAAACAATAATTTTAAATTGATCATATTTTCAGTGCTGAATTTTTTTTTATGTATGGATGGATCCATACATAAAAAAAAATTCATTGACTGATAAAATAGCTATGTTTGATGGAACCTAAACATTGAAACCATTTCACATATTTTATAATGATAATAAATAACTTCTTATACTCAATAAATAACTTATTCACGTTTATCTTCTTAACACAAAAATTACGTTTTGTCTACATCATTCTTCTCTTTCACCTTTAGTATTTGGTGGATATTTTTTTTATGTAATACGGTATGGTTGGCTGAGTCGAGCGAGGGAGGCCAGAGCACGAAGAGCAACTGCGAGAAGATGCCATACCAGAGACTTGCACTGGCATCTAAGCGCTGGCATAATGCCAAAGTGACTTCGACGGCACGGGGGCGCGGAGGTGGCGCCAGTGCACACGCAAGTAACTTGCACGATGGTATCTCAGCTTTATTGTCGTACCTACTGGGAAAGGGATGGCGGATGAGATAAGTGGGCGATGACATTTGGCTTCCATACGAATGATTACCTATTACGATTAAGTACTTTGTTGTAGTGAATGCACTATTATGCGCCGAGTTTATTGCGCTATACAATGTAGCAGTGAACGCTGTGAACTATACAGAAACAGTGAGCTTTTGGCGTATACAAAACGATGACATTACATTACTGGAGATATTATAAGCAAACAACTAAAGCATTCTACTCAGTTAATACTGATAACGTTTTATGCAGAATAATAATTACGTCTCGCTTCCTTATTTCGAATGGTTCAGACACTTGTGGTGAATTTCTAAAATAGTAAGACTAAATACATTTTTTGTAGGTACATATTTACAACACGAAGTAAGAGAAGATTTTAAAAACTGCCAACGATGTTAATGACCGGTTCTTCTTCGCATGTGGTAATTGAGCCGGATGAATGAATCTACGAATAGATATATTGTATAATGACTTCTATAATATTAAAGCGTTTAGATGATGTCTCCTTGCTATGCCGTCTGTTTTCGGAGACTTATTCACTTCGAAATGAAGATGACACGATCATGAAACGACCTAACTTGAAATGTTGCGTGCACCCACTCTGAAGTCCCGATTTAAGGAACAGGCTGATCGTTTCACGAAACTCCTTCACAGCCTTGCGCTAAATCTAGCAAACAGTAATACAATACGCTCAAACTATATAATTATAATTTGAAGAACAGAACCAAAATGACAGATGTGAAAAAAAAACCGGTCAAGTGCGAGTCGGACTCGCGCACCGAGGTTTCTGCACTACCACGTGATTGGCCTGTTTTTATTATTATTTGTTGTTATATTCTCGCACTATATTCACACCATGTTTGACTCTTGTTTGTATTACCGTTTTTACGATAGAGCAAAAACCAAAATCGTTGAAAAACCCACGTTTCTTGTATGGGGAATCCCCTTAATTTTTTCTTTTTTTCTTTTTCTTTATCTTTTTTTACTAGGGTATCTGCCATAATAATACATATTCTGTGAACATTTCAACCAGCTACCTATAACGGTTCAAAAGATACAACCCTTAAAAGTAGGACAGACGGACGGACTGACAGACCGTGTGGGTTTTAAAAACCTAAAAAGCCTGTTCAGTGTGAACGTTGTCTGTTGCGCCCCGGCCGCCTATCTCTCCTCTGTGGTTGCTAGCTACTGAACCCTAAAAAAAGGAAGTTGCACGGTGCGCGGCGAAACGTGGCTGTAAATGCAGTCAAAATGGCTGAGAATTGCCTAGAGGCATAATTACCAGACATGGTGGTCACGTTATTTAATGTTTGGCAAGGGAGCCGCGAGTGAATCTTGAGACACCCAAAACTGGCTACATCTCCAATGAGTTAAAGTGAGATGGGCATAGTATTGGTGAGTTCGCCTGTCAAAGCCATTGCAAAATCGAGAAACGACTTAAAAGAGAATATGAAGGCCAAAAGAAATAAGTATTTCATATCCAGTTGGAGAGGTCAAAAAGATCAACATTTAATATCTGAAAATAAAAATATATAGGAAAATTTATAAATTTAATCAAACATACACTTCCGGTAGAGTTGTACACATGTAAGCCAAGAATTAAGTATATAAAGAAGCTGACACACTTCCTAGTAACATTAAAATGTTTCGAATGAACATTTATAATTATTGAGGATAATAAAATACATTTCTATAGAGACGATGAATCAGATAAACACGTGCTTAGTTCACCTACTAATGAAATCACATCCCGAACAAACTTATACAATCATTTCAAAATGTTAATTAATTGGACGAGGAAATCTATGACCATGCTAACAAAATTATCCGATGTTACCACAATAGGAAGTACGAGTAATACCGCAAGGTTCAACCGAGATATCTCTATTTTCTACGAAACGGTTGATAGGTCGCGGCGTCCAGTGGTCGACTCCGGTCGGTTGGTGACTCCTGCACGATCCCACGCTTCGCCTCGATCAGGGGTTGTCAACATTTGGTCTACTTGTTATTGGTGTGCCGTCAGCCAGCGGCTTCTGATTGGCAGTAAAGAAACAGTGATCTTTGCATCTTCGTCTATTTCTAGTGCACTATCTATCTTTTCCATTGTTATTGACAAATCATAAACTTTTAATAATTAATGAAACAATGAAATAATTCATGTGAAGATGATCTGCCTTCTGTTTTTTAATACATGTATACCACACGCTGTAACTCGACAATCGGGGTAAGCAGAGTAATCGAAGTTGTGCTGCAAGTACTATTGTAAATTACAGCACAACACCGTCCACCACGTTTAGCAATGTATTAAAACAAGATCAAGCAGCAAGACAGGCACGAAGACCCACCTGCTACATAACTTGGTGGAAGGACCATGCCAAGGAGAGAGGTGGCTAACCTGTCGCCCTTTAGCACGGCATCTTGTACTTATTGCTTAGTCGCCTTTTACGACATGCACGGGGAGTGATACAGTGGAGCTATTCTAATAACGTTTTAATTATTGACTAATCATTTCAAGTAATGTCATATTATGAGGTCCGATGTTGTGTGTGTCGGTCGAGTCCACAGCCTACCACGTGCATGTCCCTGCCCCCACACATCATCACGCAGTGTAATCTGTTTGTAGAGCAACAGTTTATGGTCTATTAACTAACGAACCTTATCTGTATCCGCTTTTGATTCGAAAACTAAATATTACCTATTACGATTGAAGGCAATGCAATATAAGGAAACAATAACGTCATTTATTTTTTTTTCTCGAAAAATTTAGATGCTATATTCGCCCTATACAAGAACATCTTAATGCCCATCTGTAATCGGAAGATTCGGCTGCGTCATACCTACTGGGCAATTAATGAATGAGGTGAGCACCTATAATCTACATCTAATCAATCTGCCGAGTGAGATATTAATAATTTGAATTTATTTGAAGTAGTGAAGCATTACTAAGACACGTCATAAAGAGTAGATAGTTATAACATTAATCTCTATTAATTTTAAACATTATCAGTTTTGTGAATAGTTTTCATTATAATTCTTAGCGACTCTTTGCACCATGGTGGCCCCGCAAGGTGGCTGCTGCAATAACAAGTTCGAGTCGTCATTTGTCATTCTCGAGTCGAAAAAAGCGACCAATAATTAGGCAAGTAACTGAAAAAATGCATCACCTGTTGGTACAGTTTGCACGCACGTCACAATAGGTTATTATTAATGAAAATTTAATGAGATAGTAATGTGCTTCGACCCGACCTCGTATGCTGTAGATCGGAACTGGTCGTACTCACCGCACCGCCACGCAGCCAACGCGCCGCCGCCGCCTCCGTCGCCAATCTCAACAATTGATTTTGGCTTAATGGGATTTTGATATTACCGGTGTAGTGCGCCTACAGGTTCTGACAATATCACATAACATATTGTAACAGTATGGCAGAGTATTTTCTTCATGCTACCTATCTTTGGCTGGCCACTTTCCTTGCGTGAAATAAAGTACCTGTTCCTGTCTGGAGTCTGAACGTCGTCCCTACTTTCTGCAATGTCAGCTTCAGAAGTGTTATGTTAATGTAATATTGTTAATTAATATTGTGTGTTCTTTATGGCGAAACAAACAACAGAAAGGGCATTATTGGTAGATGGACCTTAACTACCACGAGTTTCCAAGTAGACATGCGAGCTGCAGATTCACCGCACGCAGTTAGGGCGTGCGTCTGAGCGGATACTAGGCCACACATTCCTACGAATCCTCAGGATAAGATCGGGGTTAGAAGTCAAAAAGCGAAGGCGCTCCGCTTAGCCAATGCCGGCAGCGCTCTCGTTAAAGTGGGTTCTTAACCCACATACTCAACTAAACCATCTATTAATCAGGCAGCCGAGATTCTAAATATAGGATCATATGTAATTAGGTGAGATGACACTCTCGCGCTATTATTTTCATCGCTTACGTTCGCTGCTTCGTTCAAATTGTGATTGTCGTCACTTTGGTTTGTTGGTCGGTCCTGCTCTATGCTTTGTGTCGTGTAAGATTCACTAGAATCCGCTAAATTTTATTTGGAACAAACCTTCTGAACTTGAATTACTTATGAACTTTTATTATTTTGACAACCGATTAGATTAGAGCAACATCGTAACTATACTTACTAATCGGTTATCCAGATGACACGGGAATATTTTTATTCAATTATGTTAGGTATCCATTTTCCTTTTCAGTTTCTTTTCCTACTTTAATTGTTCGTTTTTGTTTAATAAACTTTATTTCCTCCATAAACATTTTAATTTTAATGTATGTATGTACATATATTACAAAAACAAATTTCTGTTAATAAACATTATACGTTACTGCATTCGGTTTAAAGTTGTAAACCAATAAGTCTTTATTGATACTCTATTATAGTTCATTTGAGAAGTAATTATTCCGTAACATTACTAAGATTAGAAACATTTTAAAGAATCTACTTAAAGTGTAGAAAAATTATGACAAAAATATTTACAGTAGGTATTTTTTCTTATGTATTTTTACAGTGGGTACTTTTCTCACAGAATCAAATAGTAAACACAGTTACTATGTTTTTTCTCTAACTAAAGTATATATGTATATTCTATTATTTACTATGTTAGTTAAAAAATTAAATGGTATGGTATTATGTGGTATTATTCTAACCAGAATAAGGTGAACATAATTACTTCTCTTTAGATTTAACGTTATGCCATGCATTCGATTAATTAATTAATTTACCATGGTCCATGTTTACACCTCATCGCTTATCGATCAATGTTTGCACTAGTGACAAGTAGGTTCTCTACTAATAATAACTTTTTAAGGATCTGAGCTTATTTTACTAACAATTATTAGTAAATAAAATTCATATTATATAAAAAATCAATTAAAATATTTATAAATTAAAATTATTAAATACATAAACTATAACTACTTATCAAAAAAGCCTTCCTTTCCTCGTATTAGGTAAATGTACTATAGATAAAATTTTATTACCGTCATTAGCGTCTTGGGTTATAGTTATAACGTGGTAATTATTGATTAGCGTGTTATTTTGGTAAAAAATACCATGGTAATCTGTTATTTTGGCATTATAACTCATGGAAATGGGTTTTCTATGTGCTTTAAATGAACATTGACCATAAAGTCAAGAACATAAAACAAACATAATCATTAACAAAAACTTACATGTTTCAATCATTAAGAGCTAGTCACCATTCCATATTTAGCAAATAGTTTTTTGGTTGTCCTGTAAACCTAGCAAAATTCAGTTACAATGTTATTCTAATCTGGTATCGATTTACAAGCAAACGGATGTGGCCATAGATACGGCTAGTGACTATGGCTAAGCCATTAACAACCAGATCCCCTCGTCAATTATTATCAAGGATATAAGAGTCCTTGCAATTTGAATGTTTTCTAAGCGTTTGTTTTATGTTTTTTATCGATTATATTATTAGAGAACCGGAAGCGGACAACAACTGCCCGAGGGGGAGCCACAGGGGCGGAGCGACTCGAGAGAGCTTTTTCCTACATTTATCTCACATCTATTGTGCATAATTAATACTTGCTTAGAAATCAACGTTGTGTATGGACGAATTATGTTATTTTTCTTAGCTCTCTTAACTGTTCGCTAATCAATGATCACACACGTGATGATGATTTTGTGCGATAGTAGTTGCCCTCATTTGCATGCGGCTACCTGAGCTATTGTGATTTTGCAGATTTCCATACGATTTGTTGTAATGTTGTGAGAAACTACTTTTTCTTTAAGTATAAAGTATTTCTTTACTAAGAGCAAGTCGATGGGCAATGCTCACTAATAAGTAAGTATGCAAGTATAACGATTATTCATAATAACCTGCGCGATATTCAGGCATTTATTAATATAATACCTGTTTAATATAATAAGAAATTGAGATAGAATGCGCGTTGCCAGCAAAAAGCTGACCAAATCCGTCCCTATCGCGAATGCGTAATAAAATGAAATAACGCATGTTGTCTATAGAATGCGTACGCGCTAGTATCGGCGCGACCGGGGCTGCGCGGGCGGCGGGGGCGGCGGCGGCCGGCACGCACCTATAGCCGCTATAAATATGTGGGTAGTTTAATGATCGGAAGCTTCCGCCGCGTCACACCTGAGAGATCGTAACCGACGTCCCCACCCCTGCGTCCCGTCCCGCACCCCCGCCCCTCACCCCGCACTGACATGCGTGAGCGGAGTATGCGGGCGGCGCGCAACAAGTGCGCACGTATAATTTCGGTGTGTCTGAGAACGCCTGGAGAGGAAAGAATGCAGGTGGAATGCAAAGGATTGGGGCGAAATTTTATTGCCAAGATTATAACTGAAATAAAAACATTACAAACAATTTTAACAGGCACATTTAATGGATTGTCATCCGCAAGAAAGAAAGCATTGCCGAAATTAAGGAAAAAAAAACAAAGCGGCAGTGCATTTTTTGTTTTGCAACTACTTATTGGGATTGGGACAAGTAATGACTCATTCTTACAAAATGTTAGAAAACGAAGGCGGTGAAAGCACTTTAACAAGAAACATCTGTTGGGCTGGTCATGAAAAATTTTACTTCCGTTACATACCACTCAGGAGATGAATTTGTAAAATGCTTTTGCCATATGACACCTTTCATGCCAGTATGAGTGAATTTCATTCAATAGATCGAAAACACTCAGTCACACGAACGGTATCATAAGCTTACAACATTACTGCTCTATACGATTATGACAATTCGTGTTCGAAACGAATTACGCATGAATACCAATGGATATAGCAGTGAAAAGGGAAAAAACTTCAATTAATCCTAATTTGTACGGAGATCACATCACGATAACGCTCACCCTTGGCGTACCTTTCTTTAGCTGTTTGTTCCATTTGCGCTTCCCAGGCTCTCAATACGCGTGATGATAAGTTTTTGGTCGGGACTTCGATAAGTAGATTTCTTTCATTTATTTCTTTGCAAGGAAATACTTTACCGATCAATACAGTAAATAATGCACATTACATGGGATGGAAAAAGCGGCTTGCCCTATATTATATTGTCGCTTATATTACTTTCATAGTCAACCATTAGATATTAGAAATCTGTTTTATAGTAATCGGACATGCATACTCGTAGGTCAACTTACATAATTTCAAGAAAGGTCGAAGCGGCTTTGTATATAGTTCTTCAATGATTTTTACACCGTGCATTTCATTAGATTTAGAAATACCATAAAACCGTAAGTGTGTAATATTAATATAATATAAATAGTGAGTGCCTCAGATGGCACCTAGTTCACCAAGTTGTTATGCGCGCATATAAAAATCTGTGGTCAAAACATAGTTTGCATTCTCGTGGAATTGTGCCAACAGACGATTTGTAAGTTCGCTTAGTCTGTTTTACAGATACTATCACGGACGCTGCTCTGCGGAACTAGCATCCCTTATTCCCTGCCACCCGTCCTATCTCCGCATGACTCGTCGAAGAGAGACTCAACACCCTTTTGTTGTTGACATTGGGCTTTTGAGAACCCATCGGTTTTCTAAACCGTTTCTTTGTCGCACCGCTAGAGTGTGGAACTGTCTTCCGGCGAGTGTATTTCCTGAATCCTTTAACCTGGGTGTCTTCAAGCGTCGTATTAACGGGCTAGACAGCCTAGCAACAGTCCGCTAATCTGCTGGCATGGCACCTAACTGAGCGTGGTTTCGCGAGGAGAGGTGATTTTGGCTCTGTCGACTGCACCGTTGGTCCCTCGGCACAGCCACCAATGCTGGTTCACATAAAAAAAAATTTTACTGTTTTGCTTTTTTGACAGTTTTGAAACAATCCTTCCGCAAAAGTTTTCTCACAGCCGTGGGCTTTTATCCTAACATGTTTACTAATAAGCGCCTAAGGATAATAATTAACGTATGAAAACACATGTGAACGGTTTAATTTTAACGGAATTTTTCTTTTATTGCATAGAGTACTAATGAGTATGGGTTATGTATATTAACCGCGTAGGTATGCAAATATGTTGCGTTCAGAACCCTTTTACAGGCTGCTATGTTTATCCAACTACTGGGGTCAGTATTCAAAGTCATACATAACTTATTCACTTTATTGGTACTGGAATTTCATTTTAAGGCGATACTGATAGCATAGAATATTCACAATAACATTTTATTATTATCTTTAGACTTTGCAAAATCGACTTCGACAACATTGCAAACAATTAAGTATATAACTTTCATACTATGTTCAAAAAATTAACGGGCCAATATTGAAAATATAAATTAGTTAAGTACCTATCCTACCTGATGTATTAAGATATGAAAAAAAAAACCGGTAACTAAGTATCGTGAAGTGGAATTAAAAAACTATCTGTGTTACATAAACCTCCTGTGCCAAGACACATCACCCACATAAACTAATTTCATTTTAATCGTTTCCAGCTACAAGTATTACTCGTAATATGTGTGTGGGGTAGCGCGGGGCGGGCACATGACGACTGCCACTGCTGCGCTCTGAGTAGGTACTAGGTACTCACCTACCGACTTGTCATTGTCACCCACCGAAACTACATAATATGCGATGCGACAATTCATTTCCCGCGCTTTTCAATACCCGACCACTTTTTGCGAGGCGACGACGGCTTAACGACGTTGCAATAATTTTCTTCTTAATTAATAAGTCGTCGATTTACATAAGACGAGTGTGTAGTCCATACCGGGACCGTCATTATTATAATTGTAATTTTTTTTCTTCTCATAACATGGCGGCGGCGGCGGAGGCGGTAACGGTTAGGGGGCGCTGGATCGTAATCGCGAACGCATCCGTCCGATAGGTAAATCGATAAAGCTATCGCGTGAAGTATGAAGAGTTGTCCAACTGCAAATTATAATAAAAAAGCGGCTACTGTTTCACTCAATATAATGCGTTAATTATTATTTTCGTGCGAATGCGAACGGTGAATGAATTAGTCGGTCGCACGAGAGATCCACGAGAGATTACACGAGCCTTGCCTGTGTCGGTAGCTAGCTGCCATGCTGCATGCCTGCTCTGCTACACTACACACCGCGCTGCGCCGAAGTCCACAGCACCACAGATTAAATAATGACAGTACACTAACACTTCATCGGGTATAGACAGGATATTTTCACCGATAGAGTTGGGAAGACCCTATGAAACGAAGTGTGCCTTATAGCGTATACGTAGTTTTCGACAATTTTATAGAATTGGAACTTTCGCTCTATAAAAATTGTCGAAAACTCACACCTCTACACTCCTTGAGTGCTCTAGCGACACAGGTGTGCGGTCTACGAGTATTTACATGTGCTGATAAATACGACTAACAGTACAGTTACTTATTTTTATGTATTTATCATCTCGCATCTCGGATTTTCTTTTACTGTTGAAGCTTCCATAGTATCCAGATTAACTTATGCTTAAGCGATTTTCTTCAAAAATTCCACACCAAGCCTGAATTCCAAATTTGACTTTTTACATTTATTGAATGTTCATAAAATTTACAAGATAAAGGATAACACTCCACTCACATTCGTCATTAATATAATTTTAGGATTTGACCACTTCCTACACAAAAGTGCTGTAATTATTTCCACATACTCAAAATACCTGCAGTCCTCGCGTGTTTGTCCCTTCGCGTCGTCGGACGGAGCTTTTACCGAGCGTGCTTGCGTGTGCGCGTGCGTGCGGGTCTGCTTTTGTGTGTGCTTCCGTTGCGTGTGCGTGTGTGATCGCAATGATCGCTGACGCGTTGCGTCGGTGCACCGGCTCACCCCTACCGTCGAATCCGTCACACTTTACACGTTAGTTTCATATTCATAATACAGACGGGACGCGGACGGACAAAGTTGCACCGGTCACGGGAGCGAGTCGCGCGGCGCGGCGGCCCCTAACCACGTCCACTCCGCCTCATCGACAGATACTATTTTGAATAGTGTCAAAAGTCAACACTAATATGGAACGTGTTATTTGAAAATAACGTCTCAGACGTTATTTTCAAATAAGAAGTTCAAGATTTTACTAGTATGTTTAATTCGTCGTTTCGAATCTCAACACTTTTGGATTTTCATTTTCAGGTGCAATGGTTGTGCGGGCACAGCCAGTATATACAATATTATCATATAACAATAATACAACAAAGATGCAAAGCATAAGATACGAGCGCTACCACCTGCCCGATGGTCTCGCTTCTGACTATCCTCATAGAGCGATTATAATAAAATATAATAAACAACAATTATAACATCTCTCTAATATTATAACATTCAGATTATATGTGTACGTTCGTTGCTCGGAAAAGCCGAGAGGGCTTTTCCCTAGGTCACTTGATAGCCTGAAATCATACCATGCAAGCGGAACCGCACCGCAGGTTAAAATGAGTATGCTAATAAAAACTACCTAACTTGCTGAAGTGAAAAATATCACACGTATTACATGTGAATGAACAGTCCACGACACACCAATCCGCTCCCAGAGGTCACAAATCCGCACCTGACCTCATGTTCTCAATCTGGGGTTAAAAGATCATAAGATTACGAAAGCCGAATTTGTTGGACTTCAAACTAATAAAATCTTCGTTATCTGTAATATAGTTTTTTTCGCTTGTTTTTTTACCGTTGACGATCGACATGGTTAGATGTTTTTATTGTGTATAGCGGACAGACAAACAAGCTATGATAATATAAGTAGGACCTGATACAGGCAGGTGACGAACCGAAGCTTTACCGAACACATCCGGTCCCATTGCAATTAGAAGTTTTCACGAGCACGTGACTAGCGAATGACCAATAATGGTCTTACAGCGCGCTAGACACAGACGACTCTAGAGGTTTCGGCTCGCGTCAAGTCCTCATCTGCTAGTCTGCGTTGACGAACGATGAGCAGAACTCACTCGACCTCTCTCTCTCAAGTGATCCAAATTCTATACGGGTTTCCAGTGCGTCCCGCGACACCTTTTCCACGTATGAGGTTATCGCTGGTTAACCTAGATCTTATTTTTTTAATGGGAAGCACGAGGCGCGCGCCTGAGTAACGCAGAGGTGTAGTCCGATTTCATAAAGAAACTATAGACTGATTTTTCAGGTAGATCCAGGACAATCAATGTTAGTGCAAGGGCCTCTGCACTGACTTGGACTGCGAATAATTCCGCGTTGAACACTTTTCTCACTATCTGGTCCACTAGCTGGCAGTATGTGTTGGATTTCATTATGCTATAGTGTCCTATGGGACCTAGAGCTCCACAATTTACTACATGCCTTGTCAATATTGATTAAATCAGTATGTCCGGGCAGTAAGATGTAATACATATTCTGGCATCATGTAGAGTAGACTGCAATTTGATTATATAGAAGAGCGGTCAAGGGTGAGTTGGGCCTCGCGCAATGAGTGTTCCGTACCGCAAGAGTTAATCTGTAATTTCGAATTATCATATTTATTTATCTATAGCATTGGGCCATAACAAGCTTTAACCATGTCAAATTTTAAAGTGCTTGTACCGTTTGGCTCTGGCAGCTAGTGACGAACGGATTTACAGACACCGGAGTGAGGCCATAAATCTTCCCTTTTCTTTAAAATTTTAGTGAAAAACGCTTAATAAATAATACTGATATTACAATATACAAATGCATACGTAATGTCTTAAAAAAACACATATTAACTATCAAAAATACACAATGTATTTTACAACTTATTATTCCCAATATTCAAATAATTCCACAGGCAATACGAGTGCTCGACGCGGTTTTGTGTCGCAGTAGCGAAGTAAGGCACGGTCGCGGGCGGGGCGGGGTGAGCGGCGCGGCGGTGAGGCTCGTCAGTCGGCGAGTCGTCACACTCTCCACGCACCAGTGGCGACCACTCACTACACCACCACCACCGAACCCCGAGCCCCGAGCGACGCACACCACACCAGCCCCGAGTCAACCGTCCGACCATTGTTTATCCCACGATTAGTTCGAACTCACTAACTTTTTAGCGACATTACACTAACCGGGCTGCACACGATCCGATTTTCGAGATTTTTGAGCAATGCCAAACGAAAAATGCCCCCAACGGATAATTTCTTTTCTGGGAAAAACTGTGGACGCATGTACCCTCCCGCCTATCTAGTACGAGTAAGTGTACATTTGATATCTACACCGTGTCTGCACCTCACATACAAAGTTATTTTTACTTCTACCAACTTAACTAATAATGAGGTAAGTTGGTTAATTATTATAAAATTGTTAACACTTCTAATGAACCAAGAACATGTTCTTGTTTTTATTAAGAATCATCTATACTTGCAAACAACGTTAATTATAAACAAAAAAAGTGCGAAAGAAAAATATCTGCCGATATAAGATAATTTTATAATCTACACATACTAGAATCTAGTATGTGTAGATCTAGTAGTTTGTCTAGTCTGTTTATCTCATAGAGAAATAGTATAGTTTATCTAGTAACTAGATAAATAAATAATAACATTGCACACGTAAACATTTAAAAATCATCATGACAATGTTATTGCTTTAAATGATTCTTTTGCAAGTCAGCACTTCGTTCTATACCTATTACTAGAAAGAAAGTTATACCTCTTCTAATATTATTGACCTATTATTCATTACATATTATTTATGAAATATCCTTCATAGCAGACATTCCTGCAAGTATTTGCAGTGGCTCGAAAGTGGCAATTGCTGGAATTACATGATATATTTTTTTATGTAATCCGGTATGGGTGGCTGGTTCGGAGGGGCCAAAGCACATGCTCCGACCAGCCAATATCACCTCCTAGAAGGTAGGTGCCATACCGGAGACTTCCCTGGATTGCTGGCTATATTGGACTAGAGGAGAACACAACCGAGGCAGCTATGCGGCCATCTTACATCCAGTACGATGGTACCAACCCAGTCGGCTACAATTTGGGCCTACTTTTTAAAGTCATATTTTTTTAACTTAATCAGGAAAGCAGAGCGCACGAAAAGGAAAATCGGAGCAGATCTCGGTCAGTGTATGCCATGCCCTAATGGCACTCAAAAATTAAACTCGACCACTTCACTCCCCGAACCTCTTTGTTTCTCTTCACAATACACGCACTTTTGCTTAGCGAAGGATTAAAAATAGGGTCGTGAGAAGCGTCGCGGTTTTTCTGCTTTGTGTCTAACCACTCGAAGTATGAACCTCGTTGGAAGTTTAAACTCGATTGTATTCAGTTTTGTATTAGGGAAATCAATGAAAGAATGCACGAATCATGAGTACTTACATTTTTGTTATGTCAAATGATACAATATTATAATTATTTTATATTATTTTTTGCTGTTAAACATACGATTAAATAAATATATGGATTTAACAAAAATAAGTGGAACATTTTGGTAACAGGACTGTCAATAACCGTTAGCGATATCGCGCGAAAATAAATACGTGGAGTCTTTGTACCTATCAACTTTGTAGGTGGTCATCGTTGAGTACTGGTACCTATCTTTTGACAATTAAAATTTTGTATAAAAAGTTACCGGTATAATTGTCCAGGAGGCAAGCGGAGAGCACGCCCATTGTGCTGTGCTATAGCTGCCGGTACCGAGAACGGTAGCCATGTGTGTCGATCTTTCGACAAACAATTAATATCCGACAACATATCGATCTTCCTGACGAGAAATTCAGCCGAGAAAGATGAGAAGATCGCTTTCGAGTAATCGAAATAACAAAAAAGCAAAAATGAAGCAAATACGAAAGCACCATTGCTCTGGAGAACAACAGAGCCGTGGAGATGAAACGCTTGTTATTTTAAAAGGTTTTATATTAGTATTAGAAATATTGTATTAGTTGTAGCAAACAAATGAGATGAGTTAAACTGGAAAATATGCTTTGTTTGAGGTAGATTAAAAAGTTGGATAAAAGCTTTCAGGTTTCTAAAATTCAAGTCAAGCTCACATAGTTTTGTTCAGAGCAAGGCAATTTTATTTATCAAGACACTAGCCTAGATTTTGCCTTAAGTGATATGGACCTGCCTGAGCAATTCGCTTCCCGTCTTTTTTGTGAAATTCCACTCAGTCTATAAGGCCCGCGAGGCTATTAAGTTTTGAACTTCAGAGAGCCTAAAAATATATGTACAGACTTGCTTGAGTTATTGGAAACCGGTAAGATTTATACACGTGTTGTACTGCCCGCGTGGGTTTTACCATAATTAATTATGATCATCTTTTAATGTCACTAATTACACCAGTCCCAATTAACTTTGTTGAGGCGATTTATAATATGTAGGAGATTCCGTATTAGACGCCTTTGTGGTATTATGAGAATACTACCTGACCACTTCCTTAACTATCAGATAATTATTGAAAATAATGTGCATCAAACATGTAGGTAACTAAGTTTTAACTTGCACGTATCCCTACTGTTGTCCCTGTCTACCCCACTGGAAAATAGGCGTGACGCTATGTTTGTATCCCTACTGTAAAATTAAATCTTTCGTTGCTGAAAATTATTACGTTTAGAGCTTCAATTGTATTGTTTCCTAAACCGAACAATATTGTAAATATTTGGAATGACAGCAGATAAGAAACATCGACTTATATATTTAGCATATCGCTGATATGAGCAAGACATCCTCCAGCAACAAGCGGCTCCAGCGCTGCCGCTGCGCTACGGAAGCACACATGTTTTGTATGCAGAGTGCGCGCCGCCCCGCGCGCCGGAGACGAGCTCGCGGCCGCTATTTGGCCGTGTCCAGAGGCTAAGCCATTCAAGGCTAAGACGTGGGGGCCAGTTTTTGGATGATTTTAGGGCTACGGAGATTTTGGGATAATTGGCTCGCTTATCTTGCGGTAGAACGAAAAATAAAACTGGCCCATTAGCAAAACTCAGCACATGGATATTTATTAATCGTTGTCGATATTGAAATTAGAATAAATAAATAAACACATTATAATTTATATATTAGATTATCTCACGCCCTTAACTTTATATTCAAAATCATATCATGTGAAAATTCTCAAATTATAAGGGAAAACGAAATGGGGTCACTCGATATCTGAAATGGAACAACTTTTATTCTTCAAATTGCATCCAGCTACTGTTCCCCTGTCTGTAGCGATGACAATGGGATAACACATAAGTACATATCAACGCATGTGGCTCTAGTACCTAATAGTGACCTATATACTTTACTAGATACCAAATTTTCAATAAATTCACATTTAAAAACTTTTAGAGTAACATCTCTTTCACAGAAACATGTCCAAAAAGTTAAAACATGATTATTGACGGTTTTTATGACTTTTTATGAAATAAAATTCCAAATTTTAAATATAACCACAGATAAAATATTTAACAAATTAAACAGGTAACAATGCTTGATTTTGTTCCAGCTAGGACGTAAGATCGTTCTGCGGTCATACGATTCAGCATCGGCTGTATTTGATCCCTTTTTCTCTTTCCTTCCCATTGTATGTGATTTTCTTTTTGTATACATATATGTCTGTATTATACAGGGTGTTGTAACGGCCAGTACATTAATTTCGCCAGCGCAATCCTCATGTTTTTCCGAAACAAAAAAGTAAGTGAAGTTTTTCCCTAAAGTGTTTGGTTTTGGAGATATTAATTTTTGAAATTTATGTTTTCGTCTAGTGTAATTTGACGCATGAGGGGGGAAGGTGCTGGCGCGGGAACGGTTAAGGACGAAAAACTCACACTGCACCGCCTCCGCACATCTATCTCCTCTCTCCGCGCACTCGTCCCTCTTCGCTCACTCACCACGCGCCTTTCATACCCACGTTCGTGCGGAACATTAGATCCTTTTACACTAAATAAATCATTTAGTTTGTATGAAAACTGTAACTTTTTATTTAAAGGAAATTCTGAAAAAAGTTATTTGACTTTTTTGTTACTCTTGATCCCAATAATCATTTCCTAAATTTAATGTAGGTAGTCGCCGTTTTTACACCCTGTATGTTACATGGCGAAGAGAAAAAAATAACTTCTTTCTTCCTCTCTGTCTTTCTCCTGATATTGTATTCAACCCGTATCCACCCGTACTCCTGCTTCAAGGTGCCGTTTTCGCTGGTTGGAGTAGGATGCAACACAATCAATCGATAAAAAATTTGGTTTAAATATTTTTATTCCATTTATCGAAACAATAAAGTAAAAAAAAACTACGGATTTAGATGTACACGGTGTTGCAGTTGCCCCCGTTATATTTTTAACTGGCATAAGGGGGTTATTCTATATGTGAAACTAAACAACTTCTGTGGTGAAAAATTTTTTTTTTAAACAAAAAAATAAATTATTTGTTCCATACAAATTTTAAATAACTATTCTCAAAATGTATGGAGCAAAAAAAATTTTTTTCTTCAAATTAAAAAGTCGTAGAACAAAAGTTGTTCTATTTCACGTACAGAATCACCCCCTTTCGGGTTTTACGGTTGGGGTTGCAACACCGTATATATTCAACAAATAAAATATTTTTTTCCAAAGCCTTGATTTGGTCACATTGCCTTAAATACGTTTTTATAACTAAATTCACAGGTATGTTCATGATTTTTTTTCTATCGATCGAAGTTAATCAAATCGTGTTTTCAAAAAGCTATCGATCTGCGCTGATAGATGAAGTTTTACATATATTAAAACTGAATCTATCAGGTAATTAATATTGGCGGTACACTTCTTGAAATTCGAGTCAGACGCAGTCTCACATCTCCTTAGGATTTAAAATGGTGTGAAAGAAAGTTGAAAACAATTCAGCAAAGTTCTAGAGCCAAAATCTTACTTGTTAGATGATAATCGCATATCTTTGTCATTATATGTACAAGTAGTTCAACTTTCTACATGAAATATTCAGTTGATACGTCCATCAGCGGGACAATGACATGACCCAAAAGCTCTGAATCAATTATATCCGGTATCAATGTTCCAGAACCCTGTTTTCTCTCGCCTACTGCACACTGATTCGTGTTGATCCGGTACTTGGTAAACCCCATATCCCGGCGTTTCCTTGCCGCACTGCGTCGCGTCGCGGCGGAGGCGGTAGTAGGTAATCTGGTAAGCCTATAAGGTGCCTCCGGGACATAGCAGGTAATGCGCTAGTCGTGTCACATGTAGCGCTGGATTAGCTAACCATACGTGGGAATCGCAGCTTTGCGCGGAAATGGCGGAAGTTTCGTTTGACAGTGGTGAATATACACTTATACTCCATGGGGTAAATTGTGAATAGATTCTTACTCCGCTCCGGCGGCACAGTAAGGCAGACATTGTAATTTCAATTTACTTCAAAGAGAGACTAAAATGATTGCCTCACTTGGCCAGTGTGTGGTCGTCTATGGAGAGGAAAATATGGTAAGTAGTTACGTGGATGGTACTCATACAAGATATACTTTGAAAACTTCACAAGTCAGTATTACGGGGTCATTTATTTTCAGAAATATCAAAACAATGAATATTTTATATAATATTTATATTGTTTATTGAAAATTAATAATACGATAGTACAACTTACTCGTCACAATTCGTTTTAATATATCCGGTTCAATTACTTACAAAGAAAACCTGGCGAAGAGAAACTCCATAGATGGCTGCGTTGCATAGAAAAAGATCGTAAGTCGGTGTTGCTTTTAATTAAAAAAAATTAATTGCAATAAAATTTAAAAATCTACAACAATAGAATTCTGTGCTGTGGTTTAGTTATTTATCAGTGCAATAAAAATTCGTTTTGTTCATTCACTTTTGAAAAAATCAAATTCATTCATTCAAAAAAATCTAAATGTATAGTAATTCATATTGTAATTAAATCAAAAGTGATATAAAATATTATTTGTTTGTTAAATAAATAAAATGTTTACGTACTATAGAAAATACACTAAGGGAGCGTGAGCAGACGGCGTATTTTTCAATCTTTCCAGTCTTCTATGGCAGACTCAAATTTTAGTTAAGAAATCTGAATGCAACGTTATTGTAATTCAATCAACTTGTCCTGGTATCATCGACCACATCAAACGTACAGGCGGCGCGTAACGCAGTCTAAAAACTGTTTTATCTCGCTCGATCATCGCCGGCTGAGCGTGTAGAGCGTTAAAGCGGTCTCGACTCGCCCCTCACAACTATCGCGTACAGAAGGGTAACGCCAGCGTAAGCAGTGCACGACAATATTCCGCGTAAGGTGTACGTGCAGCAGTATAAGCAATACACAATGTAGGCGCACGTATTTGCATGTCGTGTCGACGCAATGTTCGCACAGGAAAGTAATTGCGTATGCGTTATTCGAAATTAGTTTTCACCCAGTCGAGATTATCAGGAGCGGCAAGTGCGCGGCGATAAGACAAATGCGCACGAATGCGTGTTATTAAATTTACCCGTTTTTTCGTCGAAATCTGCATAATAAGGGGAAAGAACTGGTAATCGCGCGACGGAGCTGCGCCCGCGCTGCCGCCCCCGCCTCTCCGCCCCGCCCGCCCCCGCTCCCGTAGCGCTCGCGCCCGCGCAGTAGCTTGCAAACCATCATATCACATCGTCGTCAGCAAAATAGAGATGTCACTTAATTTTCATTGTTTTGCAATTAATGTTAATTAAGTCCTACTCGAATAGCATCCACAAATTATCGTAAATTCAACAATACGAGTAGCTCGTGATCTTAAGGCTACATACAAAGTAACATTCCGCTCTTTCTGAGACATGTACCATCACAATATTACTCACTTGACATATACAGTTTTAATAATAAAAATAATTCATCTATCAGGGCTGTAGCTTTTTGAAAACACGATTAGATTAACTTTGCTGGATATAAATAAACGATGAAAATTGCTCTGAATTCACTTGCCCAAACAAAACGTGACCAAAGAAAGGTTTCTGAAAAAATAGGATTTTGTTCTTTTTATTCATTGTCGATATCTACTACTACTACCTGAATAAAAGGTCGATGCGGCTATGTAATTAGATCGTGTTTTCAGTCCAGTTCAGGGAAAGGGAAGCTCTGACATGGCACCTACTTCACCCAGGTGCTTTGGGCTGACATCAATATGAAATATTCACATTCATTCGAATACATTTCTGGCTAATACAAAATAATTGATTAAAAAATGTGAGTACATTTTTCTTCCGATTTTTTTATATTTTATCAAATGTATAACTTTTTGAGCTGATGGTACACGCGAGTTTGGGTGCAGCGCCGAGTACCGGTGGATAAGGGCTTGCACACACCGAGACGCGGTGGGGCGGGGTGCGCCCACAGCGACACTACCACCACTACCACGACGACGACGACGACGACGTAACGTCCAATTCATCGGCACGCTGTGTGCTCGCCTTTAGCCTAATTTCTCCACGACATTGCACAGGGTCGAAATTGAGTAATACCTACGAGCACATAATTTTATTACAAAATATATGATATGCTTCATTGGAGTAATCTAGTATGCTCAAATTGCCAGATTAACATTTTTACAACGGGAAATTTCCGTTTTAAGTTCGACCTCTTTGTGGGATCTATTTCACGATGGGATCTATTTCTGGTTTTATATTATACAGGGGAGTTGGGCACATCGACCGACAAAAATTTTTTTGTAGATAAGTGGCGTCATTTGCAACATTTTGAACCATACCTTTTGTCAGATGTCACGTGGTATCGAGATACGATTTTATTTTCTTTATTTTTGAAAATTACCAAAATCCCAGCTTTCAACCCTTGTAACTTTTTTGTTTATGATTGTATCAGCACGAAATAAAATTTATTCAATTTTCTAGATGTTCTAGAAAAAATATTATTTGTTGAAGTTAATACCATGAAAAGGTCTTATGACCTGCCAAAGTCCCGAGAACGAGTAAAAATATGACAGAATATTAATTTCTTAATTCATTAAAAAAAACTGACAGCAATTGATAGCTTCATTTTCTTTTAAAAAGTTTGCTAGTTTACGCCCTTTCCAACGGTGTAGCACATGTCATACAAATAATTCACTATGTGATCAAAATTAGGGATAATTTGCAAGAATCGAAATATTAACAATGGAGAATTGAACAAAGTGCCCGCGCGACCGGTACATGTTCTAAACATCGATGGTTCTAAATTTGAAAATGCTCCCGAAAACGCTCTCAATACGGGAAGCGACCACCGATAAATGCCCGTGTTGTTGTCGTTCTGTTCTGTCTCTGTCCCTAATTTTGACCACATAGTGGGTCAAAACGTTGCAAATGACCCCACTTACCTACAAAAAAAATTGTCGGTCGATGTGCCGAACACCCTGTATATGTACTTAAGACACATCAGTACCAAAAATTGGTTTCTTTCTTCCGATTGATATTTCTCGTAAACCACTGAGTTTAGAGGACGTAAGTCTATAGGAGAATCATCAATCGGGAGAAACCAATCTTTGATACTTGGCCTTGGTACAGTAATTTCCTTATTACTTAATAATGGTATGTGCGGAATGCCAATAGAGACGCAATTCAGCTCAATAGTGGTATGCTCGTTTTGATAAATAAAATTTTTGCAAAAATTAAAACCCAATTCGATTTCGCTGTCATCCGTTCGAATACGTTCCGTGGTTGTTTAAAATGTTCATGAAAAATTTCGATCGTGAAAATTACACAGCATTAATTTAGTACTATTGTCAGTATTTCTTTTTCATGAATTAGTTTACAATATTTTATTTTTGTATACTCTACCAGTGTAGAGTTCGACCCTGGTACGTCCGCCGCCTCCACTGCCGCGCCGCCGAGGGCTACCGAAATTCTTCTCTCCGCGCGGCCTTCTGCGTATAACAACCTTTTTAAACTTTTTCTCCAAAAATGATCTTATTCTCATCTTCATAACCTATATAGTTAGAGACGTGCATGTTCACAATTTTGTTGCACATATTAAGTTTTTAGCAAATAGTTAAGTAACTAAATTAGTTCCCGGCACGAATATTTACACACTTTGAAACTACATCTTTAAGAGAGAACCAATTACAAGGCTAGGGATTATTAAGGAATCACTTTCTTACAACAAAGGATGGACGGATATTTTTGACAGGTATGGTATTTTTTAGGTAGCGGATACACGGAACCCTTATCGATTATGACCGATATCCGGATAAGAAACGAGTTTTTTAAACGTGTTTTTTTGTTTGTTTTTGTGCTATTGTGAAAACGGTAATGAAGTATTACCGTTGCGTCGATACAAGCATCACACTTGATGTAATTTATAGTACAAACTCTAAAGCAAAACAAATTTTTTATTAATAAACACCGGGCAATATTAATAATCTGGGAATATTTCAACCGGCTACCTATTACTTTTCCAAAGATATACCGAACTGTATGTAAGAAAAAAAAAATTTTAGGTAATAAGTACATTACAAAATATATTGTATGGTTTTACAGCACCCTCAGCGTGCGAGTTCAAGTCGCACTTGACAGGGTCTAAGAATCTACTTAGTTTTCGATATAGATCAACCCCCTGAAATAACCGGCATGGCTATCAATATTAAAAACATTAGAAAATTAAAAGAAATTAAAATATTGGTTGGGGTGTACCTAAACAATTCAAACCATTGTAATCATGAACATTAAAATCATTTAAAACATTTAAAAAAAACCCTCGAACCCTAAAAAGTCAAAAATAATTTCCGTTTACTTGCTTTTAAAGGAGTCGGAGGACCGCTAAGTAAATACCGCGCAGCTCTGAGTTTTTATATTTTATTTACTTAGCGGTCTCCCGACTCCTATAATTAAGTAAACGGAAATTATTTTTTAATTTTTAAGGGTTGGGGTTGTTTTAAATTTTTAATTTAACTTTTATTTCAAGCTTAAAAAAAACGCATGCAAATTGGTCCACTTGTGAAAAGGAAATTATTTTTTTGATTACTTAATTACTTGATTACATGATTACAAACATAGCTAAGAACAATCTCGATTAAACCAGCTTTCTAATAAAAAAACCGCATCCAAATCGGTGCATCCGTTTCGGAGCTACTATGCCACAGACACACAGACACATCCATACACACATACACACATACACAAACACGTTAAACTTATAACCCCCCTCTTTTTGCGTCGGGGGTTAAAAAAATAGTATATAAAACACATTAAAAATGATATAGTAATCTAATAATTCATGCATGAGGTAATATGTAAGTAAATAAAATTCTATTAGCATATGAGTTGTCGTATGATTTTTTTTTTCATAATTACGCCAATAACATTAATTTCACCCTACCGGCCTGCAGACTTGATTATGTAAAACCCAGAATTCATGCCATGAACCAAAGTGCAAGAAGATAATTATCTATTTCAGCTGAAGTCCAGCCTAAAGCGATTCGCGGTAAAAAGAGTAGGTCTCGTATTATCGCCGCCACTAGGGCTATCAAGTAGACAACTGAGATAATATTTAGAAATGAAATTTTTTTTTACTTTATTATCAGAATAATTTTGGTATGTCATTTGTATCATTATAAAGTGTAGTGTAGTGTGTGATTAATAGTGGAATGTAAGTCGATAGTAGCAGAAGAGTTGAGCATGAGAATTGAAGATAAAATAATAATAAAAATACTTATTAATAACTAGCTTTTGCCTGCGGTTTCGCTCGCGTGAAATTCATATTTAAAAAGAAGAAAGTAAGTAAGTAAGAAAGAAGGCCGAGCTGCGTTCCTGCGTTACCTTTGTTTCGGCGCGGGGAACAATTACGTTTGTATGAGAGTCACATTTTACCGTAACCGGAACTGAACTTTATTTAGCCTTTCCTGTGTCACGTATAGTTAAAAGTGTTTGTACTAAGTTTTATCGAATACGGATGGCCGGTTTAAGAGTTATGGAGGAACACACATACATACATACAGAAAAGATTTCTAAAAACTTTCATTTTAGTTCTAGTATCATACATAGAATTAATAGTTTTTAGTTTTAATTTTATTCATATTGTCTACAGTATCTCATAAAACAAAGTAACTTACTCCATGACCATCCCTTACAGATTTATTATTAGTATTGATACATATAAGTGCATGCTAGTTAAATAAAAGTCATACTTCTCATACATACATACAAGTCATACATAGTCATATCTCATATACAAATAAACATACATACATACCTACTTGTCTATCCAGGTATGAAACAAACGTTTTTTTTAGGTTTTCACTTCACATTGTCGGAGATAATACAGTTTTAGGTGCTGTATCTGTCTGTCAGTTTTAGGTGTTGGTCAAATTGTATGTCATATTACATTTAATGTTATTATTACTGCAAACTAAGCTCAAAATAAACGTTAATTAATTAATTTTTGCCTCTGCTGGTGGAAGCAACTGGCGTCCCGCAATCAAGGGCCTACTTCACTCAAAGGGTAAGTCTTGCCATCCAGCGGCGTATTGCCGCAAGTGTTCTAGGAACATTTGAAAACGCCCCTTTTAAGTTTTAATTCTTTAGTTATTAGTATTACTTTTTCATATTTAAAGAAAGATTATTTCTGAAGTGCGTGACGTGGTGACCCTACTTGGCGCCCGGAGCGAGTACGCCGCGCGCCGTGCGGCGCAAGTTCGGGTGCAAGTTGCAAGTAGCCAGTAATTTATGGTTAGTTTTTGGCGGCGAGCGCGGCGGCCGTGTGAGGGCGGAGCGGGGCAAGGGAGATGCGATGCAATGCTGCAAGGCTGCATTCACCCGTCGCCGGTCACAGACCCCGATCGCATCACGCCGTCAATTTCCAACTATTTAGCTGCGCCCGCGCCGCCGCCGCCGCCGCGCACGCTCCCCGCGCGCCGATCTTCTTCTTCTTAATCATTTTACCAAAAAATATGCGTACGCGCCGCGCGTAATAAAGATGGGCTATCGATACAGGTTCGGATGTTGATCTGGATTATACCTCGGAGCCTTTTCGTTCGCAGCGCACGAGCGGAGCACAACGTGCACCAAATGTATTTATTCCTACTACGTACGGCACATATGATTTGTTTTCACAAGTTGCCCATTATTATAAAAATAGTCTAGGCATTACTAAAGGATAAGGACAAGATACCATCCTGGTGGCACGGTTCTTCCACGGAGTCATGCAGCAGGTGGGTCTTCGTGCCTTACTTGCTGCTTGATAGTTATCTTGTCCGAATACTTTGCTAAACGTGGTGGCCGGTTTTGTGCTGTAATTTACAAGAGTACTTGCAACACAACACCGATTGCTCTGCTAACCCCGATCGTCGGGATGCAGCGTGTGGCATGTATGTAGGCATGTATGTATGTCTAGGAGTGGAGATAAATAATAAGGTAGAGACTGTCATATCGAACATCATTACATAACAAATTAAGTACATTACTTACCGTAGAGAGCGTGCGCCGGCGACGACGTGCGTCTTCGTCTTGTCTCGCTCGACATTTGTTTTTTTTTTAATGCGAAGCACGACATATGGCGCGCGCCAGACTAACGCAGAGGTGTAGTCCGACGGCGCCCACGGGCATTGCAATGCTTCTACGTGTTATGGATAGCAGTGACGTTTGCGTTCGATATCTGCGTTCCTCGTACTCGAACGAGCTTTCTTTGTAGTGAATAAATTAATCTGGTGGCAGTTTAGCGACAGGCGGGGCGGCGCGGAGGCTGCGGGTGGGGGGAGGAGGAGGGGGGAGGCGCGGGCGCCGCGCACCATTATACTCGGCATAATAATTATCTCTTTTAATAGTTTTTTATTCCGTTCCCCGTCGACTCTTTATTAACACGTCAAAGTAAATAACTTGTTAGCTCGACGCCGCGCGCCGCTGCCGAGCGATCTCATTTCGGATCGATTGGAAATTTCAATTGTGGACGTGATTTTAGAAATGTAACGGTCGCTCTAGACACTTTATCCGCGAGAGATTGATCTCTATTATGTCGCCGGAGAACGTATCCGTTTAATTCGGCACGTGTGTGCGTGAGCGGGCTATCTCGCTGGATATTGTGGTCAGTAAGGCGATGAAAATTATTTTGTCGTAATTGTGACACAATGAAAAGCGTTGCGCACGCGTCGACCGGAGCCGCCCGCACTGCACCGCGGACCGTGCGAGTCAGGTGTTTACACACATCTATCTGTGGCAGATTGCAATAACAATGTTGTAGTTTAAATTGGATTGAGAGAATATTGAAAGAGCGATTAACAAATCTATTGCATGTTATATTGTTACGCAACTGGAACAACAGGTACTAGAAGATATAGACTAAAATTATGTTTATTTGTTTATTTTTTTATTTTATTTTATCTTGCTGGACTGTTGTGACAATTAAACTGAAGCTATCTCTTTACTGGATAACTGTTAATGATTATTATAATTTTTGTTATGTATTTATCTAATTTGACTATAATGGTACTGTTTTTATTTGTACAGTTTTTTATTTGCATGTTTTATTAAATGTTTCCCTCATTGCGTTTTAAATATATGTTGGTAAATAAATTTGTATAAAGTGTGACAGTACTATTAATATATAGTAAGCGCGACATGTGGCGCCAATAAGGTGTCTAGCGACGCGCCCATGGACATTCGGTCACATGCGGGGGTTGTGAATTCCATGCCGGCCTGACAGATGCCCATTCACGCCTCTCTTGAAGGACCCGAGACTGTACTTGGGGAAAAATAAATAAATAGTGTTCCAGAGTTTACCGGTTCTGTGGAGGAAGGATCTGCAGAACCAATTGGAACGCATCCTCGATAAGTCCAGCGTCTGGGGATGCAACGCTGCCCAGTGCGCGTTGTGCGGAGGTGGAAAGGGGACGGTGGGATCGCGTCAAACAGCTCTTCCGAGTAGGTACTGCCCGTGGAATAAGCGATAGAACACACTTAGGGCGCCGACATCCCTACGAAGTTGCAGTGGTTCTAGATTGCGGGACACGTCTGGGTCACTCACTATAGTCTTATAGCTCGGCGTTGGATTGAGTCCAAAGGCGCAACCTGGTATTTGGCTGAGCCATTCCACAAGTGCGAGCAGTACTCCAAGCAGGACCTTAATCTGCGATTTATGCAAAAGCAGCCTTTAGCCCGGCGGGAATTACAGCCGCATTTTATTGAATACGCCTAGCTTCAAGTTTTTTTACTCGTTGGTTCCCCCAACCCCCCCCTTCCCCTCAACCCTTAGTCTGATCAGTCGACCACATTTAAAAATTATTCCAAAGGCTTATAATCCAACGGAACGGTGAATGTGCTTCTTGTAGAGAATAATATAAGGTAAGCCGCACACTGGGCCGACACAGCGCGGGCGCTGAGCCGAGTGTCGGATTAACACGTGTGACTAAATCCTGACACTAATCCAATAATTTTGTCGCTACGGTACAGATCAAGACTGAGACATGAGCTACGTATTTAAGTACAATGGAGACGATCTAGTGATCACGATATGAAAGAAAGACATCTTGCATTTTCTTTTAAACATATTTACAGAATACTAAACATAATATAGTTTAAAACACATGGCACATGACATGGCATTGCTGCAAAGCGAATAAAGGGACCAGACATAGACAGAGCCAACGCGGAATCTCTTGAATAACTTCACTAGAATCATCGCTGATTTTAAGTCCCTCACTGTACAGAACGTATAGCAATGCAACGAAACATTTCTATCGGAATCGTTTAATTTTACATAACATACTACGAGTATTAGAGTTAGCAGTACAAATTTGTATGAAATTGTTTCATGACAAATTTAAGAATATAATAAGTATTAAAATGTGCTATAAAAATGAAATGTCATGTCATGTCATGTCATGTCTACTAATGAAATGTCAAAACATCGGTAATAATAATTGATCATTGTAATGATGGTAATGATTTTTTCATAAATAAACTATTTTGTCTTAAATCTGCTAAAAGTATGACCTGCGTATTAGTTTTATTCTAAGGGTAACCCTAAATGTTAAGGAAATAAAATATTCAAAGGAGCCTTGAAACGATATAATGAAAATAATCCATGTTTTACATATACATATTATGTAGTATCTACATATAATTATACGTTAGTATATAAAATATCACATAGATAAATATCAATTCTTTATTGCACACCAAAACATTAACAAAGAATGATACGTGAAGAAAACAAATAAGAACAATAGCGTGCAAAGGCGAACTTATCATTAAAAGTGATTTATTTCAGCCAACCTTTGGGCGATGAGAGTAAGTTAAGAAGAATGATGGAAAGGGTAGTGCAGACATTAGGACAGGAAAGTAATAAATAACACACAATATAATAAATATATATATATACATACGTATACAAGTACATAGATACGAGTATATAATTACATATTAAAAAAAAAAAAGAACATAAAAAACATAGGTACCAATATATAATACCTTATTCCACAACATTACAGAGGAAGCTAAGATAATGTTTTATTAAATAAGATTTTAAACGTGCCAAGAGTCTGACACTGACGAATGCGCTGCCGCAATGCGTTCCATGAGTTTACTTATAAGAAAAAAGCATCTAATATAAATTAAAAAATAATATACATACAATATTATCTAAAAGGAAAACCTGTGTAGTCTAATAAGTATAACTTTAAAGAGCTTTCCCAACGGCATACGAAAGCAAATCGGTACCTTTACTAATTTATTGTTATTACCAATCTATACAGGCATACAAGAATTAATAACATAACGTTTAGGTGCATCTCAAAAATTTTAAAAATTAAATCATGTAAATGCAACTTACACGTGCACGATATGAATTGTGTTAATGTGTAAGTGGGTGGAGTAGAGTAGGGGTGGCTTATATACTCGTATGTAGAGCAGAGTGTTAGAGGCGACTCACATGTGACAAATCGCTGGGGGCGTCTGACTTGACGGCTGCATTGGCTGCGACCCAGGCCTCCGCGAACGTCTCCATCGCACTTTGGAAGTCCATTTCCGTTACAGGCCAAACTTAACCGGAAGTGTCAAACGGCGCGGCGGCGGACACACTACATGCCGCCCGACCACGCGCCGACTTCCGCTACCCAAACTTTTCCTCGGGTGAAGGAAAAACATGAACTCCCAACTCGCATCTCGCGGGGGTGGAACGTCGGCTGCGGGAGCTCGAGGAGGCGAGCGGGGTGAGTGTCGCGGCGCGTGGCGCGGGTGAGCGGAGCGGCGCGAGCTGCGGCGCGAAGAGACGCGAGCGCACGGGCCGAGTGTCGGCGCGCTACTGAAGTCTGAAGCCGCCGCCGCGGCGCGCCGGTGACCGGCGGCGGCGGCGGCCGCGGCCGGCGCTCCGCCCCCGTCGGCGACGGCGGCTCCCGACCACCCCCGAGCTCCTAGCGGAGACGGACGAGTTTCCCCCGCCCGCCCCGGCGGCGAGCGACAGAAAAACCGAGACGCTACAGCCCTCCCGTTTTAAAGGCACTTTTCTTTTTAAGGCGCTACTTTTAACGAGTTTGGTTTTTTACGGCGAAGCCCTGCCCACGGCCGGCGATTGGGTGAAGATACTCGAGCGACGGAGAGCGCGGATTATTTGCACGTTTAATTCGATACGTCGTCAGCGCCCCCGCCGCCTCCCCCGCACCGCCGCAGCTTGTTAGTAAGTAACACAAGCACGCACATGCTCACATACTTACATACATAGTACATATGTATGAACATACTCGCACAACCCAGTGTTCGGACTCATTCATCATCGTAGATGCGAAACGACACTTCATATTGAAGGCGATAATTTCAGACATTGATAAAAAAAAAGCAAACTGACACCGTTGGCCACAACATCACTGACAACCCACGTGATGTCAGCTCATAAAATTTTTCTTAACTAGGTGCCATGACAGTGCTTCCCTGTGGTCCTGGCGGCTACACAGAACTGGACGGAAACGCAAACTATTTACTGTTAGCGCGCACGTTCGTGGCCTCTGCGGGCGGAGGCCGATAGATCTTTAAAATATTATCGCTGTTTTGTCTTCGTACTTCAACCACGCCTGCCCACGCCACGCCAATAAAGCCTTATTAGATCAATAATTTAATGTCATAAATAAAAAAGAGGTTTCGTAAATGTCGTTACTTTCAGAGATTGATTCACAACACTATACATTCCATTCTCGCTTTCCTGCCGGAGGCCACGAACGTACGCGCTGACTGTACCTATCCGCTACCACCGGCCTTTCATTCAGAACGACCTTTCATTGTGATCCACCCTTCTAAATTAATATTTCCCAACTTAACGTATTTTATACGATGCATGCATTATAGTTAATGCTGATAAATTATGGAAGACAATTCACCAGATAATTGTAAGTGAGATTGAAATTCGTGATGCCCAGATTGTTCAACATGCCCGGTGATTTAACTTCCATCATTCTCAGACTGTACTAAGTGAGAATTTGGAAATACATACAAACGTACATACAATAAAACGTACATACAAGATATTTAATTCTTTGGTAATTCCCACTATTCCCAGTTTTTAGGACATTCACATTCATCCTGCACATATTTAAACAAAGTGTTGACTTAAAGCAACAATTTTTTTTATTGTCTAAACATTTTTCGGTCGCCCTCCTTCATACGAATGTTTACAAATCAGTATAACTCTTTTCAAAACACGACACAAAAAAGTCCTTGTCCTAATAAATTTATTTAAAAAAATCTTTCATAATTTTGTTTATACATCGCAGATACCTAGTACTATCTACTCTACTACAGACCTTCCATCTCGCCATCCATATAATTCATACTTATTATTAGAAATTACGATGTCTTATTAGAATAGGCTTATATAGTCCATCGACTCCGCTAAAATATTGTAATAGGCAAGAATTAATGAACATTAAGGATATTAGATTTTTATGTTCATTAGTCATTGGCATTCTGGAAGCAGTTCCGGCCGCCCATTACTTACTGGGTGAGAATTAATTCTGATATAGTATTATGTCTGTCTGCTCAACCTCCATTTAAATTCAGTTTAAAGTGCATTACGTGCGTATTTAACCATTATCTATTATATGCATAATTTATTAAACGTATTTCTATTTTAATCTTCATATGTAACAAGCATGATGGCAAAACAAATAAACATTTGTAGTATTTCTAAGAACTAACACATTATTTAAAACCAATTTTTTTTTTTAATTAGCTACTTAAATAAATTATATAGCTAATAAAAAAACCTTGACGTAAACGAATTATTGTTTCTAACACAACAGAGTATAGTCTGATAAATGTAGGATGTACATGTGTATGATAGTATGACAGCTACCATAGTGCCTAAAATAACGCTTTATCATCAATGAACATCAATCAATCAACATCAATCCTCAATATTTCCAAAATGTTTTTAATTATTACGATGGCAACCAAAGGATTTTTCCTCCTGTAGGATCAGAAAAAGAAAATGTTGCTTAGAAACTGATTAAAGTTAAAAAAGTGTTGTCTGTCTGTCTGTCTGTCTTTGAGCAGATTAATGTGCGATATACTAAATCACATCAAATCAGAATTGCATGCCGATTATTCCATTAGATTCAGCAACTATTTGATATCGTTTTATGGTACATATGTGTCATCCATCACGCTATCCACTTGGGGTACTAAGCAGTAACTCTAATTTATGACAGTAGTCAATCCAATCATACAAATGTCCTTTTCTAATTTCATCTGCGTGAAGCCGCGGGCAAAATAGTTATTTAAAAATAAAACTCTATTTCTTATGTTTCATGTCATATTATTATATTACTTACATTTGCAAAACACTCCGTAATTAAATTGATGCAAAAAAATTGTTTTAGTCAAAACTACGGTAATGAATGAGCACGGTTTGAGGCATCTGTCATTTTAATCATTTTCCATTTAGCAGACTTTAAACTAAAGGAGCTTCGTTATGTGATCGCTTGTAAATTAGGTGCCGCAAATTGGTGTTCGGAAATTATTTTTGTCGACCATTAAATCTATTCGTAGATACTTAGGTAAGTACTTGTGTTTTAACTGATCGCGTTTTGGCGCTCAATCAACGAGCGTACCTAATTAAGTTTTCGATGATAGATATCAAATGAATAACTTGATTTGTTCACTCACGAATTGTTATAACCTAAGTACGATTTAACGTACCAAGTTTATAGTTGAACGATAATTTTAAATGAGCGCGAATTGTACACGTTGCGTTTATCCGTAAGTATTGTAATTTTTTTTAATAATATCATTTTAATTTGTCTTTAATAAATATGTAATCTCATACATAAAAATGTTTTTTTTTTTATTTTATTTGTATTAAATTTTGCATGTATGAAATTATTCTGTGATAATCAAAATTTTTTAAATCTAATTAATTGTTGTACTTATTATTTTGCTGATCGACTAAATAAATAATTCTTGATGAATTTTTCTATAGGTATACTTATCAATACGAAGGTAATCCTCTCGCTGATAAGCGCCATTAATTATAATTACATTTTATACAATCCGCATTAATTAAAATAATTTAAAAATTACGGAGAGATTGAATATTGTAAAGTCGGTAGTACCAAATTTTTCAGTTTTTTTTTTCATTTTAGTAGGTGTGTACTATTTCCTATAATTTAAAAAATATTTGAAAATGAAATTATAAGTATAATTTCAAGAATTTTTTAAAGAGAGATACCTAATTCGAAAAAAAATATGTTTGTTGACTTGCAGAAAAATCATATAAGTAGGGATATTAATAATAAGTCGAATTGCGGTAAAAGTCTAAACAAAGGTATTATATGCGTACAAGCAGGTACAATAAATGGATTGAAAATTTATCGCCATTTGGCTGATCCGGTTAAATGCCAGTTAATATTGATCTGTTCGTTATATTCACCTTTCTTTAAGAGTTGACAAGAGTTAACCGACAGCTATATTTTAGATGAGTTTGGTGGAATCTACCCACCGTCAGAATGTTGAGTGAGGCTATAATCAAGGTGAACCTGCCTTCATGAAACAGATACATAACAAATATGCAACTGTAAATTTAAAAAAATACAAATTAATAACAATACCAGGTCAGCAAAACAATAAAATGGCTCTGACTAACTCTTCTTTAACCAGGCATTTACTCTCATCTCTGATCTGCACCGAGGAAAGAGGCCGAGACAGAGGTCCGTTTTAGCTCTAATATTTTTTTAATGCATCATCTAATATCCTATAATATTATAAAGAGGTAAAGTTTGTAAGTTGGATGTAGGAGGTAATGTCCGAAAATATTCATCCGATTTAAAAAATTCTTCGACCAATATTTAGAATTTACCTTCAGGATGGGCATAGGCTATGCGAGCGAAGTAAAAGAAGACGTGAATAAACCACAAAATGGGTCTGGGTCCGTGCTCCACCTAGGATGCCCAATTCTTTCACAGCGCTAGAACCAGCCAAAACAACGTATCTGCCAAAACATTTCGATATATCGCACTATTTACGAAGTAGCACTTTGAAAAGAGTATGATCGATAGATATAACGAATTTAAGTATACAAATTGTGTTAAGATTCTGACATTTGATCACAAAAGTATTTTAACATTGAAATACATCAAATTTAATAATTAAAAAAAAAATCTATTTAAGAACTATTTTATTCGATTATAGCCTGTTCATCTGTATTTAAAGTCGTAGGTAGCTGTCCGGTTCTGTCATTCCGAGTAGAAATATTCCAGAAAGAAATAATCTCATATACCTACTGTATATGTTTTCAGTTAGACCAAGTTAGGTAGACAAAGTGGAGAAAAACTCCTTCACGCATACACAACCGAGCGCTAGGTGCTTCATGCCTTCACGACTCTACCCACATAGGTTTAAATTTCATTGAACTCTTTTCTTTTGTTCCTGGACATTTATTATAAAATTTTGGATTCTTAAGTTTTCATGGAAAAAACTAAAGGATTCAGCATTTTCGATGTTCATGTTCATTCCATTTGTATTTCTGTATATCACAGTTTTAGTGGCACAAAGATAAAATTGTAAAATATTATTGTGTAGGAATTACAACTAATCTATACATATAATAATAACTGTAAATTTTGTGTGTCTGTATTTACATTGAAAATATTTGCAAAAAAAATTATTGACAATAGAATAAATTAGGTGGTAGAATAATAATATAGAACAGGTGATAGAATTCTTTAAGATAAATTTTGGAATTTAGTCTTTTTATCCGATTTGTTGACTAGACTACAGCCGCCCAATGAGTTAGCCAGTGTTGTCGCAAGTGATGTGGATGGGTCGCCCAATGAGTTGGCCAGTGTCGCAGTTGGAAAAAATATAAAATAAAAATATAAAATTCGATTTTTTACTTGGATACTAATTGATGTCTCTAAACTGGAATTTTCAAACAAAAAGAGAATGCGAGCGAAGCCACGGGCACAGCTAGTCCTATCTATATAACAGCCGCACATAATATTGTAACACTCAATATTAGAGATCCCTACCCAAGATTTAAAAATATACTTTTGGAGTTAATTTTCTTCGTACAAATACATTTATAAAGTAGAATAGATTAGAAACTCTTTATTGAACACAATTAAAAGGAAAACACTACACGAAAAGAAACAAGAAATATAGGATAGTGCAAAGGCGAACTTATCACTGCTAGTAATTTCTTCCAGTCAATCTTGGGTGATGATGAATAAAATAATAAAGAAATTAGTATGGGTAGTGCAAGTGATGAGTTTTAAAAATGTTTATACTCGCAAGATTTGACCTAAGCGCACTTAACACAAGAAACTAACAGGACAAGTTAAATAAAATCTTTTAAAAAATCTATATGTAATGAAGTATTGATAACATCGAACTGGACAGTACGGTGTCGATTACATGATTACACAAAACTGCGGTCGGAAGTCATGTCATCGCCTCAAGTAGGTAACTCTGTTTTTGTGGTTTCTGACAAGTGTGATAGTGCCTACTCTGATAAGCATTTCCAATACGGCACTTGGTAGGCACTTAATGGGAGCAATAACTACATAATGTGGATAGGTACATAGGTACATATTCCAATTGTATATTGCTTTAAGTTTATGGATTTGTACGTACCTACATACGTAAGAATGTGTCGGTAATGTAAAATGCAGACATTTTCAGACTGTCAGTTTTGTCTTGTACACGTTAACAGCATTGTCAGTGCAGATATTTCTTCATGCTGTTTTCGTACTATTAGGTACTACTCCGCCTTTGCGTATTATTGTCCGTGTTTATTGTTGTTGTGTGTGTGTTGTTGTTGTGTTTATAATTCCGTATCCATACCATGGACAATGGAGGCCAAGTCGATGCTGTGTACACCGACTTTAAGAAGGCCTTCGATAAGGTTGACCACGTAATGTTACTCCAGAAAATTGCTTTTAACGGGATCAGAGGTAATCTGCTGAGATGGTTCATATCATATAGTCAACAGAAAGCAGAGCATAGTCGTGCATCGGGTACGAGTCGAATACGGTGAAGGTAACGTCGGGTGTCCCTCAGGGTTCCATCTTGGGACCTGTGTTATTTATTTTGTTCTTAAATGATGTTCACAAATGTTTAAAAACTGTCTTTTCCTGATTTATTCTGACGATAAAAAAATATACAAAATTATCAACACTGTTGCTGTCTTGTGCTTCAGACAGATCTTGATCGATTTTACAACTATACTTTAAATAACAAACTATTTCTTAGTCTCCCAAAATGTAAACATATCACATTTACTAAACGGAAAGCCCCTGTCAATTTTACTTATTCCATTGGTGGTGTTATCTTACAGAATGTCGGACCTATTCGTGATCTTGGAGTAACTCTGGACTCAAGCCTTCATCTCGATGCACATGTATCCAATATTGTTATCCAGGCCTATCAAATGTTAGGCTTTGTTTTGAGGTCCTCAGTTTACTTTTAAAAAGGTACTTTAAAAATATTTAAATTTAACCTAAGATCACAAGTCGAATATGTTGCGCCTATTTGGAGTCCAATCTACGACAAGTATACACATTACACATGCCATTGAGAGGATACAGCGGAAATTCTTATACATACATACTGCCTTGTCGTTGAGGTGGTCGCTTGCGCTTACGACTGCTTCGTAAATACAACTTATGAGCCTTGGTGAAAGCAGAAATGTGCTCTCAGCCACATGTATCTATAAAATTTGTAATAATCACGTGGACTGCCCCGACTTGCTGTCACTGATCCAGTACCACGTCCCTCGTCCATCCACAAGAACTACTGCCATATTCCACCGTACTTTACCCGATCTCTGCCGTACTAATGCGGGAGTTCGTGGCCTGTGCGTAGAACTTGCAACATAGACAATGTCAATATAGACATTCACTACCTGAGTCCATTTGCTTTCAAAGCAGGAGACGCTTCGACACTCGCTAGTGGGCTATTGCTGTGTGTGTACTATTGTGTTACGGGTAGGTATATATAATTAGAATATCGCAGGCATGGTGTATATGTGGGTAGTTTGATGTTTTAGCTCGCTCTTGTCTCTTCTCCTGTTTCTTTCGTTACTACTACTACGCTACTACTACTCTCTCTTCTCTTTGAGTAATTTTTTATTTCATTTTTAATTTCTTGTTCCTCTATGCATTGCACTTTATCTTTATGTGAAATCCGTGCCTAACGATGCCGGAGGTAAACTTAACTATTGTGTGTATCTTTCTGTCTTTTCTTGTCTGTTTGTTTTTGGCCAATAAATAAAATAAAAAATAAAAATGACGGATGTGACAACAAATAATAAAATAAGCAGAAGGTCAGAATTAAGGGGTCCCCATACAAGAAACGTGCTAAGAATCTATTAGCACATATTCACGCTACTAAATAATGGATGGCGCCACAGGTAGTTTGCATCGCTGACAGACAAAATGTAGACGTACGTATATGGTTTTTGACAGGTATGGTATAGCGGATCTATGGAACCCTCCGTGCGTGAGTAAAACTCGCAGTTGACCGATTTTGTTTTTCCGTCTGTATTCTTGTATATTTATATTATTCTTCTGCATGTTTTCCTATTGTTATTGCTTATTATTGATTGACATGCAATAAAGAATGTTTATTATGTAGGTTAGGTTTTCTGTTTTAATAAATTAATATTTATTAATTATAATTTATATGATATTATATTCTAAGTGGATTAATTACCTACATATAATAATGCACATGCACATTCGCAAACACGGTCGTCCACGAATTCAATTTTCCGAAATTTTGATTGTCATAACTCTCTCTTCCTCATCTCTTGTAATGATCAACTTGAAATGATCATTTCATTAGGCTTTGGAAAATTAGAAGGTAGCGTCTTATAAGGCAATCACATAAGGAAGTGTGCCGTACATAAGGATTCAGCCTGACCTACGTCTGCCTCTAACTAATCCCCTGCACCCACAAAATCCAATGAGCAGGCCCGCTCTCACAGCCCGACATTCGCTAAAAACCTTCTCTAAACTCCTCCTCCTCGCGCTTACGTGAACGTTAACTCCGGGTTACGTCGAGTTTATCTCGCGTTAAACCGTAGATTAAGCGCTCTCTCTCTAGAAGAGCGCGACCGAGGCGCGGCGGGGCGGGGCGCGGCGGGACACGCCCTCCCGATCGATGTTGCCTCCCAGGCTGGCCCACGTGGCCTCGCTCGGTTTATCTGCGCATAGCTCGCGGCTAAAACGAGCTATGCCGTATCTAGCGAGATCCGCGCCTCACCCACGCGCCGCCGCGCCGCCGCCGCCGCCGCCACCGCGCCCCGTTCCGCACCCCGCCGCACCCCGCCGCCCGCACACCGCACAGCGATCTCCTAATCTTACAGACAAACATCTTTTACAGTTGTTACGTGAGTGTTGACGTACATGGTGACTGATGCGGAAATATGATACTGAAGAAAAAAACAAAACAAATAGCAATGATACCGTAAAGCTTAATTTTACCGGTTCGTTCATCTATTCGCTTATTTCAGTCGTTGCTAAAGCTTTCGTTTCTTCAGATTTTCCATGTCTCTACCACACCTTATTTATTACATATGTACGTAGGTATGTATGTGTAAGTCTAGATCCTTATGTACACATAATATGTATAAAACTCTGCAGAAGGTGACTTATTGCAGAATGCAATTTCTTCCAGTAGACTTTGCATAACACTATTCGAATGGTTAGTGTCACAATTTCTTCACGTTTACGTTTTCGTTAGTTAGTGACAAAACTGTAAAAAACTCATTTTATGAATATACATACATAAAATGAGTTTTTACATACCTTCTTACAATAAAATGAGATGAGTACAATATCCGTCATGTCAGCCCATAACACCTTGGCGAACTAGGTGTCATGTCAGTGCTTCCCTTTGGTTGTGTCATGTCATGCACAAGTAACTATCTGAATATTATTACTTCCTAAACGAAATCAGTACAAAACTGTACCGATGTACATAGGTAGTAGTTATGCATCCATTCACATAACGCAGCAAAAGCATTGAAATACAATGAAATAATAAAAAGATTACTTAAGATATTTGTAAAAAAAACAAGAATACTTAATTGAAAAAAAAGAACAATTAAATGTTTTGATCAAATTAGTTCTATTTCAAGAAAACAATATGAATAAAACCATTTAGCTAGAAGCTAGACAGATATTTAGATACCTAGACAAGTGGACAGACAAAATCGATTATCCTTGCGAGACGAGGATGCCTGCTAGTTGCTCGATGGCTGGCCACGGAACCCTAACAAGTGATCCCACGGTGTACAGTGAGCAGTCTGTGCAGTGAATACCGTCAGAGATGAGACGAAACGTTTAGCCTTTGTCCGGTTCCAAATCCAATAAAAACTTGTCAAAAATAATGGTTTTAGTGAGGCCTCTAAAGTCCGAAGTACAGTTATCTACCTGCCTCGAAACACTTCCACGGGATCATTGTTTTATGGAATTCGACATCTATTGTCCGTCAAGGAATTCCATACGATAGAAGTGCCTCACGTCTTAGAGCCGGTAAAAAGTTATTTTAAAACTGTTTAAAAAAAAAATAATAATTGAACAGACTTCAAAAAACCACTACCTACTTAGAACTAAAAATTATTAAATAATTGAGTTGAAGGCGGTACGAAAGCACAAAAGGGTTTCATCAATCTATTTTCTGGTATGATTTTTTACCGCCTTCAGTCATTGCCTTCAACTCAATTATTTAATAATTTTTAGTTCTAAATAGTTGTTTTTTGAAGTCGGTTCAATGTTTTAATTTTTAAACAGTTTTTTTATTTTACACTTATTTTTTTTTTATGTGATATCACCTAAAAAATAATCACAGAAATCGGTTGTCGTGGTATAGACGAGGTTATAGAATTATTCACCCATTTGGCACACCTAACAGCCCTTGAAAACTACTGAACCATTTTGATGAAACTTGCACTCTTCCCTAAGTTAAAGTAAATGTAAGGAAGTAAGGAAGTAAGTAATGGTGACAATCGGATTAATAGTTTCGGAGAAATGCGTGGACAAACATACATACATACATACATAAACACATACATACGTACATACATACACTTATGAAATTTGGCACACCTATTTAGGAGCCCGCATAGACTAATATATACGAATATTGTGCATTCTATTCTAACTAACCTTTGGGATGTGGGAGAAGTACATGCAGGTGAACAAAAATAGTTTGTAACAATCTTTATCAACGCGCCTCGTCTCATGTGAGTAAATGGTGTGCATTTATGGATTATGTTAAGGAGGAGTAAGTACACAATGTAGCACAATGGCTGTTCTATATTTTTGAATTATTTGTGTTATAGGTGAGATGTGACTTGGAGTGTTGAGGATATTGGGTTGAGCCTCATCTCAAAATGCGTAACGTCTAAGCTTTGAGCCAGGTAGATAAATCATTTGGGATTGGGAAGGTCTCGGTGAATCTATTGTGCTTTTATAGGTTCGTGGAAGTCAAGTATTCGTGTCCATTTGACGTTGGCACCGATATATAGGTACGTTGGGGAAGGTCGTTGCTTGTACTACAAGTTAGATGAAATTAGTGAATAAATGGGAAAAACTGACTAAATCCGTTTCAGATTTGTTTTTATTATAAATAAACTCTGCGATCGACATCAACAGATTAAGAGATTAAAAATGTCAAAATAGGCACCTACGTATTTTTATTCACTAGTCTAGGTATACATACTTGTAGAATCAAAGTGGACAGGTATTTATGTTATTTTATATGTACAAATAGGATATGAAGACTATTCACGAAATATTTCAAAAATATACAAACTAGTGTAATAAAAGAAATATAATGAACTAATTACCTTAAATTAAACTATGTAATATTATTATCACTTAAAATTTTTTTAATTGGATAATAAATCAATCATTATACATTATGTAATCGGAACTAATTAAATAAATTACTTCAGATTAATTATTACTTAATTAAACTTAGATTATATAAATCAAATCAAATCAAATCATTTATTCATTCAGGCACTTGTCCCATTGCACAAACAACAAATTCAAATACAATATAATAGTAACAATAATTATAAAAATATTAAAATAAATACGAATTAAATTAATTAAATAAAAAAATAAATAAAAAATAAAAAATGCATCTTCAGTCATACGTAAAATTGTCAAACACTAATACTTGCAAAAAAAAAATGAAGTAAAATAATAAAATTGTCTTTAATAAAAAATAATACCTAATACCTAATAATTAAATTTTGCTCAAAAATAAACAATAATTCTATATTATTAAAAAAAATAAGGCTTTATTTTCGGTCGTTTCCGAACAATGTGTCTCCAAGTTTCGGGCCCGTCTTCGTTTTTTTTTTTTTTTTTTTTTTTTTTTTTTCCTGTATTATAAATTATAATATGTAATATATGTAATATATTCACTAAGTATTTGACCCAACTGACCACGAAAAGCCGAACACACTAGTTGTACTGGCTCTACAAAATTGTATTATTATTAAATTAAACAAATAATATTAATCATAACCTACTTATCGAAGTCTCAGTGGGATATCTGTGGTCAGAATGAACCCAAAAAAGTTCCATATCCCAATCTTGGATACTCGTACATGGTGGATTTTACATCGCATCGTGACTTATTATGAGTCTCTGGTATATTTTAAATGTCATTCATTTTTAATCAATCAATACAAATTAATCGCCTTCATTCGCAGAGAGTACTGTTACGTTTGCTAGATTATATATCAATAGTCGTTCAAATATGTCTAACTTTAATCATTCCTATGAACAAATAACAGACAATGGTAAATTTTTCTGTTATATCATTATATGATTTTAAAATTTAGATTTTCCTTATGATTTCTCAATAAAATTCCATTAATAAATATAGAAAGTTATTTTGGGACTTGCCGACGAATTTGTAACACTTGAAGACTTGAAGTGCGACTTCAATTATCTAAATAAAATAAAAACAGCCAAAGAAAAAAAAACTCTTTTAGTTATCTTCGAAATAAATTTCGATTAGTTTATTTTAAATGGCCGGTGCCTTCGCGTCGGTATTAATTTACTGTGCGATTTGACAAGTCACCCACTTTTTATCCCCAATACAGATTATCTGTTTCTTACCCCACTCGATCAATCTTATTGAGGTATCTTTTGTACCTGTTTTTATCCCTGACCGTGTCCCGGAACAACAAACAGCACGATTTAGTGCGTTCGATTTTCAACCATACCTGTGCGACAATAAGATCTAAGTTAGAACATTATGTTCAATGGGTGACTGGTGATTATGAAAGCATGGAATGGGACGTGTCGGATCATCGCCGGATTCCAGGAAGCTCTCTACAGGAGACATACCTGGCTGGCGGATCACAGGTAGGACGCACTTGCGTGCGTGCCACAGGACTATGCAATGCTACACAGAACTATGGTACCCACCTACGCTAGAACGATGCGAAGTGAATTTGGCGTATTATTGTATCGATGTAATCTCACAGTAAAGTGGAGTGAAACATAAAAATATTTAATGTAATTACAATTTCAAATAAATATGTAGGTTAACTTAAACATGAAATAATATTTTTTTATTAAAGGTAACGTAAGTTAACTGAAAATTTACAACCATACGATGCCGATGTTGCAGAGTGCAGTGGGGCTTCAGTTGATTGCTACTTTGCGTTACATTCGTTTGGACACTAAATACTTACAAAATAACTGAAATACCATATGAATACCACAACTGGTCGTTTGGTTACTTCAGTCAGTCAGCAGCGTGTAAGCGTCCACTGCTGGACATACGCCTCTCCAATTTTCCTCCAGTCCTCCCGGCCTTTTGTGTACTTAGTGGGTCCTAATTTCTTCGGTTTTTTTTTTATTATTTTAATATTGGTGGGCGATAATGGACTAAATGTCTGAAGTATTTTATAAACAATGTAATTCCACAATGATATATAGAAACAACAAGTATAATCTGCAAGAAAGGCTGAAAATAATAGGTAAGAATTTTGAATTTCATATTCCAAATTTCAAAAAACTGTAAGAGATCACTTGCAATCCGTAATAGTCCACATTTGCGCACTTCAGTGTTTTCTTTTGTTACTTTCATGTTCTGTTTTGCTGTGAACAGTGTGCAATAAAGTCTTTCTATTATGTATATTCTATGGTACGGAAGCCTAAAAAGGACAAGCGCCCTTGCAGTATTTATTTGCCCGTGAGGTCCTATGATAGAGTAGTAGCTCTACTATTGATTCTGACTTGCTCTTTTGACTGTGACCGGCAAAGACTATGGCAATGGAGCCCACGTTTATTGTAGGGACGCGCCATTTAGCTAAGGGGCCCAAACAAATAATAAGCAGGTGATAAAAGGCCAATTCTCTCAATAGACATTATTTCATAATGTGTACATAACTGTCACGATTATAATATAATATGCCCATACGCATATTATATTATAATCGTGACAGTGACTTACGCGTACCTCCTTGAATAGGTGACTGTTCGTCCGTTGAGGCTGACCGTGGTGCGGACTCCACGTAAAACTGTAGGTCCTTTCTCTTCTTACCTTACTAGGTGTTAGGGTTTAATTTGCCGGGCTCCTGGTACCACCGCACTGAATGAAAGCTCGGTCGCATCGGCTATGTAAATAATTTCACTCTAATCACGAGATTACGCCTACTACGCTACGCACGCTACGCCGTGTTCTCCGCATCATTTTGTATAGAGAAACGGAGCAGCGCCTCTAGTGATAGATTTGCGAACTTCGTTTCTCCATACAAAATGGTGCGGAGAACACGGCGTAGCGTGCGTAACGTAGTAGGCGTAATCTCGTAACGACCGTAGGGAAGCACTGACATGGCACCTATCTCACCAAGGTGTTCTGCGCTTACATCGCGGGTGTTGTAGGTAGGTGAAGTAGCCAACCGTGTCAGTTTCCATAAAGAAAAGGTACGTTCACCTGTATATTTCTGAAATTGGTCCAAAAATTTAAAAGTTGCAAAAGGTCCGAACATTATAACAATGTCTGCCATCCATATGTATGACTAAATAGTTCCTTTCCTCCCGCGGGTGAATTGTCATGCGGTTCCTTGAAAGCGTAGAGCTTGGTTTAAACTACCCAGCAAAGCAAACACTAGAAAAAATTGCAGTTATTGCAGGTAGAGATATCGAAAACTGCGGAAGTCTCCCTCTTTCCTAGCCCTTGGATTTGAATTGCCGCCGGTAGCCAGCACTCGAGACACAGATAATGGATGGAATTAATTGAGTTACTTACCAACCCCCCCCCCCCCCCCCCCCCCCCACCCCTTCCCCCTCATACCCTTTCCTACAGTCCGTACCGGCGGCGGCGGTGGCAGTCCCCACCCCGCGCTCTACTCACTCCAGGTTCGCAGATATTATATTAGTACCCCTTTTAAATCGACTAGCTCTCAACGATGCGACTGTAATGCACTCAAATGTATACTATTTAATTTTAAGATATAATACTATATTTTGTACCGTGTGGGGCCGGTACGGTACTATAAAGTAATAGCCCCACTGCATCTCTCCTCGTGTATGTCGTAAAAGGCGACTATAAGAGATATGACTCCCTTCTTATATTACCTACCAGGGTTTAACCTGCCCGCGTTGGTACAACCGCACTGAATGAAAGGTCGGTCGAAACGGCTATGTAAATAGTTTGTGTTTTCCGTCCAGTTCAGTGTAGTCGGCACGATCGAAGGGAAGCACTGACGTGGCACCAAGTTCACCCGGTGTTGTGGGCTGACATCACGGATGTTGTAGGTGATGTAGCCAACCGTGTCAGTTTCCATAAAAAAAAATACAGATTTCGGCTATTAAGTAGTACTTCTACTATCGCGACACCACACAAAATGTAATGAACATTATTATGACTTCAAGAGGAGAGGAGCTGTAATATTTATTAAACACGAAATAAAACATTTTCACAACTGAAAATGTTTTAAAATATATAAATGTAATGTTTTATAAATCTCAAACATTTGCGTTTTTTTTCAGATTTTGATATTCACCAGAGTTTTTATGTTATTCCTTTCGTTCGGATCTAATTTTCGCATATTCATCCGAGCGCACTGAAAGCAAATCAGGTAGAGAAAATAAATTGAAAGATTTCTTCATACGCGTCGTAACCGTAACGACGAGCGCTCGCAGCTGCTCACCGCCCCGCGCCGCCGCCGCGCGCCGCCAGCAAAATAAAGAACACCCGCATCTCGGTAATATCAATTCGCCGTTATAGTGTATTACCGAACTTTACTACAACATACAATCGCTTCTTATAGTCAACGTATAGCGGTAGAACCGTGTCAAAGGAATTTACATATTATAAATTTAATATGTTGAATTTCAGTATTCATTTATACACCTTTTAAATTTTTTGAATCTAGGGGTGCATATTTATAGATTTTAATTTAAAATATCCTACTATTACCTACTTTAAGTGAGCAGTTCTTGTATATATGTGAGTAATAATTATGTATGTATATACATAATTTTTTTCTCGGAAACGTCTATAACGATTTGGACGAAATTGTATTTAGATAATGTTTTATTTGATAGGTGCATCCCTACCCACCACGCGCACTGGGCAGAGATTGCATCCCTACACGCTGGACTTACCGCGGATGCGGACCTACCAACAGTTTCTGCAGATTTTTCCTCTACCGAACCGGTAAACTCTGGAACGCTCTCCCTGCCCATATATTCCCCCCAAGTACAGTATCGGATTCTTCAGAGCGGCGTGAATTGGCACTATTGGGCACCTGTCAGGCCGCCATGGCATTCGCATACAACCGAATATCCATGGGCGTCGTTAGACACCTTATGAGGGGGGCCCACATGTCGCGCTTTCAATAAAAAAGAGTTGTGTGTTTCTTTAATCAAAACACTACTTTCTTCAACAGCGCAACGTGTGATGAGGTTCTATAGATGTGTTTCCGGTTCAGTACGTGATCGTACAAGTGAGAACCACGTGTATGCAGCGCCCCGCCCGCCCCGCCCAGGAGGTTCGGCTGGGCGGGAGACTGAATAAGTGTATATTTATTCGAAAATTGAGTAGGTTGGATAATGTCAAATTGAATAGGTATGTTCCGTGCACATTGTTCCGGCGTGCCGTCGCCGTCTCGTTGCGGAAACTGGCGGGATTCATCTAGAGTAGTCCATTACTACTTCAAAATGTCTTATTTAAAATGATACACTGAAAATAGAGCACATTTACAAATACGTTTCTGAAATTGAGTAATCGCGAAGTTTGTTGTAAACAATGACACATGTGAAGCTGACAAGTAAACAAGTAAACAATGACACTTGATATTGGACATACTATTGCTTCTTAAATGTAATTGGAATGTGATTATATATCGAATCCATTTAATTGACATTTGAAGCAAAAAGTAAAAACTTGTATTTTATTTGGAAAACTTACAGCTTTAACAAGACTTATGAACATAGTTTATTGTAAAAATGTATATTTTTTTGTTTTATATTTTTTGTTTGGTGTTTCTTAATTACTTTATTACTTAACTACGAAATTGATTTACAAAATCCGTATAACTACAAAAACTGGAAATGTTACGCTTCAATGGACGTGAAGCATAATAGATCAGAAGAAAATAATAAACAAATAACAAATCTGTAAGGGATGGTTATGGAGTAAGTTACTTTGTTTTATGAGATACAGCGTTTGTAGACTCTATGCATGATACTAAAACAAAATTGACGATTTTTAGAAATATTTTCTGTATGTAGGTATGTACATATGTTCCTACTTCCTCCATAACTCTTAAACCGACCATCCGAATTTGATTATACTTAGTACAAGCTCATTTAACTATACGAGACACAGGATAGGCTAATAAAAGTTCCGGTTACGCTAAGATATGGCTCTCATACAAACCGAATTGTTCCGCACGCCACGCCTCCGCGCCGCGCGCCGCCAGTGCGGTAGCGGGCTTACTTCCTTTCTTCTTTTTAAATATGAATTTCACGCGAGTGAAGCCGAGGGTAGAAAGAAAGTATATTATAATATAATAGAATCAATTAGGACCCGTAAGTCAGCCTATTCACTTATTGCTCTGTATACTTCTACGCCGCCTACTTCTAGCAATAACTCTGAAGCATTATTTTGATACAGGACCATTTAAATTTTTTAAGAAAGCCTCGGAAAAGTCTCCTCTAGCGTAAAAAATACATCAGAACGTACGAGGCTTTATGAGCTTCCTACGCCGCATCGGTTTACGAAAACTGCTTTTACTTTGAAACGTCCTATATTGGAATCTCGGAGACGGTTACTGTTTCCGAACACACCTGCAGAAGCAGAATTGTGTCTTGATTTATTCGTAAACAGTATGCATAAACGTACAGGAGTGCTTCAGTGTGCAGCACACGAATATAAATAGGTTAATTTCGGATAACACGCTTTAAAATAATACTTTATAGGCCCTATGTCTTGCCGAAGGCCACCTTGTAAAATATTACACTTACGTACGTTCGCATGAGAAAAAAAAAAAACAAAAAACTTCTTGATCTAATATAAAATAGTATTGTTAAGTTCTAATATTACGTTAACTTTTCCTTTTGTCTATAAACATTTTTCATTGTAATGTGCTACTTGATATTAGAGATGTTAATAATAATAAATACCGTGAATACACACGGATTATATATCCGTGTCATTACACGGATATATAATAATAATATGGTAACCTCGTCAGTAAGGAAGCAGAGAAGATGTTAAAATATCTGGATCTGCAGCACGAGGTTACCAAAATGTGGCCCGTCGACTCGACGATCGTTGTGCCCATAGTCGTTTCGGCGCATGGGCTGATAGCGAAGAGCCTCGACGACCACCTTGAGAGGCTCTCGCTGAGTGGTTGGGTCAAGGGCCAGATCCAGAAGGCAGCCCTGCTCGACACTGCACGCATCGTCCGGAGGTTCCTCTCTTTGGGACCCGACCATCGGTAGCCTGGGCTCGCCCCGCCGCCGGTGGTGGAAACTCCATTTGTTTTTGTATTAATTTTAGATTTTAAGTTTGTAAATATTATGTAAAATTAATATAAAAAAAATTTGTAAATAAATGGATGAAATAATAAATACTTACTAAAGACTGATGTTTGTGAGATGCATCGCGATGTCGTCACCAGCGATAAAGGTCTTACCCCGCTGAGCATGGGAAAAGAGAACTGGCGGAAGCCGGTTGTACTGAGCACCGAGGACCGCATGGAAGTATGGAAAGGCAAGGAGCTGCACGGTAGGTACTTCCGGTCTCTCACGGGACCGGATGTAGACCAACTTGCTTCCGTGCACTGGCTACGCTTCGGGGACCTCTTCGGGGAAACCGAAGGGTTTGTCTTTGCAATACAAGATGAGGTTGTCAAGACGAACAACTATAGGAAACACATAATGAAGGACGGGACCATTGACATCTGCCGCGCCTGCCACCAACCTGGCGAGTCCCTCAGACATGTGATTTCCGGTTGTTCGCAGCTTGCCAACACCGAGTATTTGCATAGACACAACCTAGTAGCCAGGATTATCCACCAGCAACTTGCCTTAAAGTTCAACCTTGTAGGTACCGAAGTGCCTTACTATAAGTACAATCCGCCGCCAGTTCTCGAGAACGGTCATGTCACACTCTACTGGGACCGGTCCATTATCACAGACAGGACTATTCTCGCGAACAGACCTGATATTGTGATAGTGGACCGGGAGGCAAGGCGCGCAACGCTCGTCGATATCGCCGTGCCGCATGATGGTAACCTCGTCAGTAAGGAAGCAGAGAAGATGTTAAAGTATCTGGATCTGCAGCACGAGGTTACCAAAATGTGGCCCGTCGACTCGACGATCGTTGTGCCCATAGTCGTTTCGGCGCATGGGCTGATAGCGAAGAGCCTCGACGACCACCTTGAGAGGCTCTCGCTGAGTGGTTGGGTCAAGGGCCAGATCCAGAAGGCAGCCCTGCTCGACACTGCACGCATCGTCCGGAGGTTCCTCTCTTTGGGACCCGACCATCGGTAGCTTGGGCTCGCCCCGCCGCCGGTGGTGGAAACTCCATTTGTTTTTGTATTAATTTTAGATTTTAAGTTTGTAAATATTATGTAAAATTAATATAAAAAAAATGTGTAAATAAATGGATGAAAATAAATAATTAGTGCAGTTAGACAGGGAAAGGTAATAAGGAAAATATAAAAGTGTAAATATAAGAAAATATGATAAATAAATCAATAATAGCAATAAAATATAATACATTTGGTTACGGCGGTTTTTGTACTGTGTGGGGCCGGTACTTTAAAAGAATAGCCCCACTGCATCTCTCCCCGTGTATGTCGTAAAAGGCGACTAAGGGACATGAATCCCTTCTTATATTACTAGGTGGTAGGGTTTAACCCGCCCGGGTTGATACCACCGCACTGAATGAAAGGTCGGTCGAAACGGCTATGTAAATAGTTTGTGTTTTCCATCCAGTTCAGTGTAGCCGGTACGACCGAAGGGAAACACTGACGTGGCACCAAGTTCACCCGGTGTTATGGGCTGACATCACGGATGTTGTAGGTGATGTAGCCAACCGTGTCAGATTCGATAAAAAAAAAAAATAAATAAATAAAAAACTCTGCACTGACGTTGTGTTGAAATTAAAATGTGAATATGCACATGTAGCCATACTTCAAAACAAGGACGGGGTATAGGTAATTTAGTAGAGTGTACCTACTGTCTCGCTTGATACATTATTTACGCGAAGATAGTCCGTCCGCGAGGAGCTCTTTGAAGGATTACCTTGAGCGAAATATTAATTATTTTCATAAACCCCGCTGAACATTACTCTGTACGCTGAGCCTCGCCCGACCTTCAATATAGTCTTGAACTGAGGAGATATTAATTAATGAAATTAATAGTTTAATGAATGCATAGTTTATTTAATGTATGTATGAAAGTATATAATATATTCATAAATAGGATTCGACAGGTGGGTGTACTTGAACTTGAACACTTCAACGTGTATTAAAAATTAAATAAAAAAACACGTGTTATTTTTAAATAAATATTAAAAATAAAACAATTATAAAATACTCCGATATTTAATTAAAAAAAAGTCTAAAATACTCTAATCAAATAACAAGAATAGTTTATCAAAAATGCTGCAATCGGGCCTATTCGAATTTTTCTACACTCCCGACTACAGCATTTAGGATCAAATTTCCTTGTAATGTGAACACATTTTTTGGTAGTCGGGTTTTATCAAATTTATATTATATATTTGTACCGTGTGGGGTCGGTACCTAAAAAGAATAGCCCCACTGCATCTCTCCCCGTCGCATGTCGTAAAAGTCGACTAAGGGATAAGAAATTTCGTCAGCCTCGGTAGCTCAGTGGCGCGGTTGGTTAGTCAACTGTTATTAAGCAACGCTGAGCGCGGTCAGTGTTTGGATGGGTGACCGCTCGACCGTTGGAGGCTGACCGTGGTTCGGATTCCACGTTAAACTGTAGGTCCCTTCCCTTCTTACCTTACTAGGTGGTAGGGTTTATCCCGGCCGGGTTGGTACCACCGCACTGAACGAAACGTCGGTCGAAACGGCTATGTAAATAGTTCGTGTTTTCCGTCCAGTTTAGTGTAGCCGACATGAAATGAAGGGAAGCACTGACATGGCACCTAGTTCACCCTGTGTTATGGGCTGACATCACGGATGTTGTAGGTGATGTAGCCAACCGTGTCAGGTTCCATAAAAAAAAAAAAAAAAAAAAAAAAAAAAAAAAAAATATATTTAATTGAATTCCTTTTAGTTCTAAACCATTAAGTTAATATATTTTAAAACCATCTTTTCAAGCTCTTGACTCTCATATCCAACTCGAAGGGGTTGGAAGAAAACACATGTTTATAAACATTTTGAGAATATCTCGCCTGGCGGCCGCCATTTAGATTTTTGTGACGTCACCTATCCCGTGTTACCCGGACCATCATCACGAAACCAATGATACCTCATTTGTTGAAATCGGTTCAGGCTTTTGAGCTCCACAGTGGAACTAATGAACAAGAATTATATATACATACGGACAGACCAAAACAATACCCTCCTTTTGTTTTTGCCGTAGTCGGTTAAAAATAGAGGAGACATCTACATTTTAGAACAGGTAAATTTATATTGACGGATAAATTGGAAATATTAAATGAAACCTTTTCACATTCAAATTTATATTTTATTACTGAAATATTCTTTCATACAACTACCATCGAGATAAATAATCTTTTTCCGAAACTTTTATTAATAAAAATACCGTAATAAAAAGGACGAAGATTTGAGTGAACTCATTGAGTCCCAAATGAAATATTGATGTTCTGCTCGATTTATTACCCTCGAATGGTGAAGTTATTACCCTCGATTACCCTCGAATGGTGAAGTGTAGCGGCGGCGGCGCGGCGTGCCTATGTGCTGGTACTTAACAGTGGTCGGTAGGTAAGTAGGTACTTTAGATATACTTACTTAATAATTGCAATAATATTACCCGAGAGACTCGCCACATCACTAAAATGAGCAGTCAGTAGGGTTGTACTTTTTGAAGACCCCGCAAACATTACTCGATATCTTCTTCGTGAGATGAGAGTAAGTTTAGACAATTTTGAGAGGGTTACAAAATTTTTTTTTTTTTTTTTATGGAAACTGACACGGTTGGCTACATCACCTACAACATCCGTGATGTCAGCCCATAACACCGGGTGAACTTGGTGCCACGTCAGTGCTTCCCTTCGGTCGTGCCGGCTACACTGAACTGGACGAAAAACACAAACTATTTACATAGCCGTTTCGACCGAAAATTACGAACAATTTCATTCTCTAAAGGTATCTGAAAAATCAAGCTTATGATTTGTTTCAATTGGTTTAAGCAATATTTTCAGACTCTATTATTATCACAGAACATAATTTCTTGAAAGAATTTAATCATTTAACAGAATTTCTTCAACAGCTTTTAATTTAAAGTCACCTCTAAAAGAAATGGAGACGCGGTTAGGGAAACGTATTCACAACATATAGTTGCGCAATCTTCTCGTATAAACACACGTAGCAATAAATAAATAGCGTCGTCAGCTCGAAGCCCACCAGTTGTAATGTAATTAGCGAGGCAGAAGGCTGCGCGAGCGTGCGGGGTGGCGGAGGCTGCGGCGGCGTGCCCCGCGCCCGGGGAGCGCCCGTAACGACGCTCGGGGCAGCTGTTTGCGCACAGATTGATAGGAAACGAAGCAGACGATTTTCTTTTTAAGGAAAAATGTAACGGCTAATGATTTGCTAACGACGATATTTATATTTTTAATGCCACCAGTCGCAGATTATTTTCCTTTTGAGGACGGTCACGCCGCCGCCGCCGCGCCTCCCGCGCCCCTCCGCGCCCCTCCCCGCCCCCAGTAGAAAAACACGCGACTGAGGAGAGCGCTTTCAGAAATGTTTTTTTTTTACTGTCTCCTTTCAGTGGGAGTAGAATACGCTCTGGATTTTATTAATTATCTGTTCGATGCCTTGCAAATTAAAACTTAAGCGTGGCAGTTACGAATTAGTAATTAGTTACTGATTCAAGTTGAGTGGTTGATCCTTCGACTGACCAATTGAAACGTTACCAATGCAGACATTATGTTCCATAAAAAAAAATCTTTGGGCACTTAGGTACCTACTCTGTGCGGCGTCTATTCATACCGTCTGTGATTCATACAGAGTAGGTTGCAATATTTTTCATGATATCGCTAAGAAACACCTTAAGAAATGTCGACAAAGTTGTAAAGATCTGACTGAACCAGTATACAAATTATGAATATGAAGGACACAAAGTCATGTTTGACGATTCGAAAACGATGAAAAAACATTGCACTGCAGTAGGAGTCAGACGAGCACTATAGCTAACTTGTACTTTCGTCTTCCTAGAAAGCATTAATGAATGCGACGAAGAATATTTCTATTTGTACAGAACGTCCGCGTCGCAGCGCCGAGGGGGCAGCGCTGCGCTGCGAGGCACGGAAGAGGGGTGGAGAAGGCTACAGCACAGACACAGCCGTCCTTACATCAGACGAAACTATTTTGGTCGCTTCATTAACTAAATGGCGGAGAAGCTTATAAGACGGCGGAGCTGTGTAGGCGATCGCTAATGAAATAAGATCCGCATTACTTTATGCCCTCGCTGCGAGCCAACTTTATGAAGCTAAGAAAGGAACGGCGGAATTAAAATAGCAGAAACGTCTCTCGCTTCCTTCCGCCCTCGCCGCCCGCCGCGCGCCGCCTCGCACCGCCCTCCGCCCGCCCGCCTATAAACCGCTCGCGACGCGGCGCATCTCCGGAGGCTGCTCGCGCTCGCTACCTACATATTTATAAGTGTAAATCGTTTTGCCCTCGTTTTATTTGCTTATTTATGGTCGTGTAATTCGCAAAATCTGTATAATTACGAGAGAGCTCTGAAATTAAGGCGGGCGGCGGCGGGTTTCTGCGCCGCCTCGAAAGATATAAGCGACTGAGGAAAAGTATCAAAAGCATTAAGTCATAGGGCGCAGTGGTGTTGGGTGGACGTTGGGGGTGGGGCGGGGGAGGGAGCGGGCAGCGCGGAGCGACCAAACGACATTTAAATCTCCGTCAGATTCGTAATGAAAAGAGTCCCCGGGCTCGACAGTCGACATCGGGAGGATCTAGTGAATGATGAAACTCGTTGCAGCCTCCGTACTCCACGCTTCACATTCTGCACACTCGACTTCCACCGACTTCTCTATCCCACGCGGACGCGACGTGACCTCTCGCCCACAGGGGGCGCGGGGGCGACACAATAAGAACATTTTTGTTCCGCTTTATCGAATTACAGCGAACCCGAAATTGCTGAAGAGCAAACACTAAACACGGCACTCTCGAGTTTTAACTTAATTTTTGAGCCTTCAATCGAGCTAATTGAGTGCGGAGAGAGCCGGCGCCGACGCAAAAGAAGCACTCAAATAAGCCCGGCTCGAACAAACTTATCCTGCCGGTACGGGTTAAAATGTAATTTTTGCTCAGGTGAGGGCCGCGACTAAAGTGATTTGTGATGGTTTGTTGTCGTGATTCGATCAGCGATCGGGGGCGGGGCGGGGCAGGGCGGCGCCGCGACGAGACGCGACGCCGACAATGCTTCGATCCTATACTAACAATGTTACCATCTTTTTTCAGGGGTGGTGCCACCGCGCCGCCGCGCCTCCGCTCCGCCGCGGCCGGAAGCTCCTGAAATAGCACGTGAAAGGGAAGTCGCGTAACCGCGCAGGATGTGAAGGGGTCAGGGGAGACTTTTTTCGGGGCACAATGGAGTGACAAATGCTCAGTTCATTGTTAAGAAACAATTTAAATATACATTTTTCATTCTAAGAGTTAATTCCGCAGACAATCGGGCGCGGCGGGCGCGGTGCGGGGCCGCAGATTTTTTCAAGAAATAATTAAGTGAAGCAGCCCGGTAATGATTCGCGTATTGTGCAGTTGAAAGTGAGAGCTTGAGGCGGCTCAGTGCGGCCGCCACCGCGCCGCCACCGCGTCACCACCGCGCCATCGCCGCCGCCACCGCGCCGGTGCGTAGTTGATCTGTCCGCGGTTGATTGATGTTACGTCTCTGGAGATTTTTTTTTTCTTCAATCTAATGAATCTTTGATAATTCTTTTATTCAAAATTTTTCTTTGATGATATAAATCTGCATGGAAAACACATTAATTTAAGAATACTCTTAAATATACTTGAAATAAAATTACTTACAGTATGAAATATTATATTCTGGACGCTGCGCTGTGGGGTTGTTTTAATGAAGACATTGAGAATAGACACAAGTAACTACACAAACACTCTTGGAAGTAGCTTTCTTAATCTTATAAATCCAGTTAATACAGTAATATACAGTAATCGTCACTTACCTGTATGTCAATCTGCGTCTGGATCTACGCACAATACTCGACCCTCGTCGTCTGGCCGGAGACCGCCGACAACTCACCCCCGCACTATTGATGTGACGCCGAGAGGCGCTACCCTTCGCATGCACACCACCGCTCCTACATCATGAAAATTTGAATCATCGGCCTCAATTGTGTGCATATAGCAACTATAACGTAAATTATACTATGTATATACTTTTTTTTATTGCTTCCGAACTGGGTGGCTTTGCCCGAGGTCGAAGCCTCAGGCGCAGCCAATTTCACCGGAGGTGACAGTCCGGCTTGGAGGAGGACTAATGTTGCTGGGGAAAGGCTATTAACCCCCGATTTGAAGATCCGTGGATTGTAGGAGTGGGGAAAGATATTCCCTGGGAGCCCATTCCAGTGCGGCACAAGAACGATTTAGAGAATCGTGCAGTTCGAAGAACTCTTCTATCGACTACAAAAAAAATATTTCGTACTACCTAAAAATAATTAACATTTTATAACAAAAATTATATTATTTTATCGTAGGGCCGAGTTGCCAGAAGGCCAGATGCCTGCCAGAAGGTTTGTAGGCAATCTTTCGTTCTGCATAAGCACAAGGTTCCAATTAAATGCAGGAATACAGGCAGTAAAATCAGGCAATTTTTTTTTTATTGGTAGTATTTCTATAGTTATTATGTAGGTAGATAATAAATCTATGGTTCAAGACAACATGCATCTGCTTTCAAAAATGTTTCATCCAATAAATGATTCCTATGTTCGTGTCGTGTATAACTTTTCCGCAAAGTAACTTTAACCAGTGCATTGTCAATTTATACTCCTAACGTTAGTCTATTTAATAAATCTGACGACATTTTCACACTGTTTCAACAAACAGCGTAAACCATTTCAACAAAACTTCTATTTCGCTGTCCCAAAGCGGGCACCGCTTATCTACGTTAGTTGTATTGTATGCAAGTTATCCCCACACGGCCGCGCGGCGACGCACGGCGGCGCACCGGGGCCCGCACGCTCAACTTCCCTCCGAGATAAACCTCCACACAATATTTCACGCGAACTATAAGCGTCGGCTTACAAATACCTGCCTAAAACAATCAAACAGCCACTTGCGAGCAAACAAGTGCTCCTTAACTCAACACGGGAGCGGCGCGATCCGCTTTGGGATTTGATTAAATACGAGCTCGGCTTAAGTGATAACTTACCGCCGTGTTTACCCCAGGGCGAGCTTAATTCACACTTAGCGAGGCGCTACTGGCTTCGGTAGAGTTAGGAACAGCTTGTGAGCGCTTGTTGCTCGGGCTCTGCGCTGCTGAACGCCGCCCGCCGTTATATGTTCAGTGTTATTTTTAATATTGGAATGAGTATCATGATTAAAAAATAAGTTGTATTAGAAAAGCTTATACGCGAAAATGTTATTCCATTTGACACTAACACATCCATACATGCATACAAATGTACATATAATGCATACAAATTCATACAAAATTCATGTATACAAAGCCAAATGAAGCTGAATACAGTTTTTAAGAATATTATCCAGCGAGCTTTCTTTTATTACATACAAGTAAATTCAATATTCAACATTAGTTTATAATACATACCCAGATCATATTCAGAGTGCTTAGTAGAGAAGTTTCAGCGGCGCCAAGTCGAAAACTGCAAGCACACTGTGAGCGCGACTACTCACACTATATAAGGATTTAGATAAAACAGTGTAGCGAGCAGGTGTGCATTACAGAACCAACACGCAGCGTAAATCTATGTACATCCACCCGAGATTTTGGGTTTTGTACTTCAGGGAGGTGAAATCTGAACGTCTCGTGCGTCCATCCGTCTGTCTGTCACAGTGACATAACTTATAAACGGTTGATCGTACCAAGTTAAGTTTTTCATAAACTCTAGAAGATATTTTCAAAATGTATGAAAAATTTCGCACAGGTGGGTCGTGAGGCAATATCTATTGAATATATTACAAATACTTTTTTATAGTAAGTGACACATCTTTGGAACTGGGTCAACTTGTAGAATGCAAACAAATAATTTTCACATTTTTAAAATAAAATTTAAATCGCAAAATCTTTGAAATAGTGCAGAAATCATTTGTGTATGTTTATATGTGTGTGTCCGTGTGTACTCTATGTCATAAAGTATATGTATGTATAAAATTCTTTATTGAATACCAATTTATCAAAATTAGGTACAATAGGCGAGCTTAATGCCGCGAGGCATTCTATTCTAACTAACCTTTGGGATGTGGGAGAAGTACATGTATACATTGAAAACAATCTGTAAAAAATCAACAGTGTGGATAATTTTTCGAATATTACAGGAAAACCTTACCAGTTTCCAAATTTCTCAAAAAAGTATACTTTTTGAGAAATTTTCTGTAGAAAATGATCATTTATTCATCGTGCTGTCGGTACATAGAACCCTGATCGCCAACATGCTACGTCCAGTATTTGAACGAGGCACAATGGAAGTTAGTTATTGTGACAAAGTTCTATTTCATCCATTAAATCTGGTATGATCTTACTGCGTATGTAGGAAGCGATTAATAGTTTAGGAGGGATAAGAAAGAAAGAAGGTCAGTTTGTTATTAATTAACCAAACAACAAGACAATAAATTGTTTAATTAGTTTTCTCGGGGTAGGTAGGTGATTTTATTGGTAGGTATTCCAAGTAGGTATCTATGCGGTGTACACACGCGGCACACGCACAAAACAAATGCACACGCACAACACACATATGTAAGTCATAGGCCACGCCCACAGGCTTCAACGGCGTTGTAGGGAAATCGCGCTCAGGGCGTCTCTAGGAGGGGGCGCGCGCGGTATTCGATACTCCTTGGATATTACAGATCACCGAAATCTAGTATGGTTGTGAGAAATAATTCCTTTAAATCTATTTAAATAATTTATTTTCATTTTATTACATAGGTACCTAGGGTAAACTGTGTTGTGAATTTGGAGTTGCCTATGAGATGTTTTACAGCTGAAAGAGTTTTTTTTTTAGTCCCGCACCGTCACTCTTATTAACTTATGAACTCGGCTTACCGGTGCGATGATGGCGAGCGCATCCCTGCAGCTCGACGTTTCGAGTCTTCTATGGGACCCGTTTTCTCGTTCCCTGCCGGAGGAGCTAGCACGTCCTCTTGAAAACGAGTCCCATAGAGGACGCGAAACGTCGAGCTGCAGCGATGCGCTCGCCATCATCGCACCGGTAAGCCGAGTTCATAAGTTAAGCTGAAAGAGTTCTCGCAAGTGGCTAGACTGGACGGCTCGCTGGGGGGAGCAGCCGACACGGGCTGGAGCTCCTCGGCCTACGTCAAGTCGGAGCTCGTGCAAGATGTCGCTCCCGGCAGGTTGCCAGGGGTGGTTGTAGCGACAGCGCAGGCGCGCCGGCCGCTGCGGACACTGCGCTGCGAATGAAGTGTAGTGCCGCCCGTCGTGCTACTCGGAGACTTCAATGTCTATGAAAACGCCCAACTCCCAACAATAGCCTCACGCAGTTTTTTCTGACGTCCTGCAGTTCCTACAACGCTAGATTTGGCTACTATTGATGGCATTCATTTTCTCCAATATTGGCGTGCAAGCTGACGTCACGGAGATAGCTTTTAGCCATCACAAACAGCAATGATATACGTTCAAATAAAAACACACAACACTCTATAAATTGTTTAAAATAATTATATACTCGTAGTTACGACCGGTACGGAACTTACCTGCGCGTGTCTGACTCGCCATTGACCTCTCATTTTATATTTATTTAACTAAACACAATTGTTGTTAACCGCAATACATGTTCTGAAAAATTTTTAGGACTTGAAGATAGTGCACGTATTTAGTTTCTTGTCAGCATGGTTCTGTTGAATATTTTAATTTATATGTTTAATTGATTGAAATAGTTACTCTGAAGAAATGATCTTCCTCTTTCATTATATCAATCAGACTCACATTCTAGACAATATTATTATTTTGCTGTGTGACTGTACTGTGTGAGGCCGGTACTTAAAAAGAACAGCCCCACCTCTGCCCGTGCATGTCGTAAAAGGCGACTAAGGGATAAGGAAGAGATGCCGTGATAAAGGGCGATAGGCTAGCCACCTCTCACCTTGGCACGGTCCTTACACCGAGTCGTGCAGCAGGTGGGTCTTTGTGCTTTATTTGCTGCTTGATAGATATCTTGTCCGAACACTTTGCTAAATGTGGTGGTAGATGTTGTGTTGCAATTTTCCAGAGTTCCTGCAGCACAACACCGATTACTCTGATTACCCTGATTGTCGGGATACAGCGTGTGTGGTATGTATGTATGTATGTTATTTTACCTAAGAAATGCTAGAAGTTCAATTAGCTACTTAAGTATATAAACTACATAGTTAACAGTGATATTTAAGAATATTTATCTAAATGCTAGTTAACGACAGCTTTATGGCAACCAAAACGAATGAAACTTAATACAAAAATAATACAAATGCGCCTTCTACCTTTTTCTCCTGGTACATATGTACTGCCTATGTACATTATAATTATATAAATAAGTAAATAAAATACGGAGCCGCTGTATAATGCTGTGAAAAGCTCAGCAACAACTCACAGCTGCACAAGCACCTTATATTCAAAGTCGACTGCAAATTTATACTCGAGGCTCCCGAGTAATCTGCGGAGAAATTAATTGTACTGCGACAAAACGCTCTAACAAGTCCGCGCAAAATACATCGACCGGTGGGAATTTGCGTTAAATTAAGTAGCTCCCGCGCCCGCTCCCCCGCACAGATAATTTATTTAAGGATGTTATGTAAATTCAAACACAGGTCTCTTTGATCGCGCCGCATCAAAAGTCCTCGCAAAAAACTTCGCCGCTCGAGCGAGGAGGCAAAAAACAGCGAAGCGAACCGAGCTCAAGAAAAATAATGATTTAATCTCACTTTTTCGCTGTCGCGCATATAAATATCGGGGAGGTAGGGGGCGGGAGTCGGGCGCGCCCACCCCCGCCGCGCCGTCACGACCGACCGGGGCGGGAGGGCGCAAGAAACGTTTTTAATCTTTGCTTTGTAAAGGTGATTATGAGGGATTATAGGTTTGAAAGTATGGCTGAAATTTCGTGCCTAAAGAAAAGCCCCTCGCTTCATTTGCGCGAGTATTTTTTGAGGGCGCCGCCGCCGCCGCCCGAGAGTTCCGGGGGAGGCTGCGGTCACGGCCCCCGCCCCCCGCGCCACCTCCGCCGCCCACCGGCCCCACTCACCCACACTCACCCACATACACACAGAGAGCGTGTTGATGTGGTTTTAGTCGCTCCACTATACCTACAGAGCAAACTGCTATACGTTCAAAGTGGTTTCGAACCTGTATCTTAGTCATTTACATTTATCATTTTAACAAGTCAGTAATGAGACAAGTCAACACAATAAAAAGAAAAAAAAATCTAATACAACCATAACAATATTATATCGTTAAGTAATAATAGTAAAGTAAAGTAAAGTAAAGTAAAGTAAAGTAAAGTAAAAGTAAAGTAGTAATAAGTTTTATATCGAAATTCAGAAGAAAACTTGTCAGAATTCCTTTCCGGAGAGATCGAGTAATCGCAGAAAGCGAACATAGAACGTGAGTAGGTAAGTATGGAACCTATTAAAATATTCAAAATGCCAATTTGAAGTTAATCTCGCCTGAAACTCCCTGACTAATATTAATGGGATCCCCCGAGCTCGCCATTGCTGAAATTGAAGATAACCTGAACGACATTTTGTCATAATCAAGACATCGTGTACTCCCGTGTGCAGTGCGCCCGCGAGGGAGGGTTGCTCTACTCTCTATGTAGGTGCAAAACTGTAATTACGTAGCATGGAAATTGTAACTAATAAAGTGATGTAATTTTAATTAATGTTTTGCATGAAACCCGTTTTAATTGCAATTCCATTGGAGGTTGGAAATTGCTACGGAGAAAATTACGAATGGCATTCCTTTTTTTCAAATTAGGTATCACTTTGAATTGTTCCCTCCGATTTTAGTAAAAAGGAATTCGTCTATATTCTATATTCGCTTCAATGGCGTGACACAAATATATAAATATATCACTAATTTATGTACGCAGTTCGTTTTCTCGACCTCAGTTATATTTCCTCTTTTCTTTTCACTAGTAAAGCAACCTTTGGCCCAGCTTGGATGCAGCTCAATATTAGCGAAGAGTTTTGTCATTTTTCATTACGTGACCAGATCAGGTTTGTCAGTGGCGATCCCCGAGCGCACCCCCCTCCCCCCCCCCCCCTCCCTTCACCCACCTTCTCCCTCCTTTTCGCTTAGTTATACGACTCCAAGAATTTAAATTAGGTCTTATTCCAAAGGCATAAAGGTGAAAATACGGTAAATGTCTTGGGAGCTTGGCACTTTTCATAAACAAATCACAGGTTTATGTAAAGCCCACCTTCTTTCAGGTTCTGATTTAGATATGGTAAAGCATGTTATAGAGATAGTTGTACCTACCAGGAGGTTCCACTTTGCATACGGGAGGTTCCCTTATATTCAATCTACACATACATCCATGTTCGGTTAATGCACATCTATAGGATTCGTTTCTAGTGTTTTGTACACTTGATGCTGTTTTTATCGATTTTCGAAATGTTTTAGACTCTGAAAACGTGCAACATTGTTGTTTTTTTAACAGTAAAAACAGTAAATCAATTCGCATCCATCATTTTGGTGCTTAGTAATGAAGTTCCGTTGATTTGATGTTGAGGACCGCAAAAATGAGAATAAATGAGCCTCGCTGAGCGGTAGGTAAGCAATAATAAGGTGGTTCTAATGGTCAAGTATGTGGGTAGAAATCATACATACATACATACATATCACACACGCTGAATCCCGACAATCGGCGTAAGCAGAGTAAGTAGAAATCATCCCTTTACATACATATGTACGTGTAACTATTCTGAATGTTAGTGATATTCTTTATTCAAGGCGAACGTTATTTAATATTTAATCGTTATGTATCTACTCTTAAGTGCCCTATTTTATGCCTAAGTAGAGGTACAGGTTAGATAAAGTGTCTGAGTTATCTTTTGAAAAGATATTGATATATATAATTATTAGACTTATGGGTATAAAGGCGGGAGCGTCGCGTCGGGGCGCGGTGGGCGGCGTGGGAGTGAGTGAAGCCGGGCAGCTCTCCCGCCGGGGCGGGGCGGCGCGGCGGCCGGCGCGGCGGCCGGCGCGGCGGGGTGACGTCGCGGCGGAGGCGGCGCGGCGGAGACGGCGGCGGCGGCGGCGGACCGGAGTGAGGCCATTTCGTCTCATCTCAATCGCAAATCGGCCATCTTGTCCTCCAGGGGATTCTCTCTGCCGCCCGCTGCCGCCTCCTCCTCCTCCGCGCCGCCCGCTGCCGCCCTGCGAGCTCCCTGACGGCCCCGCTCCGTCCATTATACTTTTTAAGCCCCAATCTCGTTCATTTAAACGGTTGGCTTTAGATGGCAATCGCATTTTTCCACTGCAGGTCACGTCTTCGGCCCGTCTCCCGGCTCTAAAGCTTAAATCAACAAAAGAAAATAATAAGATTCGTTCAAATTAAAAGTGTAATGTCGCGAGAGCGCGGGTGGGGCGGAGGGCGGGCGGGAATGGGGGCGGAGCGGACCACTAATCCCCCGGACTCCTCTAGTTCTTCTTCATTACTGCACGGGCGATATTTAAAGTAGGCTTTCGAAACGGAGCGGAGATGTTTAAAAAAAGTGGGTAGAATTTTTCTTTATTCATAACGGAGATTAAGAGAAATGCAAATGAAGCACGCTCCGCGGGCGGAGGCGGCGCGGCGGAGCGGGAGGGGTTGGTGGGGAGGGGGTTGGTCTACTTTGTTGTGTAAACATACAATCTTAAATTTGTTTCGGGCTCGATTTATTTTTTTCGCTTGGTCTGTAAGCCGCCACTTCGGGTGCGGCATTACGCGCCTCTGTACACTCACTTACACCAGGCCTAGTCGATCGGAGGAATATTGTGCTCCCCGCGCGCGCCGCCGCGGCAAGCCTCCTTACTCTGCAGCATTCCGCGCTGCCGAACATCGAGCTGATTTCAATTTGTAGCTCACTCTGTCTATGAAGACCTAAAAATTTAATTGCAAGAGTTTAACAACGTCATCGTCAAACCCAATTATAATTTGAACCGAATTAATTATTCCGTCCGTCGCTAATATAAGTCCGCAATAAAGCTGCCGCACCCGCCCCGCCCCGCCGCGCTCCCGCGGCAATAACGAAGTCCTTTAAGACGGCATTAAAGCCAGCTAAAATGGAGATCGGCTCGCGCTCGAAAGAAAAAGGGGTTTTCCGTTTTTAATACCCATCGGAAAATAAATGTTCAAAGACAATAATGTGGGATTTCGATCCCGGGGATATAAATTCGGAATAATACCGAGCGCGACTCGGGGCGGCTGCGGTCGCCGCGCGCCGCCCTATAGTGATGGGACACCTTCCACTTTTCACACGAATATTATGTTCAAGGTACGCGTGTTCATCACCCGTTCTATTCCAATTTCTGTATGCTATTTCTATATATAGTATTATTCCATATATAGTTCCGTCAGGTTCGGCTATAGCTAGGTACATAACGTACATACTGAGAGTCCCATAGTAGATAGCTATTTAAAGACCGTAAACTGTTTTAAAAAACATTGAACCGACTTAAAAAACAACTACTTAGAACTAGAAAATATTAAATAATTGAGTTGAAGGCGGTACAAAAACATACCAGAAAATTGATACATGAAGCCCTTTTGTGCTTTTGCACCGCCTTCAACTCAATCCTTACCTTTAATAAAACCCAACGTCTGCTTTCTGTCTGTATGTCTGTCTGTCTGTCTGTCCGCTTATAACTCGAGAACCACTGAAACGATTTTAATAAAAAAAAATTCTACGGATAAACTATAGGCTATACTATATACTCTTCCCATAAACTATAGGCTATACTATCACGCTAAATGGCTTATGAGGTTAGCAGAGAAGTCAAACATGAGAGCGGGCGGAGCCGCGGGCACAGCTAGTTATTTATGTAATGTTAGTACTAAGCATGTACTCGCTTTTTATATTTCTTTTTAGATAAATTAAGAGAAAAAATACGTCCCGACCAGGATTCGAACCTGGAACTCCGGTTTGAGCCGCCAGCGCGTTGCCAATTCCGCGGAATTGGCAACGCGTTCAGTCGCGGCACTGAGTCAGAGATGCCAGACCACATGATTACATCCGATCAGCCCATTTCACCTCCGGGAAGTTTTCATACCGGAAACTTCCATGCTGGACTAGAGGACAACACAGCCGATGTTGATGTACTGCCGTGTTTCGTCCAGTACTGTGACATCCATGCTGGTGTCAACCCAGTGGGCTACAATTTGTGCCTACCGACCGCCTAGTAAGTAAAGAAAGAGACTTTATGTCGTATCGACTTCTGAAACTCAACATCACTAGCGCAGGAGGGGGAGGGCAGAGTGGTTGGTCGCGGAAGGGGGGGGGACGGGGTTGGGGAAAGAGTTGCGCGCGGCGTAAACGTTAAGATGGGATGAACAAATAAAATGGAAAACGCGGCTCAATCGCCTTCTCCCAGACCTCGTCCTTAGACCTCATAGCCCGAGAGCCTTGAATCCTGACAGCTTCTAGGAATTATATTTCAAACTCCACTTTCTCTAATTATTAAATTCTTACATCATTGCACAGGGAGGATTATTCAGCTTACGCAGCATTGTTTTCAGCCGCAACCTTTCACAGAGCTGATTAAAAGTATTATTGGTACAGTTCCGGCCAGCAAATAATGCGTGCCGAGCTTTAGAAAGAGACCATCCGGTTTAAGAGCGTCGTCCCTGTCGCACAGGTCTTGCGATTTCGTGCGACAGGGACGGCACGCTCCACAGCCGGATTGTCTCTTTCTAATGCTCGAAACGCATTATTTGCTGCCGGCAACTGTACCAATAATACTTTTAATCAGCTCTGTGAAAGGTTGCGGCTGAAAACAATCCTGCGTAAGCTGAGCAATCCTACCTAGGCAAGTAGGCATATGCTGACACTTTATTGTTATACTAATGATATTCGTACTTGTGCGTGTTAAACAATGTGCCTCAATGGCCTATGTAATATAAATTTTTTTTTCTAATTTTTATTTTTACTCATTTCATCATTTAATTCTACGTAGGTTTTACGTAGTGATGTGTACTGTACACTGTATTTAGACACAGGTGAAACAATAGCAGATTGCACTCCGATGCGATTCAATTAATAATAGAGAGGATTCCTATACAAGTGAATTAATAGAAGACTATTTATAAAGAGAAAACAATCAACAAAAGTTAAATTACAAATTTAAAAAACGCCGACTCTTAAAAAGTAAAAAATAATTTCCATTTACTTTATTGAACTAATAAAACAACATTAGTTTTATTATGTCAACGGTTTACTTACTTAAAGGAGTCGGGGGATCGCTAAGTAAATTCGCGGGCAGCTCTGAGTTTTTATATTTTATTTACTTAGCGGTCCCCCGACTCCTTTAAGTTAGTAAATCGTTGACATAATAAAACTAATGTTGTTTTATTAGTTCAATGAAGTAAACGGAAATAATTTTTTACTTTTTAAGGGTCGGGAGTTTTTTACATTTGTAATTTAACGTTTATTTCAAGTTTTTTTTTAAACCGCATGCAAATCGGTCCAATTTTTAAGATAATAATTTTTTTTATTACTTAATTACTTGATTACAAACATAGCTAAGAACCATCCCGATTAAACAAGCTTTCTAAAAAAACCTCATCCAAATCAGTCCATCCGTTTGGGCGCTACGATGCCACAGTCAGACACACCCATCCACACACACTTTAATCATATATATTTTAGTTAGGGGTTATACACCCCTCTTTTTTCGTCGGGAGTTAAAAATACATAACTCCGATACAGGTGGCCCAAAGGAAGATGCAGGATGCTGGATACAGTACAAAATAGTGGCGGCGTCTCTCGGGCTAGCCACCCCCGACAGCTTCCTCGTCCTCAGCAGGAAAATATAAATTCAACAACAATGGAGTGGCGCTCGGATATTAATGGAGCTACCTCTCCGTTTGTTCAGGTTTCAGGGCGATGTTGTAACTAGCTGGCTGAAGCAAGAGCCCCGCCCACATAGCGACCGTTTTTCTTTTGTAAAACACTTTCGTGTTTTACATAAAATAATGGTTCCACGAAACCATTTTCCAAGTTGCAAGGAAAAGCACCAAATCAAATCAAATATACTTCATTGAACACAAAAATGTTAGACTTAAAGTTGCCACAAAATTCGACCTTAATGACACAATGCATATTATTCTAGATAAACCTCTAGTAAAATTTCCTCTGTACTCGACGCGGCACTTAAGTTAGTTTGAATGAAAACAGTTTTTATATTAAAAAAAAACTAAAAAATAACTGTTTAAAAAAACATTGAACCTATTTCAAAACCTAATAAAACGTATTAAATTTTGCTCTTGAGTAGAAGGCGGTACAAAAGCACAAAAGGGTTCATCTATACATTTTCAGGTGTGCTTTTGTACCGCCTTCTACTCATATTATTAATAATACTTTTTAGGGTTTGAAGTCAGTTCAATGTTTTTGTTAAATCAGTGTTTTTATTTCACTATTTTTAGTAATATCACATAATATTAAAATCTGTTGACGGGAAGTGGGTGATTGAAAAATTCCTTAGTGTGAAAGTGTTCCCACCCTTAGATATACCCTACTCATGAAAAAAAAAATCATTAAAATCGGCTGAGAATTGGCGGAGAAATCGAGTAACATACACACACAAAAAAACACATACAGACGAATAGAGAACCTCCTCTTTTTTGGTCGGTTGAAAAAGGAGCAGATTCTCAATTCGACCGCTGTATATATTTTTAAAATTACGTTTTTCTTACGACTCGCTCAATTTCTCATTTATCTCAAGTATCTCGAGTATTTATTAATCAGCAGTAATTAATAAATTATTGTTGCCGAGTGAAAATCTGTGCAAATAGAACTAGGGCGAGTTATAGTCAAAAGCTTTCCACCCGCCCGCCATGTTGACTTTCGACGCAAGCAAACTACGAGCTCGGCGTGGGCGGGGGTGGGGGTGCAGCAGGGGGCAGCGGCGGCGAGGCTGCTGACCACTCGCTAGCGTTGATCGATCAGTTGCTTCCCGCAATTTAACGCACTTTTATTTTAAAGCGGAGCATTTATTTTGGGTCAATTCACCTAGTTGCATTAACTATACTATTCGTAAATATTATTCACCTGGGTGCATTAACTGGATACCAAGTTCTTTCGAAGTTTCTTAAATCATAGCTCCTGGTATGCATAACGTTCTTCAGTTGCTTTAAAATAAAACTTGTTATGTTCTTTGCTACTCAATAGTGCGTCTTGGCAAATTTTTATCATCCTACTTTAAGTACTTGACTAAATTGTTCTCAAACTCAAAGATTAAATGCACCCAGGTGAATAATATTTACGAATAGTATAGTTAATGTACCTAGGTGAATTAACCCAGGTGCACTAAGTAAACTCCACGATTTATTTTAATTTTAGAGCGGCGGGTGGCCGAGTGGTTTGGGCATCGGCTTCTCATGCGAGAGATCCGAGGTTCGAATCCTGTCGGCGTGTACCAATGAGTTTTTTCTGACGAAAAAAATTACATGCATACCTACACCTGCTGCTTCGCCGTTCGGAACTGGGGAAAACTGTAGGTCCCTTCCCTTGCCTCTTACTAGGTGGTAGGCTCAAATTGTAGCCGACTGGGTTGGTACCACCACCACCGTACTGGATGTAAGATGGCCGCATAGCAGCCTCGGTTGTGTTCTCCTCTAGTCCAGTAAAGCCAGCAATCCAGGGAAGTCTCCGGTATGGCACCTACCTTCTCGGAGGTGATATTGGCTGGTCGGAGCAATGTGCTTTGGCCCCTCCGACTCAGCCACCCATACCGGATTACATAAAAAAACACAGTAGTGAAAGGTTAACTGAATATTAAAGAAAGTCGCTGAGTCGGCGTGGTAATTCGGTTTCCGTATCCCGTACGGAAGCCTATTACTAAGCCTCCGCCGTCTGTCCATCCGTCCGTCCGTCTGTCCGAGGGCTGTATCTCTTGAACCATAGTACGTAGCCCGTTGAAATTTTCACAGAACATGCGTTACTATGGCGGATATAACAACAAATAAGAAAATGGTAAAAATTAAGGGGGGCTCCCATACAACAAACGTCCGAAAAATTGATTAGTGACACTATTGAATAATAGATGGTGCCACAGGCTTTTATACATTGCCTTGTTGAAAGACAAAAAAAAAAATAGGCGGATAATAGCGGATAGATACGGAAACCTCCGTGCGCGAGTAAAACTCGCACTTGACAGATTTGTTTTGTTCTTCGCTATAGAACCAACGAAATATTAAACTTCGAAGTATTAAACTTTCGTTTATCGTCCACCCCCTTCACTTCAATATGCACCTATATCTAATGAAAAAACCAAATGGTTCACTTAATTTCGTTTATATATATATATGTGTATTTAAATCGTAGAAAGGCGAGTGTTGATATTGATGAAACAGTCAACAACTCACCTAAAACTTTTAAATAAAGATATAAATTCTTTTGTATCTAGATTCTAGTCCATTGTTAATTAAGTATGAACTAAATTTAATCATCAGCCCGGGTTACCTGTCTATAACCAACCAAATAAATAATTTGAATAATATATAGGGGGGTGTAACGTGTCGCAGGTTGTCTAAATGAAAACCCAATGAATTGTGCCGACGCGACGGACACTCTTGTTTACATTGCCCTCGACGGATATCCCGCTCAGAAAATCCACACCGACACACCAATTCACTGCGAGGCAAATCGACAATCCAATACGATATTTCGGGTACAATTTGCGCTATTTCTCAATAGGGATAGTGATTGGCCTTCAGAAATGGCGCTTCGTCTCTATGTAAACGTCGTCGTCACTACGGAATCACTATGAATTTATTTTACTAAAATGTGCAAAAGCACTGAAATAAAGAAAGAAACGTAAACTTTCTCATAATCAAATCAAATCAAAATCAAATCGTTTATTTATTCAGGCACTTGCCCCATTGCACACACAACAAATTCAAATGCAATATATAGTAAAAAATAAATATTAAAATATATACAAATTAAATTAATTAAAATTAAAAATGCATCTTCAGTCATACCGACATAAAATTGTCCACACTTACTAATACTTACAAAAATAAAATAAAATAAATAAAAATAGAGTTCCTACACATACAAATTAGTAACATACGCATACAAGAAGGGAAGAGAAAAGTGGGACCAGTCTATCTAGCTAGTGAGTCGTGGCCAAACAAAACTCTTCTCTAGATTCAACTCTGCTTCCAGAACTTACAGAACTTATAGCTGATTTCAGTAAGAGTCTGAGTCTGAGTCCAGAACGTAGAGTACGGGGGGTCCGTACTCTACCAGTCCGTACTCTACCACCCCCTGTGACCAGGACGTAGCGACAACACAGAGCGCCACAGTGCAGAGTGCAGTCCATGTTCATATATTTTTTTATGGACAACCGGCTCGGGTGGCTGTTCCCAAAAGTTCAAAAGAAGATCCGACACAGCCAATAACTCCACATGCCAGGCGAGGTGTCATGCCAGCTAAACATTTATGTTAACCAGACGGAACACTGGTTTATTTTTGTTTTTATGGAAACTGACACGGTTGACTACATAACCTACTATATCCGTGATGTCAGCCCATAACACCTTGGTGAACTAGGTCCACGTCAGTGCTTCCCTTCGGTCGTGCCGGCTACACTGAACAGGACGGAAAACACGAACTATTTATAAATAGCCGTTTCAACCGACCTTTCATTTTGTTGCCGACAGACCTCTAAGTGCGGTCCTAGCCAGATAAAATCGGCATCTAGGTAGATAGAGTAGTTACTCTATCTACCTAGACTCTACAGTCCTCTCGCAAGACTTTAGTCTTGCGAGAGGCTCCTGCCTCTCCTAAGTGCCATCCTAGGGATGGACAAGTGCATATCGCAGTGGACTTTGCGCTACGTACATAGTTATAGAACATTTTACACTAATAGTATAGTTTTATGTTTTGCAGTCTTATAGTTTATTTATATATTGAATTGGTCTCCGACACAACATGACCACGCCTGAAGCTCGTGAGTTGTTTGCGGGCATTGAGACGGCTCCTGTGTAGTCCCTTAGCGGCTTTCTATAGAAAGATACTATTTTGTTTGACATTTCCTGAAATAATTAAATTCGGCTAATTGATTGACAAATTAAAATTTTATTTAACGAAGGGAACTTTACGGAGAGTTGTAGTAAATTATTGTGGTTACAAAAAAAATACGTGTAAAATGCGAGTAGATTTGGTAGACATATCGTTCTGAAGAAATTTCTCACAAAGTAGTATACATCTGATGCCACTACGTACAATATTATAGTTATTTGAAATGAGTGAAATTACTTATGCAATATGTTTTATGCACGATGAAATGACGCTCAGATAAATTTCGCTAAAAATATATTGAAAAAATAATAATAATGTGTGTGATGAAAAAAACTATCCGTATACTGTGCCAGTCTATCTACAGCTTAAATTGATTAGCTGACAGGGCTGAGTGTATGCATAGCTCGCCACCTCGCCACACAGTACACACCCACCACGCTAACTTTACAGCGGTACCTACCCGTTATACATAGCTCACGGAACTGATACTGATGTATATAAGGTCTTTCAAAATTAGTTAATAGTACGCTAAGGGGAGGTTCTGTATCGGAAATAGATCACTTTTGTAGAACAAAGAATTTTTTTTTTACAAAACAAAATGTTTTAATGTAAAATGTAAACAAAAGTTTTTTTCTTAATCGTTTCAGTTTCATGCCAGGAACAAAAAAGTTTTCCATCACATAGATCTCTTTCTTTCAGAAATTGTGAAAAACCACAATTTTATTTTTATTAGTATGGAATAGAAAGAATTTGATTTTTTTTACCAACTTACACGTGTTAAATCATAATGGTAATGAAGACTTTTTTGTTACTGTAATGAAACTGAATCGATTAGGCTATAAAAATCAAACACCTATTTTTTTATTTAAATACATAAAAAAATATTTTACATAAAAAAAAGCCCAAGGTCCAGTAAAATTTTATATAGGTTTTACTCCCTATATGATACAGAACCCCCCCTTAGCGTACTATTGACTAATTTTGAAAGACATTTATAAGTACTACACAAAGATTTAAAGATGTACTACATAAAACTTGCTAAATGTGGTGGTCGGTGTTGTGCTGTAAATTACAAGAGTACTTGCACAACATCAACTACTCTGCTTACCCCGATTGTCGCGATACAGCGTGTGGTATGTACATATGTATACGTATTACATAGGACACGGCTGTTGATAGTTGATAATAATGAGTGTGGGTAGAAAGGCAGACTTTTTAATGAGGTAATTAATGTCGCCTTGTGGCGTTATTGCTTATTTATTTAACAAATGAGGGCGTGATTATTTCAAGGGTTAACATTATTTATATGTTCACTTTATAGGTTATTAGATTATACAATTTCCTCCATATTTATGTTGTTCTAAACAAAAATACCACTAATTTAATTTCATAAGTAGGAAGGTACCTAGCTATCCCTCTATACAGGCAGGTATAAATTCTATGGGCGGGCCGCGAGCTTTTATTATAAGTTCATTTCGACATGAACGTTCAAATCGCAAATTCATACAAACTCCTGCACTGAAACATTTCTGTAAAATCGAAAAAACATTTTATAAAATAAATACCTATGTAAAATATATGTCTGACTTTATAACACCGAAAATATGCATGCATCGAGGTACGCGCGCCATCTATATTTCTAGGAGTAAACCAACACTATTAACTCGTCAACACCTGGGGTAACACGTTTTCGCTACTCGGCGACAGAGGGCGCTTTCAAGTTTACTTTTTTGGCGGGAATACATACTCGGTCAAACAAATGCTGTTGATAAAGTATACCGCTAGTTACCATTACGAAACGAAACTACTAACAATACAAGCTGGAAAATAATGTATGTAGTTCGTTAACCCCGTTTGTTACCGATGCACTTTGTAAATGGGTCTCTAGGTCAGAAAGTTTCCTTCTTTCGTTCTTCCTTCCGTGCATATGTAGGTAATTTTCCTTTATAAGATAAATAATTACATCAGCCAGAATTTTTTTATATGAAACATAAAGGAAGGAATCACATATTTTGGAGAAATGAAAATAAATAATACATAAATTGTAATGAATGATAGTCAAGTAAGCATAGTTATTCCTGTAATATTTGTGCGTGTCAGTCAGTGCCTCCTACCGACAACGACGCGACTCTCGTCTCCCACACGGAGGAGTTCATTCATATAGAGTAGTGTTGTTGAGCCGCGTGAAGTGCGCAGACGCGACAGGAATCAGCTGCTGGGTGCTGTCAGACGGGCAACGTGGTCGAGTTATTTATTACATCAATCGGTGAACAAGTGAAGCTCACTTCGTTATCAGTCAGTGGTTTCAGTGTAGAGCTGTTGGTGAGTAAATAAGGCAATATACAAACCGGTGAGTTTGTAGTTTTTTCCAAATTTCAAGGGGCTTAGTAGTTTTTTTTTTTTTTTTTTGCATAGCGAGAGATTTTAATATGGTCAATGTGACAATTTTGTTTGCATTTGAAATAAATAAATGTTTTGCTAAAAAAACTACAAAGATATTTACATTATTTCCCTATTCTATGTTGTGTACATGAGGTAAATTTCTGTAACAACTATCTTATATTATATTATATATATATTATTATCTATTTATTTTATTTTTTTTTATATTAATTTTACATAATATTTACAAAATTAAAATCTAAAATTAATACAAAAACAAATGGAGTTATCTATTATTATTACTTATACTAATAGACAGCCTCGGTAGCTCTGTGGTGCGGTCGGTCGACTGTCGATCGTAATCACAAGCACATCTGGACGCGGTCAGAACTTAGATGGGTGATCGTTCGACCGTTGTAGGCTGGCCGTAATTCGGATTCCTCGTAAAACTGTAGATCCCTTTCTCTTCTTTAGCCTATACGTGGGTTTTAACCTGCCCGGGTCGATACCACCGCACTGAATGAAAAGTCGGTCGAAACGGCTATGTAAATAGTTCGCGTTTTCCATCCAGTTGAGTGTAGCCGGCACAATCGAAGGGAAGCACTGACATGGCATCTAGTTCACCAAGGTGTTATGGGCTGACATCATGGTTGTTGTAGGCGATGTAGCCAACTGTGTCGGTTTCCATAAATAAATAAATAAATAAATAAATAAATAAATAAATAAATAAATAAATAAATAAATAAATAAATAAATAAATAAATAAATAAATAAATAAATAAATAAATAAATAAATAAATAAATAAATAAATAAATAAATAAATAAATAAATAAATACAACTATGTATATGGTTTGTATTTATATTTTCTACCATGCTCACATGTAACAATCCCGTATTAGGCATTTGTGTAGGCACTTTACTGTGTTGTTAGTAAGCCAAGCCATCCTTACCTACCGATAACAGTCAGTGTATTTATAGATAACAGAATGCAATGTTTATAGTCAACTTGTAGGTAGGTATACAAACCTTTTGGAATTACTTTTGTCAGTACCTATACTGCCAGAAGTAATTCCAAAAGTTATGGGGTGTTTCACGATAGGGTTTCGTAACTTCAGGGTTCGAAAGGGGGTCCATATTTAAAGACGAAAAGCTCTGAAACTTTTTCCCAGATTCGGTGAAAATTGTTTCATCGAGATTTGGTGGACGGTTAACATCCCCCTTAAATAATAAAAATAAAATTACTAACTTACATGATTTAACTACTAGAATTAAAGTGCATATAGGTAAATTAATTCCAAACACTTAAATTTGAATGACATCAAAATAAAAAGGGGACTGAACTAGGTCATTGCACTCCCTAGACCTAGACAGTACTATTGCCAAATCTCCCCATACTTACAGTCAATCGAGTTTTTATTATAATTTTCAATTTTTGTATGAAAAAAAAAGTACGGAATTTAGATTTGAGTGATAAGGATTTTTTTCTTCTAATAATGAGTACTTTCTATTCCTGAAGTTTCTCAAGCCTATCCTGAAACACCCTATATACATATTTGTAGTTAAGTTTTAAAGATGAGAATGTGTGTTGTACGTGCTAATAAATCTATATATTGTCGGAGGCGTTCTATTTTTATCAGACTAGGTACCTACTAGCTTTTTGCCCGCGACTCCGTTCGCGGCATTGTAACGTTATATATGGAGCTCCTATGCAAAATTTAATGCTTGTAGATCCACCGGTTTAGGCTCTGCGTTGTCTGTCAGTCAGTGTTAGAGTTTTATTGAGTATATTAAAACTTAGCTGACTTAAAAACTGACTTAAAAAATAATAGGTCCCACTGTATCTCTTCCCGTGCATGTTCTAAAAGGCCACTAAGGGACAAGGAAAAGATGACGTTCTATAGGGCGGCAAGTTAGCCTCATCTCACCTTGGCACGGTCCTTCCAAAGAGATGAAGTAGGTAACTGTCTTTGTCCTTCTCATAGTTAACTTGTCCTAATACTTTGGACATGGACGTATGTACACGTTTAGACGTGGTGGTCGGTGTTATGCGGCAATTTACCCGACTATTACAACACAACACCGATTACACCGCTTACCCTGATTGTCGGGATACAGCGTGAAAGTATGTTTTACTATTAAATTAGCAAGTTCAAGTTTTCATTATGGAATTCGAACAATCGAACTGTTTAAAATTAAATTAAATTAAATTCTCGAGTAGCTAGTATTTTTTATATTTTTTATACAATAATAATGTATTTTGGAAAAGCTCATAGCACTTCAGCATTTAAAATTTTCGCGAACCAGTGAAATATGTAAAGCTAGTATAGGTAATAAATAACGAATCTCTTTCCGACCGGCTCGGTGTACCTGCTACACGAGACCTGCTACGATCCCAGTTAGCAGAATATGCAACACTTTCCATAACAATGTACCTAATTATGGCGTAGCTAGGCACTTGGCGAGCATTTTGTTTAAGAGGGGGCGCCGCGTAGCCACAACATATTCTTAGTTACCTACAAGGTAAGTATTGTAAGTAGTTAACAAGAACCTAAGCTGCATAATAATGTAGTAAGTACTTACTCGTGCAAGAACCAATAGGTAATGTTGATTGATATCTTGCACTCAAGAGCGCTGGCATTTGTTTCTTTAGTTTTTATGTTATCAATTCGTGCTGAGTAAGCATATCGCAGTTCTAAGTGTGGACAAGAAAATTCAACAACATTCGAACAGCATAACATAGGTATTTTACTCATTTACAGAATACACAAAAATTAACAACTACTACTTAACGTCTACTTGCAGCACAACCCCGGTTACTCTGCTTAACCCGATGGTCGGGGTACAGCGTGTGGTATGTATGGAATATATGTATGTCTTCTTTTATTTCCTTAATTTCACAATGTTAAAATTTTACATAAATTTTACATATAATACAAATAAGTAATAAAAATACACAAAATTAAAATAAAAATTAAAAACGGTAATACCGCCGCGGCCGCGGCAGGAGACAAGCCTCCAAGCACGCCGGCGGGTGCAGGCCGTGCCTACGAAATTATTAATTATTATTTAATTATTATTTGTAACTTGTAATTGTTGAAATGACATATGTTTTACTTAGGCCCTTTTATTATTACTAGTGCGACCCGTTGTTCACTCATAATATTTTACAAGGAGCCAAGTTCCTCGTTATCGAATAAATGGATTTGGACTCCTTTTTCCCTCATCACTTTAATGCATCCAGTACCGACGTCATATCTGGTACCTAATCGAGATTACATATCAAAGCTCAGCCTGCATTTTAACATCACGGTACTCATAGTTAACTGTTTGCACAGTTAACGTATACGCACAAATTCACCTGTACAACCGGCAAGTAGATATCTGCACTTTTTTTATATATAGAATTGATTACATTTGCCAAGACGGTTTCTTCAACCTTCAACTTAACTTCTCTTCAACTTGGGCACAGGCACAACATCGAACTTACAATGGATCTCGGTGAAGAGTGTAAGCATTGAGCTTATGTAAAACATATTAATATGTTTTATAGATAGATGTATAAACATTGAAGTTGTTGATTTTTAAAAAGGTGAAACTTCATTATTGGTTTGGACATTGTTTTTTTTTTTCTCTCAATAATGTATGTATTCATAGCTGTTAAGTTTCTTTAATTAATTAATATATACCGGGAAATAAACACGCGCTCACTCACCCAAAGCATTCGCTCGTTTTGAACAATCAGGGGTTTACCGGGAACAACATACGTTCACTCAAACAAACACTCGTAGATTTCAACCAATAGCCGTATCGGGCGCATTACCTAACGTTTTCTGATTGGTTGAAATCGAGCGAGCATTTGAGTGAGCGGTTAGTTGTTCCCGGTACACACGCAGAAGCATTAGGGAAAGCACTCGACACGCTATTGGATGAAATTGGCGAGTTTTCTGTAAAGTTAGCGCTTCGAGTTGTTCCCGGTAGACCCGCTGATCGACGATTACGTCTCTACCTAACGGCATTTACATAAATAAATTACTATCTAATAAATATCTATTTCTCGATCGAATTTTTGGCCTCCAGAAATGGCGCTTTTAATTCCCTATGTAAATGTCCATACTGAATCTCAAATTTATTAATTTTGTTCCTAATATCGTACGTACCTACCTACTCGATTCTCCATTTAGAGCACTGAATTCATATCGCGATCTATTCGTTGTATTTCAATGCCGGTCAAAATTATACAAGTATATTATATCAATACTAGATATACCCGCGGCTTCACTTCGCGGAAAAACATCCTATATCTACCTTTAGATTATGTATTTGTCAGTGAAAAGGCCAAGTGTGATTATTTTATGGAAACTGACACGGTTGGCTACACATCACCTACAACATCCGTGATGTTAGCCCATAACACCTTGGTGAACTGGGTGCCATGTCTGTGCTTTCCTTCGGTAATCCTGGGCTTATCATAATCATATCATCAATCAATACTAATAATAAATCTGTAAGGGATGGTGATGGAGTAAGTTACTTTGTTTTAGGAAATATTGAGTTTGTAGCCTCTATGTATGATACTAAAGCTAAATTGACGATTTTTAGAAATCTTTTCTGTATGTATGTATGTATGTATGTATGTATGTTCCTCCATAACTCCTAAAGCCATCATCCGAATTTGATGAAACTTACTATAGGCTTACTAAAATTCACTTCCGACTAATGTCATGACAGACATGTTAAGACAGTAATTAACTATGGGCGAGGCCGAAGGCCGAGATGTGTTCAGGAAGAGGATAAACCTTTTCGAAGAAAGTAAGTAACAAAGAAGTTACTTTCTTCGAGAAGATTTATGGTCTTCCTGAACGCAGCTCCGCCTTCGGACTCGCCCTCTGTTACTTACTGTCTTCGAAAAGGTTTATCGTTTTCCTGAACGCAGCTCGGCCTTCGGCCTCGCCCATAGTTACTTACTGTCTTCGAGAAGGTTTATTGTTTTCCTGAACGCAGCTCGGCCTTCGGCCTCGCTCTCTGTTACTTACTTTCTTCGAAAAGTTTACCCTCATCCTGAACGCAGCTCGGCCTTCGGCCTCGCCCATAGTTACTTACTTTCTTCGAAAAGGTTATCCTCTTCCTGAACGCAGCTCGGCCTTCGGCCTCGCCCTTTGTTACTTACTTTCTTAAAGATGGTTTATCCTCTACCTGAACCCAGCTCGCCCTTAGTTACTTACTTTCTTCCTTTGAAATACGAATTTCACGCGAGCGAAGCCGCGGGCAAAAGCTAGTAATGTATAAAACTGCCTACTCAACATCCATTTATAGTCTAAAGACTGATCGCAGACAGTTAAAATAAAAAAATTAAAAAAATTTACTTATAGTTAGCACCTTTTTTTTCTAATGTAGCCATCTGCCATCGGAACCGTCTACCATAAGCATATTAGGTGAATTGCAGATAACAACTATATATAAGGTCTTTCATTAGTAGGTAACGATACGCTAAGGGGTGCACGTGTATCAGATACTGATCACGTTCCCATACCAATTTTTTTTTTACGATATAAAAAACCTACTCCTCAAATTTAATACGTGAAGTGCGCGTATTTCACCTTAATAAGTACGCAAAAGCTAGTATTATAATAAGTTACCACAGAATGGGTAGCGGGGCGGTTCAGATTTCCATCTTTATGTATTATATGTATATGTATAGTGGGATGCGAAGTGTTTCAATACTTATTTACGAAACAGATTTTATTTGTCACCATCCATGTCATTGTCATGTCCATGAGACTCTTTTTGGAGACTTTCGACTTTTCGCGCGCACAATTTTGAACCTAACTATATTAAAACATAAAAACAATATTTGAATGAAGAACGACCCTGCCTACCTAATAAATAAACTAATTGAAATATTAGTTAACATTGTGCAATCTATCCCATACTAATATATTCAGCGAAGTTTTGACTCAGCATAAGGCGATCACTTTAAAATCAAACTCCGCAGACCGAAGTGAGTACGCGGTGCAAAAAAATTTCTTTACACATTTGTTTTCTCCATTGCAAAAGTTTTGTGAACATTGAATCAGTGATTTGAAGATATGTTACTTTTTATCCGGCTTCACTCGAGCTAAATAGGGCCAGCTATAATGTGAGAAAAACCGCCACTCACCTAGCAGTTATCATACCCCAAAGGTACCCTGTTAGAAAATGCCTAGAGGCATTAAGTGTTACCTTTTGCCCATATTCTATTTGAGTGCAATAAATATATACAATACAATACAATACAATTTATAGTCTAAAGACTGATCGCAGACAGTTAAAATAAAAAAATTAAAAAAATTTACTTATAGTTAGCACCTTTTTTTTCTAATGTAGCCGTCTGCCATCGGAACCGTCTACCATAAGCATATTAGGTGAATTGCAGATAACAACTATATATAAGGTCTTTCATTAGTAGGTAACGATACGCTAAGGGGTGCACGTGTATCAGATACTGATCACGTTCCCATACCAATTTTTTTTTTACGATATAAAAAACCTACTCCTCAAATTTAATACGTGAAGTGCGCGTATTTCACCTTAATAAGTACGTTTAAAAATTATATTATATTATATTACATTCCGACCGTACCTTCTCACTACCAGGCGAGCGCGGGGAATGACGTATGCATGTATTTTTCATTAACAACGGAAAATATGACAGGACAATGACGCCTAGTCTCGGCGAAACTTCGCGAGTTCAAGGTCGCTGCAGGTCGTACACCTTTGCTCGTCACACTTCTTGCACGGAACCACTCAGTACGTGGTTGCGCTTCTCACTATATAGTTCATCTAGGTATAGCCAAGCTAGTGATAGTTGTAATACTCGTAGTAAAATTAAATGTTGAACTGAGCGTGAACATTCAACGAACGTGAGTGAAAAAGACCAAGGGAAGCATTGATATGGCACCTAATATCGACGGGAACAAAGTGTAATTGGCTAATATCACAAGTGTAGCAGGTAATGTGACGTTGTAGCCAAACGTGTCTTATTCCACAAAAAAAAATTATGAAATGTGACGTGGAAATGTGTAAGAGCTAACAGTGGCTAAACATAACAAAAAATAACTTTAACACATCTTAATTAAGCGGCGGGTGGCCGAGTTAACTTAAGCGGCGGGTGGCCGAGTGGTTTGGGCATAGGCTTCTCATGCGAGAGGTCCTCGGTTCGAATCCGGTCGGCGTGTACCAATGAGTTTTTTTCTGACGAAAAAATTTACGTGCATACCTACACCTGCTGCTTCACCGTTCGGAACCGGTGTAAAACTGTAGGTACCTTCTCTTGCCCCTTACTAGGTGGTAGGCTCAAATTGTAGCCGACTGGGTTGGTACCACCGTACTGGATGTAAGATGGCCGCATAGCAGCCTCGGTTGTGTTCTCCTCTAGTCCAGTATAGACAGCAATCCTGGGAAGTCTCCGGTATGGCACCTACCTTCTCGGAGGTGATATTGGCTAGTCGGAGCATGCGCTTTGGCCCCTCCGACTCAGCCACCCACACCGGATTACACAAAAAAAATAAAAAAAAATTGAAAGAAAATAATATTTTATAACCTACTAATTATATTTGAAAAATTTACTTAATTTTCTTTTATTCAAATTACTTATTCTTCTTTCATGATATAGGTATTATTTAAATGATTTTTTTTTTTTTTTGGAATTCATTACCCATTTGTATTTATTTAAATTAATCAAAATAACCTAATACAATAAAATTAAACTAAAATTAAGAAATATGATAAAACTAAACTATACTAAAAATATACTAAAATTAAATTATTTTAATTCAAAACATATTTTTATCTAATTAATTTTTTATATTTCCCTAACAATAACAACATATTGTACATTTATTGTACTATAGTTTAAGGTTTTAACGAGGGTTTTAACTAAACTATTGATTGACTTTAACGTTTATAAACGCACGGGTACGTAGATACGATATATTTGTAATACTGTTTTATTTTAACATTTAATAAATAAGGAGCAATTTGGGACAAGCCCGAGCATTGTGTATTGTATTGTATTGTATATATTTATTGCACTCAAATAGAATATGCACAAGGTAACACTTAATGCCTCTAGGCATTTTCTAACAGAATACCGTTGGGGTATGATAGATAACATATGGCATGTGTGTGGTATGTGCCATATCATATGGGGCATCGAAGTCGCATGAAATGAGTTAGGGTTGGTATTTCAACTTGTCGTAGGGTTAGAAGAAACGTGGTGTGTGTGACAGAGTCCGCATACGATATCTGTGACGCCCCAGGTCGGTGGCTATACATTTGAATTCGCACAAATAATTATTAGTCATAGCCGGTAGACAATTTTTAAATTAAGTATCCAAAAGTTATGTTCCCTTCCTTTGTGGTATCCGGTGGTACCTACCATTCAAAACGTTAAAAGTTATCGTATTAAATTATGTAACGTATATAAAACGTAAACATGTATCGTATAAATAATTTGACATAATACATTGTACATAATACAATCTTGATTGATATCCTTCTCATCTGATTTGGATACTGTTCCAAAAGGACGAAGTCGTTTGCAAACTTTACACGCGCGTTAATGAAGCGTTCACACGATGTCTCTCGCATAATATATCCACGTGTGTATTCGGTTCACAAATATATAGTTACTCGTACACGCGGAGTACCATGTCGCACTCACTAGATTGCAGCATTTCCAGTATTGGCATAAAAACATAAAATATGTTAAACTGTTTTGTTTAAAGTTATTTTAAACGGTTCTAACCAAGTACGAACATCACTATTAATAGGTAATAATAACCTGTAAATAGATACTACTCGTTGCCAGGGAGAGTGCATAATGACAAGGTGCTACAAGTGGTGAGTGTACATATACTTGGGTATAACTACGTGACACGTGAGGCTCACATGCTTCAGGCCAATACACTCGTCCTTGTTTGGGTGATTTTGAGAATACAGACAGCAGCGGCCGTAGACCGGTGAATCTACATAAGTGTCCAATTATGATATTTGTATGTATAGCTGATTGTAGTGACTCTACTTGAAACTGTACAAGTTTCTACTAAATACGACGTCGTTTTATTTTAAATTAGATTTTTATTGATTTAAAGTTAGGGATTTTTCTTTACAAAGTGTCGATTACTCCTACAAGAAAGACATTGTATTTTATCAGATACAAGCTGTGCCCGCGGCTCCGCCCGCTCTCATATTTCACTTCACTGCTAACCTCATAAGCTATTTAGCGTGATAGTAAGTAGCCTATAGTTGATGGGAAGAATCAAGCCATCCGTAGAATTTTGTTTTATTAAAATCGGTTCAGTGGTTCTCGAGTTATAAGCGGACAGACAGACACTCAGACAGACAGAAAGCAGACGTTGGATTTTATTATAGGTAAGGAAGGAAGGAAGGAATAAGGAAAGGAAGTATGTACTACTTAATAAATAAAATAGATCTAATAGAAGGTCCTGCCATCAAACTACATACAATATAATACAATACATACCACACGCTCTATCCCGAGAATAGGGGTAAGCAGAGTAATCTGTGTTGTGCTGCAAGTACTACTTGTAAATTACAGCACAACACCGACCACCACATTTGGCAATGTTTTAGGACAAGATAACTATCAATGCTGCTTGATAGTAAGGCACGAAGGAAGGCCCATCTGCCGCATGACTCTGTGGAAGGACCACCGTGCCAAGGTGAGAGTTGGCTATCCTGTCGCCCTTTAGCATGGCACCTGTACCGTGTGGGGCCGGTACTTTAAAAGAATAGCCCCGCTGCATCTCTCCCCGTGTATGTCGTAAAAGGCAACTAAGGTATATGAGTCCCTTCTAATATTGCTAGGTGGTAGGGTTCAACCCGCCCGGGTTAGTACCACCGCACTGAATGAAAGGTCGGTCGAAACGGTTTGTGTTTTCCGTCCAGTTCAGTGTAGCCGGCACGACCGAAGTGAAGCACTGACGTGGCACCAAGTTCATCCGGTGTTGTTTGCTGATGTCACGGATGTTGTAGGTGATGTAGCCAACCGTGTCAGTTTCCATAAAAAAAAACCTTGTCCTTATCCCTTAGTCGCCTCTAATGACATGCACGGGGAGAGATGCAGTCAAACTGTCACGCAGTTTAGCAAAATAATAAGTAATTTTTTTTTTCTTTTTCTTATGTGTCACAATAAAATGTTGATAATACGTTCTCCTTAAAATAATAGAGAGACGTCTCTATATACCCGATCACGCCATATGCAAGTGATACGAGAAACTAGAAGTACCTACATACTATTTTGGAGGACCGAGGATGTCATTAACCACTTGACGATTTGTTACGTAAAGCGGGAAGCATGACTCTATTTTTTTTTCTTTGATGACACAATCGTTTTGGGTTCTCATTGCCCAACCCGCCCAACTCAAAGGTTTCTTAGCTTGGCTAAGAAACCTCTGAGTATCTGTGTAAACTGTCCAGAAATCCACCAGGGACATTAATATCCATCGCTTATTCCATAGTGAATGCTCGGAGGAGCTGTTTAACGCGATCCCGCCGTCCCTTTTCCACCTCCGCACAACGCGCACTGGACAGGGATTGCATCCCTATACGCTGGACTGACCACGGTTGCCAATCGGTTCTGAGATCTTTCCTCCACAGAACTGGTAAACTCTGGAACGCTCCCCTGTCCACATATTTCCCCCCAAGTATAGGGGACCTTTAAGGGAGGCGTGAATAGGCACCTGTCAGGCCGGCATGGCATTCGCAACCCCCGCGTACGACCGAATGTCCATGGGCGTCGTTAGACGGGTGGCTCGGCGCCACATGTCGCGCTTTCTATAGAACATAAATAAATATGGACTATAGAAAAGTCGACGGTCAGATAAAAACAGACAAAGAGCAACCTGTACACCACGTTCTCCGCATCATTTTGTATGGAGAAACGGAGCAGCGCCTCTAGTGATAGATTTGCGAACTTCGTTTCTCCATACAAAATGATGCGGAGAACACGGTGCGTAGCGTAGCGTAGTAGGTTAAATCTCGTGATTAGAGTACTGGTGTCAGCAAAATTACTGCGCTAGAAATGAATAATACGAGTAGTAAGGGTTAACTTGGTCGCAAATTGGAACCTCTATGTAGGACAAACAATTTTATTTTCGTGGCATAACTTTTTTATATTTTGAGGGAATATCTAATAGGTATTTATGAACAATAAGGTTCATAAATACAAAGTAGTCCGGAATTATGAGGAAGTCTCTTAATTTAGTAGTATGCACTACATCCAGAGAGGTATTTTGGGTTGAAAATCGGCCAAAAATCGAATTAAGCCAAATTTAAATGAAAAATGGCCTGGATTCATAAGATACCTTCTTCAAATACATGAAAGCGGAAAAATAACAGTCAAGTATGAATCAATTAATGGACAATTTATTTATCCGTGGATTAAAGTCTCTAACTTCTGAAAGTTTTTATTTTATTTTATATTTATACTTTAAGAACTGATGAAAAACATTTTTATAATAAAATAAACACACTTTACATGAAAAAATAAGTACAAGTAAAAACACAGAAATACATCATCTTCTCCTTGCTCTATTTCACTGATTAAAAGTTCAAGTGTATCATGCGAAAGTGGTTTTGATTTTCTTTGCATTTTCGGCCTCGACGCACTCACAAACTGGTCAGAATTTGATGGACAGCATTCCACCTCTTCCTTAAGTGGATTTTAAATACCTTATCGTACGCTTTAACATTTATACTTCTTCAGCCGAACACTTTGAAATTTCGACGAGGCGATGTTCTAGAAATGAATTTTTTTTCTCCACATGTCTTTCTCCACATTTCCCGTACATGTTTGCAAGATGTTGAACATTGCCTTATTTGACATTTTCATGACGACTGGTGGTCCATCTGAAAGCAATAATTTACATAGATAATACCTAACACTCAGTAATGAACAAAAATAAAGTTTGGCTGGAAGAAACCGCTTTTAATTATAAGCCCGCCTTTGCGTACTTTTAAACTAAAGTTGCATGTCAATGTCTAAACTCTATCTCGGTTAATTTTCATTAATTATTTAAAAAATGAAGTAAAATGGACCATTTTTCAAAGTCCTCTAAAAAAAGAGGGGGGGGGGGGGGGGGGGGGGAACGGGGAATATATTTCTACTAATTCCACATGCTACATAGTTCTATTATGGGGTTTCATAAATATTATGGCTTGACAAGGACTGACACCCTAACATAAACTCCTCTATTCCAGTGCTTCATAATAAATAATTATTCGTTTGGCACGTCCTTGAAAAAAATATCAATATATGGAAAACTTAATCCAATACCATTCAACTAAATAGGTAATTATAAATCACTTACCCCCATCTTCTTTATTTTCCATCATGGTTGCCACAAACGTTTTTTATATCTGTCTAAATAATATTTAAATTGTTGCGTATTTTACTGCGCACGGTAAACAAAGAAATGCACTTATCACGATATCTACTTTCGCACTGGCGACGCAGGAGCGGGAGGATGGGGAACTTAAAACAATGGGCGCCTCTTGATGCGTATGTTATCTAACTATACAGTAATAATAGTGTCGGAACATTTCGCCTGAATTCAATTATCGACTTTTGACCGCATTTGTAGTACGGGATACCTCTTTGTGGCGTCGGTCGTGCAGTAATTATACGTATGAGTTACATATATTAATGCTGATAACTGACGCAACAAGTTATTCGTTTGGTCTATCAGTTCCTCAGCTCTGTGGTCGTTAATTTCGGGTGTCAATAAACCGGCATGGCCTCCAGTAACCTCGGAGGCTTCTCCGCCGATGATGTGCTCTGCATTTCCGTGACTTGTGTACAGGTTGTGGGCGAAGGTATCTACTTACTCTGCACCAGTGTTGTATAGTGTCTGCCTACGTCATTTCAGTTATTGAGGATGCTTGATTTATTTTTGACCATGTTTGTATAAGTAGCATCTGAATGATGCTGGAGTGACATTGAATGTAAATTTTGTTACATAAAAGTAAATTTTTGTTTTTTTACGGAAACTAACACGGTTACATAAGCTAAAACATCGGTGATGTCAGCCCATAAAACCTTCGTGAACTAGGTGCCATGTTAGTGGTTCCCTCCGGTCGTGCCGGCTACACTGAACTGGACGTAAAACACGAACTATTTACATAGCCGTTTCGGTGGGTAGTGTCAGCCCGGGCGGGTTAAACCGTGCACTTTGTAAGGTAAGAAGGGAAGCGACCTACAGTTTTACGCTCGGTTTTACGTGGAATCCGAAACACGGTCAGCCTCCAAAGGTCAAGCGGTCATCCATCCAAGTACTGACCGTGCCCAGGTGTGCTTATGATCACGATCGACAGTCGACCGACCGCACCAATGAGCTAACGAGACTGACAAAGTTTAGTTCGTCTGCAGGAGTTGTGGCCATACTTTTTTCAATGAAGATATCCCTACGAAAAATTTTAGTTTGTGAGATCGACAGTTGTACCAAAAGTTTTCATTGTTCAATAATTTGTAGTCATTGTTGTTTGAATTGAAAGCTATGTTCATTACATCCTTTATATATGTTACTAGTCCTGTAAGGACTTGATACTAGTACTAGTCCTTGTCCACCCGGAAAACGTTAGTCACAACAAATATTATGAATTTCTTTGATGTTTCTTCAAGTCACTTTTTGCTCTACATATTTTCAGCGATCGACTAAAAGCCTCTTGCGATCGACCGGTCGCTCACGATCGACCGTTTGGGCACCACTGGTCTACAGCATGCCTTACTAGTACCTATTAAGTATTCTGTGGCCTTACCATATCAAGCAAGTTTAAATGGTACTTATTGATTTCTTCCATGAGCCATTTTAGGGATGAAATTAAATTGCATGAGACACTTTAATTAAAACATTAATTTTTTTTTAATATTCGTGGTCCGAAATGTCTAACTATATTTTTTTAGGTTGCATACCTTAGGAGATGAAAAGAGAACCTGGTAACTTATGCGTGCGTCCGTCGCGTCTGTCTGTCTGGTTGCCCGTCTTTCACAGGATCATAACTTCTAAACTGTTGAAAGTATCAAGTTGAAACTTGGTACTAATTAGAGAATATTATTTTGCATAAAGTCTAGAAAACTTTTTAAAAATGTATTAAAACTTAAGCCACGGTCGAGCGTGACATTGAAAAAAATGGCCAGATTTCTATTTTTTTAAGCAAAATCTTCTAAAAACATGCATAAAAATACAAAATCACGTGGACAGGTCAGCGTGCTACGTGGATGTGAGCAACTTGAGTGCTGGTAGCCACTTATTTCTGGGCTGCTGCCGCGGTGCCGCCAGCAGCGGAACTCCGCGCTCGCCGCGACCATATTATCCAATTGAGCCGCTATTCTGGGAGTCACCCGACCGTCTGCCACTCTATATTATATTGTTAAGTACCCACATCAATGTATCGCAGGATTCGCAGCTTTTCTGAAACGTTCAGCCCTGAAAAAGTACCTATTTATAACACGGGTTTTAGGATGAAATCTCAATCCAAGAAAAACGGAGTATAAGAATTGGGTTAAATGCTTGCATGTATGTAAGGAATGCAGTAAAACTAGGTTAAGTGCGAGTTTTACTCATGCACGGAGGGTTCCGTGGATCCGCTATACCATACCTCTCCAAAAACCATATCCGCCTATCTTTTGTCTGTAGTACCTATGGCGCTAACTATTATTTAGTAGTGTGAATAATTTACTAATCGATTCTTAGCGTGTTTCTTGTATGGGGTAATATGAATACATTTTTTACTATTTAATTTATTTTATTATTTGTTGGCATATCCGCCATAAAATTTCAATCGGCTACCTATTACGGTTCAAAAAGATATAGCCCTAGGACGGACGGATCGACGGACAGGCAGACAGACAGACGGCGTAAGCTTAGTTATAGGCTTCCGTATAGATACGGAACCCTGAAAACGGATATCGTATGATAACAATGGAATATAAACATGATTAAAATCCACATTGAATATACATTAACAGTTCAAACTTCAACATCTAACTGGCCGTACAACCACATAAAATAACATCAGTAGATGAAAAAAATTAAGTTCCAGGAACAGTCAATAATATTATGATCATTGACTTATATAATATATGATATATTCAGTTTCCAAATATTTTTGGTAATTTTAGGCTTCTTACCATTATATGATTTGATGACCACTTAAGTGAGGACATTTTATTGAATTCGTAGGACCTGTTCTTACGCTATGTATGTATTATGGTCAATTAGTATAGACATGTATAATGGACCACAATTCCTAGAAATGTTACATGATTTTATAAACATTTTTACGGGACAATAATAATAGAATAGATATGGGTTTTTTATTAAGTGCTCCAAGGCCTTGAACCTTGTTCATGTAACCTAACACGGTTGGCTACTTTACCTGCTTGAGGATTCAACTTGAGGATTGAGGAGTCAACTCACTGCTCTGAGCCACTCCAGCATAACATTTATGTACTTCTTTCTTTCTTCTAATCTGGAAAACCTAAATGTCCAAATTGCGTATTTATTAAGCACTTTTATTCCCTACAGTCCGTTAGAGTGTTGGTTTCCCCGAAATCGCTTCGTGGAATACGTAATATCCTTCTCAGATGAATTCACCTTGACTCCTCCGCATCCGGACTGGCAAAAGTGGCGGAGACGCTGTCCACAATCCACAACCCACACTGTGTAGTGATTACACTAACGCTATAATGGTAAACCTACTCGTCCCCAACAGTTATGTAACGACTGACCCTAAAGTACACTCAAATCCACAGATTGACACCGTAGTGGCGACAGCAAACGCAACGCTTTCGCAACGATTCCATGCAAAACAGTAAGTGAATACAAGTTCTTCTCACTGGATGTTGTACAAACAAATTACAGATTAGGCAGGTAATGGAGCATTAAAGCCGCACATATCAGAAGGCAGCATAATATACTGGCTTCCTTAAACTCAATACAGCCTTGAGCCTTCTCTCTTGTTGAGACCCAAAACTCACCAATGGTCCAGCAAGTGTCGAGTCACAGACGTTTTGTATGTTCACTCAGTCTGTTCTACGTGTACTACCATGGACGATGCTCTGAGGAAACTGCATCCCTTATTCCTTGCCATCAAACCTATCTCCGCAGCACTCGTCGGAGAAACACTGAACACCCTTTGTTGTTTAAATCTAGCTTTTGAACGCCAGTCGTTTTTCAAGTCATTTTTTGGTCGCACTGATAGGGTGTTGAATTTCCTGCCGGCGAGGATTTTCCCGATTCCTGCAACCTGTGGGTCTTCAAACGTCGTATCAACAGGCCGAACATAGCAGCCCTTAATAGTCCGCAAGTCTGCTGGTATAGTACCTCGATGAGCGTGATTTCGCGAGGGAAGCTGAAATTGGTTGTGTCGAGCACCTTCAGTCCCTCGGCATAGCTACCCATCCTGGTTTTCATAAAAATTAAAAGGTGAAGCCCGCAGGTTTGGTCGCCTAATGTTTAGTTATGTAGGTAAGAATCAGGAAACTAATGGCACGTCACCGAGATCCAGCAGGACCATGCTTCATATCGTGAAGTTCAGATTATGATGTAGCCAACCTGTCGGATTACATACAAAAATTTTGTACATTGCCTAGACGTACATCTAACATTATCCTACAAAGGTAATTACGAATAAGTTCATTCGAGATGGAGCGCTGATGAATTAAAGATAATAATAATTGAAATTACTAAAAATAACACTGAATTCACCAATTACTCTAACTATGCCATTATAGTATTATGTATTTAGATCAAATTTTCCTTGTTTTTCAGACTATTACTGTAAATACCTGAATCGCGTAGGTAATATTTACCTAGATAACGGTGATTATAAATGATTTCTGTATAAACAAAACTGCAATGCTGTATCTTATCATTGCTCCCGTCGTGAGGTCCTCCGATGATACGAGATGTGTACAGCAATTGAGAGGTGCTCACAGTCTGTGTCTTCACTTTGCGCTGAGATGAGTTGAGGCCTACGAGCCTCCGAGGTGATCCATCGTAACATGTCTTCCTATGGCGGTGCGGGCAAGAAGATTAAAAAACATGAAAAAGATAAAAGTAATAAAGATCAGGAAGATGCGGAAGATATGGAACTTGAGGAGTTTTACAAGCAGATGCCGATCACGGACGAGACGAGCTGCGGAATGGGCTGTCTGCGAGGACCGTGGCTGCAGCTGATGGCGAATAAGAAAATGTTTATAGTAATATACGGTATCACCGGTTGCTTCTTGTCCTCCACGTACGCGTATTTCAATGGTACCATCACGACAATAGAAAAACGCTTCAAGATACCGAGCAAAACAACAGGTCAGTCGTCTCATGTCTTTCTTTCCGCTTATGAATCCAAAATCACGGATTTCGCTATCACAGTTTTGTATGCGCATATTTCGGTATTATTCGCAAGTTATGGGCTAATTACCATCACACTGCACGTCATGCAGTCAGTTTTCAGACCAAAGTGAGAGCTTTTAATGTTTAACTTTTACGCTGCGCAAACATATTGTCTTTCTTTGAAATTGTATAGTAATCGTTCCTCTTCGCAGGTGTAATATCAATAGGCAACGATATCACCCAACTGTTCGCATCGGTCCTCATTAGTTACTACGGAGGCAAGGGACATCGACCCCGCTGGATCGCTGGCGGACTCTACTGCGTCGCCGCCTTCTGCTTCATGACGGCCTTGCCGCACTTCATGTATGGGCCAGGAGAAGATGCTCTCATGCTCACCGTCGAATACGGCAATCAGAGCTTAAGCCTGAACTTTAGTTCTACTCAGGCCAGCAACAACCTTTGTCTCCCTAGTGGTAAGTTCTACAAAAAAGGGCCTAAGTACTTTGTATTTATTTCTGTCATAGCAGATAATATTGATTTGGTAGTTCTTCGGTTGATTTTGAAACCATTGAAAAATAATTTTGCATTTCATGTACCAAAATTGATTCTGGCTTTAGTCAAGCTTTTGGCGTTTGACCTGACTCATAAAATAAAATTAACTAGTGAAGTTGCCAAGATTTTTAGTAAACATTTGCAAGACGGACCGATGGAACGACCGTTTGTCTTTGAATGTATGTTCTTCTATATTATTGGACGCTGGAATTTCAGTCAGCATATGAATGCGCCTCAGGTCAGCATACGCATTATGAAAGACGTCTGTTTACTTTATCGGTGTTCCCAGACATTAGAAAAACCTTACTTACTTACTTCTTTCAATACTCGTCGGTGCGATTAGATAAAATATGGAATGTCGTTGACTTCGTTGTTGATGATGATGAGTTCACCTCTAGAAGTTCGTTTTCGTTGTCTGAATGTCTCGACGTAAGTGATCCAGATAAAGCGTACCTTCACTGAGAAAAATGTCATGATGGTGATTACTAAACTTTAGTTAGAGACAACCAAGACAAGCAAAGCTTAGTAAAATGTTACTAAAGTTTAGTAATCACCATCATAACATTTTTACCTCACAATTATACTATTTTATCGAAATTACCTGACCTATGTGTATTTTGTCGCTGTAGCTGCAATTTTTCAAAATTAATCCCAAAAATGAAATTTATTCTCAAATAGTACATATGTTACTATCATTGACTTGGTTCTTTTATTTATTTATAGGCGCAAAATACGTTCATTTTCGGACATAATGTTACTCATGACTCATGATCCAATTGTAAAAGGCATGTATTCCTGTTTGCTTTAAAGCTAATAATAAATCACACTAAAGTAAACAAACAATTGCATCTCGTCTGCGTCCTAAGTGCGTGCATGCACAGTGGGCTGTTGTAATCATTAGCTGTAGGCGTGATGCTGATGACTGCTGCATTTAATAGAACGTTGATAAGGAGAAGCCTAACCTATTGTCACCTAAAGCCCTACTGTAAATGAGGAATTATGTTGTTGAGAATTATATTATGCGCGTTCACAACTAATTAATTCATATAGAAAATTTAAATATGTGGCTGTAAATATTAAGCTAAAACACAATAAAAAGTTGATTTGTGAAATTTAATAACACCACCGTATTGTTAACAGAAAACAACATGATTTTTATTTTTTTTCTTATTTTTATAGTTAATTTAGTTATTTTTGGGTCTAGATTTAATTATTTTTAAGTATTTTATTTGAAATAAAGTATTTATGCGTTAACTAAATATTCACATTTAAACAGAGACATATGGCAAATTTGAACTTTATTTCAGTTTCTCTTCTCCTGATCATACCTGAAATAGAAAATAGTTACATTAGCTCCCATATTTGCCCCCAGATTGCCCCAGTTTTCCACCAGTTTGCCCCAATTTGCTCGTGTTCCCACTGTTTCCCCCTGTTCCACCCTATGGTGTGCCTATATCTGTCGACCCGTCGACCTTTCGACCAGTCCGAAATAAAACTTGTACCGAAAGGCAAACAGACAAAAAAAATCATTGGGAAGTTAATTTAATATTCGATGGTATTTGTACCGAAGAGAAACAGACGCGAAAGCGAGCTAATAAAACGTGGCAATAAATAAAATCAATTCTCACTAACCGTCTTTACTAAGATTCTCAGTATCGGAACTATTTTGACCATAGAATATTATAACTCGATGATTTTAACAATTTCAGAGGGACCGGTTTGCGACACGGAGGAGAACAACCTTGCGCCGCAATTGGTGTTGTTCGCTGCGCAGCTCATATCCGGTGTCGGCGGCACCGTTTACTTCAGTCTCGGCTTCTCCTACATGGACGATAACATCAAGAAATCCAAATCTCCTGTTGTCATTAGTAAGTAAACCAACCCCAAAATCGGAAACACATTCCCTCTCAATATCTATATTTAATACCAATTTTAGGCGCTTTCCGCAAAAATTTGTTCTGGGCGAATAACATCGTTAACCACTTACTCATCCGGTGGAACAGTACCATACATAGAGAGTTACCAAAAAATCGGTCAAGTACGAGTTTTACTCGCGCACGGAGGGTTCCGCAGATACGCTATATCATACCTGTCAAAAAAGCTATATCTGGCTATCTTTTGTGTTTCTACAATGCAAAATACAAAAGACTGTGGCACCATCTATTATTCAGTAGAGTGACTAACCGTTTCTGAGCACGTTTCTTGTATGGGGACCCCTTGATTTTTTACTTTTTGCTTTTTTTTTATCATTTGTTGGCACATCCGCCATAATTATACATATTGTGTGAATATTTCAACCGGCTACCTATTACGATTCAAAAGATATAGTACTCGAACGGACGGACGGACAGACAGAAGAAAGTCAGTCAGACGGCTCGGCGGCGGCGTATGCCTAGTAATAGACTTCCGTATGGATACGGAAGCCAAAAAGTTACCAGACCCAGTAATATTTGCCGAAAAGGATATTTATATTTATCAATTTTTCCATTATAGTTCGCATTTCTTAGTCTTGTGAACACTTCTCTTTCAGGTTTCTCATACTTCATCAGAACCTTAGGGCCTCCCATAGGATATGCCTTAGTATCGGCTTGTTTGAAGCTCTACATAGCGCCCGATCTCACTCCTGTGATCACCAACAAAGACCCTCGCTGGATGGGGGCCTGGTGGCTCGGGTGGATCGTGCAGGGCGTGGGCATCATCATCACTGCTTCACTGCTGGCTCTGCTGCCCAAGACTCTGCCCAGGGCGGCCGCGAGAAAAGAGCTCTTGAGGCAGAAAAGCAAAGAGAGCAAGAAATCTGAGCTGGTTAAACCGTCTTTGTCAGGTAAAACCCTTGTGAATAATTAATGCTTGAGATCACACTTTTATCCACACCTGTAATTAATAAATAAACTTGAAATAAAATGTTAGTAAAAAAATATACCTAAGACATATGCTGTGCTATGTGGCGCCTTCGTGGGTTTCCCCAAGTATTTATTTATTTATTTTAATTTTATTTTTAATATTGCTTGGTAGGACTTTTTGTTTTAGATTTAAATTGTAGTTTTAGTTAAAGATTTTTTTTTATTTTAAAGTTTTAGTTTCCAAAATCACATTAATTAATATTGAAATTAACATTAACACACATTAAATAAAATTAATTAGAATGAAATTAACCTAATGAATAACTTATAAAAAATATACAAAAACTGTATGGTGGAACGAAGGAGGAAACGGATGTGTGCCGAAACTGTGCCGTTGACGGATAGAGAAAGGGGGGTTCGCTACTGTAGGTAAAATATTTCATCCGATTCAACCGACTCTCCCACAGTGCCCAATACGCTGGCAGCGTTACCCCTTTGAATCGCCAGCCCTATCCGCTGAAAGACTAAAGTCTTGGCGCGTCGGTCACCAGACTTATCGATGAGGAGCTTTCCTAGATCGTTTCCGAACGTCCTTGCGTAGGGTGACCACACGCCAAATGTTTCTACAGCAAAGGCCAGAAATTCGTAGTGGCCGCGCAAACCAGCATAGCACTTAGGCCCGCGGAGCCGGCCCAATTGGGCGAACCGGCAATGTGAGAAGGTGCGAAGGTGTCAGCACATGTCGCGTCCCATACTAATGCTTTCCCTCGGCTCCACGGGACTAAGCTCATGCCGTCTGGCCTATTTCCGTCTTCCCGGCACGGTGGTTCCAGCAGATAGGAAAGTCTGCTGTGGCTAGGGCTCTCTTAATGAGTTTCCAATGTATTTTGTAATTTCGTCATTATCTAGTAATAAATACATGTTTTGAAGTTCATCATCCTGAACTTGTGAAAATGCGAATTTTCCTTGGATCGCTTGAACAGAAATAATGATTTTTTTTTTTTCAGATATGACAAAAGCCCTTAAAAGGATCATGAGTAACCGCGTATACCTCTACAGCCACCTTGCTGGCATATTCTACGTATTCGGATACATTCCATATTGGATTTACCTGCCAAAGTACATCGAGATACAGTACAGGCAGTCGGCATCTGCGTCCAGCTTCGCCACAGGAGCAGTGGGGCTGGTCTGCTCTGCATTAGGAATTCTCGTATCAGGAATATTCATACAAAAGTTCAAACCGAGCCCCAGAATGATGGCCGCCTGGAACCTATTCATTGGTGTCGTGGCTCTTGGTGGAGTAGTCATGTATACTTTCTTGGGGTGCGCTGAAGTCGACAGGCAGTTTAATATGATCCAGAAAGAGAGGTACATAGATAACTACAGTATTTTGTTAACATTTTTACTATTTATGTGATATATGATCACGATCAGGTCTTACGTCTACACACATTATGTTTTCCACAAGATCTTCTATAGTTGTTCGCACTCATCCATCGTCGAGTTAGTCGTCAATCTATTGGGCTAATAAATTATAGTCAGACGTGGTTAATGGGAGTGGAATTTCCATTTAAGCATTCCAGTGGTAAGTACATAATATCTACTGTGAGTACATGCCCACTGCTAAGTGATAAGTACCCTTGGGTATATGATATACTCGTACGAAGTGAGTTTGAGAGCCATTTTCATCAATAAACGTTTAAATACTTTTCAACCAAACTTTGTAAAATTCTGCAAGGGATTCGGCAATGCCTCTAGGAAATAAATCTATCGTGGTTCGCTAATTCTAGTTCTTTGAATTTAATCTACAAAATAGGTACGACATCATGTCTTGTTTGATTGCAGTATGCATGTGAATACATCTTGCTCTGCTGGCTGCGAGTGTGAGTTCGCCAAGTACTCCCCTGTGTGCGCTGCAGACGGCTCCAGCACCTTCATATCAGCGTGTCACGCCGGCTGCACGCAGGATCTTAGAGCTAGCAACGGCACCAAGGTAGTTGCCTACTATTTTATCTACCTTGATTTCAAGTCCAATATACCTTGTACCGAACATTTTTGAATTGTTTCCTAAAAAATACTTTCAAGAATCGCAAACATAAGGGTACTAGTACCAGTGTATAATACTGCTTCCACGCACCGTGTCGTCTGGCATCTGTACCGGGACATAAGAATCGCCGATCTTCTCATACGATACGCATACCCACCACTCCACCCACCCCAGCTACACGTCGTCATCGTCACCGGTGCCAAGCTATTTGTTTGCCCGAAGACATCGCCTATTCTTACAGATTTTCACCAACTGCTCCTGCGTCGACTCCTCGACCTACGACATATTCCTCAACGACACCAACTTCTCCGATCTCTTGCTGAGCACGTACCCCGACATGGAGACAGAGGTGTACCCGGCCGGCGGGGTGGCGCGCTCTGGACCCTGCCCGGTCGACTGCCTCTACCAGTTCTACTGCTTCCTTGCCATCGTCTGTCTCCTCAAGTTCGTCGGCGCCACTGGCAGAGTCACCAATTTCTTGATTTCGGTCAGGTGTGTAGGTTTAAAAATGAATTTATAGAAAACATCAGCCTCCGTAGCTCAGTGGAGCGGTCGGTCGACTTTCGGTCGGATCATTAGCTCGACCGTTGGAGGCTGACCGTGGTTCGAATTCCACTTAAAACTGTAAGTCCCTTCCCTTCTTACCTTACTAGGTGGTAGGGTTTAGCCCGTTCGGGTTGGTACCACCGCACTGAATGAAACGTCGGTAGAAACGGCTATGTAAATAGTTCGTGTTTTCCGTCCAGTTCAGTTTAGCCGGCACGACCGAAGGGAAGCACTGACATGGCACCTAGGTGACCAAGGTGTTATGGGCTGATGTGATGTAGCCAACCGTGTCAGTTTCCATAAAAAAACTAGCTTTTTCCCGCGCCTTCGCTCGCTTCTAATTCGGTTATCAAAAATACCGAAGTAAATAACCGATTTTTACCACAAAGGTTAACATAATGTGCATTATAGATAATATTAGAAGGAACTAAAATACTCGAACTTCAAACTATTTTATTAATAGTGTAGGTACTGTGTTATGTTTTTTTAAACAAACATGGATGAATGTGCTGAGAGACCAAATGGTGCAGTCGACAGAGCTCTATTTATGCGATTTGCTGAATAATTTCACCCGAGTACGGCGGCGGCGAATATAGTGTTTGATATGTCCGTACGTATGTATTCACGTTTTTTCTTCCAATGTAGCTTGCAATCTCAAACGCCTGAACCGATTTCAACAAATGTGTTATAGTATAGCTGAAGTCGCAAAAAATCTATATTGCTGATAAAAATCTTTAAACTTAAACATTTGTTTTTTCAAACCCATTCGAGTGGGGTGTCGTTGTCAAGAGCTTGAAAGTCCGATTTCAAAATTATACGATACTTAAAGGTTTAGAACTAAAAATAATCAAATTAATATTTAAAAAATCCGAGTACGAGTGACGTGCCTATTCGCGAAATCGGCACGTCAGCTATACCCACGCAAAAGCTCAATCAGCTTCATATATAAATGCTGTTGACAGACACTATTTGCAATAATAGCGATTTATGATCATAACATAACTTATAAATGAATACTAAACCAAATTTACAAAAATATAATACAAATAATAAATATTATAAAAATTAAGATGTAGCAAGATAATTAAAAATAAAATATGTTTTTATTCAAGTTTTAATATTAAAAATAAAAAATGCTCCAGGTGCAGACGAGCCGGGATTTCAGAGGTGGAAGGAGCCACTAACGACGTCGACGCCCATTATCCGAGATAGAAAATCTAATTCATGGGCAGCGACGCGACGACGACGACGACGGCGCACAGTGGGGCGATACCGTAAAAAATGGGACATAGGATAATTAAATTTTTTTATTTTTATTTCTGAAATTTAAGTACGCTAAATTAATCTACCCATCATTATAAATAACATTCATAGATTCATATTTTCTCATTTAAGCCTTATTTTTCGAGATATACCACTTTTTATTAATTTGTACTATGGAAATTGGGTAACTTTATTTTTTTTCTCGAAATGCTTAAAATAGCTAGACCCGTGGTTACTAAATAATGATTCCCCAAGTTAAAAAGATTATTACTGTGTAAAAACCGTATCCGACGACGTCCGACTTTTCCGTATAATGCCATTTTAATATTATAATAACATTTATTCCTGCAAAGCTCACCTTTATTCTTTTTTTTTTTTTATTGAAACTGACACGGTTGGCTACATCACCTACAACGTCCGTGATGTCAGCCCATAGCACCGGGTGAACTAGGTGCCATGTCAGTGCTTCCCCCTTTGATCGTGCCGGCTACACTGAACTGGTCGGAGAACACAAACTATTTACATAGCCGTTTCGACCGACGTTCCATTCAGTGCGGTGGTACCAACCCGGGCGGGTTAAACCCTACCACCAAGTAAGATTAGGAGGGAAGGGACCTACAGTTTTACGAGGAATCCGCTCGAATTACGAGGAATTCACTATATTCGTAACTTTCAGCTATATTCAAATAACAAATATTGTTTATTTGCATTGGATGTATATATTTGTATTTTAATGGTAAATATATTTCTCCATATCACCTATATATTTGAACTTGATGAAAATGTTTAATTTTTTTTTTATTGAAAGCGCGATGGCGCTGAGGCACCCAGAAGGTGACAAACGACGCCCATCTAATTAACTTTGTACTTTTAGTTTCATTGGTCTATTTTGATAATAATCTACGGAGCCGCTATTATCGGCTGCTATACTTACTTATAATATCTCTTATAAATGCTTACCATAATATTAGGAATATTTTCAACTTCGCGAGGATTAGCGGATTAGGGATATTTATGTGAATTGTCACGTATTTCCATGAAAGCTCTCGAAGAAACAATTACACTGCATTGCTAATTGTTATCTACTTAACAAGGATTAACGATATACCAGGAATACTGCAAACTGTGCGAACTAATTAGCAGTATTCATTAGTGAACAACACAATCAATCTGGCACTCAGTCTGCTCCAGTCGTTTGCACGAGTCAGTCTTCCTACCCGTGCTTTACATATTTAAAACTATTCAATACGAAAACATGGAGTCTTTTGTTAATAACATTGATATTTACGTGTTTATGAGAAATTGTGACAGTTTTCTGAATTACGCGGTATTGGTTGCCGCTATTGCCTCAATAGTTAGTGTAAATTTGCCCGAAGAGACACAAGTGAAAGAATTTTGTCGTAAATATTGTTACAATCTACACAAACGATGGGTGAAGTCAAGCTACAACGAGGAACGTTTTCTACAGAAGAATCGAGAATGGTTGGACTCGGCCATCAAGTGGCCCGAATTCGTAAAGAAACAACTGCCTTCAGCGAGTAGCGACCTCGCGGATAACCAAAAGGTTTGCACTTCTCAAATAATTTCTCCGGGACCATCGACAGCGCCTCCTATCTTTGTAGCATCTTCACATAAATCATCGCCGAGAAAACCATTTGAAAGTTTAGGAGCCAAACAAAAGCGAAGAAGAACCGAAGACATTCACACAAACTATACATCGCAGGAACTAGCATTTGCGACCAAAATGCGTTTGAAGGCAAATGGGAACGAGGACCTGGGGAAAGTTTTGGACCATTTGCTTCAGAATCCAGGCGAAATCGAAAAAGTCAAAGAATTCATTGAAAAAAAGGAGTCCAAGACTGTTTATTCATCTGAAAAAGCACTTGCGATTTTGGTGTCTTTAAAGCTATCAAGATGGCAATATATAACTTTAAGAGACATGGCTAAGGAAGAAGGTTCCGACCTCTATCCATCTTATTATAAAATTCAACATGCGAAAATTGAGTGTTACCCCCCAAAACAGGACATTGAAGTTACCGAAACACAGGCCAAAATTAAACTGCAAGCGCTTTTGGACCATACTGCAAAAAGAATTTTGAAAGTGGCGAACCGAAACCTCACAGGTTGCCAGCTAACATTAACAAGCAAGTGGGGATTCGATGGCGCTTCTGGCCAAAGTACATATAAACAAAGATTTCAAGAACTGAACGAAGGAGACGACTCAAGCATTTTCATGGCAAGTTTGGTTCCTATAAAACTGGTTTATGGAGACGAAGTGATCTGGGAAAATGAGACGCCATCTTCGACGAACTACTGCCGTCCTATCTTCTTCAAATTTATGAAGGAGACAATCGATAACGTGAAAAGTGAAATGGCTACCATAGAATCCGAAATACGAGATCTCAAAACCAGCGATTACGAAGGCGTTTTGATTGAGCATTCGTTAATTATGACGATGATCGATGGTAAAATTACGTCGATTATCTCCGGTACCTCTAATCAGTCATGTGATATTTGCAGAGCTAAACCGTCTGAGATGAATAACGTTAATATAATTAAAAGTAAAGAAGTAAACACAAATATGTACCGGTTCGGACTATCTACGTTGCATGCCTGGATTCGATGCATGGAATGCCTTCTCCATATTGCATACCGCATGGATTTTCAGCAGTGGTCGGCCAAAGGTAATAATAAAGAAATTATGACCGAGAAAAAAAAACAAATTCAAGATAATTTCAGGAAAGAAACTGGTTTATTGATCGACGTGGTAAAACAAGGTTCAGGAACCACGAACGATGGCAACACTGCAAGGCGCTTTTTCCAGAATCCCGAGCAAACTGCCTCTATTACCGGTCTCGATAAGGATTTAATTTAGATTCGCGGTGATCCTTAAGGCCATCTCCTCGGGAGAAAAATTTTGCACTCAAAACTTTGAAATCTATGCTCAAGAAACAATTCAACTTTATATATCATTGTATAGCTGGTATCATATGCCAGCAAGTGTTCATAAACTTTTATTCCATGGATCTGAAATAATAAAGCATTTTAACGTAATTCCAATTGGCATACTCTCCGAAGAGGCATCAGAAGCAAGAAATAAAGATTTCAAGAAGTACAGGGAACACTACTCTCGAAAATGCGATCGCAAATCGACTAATCAAGACATTCTCAACAACTTGCTCGTATCGTCGGATCCATATTTGTCTAGTATGAAGCCAAAACTTCAAAAACAAAAGCAGCCCTTATCCAGTGAAGTGCGACATTTGCTAATTATAGACGATAAAAATAAGGAAAATATTGAATTTATTGATACCAGTATTATCTGTGTTCAATCGGATGTGGAGGATGATGATGATTCTGACGCTGAAGACGCTTTAGGTTGTTCCAGTGATGAAAATGAAAATTTGTAGAAATATTGAGTAAATAAATTGTAATAAAAATAGGAAGCTTTATGTACTTTAAAAATATTTATTTAAAAGTTATTAAGTGTGTTTTATTTTAAGGTTTTTGTAAGATTGAAATAAGATTTTTTCTCAGAAATATGAAGTTTGAATTTCTTTTTGTTATGCACGATAAACATACTTCAGAAAATTACTTTTATTCTTGACCATAATTTTTATTGATGATTGGTATTTTTACATTAAATAGGCTCCGTTAAAAGCCATGGGTATTTGGGTAATAATGTATTATTACTTTGAAAACTTTTATTATTACTTTTAATAATGTATTATTACTTTTCTCATCATTAATCACTATTCTTAATGTTGATGTTATTAATTTTATACTTTGAAGTAGGTTTATAATATACTTTGACGGGGGCAATTTTTTGCCTAATTATAATAAATTATAGTAAGTTTGATATATCGAAGTGTGCAGAGCCACCAAAATGACGAAATGAAAATACACAACGATATATATAACTTATAATAAGTTAATAATTCGGTAAGTTCCGTAAATACAAAAATATATGTAGTTAGTTAAATATGTAGTAATTTATATATGTTTAATTACTATCGCCAGATTAATTTGTAATATTTTATGCAAATATGCGCCGTCTGATTGATTGTATTTTGTGTGTAATAAACGTACCATTCCACTACAATAATTTTATTCAGATTAGACTACTCAACTTGAAGAATCATTATTAAGTAACCACAGGTCTAGTTATTTTAAGCATTTCAATAAAAAAAGTTACTAAATCTCCATTATACAAACTATTGAAAAGGATTATAACACCTTAACAGAAAATCTCTGAGAACAAAAGGTTTTTCTAAATGCTGGTAAAATGTATTCATATATTCAGTTTTCCACATATCTCAATTTTTTTTACTAAAGAATTTTCAATGTGATATATCTAAAAAATAACAATTGAAACCGAAAATATGGAAGAGTAATACTAGTTACAAGAAAATGTTTTTTTTTTAAAGTGCAAATTGCTATATCTCAGAAAATAAGACTTAAAATGGAAAATTTCTAAGAATAAAAGTAGTTTGTAATCATTAAGAGAATATATTAACATACTCACTTTTTACTATATTATAAATGTTTTTATAAGTGCTTATATCTCGGAAAATAATTTTTTTATCAAAAAATCTCACAGAATGAAAGTTGTTCGTAATTAATAGTAGAATCTATTTGCGTAGTCATTTCGCCCTATGTCCCGGTTTTTGCGGTATCGCCCCACTGTGCGGCGGCGGAAAGGCCTCCATTAGGCCATAACCCTCGCTGAGCTCAATACAAATTATTATATTCAGCTTTCTCACATAATTCAAACTTTACAACCAAGTTACTGTAGTAATCAAAAAATCTTTGTTGCGAGCGTTGGCAATATCTTTTCTACTAACTGTATAAAATGTAATACTTTTTTTCGTATTTTTCAGATGTGTGGACGAAGAAGACAAATCTCTATCGCTTGGAATAGGCATGACAGGTTTCAGTCTGTTTTCACTAATGCCGGCACCGATCGTATTTGGATATATCATAGGTACGATCATGAGTATTATTTACCATTTAATTCCTAAATATTTGAGAATATCTAACTTATATATAAATAACATAAATACGTATCATGCATGTTGTTACAACAAGATGGGAGAACTTGTGGCTTTCTCTTTGTTGGTTGCCATCCCGATCGTTAGTTCTCGCTCTAGAACGTCCAAACTAACACCATTCGTCCTAGATGCAAATCTCCATTCTAGTTTCTTTAGCTAGTTGTTTCTTTTACTTTGTGTAGTGTGTCAGATGATTAGGATTAACAGCAGGTTCAATTCAACGCGAACGCAGCACACATTACGATTGTGCCTACAATTGATTGCAGACTCGGCATGTCTGGTGTGGGGCAAGACTTGCTCCGGCTCCGGAAACTGTTGGCTCTACAACGCGGAGGAGCTCCGCTACAAGCTCAACTTCACCTCCGCAGTCTTCATGAGTATCGGCAGCCTCTTCGACCTCGGTGTCTGGTTCGTCGCCAAGAAACTCAACGTGTACGATGATCCGTCTCCTAACCAATACCTTCAGAACTACGACGCCGTCAACACAGAGGATAGCGACAGCGAAGCGACAGACAAGGATAAGGTTGATCTGAACAGTTCTTCTAACAGCTTCATCAATAAAAGAGCCAGTGACGATCTAGGCTCCACAGGCACTAGAGAAGGAAGCGTCATTCCTTTACAGAGCTCGTTCGAAACCCGCGCCAGTGACGACTCTCGTGTCAATTGTTTTAAACTTAGTGACGACAAAATCAACGGACAAGTCCAGTGATACAGTGGTGAAACCTATATTAGTTTTAACATTCTAGTCTTAGATTGCAGATACTTGTAGTTTTCTGCTGGTGGCCGCATTTGCCAATATTACTGTACTATCATTCCGTATAGTTAAATCGATTGATTATGAAATTTTGGGAGTAAAAGATGTAATCGTTATAAAATATCTAAGTGATGCGTTGTATAGTTCTAATTCAAACCATGTTCTAAAATTAATTAATTAGGTATATTGATTGCCGTATTTGTACATAGATATTGGTCGAAACTCCGATATTTTGTGTTGAATAATTTGTGTGAGCAATAAACATAATTCTTGACTCTTTGTTAAACTTTATTAACACTTTATAAACCTAACACAGAAATAGCCAAATGCTAAAGTATTACAATTAGTATGCATTAGTTTTACCGTAATTATTTTTACAGACATTTTACTTTTTTAAGAAAGTACGAATACGAATCAATAATATTTGATACCTAAATTATATAAAAAATACAATACCAATGTGATTCTAATTATTGTTTCATGATTATTAATAATTAAAATATTTCCTCCAATTAAACCGAATCCCCCACAGTGCCCACTAATGCCCAGCAGTGTTGCCCCGTTGAATGACATATTCGCTAAAATAAGAAAGACTTGGCACGTCGGTCACCAGATTTATCAATGAGGAGCTTTCCCAAGTTATTCCCGAAAGCACTTGCTTCGGGTGACCACACGTCAAGTGTTACCACAGCAAAGGCCAGAAAATGGAAGTGGCTACGCAAATCAGCGTATTTATTTATTTCCAGATTTTGGGCACTTAGAGCCGCGGAGCCGGTCGAATTAGACGAAACGGCAACGTAAGTAGGTGCGGAGGTGTCAGCTAGTCGTGTCCCATATAATGTCTCTTTCCGTCGTCGCGACATTGGCCCGGTGGTTCCAACAGACTTTCCAAAAAGAGCCCAAAATAAGTCGATTTATGTTTCTATGTCGCGACTGACGGCCGGCGCTAATTTGGCATGCCAGTCCGTGGTGGCCGAACGTGTCGACGGCAGCACCGCACACGCAGGCGTATGGATGGCACACCTTCGCACCCACTCGACGGGCAACGGATATTCTTACCATGTGGTTGTCATAGAGTATTCCCATATAACGGGAGAGGTCCACCTCTCCGAAGATGCCAGGATCCGGGTGCGATCGGTCGCCGAAGAAGTTTGAAGCATTTCCGAATGGATAATTTTGATCATTAGCAGATCCCAGACTACCTGTGATTAAGGAAATTTTGGGGAGATCCCCAGGACATTGCACCTTCCAACGCTCCACAACACAACTCATATGACTGACCTCAAACTCACCAAGTGAGGATTTAAGAATATTTCCTCTGAGGTCAAATCCGCTGTGAGCGGAGCCCAGGAACGCTAGAAGGGCAACATCCTGTGAATTCCTCCGAATTCTGGAGGAGGGTGGCCTTTTTTCAAGATATGGATTCTAAATTCACATTTTGCATATAGCTTTTAATAGTATCGTCGCATACTCTCTTCGAGTCTCCTCGTAAAGGAAGTATGTGAGTAGAGAAGAGTATTATTTCTGGGATACAGAAACAATGGCGTAGCAGAAAGAGGGTGATATATTTGATTTAATAATTTAAATTTTAAACGATCAGAGAACAGTTCGAGTTTCTTCTTCTTTTCTGAATGAGTGAAGGGGGTGCTTGGATCGAAGAGCGGCGATGGTAGCAGCATCATCGGCGGCGAACGTGTCTTCTGATGTCAGCAGACGCACTGCGCCACTCACGTCCCCGTCGAACACCTTCCCTTCTATACTATTCCAAAAGAACCAGCCAGCTGAACGTTGCGAACGTATTCGAATTTTGAGCTTTCGGACTGAGAAATGCTGTCTTTGATAGCCTAAAACCTAGAGCCGCGGTTTGAGAACCGGAGGGGCGTGAATGGGCATCTGTCAGGCCGGCATGGTATTCGCAACCCCAGCATACGGCCGAATGTTCATACGAAGAAAGCCTTGGCACCCACGTCACCAGACTTCTCCACTAGCAATTTGCTAATGGATTCGGCAAAAGCCAGTGCATCCGGTGACCACACACCAGGGTTTCCGCCTCAAAACAAGAATTTCAAAACAAGAATTTCAAAGATGTCCCATATCATATCTATCCAATTAAATTAAAACCATAATTACAATTTATTGCATGAACGCGCAAATAAATAGACCCGTTCAGACTTAACAAATAGGTAGACATGACAAGACTTAACAAATTATAGTTAGGTATTCACTTTTATATCTGAGTTGTCCTGAACACTGGCCTATACGTATTCACTTCTTCGGTATTCCTCTCTGGGCGTTCCACCACTATCGGTTGCTGCTCCTCTATTTCCGGCGAGGTTTCCTCCAGGGGGTAGTCAGGTGGTTCAGGGGTCTTCTTCGGCTCGTCGTAGATCTCCAGGTTCCTACAGAGCCTGAGAACGACGAAACTGAGGATACAGGAAGCGAAGACTATGCCTGCCGTGACCGCGGCCAGGATGTCGGCGAAACTGCTGCTATGCAGGTTGCAGTTATAGCCGTCCGTGTTCCAGTAGTGACACGTTGAGTCTGAAAACAAACGAGAGTGTTTGGTTTTAAAGGTTGCTTTATTTTGAACGTTTCGTTTCACTACTGCAGTGATTTATATATTTATTGTTAACTCTATCCACTCTCACAGAGGTCTGTGACAATCATCTGGTAGTGATTAAAAAAAACATTATTTTGTTTGTCTTATAAATGTTATGCAAATTTTAAGTTGTTTACCAAACGTACTCGTATCTATCTGATTCATTTTATGTCATAACGAAGCCTAAGACTTCTTTAGTTATTATACATCTTCGTTCTACGAAACACTGAAAAAACATAGAGAAAAGCTTAGGTACTTAGCTATTAGCTAGAAGTATCGAAATACGAAGATGTGCTTCGTCATCATCATCATCATCAGCCTGTAGCGGTCCACTGCTGGACATAGGCCTCTCCCAAGGCACGCCACCACACGCGGTCTTCCGCTCTTCTCATCCATCCACTCCCGGCTACCTTTTTTAGGTCATCTGTCCACCTAGCCGGGGGGCGTGCCACGCTACGTTTGCTTATACGTGGCCTCCATTCGAGCACCCGTCTACCCCATCGGTTGTCGGGTCTGCGACAGATGTGCCCAGCCAAGATGTGCTTACCACTAATGAACTTGTAGATGAAGTATCCAGGCATATAGGCTACTATGCCGACGCCTGCCACCATGAAGCCGATAGCAGTCGCCTTGTCAGACGCTCTCACGCACCGCAAAGCGAGCAACAGGTGAGCAACCAGCGTGCTCGCTGCAATATAATAACATAAAAATATACTAATTAATAAAGCATTAATTTTATTTCAAGTTATGTCTACTAAGTAATTTACCAAAACGTTACTAATAATCATGCACAATTCAACAAAGAAATAGCCTATCTAATATGAAACTTCAAAACTTAGTTGAATCTGTCAAAATTGCTGAAGACGTACCAGCAAAGGAAATATTGAGGACATAGAAGACTTGGAAGAGCGTCCATTGACCAAAGCAGTCATTAGCGCTGCACGCGCCGCGAGTAGCGGACGTGAGGGGTCCGCTGCCCAGCAGGAACTCGGGGTTGGGGCCACAGGTGCAGTTACCGTATACACTGGAACATTTACATAATTAAAAAAGCCTCAGGTGCACTCCGGGAGTGCCGGCAGAAGTGAAAACAACACCGTCACGGAACCCTTCATTCATTTTGCAGAACTTAGTAGAATGGACAGACATAAACGTGTTACGGAACCCTACTTTTATTATAAAATAACCGTCGGAGGACCTTGGTTAAAATTGTAAAAAATTTTTGAACGGACAGACATGCATTTGTCACGGAACCCTTCATTCATTTTGCAGAACTTAGTAGAATGGACAGACATAAACGTGTTACCGAACCCTACTTAACAGTTGCACTCCGGGAATGCCGGCAGATCCCGTGCCACTCTAACTTAACCCTTAATGCAATGACTTAAGGTTTCATTTTATTTTAAAAATGACGCTGACGCGACACCGCGACGGTGTCGCGGTGTCGCGAGTTATACATTTTCCCCCATACAAAAAGTGCCCAGCGCAGCGCCGCTAAAGAAGTTTCACTTCAAAAATCAGTCGTCAAATCTTTCAGTTCTGTCCGAGACCAAACAAAATCAATGTCCCATCATATCGAACTGAAAATAGTAATCTGAAAAAAATATTTTTACATATTTCGACTATACAATGAGTCATGTAAGAAAAACAGGTTGACCCACAATATGTTATTGATCTGAGCGGCGGTGGTGCAGCCGGCGTGACAGGGCGAAAAGTAAGTCTGGGAACCTTCGATAATGCAAACTGGCTCAAAAATCACCTCGGAACTCCGACACCTGAAATCACGAATGCCAGAATAAAAATAAAATAACGATAGTAACAATGTTACGGAGAAATTCTAAGTAAAATTAAACGTGATCTCACCTACAATCGTGGCTGCACAGCGGAGTCATATATCTCGTTCCTTCTTCGCCCACAATACTGGAAGTCTTACAATCGAGAAATATGAACGCCACAAATATTATGACCGCATGAATTCCCATCATAAAGATAAAAGACGCCATCCTCTTGGCGCTAGGTCGAACCCTTGCGAAGCTGAGGCCGGCTACCATCGTCAGTAAAATTATCATGACGGTCTTGAATATGTCCCCAAGCTTGCGTGAAGTCCAAGGGTCGATGAAGTCATCAGTGTACGGGATGTGGTATTGGGCTTGTAAAAATGCATTCTCATATGCATCGAAGTTACATAAAGCCATAGCAAATAATGAAAGCGCCAACGTGTCTATAACAATTATTTTATTTGTGATTATCCTCTTGAAAGTAGGCCAGAACTCTGTAACAAATTTGTAATTATGAACAAATATTTTCTACGAGTATATTATGAATTGTTCGTTTTTTTTTTTAATTTTTTTTTTTTATGGGGAGCACGACAAATGGCGCGCGCCAGACTAACGCAGAGGTGTAGTCCGACGGCGCCCACGGGCATTCGAATATTTACAAATATTACGGGATTAGGTATCTCTTTCTAAAGGTCTTATGATTAAAGATATTATGACAATAGAATGTATAATACATACAAAATATACTCACTCTCATCTTTCTTGATAGTTCCAAACTCTTCTAAATCATCATTGGAATTTCCCGAAGCAATGTCAAGAATTGAGGCCGCAGTTTGTTTTAGTATCGTTCCTATCAATTTCAACGGGAAGCAAGCAACAATAGTTCCCAGGAAGATGAGCAAAATTCCGAAGATTAAGAATGGAACCCACCACAGCCATGGGCTGTTCGACACGAGAGAGAGGACCGTGTAACCGTTCTTCACCATTGTTATTCTTAGACCGAGGAATAATCCTGAAAAGGTTTAACACAACTTAGAGAAATCAAAATGATTGGCTTCACAATACCATAATATATATTTTGTTCAAGTATTATATTTCCCTTTTATGACAGGGATTTAGTACCTTGGGAAATGTGCTCATTACTTGGTAATATCTTGTAACTCCCAAATTGGGAGTCCCAATACCTATGGAACTCTTATTGGTTCTTACTAAGCTCTTCTTACTCTATTTATGTGGAAAATTATTCCGAAATTTTTAGTACATTTGTGTTCCTACATTTAAGAGATAGTTTCAGTACCTATGAAATTAGGTGTCTTGTTGGGGTCCACATTATCATCGATGTAGGTGAGACCGTGGCTCCAATAGCTAATATTAGCCATAGACAAGAATGCTAGTAGTGCCACCAAAACTAGCATCATTACCACTGCGGTCTGCTCTTCCTCCGGATCAGTCAGCTGTAACAATTCTCTCTCGCACAGACGAGGACCTGCAAATATGAACGAAATTCGACCAATATAACATACGTACAGTGCCCGGCCGCAAATAATGCGTGTCGAACTTAAGAAAGAGATACCTAATCCCGTTGTAGAGAGTCGTCCCTGTCGCACGAACTCGCACGTCTCTGTGCTACAGGGACGATGCTCTACAACCAGATGGTCTCTTTCTAAAGCGACCATACGCATTATTTGCTGCCGGGAACTGTACTTACGTTGAACGTCACTGGAGGTATCCTACAGAATATGGATAGGTAGAGAGCGCGAATTGTGGTTCTCCATGTACAAGTCATCGCAGACTAGATGAGGAGGGCTTGCCGAGAGCCGAAATCTAACGCATGCTGGAGAACTCTATAGTGGCCACTCGCTAGTCCCGACCTTAATTGACACCCTGCTCTACAGCCAATGGGCCCGGGTATGTACGGTGAAGCCATCGCAAGCTTAGTTCAGCACCTTCCTATGTACATATACTACTATATATTACTTATGTATATATATATATATTTACATAATGTGCTTAATATGTACTTTCAAACAGAAAGATGAATATTCATTTCAACTACAGTTTCAGCATCTACTCACCAACAACCGCTGTGCTGTTCCTATGATTTTCAGAAGGACTGACGTACGGAATGATAGAAATAAGGCAAAAGGCTCCCAAAAGACACGTTAGGCCTCCCAACCATGCTGGCCGGTGAATTCGTTTGCCCCAATATGCAATAGATATGGCGACCACGCCTTGGAACATCCCATTACCTATTATGAGCCAATCTGTGAAAAAATATAAACACATAAGTTACATTGTCATCGAACGTAAAGTAATGCCTTGTTTCATCCTTGAGCCAGATAATACCATCTCGATACCATCTGGTAATGAGTAGGTAAAATCAATATAAATATTCATCGATGCCCTTGCATCTTCAATCCAGTTGAAATATATGTAAATTATGTAAGTTTATGTATAATATAATAAGAGTTGATGTAGGTATATTATAATATTCATGTTTGTTATTGTTTATAATATGTAATTATGTATATGTAAGGATGTATATTGGTTGTATGTATCTTTGTACAATTTGTATATGTGTGTATTTATATTTCATGTTACTGTTCCATCTTTAGTACTGCATTGCCCGGCCTTACGTGTTTTCCACATCCCAAAGGTTAGTCCGTAAAGAATGCCGCAAGGCATTAATCTCGCCTTATGTAACTCTTTTATACAATGGTGTACAATAAAGTATATTTTCATTTAATTTCATTTCATAAAGATCCGTGCCGTCTGGTTTCTCCTGACTGACCATTCTAGAAAAAACTACCGATAAGTGCTGGCGAGTGCTACTACAAGGTCCAGTTCAATCAAAGATAATTCAACTTACAACAACTCGGTTTTGCAGATCTTTCCTCTACAGAACCGGTCAACTCTGGAACGGTCTCCCTGCCCATACATTTCTGGGGAAGGGCCCGAATAGGCACCCTTTCAGGTCGGTATGGCATTCGCAACGACCGAATGTCCATGGGCGTCGTTAGACATAGGCTTGGCGCCACATGTCGCGATTTCAATAAACACAACTCTTATTATATGTATGTACATAAGTAATATAACCTCCACTTCTATCTTATATGCAGTCTTGTTTATACTATGTAAACCTTCACTTTGTGCTCTTTCTTTGCTAATAATTTACTAGGTAGTCGTCTAAAACAAGCCAATATCTTTAATGACTTACCGAATAATGAAGGAGGAAATTTGAATGTGGTAGTGAGTAGCTTGGCCGACGAATAAATATAGCCCTCGACAATGGATAACAAGACGCTAAGTAGAATGAAGACGAAGAAGAATCTTCCAGGAGTAGCCATCTGCCGAAACTTATCTCTGTTGCCGAAGCAACAAGGTATGTTGGCGATTCCACAGTCCACCTCATCTGTTGGCAGACATTCAAAACGACCATAACTAATCTTCTAACTCCCTAAATGAGGTTACCATTACGATGTACACACGTTTCGTTATCTATCACATGTTATCTTTGAAAGTATATGTATTGTAATTGTATAGTACTTGGAGTTTGTGTTGACATGGGGCCCGAATAGGTTAGTTAGGTATTAGACATAAAAACAAGGATTGCGGTTGTCTTGAATGTATTAATTAAAATATGTCCTAATGGGGTCACTGGTTTTATCCTCGGCGGTGCCTTAATGGTTAAGAGAAGATATTGAATTTGCAGTAGCGAGCAATGTTTTCCTCAAATCGAAACGAGTTTACATCAGTTTAATGAAAATGGGTTGGGCAATATGACTGGATTGATTATCAACATTATCTATGATGAATCGAATTCGGCCATTTCAAACGCATGACCATCAATCTAGAGTGTGCAATATTACTAGCCAATATTAACGTTTTCTTTGGTCAGCAATGTATTCGATTCAGTTGTTATTATCGAAAAAAGGAAAACTTGCCTTCTCTGACATTCGACGCAGGCGCCTGCATCTGAACCTGCTCAGAATCACTTCTAACTAGAGTCCCCGGTCGGATCATGGCTGCAGCTCACAAAGCACACTTCACTATTCTAATGTCACATCACTTAGTCACACAGGTTTCTATAATATATACCTAGATTGAAAACACATTCACAATTTGCGTACTGGGCGTGCAGCGACGAGGCAGCAAAAACTGACACATTTTAGTAGGCTCGCATTCTTAGATATCGCAACATTGATAAAGGTTTGATTGTGATAACGAGATAGTGAAAAGGGAGTTCCGTTTTTATCATCCACGTTTACAATCTGCTTAACTTTAGTGATATTGTGGACTTGACCTAATAATAAGAAAGGAAGGATTCACACAATACATTGTTATGGGTTATCTATAAAATTAAATAATGATATACTTACTTATTATGCCCCCAGCGAACCTAATAGTCAGAAAATATGGGATAAACCCATCATTGAAAAAATATTTGATTCACTGGAAAAAAAAACACCCGCAGACGAGGCGCGCCTTTTGGCGTTGCGTGAGAGAGAGTCCGGGTCCTGGTTGCATGCTATACCCTCGCCAACAACGGGCATGCTCCTGGATCCGCACTCCATCCGCATAGCCATCTCCCTGCGTCTTGGCGCTAAAACAAATGCTCTCCACAGGTGTGTATGTGGCGATACTGCTGACGAATTCGGGCACCACGGGTTATGCTGCCAGAAGAGCGCGGGTAGAATCCCACGTCACCATATGCTCAACGACATATTAAAAAGATCACTCGTATCAGCCGGCTTTCCCTCAACTCTGGAGCCAGTGGGCCTATTCCGGGACGATGGTAAGCGTCCAGATGGCATGACCATCATCCCGTGGCGTGAGGGAAAGTCACTGGTGTGGGATGCTACCTGCGCCGATACTCTGTGCAGCAGTCACGTTAAGGCATGCTCGAAGCGCGCCGGCGCAGCCGCTGAAACTGCAGCCCGCCACAAGCACACCAAATACAGTTCGGTGGCACACCAGCACATCTTCGCCGCATTTTCGGTGGAGACGATGGGGGCATGGTCTGAGGAGGCAAAGCGGCTCGCGAAAGACATCGGGATGTCCCTGTACGCTGCTTCAGGAGAACAACGTTCGCTCGAGTTCCTGAGGCAGCGTATCAGTGTGGCCATCCAGCGAGGCAACGCCGCTAGCGTCCTCGGTACAGTGCCCACATCGTCACACCTGGAGGAGGGTTATTAAGTTTTGTATTGGTTATAGGTTTATATTTTATTTTGTAGTTAAGTTTTTTAGTTTTTAGTAGTTTTTAGTTATAGTTTTTTATTTTATTTGATAGTTAGTTTAAGTTTATTTAATAATTTTAATTTATTACTCTTATAAGATGTATACTAAATTTTTGAATAATAAAAATTCTTACTTATTTGTCTAACCATTTTCTAATCATAATAATATGATGAGTAGAGGAGAATAGAAGATTTTTTACAAATTGTGAACCGAACCTATTTATAGAACGACTCATCGGGTAGGATTGTTTTAGAATTGTTTTGATTTGAGGAAAAAGGAAAATTAGAAAATGGAACATGTTACAATTTCCATTTTATTTCATTAGCGCCATCTCTTATGATGTTTTCTAAACTACAATGAATTATTCGTTGATTTCGAGCACCGACCTTACGTAGTCGGTGGCGAGTGGCGACCTGGCGACCAAAGAAAAGAGCTATTGTATTACGTAACGTAATACAATAGCTCTTTTTTACGTTACGTCGCTGCGCTCGACGCCGCGGTGGTGGTGGTGCTGGTGGCGACGAGTATTTTGTGAAACTGCAAATCAAAGTGTGTCAGCATGTTACCAGAAGATGGCGCTGTGTGTTTAACCGTCATAATATCTCTAAGCTCCATTAGTCTAGCTAGAGTCCAGCTAGAGTCTAGCTAGAGTATGAGTATGAACAAAGACAGACAGGTACTTCAAGTTGGGGCTGCTTTCTTCTCCTTTCTGTTGAAAATATTTGTAAAGTCTAAAATGGTCACCATTTCAATAGCGTGAATGGTATTAACATGTTTCGAGAGTAACAATTTATCTATTTGAAGTAGGTACATATTTTATAATCTTTGATCTTCATGGATGTTAGCTACATGAGTACGTACTAGATAAATCAGAATTATTCTATTTCGCATTCCAGAATTTCCTCTTAAAATATTCGTCAATGGGATAAACTGACGGATGCTTATATTTACTCAGTCAATGGAAGGATGTTGTTTTACACAATGACGGAAGAATTTACTAAACAGTATTCAGTCAGGTTCAATATTGATATTGAGGATTACGCCGAAGAATCGCTTGATGGATAATCAATGTATATTATTTATAAAACTATTAAGGATCTACCGGTGGTCTTCTAGCGTACGTCACTTACCTTTAGGAGGAATCACGTGAAGGTCATGATGAATCCCTGGCAATTTCCCTTTATATTGTCAAGGCATTTGACCGGGTTTGGCACAAGTCGCATTGGGCAAATTGCCGGCTTACGGACTTCCTTCTGACCTCTGTGACTGGATCGCTGATTGTATACATGGGCTACTATACTATACTACTATACTACTTCCTAGTGGATGGTTGCTCGCTGGACGCCAAGTCAGTGAATGCCGGAGTATCACAGGGATCTGTGTTGTCACCCACACTGTTTCTTCTGCATATCAATGATATATTGCCACTGGCCAAGATTCATTGTTATGCGGACGACAGGTACAGCACACGGATCCTACACCAGCCTTCAGCCAGAAGGGATGTTGTAGATGAGAATAACTCGAATAAAGACTCCGGTCTATTTATGAATGGGATTGAGTTCAACGCCTCCAAGACACAAGTTTCCGCGTGCAGTGCGAAGAGAGCGGCGTTCACTTTCCTTTCTTTCAAGGCACGTCCCTTAAATTAAGCGACCACTTCAGGGTCCTCGGAGTCGAACCGTCTCACGACCTAAACTTTCGACGCCATATCGAGGACAAGGCCAAACTGGCTTTTAAAAAGCTGGGCGTACTCAATAAGGTGCGACGGTACTTCACGCTGGGCCAAAGCCTGCTTCTGTATAAAATGCAGATTAGGTCCTGCTTGGAGTACTGCTCGCACTTGTGGCATGGCTCAGCTAAATACCACCTTACGCCTCTGGAATCCAGCGTCGAGCGTACGACTAGTGGGTGACCCCGAGATGTCCCGCGATCTTCAATCACTGCAACTTCGTATGTCTTTCGGCGCGAAGTGTGTTCTAACGCTTATTCCATGGGGATGCTCGGAGGAGCTATTTGACGCGATCCTGCCGTCCCCTTTCCACATCGGCACAACGCGCACTGGGCAGGGATTGCATCCCTACACCGTTGTACTTACCGCGGATGCATTCCAATCTGTTCTGCAGATCTTTCCTCCGCAGACCTGGTAAAATCGGGCCCGCTCTCCCTGCCCACATAATGCCCTCCAAGTACAGTCTCGGGTCCTTCTAGGAGGGCGTGAATAGGCACCTGTCAGGCCGACATGGCATTCGCAACCTCCGCATGCGACCGAATGTCCACGGGCGTCGTTAGACACCATATGTTAGGTGGCTCCGCGCGCATTTCGCACTTTCTATTTATAAACAACCTCAACTCATTATTCCTGACTTTGTTTAGTTGTGTACGTAGGTACGTAGGTACGTAGGTACGTACCTAGTGGACGAAGCGACAAGTTTTGTTTGTTTAGTTTTTTTTTATATAAAGTGCGACATGTGGCGTCGAGGCACCCATAAGGTGTCCAACGACGCCTATAGATGGACATTCGGTACAAAAATGTCAGGTCTGTCGAGGGTCGTGTATTGTTTACTTACACGGATGGTTTCTAGCGGTGATGTTGATGTTTACCTTTATACGTACCCGTGGCAGTGAAATGTGTGTGGCCCTTATACGATGCGAATAAGTATCTAATATCTATATAATTTATATAGAGGGATGACGAGGACCTGGAGAGGCAGCGCCGAGTGCTAGCGATGAAGAGCAACATGTTGGCTAGACGTTTCCGATTCTGTTCAGTACAGGCGAAGATAACGTTGTCCCGTGCCTACTGCCAGGCGCTCTACACCAACCAGCTGTGGTTTCAGTACACGCAGCGAGCTTATAACTCCCTGCGTGTACAGTACAACAATGCACTTCGGTGCATGTTGGGTCTACCTTGGAGGTGTAGTGCGTCTGGCATGTTCGCCGAACATCGCATTGACGACTTCTACGCCATAATGCGGAAGCGAGCAGGGTTTATGAAACGTATTTGTGAATGTGAAAACCCTATCATAAGCACAATCTCCCGACAATTATTTTACGTAAATGACGAAATTGTACAAATATTATTGTAATTGATGTAATTGATCTGATATTTTATTTTTTATTTCTAATTGTGTGCTGTATAATATGTGTTGTTTGTGTACAGATATGGGTTTATACCTGAATTAAACGCTTATTTAATTTAATTTAATTTAATTTATATCTATAATATCCTCATTAGATAGATTTCAGTACATTTCAAACATAGGTAACCTTCCATTCATTCAGTTTCACTTCATATTTTACAAAGATAGGTAGCCATGCGAAATGCTGTAAGTACTAGCATCGCGTTAAACGATGAGTACTAGGTAGTGTATTAAATAGGTATGTACTTAAATTAGATCACTACGTCTAGACTAAAGTCTTCGATAAGGTAGTTAATTAATTATAGATAGGATAACATAATAATTCTAGAATGCCATTGTCTATTGTATCAACAGTCCTAGGGCATACGCGACATCTGCGTGATGCGATACCGCGTAGCCGGTACGGGCAGCAAGTAGCTAGCTCGAGTGTATCTGCTCGTCACAGTAGTGGTGGTGCCTGCCTGCCTGCCTAGCTGTCAGTGTGCACAGTGCATCGACGGCGTACACACAAGTGCCGCTGAATGGTCGGCATATATCGACAACAAAACTCACGTGTGTGTCTATATACAAAGCTTATAAACATTCACATCCGGACTCTCCTCCAGCTCTCGCTACTGAGGAGTGCTGCTGTGATAATAATGTAGAGATCGATCGAGTGAGTGTTCGCTCTGCGAATTATGAACAAATGTGAAACAATTTGATAAGTACGTGCATATAAGTGCTGAATAATGGACAAAATCAGGTGAGACTTTTCAAGTGGATGTAATATCACAGATTACTTAAAGAGCACTTGCAATGGTACATAATCCAGGACTGGCATGAAATTGAAAATTTAGGTACCGTAGGTATCTTAGGTACTTACAATTTCCCTACCTACAACAAAATTTCCATTTGTCTTCGCCGTCGCTTCGGGTAAAAATGAAATGCAAAATTAATTAAATTATAGTAACAATAGCCTAACAAAAATAATTGTCAAATTCTTCGATAAAAAAGCATTCTTCAAATGCTACGCTTGTGCAAATGAAGATGATAAACATTAGAAAGTTCTCCACGACTCCGTTCGAGACTCGTATGATGTTTGTGTGGATGGCATGGTTGGTTCGGTAAACCAGCAAGCAGTGAAAGTAGGTAGGTACTTTGTACTTACTGTAACAGTAATTGAAAAGCAAAATGTGACTGTGCACGGAAAAAGCGACAATTTTTTCGGTATCTCCGTGCCGTCCTCCTCCATAGATACCTATCTCCTTAAATGAAGTAACCTTCTAATGAAAAACAATATTAAATCTAAAAAAACACAAAGTGGCCCTTTTTCCCGTGCACAGTCAGAAATAATTTGTAAGTCTTTGTCTCACAGCGACGTGAATTAACTATTATTATAAGTGAATAAGGCAAGTCTAGCTTATCAACATTATTTTAGATAGCACACAGAATGTTAACAATAAAATAAATAAGTGTAGGCATTGCAACTTATCAGCGTTCGAGCAGCACTGATAGGTCAGTATTAATTTGCTAAGCCTTCATCTTCATCGTCGAGCTAGACGCTCTACGATCATGATACAATTATAGTTGTATAAAGTATATGTTAGGTAAAATAATTAAATTCAGCTCTTGTAATGCTTAAGCGAGAGCTATGAAAACATCTCCCTATGTGTTTTTCATAGCCTATGAAAAACACATAGGGAGATGTTTAGTATTTCCACTCATCTTGAACAAAACCAATATGTTTATATTGTATCTTATATCTTCAGAAAAAAGTTTCGGCGACGAAATTAGCATCTCGAAAAAAAATGGGAATACCTTCAATAATTGTAATTTTCTTGCTAGTTCAGTGGCAGTCATTTTGGAAGTAAAATTGTAGCAAGAATATTTCAAATAATGCAAAAACTACTTGCGCCGCTTTGACATAAGGTTAGGGTGAAATAGAAGATCTTCTATAAAATAAAATAAAATTGGAGATACTAAACCAACTGCAGTGGACTAATATGGATCCTGATTCCTGGTTTTACATGAGAAACCGACAGAAAGTTTACTTTTCAGTATTACTTGTTGAGCATTATTCTGCGTTACTTGTTGAGAAAGCACCTACGACAAAAGGAAGATGAGAATATTTTCTCGCCCTCCTAAGCCGCCCACGCATGTATATACTAAAGGAAATCCTGGCGCTCCCAGCTCATCAATCACAGACGAAGACTATAATATTAATAAATAATACAGAAGATACTATAATAATATTTTACCTTAAGATGCCCTAAGATGAAATGTTATACCTAGTAGGTATGTTTATATTTTATGAAACCTATACATTCTCGAGGCTACCGAAGACAGGACAAATTAGTACCGACGCGACGGCAGCAGGATTGATAGAGACCTATGAAAAGCTACTACATATTTCATATTAATAAAAAATAAAAACCGGCAAAGTGTGAGCCCGACACGCGCACCGAGGTTTCGGCACCACAAAAAAAACCTTTAAATCACTTTTTTAGTTGTTTTTTTTTATTATCTCACTAATATCATAAATGTGAAAGTATGTTTGTTTGTTTGTTTGTTTGTTTGTTTGTGTCATGGGTTGGCTGGTTATTATTTAGTTCATAGAAAAAGTTGTAATTTTGACAGTCAGTCAACATAGTAAAATAAAGATGGACTCATTAAATGTATTTTATTTATAATAAACTATCAAACATTTACATGGCGCAGCCGGTATAAAGTGGAAATGGAATCACTAAAGCAACCGCCACCACTCGACCTACAAGGTAATGTAGCGGAGAATTTTAAAAAATTCAAACAACGGTTTTTGTTGTACTACAAGGCCACAGGAGCAGATAAGAAGTTCGATGTGGAACAAAAAGTCGCATTATTGCTACACACAATTGGTGAGGACGCTCTGGAAATTTACAACACGTTTGAAGAAATAGAAGAAAAAACCCTCACAGTTGAGATATTGCTGGATGCTTTTCAAAGCTATTGTGAGCCGATTCGCAATGAAACCGTATTGAGGCATACATTTTTTTCAAGAGTTCAGAAAGAATCAGAGAGTTTCGATGAATTTGTAATAGCATTGAAGAATTTATCGAAAGATTGTGGTTTCGAAAAACTAAAAGATGGGTTGGTGAGAGACCAAATAGTAAGAGGAATCAGCGATAATAAATTGAGAGAAAAACTTCTTCAGCACGTCAATCTATCATTGAAAACATGTTTACAAATTTGTAAAGCAACGGAACTCGCCTCTGCACAACTCGAAACAATGATGGAAAAGAATGTATCAAAAGTCTGCAAAAGAAAAGATGAGGTTGTCAGAACCGAACAAATGTCAAAACAAATTGATTGCAAGAGATGTGGAACAAAACATGTTTATGAAGCTGTAAAATGCCCAGCATATAAGAAAATGTGCGTTAAATGTAACAAGCCCAATCATTTTGCAAAAATGTGTCGAACTAAGAATGGAGGAGTAGTTCATGAAATCAAGGAAGATGACAGTGAAAGAAAAGATGAGAACGACATGGAGGAATTTACCTTGGATGCAATTACAAACGATGAACAAGAAAATTGTTTCATTGAAGAACTGAAGTACGGAAATTCAAGATTCAAAGTTAAATTAGACTCAGGAGCTGATTGCGATGTTATGCCGCTATATATACTGAAGCAAATTGGGTTCAACGAAAGCAACATTCAACCAACAAACTCAAGACTTTCTAATTACAATGGTACTAGTCTGAATTGTATTGGTAAAATAAGAGTAGTCTGCATGTTTCAAAATATGAAGTCACATTGTCTAGAATTTATGGTAATAGACGAAGTAAGGCGGAATGTTATACCAGTGTTGGGGTGACGCACATTACTTCGATTAAAACTAATAAACAGGAATGAAATTAAAACAATAATCCATAATGGTGAGTATGATAAAAATAACATTGTGTTAATTTGGCCCCAAGTGTTCGAAAATAAATTAGGAACAATAATGGATTATCAATGTAATATAAAATTAAAAGATAATTATGAACCAAAAGTGGAAGCTTGTCGTAAAGTACCTTTTAGTTTGATTGACCGATTAAAAATTGAATTACAGAAAATGGAAGAATCTGGTGTTATCAGTAAGGTGAATGAACCAACTGAATTTGTGAATAGTTTGGTTATAGTTAAGAAGCCAGATAACTCATTGAGAATCTGTCTAGACCCACAACATTTAAATAAACAAATTCACAGGGAGCATTATGTATTGCCAACCTTTGAAGAGATTTCGAGTAGAATTCATGAAGCTAAGATATTCAGTAGTTTAGACGCCAGAACTGCATTCCATCAAATAAAAATGTCAGAGAATAGTCGTCATTTGTGCACATTTAATACACCTTTTGGTAGGTTTTGCTATAACCGAATGCCATATGGCTTATGTACAGCACCAGAGATTTTTCATAAAACTTTCAGAAACATTTTTGATGACATTGAGGGATGTGAAACGTTTATTGATGATTTTTTGATATGGGGTCGCAATCGAAAAGAACACGACGAACGCTTAAAAAAAGTTCTTGATAGAGCAAAGTGTTATGGAATAGTACTTAATGTAGATAAATGTAAAATAGCTGTTACTGAAGTAAAATTTTTAGGTCACACTCTCACACAGGAAGGAATTAGAGTTGATGACAGTAAAGTTAAAGCTATAAAAAATCTCAAAGAACCAACCAATGCAAAGGAGTTACTAACATTTTTAGGTATGATAACATATGTGTCGCGTTATATTCCTAATATTTCTCAGATAAACTCACCGCTGAGAGGTTTGGTGCGAAAAGGTGTCAATTGGAAATGGACGGATGAACATCGTAAAGCATTTGAAGCAATTAAGCAAACACTAATGTCTAAACAAGTACTAAGATACTATGATATTAATAAACCAGTGGTTTTATCGGTGGACTCCAGTAAAGACGGGATGGGTGCAGTGTTGCTTCAAGACAATTTGCCGATATGTTACGCATCTAAGGCATTATCGCCGACACAACAATTATATGCTCAAATAGAGAAAGAAACTTTAGCAATAGTATTTGGTTGTGAAAGATTTCATCAATATATATATGGTAAACAAGTAAATGTAGAAAGTGATCACAGACCACTTCAATTTATATTTAAGAAACCACTCAACGAATGTCCTATGAGACTCCAACGCATGAGGTTACAATTGCAAAAGTATGATTTGAAAATTGAGTATAAACCAGGTAAGGAGTTACTTATTGCTGATGCATTGTCAAGGAATTTTTTAGATGATTCAGATTACGTAGATGACTCCAAAATTGAAGCTCACGTTGGATTAGTTGTTGAACAATTGCCAGTAACTAATAACAAGTTAAAATTATATATGGAATGTACTGCTACAGATCCAGATATGATTACTTTAAAAGAACATATCACAAATGGATGGTCAAAAGGTAAAATAACTAATCAAATGTTGCCATATTTCCAAGTAAGGGATGATCTTTATATATGTAATAATTTAGTATTTAAAGGGAGCGCTATTGTAGTTCCTAATAAACTGAGAAAAGATGCTTTGTGTAGAATACATTATAATCATTTAGGGAAGAACAAATGTAAAAATAGAGCTAGAGGCGTTGTATTCTGGCCAAATATGAACCGAGATATTGAAGATATTGTCGAAAAGTGCTCTATTTGTGCTCAATATAGAAAGAAACCTTGCAAAGAGCCACTTATACTTAGGGAATTACCAAAACGACCGTGGTCAATGTTAGGATCAGATATATATTTTTTCAAAGACAAACCTTATTTAATTATTGTTGACTATTTTTCAAAATTTATTGAGTTGGCTTTGCTAAAAGATGAGTCAACTGAAACGACAATTGAGGTCCTTAAATCAGTGTTTTCCAGATATGGCATACCTCATGTATTTTATTCAGATAACGGGGGAAATTATTCGAGTGGCAAATTTAGAATGTTTATGAAAGAATGGGATATAATACACAAAACTTCAAGTCCAAAACATCAGCAGTCTAATGGACAAGCTGAGCGAATGATTCAAACTGTGAAAAATGTTCTAAAGAAATGTGATCTTGAAAAAAAAGATATATATTTGGCTTTACTCGAGCTAAGAAATACACCTATTGATGACAATATGTTGTCTCCAGCAGAGTTATTGTTTGGAAGAAAAATAGTAGGTATAATGCCACAATTGCTTGATGTAAATAATAAGGTTAGAGTAAATTATAAAAAACACTACAATAATTTAGTAAAACGTCAATATTCACAGAAATATTATTATGACAAAAGAGGTACAAGAGAAAGGGATGATTTTGAGCAGGGAGATCAAGTATTTGTAAGGAAAGAGAGAGGACAAGCTAAACCAGCTATTGTTATTGGTTATGCAAAGCGGCCTAGATCTTATAGATTACTTTTAGAAAATGGATATGTTATTGAACGAAATAAGAAGGATGTTATTGGTAACAAAGGAAACACCTTCTTGTATCATGTTGATGCTGATGTAACGCCAGCTGATGCCTGTGCTGATACAGACAATAATTATGTACCTGTACCTGATAATGATGTAGAGCAGGAGACAGTAAATTTAGGAAATAAACATGTAACAACCAGAAGCGGTAGGGTTATTAGACCACCGGCATATCTGCATGATTATATATGTTATTAGTGTTTTCATTTGTTTTAGTTAAAAGAGTTAAAAAAGGAGATGTCATGGGTTGGCTGGTTATTATTTAGTTCATAGAAAAAGTTGTAATTTTGACAGTCAGTCAACATAGTAAAATAAAGATGGACTCATTAAATGTATTTTATTTATAATAAACTATCAAACATTTACAGTTTGTTCCTCTTTCACGCCTGAACGGCTGGACGGATTTTGACGAAACTTCGTATAGGGGTAGTGTATATCCCGGAGTAACATAATTTTTAAAAAAAGTGGTCAAATTCGAGTCGAGCTCGCGTAAAGAGGGTTCCGTACCATCGCGTTTACTATGAGAACTAAAATGATTGGAATTTTCGTTTACGTTTTCACGTAAATTAAGTGTAATATCCCATGGTAACATATATTTTTTTTAAAGTGGTCAAGTTCGAGTCGAGCTCGCGTAAAGAGGGTTCCGTACCATTCAGTGTTCAGGGTTCAGGGGGAGGGAAAGTGAGAGTGAGAGGAAGAGAGAGAGGGAGAGGGAGATGGAGAGGGAGAGGGAGAGGAAGGGGGAGAGGGAGAGGAAGAGGGAGCGGGAGAGGGAGAATATAAGATAAACGATATTTTATTATCATATTTGCGTTTAAATCGGATTTGCTGTTAAATCGAGTCTATAGCGAGCGATAAATTCGATTAAAATTAGTACACGCACATTTAGCTATACGAAACTCCAGACACAGGATAGACTAAATAAAATTCAGTTCCGGTTACGCTAACATGTGGAGTATTTTACTTAGTTAGGTATCTAAAGTATTTGATTTATTTTAAGTGAAGTTTTTTATTTTAATATCGATAGCTTTTTCCCGCGGATTCGCTCGCATGAAATTCGTATTTCAAAAGAAGAAAGTAAGTAACTTAGGCCGAGGTCCGGCCCCGGGGTGAACTGGATTCAGATAAACAATAGACATTCTCGAAGAAAGTAAGTAACATACTAAAGGCGAGGCCGAAGGCCGAGCTGCGTTCAGAAAGAGTATAAACCTTTTCGAAGAAAGTAAGTAACAAAGGGCGAGGCCGAAGGTCGAGCTGCGTTCAGGAAGACCTTCAACCTTCTCGAAGAAAGTAAGTAACAGAGGGCGAGGCCTAAGGTCGAGCTGCGCTCAGGAAGACTATAATCGTTCTCGAAGAAAGTAAGTAACTAAGGGTGTGGCCGAAGGCCGAGCTGTATCCTGGAAGACGCTAAACCTTCTCGATGACAGTAAGTAACTATGGACGATAGTTACTTACTTTCTATAAGACGGTTTATAGTCTTCCTGAACGCAGCTCGGCCTTCGGCCTCGCCCTCAATTACTTAATTTCTTCGAGAAGGTTTATAGTCTTCCTGAACGAAGCTCGGCCTTCGGCCTCGCCCTTAGTTACTTGCTTTCTTCGAGAAGGTTTATGGTCCTCCTGAACGCAGCTTGGCCTTCGGCCTCGCCCTCTGTTACTTACTTTCTTCGAAAAGGTTATCGTCTTCCTGAACGCAGCTAGGCCTTCGGCCTCGCCCTCAGTTACTTACTTTCATCAAGAAGGTTTATAGTCTTCCTGAACGCAGCTCGGCCTTCGGCCTCGCCCTCAATTACTTAATTTCTTCGAGAAGGTTTATAGTCTTCCTGAAAGCAGCTCGGCCTTCGGCCTCGCCCTCAATTACTTAATTTCATCGACAAGGTTTATATTCTTCCTGAACGCAGCGCGGCCTTCGGCCTCGCCCTCATTTACTTACTTTCTTCGAGAAGGTTTATGGTCTTGCTAAACGCAACTCGGCCTTCGGCCTCATCCTCATTTACTTACTTTCTTCGAGAAGGTTTATGGTCTTCCTAAACGCAGCTCGGCCTTCGGCCTCGCCCTCAATTGCTTACTTTCTTTGAGTAGGTTTATCGTCTTCCTGAACGCAGCTCGGCCTTCGACTTCGCCCTTAGTTACTTACTTTCTTCGAGAAGGTTTATTGTCTTCCAGAATGCAGCTCAGCCTGAAGACTCACCGTTAGTTACTTACTTTAGTTGTGAAGGTTTATCGTTTACCTTAACGCAGATCGGCCTTAGTTACTTACTTTCTTCCTTCGAAATACGAATTTCACGCGAGCGAAGCCGCGGGCAAAAGCTAGTTTGTCATATATATAACCCATATTCTGTGAAAATTTCAACCTGCTGGCTACTACGCTTCTATCTTGATACAGCAGTAGGACAGATAGACTGAGAGACGGCGCGGCGGCGCGGCGCGGCGAAGGCGTAGGCATAGTAATAGGCTTCCGTATGGGGTACGGAAACCTCAAAAACTATTTGCTCGAAATTCCTTCATTTTGACGTATGCGCGTCGCGCGTTGAGGCGATTCCATCCCGCTTCAAAGGAAACCGCATCGCGCTCTCTGGATCCCATGTCCGCGCTAAAGGACGATATGGCCTTAGAGTCTGCCTAGCTGCCACACGTATATTGTGATATATTTCCATATCACTTGATATATATTTCGATATCGCTCGTTATCTTAAGATATTGTAAGATCAAATATATATTATCGTTGTCGTTGGTTCAAAGGATTTTATTGTGAGTGATGTTGTGCGTACTTGTGCGATATGCCCTAATGCCGGCACTTCACTTGGCTTAGCGTATTCGCGATTGTTGCAAACATTTTAGTTTTATCTCGCTCTAAACACGCCATTAAAGGGAGACGAAACGGAAATGTTTGCCAAATATTTGTGTGCATACAGCCAAGTGAAGTGCCGGCATAAGATAATATACATTTTCAAGTACATATTATATTATCTTCATCGTCTATGACGCGCTTAGGACCGTGGAAGTCCTTCGCCGACTGAGTCGAGGATCAATTACCTCGTGATAGGATATAATAGGCCATTCCTCGTTGTTGGTCCGGCTAGCTATTGTGAAGACAACCGGCGGAGGCGGGACGGCGGCGGCGGCGCTAGCGATATGGCGGGCGGGCGCGGCAACCGTTGACCGCCTCATCCGCGATTCTGTCTGACACCAGTGACACCATCATAGATAATGGCGCCCACGCATCCAGCTCATCTATATTGCTGCTGAAGTCAGATGAAGATATAAATTTATGGGACCTGAGCTGGCGTAATTGGCCCCACCTGCAGTGATGTACCTACTCTACTCTACATCACCTGCTAAACATTCTTGGCCTGTACACCCGCGATGTCAGCATTTTACCTTTCTTACACCTTCTCCTTAGGGTACGTTAGGGTAGGGTAGGGTCTAATTTAAAACATCAAGGGCGGGAACAATGAATTAGGTAGGTACATAACTGTTTTATTATTGTTTCCGCTCACGTTGTTTGAAAATGACAGTTTAGAGATGTCAATCGCTGGATTCTAAAGCGTTAATTAAAAAGCCGCCAAATGCGAGTCGGGCTCGCGTTTCCGTACCACCACACAATATATTTGTGTTATGTATTTACCAAAGTAATTTGTGTTGTCGAATATCACGAAACGCCTAAATAAAGACTACAGCAATGGCTTGACTGTCAGGCATTCTTGTAGTTAAAATATAGGTACAAAATATATTTTTTTGTGATATAACTACAAATTAACTATTTTCTGATTTTTTCCTTTACTTGTGCTGTGAGACCTTGCTTCTTGCTGAATTTCAAGATTCTAGACCAACGAGAAGTACACAAAAAATGAAATGAAAACCTGATAGCATATTGTGTAATCGCTATATTATTGCCTTAATTAAGTTCTATTTTTCTTGCTATTTTGTTTGTATTTCCAAAATAAATAAATAAATATAGGTTTGATTTGCAAATAAAAAAAAATTCCAAATTCGTCAGCCTCGATAGGTCAGTGGTGCAGACAGTCGACTGTCGCTATTGATGGTTAAGCAACGCTGAGCGCGGTCAGTAGGTACTTGGATGGGTGACCGCTCGACCGTTTTCTTACCTTACTAGATGGTAGGGTTCAACCCGCCCGGATTGATACCACCGCTCTGAATGAAACGTCGGTCGAAACGGCTATGTAAATAGTTTGTGTTTTCCGTCCAGTTCAGTGTAGCCGGCACGACCGAAGGGAAGCACTGACATGGCACCTAGTTCACCCGGTGTTATGGGCTGACATCACGGATGTTGTAGGTGATTGATGTAACTAACCGTGTCAGTTTCCATAAAAAAAAAAATGTGACATAAATGGCCGTATCTTTTGATTGCGTTGAATTTAGAAGCTTAATTTTTTACACCTCCAAAGGATTGTCCATCTTAGTACGAGTAATTGGTATTAATTTCAACTTGATATTTCTACCCAAGACAGACAGACGGACAACAAAATGATCCTATAAAGGTTTCGTTTTTTTTCTCTTATAAGGTTTTTTTAAGTCGGAGGGGCCAAAGCACATGCTCCGACCAGCCAATATCACCTCCGAGAAGGTAGGTGCCATACCGGAGACTTCCCTGGATGCTGGCTATACTGGACTAGAGGAGAACACAACCGAGGCTGCTATGCGGCCATCTTACGTCCATTACGGTGGTACCAACCCAGTCGCCTACAATTTGACCCTACCACCTAGTAAGGGGCAAGGGAAGGGACCTACAGGTTTACACCGGTTCCGAACGGTGAAGCAGCAGGTGTAGGTATGCACGTAAATTTCGTCAGAAAAAACTCATTGGTATACGGCGACCTCTCGCATGAGAAGCCGATGCCCTAACCACTCGGCCACCCGCCGCTCTCGCCCGCGCCGCCGCCGCCGCAAGGTTACCTCAATATTTTATTTATTTATTGATTTTTGACGATTTTCGACCCCCCCCCCCCCCCTCTCCTCTCTACAATAATCCTATCGTCATTATCTAATGACCCCCCTCTCGCTGACATCATTTCCACTAACTGTCTGACAAAATCAATACTAGGTACATGGAGCACTTTCTCGTGAACTAGATGAGTAGTCTAGTAAATTGGTGACGTCTTCCATTTCGTGACATTTTTGTTATTCACATAACGTAGGTATTCCGAAATCCACGAAATGGTACATATTCGGATGGTGTAATCATGTGTTATAATTATTTATAAAAACTTTTTTAAAAGCTTCATTACTTCCCGTACTTATCAAAGATTACTCTATTTTATAATACGACCTAAATCACCTCTAAAATGCACCGCATCAAAATGTTTGATCACGCCAACTTGCAAAAACTTTGGAACTTTGGATTATCTCATTGTGGCTTATACAGCAGATTATATTATCAAGTTATTATAGAAATCGTTATTTTAGCTCGGTTCTGGCTGAAGTAGAATTTAACATTTCAAAAAAAGAGCGCGATACACCGACGAATGACCTCGAACTACTTGCTAGATACAGTCAAACTTGTACGACTGGTTGGTGATATCCACCGCTAGACAGGTTGGATCATACATCATAACATAACAGATGATGTCGGGTCTCATTGGCTGTTGTGTAAGATGTTGACATGCGATCGCCGTTGAAGCACTGTCTAGAAGTAATAAGTATTCTATGGCACTGTTAAAAATATTGCTTTGTAGTAATTTTGGCGAAGCGTCAACGCGTCCCATGCGTAGCGAAGGTCCCATGCTGTGGTCCATCTAGCCATACATTTCAAATGTCTATATATGTATATATATGTATAATACATGTATGATGATGATATCAGTGATGATGATGATTTATTACCTACATTTATTAACATTTTGTGCATCTGTATTAAATATGTGGTCTATGTGAATACGTAAAGAATGATCTTCCTGTGGGTACCTACTACCTATAACTTTGGAGGGTCTTCAAAAGGCATGTCAATAAATTAGACGACGAACTTTTTGTCTCGGCGCCCGCTGGTCGTGGTTTCGCGAAGAGAAAAGTTCGCGAAGTTTTCCACTAAAGTGGTGGTGCAGAAATGGTACCCATTTCTGCAGTTGACTGCATTTTCAGAAAGTTGGCGCGGTCAGCATATCGAAAGTTTATTGTTTTGTAAAGCCATCTGAATAATGCATAGTTTCGCGAAGTTGCGTTATGGCTGTGTGTGTCCGAACTTATGGTCAAATTCACCCATGCCGTGGAAGCCCTTTATAAAACCCTGGTGCAAAGAAAATGTTATGATTTTAGGGAAAAGATCTTTTAAATGTATAGGGGATTTGTTGTAGTTACTTTGTTTGATTGTTTCAAGAAGTGGCCATTGTCCATTAGCACATTACGAGTACTTGTATGTTCCTACGAATAAAAAAATTTTACCAAATTTTCTTCTATATTCGTATGTGTGTACTTACTGTCTTGTCGATTCTCTCGTCATTATGATTTTGTGATTCTTCGAATGTCATCCTCCTGGTCCATTAGTATGCGCACGGAAGCGCGGCGATCGGCTCTGACAATATAATTGCATAGGTAGACCAGCTAGTCGTTTTGGCTTATTATCGTTTGTAGTCGGGTATTACCGCAGCTTCCAAGGCAATTACATACCTAGTGGATTTATGTGTAAAATGTAAACTGTGTAATAAATGGTCAGCCGTCAGCGTTATATAATTTTAGAGGGCAGCCACTTGGAAAATAATTGTCTCACTTACGTACCTACCTATAGTTCTATAAGAAACTGATCGATCTGGTTTACGGGAATGCAAAAAACTCTTTTAATTAACCCGTATTTGGTCTTTCGCCTCTAAATTTGAAATTGTCTTAGTCCTTGTGGATTTGCTATGCTACCACGATTATGGAATAAATAATTCTCCGATAAGGTACATAATAATAAAGACGTGTTTATGTGTTCTTGCGGTAATCAAATAAAACCTTGTGTACCTACTATTTTATGTTGTACGAGTAGTTATATTGCACAGAGTGGGTTTTATTTATCGAAGGTTGAAGTTGAAGTCAATGGTGGAAAATTTGCAGAAAAACATTAAACTTTAAGATCGACAAAGTATAAGGTAAGTATATCAAAATAATAAATTGATGTGCAAAGGATACGGCAACCGCAATGCGCTCGACACTGACCCGCTTGGTTACTGACCGCTTTGCGCGCGTGCGGGGCGGCGGCGCGGCGCGCCGCGGCGCGGAGGCGGAGGCGCGGGCGCGCGGTGCGGTGCTCTCGCGGTCTTGGACCTGACTTAGGTTATCGAGTTGCATCCAATTACATAACGTGTTTAATTAGATTGTATATTTAAATTAACAAGCGAACATGGAGGTTTTCGTAGCACGCATCATTGCTTGAACAAGCTTTCGTAAAAAGGATCGCAGTCGCATCAATTATGTATGACCGACTATTACCTAATCTATGGTCAGACGAGCTTAACGCGGGCTGTGTCTAAAAAACTGTTTACCAAAGTTTCAACTCAATGAATGATTGAATCAAATATTATAAAGTTGTTTATACTCGTAGGTACTTAGTTCTTCATCAAAAACCAGTTCTACGAGAGCATCCGTCCTACACACACATTAGTACCTACGTATGTTTTGTCGCGTTATGCCACGAGTGATCTCACTTTCAGGAAAAAGTATGTTAAGTGCGAACATTGATCAATCACACACAGAGGGTTCCGTAGCTTTCTTCTTGCGCGTAGGTATAGAGAGTGCGCGCAACTATCACGTGGTCACACGATGTCTCGCGCCTCAATCCACTAGATTTTGTCTCAATAGACGTTTGATATAAACTTCAAAATAGTTTCCACGCCGAAAGGACTAAATTAGTATCAATATTATATTACAGCCTAACAGCCTCGGCTGTGTTCTCTTCTAGTCCAGTATATATAGCCAGCAATCAAGGGAAGTCTTCCGATAATGGCCGTACCGATATGTACCGTGTAGGGCCGATATTTTAAAAGAATAGCCCCACTGCATCTCTCCCCCTGCATGTCGTAAAAGGCGACTAAGGGATATGACTCCCTTCTTATATTACTAGGTGGTAGGGTTTAACCCGCCCGGGTTGGTACCACCGCACTGAATGAAAGGTCGGTCGATATGGCTATGTAAATAGTTTGTGTTTTCCGTCCAGTTCAGTGTAGCCGGCACGACCGAAGGGAAGCACTGACGTGGCACCAAGTTCATCCGGTGTTATAGGCTGACATCACGGATGTTGTAGGTCATGTGGCCAACCGTGTCAGTTTCCATATAAAAAAAAACAACAAAAAAATGGCTCTTCCTTCTCGGAGGTGATATTGACTGGTCCTATTCAACGTTCTTGGGCTGGTCAGTCGGATGGCCCCTCTGACTCAGCCACCCAGACCCAATTTAAAAAAACGGCGCCTGCAGCCTACAACATAATGAAAAAAACCGGCCAAGTGCAATTCGGACTCGCGCACCGAGGTTTCCGTACCACCACGTAATTGGCCGGTTTTTAGGGTTCCGTATCCGTCGTACGGGACCCTATTACTAAGCCTACGCCGTCTGTCTGTCTGTCTGTCTGTGCGTCTGTCTGTCCGAGGGCAGCCGACAGACTGGCGCACGCAGATGCCGGGGCGATTCGGGGACGCGAGGACCGGGGCGACAAGTCGCTGTTTGTGACGTTGTTTCCCATCTGGGACGTAGACTGACGGACGCAAGACGTGGATGGGGACAATCTTCGGAGTCGGTGCACTCCAAGGGAGGGACTCAGAACGACTCTATGAGTCCTTCCAAGCGGGAGGCTGGACCGCAATCAATGCGCGTCACCTGAGCCAGACCATCGGCTCAGGCAGCGGGCCTCCCTGCGTGCAGTGGCTCTCAAATGATTGTTCCATGATGAGGTCGCGGCGCTGTGCGGGTGCTATGGCCGCAAGGCTGGTGCACTCGGGTTAGTGGCGGGTTAAGATTGTCCGAGGGCTGTATCTCTTGAACCGTAATAGGAAGCCCGTTGATTTTTTTACAGAATATGTGTTATTAATTTATTATGGCCGATATAACAACAAATAATAAAAATAAGAAAAAGTAAAAAATTCACGGGGTCCCCTTACAAGAAAGTAAATCGTGTATGTGCGCCATCTACCGATAAACAGTATGAAACATTTTAACTACTTAATCATGAATTTTATTTAACTAATATGAAGCATTTCATAAAACACGCCATAGATGGCGTGAGTGGCGCTAACCATGATATGGCGATACGGAACCCTCCTCGGTGCGCGAGTTCGACTCGCACTTGGCCGGTTTTCATTATTTGTTTCCTGTAGTGTTTCTTGTATGGGTAATTTTTTAACTCTTAATTTTTGTTACGATAGCTGTCACAATAACACGTATTCTGTGAAAATTTCAAAAGGCTACCTATACGTTTCAAAAGATACCACATTCGGACAGACGGACCAAGACAGCCTATTACTACACACAGACAGCGGCGTAGTAATAGGCTTCCGTATATACGGATATAGAAACCTACATAAAAAAGTCAGTAAGTAAGTGCCCTCAAAAAAATGGAACGACTGGAACACAACGTGTAAAATTATTCCTGTTGTTATTGGCTCCAACGGCATTAGTAGTAAAACTGCCCAATAATATTTAAACATTCTGAAGGCTGAAATAAAGATGGAAATTTTATAAAAAACATTGCACCGACTTCAAAAAACAACTAGAACTGAAAAGTGTTAAATAATATTTTGATTCATATTCGGACCCTTGAGTTGAAGAGGGTACAAAAGCACAACAGGGGTTCATATATCAATTTTCAGGTGTGCTTTTGTACCGCCTTCAACTCAAGGGTCCGAATATGAATCAAAATATGATTTAACACTTTTCAGTTCTAGTTGTTTTTGTAAGTCGGTGCAATGTGTTTTAAAACAGTTTTTATTTCATTCTTTTTAGTAATATTACATAAAAAAGAATAATAGAAATCGGTTGAAGTGGTACAGAATTATTCGCCATGTGTCAAGTACATCGATACCTCAATACTACACTGCAACAACTCCGAAATGGACAAATGTCTGGAATTGCTTTGGAAACAGAGGGACATATCTTTGTCAAGGTATGGTGAGGGTCCTTCCTTTGGAACTAAGTGTTTTATTGAACTGGTGGATAAGCCTACAAGCTATATGGTGGCATATTTAACTCAAAATTTTGAGCTTTTGCAGTATAGTGCTGAGGTAAAGACATGCTTATGTTTTTATTGCTGAAAAAGTCCACATCAAAAAAGTGTTGCTGAAGGTAACCACAAACCATAGTTGTTTGATGATTTTTCAAAAACCACTGAATCAATTTCGAGAAAATTTATATGGGACTATTTATATAGAATAATTTATAAGTAAGTATGACCTACCAAACAAAAAAATCATTATCAAGACGATTCATTATTGGCGGAGCAATCGCGTAACAAACATAAAAAAACACAGTCAAAAGTTTAAAGGAGGAGGTTCTCACCTCCTCCTTTTGAAGTCGGTTGAAAAAACGAACGGCTATACACAGCACGAAAATAATGAACAATCAAACAGAGCTTCGCTTGTTCTTTTTCCCGGGAGGGTCCTCCTGGACGGGGGAACTAAGTAGTCGAAGTGTCGACACTACGACGCCGGAGTCTCCAAGAAGGATCGGATGAAGAATTTTGGGATTTAGTTTACTAAGTACCTACGTTCTAACGATAATATGTTAATAACGAGGAAGTCAGTGTTAGTGATTGTTGGCTGTTGTTTCAGTATGTCAGCGGTGGGTGGAGTGGAGGGTGAACGGGACCGAACAGAAGTAGTCCCGGACACGACGTGTGGGTTTTGGGGCGTGCGGCCGAGGTTCCTGCAGCGGTGCGCCACGCCGAAGGGCTTTATGCTGGTCTACGGCTTCCTGGGCACCGTCCAAGCCATGGCCTTCATCTACTTCATCGTCTCCCTCACCACTATGGAGCGCCGCTTCAAGATACCTAGCAAAACCACGGGTCAGTACCGATTATTTACTCTCCGATATCTGTATATAGGTATGTATTTTCGCTTATTTATTTATGGTCAAGCAAGAACCACTGAGATAGGAAGGGACGCTCAAAGTTATGTTGCTATATACTGAGTCAAAACGGTGACCTTCTTTCAAATCCCAATTGGTACAATTCGGTTGTGATTCCATTTAGCTCAGTGTAATTATGCTACCTCGGAACGGAACACCACCTTGATAAAGATCATTATAGACGCAGAGAAAATTCGGAACCGATCGGATATGAATTAATCATCGCAGCACGCGCCCAGCCGCCCCGCACCCCTCCGGCGCGTCGCCCCAGTCCGCCCCTCTGCGCGCCGCTACAGCAACAGCACGCGACCGAGTTGCTTGAGATGGCGCTGCGCAGTGATCGGTTGATAGTGGTTGATAAGAACAAAGGCAAGGCAAGACTTGCACGAGCACTGCGTTCTTGTTATCGATGTTCGAGCGAATTGTTCGATGCTTGTAAAACCGAGTGTGTTATCGATGTAGGTAACTGGAAATATGACGCCAATTAAAAGGAAGTCAACAAGCGTGACAAAGCTATTGCAACGAACACGACGGACGAAAATATGAGGAATTATTCGCGAATTAGGTGGAGTTATATTTCTTGCGATGGGCGACATACTTATTTCAATCCAAGTACCTATCTGCTTTAGGTAGGAGTTTCTTTACATTTTACTAGGATGATACGCGCGCCGATACACAGAGTAGGTATCTACCGAAGAAACCTCAAACGCAACAAACGTGATGGAATTTCAGGTGTAATGCTAAGCGGAAACGAGCTGAGCCAGATACTGCTGGCGTTGTTCCTGTCGTACTTCGGAGGTCAGAGGAACCGGCCTAAGTGGATCGCGTGGGGAGTGACCATCTCCGCTCTTTCCTGCTTCATATTGGCGCTGCCTCACTTCATTTATGGCCCTGGAGAGGTTAGTCTCTTTCCTTATATTCTTGTCTTTATTATTCTTCCCTTTTCTTTCATATTATTGTCATCTTTTATCTTGTCTTTCGCTGGAAATTTTTCAATGTGCACTTACTCTACACACAAATGGTTGCCACTACTCATTACAATAGCTGTGCTGATTTATGTATGACAGATGCAGCAATTCATGACAAAGTTAATTATTTTTAAATATGAAATTGTATAAAGTTTTAGCTCAACCTATATTTGTCAGCCTCGGTAGCTCAGTGCGCGGTCAGTACTTGTCCTCTTCGTGGTTCGGATTCCATGTAAAACTGTAGGCCCCTTCCCTTTTTACCTTACTAGGTAGTAGGGTTTATCCCGCCCGGGTTGTTACCACCGCACTGAATAAAACGTCGGTTGAAACGGCTATGTAAATAGTTCGTGTTTTCCGTCCAGTTCAGTGTAGCCGACATGAATGAAAAGGGAAGCACTGACATGGCATCCAGTTCACCCGGTGTTATGGGGTGACATCACGGATGTTGTAGGTGAAGTAGCGAACCGTGTCAGTTTCCATAAAAAAAAAATACCCACCACACTGCTACATGAAGCAGGCCAGTCTCCACAAACAGCAACCCATTCACGAGCACCACACCGGGGCCAGCCATCGCCTCCCTCAACCATATTATAAGGTGAGAAACGACCAAGTCGGACCAAGTGTCACCGTAAGCAGACCTTAATGCGATGTACTACCCCAGTGGCAAAATGAAATACTACTTTTTCTGTCACAAACCACTACAATGTCCTTATCGCATAACTAATTAATTACATTCATATCACAAAATTAATTCTATTTATGTGATTCTGACCACTTGTGAAGTAGGTGTATATTATGTGTAATTCCGGTGTATAGTGCCATCGTCAAATTTGATAAGAAATTGTATCAAGTCATTATTTGATCTTGTTAGTAAGCAAGTAACATACCTACTACAATGTAGTACAAATATCGAGGGCAAAAAAAAGTAGATAGGTACACAATAGTATCCATTGTCACAGAGTTAGAAGGAACATTATGTTATTATGTGTCGGATACTATAATACTGTAATAGCTATTTTTGGGTAATATTTTCTCCATTGTTTTTTTGAAAGAATTTTCACCTACGTTCCTTATTTCCTGTGGTATATGTTATAAAATCTATTTATTCTGTTACTTACATAAAAATATAAAAGCGGCCAAGTGAATGTCGGGCCACGCGCAGTGTAGGGATCCGTAGTTGCGGAACTCTATCAAAATAAATTATTTGAATTTTTGTATAATTGTGTAGGGGAAATAAATGAATGTTAATTTGAAAACAGTTCTTCAACAGTGAAATGATGGCTGTCGTCCGTACATCCGGAACCCTAATAAAATTTTTGACATTTTAGACAACGCATGTTTTACTCCCAGTAGGTTATCCTTATGCCTAGTATTATAGTTATGATTGTCTGAGTTGAAAGTGGAGACTACTAGGTAGATGCTTTCTGGCATAACAAATGTTTTGAGAGATGTAGGCACCAGGTAAAGTCATTATCCTATTTCATTAAATGCATAACGACAAGTGTCTCTAGGTTTCATTCACCGTAGGGCTCTTTTTTGTAATACTTACAAATATTCGGTTTGATTCCGCCGCATTGCCTCTTCATCTTTATCTTTACCTGCATTACTTTTTTTTTTATGGAACCTGACACGGTTGGCTACATCAGCTACAACATCCGTGATGTCAGCCCATAACACAGGGTGAACTAGGTGCCATGTCAGTGCTTCCCTTCATTTCATGTCGGCTACACTGAACTGGACGGAAAACACGAACTATTTACATAGCCGTTTCGACCGACGTTTCGTTCAGTGCGGTGGTACCAACCCGGCCGAGATAAACCCTACCACCTAGTAAGGTAAGAAGGGAAGGGACCTACAGTTTAACGTGGAATCCGAACCACGGTCAGCCTCCAACGGTCGAGCGGTCACCCATCCAATCACTGACCGCGCTCAGCGTTGCTTAATAACAGTTGACTAACCAACCGCGCCACTGAGCTACCGAGGCTGACGAATTTTCTTATCCCTTAGTCGACTTTTACGACATGCGACGGGGAGAGATGCAGTGGGGCTATTCCTTTTAAGTACCGACCCCACACGGTACATACCTTACATACTTACCTAAGTGTTCAAATTCTGGAATTCGAGGACATGAAATACGATTTCAATGCGACGTTTTCCTTTATAAAAAATTTTGGGCATTACTGTTTTGGAGCTACGTAGGAGATAATTGGAGATCGTACATAAGCCTGGTTTGGTTATAAGTAGTATAAGTGAATGCACTGGCTGTATGAATGATTGCAGAACAAAATTGTTATTCTAGCTATGATTAAGTACCTACTTACTCATATCGAGGAAGTGAATAGGTACGTGAATCAAGTAGATAAGTAAATAGTGAACTGACGTATAGGTACATCGCAGACACAAACCCATTATGCTAGGTAAATACTAAATTTAAGAAAAATAACATTCACAATGAGACCATACTTACGTGTAATCATTGTGTCACGTCCGTTCCAATGCCTGCCGAATTATACTGTGTTGTACCTATTTATGAACGTATATAATTATGTATCTACATAGTATTTGCTATACTTTATTTATACTTACATATTAAAATTCCTGTTGTTTGGCTTTTCCTTCAATCTAGTTATATCTAAACCCAAATCGTTCTACAAAGCTTAAAATATGTTATTCTTATACGAAATCCTAGGCCTAATCACGGAATTTCATTACGGAGATAGCGTGAACTGCAGTCCACGGTCAAAACGTCACCGGCAAGCCACGATCTAGGTGCTTACACTGCCGATCGGCCGCAAGACAAAACTTACCAATAAATACCTTTACCTTTATTATTTTTTGTTCTTGTAGGAAGCCCTAGGTTTGACCAAAGAGTACTCAGACATGGGCAACGTGACCACGATCCTGGGTCACAACGTCACGAGCAAGATCGCCGCGATTTGTGCCGCCGACCAGCCGCAACACAACTGCGACAACGATGTACTGGGAGAGAACTCCATGCTGCCCATCATTCTCGTCTTCCTCTCTCAGTTCATACTGGGAATAGGCAACACTTTGTATTATTCACTCGGCAACACCTACATGGACGACAATACTAAGAAAGTGAATACGCCAATGCTGCTCGGTAAGCATTCAATCAACATTGTACCTGTAGCCAGCAGCGTACTAAGTATAGTATGATTGAAGCAAGGTGGTCTTGCGTTGCTGATCTCCTAGTGCTGTTATCTACTTAATTACAACACTCGCAACCAACGAGCACCGTTGCCCACACGCAACCTATTTTACTCTCTGCCGCAACACGCCGCTGGAAATATGTACCTATCTTAGATGGGTACCTACTGGTTTTTAATATTTATGAAAGCAGTTAACGGTCTTCTCTCTCAGGGACTGGAACATGTTCAAAGTGGTCCTAGAGGAGAGGACAAGAAACCTATAATTTTAATCCAGTATTCACGTTTCAGGTTATTCGTCAGCATTACGGACTTTAGGACCCGCTGTTGGGTTTATCCTGGGTCCGATCTGCCTCTCCATATTCATAGACCCTTCGCTGACTCCCCTGGTCACAAAGGACGACCCGCGCTGGTACGGTGCCTGGTGGCTCGGTTGGATTATCATCGGATTCCTTATGCTTATTTTTGCGGGCCTGGTGGGGCTGTTTCCGAAGCATCTTCCCAAGAAGAACGTTCCCGTGGACACCTCACTACCGCAGTACCCGAAGATCCCGCCTCTGCCTTCTGCCTTCGCCGACGAGGCACCCCTCAACAAAGTCATAGTGGAAGAGAAAGATAACGCTGACGACAAGCCGACTATGAAAGGTATATATAGTTCCAAAGTATCTATTATAATCTAAAAGGTACTTATGTATACCGACATACATACATAAGTAGTCTAATTATAGGCATAACTAGACCACATCACATACCTGTTTCTTTGAAATGACAGTAAGCTGGTCAGTTGGTCACATTACCAGGAAGAACGCCTACAAATGCAATAAAACAGTAGAGTAAGATTTTAGTGGTCAAAATACCTGAAGAGTACTGTAGCAGGGGGTATAATACCAGAAGATTACATTACCTATCCGTAGTCAACCAGTACGATAGTTAACTAGGTATTGCGGGCAATTTACAATTTTATAAACATAATTATGTAGGTATATACGATATATTATACCTAGGTATAAACAGATCCAACCTGTCTTTCAGATTTGCCAGTGGCCTTGAAGCGACTCCTGAATAACCGAATTCTAATGTCAAACATCTTATCGGGAGTGTTCTATATCCTCGGATCCAGTGCATACATCACCTACATGGCCAAATACTCCGAAGTGCAGTACTCCACGTCGGCTGCTAAATCCACCAGCATCCTGGGTCCAGCGGTGCTGATGGGCATGGTGGGCGGGTTCTTGCTCTCCGGATGGATCATATCCACGAAGAAACCGCATCCAAAATTCCTTCTGTTCTGGAATGTCATCATGGGCTCTGTCTACGTTTTGGGAGAGCTGTCTTACATTTTCCTCAGCTGTCCAGTGCCGGATATAGAAGCGCAGCTGATAAACGGAAGGTTCTTATTTGTTCGTGTTTTAGGATACCGTATCCGTACGGGCCCTATTACTAGCCTACGCCGTCTGTCCGTCTGTCCTGCCTTTAAAGGGCTGTACCTTTTGAACCGTAATTAGGTAACCAGTTGAAATTATCACAGAATATGTGTTATTATGGCGGACAACAAGCAAGAAAAAGAAAAAGTAAAAAATGTAGGGGGCACAAGAAAAGTATTTTTTCTATCCATTTTTAGGGTTCCGTACCTCAAAAGAGGAAATAAAGGAACTCTTATAGAATCACTTCGTTGTCCGTCTGTCTGTCTGTCAAGACCGTTTTTCTCAGGAACGGGTATGTATAGGTCTCAAGTTGAAATTAATATCAAATATTAAAGTCGACGGTTCCTTGGAGGTGTAAAAAAGTCAACGCAATCACAAGATACAGTGGCCATTTATGTCACATATTTTGCTACCGGCAAATGAAATCAAAACCTATAGAGTACTTCACGTTAACCTAGAATCATGAAATTTGGTAAGAAGCAAGGCCTCACAGCTCAAGTAAAGGAAAAAGTTCGAAAATTGTAAACTTGTGGGTAGGTATATGACGTAAACAATTCGTTTTGTTTGTTTTGCATGTCAAGACCCATTTTTTCAGGAAGGATCAAGATATCAAATTGAAATTAATATGAAATACTAAGGTTGCAGACATAGTTCGAGGCATAGTAAATGCAAACTTGCAAACAAAAGAATATACCTACCTACCTACTTCCATTTATGTCAAATTTTATACTCGCAAACTCACTCAAATCAAATCAAAACCTATAGGGTATTTCCCGTTAAACCATGAAATTTGGTAAGAAGCAAGGTCACACATCCTTCCTTCCTTCTACCTATAATAAAATCCAACGTCTGCTTTCTGTCTGAGTGTCTGAGTGTCTGTCTGTCCGCTTATAACTCGAGAACCACTGAACCGATTTTAATAAAACAAAATTCTACGGATAGCTTGATTCTTCCCATCAACTATAGGCTACTTACTATGACGCTAAATGGCTTATGAGGTTAGCAGTGAAGTGAAATATGAGAGCGGGCGGAGCCGCGGGCACAGCTTGTACTCACATACAACACAAATAAAGGAAAAATCAGAAAAATTTAGTAGTTAGGTATGTCATAAAAAAATATATTTTCGCATATTTCACCTAGGTACACAAATTGCTTTAGTTTTTATTTGGGCGTTTCGTTATTTTTCAAAACGTAATTATTTTTGTACATACATAAAGACATACACGGACGGTACGGAACGGAGAACGGAGATCTATAGAGATACGACTAGATGTCGCAATAAGCAACGGAATAGTCGGATCCTCTAACTAAACGATATGATGAAAATTTTCAGTGCCGTTCTTGCACAAGAGTGCAACTTGGGCTGCTCCTGCGACCAAGTAACATATGAGCCAGTGTGCCACAGGCCAACCGGCCAAATCTACTTCTCAGCTTGTCACGCTGGATGCACCGAGCGGTTGAACGGTTCCCAGGTAACATTAATCTTTGAACGTAGGTACTAATGCTTCAGGGAGAACAATTTACCGTGTGGGGCCGATACTTTAAAATAATATCCCCACTGCATCTCTCCCCATGTATGTCGTAAAAGGCGACAAAGGAATATGACTCCCTTCTTATTACTAGGTGGTAGGGTTTAACCCGCCCGGGTTGGTACCACCGCACTGAATGAAAGGTCGGTTGAAACGGCTATGTAAATAGTTTGTATTTTCCGTCCGTGTTTGTAAATAGTTCAGTGTAGCCGGCACGACCGAAGGGAAGTACTGACGTGGCACCAAGTTCATTCGGTGTTATGGGCTGACATCACGGATGTTGTCGGTGATGTAGCCAATCGTGTCAGTATCCATAAAAAAAAAAAATAAAAGAAAATCGGCATCGATCAAAGGTTAGTGGAAAAGTGTCCGTCACGAAATATTATGAATTTCCAGGTGTTCACCAATTGTTCGTGCTTACCGAGTGCAAACAGCAGCTGGTTTGAAGAGAGTTCAGGGGAGGCTTGGGATATGATGCACGCAGGCGTATGCGCGCGCAACTGCCAGATGGGATTCCTGATGTTCATCGTCGTCTCCTCGGTCGTCAACATCCTGGGCTCGTCGGGGAGGATAGGAAATATTCTCGTCAATTATAGGTAGGTACCCACCTGATATTTCATACGATCTATGTTGATCAGTCAAACACAACTTTTAAGCAGAGTGAGAACACACCGCTGTTCTCTTACGAGCTTCTTTGCAATTTTGTAATCAGTGAAATTACTACGTCGAGAACTGAAAAAATTCAGGACGCACTCGTAGATTAGATTCATTATCTTTTTTTTTTGGAAACTGATACGGTTTGCTACTTCACCTACAACGTCCGTGACGCCCATAACACCGGGTGAACTAGGTGCCATGTCAGTGCTTCCCTTCATTTCATGTCGGCTACACTGAACTGGACGGAAAACACGAACTATTTACATAGCCGTTTCGACCGACGTTTCGCTTAGTGCGGTGGTACCAACCCGGCCGGGATAAACCCTACCACATAGTAAAGTAAGGAAAGGGACCTACAGTTTAACGTGGAATCCGAACCACGGTCGTCTGTCAACCTCCAACGGTCGAGCGGTCACCCATCCAAGTACTGACCGCGCTCAGCGTTGCTAACAGTCGACCGACCGCACCACTGAGCTACCGAGGCTGACTCTCTCTCTCTCTCTCATTCATATTATTTCCCTAAAGATGGGTCAATAGTTATGGCGACTTTTCAAATCATTAGCCATTTACCATCAGCTGGAACGTTGGGATCGTTGTGATTTTCTTAAAATAAAGTCCTAACAATATATTTGTTTAATTAGTTAAGTTAATTATTCGTACTAAAACTGATATGCATTCTCAGGTGCGTGGAGGAGCGCGACAAGTCGTTCGCTCAGGGTCTCATGCTGCTGCTGGTGTCGCTGTGTGCGCTGATCCCTGGTCCCATTATCTACGGTGCCATCATAGACGCCACCTGCATCGAGTGGAAAGACAGCTGCGGCGGCCGAGGCAACTGCGCACTTTACGACAGGGACAAGTTTAGGCTCTGGGTCAACTCCACTGCCATAGGTAGGTATCTAAACATTATTTTTTCAATCTACGTATCACACAAGCTGAATCCCAACCATCGGGGTAAGCAGAATCATCGGTGTTGTGCTGCAAGAACTCTGGTAAATTACAGCAAAACACCGACCACCATGTTTCGCAAAGTATTCGGACAAGATATCTATCAAGCAGCATGTAAGGCACGAAGGAAGACCCACCTGCTGCATGACTCGGTGGAAGTACCTTGCCAAGGTGAGAGGTGCCGATCCTGTCGCCCTTTAGCACGGAATCTTGCCCTTATCCCTTAGTCACCTTTTGCGACATGCACGGGAAGAGAGGCAGTGGGGCTATTCTTTTTACGTACCAGCCCCACACGGTACACGGTATTTTTTCCATCTCTCCAAAAGATCCAAGTCTTGCAGCAATATAATGTGAACCGCCTATACATCTGTGCAAAGAACTCCTAACCTTCAAGCAGTGTTTTAAATCGATTAGGTAGGTACCCAAGTTTTTGGTGGTACGCAGCTAGTCACATCACAACTCATGTAAACCATGGCAAAAAGTGGTTATCAGAGAATCTCAATGGTAATGTGCGATTCAGACTTCAGGCACTTACATAACACTTTAATATTTTCAGGTTTCACCTTCATAGGAGTCGTGCTAGATGTGTTTGTGTGGTACTGGGGACAAAACCTGGACCTTTACGGCGATAAAGAGGAGGCAGAGGCAAAGCAGCCAGACAAGAACAGAGACTCTGCCTACAGCTAGTTAGAAAAAAATTAATAGGTTAAGTGGTATTGTCAGTGAAGGCCAACAAAACCTAGCCTGCCACACTAATGAACTCGCATGGTGATGACGAAGTTAGTAAAATTGTTAAACAGATGGTTTGTGTTTGCATTCACCATTCGTGTTTCTTTCGTGCTCTAGCAGTGAGGAAGAGCTCGAAACATGAACTCTGAATTCAGAAAATGTTAACGTCAACGGCTGCATGCACGTATGAACCTAATCTGAAATCACCACTAATAAAATTACTGATGTAACTAGGTCAGTTTAATAAACAGTGCTTTTTGTCATACATACCCATACAACAAGTGACTAGCAATTTGTATAGGTACCAAAAGCAATGTCAATTTAATACCAAAATGACAAAAAATATATTGTGACCAATTCCAAATAAATGTAGGTAGTTACGTACATTCCGTGAAGTGCTGTGAGAATGAATGAGAATTAATTAAATATTTAAATTTATAATGGGAAAGGGAACAAATAGAAAAAAATTAAAATTACAACATTACTTATATGATATTTTAAGCAATGGAAATGAAAGGAATAAAAGTTTTTTTTTTTTATGTTTTATGTCATATTATTTATCATTAAGTTGTGAAACAAATGTATGCTTACCCTAACCAATGAGCAACTCCTCAAAGTACCTCTTACATTTTTATCAATTTATATGGTACGCGTGAAAGAATAGTGGTACCCATGAAGGCATATTTATAGACTTGCATTCTTTTTACCGAAGAAGACAGATTTCTAGAGCAGAAAACTTATAGGTAAGTACTATCATCTTCAATACAGTCATCTGAATTCAAGAGCTTGTTCTTACAGCAGCATCAGCTTCGTCATAAAACTCAATGTGAATGATGTCCGTGGCCCTGAGGACGGCGCTCTCGATCAGTCCGTTAGGAGTGCGCAAGTCGCTCACGAGGATGTTCTGGGTCTCCACGTCACACCCCGAGAACCGTGCCCTCACCAGAGTGTCGTCGTGCATTGCTATCCGGCATTCCTTGCCTGCAACAATGGAAAAGATTCTTCACATATTACTGTAGACTAAATATAATCCTTGAATATAGTGCTTTGTTCACAATAACATGATACGCAACCTTAGCTAAGGGAGGTTTTTTAATGTACGACAGACATAGCATACAATATTTAAGGTTCCGTAGCCAGCGACACTGGCAGAGACCCTTATGGGGGACCCTTAGGGTGGTTACGGCTTTCAGTGACGTTCGGTCAAGAGGAGGGAGGGGGGTACCGGCCCGAGTCACGTGACGGAACGCACCGAAGCCGAGTTGTGCGGTGCCTAGCGCTCCTGCCGCCCACCGCTCTCTCCGAGGCACTGCCGAGCGCTGCCAAGTCCGAGGCACGCCACGCCCAGCTCTCCAGTCTCACATACGAGTGTCCATTGTTGTTATCGCCATGCCGCGCAGAGGGAAAGCATCGAGCAACGAGGGTGGGTCCAAAAGTGGCCAAATATCCTTCACGTTTATTTTTATTTTTTTTATGAACGCTCCCTCAACAGTTTCAGATATCTCCCTAAAACTTGTAAAGTTTATAGGCTCCCGGAATGTAATCAATGCCAGGCAGGTGTCCTCAGATATAATTAATAGGGTCCGCAAAAACTAAGTTGAAAATAAAAATATTTTTAACAAACCGAGTAAGTAGTACATTGACGAAAAGGTTTTTCAAAGCCTAGAATAGGTACTAGTACGGCTAGTAGAATGGCTACAGAGGGTTCAGGCTTATTTAATTTAACTGACAGATTCTATACAGATGTTCTGGCAATGGGGAGCCCACAGTTATGCGGCAGTAAATAATGAACATCAGCTTTAGAAAGAGACAATCTGGTTGTTGAGCGTCATCCCTGTCACACGAACTCGAATAATCTGTGCGACAAAGACGACACAGGACACTCTACAACCGAATTGTCTCTTTCTAAAGCTCACCATTCATTATTTAATACCGGGAACTGTACATTAAGTATTTACTCAATCTATGGTTATACCACTGAAGCATGTATGTATGTACATAAGAAAATTATAATATGAATGAATGTGAAAATGAAAGAATTATATAACATGTGCTGTGTACTTTACGTAATGGCCATAAATAAATGGTTACCTATCTGCCAAATAATGATCAGTTTAGTTACCTATATACAAGCGATGCACGCGGCTCACATTAAAAATACCATGTTATATAGCCCACATATAACCATCCAGCGATGTCAGATTGCATTGGTGAACATTGCATCTAAATTGGTTGAGCCATTATTGAGTTATAAGAGGACATACATAATACAGACTGCAAAAGTTCATTTTATAATATGCAGAGAGAGAAGAGAAAAGATTGTATAATACGGCAGACAGGTGGCCGAGTGGTCTGGGGAAAAAATATAATACTGGTCTGGGCGTCGGCTTTTCTTGCGTGGTCCGAGGTTCAACCAGCATCCACCAATAAGTTTTTACTAATTAAAAAAAAATTACTGGCATACCCATTGCTCCATGGTTCGGATTCCATGTAAAAATGTAGGTCCACCGGGTTGACCGGAGAAAATTTCCTTAGGCAATAAGTCTGCCCTTGTCACACATTAAGCGGCATAAAGTGTATTATTAATATTATAAAAGAATGTCTGCTGAAGACAATAAAAGCTTACCGTGACACAGAACAGACAGTAGCATGGTTGTCCGTGGTGGTGCGGTCGGTGGTCGTCTGGTGCAGATTCTTCTTACAAGGACTAAAAGGCGACGTGGGTCCAGGAGGTGAACCAATCTTCATTTTGAGGCTTTGACTACATGATCAACGAGGAGTGAAGTGATTTCAAAAAGATTTCATACTTTATTTTACATAACTAATAAAAACACACACTATGTTCAGAAAAACATTTTTAAGAGATATGTCTAAGCTCATTTTATTTAATTTTGTCGTCAACCTAACCCAGATACACACGGTCTGGATAAATTTTACTTATATGATAAATAAAATAACAAAGATCTCAACGATATAAGTCAGTTCATCAATTGGAGCTTATTTTAAATTTAAATCAAAATACTGGACGTCAAAACTATGTTCCAGTTTCAATGATTACATGTCCTTAACATACAAAGTATTCACCGATACACTGAACGTACGACTGTGCACAAGTAATGCACTACTCGTATATCCTTGGGAAGCCGTAAACATTAATGCTCCTGTCCTCGGCCACCGACACCAGGTTCTGGCTGTCGGGGCTGAACTTGACGTCCCACACCTGGTCCGTGTGCGAGGTGAAGGTGTGCTGGCACTGGCGCGACACGGTGTCCCACACCCGCACGGTGTTGTCGCTGCTCGCCGATGCGAAACGCTCGCCGTTGGGACTGAACGCCACCGCGAGCACCCACGACGCGTGCCCCGACAGAGTGCACACCACGTTCGCGTGCTCCACGTCGTATAGCTTCATGTGGCCGTCGTCGGACGCGGTGAGCAGCAGCTGCGAGTCCGGTGAGAAGCACAGCCCGCGGATGGGCATCGCGTGACCCTCCAGCGTGTGCACCATCCTGTTTTGCGACACGTCGAATATCTTGATAATACCATCCACGGCCCCGCTCGCTATGTACTTCCCGTCCGGACTGTACGCGACGCTCAGCGTGAACTTTCCGCGAGTATCGATCGTCTGCACGAGCTCCCCCGTCTCCACGAGGTACTGGTGAATCTTTCCGCGGTTGCTGCCCGATATAATGTGACGGCCGTCCGGTGAGAACTCGAGTGTCCACACTTCCACTGGCTGCGTCTCCATCTTCCTAATAAACTTGCCCGTGTCGAGCTCCCACACGCGCAGAGCCGAGTCGAGCGAGCTGCTCGCCATTGTGCCGCCGTCGGGGCTGACCGCCACCGAGACCACTCCGAGCGAGTGCTCCGTCAACTCGTACCGGAGCTCGAGCTCGCCGCGCCGGTACTGCCACACTTTCACGAGATCGTCCACCGCGCCCGTCACGATGTACTCGCCGGTGTCCTGCCTGATGGGTGACGACGAAGAAGTGCCCTGAGGCGGTGAACTCGCCCCGCTTGCTTTGCTCCAGGCGCAGCTCCATATCGCTTCTTCGTGTGCACGCTCCTTCCGACACTCGAGAGAATACATGTTGAAGTGTTACAGCAGCAGCGTGGTTATCAAGTAATTCAGTGCCGGTTAAATCAGTCAATCAGGTTATAAACATCGAAATACGAACGAGAGAGAACGAAAATTGTTTGACTGTTTGACTAACCTGCCTGACAGCACGATTGCTGACAGTATTTGATTGGTGCGTTCGCGTTGGAGCACTTGTATCGAAAATGTTTTAATTTTATCTCAGTTAATTCGCTGAGTTAGAGCGAGATAAAACTAAATGTTTGTGTTACATACCGATGAAATTGTCCAAAGTGCGAAGGAATTTCCTTCGCAGCTGAGATCGGGCTTTCTGTAGTTCTGGCGCAGCCCACTCGGGAAGCATCGCTCGCGGTTCACCCGGAAAAAGAACCGAGCTCGCAAAACAAGCTACCAAATTATTCAAAGCTTAGCCGCTCCCAGCCGTCAGGCTGTCAGTTAACCAAGTTGCCGAACTAAACAAACAACTACCGAGTGCGACCGAGTACCGACGGACGACTAACATTAGTCTATGGTCAGTCATTCATCGTTTGGATCGGATCGGACGGGGGTTTGACACCTGACAGCTCTAGTGGCTCCTGCGCCTCCTACTACGCTCCTTTCGGAAACACTCGGGTTGACTCGGCTCGAAAGCGAACTAACTGAATCCGATATTCGTTTGGTCGTTTATGTAATTTGTTGGCTCAGTGGTATAAGTGTAGGATTTTTATTTTTTCGATCTCGACCATGGGTTCATGTCCCTTTTGTCAAAATTTGTTTTGTTTTGTTTTTTTAAGCAATGTTAGGGTGTTAAAATTAGGTTATAGTTTTTTTTTTATAACCACCTAAGAAAGCTTTATTATCGGAAATACAAACGTAACAAAAACGACATGCGCCGCCTCAACATTAGGTTTTTTTTAAAACCACCAAAAACATCACTCATACATATCACACAACATCACTCATACCGATACCACACATTCCTCCTTCGAGCCGAAGTTTGCCGAAAGGAGCTAAAGGAGTAGGTTGCAGGATTGAGCAGGTCTTTCAGGTGGCGGACCGCTATATAAGCTAGTTTTCTGAAGGTTGGACTTGGACTATACTATAATGTACTCCGTGCTTGGACTGGACACGCACGGACGCACGCACTTTCAATTCACAACATTATTTAAAACAAAACCTGTAAAAATGAAATTTTCAAAATACAACGTATCGCCATCTAGTTTCATGAAACTTAAAATTAGTTAAATTACCTAAAAAGAGATGGCGCCGAGCGCAGTAATGCTATTAACCAAGAGATGTCGCTAATAATATAATACAGCTACCAAATAATAGATGACGCTGTGAAATGTCCATCTATCACAACAGATGGCGCTTCACTATATAGACCGCCATGCATGCGCCACTCCTCCGCCACGCCCGCGCCGCGTCGTCGTCGCGCCCCATCTCGCGCTGTTCTAACTTACATGGATTTTACTTGCATTGAGAGGATTACAAATTGTTTACTTACATATTATGTTCATTGTACATAATAGCGAATCTCTTTGCATACCTAGTTAGGTACATATTACATAATGCTATTTAAGTAAATTGTCCCATCGTTTATCAATAGGTATATTTCCGGCGATTGTGTTCCCGAATCCTAACCCGGGTTCTTCAAATGTCGCCAAATCTGCTGTCATGGTCATGGCACCTCATTCGCATTTCGCTGTGTGGACTGAACATTGTTAGGTACCTCGGCACAGCGAGCTATAAATGATGTATTTAATACAAAAAAAAAAATACGGTAGCTTCTAGTGTATCTAACACCATTATTCTAGTGTTGGCATTTATTGAAGTTATATTTATTTACTCGCGTTATGAATTAAATTGGACTTCTTTAGGCGCGCTAAGAAAATGGAGAATAAACTCAAAAGTCACTGTCACGCTCATCGTCTCCGCATAAAATATTTGCATGTACATAGATACTAGATAGAACAGAAAATTACATATCACACACGCCGAATCCCGACAATCGGGGTAAGCAGAATAATCGGTGTTGTGCTGCAAGAACTCTGGTAAATTACAGCACAACACCGACCACCACGTTTCGCAAAGTATTCGAACAAGATTAAATCGATCAAGGAGCAAGTAAGGCAGGAAGACCCACCTGCTGCATGACTCGGTGCAGGTACCCGGCATCTTGTCCTTATCCCTTAGTCGCCTTTTACGACATGCACGGGGAGAGGTGCAGTGGGGTTATTCTTTTTAAGTACCGAAACTACCGAACCCACACGGTACTGTAAATTAATTGTATGTAGGTATTCTCGAAGAGTGGGAGAGAAGGGCGGGAGAGTGTGAGGGGGAGAGGCCCGTGTGGCCGATAGGCCCGTGAGGCCCGAGAGGGGGAGGGAGAGGGAATGATTCCAAAGAAGTATAACTTCTAATGCGTATTCATAAATACATACACCCCACCCATTTTTATTTATTTACCTAGGTACCTATATAAAAATGACAACTCGATTCTGCGTCCCGCCATAAGGCATTTTTGGAAAAACCCGTAGTAGTAACTATTCTGTGCTGTGGTGCTCTTCCTATATATTTAGCACGCGATTCATAGTAGGTAGGTAGAAAGAGTCCGTCGAACGAAACCTCAGAGGGCCGAGTCCGAGTTTATGTGACAGCTACGTAAACGTCAAATACCGATCGAATTAAGTTTTTATGTATCTCTCTGTATCTCTCTAGTGTGTATCTCTCTAATGTAGCTCTCTAGTGGCGCCGCGGTGAGCGTATTGTGCTCCCATACTTATAAACTCAATTCGATCGGTATTTGACGTTTACGTAGCTGTCACGTTAACTCGGACTAGGCCCTCAGAGGTCGCAACGGTAGATCTGGGGACGCGTTGAGAAGCATTTTGGGGCGCATGCGACGCTAATCAATCACCCTCGGTGGCTGAGCCGAGACAAAAATTTTTTTTATTGCCCGAGGTGATTTTTTGTATTTTTTTTTTTTTGAGAGCGCCTTTTTCGACATAAATAACATGCAAGATTGTGTTTATTGGTTGAGATTAAATGCATACTAGAATTTTATTGATTTCATAAAATGTGCGGCCGCCTTCGGCGCCATTAACAAGCAGCATCAATTGTGTTTGATGGTATGAATGTATTTCATTTTTATAGTTTTTTTTTCGCTAAGGCCAAAGTAGGTAAATAAATATAAATAGGAGATTAATAACAATATTATTTTAAAGATTATGCAGCTAAGTAACACTTAGTGCATAGCACTAGTGCTTATTAATATGCACCATTGTACCTATATCTGCCAGGCTGCCAGGCCGGTGCGCGGGAGCTGGCGGCGCGGAGGCGTCGACTGAGGCCCCAAAACCTAAAATTCCTCTGTACGCCTCGGAGTAAGTCTACGGCTGTGCTGTGACAGAGCCGCTGCCAGCCTTCAACCAAGTTACAGAACTACTGACGACGAAGAACGAAGACTGGACGATGACCAATAAAATACCTAATCAAACATTAAAACTGTTTCGTTTGTTTATAGAATGGAGACCAATTGCGCGGAACTACGCTTACTTGTGGTAGGCGGGTAAAGAAAAATCGGTCAAATGCGAGTGCAAGTCGAACTCGCGTGGAGAGGGTTCCGTACCATTTCGTTTTACCTGAGAACTTTAGGATTTTCGTTTAGGTTTTCCTGTTGTACAAATAAACTATAAGAGAGGGCCTATTTCCTTTTTCATTTTATTTTAGACACATAAATTTCTAAGAGTGGGGGGATTCTTATATTTTCTTTAATATATATTATTAAACTATGCATTTTATAATAAAAAATATATTTGTATTCGTTATAAACGGAGCCCTTTCCATTGATATGATGCACCTGGAATTTTTTTTTTTATTTCTACTTAATCCCCCAAAATTAACCCGCTAAATCTGAATTCTTTCATTTACGTCCGTTATTACCATATCTATATGTATAAAATTTAAACTGTTTTTCGCCCGGCAGGAGAAAATAAGCTATGACAAATGGACAGACAGACAGATACGAGATTGTTCAGTTTTTTCCTATTTCAATGAAATTCCTCCTCAGTTTTCAATGAAAAAAGAGGGTGTTTTTTTATGGAAATTATCGCACATTGTTTTTAACCCACAGTCTCCTAGTTTAAGTTCAAACCTGGTTTTACCCCCGGAGGTTAATCATTACGCCAGCTTGGGGAACCGCTCTGCTGGTACGGATAGTTTGATGGCATAGCTACCTAGATTTACTTACACCCTCCCTGCATGTCTATAGCCCGCACGTATTAAACTATTGTGTGCTTTACCTATCTAATTTTGATAGCTAAGCCCAATTGTACTTTCGCAAAATACTAGCATGACATAAATCCACCTAAGCTTCAGTATCAACACGAACTACACAGGTGACTTTCTTTTTTCAGTAAATACTAATTTTTGAGATAAAATATTCGAGCGTGAGTAAAATTGTTATTCGCACAGTATTTAAAAAACATAATCGTCATACTACAACTAAAGAGTCGTAAATATATATTTCTTTATTTAAATACCTTTTGAGGAAGTCTCGACACGGACTGTTGGTAAGTAACGAGTTAAATTGCGCTTATGGGCCTAGAACAGGGATGGGGAAATACATTTAAAGAAGGGTTAAATAAAATGAGGAAAAATTTTAGCGGGCCAAAAAACAGTGTGTTCTTAATATTGATATATAGGATCATTTTTTATTAAGTGAAGTCCCTCAAATGGTAGGTTCTATATCTGAAATGGATCACGTTTATGATGTTAATTTTACTTTACGTACCTAAACTTAATACACCCTGAAAATTACAATAAAATCGGTCCAGTACTTTCAAAGTTATTAAAAAATGAAAAAAGTTTACATTTACGTGCGCGCATCGCGTCATTCGCGCGGGACAGCTGGGTGGTCGTTGACCCGTGCGAATCAAAAAGTAGCTCAAGGCCGCACGCGCCAGCTGTCCCGCGCATAAGAGATGCACGTAAATGTAATTTCTTTCATTTATCAATAACTCTGAAAGTACTGGAACAGAAAAACATCTAACTAAAGCTAAAAAATATAAAAAATATAATGTAAATCTATCTTTTACGTAAAGTAAAATTAACATCATAAACGTGATCCATTTCAAATATAGAACCTACCATTCAAGGGACTTCACTTATAAAAAATTACCCATACCTATCAACTTAAAGGATGCTTCTGTATCAGAAATAGGTCACATAAGTCCTGCATCGAAAAAAAAAATTGTATTATGTAATTAATTATGTATGTAACTAATTTAAAAAATGGCCAAGTGCATGTCGGACCACGCACGGTGAAAGGGTTCCATAGTCGGGAAAAACGTTCACGGTGTAACCGAAAATATCTCATATCTCAGGAACTACACGACATATATTATCATATTCAAACGCTTATGTGCACTGAAAAATATTTTTTCATCCCTCAGTAACATGTATGTATGGTGTGCCACTCACCACACCATTATTGTATAGCGATTCATAGAACACACCTTCCTTACAAATGTCATCTCTCCAAGTCTAAGATAGTCTCCAAGTAATATTGTTGTGACATACCTATGGACGGACGGAAGGACGGACAGGACGAAATTATAATGATTTAGTTTTTGCCACTTGCCTGCGGAACCCTAAAACACATGAATATATCAAGGTAGAGTAGAGCGCTGCCGCTCTACCTTCTCGCTCATATACCGCAGATGTAATGCTCTCGCTCTAGTTATTCGCGGGACATAGTTGGCTCGCGCGCGGGCCCCTTTTCTCCATTCCTGGTTTAGAAAGATAATTTGTATGAAGATTGTTTTATGTTTATACGTTAGTACCAGGGTTATAAAATCAATGGTTAGTACTAAGCACGTACTCGCTTTATATATATATATTTAATTAGAAAAATGCAAATCGAAAATGATTGGAAAAAATACATCCCGACCAGGATTATTATTTTCTAATTAAAAATATGTATGAATATTTTTATAGAAATTATGAAAAAAAAAACAGTTCATTCCAAAAAACGTTTTTGGCGTGAAAAGTACCTAACTCGGAATATATGGCGCCGACATCATATGGATATGAGTTTCATCATCATCATCAGCCCGTCCACTGCTGGACACAGACCTCTCCCAAAGCAAGGCACGCCATCACATGCGGATCTGAGTGTAACTGGTAGAAATTTTGAAATGCTTATATTTGGAAAAATATAATATAATATAACGAAAAGCTACTAGAATCCTCGCTAGAATCTATAGATAGCCTACAAATGCAATTTTATTTTGTAAGTTGCAAGCATCACTTCAAGTGATTCACTTGCTAGTTGCTACGGAACCCTAAAGCCAGTATAGCCTATGTAATGAATGACAATGAGTGTTCTAAGATGAATAATTCAAAATTATTGCCCCTAATATTTTGTAATAAAAACAAGTTTTCACAACAATTTGTCTGTGCAATAGTATGTGTATATTCTGAGTATACTCTGCGCCCGCATGCCGCGCCGTGTTCCGGAATGCGAGTGAAGTACAGCAGATATCTGGGCAGCAGACGAGCACCACGCGACAACATGCGCGCACACACGCTCGCTCTGTCGCTGCTGGTGGCAGGCCTCCTTCTCCTCTCCGCCGCAGGTATTACATACTAATTATACATACAACCAATCCATTTTCGAACAATTCTATAACTACCTACCTAATCCTTCTTTACGCCCGACTATAGCATTTTCGATCAACTTTCCAGTTGTTTCCTTCTCGTTTCGTAGTTTTGTTTTAAAATGTTTATTTTATTTTATTCACTAATTTCGTTTAGTTCTAAACATAGAGGAATATTTTTGAAATCGAATGTTTATTTTCGAAAGAAAAGTTCTTGACAACGATAAGAAAAAAATTAAAAAACAAATTTTCTAGGAAAAAAGTTTGTCAATAAATGCCTTGGGTCCGCCATTTAGAATTTTTTTTTCATAAAAACTTCTAACCTAAATGACACGCGAATTGTCGAGACGAATCCAACAATGAACCATATATGTTGAAAAAGATTAAGTAAAAAAAGTTAAATAAAGTACAGTACCTGGCAGTTAATAATGAACATCCATCCTTAGAAAGAGACAATCCAGTTGTAGAGCGTCGTCCCTGTCGCACAGAGACTTGCGAGTTCGTGCGACAGGGACGACGCTCTACAACCGGATTGTCTCTTTCTAAAGATCAATGTTCATTATTTACTGCCAGGTACTGTAAGTATAAAATGTTAAAAACAAATTAAATAATACTCTCCTTGGCGCGAAGGACCATTGTATTTTATTTTATCCATTATTTAAAATTACCTACATGACTATAACATGATTAACGGCACGGAGGATCCCCTAACTAAGAGATTCAGCAGCACTTACTATTCCACTAGGATCTATCTAATTCTATGGGGATCTAACAACACTCGCTATTCCATTAGGATTCCCTATCTAATTCTTTATCTAATTCTTTAAGCGGCGGGTGGCCGAGTGGTTTGGGCATCGGCTTCTCATGCGGGAGGTCCGAGGTTCGAATCCGGTCGGCGTGTACCAATGAGTTTTTTCTGACGAAAAAATTAACGTGCATACCTACACCCGCTGCTTCACCGTTCGGAACCGGTGTAAAACTGTAGGTCCCTTCCCTTGCCCCCCTTACTAGGTGGTAGGCTCAAATTGTAGCCGACTGGGTTGGTACCACCGTACTGGATGTAAGATGGCCGCAAGCAACCTCGGTTGTGTTCTCCTCTAGTCCAGTATAGCCAGCAATCCAGGGAAGTCTCCGGTATGGCACCTACCTTCTCGGAGTTGATATTGGCTGGTTAGAGCATGTGCTTTGGCCCCTCCGACTCAGCCACCCATACCGGATTACATAAAAAAAAAAATTATAATTCTATGGGGATCCTCCGAGTGATCCTCCGGGGGATTCATTTAGAGGATCCTAGTGGAATCCAGCACGGAAACATGATTCTCCGAATTTTCGAGAGAATATTTTGAGATTATATTTTTTTTCGATACAATTGTCGATCTCTTGTATAAAGCCATATATTTTTTCTAATATCAAACTCACAGTGGTTTACGAGAAACGGAAGAACCATATTTTTTCTATTGCTGCGCCTTAACAGTATTTTCTTCATTCCTTGATGGCCAAGTACTACACAACTGTGTATTTACTTTTATAGCACGCGCTGTACTCGTAAACAATCGACCTTCATTTTCCCTCGTCGATATTAATAAAGTCGTAGCTGTGAAGAATTAATAAATCAATCAATCAAAACGAACTCCGCCACTTCCCACACTGTCATTGAACTTCTCAACTAAAACAATAGTTTCATTCGCAGGCTCCCCCGCGCCTGCGGAGAAGGCGGCAGAGGCGGGGAAGGTGACACGCGCGCTCCCCTCGTATCGGATGTCCGGAAACCGGAGCGCGCGCTCCCTTCAGGGGCTTCTCGGCTTCCTACACGGCTTCCGGCTGGGACACGGCCTAGCAGCCGGATTACAAGCACAATCCAAACTCTACGACCTCTCCTACTATCCCATGCAATCCTGGTACCCACCCATCATCATAGCGGCGGCGGCGCCCGCGCCACCAGTGTCGCCGGGGAGCCAGCAGCAAATCGTCAACCTCCAGAGCACAGATCACTTGCGGGAAAACTATCAAGAAATGAACGGACATAATTTACAAGTGATTAAGAATTTCGCTGCACCCGTTCGCTTACCGTCGAATGACTCATTAAATCATTTATCGTCTACGAACAATGATGCTAATGAACAAATACATCTGGAAGATGTAGATTCTAATGGACTGAGGTTAACTAATAAACCTAGAAGAGAGGCCCAGGTGATAAATAAGTCATTAGTCTTTAATAAAACAACTGAGAAGCTTTCAGACGACACTTGCGACGACAAGAATAACTGTACAGAAAATAATTATGTGAATGAGAGTACGAGCGGATTAGATTCAAACGAATCAACCACTCTTGCTCCTGAACAAATTACGGTAACCGGGGAAACAATAGATCCTGAAATAATTTCAAATGTTTCTTCAATACTGAATCCAATTAATACGTATCCCAACAGAACGTACCCGTATCCAAAAAGAAATTATTTCGGCAATAATGTGGACCAAATAAGCATCACGACTGGCTTACCTCCGACCTCTCCTGAAATAAGAAGTTCAGTTATAGATAAAACCTATCCGCACACTCTTACCTTACCGTTAGTGGATACGAACTGGAAAGATTTTGCTAAAGTAAAACTGGACGATAGTGGATTTAAACCGATCATTAGAAATTACTACGATTATCATGGGTATTCTGACCAATTTTATGGACGATAAATAAAAAAATTATGTTTTAGAAGAAATTATAGATTTTGATTATTTTAATTTAGTCCCCTCCCTTCTCTGTTCAGCAAGTTATATCGATAATGGATCTTTTGAAAATACGTTAGATAGAAGGCATGCTGTTTATTAACCGACTTAAAAATAAAAAACTGTTACCTTTGGGGTGTGATATGATAACTGCTAGGTGAGTGGCGGAAATAGATAGGTATTATATTATAAGTATTATGATATGACGAATATACGGGAATATAAAAGATAGATAAACTTAAATATGAACAGTTTAAATACTATACCTATTATACCAAATATATACATAAGATAAACTAAATATACTTAGTTTTTACATACTATATAATATTTACCTCTGAGTATGAGAGACTTTTGAGAGAGTTTTGATTCAGAAAAATTACGAAGACAAAAAGTGCTTCTTTAAAAGAACTGAAAAATGCTGAAAACCGAAGTGAAGAACTGAAAAGTGTTAAATAATAACCGTTTTTTTAATAGCAATTCATAACTTTTTCTTCTTCCGTCAGCATATCTGTCACAGGTCTTGAAACTTGGAATGATCATAGATTTTACGGTGATAACCCATGGGCTGCGGGTTATGGATCGTTGGATATTTCCAAAGCCCTTTACTGGGTTTCGCACGGGGCATTCTATGCAAGGCACGTGGCGCGGTGCGCGAGGTGCGACGCGCAGGTTAGACAGACAGCGGGGTCTATATGGGGAACCCTCTGTGTGGAAAACATGTTCCCGCTTATTGACTTGTTTGGTTTCATTTTAGTTTCCCTATTTAAAGTTTTAGGTTGCTGTAAACTTTCACACAATCGCTCGACTGGCCGTTGATCTACAATGTTTTGTTGATTTAACTTTGCCATAAATTATTTCTAATATTTCCCATAAAATATTTACGATGCATTCCGCTGTGAAAACACACACTGAAGCACGTGTCTATTCAAACACGTTCGAAAATACTGTGTTCGTATGGAGCTGTATTAGTCTGCGGGTCATCGTCTCTAAAAGTAGACATACATACACCACCGCGCAACCATGTCACAAGAGCGTTCTATCGGCTATTTAGCATATCTTTAGGGTTCCGTATCTATACGGAAGCTTATTACTAAGCCTACGTACGCCGCCGCCAGTCTCTCTGTCTGTCCGACCTAGTATCTTTTGAACCGTAATAGGCAGCCGGTTGAAATTTTCGCAGAATATTAGTTATTTATTATGGACATCCTAACAAATAATCAAAGAGTTTGTATTACGTCGCTGCGCTCCGCGACGTAATACAAACTCTTTGCAAATAATAAAAAAGCAAAATTTAAAAAAATAAGGGTTACAAGAAACGTGTTTTTTTTCCAGAGCCATCTACCAAATGAATAAATATTTCAACTACAAAAGTTTGATAGATACACCGATAGATGGCGCGAGGAAACACCATGTAATTAGGTTGCCATTTTACTAGCTAGATACCAAGGATGTAAGATGGCCGCATAGCAGCCTCGGTTGTGTTCTCCTCTAGTCCAGTATAGCCAGCAATCCAGGGAAGTCTCCGGTATGGCACCTACCTTCTTGGACGTGATATTGGCTAGTCAGAGCATGTGCTTTGGCCCCTCTGACTCAGCCACCCAGACCGGATTACACAAAAAAAAAGGACTCAATATATTATAAAATATATATAAAATAAGCTGTACCGAACGCGAGATTGCTGCGCACACTCGCTATACGAGCAACAAGAAGGAACATATGGCTACGGAACCCTCTGTGTGTGAACAACATTTTCACTTAACAGGTTTTAGGGTTCCGTATCCGGTATACGGGACCATATTACTCAGTCTACGCTGTCTGTTTATTTGTATACGAGCAATAATTCAGTGAGGATAGGGATTTATATTACGTGTCATGTAGAGTGTGCTAGATAAAAATTAATCGTGTTAATAATGTTTCGTACAATGAATTTTTATTACCTGAAAATCGAGTGAGAACATTGACGCATACAAAACATGCTTGAACGTTTTATGTGACTTGGCTACGCGCCTTTACATCGCTCGCGCCTCGCGGGGAATCAAGATACATCAGCCCGCGAGACAACCCAAGTCTCCTGCCAAAATAAAATTATCGTGTCAGGAATTTGCTACATTGAAGTGCTGAACTGAAAACTTACGATTATTTCATTTTATTTTATTTTGTTTTTTTTTTCATTCGAATATTCTTTAAAAAACCTAGAATCTATAAACGCAACATCTATCAAACTCTATCACTTTTTGTCTCATTATTTTCGGATATAAGACTAAAATGCAAAATGTTATGTTACTTTGATTGAAACATGAAATCGTCTTTATTTTTTAGTCAAGTCGAATATTATAAAATTGATAAAGTACTTAATTTTTTTTTATGGAGACTGACACGATTGGCTACATCACCTACAACATCCGTGATGTCAGCCCATAACACCGGGTGAACTAGGTGCCATGTCAGTGCTTCCCTTCGATCATGCCGACTACACTGAACTGGACGGAAAGAACAAACTATTTACATAGCCGTTTCGACCAACGACGTTTCATTCAGTGCGGTGGTACCAAGTACCAACCCGGGCGGGTTGGACCTTACCACCGAGTAAGGTAGGAAGGGAAGGACCTAAAGCTTTACTTAGAATGCGAACCACGGTCAGCCTCCAACGTCCAACTGGCACCCATTAAAATTCTGACCGTGCCAGGGTGTGCTTAATTTTAGCATCCAACCACCAAGCTACTGGGCTGAGATTTCTCAAACTGATTATGGGTTTTAATTTAATTTTTCTATAAATGAATGTAACATGGAAATAAAATTATGAATATATAACTAGGAAATATAAATTTTTGCTTACACTTTGAATAAACATGCGTGTGACGAGGTCCTACAAATGCACTTTTACTTTCTCCTCTGATTGTAGGTAGTTACTTAATCCTTTCGCATTGACCATTTCCTACAAATCCTCATTAAAACCTGCCATTATTCCTTCCTAATGAGGTAGTTAGTGACCGGTCATCCCCTTACGCAGCCAAAAATGGATCGAAATAAATATCGCTGCCAAATCCATTATTTCCTTAGTTGCTGATAGCTAATTGCTCCTAGCGGTACCTACAACAGTGCGGTTGTTATTCGGAAAGTGTTCAATAATAAAGTACTGAGAATATAATATAGACATGAAGAACGTATTGGTGGAGTTGTTCGTGGTGTGGAGCTTGCGGCTGGCATCAGCTGCTCCTGCTAAAGGTAATACCAATCTTATAATATCACTCCCGCCCGAGTCCCGTGTCCGTCCGTCGTCGTCGGTCACAGAGGTTTCTCTCGAAAACTAAGTAACGCAGTAACTTGAAATTTGATTTAATCTATAATATTGTTTTTTATAGAAACTGACACGGTTGGCTACATCACCTACAACATCCGTGATGTCAGCCAGCCCATAACACCTGGTGAACTAGTTGCCATGTCAGTGCTTCCCTTCATTTCATGTCGGCTACACTGAACTGGACGGAAAACACGAACTATTTACATAGCCGTTTCGACCGACAACGTTTCGCTCAGTGCGGTGGTATCAAATCAACCAGGCCGGGATAAACCCTACCACCTAGTAAGGTAAGAAGGGAAGGGACGTACAGTTTAACGTGGAATCCGAACCACGGTCAGCCTCCAACGGTCGAGCGGTCACCCTTCCAAGTACAGTCGACCGACCGCACCACTGACTGAACCACTGAGGCTGACTAAGAATAAGATCTATATCTTGATGATGCTCACATATATCGCTCGTCAATAACTAGACGAACATTTATATACTAGATTTTTCCTGCGGCTTCGCTCGCGTGAAATTCGTATTTAAAAAGAAGAAAGTAAGTAATCCCGCTACCATACCTTTGTTTCGGCGCGCGGAACACTTCTGTTTGTATGAGAGCAACATCTTAGCAACCGGAACTGAATTATATTTTAGCCTATCCTGTGTATCACGTATAATTAAAAGTTTCATCGAATTCGGAAGATCAGTTTAAGAGTTGAGGAGGAACATACATACATACAGAAAATATTTCTAAAAATCGTCAATTTAGTTTTAGTATCATACATAGAGTCTACAAATGCAACATCTCGTAAAACCAGCCATACTTTACAGAAAAACTGCATTTTTTAGGACAATGTTATAGTTGCGGCAAAACGAAAATGTATATTATGGCCTGCCAGTCAAACTATTTCTGTATTTTTTATTTAGGCTTTTCGTTATTTTCCAAAATACATTTATTATAGTAAACGGTGGCGGCTTTTTCTTTTTTTAAGGAAACTTACCTGTGGCTTCATTGTGAGATTTTTTTGACATTTCATTTCGTACAAGTAAGTACTTTAGTACCAACCTGGCCCGCTAGAGGCGCTGCATCTTTTCTCCATACAAATATTTACCTTCACTACATCACCTAATATAAGTTGTTATGGGCTGACTTCACGGGTGTTGTACCCGTGAAGTCAGCCCATAACACCTTTGTGATCTAGGTGCCTTGTCGGTGCTTCCCTTTGGTCGCGTCGGCTACACCGAACTGGGCGGAAAACACGATCCGCTTCGACCGACCATTCAGTGCGGTGGTATCAACCCGGACGGGTTAAACCCTGCCACCTATTAGGGTAAGAAGGGAAGTTTAAAAGTAGTTAAAGTTAACGTTTTCCGTGGAATCCGAACCACGGTCAGACTCAACGGTCTAACGGTCGCCCATGCAAGTTCAGACCGTCGCCGGCAGGTGAGCTTATTTATGATTACGAAGAAGGCGGTCGGTCAAGCGCACCACTGAGCTACCGCGGCTGACAAAACTACTAACTGTTTCCTGCCATATTATAGTTTACTAGCTTTTGCCCGCAGCTTCGCTCGCATAGCCTATGTCAATCCTGAAGGTTCATTCTAAATATTTTCAAAGAGTATTTTCGGAGATTACCTCCTACATTCAAAGTTACAACCTACAAACTTATTACTAGCTATTGCTAGTAATAATAGCAAACTTTGTAAAACTAATTAATAAAAACTAAATAATTACAAGTAAAAACTAAATAATTCAGTAAAATATTTCGTCCAACTCAGCCGACTCCGCCACAGTGCCCAATACGCTGGATGCGTTGCCCCTTTGAATGTCTAGTAGCCCTATCCGCTGAAAGAAGAAAGACTTCGCACGTATACTTATATAAATACATTATAAATATTATAATATAATATTACATATTAGTGTAGATTTCAAGTTAAAGTAGGAAACTGCATGTTCTTGCTGCGTTGCTTCCAAATTGGAAGTGGGTGATGGCATCATGGGCGTTGTATGTAGGTGCTGCAGCCAACTGCACCAGCCATGTATACGTGCAGTACGTATGCATGTGTGCACGGATGCGATCAATTCACTACCACCCAAATTATGTAGGTCATATACACAATTTGGAGCAAAATTATTACATTTCAATTTCGTAGCTAGAGATTTTTACATAGATTTATGTCAGCCTCGATAGCTCAGTGGTGCAGACAGTCGACTCTCGTTATTGATGGTTAAGAAACGCTGCGAGCCGGTGGTCAGTACTTAGATGGGTGACCGTTAGACCGTTGAGTCTGACCGTGGTTCGGATTCCACGGAAAACTTTAATTACTTTTAAACTTCTCTTCTTACCATAATAGGTGGTAAAACCTAACCCTTCCGGGTTGATACCAACGCACTGAATGGTCACCAAGTGGAATGGTCACCAAGTGTTATGGGCTGACTTCACGGGTATTTGTAGGTGATGTAGTGAAGGTAAATATTTGACCCTGCCCGGTCGACTGCCTCTACCAGTTCTACTGCTTCCTTGCCATCGTCTGTCTCCTCAAGTTCGTCGGCGCCACTGGCAGAGTCACCAATTTCTTGATTTCGGTCAGGTGTGTAGGTTTAAAAATGAATTTATAGAAAACATCAGCCTCGGTAGCTCAGTGGTGCGGTCGGTCGACTCTCGGTCGGATCATAAGCACACCTGGGCGCGGTCAGTGGATGGATGGGTGACCGCACGACCGTGGAAGTCTGACCGTGGTTCGGATTTCACGTAAAACTGTAGGTCCCTTCCCTTCTTACCTTACTAGGTGGTAGGGTTCAACCCGCCCGGGTTGGTACCACCGGACTGATTGAAACGTCGGTCGAAACGGCTATGTAAATAGTTTGTGTTTTCCGTCCAGTTCAGTGTAGCCGGCACGACCGAAGGGAAGCACTGACATGGCACCTAGTTCACCCGGTGTTATGGGCAGACATAACATAACGGATGTTGTAGGTGATGTAGCCAACCGTGTCAGTTTCCATAAAAAAAAAACATGGATAAAATGTGCTATTTCTGGAAGTCATTATAAATAGTGCATTTTCACTATTTTTAATGTCGGTACGGAATGGAAATGCCTGTTATATGTATACATATAAATATGGGTATAGTCTGTTTTAACGATAGGTATTATACTATGGCCGCTGCTGCTCTGAGGAGCTTGCTTCCCTCATCCCTCCTCCAACCGTTCGCATCTCTCGGAACACAAAAGGGTATTATATGGCAGTCGACGTTCTTCAAACGGTTTTCTAAATCGTAATCGTTCTTGTGCCTCACTGCAAAGGTGTCGAATAAGCTTAAGGGGAACATGTTTCCCTGCTCCTACAAATCACGAACCGCATCCAATTCCACCTTGAAGGCATACTGGCAACTCCTCGGGATTAAAATTGGGTGTGCCTGAGCCACCTAGATCGGGTACAATAAAACAATATTTAAGGGTATTAATTTTACTCGAAATGCGTACATAATTCATTCAAAATTTTCCTGTTAATGAATTCGATGTCGCCTTTACGTCGTCGCGTCGCTCGTTAGCTAATATGGTAATGTAATTTTTCATTGAAATATAACGAAAAATATAAGAAAGGAGTGAGGTATTTTTATCTGAAACTGAACCAAAAAAAAAATCTAATTCGTACAAAATCAACATTTTAAAACATCATTGAGGATTAGCGTATCCATAAGGATACGCTACCTAAATATAAATTTGAAGTGCAAGGTAATTTGCGGAACCCTAAAATGCCTATATCTGTATTCGTATTTGACAACGTTTTTATCAGCTTGCTTTCTTGTCTGTTTATTTTTTTATCCGGTACAAATTTTGCGATTGAGTACCTTCACGATGAGCTACATACTTGTAACTTTAAACATACGTAGCTGATGAAAATGTAATATTTACTTGAAATAGTAAGGAAAGTACAAGTAAAACTATCTAAAAAAACATATATAAATAACTTAATTTAAAAATTTTATAAAGCTAACCTAGTAAGTACCCAGTACCTAAGTAATTAACATAAGAAATATACCTACCTATCTAAAAGGTATATAAACCTAAATAATAAACGCAACCCAAATAGAAAACTAATAAATAACCCTCCTCCAGAACCTCCTCGTACTTTCAGTCGGTCGGATAGATATATATATATAGATAGAATATAACATTTCACATACACAATACTAAAAAGCAGAAAATAATTATTTAAATAAAAAAAAATAAAAAAAAACAAAGTTTTTAAAACGGACTAAAGTATAAAATAATAATTTATCCTAGTTTTATAGATACAGCTTTTAAACTAAAAAAGTCAGGCGCATGCAATAGATAAATAGAAAGGAAGGAGTGTAGAGAGTAACTGTCGTATTGAGAAAACTCACACAACAGTTCGTTTAACATTTGCAATGCAATAAAATTGATAATGACTTAGAAGAACTATTCATGCATAGTTTTAAAAACGTGACTTATTTAAGAAAAATTATGAATTTTTTTCCAGACTAGATTCAATCATTTAAATTGTAATTACGTAGAAACAGAATTTTATATGTAATGTACGAGTTCATAAAAAAAAAAATTCTTTGAAAGAAACTATAAATTAATAATTCTGTACTTTCCTCTTTCAGGATATAGCGATAGATCGGCCCGACAGTGGATACTGTACGACGTTCCAGCGCCACCGCTCATCTCATACGACGTTCCAGCACCGCCTCCCATCTCGTACGACGAACTTCAACAACCCCTAGTTCATCCCTATAACTCTCCGGAACTGGACCTGCAGCTCGATAATCTGTATCACCAGATCATCTCTTATAATCAACCCCACTATTACTTGCCTAATGGTATACCAGAATATCCAACGACTAGACGAATCGAAGAGGACCTTTCAAACATAAATAACGTGAAACCCACTTCTATTGTCCTTAAGACAAAGTTAAATGCTGCAGAAAATCTGTTCCAAATGTTTGGAAGCAAACTTGGAGTAGCCAAAAAACCAGTCAAAACCCAGGCAGATGCGCCTAACCTTTTTGTGAGTAACTTTAACACAGTCTCAGTTTTGCCAGAGCACTTAAGACAATTCTTAAATGAACTGAAAACGGAAAGTCTCAAAAGGAGTACAGAATCTTCTTATGCTGTGAAACAGTCGAATACGCGTCAAAATGTCATAGATGATGACATCAAAGATCATATGAATATAGACAAATACGTAGATAGCCCACACAGCGCACAACGTATGCGGAGTATCGATATATCAATGGATGAAAATGATTCTGAAGAAGAAGATCAAGAAATGAATGCCGGAATAAAGGCTCTTTCAGACGACCAAATTAGAGATCTCATAAACTTTTTCGATACGATTACTAAAATATATGACGATGCTGGTAATCGTAACAATAATATGACAGACGAAATTGAAATAATTATCACTACACGTCAACGGAACAACCAAATAAACGCCAGTGATAATGGTAAATCTGAAAATATCAATACATTTAATGAACCCTTGTTATTTAACACGGTAGTACCGGCGACGGAGCAAATGGCGTACACTAATACTTACCAGTCAAACGTCAGCCAATATGCAAGCCAAACGTCTGAAACTACAGTAACAGAATTTCCGATCGAAGTGGATGTAGTCGAAAAGGTTACTACTACACCACAGCGAACTACTGTGTCAACCTATAAAAAATCTGCCGACAAGTTTGACAACACACACAAAAAAACTATACAAAAGGAGGAAGACGATCATATCGAGATTGGCGTCCAACACTTAGGAAGAACAATAACGAAAGAGAGCGAAGATTCATCGAATGAACCAGTTACTGGTCATTCAGCTACCTCCGAATACAATGTTACAAATAATAATTTTGAGCAACGAACCGAAACTATCAACCCTTCAATGTCTTTTGAAAACGGATTATTATCGTTCAATAATGGAATAGTTCAAACAACTACAACGGACGACGACTATGCAATTGGTGTTATGGATACGACAGTGGCGTATGGTATCGAGCACCAGTCTACAAATAACGTGACCTTTTCTTTTAGAAACCTGAATGAGACAGTCTCCAGTTACGATGAAACGAATGACAGTGCAGAAATCCGAGGACACCAAAATTTTCAACAACGTACGACTGATCTAGACAGCCATGTTACACAATCATCAACAGCAAGCGTTTACGAAGATATGACTAATGGTGGTCTTTTCGAAGAAACTGTTCGTGCAATAGATGAAAACTTCACATCGAAGAGTATTCCACCCAGTAATATTCACACTGAAGTTTTATCAACAATAGGCATAAAGCTTTAGGAAATCTCCGACTAAATTTTAAGGGAAAATTGTGCTACGCCCTTGATACCATGCCAGACGTGACGATAGGTACAGTGAGCTTTAAAAGCACGGATTAATCCTCATTAATCATAACCACGCTCACTGTTGTTGGAGAGTGCGTGCGATGTTCTTCAGGTAGGCATTGTAGCAGTGGCGGCTGGTGACTTCAGTGACCGGTAGTGCGCTAAGTACCTACCTACTTAAATACCAAATTTCCCAACACATTCCCGTCATGTTATTTTAAGATCGGGACTTCCGAATTTTTCAAACGTCTGCGTTTTATTATGTACAAGCTGTGCCCGCGGCTCCGCCCGCTCTCATATTTCACTTCACTGCTAACCTCATAAACCATTTAGCGTGATAGTAAGTAGCCTATAGTTGATGGGAAGAATCAAGCTATCCGTAGAATTTTGTTTTATTAAAATCGGTTCAGTGGTTCTCGAGTTATAAGCGGACAGACAGACAGACAGACAGAAAGCAGACGTTGGATTTTATTATAGGTAAGGAAGTACCTAGTATGAATATTCTCAAGACACTCAATGAGTTGCAAAAAACAAGAAAAAAAAATCCAAACAAGTTTTTAAACTTATTTTTAGTACCTTTATGAATACACCCCATAGACCAGAACACTACTGCAGCTTTCAAAAAGAAAACAGTCCAAAAAAAATAAAAATTAAATTAAAAATTATATCGGGCGACCCTCGTTCAGGAGTTTATCTCAAACAGAGGGTCAGCATCGCCATCCAGCGTGGGAATGCCGCGAGTATGCTGGGAACACTCAGCTCCATCCCCAGGCAAAATTTCAGTGAAATATTTTATATAGTTATGTAAGTAGTTTGTTTAGCATTTTAATTTTGTATTCATTTTATATCAAATAAATCCCTTGTCCAAAAATACTTTAAAAAAATATATAAAAATAAAAGCATTTGAAAAGTAGGAATTGAACCCGGGATCACCTGATTGTAAAGCCTTGCCTTTAACCAACGCTTAGGCAAATATCGGCACCACCTCATTCACAGTATCACGTGACAGAAAGCACTAAACCTGACCATATCCCATTTTATATATTCGCGCGCTAACGGGTATGTGACATCAATCACATGACAGCGCGCTGACTCTAGGTAGACGGCAAAGAGTTTGTAAGACGGACTTGTGCAAAACGAATCGCTCGCGACGCGACGTGTCGCACGCGCGGGTATTCACGATATAGCGTCCTTGTTTGGCGATCGTGCGCCGCACGCAGAACTCCTTTCGGCCCATACTGTTTCTATGAAGTATCTTCTTTCTCACGCGCCAGCGGTGTTTTGCCGATCCCCATACATTCAGTATGGGAGACACGCGTGCGATTTATATTCCGCACGGCGCGCGCGGTTACTAGCAAAAACGTGCCTTGTGATCTATAAAATAAGGTCGAATTCACATTCGTATTTATTTGGAGTACGATCTTTATGGTTTTAATGTAGTATGTTGTAAGGTATTATTTATTTTGAGTGAAGTGAAGACTTCCCGTTGTATGGTAGTGCGGCGCACGAGCGCACTTTAGGACCAGCCGCCAGTGCATTGTAGGTATATGTTCAAATAAAATGTTCACATCACAATGTGACGTTCAAATCAAATGTTCACCAATCGCCTCCAGAAAAAATTGTTTTCCTCGAAGGCCGATCGTCAATAAGTTAATTTAAAGGTATGGGTGGGCGAGTCGGAGGGGCCAAAGCACTTGCTCCGACCAGCGAATATCACCTCCGAGAAGGTAGATGCCATACCGGAGACTTCCCTGGATTGCTGGCTATACTGGACTAGAGGAGAACACAACTGAGGCTGCTATGCGGCCATCTTACATCCAGAACGGTGGTACCAACCCAGTCGGCTACAATTTGAGCCTACCACCTAGTAAGGGGCAAGGGAAGGGACCTACAGTTTTACACCGGTTCCAAACGGTGAAGCAGCAGGTATAGGTATGCACGTAATTTTTTTCGTCAGAAAAAAACTCATTAGTACACGCCGACCAGATTCGAACCTCGGACCTCTCGCATGAGAAGCCGATGCCCAAGCCACTCGGCCAACCGTCGCTTAAACCTTCTGTAAATCCGGTGACCAAATCTTAAGACTCAAGTTTAGCTATATTATGTACCTATTCTGAAAATGTATTAAATACCTAGCTAGTTTATTATTGCAATGTATGCACATCTATTATGTACTTTTGTTTCCTGTGTTTTCAATAATAAATATGTAATTACTAAATAATTTTTTATTTATCTACATTGATCACCTAATACATAGCACATTCAAAAATCTTACATTATAAACTAAAAAATAATAAGTAAACTTGCATTACTTTCAACTTGCATGTCTTCAAACGCCTTATCTTTTTAAGATCATAGAGCGCTTCCTTGGTCCGCAAATCTGCGAACACAACGATCTCATTTAGGTGAGATATTAGTTAGATAACAAAATAGAAGGATGGTTTAATTACATTATTAATATTAGATAATAAAAGAAAAATTTATATTAAAACTAAACTGTCTTTAACATCATTTTATTAAAATAAACTATAAATTAAATACAAAATAGAAGTAGGTACCTACTGAAATAGAACCAGATTTCAAACAATCCTGTAAATAAATTGACTCATCCATCATCATTATGTATAGCAGTTGAAATAGATAGCCAAATCAAGTTAAAAAAAATCAAATTATATCGCCATTCGCCACGTCTTGTGCTCTAGTTCAATAGCGAGACGTCACTGCGGCGCGGACAACGAGTGACGTCATCGATCACGTGCCCGCCTCCACTTCCGCTCCCGCCCGCCTTCGAGGGCTCTTCATCGAGTCCCGCCCGAGTGTGCAAAGCCGACAGAAAGGCGCACGAAAGAATAATTTAAATTAAACCTATTCCGGAACGACTGCTCACAATATTTTTTAAACTTTACATTGTCTATCTAGAATTCCTAGGAAAATTAGTGCTAAAAGGGAGACCACGCGAGATGGGCCGAAAGCCTAAAACCCCAATGTCGACCATC